>CM029926.1:38722011-39946386 GCA_017639245.1 Myiopsitta monachus
ATCTCTGACCTTATAATCGGGAATGTTTTGCATGGGATAGAGCTAACTTGGGCTGACGCAGGCTAATTCCCTGGGTGCTCAATAGAGAATGAAAGCTTCATTCAGTTGCTTTGAAACATCTCGCAGCAGAGACCCCCCACGAGCATATGGGGGCTGCGTCTTGGTAACCTGAGGACGAGCTGGGGTGGGAAGTGTGTGTATATGAGTGTGAATGGCCTCCATTAAATGCCTCAGAGGAGTGCTGTCTTCACTTTTTGTTTGCAGTTTCCAATAGCTTAGTAAATCTGCAGCAGGATTATTTACAAAATGATGTTGTTAAATACGTAAATATTATAATTGCAGAACAGAAAGAGGGAAAAAAATTTCCAAAGCTATGCACACTGGTCTTCTGCATCTCTTAGATCCTGTATTTCATAACAGAACAGAAATCCTCTGGTCTGGGTGTCCACCATCCAGTTGTGCAAGCCTTCCCCATGCCCATCTGCAGAGCCCAGAGGTGATTGCAGAGCTGAGGAGCAGCAAGTTCCCTGGCATGCCCAGGCAGTGGGTGCTCTGGCAGGGCACTACTTATACGCTGGGGGGGGGGGTTCTTAGAGAGAGTGCTCCAAAGCTGGTCAAAATATGAGGAGCTCAGGGAGCTTCAGGGTTTGCATCGAGTTGGATGGTTTTACTGGAGAGAGGGATCCTGTGACCACATCCGGCAGGTAGCCGCCAGAGTTGGGAAAAGGCTGCAGCTGTCGGGATATGCATGCTGCTGCGTAGGCTTGCAGCACGGTGGAATTAGATTGCTGGGAATAGGAGTCATCTGTGGCTCTTGAGCCTGATAACATCATACGCTGGCTGCTGGCTTTTCTTTTTATTTTAAGACCACCAGGCAGCTCTTATTTGCATGCTCCATAAAACTTGTAAAGGAGTTTTACAGCTTCCTTAGTGTACAAAGGGTATAGCCAGCTATAAAACTAAATAATTGGCTGGACCGTGCCAGCTACCACATGCCACTTCATAAGCCAGGACACTCCGGATGCTGGTGGCACAATATAGCCTAGGCACAGGGTTGTGCCACATCCAGCAACAATGATAAGTGTGGGTGTGCCAGCACAGGACCTTCTGCTTGCTGAGTCCCTTGTACCCCTTTAGATTTTATGGGTCCTCAGGATTCTATGGGATGGGGTTTCCGAGAGCTTCCATGTTGTTTTGGCTGTACTTGGGCCCTGATTGTCATCCATAATCAAATTTACAGCAAACTGCGCTGTAAGCGCAAGTCAGAGAGTAAGAGATGGAAATCGCCGTGGAAAACAAAGGGCACCTCAGCTCTGAAGCACAGTGGTGTCAGCTTGTGCTGGCAGGGAGTCTTGTCATTACATAATGATGCACTTATCCAAAACGGCGTTTTGGATTTTGGGAGACAGATGTGCCTTGCAGTTGCTAGTGGAAGTTAAACGTTAAATATGAAACCCATTCATTTTCTCTTAGTCATACTTTGGATTTAAGCAGATGTTTTCCTAATTCGTGGTTTTCAAATGTAGCATGCTGACAAGACATTTATCATTAACTACAGCTTCACCCATGCAGTTCAGCAAATTGGCCAATTATTAACAGTGAGGGTTGCAGTGGCAGTTGATGCATAGCTCCTGCTGCTTTGAAAGGCCTAAATTGAAACCCAATACATTTTTACAATATAAATTAATTGAACTTTGGACCACATCCCTGTTATTTGAGTGCTCTTTACTCTCGTTTTTAGGATGATCAGCCATTTGTAATGTGCTGAGTAGCTTTGCAGTCTGTGAGCAGAGGCTCTTGGTGATGGAAACAGTGATAGCTAACATGTTTCTAATAGGGGCATGATGATGGTACCCAAGTGTAGACAGCATGGCATACAGTGGGAGCGTGGCCGTGGGACAGTGTGGGTACACATGGACCAGCCTGGCTCTGCCACAGATGGTGCTGGAGGCATCCTGAAATGGTGCAAGTAGGCAGCAGGGTGAGTGCAGCTGCCTGGAAGCTAGTGCTGCCTAATACTTTCCATTATAACCTTTTGCTTGCTTATAACTTTGCTGCACTTTACCCATTGTGATTTATTTTTTCCTGGTTTATGGCTGCAGATGCAGGGAGGAAGGATTAGTGGTGGTGCTGTGAGCTGGTGAGATGTCCCAATGGTGCTTCCCAATGCCTGAAAATATCATCTTCTATTTTCCTAGCTCTGGAATTCACACAGACAATTTAGTCATCATTTATTCATGCCATGTACGAGACTTGAAGGAGAATATTCAATGCACCTCTAATTTCTAGGAAGTATAAAGGCCTTGATTTTACCAGCTGGCACTGCAGAAATTTTACATTACATTCCAACCGAACTGGGAAAACTCTTCAGGATGATTTGTAGTTGCCCCAGCTTCTGGTGCATCATTCCCTTTTATTCCCTCTGTATTTGCATCTGCACAACAGGGAAACTATATACTTGGTTACAGAAGAGGCTGCCATGCAGATTAATTAAATGAGAACTGTAAACGATTAAAATAAATGCATGTGGTGTGTTTCGCCTTGCTTTATATAGCCAGATGTGCTGGGTGTGATGTACCTACGGGGCTGGCTTTACAGTACCACTTGATGTCCTTTTCTTGGCATCCTCATGCTCTGCAGGGAAAAGGGAGAAAAGGTAATGTCACAAAATCAGTGAGGAGCAGTGATGTCTCAGCAGGGAGGCTGGAGGTTGCATCAAGTGCAGAAAAGAGGAAAGATTGTAGATTCGTGAACAGCTGCGGGAGGACTTGCGTTGCCTGATGTTCTTGGTCTGCGTTAGAGGTGTGACTTCTATGTGTATTTAAAATGATCGGAAGGCCTGATCTGGAGGTTGATGAGGGATGCAACAGTGGATTTTAAAGCAAATCTCAGGAGCAGTTATCTCCCTAATAGCTTTTTGATTGAAAGGGGTGCAGCAGCAGATGTGGAAGGGAGGATGCTGTGTTATGGCTACGTTCTCAGTACGGCCGCATTCTCAATCACCGCCTTGCTTTCCCTGTGTTTAGATAAGCTAGATCTCCAGAAGCGGCTATGCATCCTGTCCTAAGGAGGGGGGCGCAGGTAGATGTCGGGTGAATTCTGCTAACCCGGCTCCCGATCCTTTGCAGTGCTGCCAAGCTCCTGGAGAAGAGTCCATTCACCGTCGGCACCCCGAACCCGCTGCTCCCCTCGCCGGCCAGCCTGCAGCTGGCGCAGCTGCAGGCGCAGCTCACGCTCCACCGGCTGAAGTTGGCTCAGACCGCCGTCACCAACAACCCGGCCTGCCGCCACCGTCCTCAACCAGGTGCTCTCCAAAGTGGCCATGTCCCAGCCGCTCTTCAACCAGCTGCGGCACCCCTCTGTCATGAACGCCCCTCAGGGCCACGCCGCGGGGCCGCCGCAGGGGCCCGGCATGGCTGGCACGAGGTTCCCATCCGGCGGCATTGCCTTCCCCGCACAGAGCCCAGCGTTAGCCACGCCGGGGGGTGGGCTGGGGCCTGTCCAGGCGCAGGGCCCCAACGCCATCGTCATGAGTCCCTTTGGAGGTGTCATGGCTCCGACCTCGGGCCAGCAACCCGTGGTGGTGGGTCTCAACAAGGTGGGGACCTCCAGCTCCGCTGCTGCTGGGGGGTTTTACGAGTACAAGCAAAACGCCGCCGCTGCCGCCCCTCAGGCGTACGCCCCGGAGGGGGACCAGCATGGCTTCCTCAGCGGTGGGACCCACGCAGCCTCCTCGCCGGCAGGGCCACGCTATGAGGGTCACTTTGGGGCTCCCGGTCAGCTGCAGCACGAGGCGGCAGTGGCAGCCTTTCCCAAGGAAGCCTATGGGGCAGCGGCACAGCACGGCGCGGCACGGGCCTTCCCCGGCGACCCGCACGCGGGCTCCCATCCGAAAGGAGATCCCGGCGCCGTGTTGCATGGCAGCAGCGCAAGCAACCAGTGGGAAAACATCCCTAATTTCCCCGGCCAAAACAAGCCTGACCTCGCGCCCGGCGACAGCAGCCTGTGGCCGACAGCGAGTCAGCAGCAGTATGAAATAAGAAACGAGCTCTACAACCCCGAGGAGCCAACACCTGACACGAAGTTCAGCGCCGCCACCCCCCCTGCCTTCGGCCGCCTCAACCACAGCAAGCAGAGCTTCGGCAGCCCGCGCATGAGGCAGAAGGAGGAGCGGAGCGGCGGCGCGCCCGACCTGCCCGCACGCCCGCTGCTGGGCGACCTCCGGGGGGTGGCCCCCCCCCACTTCCCACACGTCTGCGCCCTGTGCGACAAGAAGGTCTTCGATCTGAAGGTGAGTGGGTTTAAGGCACCCCCAAGGCATGGTTTGGACCCTTAAGCACGCTGGCTGGTGACTGGTACGGCCGCTGGCTCCTGCCGCCTCTTGCCGCACGGAGGTGCGGTGGGAGAAGTGGAAAGAGAGGGCCGTAGTTTTGCTTAGGGCGTCGTACGTCTGTTCCGTGGTGATTACCGGGGTTTCAAGATCTGGGTTTGCTCCGCCGTGAAAGGCAGTGAGATCACAGCACTGGCGTGAGAAATGCGAGTGCAGGCTCTGGTGGCAGATCATCTCACGGGCCCAAAGCGAGGGGAGGAGGAGCTTGAAGCCGATCCTCTGCTGCTCGAGCTGGTATCGTAACCGCACATCTGCAGTTTCATCGGCTTGTCCCTTTTTGTGTTCCTGATCCCAGCAGCTTCCCCCTAACAGCCCTGCGGAAGCAGCTTGCGTAAACCAAACAGTGCATTTTGATAAATTTACTTTAGTAGTAATTGTATTCAATAAGCCTTTATTGGGATCTCCCCCTCCTTCTAGTATCAATAAGGAAAAATTTAGACTCGGGTTCCCCAGGGACTTTGGCGTGGAAGCAAGAAGCTGCTCAGCACGTGTGGTGCACACCATGCTCCCACTTCTCTTTTCCTACTGCCAAGGGAGCTCCACGTTCACCCTTGGGAAGCAGCTTCCCAGTGACGCAGAAAGCCCGTGTCCTAGGTCAGGTTATATAGGTCAGGTCTGGAGAAGGCCACTTATGTGGGCCTGTGAGCCCCACAGCCATTCATGGGCTGTGCTGGGGTTGTGCTGGCCCCTTGGTGAGCCCTGCTCAACGGCTCCTCACGGTGTTTTCCACCTCATCACAGAACCAGCATCTAACAGCAAAGGCATGTGTTCATGCTGATGATGGCCTGATAACATTAGAACATGTGTACAGGAAGGAAGATGGCCAGCAAAGGAAGTAGTACCTGATACTTACACACCGTGGGGCTTATGGAATATTTTACTGTATTTGCTCATTCATGTTTCCCCTTTAATCTCTGAGCACCTGCTTAGAAAAGGGCTTGCTGTGCTTATTGCAGCTACGGGGCTGGTCTGAAGCAGCCCCCACCTAGGCCATGCTGGGCATTTCTTTGTATTCATTAAACTTTTAAAAAGGGCAGGGGAAATGTCATCATGGTGAGTTTCATTTGATCTGTTTGTCAGTGTTTAATGCACTGCCTCATTTGGATCACGGAAGTGTAAATAGCTAAATGTACTTTGACAAATTTTGCCTGATCTATTGAAATGAATAAGCACTGTCCTGGCTGCCCCGCGTGCTGAGCACCTTCCTGTGGACATTGCAGGAGTTGAGGGTGCTCAGCACTCTCACGGAAGAGCTGAAGAGCTCTTGAGCTAGGGTGAAGTAACTGAATTAATAGAAATATGCTGGATTTAAAAGCTAATACAGAGAAGCTCTCCATTTGTAAAGTCCTGATAATTTAACCTGCAAATAACAAATAGGTAAATGCATTGGATGAAGGCGCACTTGGCTCTGCGTCACACAGTTTAATCGTCAGCATCTCAGTATAGTTTTTGGACTAAGGTAAACTGAATGGAGAAGCAATCTCTTGTAAATTCGTTTCAGGATTTTTGCTGTGCTCATCATCTCTTTGTTTCAACCTAGGACTGGGATCAGCATGTTAAGGGAAGTCTTCACATCCAAAAATGTATGGCTTTTTCAGATAAGTAAGTACTATTTTGATGATGCTCTTCCAACTCAGTTTCTAGCAAAGCATCCCTTACTTCAGTGGCTTTACATAGGGAATTTACTGTCTAATTATTATGCTTTAATATTTATGGCACATTATGCATGCTCCTAAAGTTCTTTTCTTTTGTTTTCCAGCACTGGTATCCGGTGTGTGTTAAGCTCAGCAGATGGAACATTGCATTTGTCCCCAAATAATGCAGCAGTTTTCAATCCATCTAGTATCGAAGGTGAATGGTTGTATGTGCAATAGTTAAAACCACTTCTTTTAAAGGGAAGTTAGTCTCTGGGGGAAAGCAGACATTTAAAATGAAATGTGATATAAGTTTCCAAGGAAAACTTTTTAGAGGCTGTGCACAGAAAAGTTAAAAGCCAAAAATGTGCCTTTCAAACTATGAATTTATTTTCCTGTCAAGCAATGACTTGTTTTCACAGTGCAACCGAACAGTGTAAAATTTGGTGTAGACACTATGAAATTAGTTATTATGTAAATGGGGCATTGCTTACTGAGCACACTAATGCACTTCATGTGAGTCAAGATTCTCATGCAATGTGTGTAATCCATTATTCAGATTATCCACCAAATGTCGGCGCACCTTTTATCACTACGTCAGCAAGATCCTTTGGCCAGCCAGGTCCTGCATTTTCTTCTCCTCCATCAGGGGTAAGAGTGAGTACCTAAGCAAATTGATCTCCATGTTGAGAATCTTGTAGACACCACTTCTATTTATTGGAATTAAACCCATGAAGGTTTCTTTTAGACAATAATCTGAATATTCAGTCTGTTAGTTCAACTTCCCTGCAGATCTTTTATGCTTTTGATTTTAGCCAAATCAGAACTTGATTGTAGTTTTTTTTTCCCCCCAGTGTTAAATGTTGTTTGCTTGTTAGATTTGGGGAGGGGGTAAGTGGTTTCGTGTGTATCCCATTGACTTTTTTTCCCCATTTTCTGAGTCTCTTCAACTCAGAAATGTCAGCTTCAGATTGAAATGAAGATCTGAATTAGTTTTTACTTACTTTGAGTAACTGATCCAAGCAAAGAGACTTTCATCTCTCTGGTTATTTATTGGTAGCAATCGTTCTCTGCCCGTCCCATGCTGGGGTGCTTCTCCCAGGTGGCAGTAGCGGGAAGGTAGTGGCTGCAGTTCCTCTGTTACTCACCTGGAGGTCCCACATCAGTTCATTATACTGGACTTTTTCTTAGTTTATTTTAGTGTACTGTTCATATCATCTACTGCTCCCAATAGCCCTTGAGCAAGTTTGGTTTGGCATACATCCTTCCATGGCTTAGGTTTATTAGCCACTCCCCTGCATTCAACACAGGTCCCCAGTGCTACTGCTCTAATGCACACAGTAATTCATAGCCCAATAATGAAAAAATGCCAAAGAAAAGGATAATGTTAAAAATGGTTCTTACATTGACGAAGCAGTAAGATTGTAAAAGGAAAATAAACCAGGAGAGAAAAAAATGCAACTAAAAGCGAATCATCTACATGATGGAAGTACAAAGCTGTCAGGGTTAAAACGAAGCTCAACACGTATCGGAAAGCTATGATTAAAGCTGGAGACATCAAGGGCTCATGTTAGGGCATTCATGGAATAGCAGTAATATTTCAGGGATTCAAGTTTTCACCTTGTTAGCTTTTGTGTATATATCCTGATGTGTCCTCAGACACTCTGGAAAGCCAGGCCGAGTTGCATCCGTGTGCTACTCCGGTTCACATCAGGCATTGCTTATGGAAACATCACCCAGATTTGTTTAATCCAATCCATTTTCTGTGTGTGGTTCTGCTGGGCAGGAGGTTATTTGGTGGAGTTTTATCTTCTGCCCGTCACAGACACTGTGTGTGCAGGGGAGCGGAGAGCAGAGCTGCTCATGACAGCTGCCTCCAAGGTCAGAGGTGGAGTAGCAGCGGGTGTAGAGGAATGTTCCTTTTCATCATGTCTGTCAACCTCGCAACAAATGAAATTAGTGCTAATACTAGGATCATTTCTCCTTAGAATCTGTCACTATTTATCATTCAAGCTGCGGGCAGAAGTCCTCCTTCTCAATGCCCTGCAGTACTATGAAAGAAACAATAATTGATTTTGATTTAATAATAATTTGAATAATTAATTCATTAATTATAATAATGCATGACACTAATGAAATAATGAAATTAATGAGTTGTTTATTGAAAAAATTGATATCCCCGAAGCCTGTAAATCCTTTTCTTCAGAAGCTCATCGTGTGGGCAGGGAGCTATAGTAGAGGTGTTAAGACGGAGTTCGCCATCTGTCATTCACCCTGCAACCAGGTGGCTTATAATTTATTACACCTTTGCATGGTAGTATTCACTTTCATCTAAGCTGCTGCCATTTAACTGAGCAATGGAAGATTATACTTGACCCTGCATGTAATCATAAACAAAGTGTTCAGATTTCTGGAAGAGCTTGCTCTCTGCTATCCATCTGCAAATAACTCTACCCCTCTTTAAGAGGCAGATGCAGTGCTACATGTGTTCATTTGGGCATGGAGAGCCATTAGCACTGGAGGGATGGGACTGACAGCTTCTTCTTTAGAAAAAAATCAGGCAAAGCTCAAGGAAGGGATAACGAATTTGAAAAGCGAGAAACAGAAGAAACGGAAAAAGCTGTAAGAGAAAAAGTGGGTTGGGGAAATAATATGGCACGTGGTAGGGAATGCATATCACTGCTGTGTATCAAATTATTTCTGTAGTAGTTGTGCAACTGCATTGGTAAACCCCTGTAGACACCAGCTGCAAAGAAAATTAACTTAGAGTCTCACTGAAAATTACATTCAACACTTAACACACAGCTCCTCTAACTTCCTGTCTGTGGATATAGAAATTGTTTATTCCTTTTCTGGCTGTGATTTACAGCTCTATTTAATGAATGGACCCAATTTAACTTCAACCAGCTGACAAGATTACTGCTTGGTACAGCCCATTGACTTCTGGTATGAGTACATGACCACTTCTTAATCACGAATTACAGCAGATTTATGGCATAGCCTTTAAATTTAAGCCATTGCCAATTATGGGGAGGTGGTAATGTCTTACAGTCATTTTGATTTAATGTACTGCTGTGCAGGTGTCAGAACATGGACTCTGGAGCCTCCACAGGGAGCAGCTAAGTCTTTCTAGTCCCACAGACTCCTAACATACCATCCTTAACTAATCTGACAAAAGAAACAGAAGGGTGTTCCTACACTGGGAACTGCATTTGCTGTCAGGAAAGTTTCCTTTTCCTCTGCTAGCTGTAGTTGCATTCCTCTGTTTTGCACTATGTGCTTCCTTGCCAAATGCAGGCAGCCATCACTTCCTTTTCTATTCATTTACATTCAAGTGGAGTTGAGTTGCTTCATCTTTTCAGAATCAAGCATTTGTTATTCTTCTGCCAGAGAAAATATCATACTTCTGGATTTCTGCATTTATTTGACTTACATTTTGCACCTGGACAAGCTCTGTAAGATGTAAGCTAAATAGCAGACTACTATATAATACATTGTCTTGCTGCAGCAAAACCACACAAATGGTTAAGTGGTGAAGCCTGGAGGGAGGGTAATGGGATAAAGGTGTAAATAAGATAACATTAGCTCTGTAACTTGTGAACTTGCTGACAAGCCAAACATTTGTGATGGCTCTGGTGAACTTGATCCTGCAAGATTACATGATTTGCATCTCCCCTTGAATGACACAATTTTAACTGAAGGTAGAGTTACTTCTTCAGTAAAATCCTAACAGCAGAGGTCATAGACAGGGAAGTGGTCCGGGAAGACTTAATCCTGTGTGAGCAATGTTTTGCGTGTCATTAGCTGGGGTAAATTATGTTCCTCTCTGAGTATAACCTGGTGCCTGTTTGCACAGGGAGTGTAGAGCCTGCTTTCCATGTCAAGCAGATGGGAGGCTCTTTGGGAACTGCCCAGCACTCCAAAATAGACTAACACCCTTGGGAAGTGATTACTGCACTGCCACCGTGTGCCTGTGCCGGCCCAATTTGGTAGCTTCGCCTGTCTGTGTGTCCAGTGATCACTGTGTCCCCAGGGGAGAAGTCCCTGCTACTGTGTGTTGTTGTAATGAGAGGGGAAAGTAGTAGGTTTTCCAGCCTGAGGTACAGTGTGTGTCTTCTCACAAGGTAAATGAGGTCACTTGTACACCGGGCCCGGTCTGTTTCATGAGCACGGAAGGAGGATTGAAATTCAGCCTCTGCTATCCTGAACACCTCTATAATCCCTGAACTGATTTCTGAACATCTATATGAATTTATAAATGGGGGCTGCAGTCAGCATCTCTTTTAATTTCCAGGAACCAGAAGTACCACGTAAATGGATATTTTAGGGAATACTTGAGAATATTAATTTTTCATGCATTGCTTGCAGACTGTCTGCTGAGGGCACTCAGCAGTAGTGCACGGTGCCTTCACTTGCAGGGAGGGCACAGACCCCCAGAGCGATCAACAGATGCAGACAGGCTCAGGAAGGCTGTCTGATTTGGCAGAGAAGCCATAGAGGTTGTGTTGGGGTACCAGATGGGTACTGGCCCTGCAGAGACCTAGTCAGGGGAAGCTGAGACCTCCCAGTGACAAGGGCACCCTCCATCTCCAAACACCAAGGGGCATCCAGACTCTCACTGGTCCTGAGTACAGTGGCCTGTGCCCATGGCAGCCCAGCTCTCTGCTGTGAAATGCAAGGGAGCTGAAGCCCCTATGACTTGTGAAGTCCATCAGGTCTGAGGTGGCAACTTAGCTTTTGCAGTAATATCATTAATCCTGTTTGAACGAGGGCATCTCTTCTAGAAATCTTCCCTGGGCTTTGTAATTTCCAGAGATGGAGATTCCATTGCATACTGCACTGCAGTTAAACATTTCCCTTCCCCTTTGTATTTCTAAACAAGAATGTTAAAATACAAGGTTTTAAAGAAGAGTATTTGTCTTTTAATAACAGAACAGAACATTTCGTTTTTTACAGAACCATATGTCTGACTTAGCGGATGGAATATCTGAGATAAAAACATGGGTTTGAGTTGTTTTTTTATCCCCAGTTTCCCCAGAGGAAATCTACACTGGGTCGAGTTGTTCACATCTGCAACCTCCCTGAGGGAAGCTGTACAGAGAATGATGTCATTAACCTGGGGCTCCCATTTGGGAAGGTCACCAACTATATCCTCATGAAATCCACTAATCAGGTACTGTACGTTTGGGGTCACTGGTATTGATGTCTACTGGTATAAAGATATATTGATGTGAGGACTGAGTCTTTGGGGGAAAATCTTTCGTTTTGTAACAGAAACTTCAATATATGAAGCCTGCTCTTAAAGTAGAAGAAAAAATTGGTGTTCATAGAATGAGATGATGGCCTAAACATCACCACTGCCTCACAATTCTTGTTAAAACCCCCCAGACACATCAATGAAGTATTGTAAAATTGTGCTTTAATAAATAATAATCTATTTTTTAAAAGTGAATAACTTGGCCTTTTCTCAGCCTTCTGTTAGGGTCACTTTCAGACTCCTGTTGTTCTGTTTGGGAGGGTTTTATTGCTTTCTTACCCATACTAATGAAGCTGAACTGGGCACTGAAGAATGACTTGCACTCTAGTCTGGGTCAGCTGCCCTACGCTGCTGAACTGTTGTTACAGCAAAGGCAAACCCCTCAATGGTGTGATTACAGTTACATGCTGGTGGCAGAGCCCCCAGGCCGTGGCTGCACTGGGTGATCTGGTGCACACACGCTAAAGGAAGGCTGTGCCCTTACAGGGGGCACTGACACCTCACTCCCCTTTTATCTGCACTGGATTATAGTAGAGCTCTTTCTTCAATGTAGTTTAAGTCTACCATAAGTAGCTTAAGTCTGCCAGTAGTGGTAGGCTGGGAAGAGTGGAAAATCTTCTCTCACACACCTGCAGCAGACAGCACAGATGGATGTAGAATACACACCAGTGGGTAGTGTGATGTTTCAAAATGCAGTCATTACCCAGTTGTGAGTATGTTCCTTGACCAGTTAAACTACAATCACATCAAATGCTATTTTTGTGTAAATAAAAGTGCTAGTTAAATCATTCAGGATTTTTTAACTCTTTTTTTTGGCTTTGTTCTGGCTGTTCATGCTCTGATTATCTGCTTTTATTGGATCACTTGCAATTATGCAAGACTCAGCTGACAGTCTTGGGAGCAGTGCATGCTGCAGCATTGCAGTTCTGCATCCTGTCAGCAGCTGACCTTGGTGTAAAAGCATCAGTAAGGAAGTGAGGGAAAGGTGATGATTTCATATATTGAGAAGAATTAGATTCCAGGCATTTCATTTTTCAACTAAACTGCCTTCTAAAGTTGCCTATTGGCTTTAACAGCTGTTAAAGCCAATAGGCTTTAATTGCAGTTAAAAGGAGACTGAGAGATGGACTGAACGTTACTGTTTCAGCTCCAGGGCTGGAAAGCCACCTAATTCTGTACTGTGAAGACATTTTGCATAAGAATTATCCAAACAAAAATGAGTGTGCTGCCTTTTCTCTCTGTATCTTTAATTATGTAGTAGATTTTAAAGCTCTCCCCATTTGTGCTAGGCCTTTCTGGAAATGGCTTACAGTGAAGCAGCCCAAGCCATGGTACAGTACTACAAAGAAAAACCTGCTATGATAAATGATGACAAGTTACTTATTAGGATGTCTAAAAGATACAAGGAATTGCAGCTGAAGGTAAGATAGTTATTCCTGATCAGATTTCCTGAGTTTCCATGGCATGACCTGGAGAATGCATATAAAAATTCTTACTGATTACTGATTTCTAATTAATGCATTAGTATTATGGAAAAAGAAAAGTAAATTAATGAAGGTATGATAACCATCCTTTATACTTAGCTGCTTGCTCTTGCTCTCAATTTTAACTCTTGGAAGATATACCATTTTCTCTGATTCTCTCATACCATTACTTCAAAAATCCCTTCTGAGCTTCTTTCTCAGTGGGCTCCCCACATTTCTTGATCTAACAAAGGTCTAAAACCCAGCCGTGTGTAAGATGCAACATGTCAACAAAAATAAGATGTTCCTATCCTTTTAGTCACGCATTAAGCCAGAAGCAATGCTTTTCGCTGCCTGGCATGCTTGAGCCAATAGTCCAATCTCTGTATCAAACAGTGATGTCAGGGCTGAACATCACACTGGTTTCTTTTTCTTTCCTGGAAGTGACCTAAACAAAAGAGCAAATTTTGTTTTAATTACATTTTTTTTACCACATTTCAGATGTGGACACTTGAGTGATGTCCAAAAATCCATGCTCTTATGAGGATACTGATGGAAGCTTATGTACTGCCATGTGTAATGCTAAAAGAGTATTATTATTTTTCATGAAGACTTGGACTGGAACTGGCAATAAAGAGCTGAAAAGCTTCATAGTGTATTATCTAACACAGCACAAAGTTACTTTATAAAACAGCTCTGTAATGTTCCAAGTTACGAGGTTAAGGGGCCTTTTATGAGCCTTGAGTTAAAACCAAGTAATTCAGATGGCTTAGTTTGACCTTTGGAAAAGTCTCTGTCTCCCCTGTATGTGTATAATAGTTAAAGGAGACTTAAAAGAGTTGCCTGAAGTTCATAAACCAGGCAATGTTCCTCAGTGTGGTACAGTGTGGGGTTCAGGTGTAAGGTGGCAGAGGCTGTGCATCTTAACACAGAGGTGGAATGGAGACTGTGGCAGTTTGCCTACGTTTCAGGCAGATTTTCAGCCTTTCCACTGGCAGTTTTTTGGGTCATGGAATAATTTTTCTCTGTAGGAGAAAAAGCCCTTTTCCTTTGTTAAA
Organism: Myiopsitta monachus; assembly: GCA_017639245.1. NCBI lineage: Eukaryota > Metazoa > Chordata > Aves > Psittaciformes > Psittacidae > Myiopsitta > Myiopsitta monachus. The sequence goes on from CM029926.1 coordinate 38,735,814, forward strand.
AACAGACATGCAAACAAAAGTACGGCATGGAAGGGGGAATATGCATGAGATACCCACAACAAACTGCTGGGTTCCTGCATGATTCTGCTGCTCGGCTCGGTGCATGCACCAAGTGTTTGGCAAATTGTGTGTACTCCAGCCTGGAGCAGTGCATCTTTTGTAAATGATCTTGAATCTCAAGTAATCAACACTTCCGATACACATCTTTCTTGCACTTAGTTTTTCTGAAGCTCTCTTCTAAGCATAGTCTGATAGAGCTATACCCCAGAATGAGCTAAACTCTGAGATGCAGAGAAGGCAGATCCCAGAGGATCAGAGATAGGCTGCTATAGGGATTGAATTCAGATATCAGAAAGATTGTGTGGGTTGTTCCTCTTACATCCCATTCCTAGAAATAGTGAATATGTAACAGGGCAAGCCAGTTTTCGAAGCCAGTTACAGCAGCCAAGTATGAGCAGGCAGTGCTGCAACGTAATGGAGCAAACTTTCCATTTGTATCATTTTACTGCTTTGATCGTGGCTGTTGAGATACTAGCTGCAGGAAAGAGGGTAACAGCAACACTGAAACCTAGTATTCTCAGTAGTAGTATAGTGGAATGATGGATGGGTGCTGTTTCTTGAAGGACAAATCACCTATGTTAGCTTGGAGAGTAGTGCAGCATGCTAAACCATGTCTTTGTCTTATTTAGAAACCAGGTAAGAATGTGGCTGCTATCATCCAGGACATCCACTCGCAGAGGGAGAGGGACCTGCTGCGGGAAGTGGACAGGTAAAGTTTCTCCACAGTTTGGAACTGGGACCTGGATAAGTGTGTAAACCTGCACTTAGAAAAAGCATAATCTGTGTGCTTCCTTCTCCTATCTCATTTGCCTTCTTAATCTGGGTTTCTCTTCAAATCACGGTAAAAATGTAAGTGGACACAATAGTAGGTACAGGGCATGTATAATAAGATCAGATTGAAACTGTGCAGGTTGTGAAAACAAATACGCTCTTCCCTACCGATGATGACTCAAAAAAATGCATTTGATATGTGAAGGACACACTCCCCCTTAAGTGAAAAGCATGAAGGCAGGGGTGCTGCAAGACCTAGCGGGGAGGAGTCAGTTCAGATTAACTGTATTTGGGTATATTTCCCATTTACCTGACTTCTGGACCTTCCAGCAAAAATGGAGAGGAATCACGGTCCTAAAACTTCTCTTTTAAACAGGTGACCTTTGTCACTTTTGTCTCAGAGATGCTCTAGATGACTGAGTATTAAGGGTACAGTCATCATGGTCATTGTAAAGGTATTAATATATTGTAAGCTTTTAATGCTGAACTCCTATGTGACGCTTTTAAAAATGAATGAATATATGCTTGACAGATCTGTGGGGATTAGTTGAGCTTTGTGGATATGACACTGCCTTTTCTCTTGCTCACTGTGTCTGCAGCTGTGCAGCGCATGTCTGTGACAGGCCTGGGGTCTCAGGTTCACAGTCCCCAGGGCACTCCTCATGTGTTTCCAATGTGCAAGATCTTGGTAGACCGCAGTGGATGAGCTGGGTTAGTTACAGCTGCTTTTCCCCTCTACAGCAGGTATGGCACGGAGAGGCCCCGATCTCGCAGCCCCATAAGCCGCTCCCTGTCTCCCCGATCCCACACTCCCAGCTTTACTTCCTGCAGTTCACCCCACAGCCCGATGGGGACGGGCAGGACTGACTGGGGAAATGGGAGAGAGTCGTGGGATCAGTCTCCATATTCTCGACGGGAAGAGGAACGAGACAGCAGAGAATGGCGAGAGAATGGGGATGAGAAGAGGGACAGGACTGACATGTGGGTACATGAGAGGAAACATTATTCCCGACAGCTGGACAAGTTTGATTTGGATGAACGGATTGAAGGAGGCAGAGGGCACAGAGAAAAATATTTAAGGAGTGTTTCCCCTGGCTCCCTTCACCCTTTATCAGGGTACAAAACCAGAGAAGATGACTATTACCGAAAAACCTCCAAGTCAAAGCCTGACAAGTTTCAGAGGCAGCTGCAGGATTTACCTGGGAGGTCCAAAAGAAAGGAAGAGGCAAAGTTAAGGGAACGCAGGCATTCTTACAGCGAGGACACTGCCAGGGAGGAGGCTGCTGAACAGAAGCACAGCAAAGCATCCGAAGGCTCCAGGCAAAAACAAAGTGATAGGAGTAAGGTGAAGAAAGCTGAAAAAGACCAAGAGGAAGATGCTGCTGCTGAAGGCAGTGATGTGAAGGAAACCAAAGCTCCTGAGAATGAGGTAAATAAAGATCTCGAGCTGTATTTAAGAAGGCAATTGCTGAAGTAATACATTTTTTGAACTGTTCTAGATCAGTTGTTGTGGTTGTGGTGCTGGTGACTTACAGTGTTTTGCCGTGACAAAATCAGGGAGCATAGGTCTAGAAGAAATCTTGGGAGTTCATCTTGTCCATCTCTTTTCCAGATCATGCAGATCTATGACACTCTTGCATGGTGCATGGACGTTGTCTTTCTGCGCAAGCACAGAACCTCTGGGTACCCAGTGAGGGGAAAGGGGCAGATAACTGGAAACAAAAACAAGTGACAACCTGCTGTCTGCATGCAAGTTGTATGTGCAGGGGCAATTGCCCTACTGCTCTCTCTTCAAAGTTCCACAGAGTACCCCATAGCTGCTCTCTCTGCATCCATCACCTCCTTCCACTGCCTGTGATGTGGGTTGAGTTATCTGGGAATTAAGTGGTATTTTACAGGGATGCACAATACTTGCAGGACAGTGATTCCCAGGACATTGCAGGGAACTGGTGGATATACTGCTAAAATGAGGAATGAACTTTTAGTGAGGAGCATTTTAGTTTTGGTCAACACAACAGAACAATTAGTTTCTGTTGATCAAATGTCCCTACCTTCAGCTGTGGCAGGGATAATTCACACTACTGCCTTCAGTGTGCTGGCAGGAATCTCTTCCTATGGCAGAACCACTGAGTCAACTCACCTGTAAAATTATGGGATCTCAGGAGAAATAACCCCAGCTGGTAAAGCGGCAGTGTTTGTGGGCTTGATTCTCCACTGGGAAAAACACATGGGAACAGATCAAGATGCTTCATTCTCTCAGTTCCAGTAGAGCCCATGAGGATCTTGTTACTGGCTCTTGGCCAGCTTTCCTCCCCCAGCCCCCCTGGTGATAGTCTGCTGCCATCCACCCCCTTGGGATGCTGGCACAGGAGGCTGCAGAGCTACTTTGCTGACCAGGGGTCCGTTTCTATCTTGTGGCTTTGTGCTGCCAGGGCCATCTTTGGTTGTTTTTAATTGACCTTGTGTTTGCTCCCCTCATGTGGGAGCCAGTTTGGTGGAAATCTCTAGTCTTGTAACTCAGCTGGTCTCTGTAGCAGGCAGCAGCACTACCTCATGCCATAGATATGTGTGTCTGTACCACCTTTTGTCATCTTTCTCCTTTGGCTGGTATTTCACTGTGATGGATGGTTTCTTGGGAGGTGATATCAGGGAGAAATGTCAGACAGCATCCTAAATCACCGGTGCTGCACACTCCTCTGCATGTTTTTCAAGTTAAAAATGGCTTTGCTAAAGGCATACTTCTCCAGGGACTGCTGCTAATAATCTATTTTAAAAGGAAGAAATACGTTTGAATGTTTTGAAGTCACAATTCTCTTTCACCTCTCTTTTACCAAATGCCAGGTAGTTCTGTGGTTTCATTCTTCCAAAGCATGAACAGTGCGAGCAGTTGCATTCTCGACTGATCTTACCTCAATAGACAAAATAGTTGAGGTCTTCTGCAGGGTTTTAATGCTGCTGCTCTCCTTACCAGGTCTGAGCCAACATAACAGATGTGGGTAGAGAACAGAGGAGCGGAGGCTGGAGATTTTAACTAATTCACATTCTCCCCCACCAGTCCTCCAGCCAATTCTATGATATAAATTACATCTAATTTTGTTTAAATGTCTTTTTCTTAATTCTCATTTTGTGCAGCTTTGCAAATGGAATCCAATTGCTGGGTCTTTTCCCACAGCTCATTTGACTTGCATAAACTTTAGAAATAAAGAATGTGACCTTGTGAGTGACTTTGCTTCCCTAAACCCAGAATAGAAACATACTAGAGCACCATTGCGTGTTGCTATATGTGTATATGTTGTATTTGTTTTAGCTTGGAAAAGAGGAGCAAGGTCCAGAGAAGAGCTCACCTTCAGCTAATAAACAAGGAAAAGAATCTGGAGAAATCCTGGAAAACACAAGACAAGAGAAGGTTGGTGACATATTGTTGGTGCGGCTTCCACAACAAAATGAGTGAAAACCCAGGTTTGGTAGCACATTCTGCCCATTGAAATATTAAACCTCCACGAAAGTCATGTATAAGGGTTGCAGAAGGGGGTTGTCTAAATTAACTTGCCTTATCTTGACCTCTGCTTTAAGGGATAGCTTTTCCTGAAGTCTCCAGAACTCTTTTTTTAGTTGCTCTTTGCCCATGTACATTGCTTCACATGCATAGCCCTTGGCACTGGGAACTGTAGGTAACGTATGCCCAAGTGAAGCGCGGAACTTTGTGACACATGCCCCAGAACAGGAGATGTGGTCAGTTAGTGGAGAAGGAGGGGACGAATGGTGGCAACTTTGGCCTTAGATGAGCTATAGATAGTAGCCTCTTCTGATTGCTTCTGGTTTTAATTAAAAATGTCTTTACAGCACCCCTGCTGCAGCATCGCAGTCAGGGACAGCAATGTCCTTGGAATTCCTCCAGCTTCATATCTGTAGGGTCATGGGTTGATAGTCAGATATGGAAGCTATTGATATCTCTTGCTGTAGAAAACTGATCTCCTGGCAAGAACAGTGTCAACTTCTGGAGTTTTCATGCTGTTTTAGGATTCTAGGAAGGGAAGTGTGGGAATGGCCAAATAGGAGGAGAATACGTATTATTAATAGGTTATGTGTGCACAATGAGTCTGGGAGTTGAAATCTAAGCTACAAATGTGCCTTAAAAGTAACATTTACCATATAATTCTAATACTTCTGAGGCCAAATATCAGTGTCCGAGTCCTGTAGCTGCATTTATGGTGTGTTTCAGGTTATGTACCTTGGAGTGTAACTGTAAAACTAAGTTTTCTTAAGGTCTAGGCCAATTTCTATGAACAGCTGTCCCTGGCAGAGAGCTCTTGCTGGTGGAAGGAGATGACTGCAGAAGGTAGCCAAGTTCCCTGAGTCACAACAGGAATTTAAAGGAAAAAGTGAAAGCCACAGTGTCTTGATTGGGGTTCAGTATATTCTCATTGTGCCGCCTATTTCTTGCCACCCTTGGATGGAGGTAGTAGAAAGGAAGAGGTTCATTATCTTGGGGATCAAACAAAAGTATCAGTTGCATAAGGTAGAACAGGTTACACCTTGTTCTACTGCTTACACAAAACTAAGAAGCAGGAGGCTGGAGAGGCTGTAATTCCCAAGGCAGTTACAGAATCTCCACAAAGTGAGGTTTATGTGATAATTTAAAAGAGATTGCTTGTCCTTGTGCATAAGGCTTAAAACCACAACACCAAGACATATTGGTCTTTGAAATTAAAATAGAAGAGGGGTTAGGCATGGCCAGATCCAAGTTCTTCCTGTCTCCTGATGTTCACAGCCCACTGTTTGACAGCGATGATACCTATAATCACTGTTTTACGTCTTTGTGACAGGACCGAGACTGGGAGAGTGAAAGTGAGATAGAAGGTGAGACCTGGTATCCTACAAACATGGAGGAATTAGTGACAGTGGATGAAGTAGGAGAAGATGATTTAATTATGGAGCCTGATATAACTGAGCTTGAAGAAATAGTGCCGGTTGATCAGAAAAATAAAACTGCTTCAGAGATGTGTCCCTGTATGTCAACCATGTTAGAACTGAAAAATGATCACAGCCACCTAACCAGGAGTGAAGACAAATTTGCCCATAAAGCTTTAGAAGCAAACTTTAGATCAGCAAAGGGCAGTGTGGCTTCTAGCGGCTGCCAGGATGATGATGAGGATGATGAGAATGATGATGCTGTAACAGAAGCATCAAGCCTAAATCTGGACCCTGAGCAGAAGCCAGAGGAATTGCAAGAAGACCAATCTGCTAAGGAGTCTGATCCCCAGCAGAAGGAAGGAAAAATTGATAAGAGCTCTGACACTCGTTTAGAGCCCGAAGATCACCATATACCTTCTGTTCATCTGAAAGAAGAGACTCTCCAGCTCCCTGATACATTTATAGATGATTACAAACAGATGGGATCACAAGGAGCTGAGAGCAGAGAAGTTATGGAAATGCTTGTTAAAAACGCTAGCGAAGAAACAAGACACGGAAGCCAAGACTGTCCAGAGGCCAAGGGTAAATACTGTTTCTTTCTCTTTAGCCCGCAGAGCGCCTTGCATGTTTTCTCTGACAGTAGACTGAAATTTATTGCTAACAAGAATAAATGTTGCTAATAGCATCAAGACTTGTCCTTGGAGCAGCTCAGTAAAAGAACCCCAGTGCCTTTCGCCAAGCTAAACCGTTAGAGCCTTTTAGCTGAATAGCGTAAAGGAAATATGATAAGCAGCTTGCAAGCTTTCTGAAAGGCATAAGCTGCTATAATTGTCATGTCAAGGTTCACATGAGTTTAGCTGGACTCTTTCAGTGCCCTGCTAAATTTACTTTGAATTGTCAATGAAATGAGTGACAGCCTCTGAAGGTCAACAGAAAAGTATCTGTAATGTCTGGCTGGCTCCTGGACAAGGTAGGTATTCTTACACACTGTACTGAAGCATTACTAACATGGAAATCATCCGTAGATTGTTGCTTCTTAGTCACTGTTCACGCAAATACATGCCTTTTGGTAGGAATTGCCTGATCATCTGTTATCTACCGCATGCTGCCTTTAATATAACCGATAGCACATGCCGTGAGATAATGCCAATAAATGTAATCATAGCTGCCTACTAATATGTTAGCTGTCAGGAAAAAAAAAGGGATCTTGAATGTCTGAAAGTGAGTTCAGTTCCTCCTCACACTTTCAAATGAAACTTGAGAGAATGGGCTGTGTGTAATGGGGTGAAGTGGAAAACAGCATAGACCATGTTGGCCAAGAATGCTCTTTCTTGTGCTACCAGAGCCCATGTGATGGAGAAGGGGTTGTGAACAGAAGCTGCTGGAAGATTTCTGAGGGGAAAATGCTGCAACATTTAATGTGAATGCCTGATTTTGAACTAACTTCTTCCCTCAGGACAGATTTGAAACGTCCTCAGTTTTCAATACTTACCTGTTTGTCCTGAACACACCAGGCTTTGTGTATAACACTGCTCTGCAAACTCCCTGGGACTGGGAATGGCAAGGTTAGGTCCCATGGGCAGCCAGCTGATGAAAGAGCTGGGTATCCCAAGAGCATAGTTACTTCCGTGTTTTCAGGATCTCACCTTCCAGCTTGCCAGCAGTGAGCTTGAAAACTCCAGGGGAGCTTGAGTTTCCCAGGTTTCTATCACGGACTTGATATCTGGGATCTGCAGAGCAAGGCTTTAGGCTTCTGCAAATGTAGCTGCCAGCTTAGAAGCCCGGAAATCAACTTCAGTGGGACTAAAGCTGCCACAGAGGCCACACAGGTGTCTCAAGAAGCCACACAGCCTCAAGAAGAGCTAGCGGGTTTTCCCAGGATCTCCGCTGCAGATTTGGGAGCCTGGAGTAGGCTTAAAGTTAACTCGAAATCCAACCAGTCAGGGAGAGCTTGGATTATTTTCTTTTAAATCATGTAATAGATGTATTTAAAACAATGAAGAAAAATTCATTCCCATAGCCAGAAATTGCAGATCTTTGAACTACAGACTTGAAAGGCAGGAAGGATTTGGTTTGGGCAAAAATGTATTTGTTTTATGAGAAAATATATCCCCTATCTAGGTGAACTTCGCAATGCAATAGAAATGTTGTCAGGGTAAGGGAACCAGTTCTTTGATGCAAGAACTGAAGAATAAAAATCAAACCAGTTTATCTGTGATCCTGTTGTTCTGTGATAACAAATTCCTCTTTTTTCTAAATAAAAGCAATTCCCATGTTGGTGAGGGAGAGTACCTGTTCTTTTGACTGGCTTTATTTACCTCAGCAAAGCAAACCACTCTTTTCCACAACTTGAATCTCCTGCCTATGTTTATTAATGTCAGTAGGCAGGGACCAACCAGCCAGTCCCAAGTGGCCAAAAACCATGAAGCAGAAACTACCCCTTGGATTGCTGAGGATGGGAGAAGAGTGGCTCCAGGAAGCAGATGATAATGATGCTGCAGAGTTCCTATAAGAGGAAGGTTTGCTCCGCCCACACAGCTCCTTAGGCAGTTTGGGAATTAGTTCTCAGCAGGTCCTGGTGGCCCTCCTTTCTTCATGTTAGCACAGCTCCATCACTGGTCATGCAGTACCATATGTAGTTACGGAGCTGTGGTCAGACCATGCTTGGGCCAGTATAATGTTATAGATCTGTGTAGAGAGTAAAACATTGAAAGAAAGAATGTAACAAATGTGAAACTAGAAATAGAAGAATGGTTTGCTAGGAGAAACAGGGCTGGCTGCCCAGTGTAGTACAGCTGTTGTAGTTGCAATGAGCAAGACTCTGATTTGTACGGAAAAGCATTTTTTCCAGGTTTTACTGCATTTATAGATCCACCCAGTGTTTCCAAGAAGTTTACAAATGCCTCTTTAAGCTAATAAACTGTTTTCATTCAATACGTTTATTCATTTGTTAAGCAAATTCTAGGTACCTGGAAATGAGATCTCTGGAATACCCGGAGGTAGAGTCTAAAAGAAGGCACCCTCCACCAGGCTGGGAACAAGAAGACGTCTTCACCGAGCTCAGCATTCCACTGGGTACGTTTGGACGCCCAGGCTACCCTCAGCCTGCAGTGCTGCCCACTGCAATACCTACAGCTTCAACAAGATGTCACTTTAAGGCTACTTGCTGTAGTTACTTTTCAGAACAGATGTGAGGAGAATGAAGGAGCAGGGTTTGTGACAGAGGGGTAGCCACTGAAAGAAACGGGCTTTTGGTTACAGATCATTGCTAATTTCATTGCAGATGAATGGCAGATGATAGCTGCTAATGTTGCTGATGAGACAAAGTAAGTTCTCTTGGACTATAGATGAATTCCATATGAAAAATACTTAGTAATTTAAAAGTCTGTTATAAAACTGTTGCCCATACTTTCAGTATAAGCAAAAGTATTAGTTTTACTGTGTAAGCACTGATCATGAGTAAAACACCCCTAAGAAGTGTTAAACCACAGCAGCAACCTAAAGTGCAATCTGTGTAACTTCAGCATGAATTTACTTCTAAGTACTACTGCTGTTCTAGCCCTTGAGGTTACACAGTGAAGTTTCCAGTCAATTTTATTCTTAAGATGGTACATTTTTAAATATGTGTAATATGTAAGAGAGAAGAGGAAGGTGCATTTGCAATGCACAATTAAACTGCAGCTCAGTATTGCAAAACTAGGGAAATCAGAGAAGTGAATCCAAGATTCAGCCTTCATATCTATGTCATTTAACTAAACAGAGACTTTTTCTTTGAAAGCAAGTTTATTGTGGAGGGGAAGGGTTTCAACTGACATTTTAATGTAATTCAGTATTTCTCAATAGGTGTGGAATTTGTGGTGCCTAGAACTGGGTTTTACTGCAAGCTCTGTGGACTCTTCTACACAAATGAGGAGACAGCAAAGACGAGTCACTGCAGAAGTACTGTTCACTACAAAAATCTTCAGGTAAAAACACGCTTGTGGATTGTGCATAAGATAGGTGATGCTACAAAAAAATGGTTTTTATTCTCTGGGTAGAATCCAGATGAAGTGGCATTCAGATAAGCCAAACTTCTCAGTAGTTCCAATGTTAGCGCACCAATTTCTCACTCTCATATCCTTGAAATCAGGTTCCGGATCATAAATAAAATGGGGCTAGGTGATAATTTGATCTTCTCACCTTGTCACTAGCACAGCATGCAACTCAGATCTTTAATTCTCTGCTCCTGAGGGTCCCAGACGTTTCTATTACTGGGAGGGAGCCCACCAGCAGCCTTTCTTATTTCTTGATTTCGGGAGCATTAAACATGCCACTTGTTGAATAATGTTGCCAGGCTTATTTTTGCAACAGCATGGATTTGTGCAGCATGTTTCAGCAGGCAGAACTTTGTGACGCACAGGCTCTCCCAAGCATTTCCTGTGACCCACTGCAATCACCTCCCTCTGCTACACAACAGCACGCAGAACACTGCTGCTGAATAATTTCTATAAGGATATGCAGAAGCATGTCATTACTTGTATGGATTCCATAGGAATACACTGTAAGCATATCAGCACTTGATAAGAGCGCACAGAGATCACGGATGTTTGCAGTTCAATCAAAAGACTCCACCTTTATCACTTTCCAGTTGATAATATCAGTCATGATAGCATGAACATTAACTGCCCTGTGCTGAGGTCTCCTCAGAGGAGGTAGCCTTGCCTCTTGTATCCTGGAGTGCAGGGTGTGTACACTGCAGAAGACACTTTTGCTGGCATTGCATGCTCTAAGCAAAAGCCATGGAAGAGAAAAGCAAAGCTCTCCGCCTTTCTCTGATCCTTCCCTCTGACCATAGTAAATGCTGCAACACTGCTTCTCTCCAAGGAATAGCTATGTTCCTCACTAGCTGGTGGGCATTGGCTTTTCCAGTGACACTCAGAGTCAAGTAATTTCTCTGGGAGGATTTTCTTCCTGGCTTTCCTGAAGGTACGTAACTATGGTCACACAAAGGGCTCTGGCTTTCAAAGACTGTGCCTGCAGAGCTGCTGTGCTTGCTCATAATGGATCCTCCAATTGTAAGCTTGAAAAACAGGTGCCCAGTTTGCATGCCTTTTTGGCTTGACACATTAAAATCCAGAGGGATCCACCAGAGGTGGCACCGCTCAGCACAGGCTGCATATCCCATGCAAGTCTGTTCCAAAGAAGCTTGTGCTAATGCGAAGATTGCAGCTCCAGCCGCTGCCCCTGGCAACTGGTCCCATGGGAAGAAGAGAGATTTTGTTGAAGTCATAGACAAAAAGGTCTAAAACTGAATCAGTGTGAAAAAAACCCTCATTTGCTCCCCATTAAGACATTGCCCGTAAGTGCTGTGATAGATCTGTAGCACCGACTTGAGGTAGAAGAAAAAAGACCACAAAAGCTGTTCAAATTGAATCTGTCAAATACGGCAGTGAAAACAGGCTGTTCTGATGAACTCTCCCTCTTACCTTACTAAATGGAGGAAGTGTCTTGTCCAACTTTTGCCCACTCAGGTGGAAACTCAGCAAATTTTAAGTAACTGTTCTGCATTACTGGAACACTTTATATTTGTAATAATGCGTACTTATGCACTCTGCAAGAAATATCAGCCTTCTGTGATGATTTAATGAGTGTATCAACCAACATAAGAACTGTAGACTCTTGCTATACGTGAAGCTATGGCACTGCTGCTGCAGACTCTCTGTTGTCTTGACTACATGACAAATACCAATGTCCAGTGACAGTGACATTGTCCCAAACATTGTCCTGGCCAGGAGTCTTTTAGAGTTGATTTGCTATTTGTCATCATTTGTTCTTTTCATGCGGTCCTATTGGAGCCACATCCAAAATATATGTTCAACGTTTGGGTTTGAATGCAAAACCAGACAGGTTTTTTACCAGTTTTCTTCCAAAAGCCTTGCTTAGATGGTGGTGATTTTGTCTTGAAGTCAAACAGTCAACTTCATCTGAGTCTGGTGCCCCTTTCAGCAGCCACTGAAATAACTCAATTGTTTCTCTGTCAGCCTTGCAGACTTCTTTCATTTTCCCTTCTCTTCAGCTTAACAGATGAATTCCCCGGGTGGTGTTTGATTCACAGATCTGCTGCATTCTCCATGTCCAAAAAAATCCATCATTTGGCCATCTCTCCCACCACTACCACAAAAAGCAGTCAGATTCATCTGGTGTAAGATACCTTTGGCCCCTCAGTGCAGCGCTTTATTGGGTTTTCCATGGGCTTTATGCACAATTCATCAAAACTCGTATTTAAATGAAAAAATAGTTTTCCTTGGTTGTCATTTTTCTATAAATGAATCTGAATGTTTGGTCTGTGAACTTCAAGACTGGTGTTTATGGTACTCGTGATAAAGGTCAGCTAAAGGTGGTGGATAAACCTCAGTCTTATTTTGATGGGTAATCATTAAAAGGCAAAAATGCATGGCTTATCTGATCCAATGACAAGCATCAGTGATTTATTACAGTTCATGGTGTACAGATCACTTTTCCCAGCCTCCATGGACCCTGTATCTCTGTATACTACTGTAGCATTTACTCTGGCTTTCTGCCACACGGAGTTTTGTACCTGGGTATAAAGACTTGTGAGACATGGGTAATTTCCACAGCCAAATCTCTATATTCAGAGTATATTCTGTATAGTCTATATTCAGTCATCATTTTTTCAGAGTCATGCCTATTCATTAGCATTACTGAGTCCCTTTTCAGATGTACCTTTTACATCCTAAACTTGTATTTACATAAGACAACCTGGCACTTGGGTTTTTTTACATCCATTTCTCACCTCTTCCCCATGGATGCCAAAGAGCAAACTGTACTCTGGGGGAATCCTGCAAGCAGACAGATTTTTGCAGTGATGTGAGATGGCCTTTTCAAAACAAATCAAAATGAATAATAAGCTAGAAAAGAGAGATTAATGATCCTAATAATGTGCACATCAGTTATTCTTGCATGTGGTATAAGTCATGAATAAGAACGTCTCTCCATTATTATGTGGGAATTTCCCATGTGAGTCTCTACACGAGCTGCTGCTGAAGAAGCTTCTTTCCATCCAGTTCTAGGTTTGTTGACCTTGGATAAATATTTTGAGCACCATTTTCAGACCCACACCAGTTTATCACCCATTTTGTGCACAGCTCTGCCAACTAAGAGCACTGCCAAGAGGCTGAAAGCCTCACTGGCCATGTCTGTGTTTTTAAATCACACTGAGTACTTAATGTTCTGAAAGGCTTTATCTTAGAGAAACACAATAAATGTAAATACGTGTGCTGCTAAATAGTGTTGATTATTACTGAGTTTGATTATTCCCTTAAAAGAAATATTCTGGTGCAAAAGGCGTATCTCTGAACTGGACATTCTGAAAATGTAATATATGTGTTTTAAATTATGATTCAGGAACTGCATCTATTTTCTGACACACTGGTCTTATACCAGCATAATTCAGTTGACTCGGTGGAGTTAGCTCTGCCTATAGCATGTGGGAGTAGAGAGTTTGTAAGGAGAAAGGATGGGGTCTAGTTACACAGACCGATAGGGAGTCATGGTGCTCCTTGTTCTGTCACCAGTTCCCTTCGTGGCACAGAGTAAATCACTGAACTTCTCAGACTCTCCATGTATTCAGGTAGTTTGCCTGACACAGCTATATTGTCTGGCTTGAATTTTCACCAAAAATGAGGCTTCTGTGTGCTTTCTTCCCTTTTGAGATGCTGTGAGGATATGAGAGCTCTGAAAATGCATTCAACGTGTTGAGTGTTTCCAGTTTTGGTAACGATGCTTTGGTTTTGATGTGATTGCAGAAGTATCTATCCCAGCTTGCAGAAGAAAGCCTGAAAATGAAGGAAGAAGGCAGCCCTCTGCCTCAGGATGACACTGGCATTGTTCCTCACTTTGCAAAGAAAAAACTGTGATGTGGACGAACTGGAAGAGCCATAAATGAGTGAATGCTGATACTTTATTTTTTTTATTTCTATGATATAACTGTCAATTTGCACTGTACAGAGGAGGGGAAATAAAGAGCATGGAACATGCATCTATGCCCAGAGTGCCATTAAAAACCAAAATGCCTGAAACTGTTTCCCACGGTGAAGCAATGCTGGCATATCTGTAAGAAGTGGAGCAATTCTTTCTCACAGTCTGCGTGCTGGGAGTGGTTTCCTAGATTAAATCAGAATTCTCAGGGATTCTTGAAGTTTTAATTCTGATGTGACACATCAGGTCAGGCAGAGTATTTAGAAGCACTCAGCATCCTCCAGTGGACGCTGGAAGGAAAGGAGATGTGACTATAAATAGGCTTTAATGTTGCTTAAAATATCTTCAGCCATTTCACTCATTGCCCCAGTGAGAAGTAGGATTTGCATAGGACATCTAAAGCCATTGTGCTAATACTAGTCAGTAGATGGCATAACATAAACCCCATCAGCATCCACCTCCATGTGTCTTAGAGCTTGGTGAATTGATGAAATGTTTGTGTTGTTAAGCACTGTGTTGTGCGAATACCAGGGGAGCCGTAGTCTGTCCGAGGGACCTCATAGCCTGAGCCCAGCACGGCGAGAGCAATCTGAATGTGCTGACAGCTGACCTGCTCTGCTCTTCAGCATTGTCCGTGGTGTGATCAGGATGTTCTACAGGTACCGCTGTGTTTGAAACGCTTCTTTTTGATAACTCTAAAGGGTGCCAACTTTGAGTCTTACAGACTTGAAACTCTCACGAGAGGCTTTTTAAATGTTCGGACCATGTCTCTTTCAGACATTTTACTCAAGATCCTTGCTTTTGGGGTCTTTTCTTTCAAGCTTGCTTTTCCTCAGCTTGGCAACGCTCAATTTTCCTGGTTTTCATGGAAAGATGCCAGATTTTTGGTATTGTTTTTGTACTTTATTTCCCTGAATTTTTTAAGGTGAATACAACAACTGATGGCTCACAGAGCGCTGCACTGAGAACACAGGATGCACCAGCAGCTCTGGCATTATTATAAGCTATTGTTTCTGCACAGTTGTTGCTTAGTATTTTGCAGAGTCCCTTTGAAATGCACCGTACAAGTTTCTGGTTCATTTCAATAGGGCTTTGTGTAGTAAAGTGAATGCGTATGCAAACCACTGCCAGAATTGGTCCCGGAGTTATGCTTTTATAAAGTGCCCCACACAATCTAGACAGATGGGGATTTGCAGACGTATTTCCACTCTTTGCCTGACCCTAGTATCTATCACAGTATGTTCTGTAAAAACTGCTGGTGCTGGATGTCCTGTGTAGATGTTGTGCAGAGGAACTAGTTTCCCAGAAGGGGAAGCATCCCTAAGAATGACATGGATGTTGCAAAGTGTGGCTAAAGTGCCAAAACTGCCTCCACCAAAGTATTCCTTCCTTTATGTCTTGTGCCAGCAGCCATGCTCGTTCTCTGAAGTACCCTGTAGTGTGTCTCAGAGGTGCCTGGTGGTGTTGCCTGAAACCCTATTCCATTTCATGGCCTGTGCCTTCCACTCCTTTTTACCAGAGATGGGTTCAGATTTCATATTTGGAATTCCTGCTTCCTGCAAGCTCAGGGATTCTTTGCATCCCAGATTCAGATATGGCCTATCCAAAAGACAAGGGGAAATTAAAAACATTGCAGCCTAAATCCTCTTTTGTCCAGACTTGAAGCATATTAAGGCTCGGGTCCATCTGTCATTTAAAACAGCCCTTTTGTGTGTGTGTTTTTCTCTACGGGGAAGAAAATATAGTAATATTGCAAACCAGGTATTTCTGACTTCATGGGTTGGGTTTTCTTTGACTGTTTGTTTTTCACATTGCAGTGAAATTTGAGCACAGGGCTATTAGGGCAGGAGCTTGTATTGCACGCTGTGAGATTACGAAAATGGCAGTAAAGATTGTGCAACTGTCCTCTGAAGCACGGCTCTCAAGCTGGTCATGTATCGCCTGAATATGAAGTTCCCTTCATGCCCTTCAGCACAAACTGAGTACAAGGGGAGGAAATCACTACAGACGCAAGCATCACATCTTTGAAGCTAACCCTGCTATCAAACTGGGGCTCTCACCAGCCTAATGGGAGCTTGTTAGACCATGTGGTTAAGCTTAATTGGATGTGAGACATAGCTGACTGTATATCAAAGTCATATGCCTCCAGCAACTTTATCCCCAGGTAACCTCAAATGAGAAAAGTATCACTGTTATTATTCTTTATTTGTATTGCAAGAGAAGCTACAGGTCCACTGCCTTTATTATAGGCACAGCACAAATCCACAATAAAGACTTTCCCAGGCCAGAGAGCTTTAAATCAGATTTTCTGAAAACAGACAACAGGTGGATACAGGCAGGCAGGGAAAGCAGGAGGTAACCATGAGATCTTGACTGGCAGCAGAAGAATAATTAATATGAGTGTTTACCCAGGGGCTTATTTTTGGATGTGCAGGAGATGATTCAAACTCCTTTCCCCCTCTTCTGGTTCTGAACAGGGTTTGCTCCCATTATTCAGAGCTTGCATATTTAACCTCCTTAGGGTTTTTATTTGCCTGGCCAGTTGCATTAGACACACAAAATCTCTTCCTGAGAGAGTGGGCTTTGGTACCCCTCAGTCTCCAGTTGCTTAAGTTTTGGTCCCCATCCAGAGCTCCAAAAGCTGAAGCAGGAGCTGTCCTGGCTCCAGATACCTTGTTTGGGTCATGGATACAGGCCCTTGCTTGCCACTGAGGAAGGAGGAGGCTCCAGATGGCATCTCTGCCCTATATAGTTTCCTTTTCTGGAGGTTGATGACTCAGGTGAGTGATGCAGGTGCAGTGCCCTGCCCCACAGACGTGATCAGACCTAGATGTTGGTAGAGGTGGTTTGGACACCCCATCCTTTGGGCTCTGTTTTGACAAAACAGCAATCTGCAAAATCCTAGGTATGGCCAAACAGGCAATTCCCCTTCTGAAAAGGTCCTTTCTCCCCCTAAAACTCAACCTTTAAAGGCAGTTAAAAGCAATACCAAGTCTCAGTGAGCTCCTAATGATCCTTCTGGTTTGCAGCCTGACTGCACTTTGAGGACTCAGAGTAATCTTCCCTCTCCAACAGGCCCATCATGCAATGCTGACAGGCACTCAACTCAACTTCTCTCTACTACCTGTTCTGCTGAGGAAGGCCACTGTAGGCAGCAGTTACCTTTCTCAGCTTGTGTAAAAATGTGTTGTTTCTTTTGGTTTATTATATTTAAAATATTGAATTTTTTTTCTAGTTGGCATAATTCATCATCACTATAATCCACGCTGTTTATTGATACATATATATATAGCACAAAGCAGGCTCCGGTCTAGCCAAACAGATATTGATATTTAACAAGGAGCTTCCTTAATATACACAAACCATTTCAACATATCTCAACCAAAGATTGCACTTTTTAAATAGGTACTATGTTTTCCATCTTTGTGAAACCTATGTTGATCTCAAAGAGTCTTTAATGTCAATCTGCAACTTACTTTCTTTGACGTAAAAAATGAAAGAATTAAACATTTGCCCCATAAGATTAGACAAAGTTTTATATTGGCTTCAACACTAAATTAGTGTTGGGCTGAGTTGCATTCAGGGTTTTTCTATTCTCTAAGGATTAAGGCTGTGATTTGTCGAATTATACTTGAACTGGACCAGATGCACTATTTATTGAGCTTATATAATCTTGTTTATTTAAGTTTTGGCTTGTAAACAGTTGGAATTTGTTAGTACTTGTTTAATGATGTAGGAACCGTCACCAATATTAACTGATCTGTGTAACTGGATTGCAAAGTGTTTCAATTTGTGTTTCTTAAAAAGAAAGATTTTAATAAAGAGAATTATAAAGCATATACATTGGTGGGCAGTTGTCCCAGCAGCAACATGCTTCCAGCATCCCAGGGGTCCTATTAAAAACCAAAGTTAATGAAAGATGGAGGGTAAAAAGGAGGGAGGAGGACAGAATGTTTGCTTTTATATGTAACTTGTAGAAGTTGTGATTCTGACCAGGCAGCTCCTCCTGTACAGACTACAAGCGGTTGCCATTGCCTGGTGCTGGTGCTGAACACATCTCAGCAGTTCACTCTGTAACTGTTATTAATGGCTGTTACCCACCCCTGCCGCTCTAGATATGCCCTCTCTTCCCTTTCATTTCTAAATGAACTGGCCAAGCTGTCCGCCCTTGGAAACAAGGGGGAGAAGGTGAGCTGCCTTTTCTCTATCTCCATCCACATTGTCTTCTCATCCTTCTGAACTCACCATATAAACTCAGCCCCAGCCAAGCACCTTCGCCACCTCATCTCAACCTAAGTGCCCCTGTCTGCCCATTTACCCTTTCCCTCGTGCTCTCCCTCCGCCTTTGCTGATTTTATCTCTGTTTAGCAGACTGTCCTCCCCAGTTCCACAAGGACCTTTCTCACTCTCTGGCTTTCTTCCTGGCTTACCTCCATCACCAGCAACCGGAGCTCCTGGGAGGAAACACTCAGTCCTCGGCCAGGGTGACGTAAAGACATGCTTATACTAAATATTTAAAGAATGCAATGAGGACGAAAGCCAAGGGGAAACTCCTCCACCAGCTTTGATGAATTCCCTCAGTGGAAAACACCAGGAGGAGAACTGAGACAAAGGCAACTGTCCAGCCCGGTGCAAGGCAAGGCAAGGCACGGGGCACCATCAAAGCACGAGCTATGCCCCCCACCAAATGCTAAGGGAGGTGAATGGGTCTGTTTGCCTCACTGGATGGGCAGGGTAATGGATCATGGGCAAAAAGATTGGCACTCAGGTTTTCTGGCTCTGCAGTTCACTAGAACAGTGCTTTAGTTTCTTTTAAGTGGTCATTTTTTCAGCTGAAGCACACATGTAATGTATTTTAACCATAAATGGTTTCAGTCCTTCTGTCCTGAATGCACTGAAACCTTTGTACATGCGATCTTAATACCATCTCCTCACAGCTGTGAATCTCTCTAGAAATCAGGCAAATCAGTTTTGTAAGCGTTAACTTGGCATCACATATCTGTAACAAAAAGTAAATCCAAACTGTGGTGTTCAAAGCACAAAGAATTTCCCGTCCAGATTTTGTCACACTGAATTTTCTTGGTGGAAAGGAAAACTCAGGTGTGAAATGACTTCACAAATGAACACCATCCTGCACCCAAATATCAGCTTGGCCTTTAGACACAAGGCTGTGACCAGCGTCACTTGGACAGCCAGGCTGTAGCCCAGCATCCTGCCTGACCCATATCGCAGACCGGGTCAAGGCTGTCTGAAAACAGCCCTGCTTAGGGAACAGGGCTGTGCAGAGAGCTGGGGACAGTTCTGCCTGCTCTGGACTGAGGCCCTTGTGGGCTCAGCCATGGACACGCTTCCCTGATGCAAGCAGGGCCAGGCTGATGGGCAGCTTGCTGCACACAGCAGGCACCAGCATGGCAAGAAGCGACTTCCCTCCGTCTGCTCTGCAGCACTGATACAGCCCAGGACTCTGCTGTGTTTGTGCAGGTGGCAGCGAGGGCAGCCCCAGAGAACAGGTTTGCCTTTGCTTACTGTTCTCTGCCAATCTCTGCTTATCTGTGTCAATACGTTGAGCACTTCCTGTGTGCTTGGCTTGCCTGATGCAATGCTTGACGCCACGGGAGTACGCAGTATGTATTTGTGGAGGAAAAGTTCCCCCTGTTATGGAGAAGAGGGGGACTGGACAAGGACTAGGGGTTCTTCCTGTAACATCTTAGTGGAACTGGGTAAAACAGTGCAGCGGTAAAACAGATCTTGCACAAAAGAAATATCCATAAGAATCACCTTCTCATTGCAGGGCCTGAGCTGGCCTTACCAACCTGGTGGCCAGGAATCCCATCCACCTCGCCTGGCATATCACACCTCTCCTTTGCTTGCCTTCAGCAGAGCTACAGTGTGTTACCATGCTGGCAATCTGCCCTAATCTTTATGAAACACACAGTCTGGTACTAACCTAATATATTCACAGCACCATGGAAACGTGACTGCCCAGATGCTGAGGTGAAAGAAGCAGAGGTAGTTTCAATCTCTCCCTTCCTAGCTATCCCCTGTTACTGCCAACCTGAGGCTCAGGAGGGCCCTGACGGGCATCTCGGGGGCTTGGGAGCAGGCAGGGGAGAGATGGGGCCACCAGGATCTGTCTTCCACACTGGGAAAATGGTTTTCTTGGGGCACATCTCCACGCAATTGTATCAGCCTACTGCAGGGTGAGATTTCAAACCAGATGCCCAAGGTGATTAAAGCCAGTCAGTGGCCTCAGTTCACATTGAGATCATTCTGGTTAAAGGGCTGTCTGTCAGGAGCAGCGTTCAGCTACCTGAAGAAGCTGCATTTAAACTGAAATAGGAGCATACGTCAGTTCTTAATTAACTGGGTCAGATCTGAGCGAGTGGGCATGTCCAAAAGCTCTTTGTGAACTAAAAAGCTGCGTGGGACAAGCTGAATCCAGCCTATTAAATGTTTAAATAATTGCCAGGCAGAGTCTTGGCAGAGTCTTACCTTCCTCAAGGTAAGACAGTAAGTATCAACCCTGGGTCAGAAGGCAGCTTTTCCAGCCTGATTTCTTCCCAGTGCCTTAGAAATGAAGGTTCCTGTTTATGAGCTGTCCTCCCCTTATTCCTGAGCCTTGTTTGAGGACATGCATATTAGCTCCCGCTTCCTTAAACACCATCTTGACATCTTTAAAGGACACAGGAAGCATGTTTTGTTTGTGGGTTTCTTCTCTGGCTGGGCTGTGTTTGCATTGCAGCTAGTTTATCTTTGGCAGATAGCAACGTGTTCTTGGCAGCAAGCACTCACCTTGAGCTCAGGGGGTGTAGCCACGCTGTGTTTTGCACACCTGCAGTAGAGAACCAGGGGAAATTTGCCTGTTTGTATCACAAGCTGAGATGTTAAAACCAGTTTCACAGCAGTGCTGTTACTGCTTTGGAGAGGCCCTAGCTCCCTGGAGCTGTGCAGCATACATGTGTGCATCATAGAATCACAGTATGGTTTGGGTTGGAAAGACCTTAAGACCACCCAGTTCCAACCCCCTGCCATGGGCAGGAACACCTCTCAAAGACCATATCACCCAAGGCTCTGTCCAACCTGGCCTTGAACGCTTGCATGAGTAAGCCTTGCGCTGCCCTGTGTGGACTTCAGCAAGGAGCAGCTGGCACTCAGACATACTTCACCAACATTACAATCACAAGTAGTATTGTTTTGGTGTGTGCTCATGTTGAGTTTCTAACCTCCTTATTTACCCTGTTCTCTGTTACTTCCTGTAATGCTCTCTGTGTTGGTATGAGCTGTGCTGGCAAGCTCGCTGCACTGAGGCACACACAGGGGCTGGTATTGGTAATCCCCAAGGTGCCCTTGCTATGAAGCGCAGGGTCTCTGGGAACAAGGCAGACCTTAACCAAGCGTGCTTGCAGCAGATTTGGCTGAGTAAACAGAAAGTATGCTGAGACCAACAGGAAGAACAGCCCAGGTCTGTTCTGATGCTAATGGGCATCAACACCACTCCAGCTGGACTACTCCAGTGCCTACTACCATCTGATTGTAATTGGGAAAGATTAACTCAGTTAGGAGGATTTGCTAGGTATTAGTCTGCCAAGAGATCAGCAAGGCAGCCAGGATGCTGTAAACGATCCCAGAAGCCTTCTCCTTTATTTGCCTCACAAATTTACCTTGTTGGAGGTGAAGGTGGGGAACAAAGGGTATTTTAGTGACACAGGGTAGGGATTTGCCATTGGATGTCCCCTTCCTGTGCCAAACACAGAAGGAAGCTCGGCTACTGTAGGGGCACATGGAGACCTGGCAGTGTCTTGGGTGGCTGATGCCAGGCTGTGTATGAAATGGACCCAAGAGGTCTGAAATGAATTGGTAGGATTCTGTTCATGGGTATTTCCCACCAGCAAGCTGATGTCCCTGTGACTGCATGTTTCTAGGCTGTGAGTTACCTGTTCCTCTGCTCTTATCTTCCTGTAAAGGCAGATGCTGCTGCTGTTCAGTCACTGGCATGTCTCTTCCCAAACCCCCTCCATGGGGTCTGATCCCAAAACCAGCTGTGAGGTTGCATCGAGGGCTACTTGAACTTCAAGGTAAGTACCTGTTTAAAACAGCATCAGGTGCAAGCAGCGCAAGAAAGTGAA
Source organism: Myiopsitta monachus (assembly GCA_017639245.1). Classification (NCBI taxonomy): domain Eukaryota; kingdom Metazoa; phylum Chordata; class Aves; order Psittaciformes; family Psittacidae; genus Myiopsitta; species Myiopsitta monachus. The sequence continues at coordinate 38,757,662 of CM029926.1, forward strand.
ATTAATGTAACTCATCAGAAATACAGTTTGGGTACATTCCTCCTATGAGCTGCTCCATCTCCCTGCACTCAGGGCATGTTCGCACCGTGGCAAGGAACGGCGTGAACTCACTTTCCTGAATTACTTCTTGTCAGCCAAGCAAAGTGGGAAGTAAATGATGTTTGATTAAACCACCATGCAGGTGGTCTAGGCGAGTGGATGTTAGCTCAGACGGAGGTATGTGCACCAGGAGTTAGCTGACACACTAGCACCTCTGTGGTATCTTGATTGCTTGTGATGTTGCAAACATGCCCGAAGATGCAGACAGTATAAAACAGAGCAGTGCTTATGAGGTTTCTGAAGCTCAATTCTGCTTGTGTTGGGTTCTGGAAGCTTTCAACAAAGACCACCCACTGCAATGAAGAGGAATCCTTTTCCTGAAATGCAAGGGACCAAGACACAGATTCAACCTCTCTCAATCATAGAATGAGTGAGTAGTTAGGTTGGAAAGGACCTTAAGATCATCCAGTTCCAACCCCTCTGCCATGGGGGGTTCTATGCCCTTTGATGATCTTGTGGAGCCTTTGAATTCCTCTTTACCTACAAGAGGTTTGCTACAGTGCAAAATGAGTTCCTGGAGCAAAAAGATCCTCCTTTCTGAGGGGATATATGCCATTGAGGCTCCATGTCTTCCATCTTTAAAGGTTGGTCCTTCAAGGTGAGTGTTGTCGTAGGTTGCTAAAATAATCTTTTCCCACCACTTTCCTCATGTCAGCATTTCTGGAGCTCCGGTGCGTTGCGGCTGCTGTTGTTATGTAAGGATTTATGAATGGCTGCAAAGTTCAAAGGCATACTGGCAACCCCAGGTCCCAAAGCCAGGAGTCAGCCCGAGCTCTGCCCCATTTCCCAAGAAGTTGTTTGCCAACTCTTTCTTTTCCTGACTTTTTTTATTACTAGCCCACAAACTTGAGGATCTCTTTATTCACCTCCCAGCTTTTTGAGCATTTAGGTTGCACTAGTTTTATGCTTTCAAATCTTTCATCCCCAACCTTGAGGGCTAGGGACATACTTTGTTTACAAATGAAAGTTGCAATTCCCTTGTTGCAAGGAGCTGGGATTTTAGGATATATTCCCCAAAGCATGAAAGTTGTGATAAAATAACAGCAGTTGCCAGCAGTGCAACAGAGTCTCCTCTGTTTGGAAGAGGAGGCACTGGGCTGCAGCGAGGTGCCAGCATCACTGGCTACTGTCGTGTTAGTGAGTCAAACGAAAATAACACTGTGGTTAAACATCAGCTCTGCTGAAGAAGATAACCTCATCTGCTTCTCGCTGCAGTGCTTCACAAAAGCGCTCCCTTTGTAATCCTCTGGATTAGTGTCCACACTCAAACTCTCTGCCCCAGAAGGCCCCTGCACCCCTGACAGGGCACATCTGAAAGTATAAAGCCCTCTCTGGGATGCAGAGGAGGCTGGTGCCAGGCCGGCACGTCCTGGGACACGTGACTGTGGCTGCATCCAAACCAGGAGCATTTCAGCCCAAGCGATCTTCCTTTCTTCCCTCTCCTTCCTCTTCACTGTTGCTTTAATTTCAGCTCCGTGCTGCCTTTCACGTAGTCCCCCTCAGCTTGAATCAGATCCCTTTTGTCTGTGTTGTCAACACAGCTGTTTAAATCCCTTCCCCCAAATACCCCTGCTTTCCAGAAAGCTCCTGCCTGCGAGTGCCAAGTGCTGTTCTGGGCTTGTGGCTTTTTGTCAGGTCCTGGGCTAAGCTCAGATTCCTGTTTGGACCAGCATGAGGTCAAAATGGAAACGAACTCAGGAAAATCCTCCAGTTCAGCAAAGCCTGATGCTCGCTGGCTGCACGCTGGTGGCTGCTGCAGCGCTCCAGCCTGAGACTGACGAGCAATGCGGAGAGAAGCGAATGATTGGAGTTATTAAAAACGCTTTGCAATTATACAGCACCTTTTCATCTGGAGATTTCAAAGCTTCGTAGCACTCACACAAAGTTACTTATTATCCCCAGCGTTTAGCAGAGTCAGGAAACGCAGGAAAGCAGCTAAGTGATTTGCCTTAGGTCATGCAGTAAGTCCGCGTCAGATGGGAACTCGGCCCTGAAGTGCTGACTTCGTGGCTCATGCCCCAACGTGAGGACACACCTCACCCTCTCCTGCGCCAGCAACTTGAGGATGCGGAGGTGGGGGAGCGCTTGACCCACCAGAAGGGTGAGCACCACGGTTCCTAAGTGCTGTAAGCAGCACCACCATTCCGAAGCCTTACTCCTTCCCTTGGGAGCCTCATGCACACTGCCGAGGGGCTGTTGAGGGATCTGATGTGCCTGACGCTGCAGTCCAGCTTGTTACAGCATAGAGTAGCCAAGTTCGTGGCAGACAACGACCTGGAGGGCAAGGTGTAGTGTGGTGTGCCCCTGGACTGAGTACTGTCACCACAGCCCCCATCTCCACCACCCTCCATCCAGCCCTCTGGCATACACACATGGGAGACTACAAGGACTTTCCTTGTCAGGGGAGATCTCTAGAGACATGGCAACCTTGATGCTCCAGAACACACTAGGCAAGAACTGGTGATGACCAGAGGTGGTTGATCTTTCATCAACAGTGCAGTCACACTAGCCAAGCCCCGGCTACAAGGAAGGTGCAGCAGCACTGGTTCCCTCCAGACCTGGTGGTCCAAGCCTGCCAAGGAGCCTAGATGTATGAGCAGACACCTGCCAGGAGATCAGAAATACATTCCTCTGTATTGTTAAGCTCTGTGGCAGGCTCAGGTGGCTGATGCACTGGGTGCCAAACCTCTGTGCCTTGCAGCAAGAGAGCTGAGAATGTTAAGCTCTTGCACACCAGCACTCCTCTGAGTTCAGTACAGTGCTGGGTCTCTGGGTCAGTGTGTCAGCAGGGATGAAAGCAGAAGAGGAGACAACCAGAAGAAAAAGCACATGTGAGACAGGGTGAAGAGAGGCAGGCACAGCTCTAGACCTCACTGGCCTTGGCTGAGTTTCCTGGCCTTGCTGAGGTGTTTTACACTAAGGATGACTTGAACAGTTCTATTTTTAAGGTAAAAAAAAATTATTTCTAAAGAGACCAACTAAACCACTTCTGCCTTTCCAATGTGTTGCTGATTTTTACTCTAGGAATCCCAGGAAAATCCACTTCAGGCAAGTTTTTTCCTAGCAGAATTGAGATGCTTCAGGTATTTAATGATAAACAGTACCCTGCTTAAAATGTTATATGCTTGCGATCAAGGCAGGCTTGACTGATACAGCTTCAGACTTCCAAGGGGTGTATTTAAATATATAACAGGAACTAATACATATAGCCAGCTTTCCTTAGGAGCTCTGGGATTTACATGTCTAAACTTTACTGCAATGAGATTCCATGATGGGGGATAAAACACTAATTAATTAAGCATAACTCACTGGGGATAAAACCCAGGCAAGGGGAAACACTTGAAGACAGAGGCTGCAGCTTAGTATCATTTCAACCTCAGAAATGATACTAAGAATGAGCAGTCATCACAAGGAATCATTTTAAAAAGCAAAAATATCCCACTGGGTGTAAAAGCTAAGTCTCAAAATTGAGTTGGGGTTTTGCCTTTTAAAGAATATTAATAAAAATGGGAAAATGTTTTTCCTGGCTCTATATGGCTGAAAAAAGACACAGAGAAAAAAGAGAGATTATGTGGGATAGAGGTTAATGTGTATTAGGTATGTGCAAAACCCAAACTCATGCTTTGCCTCAACTTTCACTGAGGATGTTAATCATGTGGCTGCAGATGAGAAGGATAATGGGATGGGGGTATGAAAATGTTCATGGCCAGGATAGAAGCAAATCTCAGGCCTCCTTCCTGCACTTAAGGCAGAGGAACGGGCTGATCCGCATGCCAGAGCTCTGGAAGAACTGGCCTGATGTCTTTAACAGGTCCCTCAGTCAGGAAGAGGAGCACAGTGAACCTGTACAGAAGTGAAGTGATTGGGACAAGAACAGGCATGAAGGTTTCAGCTTAATAGTGTATGGAAAGCTTCAGAAAAAATGGTGAAGCAAAGGCTAGCAAAAGAGAGGGAGGTAAATGGCATGAGATTAAATGGGTTTATCAAACCCATTTATCTTTCTTGGGTAAGGCAAGCTACAAGCCATTTGCTTAGTGAAGGAAATGGGGTGGATCTCGCCTATCTAGACTTGAATTGCACATTTCATATGGTGCCATGTGGAAAAGTCTTAAGAAAAGGGAGAAGTGATTAAGCACAAGGTTTAAACCCCATAAAGATCTGCTGTGAGAGCAGCAGACAGCAGTCAGGCTGGAGGGCACTTACCAGGGGCGTATTAAACATCACTCCTGGAGATCTAGTAAAGCGCTTTTGTAAATGAGCTTGGCACTTATGTTAGTGGGGAACTGGTGAAATTGCTGATGACAGAAAATATGAAGCAACCTCAGGACAAAGGAGGCTTGGGATATCACACAGAAAAAAGAGCAGTCAGCAGCAGAAAGCGGTGGTCACAGGCACAAATGACTGAACCCTTTCGTACAAGCTAGTTGACAACTCACACTTTGATCACCAAATAACCGACTTGCCAACACAGTGGAAACATGCAGTCCTGAGAGGCAGCAGGAGAGGTGCAGCCCAGGCTGCAGCAAAGGCTGGGGTGTGCTTCAGAAGAAGCTATCTTGCTTCATTTTGCAAAGAGAATGCTGAGAGAGGGAGGATTTCTCTGCATTAATGCTCCCAGGAAAAGAGAGGGAAGAGGTGTGGAGGGCCTTTGCTGATACAGAAGAAATGATCAAAAAGAGACATCAGAAATTTTGGATAGATCATTACTAAGCTTCTGACAGTGTGGTTCTGGAATAGCCCCCCCATTGCAGGCATGCATACAAAAATATTAAATCACTTTGAGGATGGAACTTGGTAAGTTTACAAAAAGGATTATATCACACAGTTCCTGTGATGATAGGAGATTGGTAGCACAGATGTTTCTGCCAGTCCTATGCACAAAGGTAACTATTCTGTAGCCCTGTCAATATAAATATGGAGCATGTGATTATACACACACAAAAAGCAGGCACATGATTTATTAATCACAAGACCTCAGCTTGTCAAATAATAATTACAAGGCAATAACACACCTTGTTTTAATAAATGGTTCCCTAGGATTTTCTCCCACAGTGAACCAGTGAAAAAGAACAATTATTCAGAGGTAAAGGTATTTTGTGTTTCTGGTTGTTAGCTCTTAAATGAACTCACTGTCTGGATCTCTTAAATCAAGCACTCCCATTTTTCTGCACATTTCACAAGTTCAGCCCTTTCCAGTAAAGCTTCTTTTCAGATGCGTGGTTGCCTTTTGTTAAGGCAAGAATGAACAGATGACAACTGCAGCACAGAGGAGACATGCCCGGAACAGTTTTACAGAGCAAACCCATTTCTAACACTTCTGCCAGGAGGGTGTACGCAGAAATGTGAAGAGGGAAGTCTTTTTGTGCAATGTGAGGGGCAAGTCCTGGAAAGCCACAACAAAGACAGGCAAGCTGCGGTTTGGGAAAGTGTTATCCAAAGCCATCACAGGGGGTGACACTTCAGTCTCCATGTTCAGGCAACCATACGGTGATCCCCTTCCACCCCTCCAAAGGGTTCCTAGTCTTGACAGGCACTGCACATACAGGTCTTCAGCATAGCCCCATTCCCAGCTCACGGATGGAGCTGCAGGAGGATGTTCAAAAGCAACTCTAATTACTGAGCATTAAAAAACAGCAAAGGCGTGATTTACTATCCTTTCAACCTGGGGCTGACGCTGCCTGCTGAAGAATGGGATTGCTGCGCTTGCAGTTCATTTTATGAAGGCACCTTTGCAGAAGATGCAAAAATAAAAGTAGGCTGAAGGAAGAGAAAGCAGAAGGCCAAGAAACAGGCAACTGAAGAGACCAGATTGATTTAACAGATACGATACATTTTTTGCCATGTGCATTATGTGTGGCAATTTATATTCCAAGTGGCACAGTAACAGACTCGACTGTAATCAAACAGCACTGCTGAGGTGTCAGGAGCACAGATGCTGCCTATCGAAAATATTTAAAACAGAAAGTAAAACTTTGAGAAACCCACAGTGAGGGGAGCGCAATGAGGATGATCTGTGATGTTTCTAACCCAACATCATTTGTCTCTGCTTTTCTCTGCTCTCTTCGGAGCTGGAAGCCGGGAACCTATGTGAGTCAGGGCAGCTGCAGCTCAGATAAACCTCGATGAAGAGGAAAGCCCAGCGGCAAACTGTCCGGAGCAGCCTGGAGACACCCCGTGTCTATTGTGCACTAGAGATTGGATAGGGGGAAGGGCTGCTCCACGTGTTTTGGGGAACTTCAGCCAATGGATTCCTCCCCTGGGTGTTACGGGAGGGCTTGGCCAGCTTGTGAAAAAGGGAGGGGAGAGTTTGAAAACAACCCAGCAGGCTCTGAGGAAGGAAGGCAGCTAGAAAGTAACCTGCTCGCCTCCGTGCAAGCATTCTGCTCCAGGTGACTGGCGGTGTTAAGGGTGGGAGCTGCTGGCGGGTCCCCCTTGGCACAGGTTGGCGTGGAGGAGGTCCTGGGTGCAGGTAACCCCGGGATGCAGGTGTTGGGGAGAGGATGTTGAGCTGCACAGCCCGCACGGGTTGTCTCGAGCTGCAAATTGGCCAGAAATCGTCAGAGGGTGGTTTCTTTTTCTATGGGAGGAGGAATTCTGCTCTTTCGTTGTTCTGTGAATTTTGGTGGTATGTTTGTTATTAATATGGCTGGGGGAGGGAGGCTGGGAGAGAGGAAGCAGGGCTCTACAGCTCAGAGATCAGCATGTGATCAGCTGTCTTTACAATACTGCAGGTGGTTTTGAGGTTAGAAAGGCAAAAAGAGGTGATATCTTAGAGCAGACTGGTTGGTAACAATGGAAAAATACACATAATCTGTCATGCATATCAGACCCTTTTCAGGTCACAGTGTTTTACAAATCAGATAGTATGCACAGTCAGATCTAGACTAGATTCTCAGTGATTGATAACCCAGCTGCTAACAGAGAAATTCAGTAGAAGAAAGGAAAACCACACCATTTTCTTATCTGGAGGTATGCTGGATGGTTCAGGGGGTTTTATCTTCTCTTGATAACTGACCCAGCTTTTTGGGCCTCTTGTCTTAAATTTTACCAGAAAATCCCTCAGCAGTTTTCCACAGTGCTTTAAAATGTATAATCGGCATGATGCACTGATTTGGTATTTTGTATCACCTTCTCTTGTGCAGGTTCTGGTTAGTTCTGTTTCAGTTTCTCTGCCACCTATTTCCTCTTCACTGAAAACCATTTGTAAAGCCCCTTTTCTGCCTTGCAAGGGAAGCTGGATACCATGGTCTGTTTGCTTGGTGTGTGCAATGGAGGTGCATAGAGCAAATGAGATGTTACTTTTTGATTGACGAGGAAACAACATCTTTTGAGGCTGCCTCTAGGTTGCATGTGAAAGAAGTCCTGTGTGAGCATGCTGAAGTGTCCTGACTTGAAAATGCCTGCAACTTAGTGTCTTCATGAACAAGAAAGGTTTTCTTTCTGTCGTTTGCCTGATGGGGAAAGGATTTATCATTAGAAATACTGCAATTGTGCTGCACATTCTTTTAACAGATCACTGTTGGTTTAATTCTTAAACCAAGTTTTGATGATTCATGCAGAGCTGGGCCAGTAAATTAAGTCAGAGGCTCTTACACAAGGAAAGTTTGGTTCTTATTTCAGTCAAAAGTACACTGATTTGGAGTAAATTATACTGGAAAAAATATGTAAAAATACTATGAAATTCAAACCATAATCTATTAAGTGAGGAGGATTCTCTTGTTGGCAGTTGAAATAACCTGCAGTGCTAAAGTACTAAAGCAGAAAGGATCTGTTATTTGCTTCCCTCATACCACTGGACCATACCATTGCTTGGCCTCTCCAGAGTGAAAAATTACAGCGAGAAAACAAAGGGTTAGCTGAGTTTTTAGGAGAAACTGTGAATGGAGGCAAAATACATGATGATGCAGGGAGACTCTTGTCTCTAATTAGGTGTCTAGCCCCAGGCGGTTCATACAGAATAAACAGGGTCAATGTAAACTAAACTAAGGCAGAAAGTTTGGAAGGTTGTAGGTGAGTATGGCTGGTTTAGCTGAATCTGCTCTGGGTTTAAGAGTTCCAGCAGTGTGGAGGGTGGCTGCAGCACATTTGGGTTGCCTGGACAGCAGGTATCCTGTTTGCCAACTGTGGGCCAGTTGCAGTGTTTCCCAGTCCCCTTGCCCAAACCCCTGTCCTGTGGCACCCAATGAAGAGAGTATCGGGGGGTCTTGTGTGAAGTGAGAGCAAAAAGTCTGAGATCCCCATGTTAGCAACACAAAGAAGAGGTAGCATGTTATTTCTGTGATGGTTTTGGTGCAGAAAATAGATTTCTTATTTACGGAGGAGGACATGATGTTGAAAGGGAGGCAACCACAGCCGTCAGGGTTTCCTCAGGTCTGTCACTGCAAACACCCAGACATCGCCTCACAGTTCTCTCACATCCCGGCATTCATCGTGTCAGATCCGACCTAAAACCGGTCAAAGGCGTTGCTAATTGACACTGCTGAGCCCCCTGAAGGTTAAGAAGTCAGGATATGATAACCAGGCACACTTCTGTGGGCGGACCGGGGTAACGTTGTGCAGGGCAATGTTAGTTGCGGGTCCGGTGCGTGCGGGACAGCCCCATAGGACGCTTCCTCACACACCTACACAGTGTAAAGCAGCTTCATTTTAACCAGCAGGTACCAAGGGCTCACAGGGCAAGAGGAGGAAGGAGCCAAGCCTCGCCGCTTGTCTCATGCTCCCTCCCGCACCGAAGGGCCGCACGGTGACAGCGGCACCACCGCCGGCTCCTCACAGGCCGCGGGTCCCCCCTCCCCGCACGAATGGCTCCTTCCTGCTCCCCCCCCCCCTCCCGACACGCGCGCGATGGTTTCGCCCTCTCTCCCCTCGCTCCTTTTCCTGAGGGCCGACCGCCCTCCCGTCCCCCTCCCACCTCCATCCCCGCCTGCCGATTGGCTGCGGCGGCAGGCGGGAACCGGCCAATCGGCGGCGGCGCTGGCGGCCGTGTCGCTGGGGGGAGGAAGAAAACAACAACAAGCGGGCAAGGGCGTGCGCGCGGCCGCGGCGGGAGCGAGCACCGCCGGTAACGGCCTCCGCGGGGACGCGGCCCGGCCCGGTGCCGTGCGGGGTGGCCCTGCCTCCTCCTCCTCCTCCCCCCTGCGGGAGGTGGCCAGGCCGCGGGTGCCGCCGTTGAAGGGGGCTGCTCCTCTTCTTGGCTGACCCCCGCCTTGCGCTCGCTGCCGCGCCGCGTCCTGCCTCGGCCGTGCGTCGAACCCCCGCGTCGGTGTCTGTGTCGCTGAGGGCGCGTTCCGTGAGGTGCGGGTGCTTTCGGGCAGCCGCCGGGCGTGGTGAGCGCGTGTCGGGCCTGCGCTGCCCTGCGGGTGTTTGGCGGTAGGGCCCTGGGCTCCCTTCGGCCTTGGCTTTCAGTCACGCCCTCTCTTAAGGGCCGGAGTTGCTCCGCCATTGATTTCTTCCAGCGGCACGGGTTTTATAGCGGTAGCTCAGTCTTGCCTGGTTATACTTGAGTATGGCCCCAGAACAGCTGGTGTTTGCAGGTCTCGAAAGCGTTGGTGATGGGAGGGGGGTCGCTTGATGTTTAGGAGGTGAGAAAAATGGCGTAAGCTGTGTGAAAGTTCCTCAGGGGTGTTTTGTATCGGTGTAACGCCTTGATAAGTTTTGGAAGCTTTCTTCTGCAGTGTTTTGTTTTTAAATATTAATGTGGTGCTATTTACCTGCTGTGGTAGAACTGCCTAGTATGTGCAGTGGTGGTGAGCACAGGGAGCTGAGTATATTTTGCTAGTGGTTTTCAGACATTCAGGAAATAACCCTAGTCTGCTGAACTGTTTTAAAAGTGCTGTTTGTATCAGTGCTTAATCTGAAGATCTGTCGCAGCATTTTTATGTTATAGATACTTGAAGTCTGTCCATTTTGTTCCTGTATTATTTCCTTTACCATGAAATGTTGGGACTATTTGATGCTTTTAATGCATGTTTTCAAACTGTGTTCTGAGGTTGATTGGTGGTTCAGGGTTGTAGCTGCCTGTTATAACTATGAAAAATACAAAGTGGTGGTGTTTTTGCTGTAGTAATAAATAGCAGCATCCTGAAGCCCCAGCAGACGTATTGGCGTGAGTTAATGAGAGGGTGCATTGCTAAATTGAGAGTGTCTCTCCATATCAGTAAGACAGAATGAATTGTAAAGCCCAGTTATTCCATCATCCTCGTCACAGATGAAACTGGGTGCCGAGTGTCAAAAAGACAGCATATGAAAGTTGTGGTGTTACTTACTACGTTGCTGTAGGCTGAGAACTTCAACTGGGATCTTATATGGAAGAAGTATTCCTCCACTTTAAATTAGGTCTTGATTACAAATGATGAAAATCATGATTGTTACTTAATACAGGTTTTTGTCTTTTGTCTTCTTTTTCAGAGGTGGACAACTGATGGAACATTCCACTACGAAGAATAAAGCTGTTCTTACAAGGTAGTTTGCTCAGATTAGACTGAGATCCATACAGGAAAACAAAATCTCTTAACCAGCAGTGACTGGGACCACTTGAGAACTCCTGAATGATCGGTTGAGGTAACTCAGGAAAATCTTTATTAAAAAGAAATGGTGTGGTGCAGGGGGACTCGTTATTACACAAAGCTGTTAACTGTTTGGGTTGCTATTATGAAATGCAAGCTCATGGCAGCTTGGTACTGTGCCCTAAACGAGTTTTTTTATTGCCAACGGTCTGTGATGAATCATTTGCAGTTAATGGGTCTGTGGTAGGCAAGTGGCCATACCAGAGGAAAACAAGGGAAGAGAAGAAAAGGGGAAGGGAGCACTGTTACTTGGTGTCACAAACGGTAAACTGTCTTCAGGACAGAAAAGGGAAAAAAAGGGGGGAAAAAAGGAAGCAAAAAAGAGCCACTGCATTCTTACAGGGCAAACATGAATGTCAGTAATATTAACAGGACTACAAAGTGATCTGTGAAAGTCTTGCAGGTGAAAAAGTGTATGGGGAATTCTGGGGCTGCTTAATTTTTTGTGTACATGAAGGAAAGATGGATGATGCCATCTCCTCATAGTGACATGGAGTACTTTGTAGATTAGTAGCTGCTAGGAGGAGGAAGAGAGTGACAGAAGTGTTGAACTTTATCTCTTGCAGATTGAGTGGTGGTTGTGAGGAGTGTTTGAAGGGTGTTGCAGAAACAAGATGTGAAAGTTTGGCAGCTGTATGTACACATACAATAAAGCTTAAAGACTGTGTCCTTGAGGGAGGAATGAAAAAAGGCTTGTGTTCTAAGGGCTGGTCTGAACTTGATAAATTTGTACCATTTTATCAGTGTAGTTCATGTGAAGAACATTTCTGTTGTGGATGCAACTTATAACATTGGCATTGTACGCTCATATAGATTATCACTTTGCAGACTAGGACAGTCTGAGTTGATAGAGGTGGTTTTTATCAACTAAAAAAAGCTGCATAGAGAGGGCTTTTCTCCTGGTGCCTCCTTTATAAGCATAGAACTGACAGCTTCTAAGACATCCAGGCTTAGATAGGTGAGTTTGAGGGTGGTGCTGTCTCATGTTGCACCATTTGCCTTACCAGGAAATTTTCAGTGGTTGCTAATAGCTAAGTATAACTTAAAAAAACCCTGGTTTTGGATTGTATTTTGTGAGTGAAGCCTTTGCAGCTTTTTACTACTTTAAAATTTGGTTTAGTGCTTTTCTTCCCCTAAGCTTCTCTGTTTCTCTTTAGGCCTTGGAAGGAACGCATTTAAGACTTTACATTTCACAGTCAGTCCTGTTAAGCAGCTATGGAACTAGAAAAGGACCACATTACTACTACCCCCACAGGTAAGTAATATTTTCAGCATTTTTTTCCTTAAAATTGCTGATCTGAAGTGTTCTCTGTAGAAAGAAGTTATTACCTCTCAATTTTTTAGCAGTGTTGGCTTTAAAAAATCTTCGTCAGGAATTTGCAGAATTCAGTTATGTACCAGAGTATCCTCCTTGATTACACTGATTTCAAAAACTGTTAACATCTTAAAGTTAACATTTCTTAATAGTGACTCTGGTCTCCTTATCGTCTGACTTCGTGCAGTCCTGGTGTGAAAAAAAGAGTAAACTCAAAAGTAAAACGTGTAGGTTCGTTTGAGAGGTACAAATTCTCCTTTTATGTAGCTGTTAAGTTTAAAGTTAGAGAAAACAAATGATTAGAGGCTTGAACTGGAAGTGGGCTGGCACGGGAAAATATATGGAGTATGTGTTAAGAGATTGTGCTGAAATTGACTGGTTTGTGCATAATACAGATGCTTTTTATGATGCTTAGTCAAGTTAACAGTTTCATGTGGTTTTCTGTGTCTTCCAGAGGTTGTGATGATCTGCACTTACCTCCTTATAGCTAGGAGGTTTTGTAGCTTTTAAAGGTTTTTTTGGGGAAAAAAAAAATCATATTTGTTAAAATGGTATGTAATGCAATTGAAGAGGATACATGCTCCATCTGACCCCGTATTTTAAACCTTAATTAGCTTAATGTAGAAGATCTATTGCTTTTCAACATTTTAGAGTTATATTTGCATTTTAGTTGGCGAAACTGCTAGATATCTGAGCTGGCCTAATTTGGTCAAATGAAATGAGTGTGTAGGTAAGTACTTGCTGGATGCTTTGTTAGGTAGGTGACACCAGAAAAGCACAGGTTTTAAGTGTGCCTGCTAGGCTTGGTAGCAGGGTAATAAAAGAAATTTGGGTAACTCTTAATACATAGTAAGCAAAGTCTTTATAGGACTCTGGTATTGCTTATATATATGTATATGAAGGAGAAAGAAGATCTGCATCACTTTTTATGTACTTTTTATACTACGACATCTGCTTAACCTATTCATTTTTCAGCCCAATGAGGTTACTAATAGTGGAGGGCCAGTTGTTTATATTACTATGAAGAAAGAGGTTGCAGCTGGAAACAATAGTGTTGTATAAAAGGCTAGTTTAGTAATGCAGTGAGAAATACTAAGACTTAGAGGCTGAATGTTTCCTGTGTAGGATTTCCTTTAGTCTTTGAGCCTGAGATCAGGATTGTGCAAGGAGGTTGGACGGTAGCCTCCCCTTGTAAGGGTCGCCACATTCAGGACTGACTTGTGTTAATGGTTGGCCATTTTGTTTAGAAACTGAGAAGTAAGTGCTCACGGAAAAGTGTAGGTCCTGGAGGGCCAGATGGCAGGTCTAAACTGGAAAAATTCATGGGAGGGTGGACATGAAGAAGAATTTAAATTCATTTTTCTGATTGTGCTGGTGGGGTCTCCCCAGGGAATGAGAGGAAGGAAACCTGTTTGGCTTTGCCTTTTTTTTCGCCCTCTCTGCTAGCTTTATGGAAATCTCTCATTGTTTTATTAAAATGTTAGACAAACCGAGAAAGCCTGTTATGGGGAATCTTTTCCTGGACATGGTGTATGCTTTTTTTTTTTTAGCTTGCTGCAAGCGTAAAAGGAATGCTTTTGTGGGAGTAATGAGTGGAAAAATGAAGCTTAGACTGGAATGGCTGCATTATTGTTCAGCTATAGCATTCACATCTGTGAACACTAATATCTAAATGTTGCTTCTTTGATCAGGAAGGAGGCAGTTGCATCAAACTTTCTTCGTTTTGTACTGTACTGTCCTCTTTGGTATAGGTACATACTGTACTCTCCTCTTTGATATAGGTACATACTTTGAGGTTGGAAATGTTTCATTAGAGCACTTTGCTTTCAAAACAATTTTCATGAACCTGTTTTGGATGAAAAAGCAGTTCTGAGAAGTATTGCCAAGTGAACATTGCTAATGAGAAGGTATTGGCGTGGTGAAGTAATACATTTAGCTAAGTTAAAATACAAATTCAAAAGGCTCTTCATATTCTGGGTTTATGGCAGTCAGCTTTTCTGTAAAGCAGGCTTGGCACATCTGGAAAAGCAGCTTTCTCTGTGTGCTTCATGACAGCACTTCCTAGGGTTGGGTCTGAAGGTTGTATCTTGAGACTCTACTGAATTCTCAAGAAAAGAAGGGCTGTGTAACAGAGCTGAGGCTGTGCCCTTTGTGTGTTTTACAAATTTCAAGAACAACCAGGGTGCTAACTGGGATGTAAATAGGTCTCCAGGTGCGTTTTTCTATCTTGATGGGTTAAGAGAGGTAAGAACAACTTACAAAGACTTTTGCTTATAACGCAGTCAATAAGACATTCTATTGAATCACGTGGCTCAGGTGGGGGACATCCCACCTTTGTGAAATGAAAGACTTTAGATCCAGATTTTAAATGTGCATTAACTGCCTGAAAAAGTGAAATGATTGCACTTCCCAGTGCTCTGAGACACTTGCAGTTCCTCAAGTTGTGAGAGAGTGTTTTGTTGGGTATTGAACAGAGCTACTCTATATAAACCAAACCTATTATATGATTGTGCTAGGGAACAAACCATGGCTATTCTAGAAATCATCTTGACAGAAGCTACAGTGAGGGGCAATCCATAAGAAGAGAGATCATACTCTTTTGAAAGACTTTATTCTGAGTCTTTGTTACTGAACTCCCTAATCTTTGGATTAAACAGCTTTTTTCTTTTATGACTTTTATTTTTTTTGTGTCTAAAGTAGTGATGGTTTTGTATTCTTGTAAGGCTAAATTATTGCTTTACCAGCTGTTGAACTGTATTTGAAATTCCCTCAATGACGAGAATGTTGGTTGATGATTTAGGAGATGAATTTCACAGTGTTGACTAGTCTGTTAACATTACTGACTTCTGACAGAACTTACTGTATTGGCAGTTTTGTTTGTGTCTAAATTGAGCTGAGTGGGTGGAGTGAGAATTAGGCACTTGGAGCTTCTGCACTGAGGACTTCTGATAGTTTTCGTTTAACAAGGGTGGGGTTTTCTGTGGTTTACCTGTTTATAAATGGTTTCTTCATTCACTTTCCAACTCTTGACATATGTTCTCTTTAGATTGTGGATAGTTTGTGTGTGGGAGTAAGAAACTCCTTATGGCTGTTACGTGTAGACATACTTCAAAGCTAACCTTATTTGCCTTAACGCTGTTGGAAATAAGAGTTCCGTTTAATATTGTAATCCATTTAAAATGTAGCTTGTTTTGGTATTCTGACATAAAACTGTTTATATCAGATTCTTTTTGCTCTATTTTTAAGAACTTGAGAATCTAAGTGATGCTCCGTTTTCCGGTGATGAAGAAAATGGTGGGTCTGAGGAACGAAAGACTGAAATCAATGGAAATTGGATTCCTGCAACTTCAATTACTGAGGCCAAAATAAATGCTAAAGCAAAGAGACGCTTGAGGAAAAATTCTTCCAGAGATTCTGGGAGAGGAGACTCTGTTAGTGACAATGGAGAGACACTGAAGGTTGGAGCTGCACCAACGAGCCCAAAAGGGAAACTCCTAGACAGGAGATCCCGGTCTGGAAAGGGAAGAGGTCTACCAAAGAAAGGTTGGTGTAGCTTAGTGAAGAAAGTAGCATGATAAAGATTCTGTCCAAAACATAGTCCTTTTGGTTTGTTTGTTTTTTTTCTACAGGGAATCATTTTCATAACCCACAGTCTCTGTGCAGGTGTTCCATTCTTTATGTTAGTAGGTGGTGATAGAAGCCAATAATAGGTGGCATTTTTATCAGAAAACTTGGTACTGTGTATCATCCATTAACTTTTCACAAATTTAATATGCAAACTTGAACTGTTGGTGGTTCACAGGACTATTAATGCAACCTTAATGCATGGTTATATTTGAAGGTACAGAGTTCAGCCTTTAGCAATTCTTGTGCAGTTTCTTACTGCTTCTAGTAGCATACTGGAAAGTGGTTGCTGAAGTGGGAACATGATAAAAGCACACTTTTCAGTGTATATACATCACTCTTAAGTGAAAGAATGTTGGGTTGAACTCAGAAGTATTCTTTGTAAGCTGGTGGTCCTTTCTTACTGTCACATATTTTGCCAGGTGGAGCAGGTGGTAAAGGAGTTTGGGGAACGCCAGGTCAAGTGTATGATGTGGAAGAAGTAGATATTAAGGATCCTAATTATGATGATGACCAGGTAGGAAAACAATTTCTTTGCAGTGCTGTTTTTTATTTCCTTTATTGATTTCAGTTGCTCTCATGCTTATATTAACGGCAGTTTGACCTTGTGAGTTACGAGCATGTCACCCTGGCTGTACTAAATGCTTGTTTTATGTTTGGGAGTGGATTATGTCTAGTTAAAGACAGACAGTATAGAAGTGTCATGGTGTGATGCTCACAAACCCTCTTTCTATACCTGATTAGCTAGAAGCCTTTTCCTAGGTGTTGTTTTCACTCTGGTTCTCAAAGAGGTTCATGTACTCTGTTGTAAGGCACTACATTAAAAATGCAACACAGACTGAGTCAAGTCAGGGGTTTAGTAGGGGCAGTATTCTTTATAGACTTTCTTTCTCTCCCCTGTATTTCCAACCATCCCAATGTTTTGTATCTACTTGCTATAAACACTTCAAACTGGTGCAGAGTAGATAGCCTGGATATTTTGTTTGCAGGTATTTATTTTGGGTATGTTTTGGAAGATTGTACCTTACAGTGGTATTATTAGGGGGCAGAAAGAGGGGAGGGAAGTAAAGCTCATTGGGTAAAGGGTGCTTTAATAACATGAAATCAGAGGAAACACTGTTTACCAACACAGGTTAAAGAAGTATCTGAGATAAGTACAATTGTCAGACCATCAGTAAATTCTCATAAGCAGAGCGGTGGTGGTGTCCTTTGAGCAGAGGCTGTTTGCTGTAGCCATAGCTGCTGAGAGGATGGTATGTGGGAATGTCAAAACCTTCCAGTACTATTTTTTTGCCCTACAATTCAGTGCTGTACATTAACAGAGATTGCAATGAGAAATGAGGCTGGTGAGTCCATAAAAGAAAGCTTAATGAAGAATCGATATTCCATTGAACTTCTGTATGTTCAGCTTTTTTAAGGTTGTGTAAACAGAGACTGATGTGATGGAAGGATAGGCTTTTGGACTTAAGCTATACTTCTTGATTGTGGAAAGCTTCTTTCCACTAAGCGCTAGTTGAAAGCTGCTTTGTTCAGATTTCTGTGATCTGTAGTATTGCTCTAAGTGTTACTTCTGTAGTCTGTGAGGAGTAGAGAACTGAATTACAGTGCGGAAATCTGCTCACGCTGGAACTCTGCAGGACCAGGTCATACAGGAGGCAGTTGCTGTGTGATTCTTTTTTCCTCTCAGGGAGTGTCTTTGCTCACAGATACTCTGAAATGCCCTTTCTCTGAATTGTACATGCTATCACCTGTCTGGCCACACAGTCACCTAGGGAAGAGGGAACACAGGCAGGCTTGCTGTCAGGGACTGGAGTGCCACTTGCAGGGAAAGGTGCTGACAGCTCAGTTTTGTGCTGGGCTGGGACAGGAGTTTCTGTCGCTCTCCCTTTGGTACGTAAGCACTTGATTTCTGTGTTCATGTGGTGTCAACAGGATCCTAGGGACAGAGTTTGGAGTATTTACCATTGTTTAACAGTAAATTGAGCCTTTCGGTTGAATTCAGCTAACAGTATATTCAAAATACAAGAAGCATGACATTTAGCCATCATCTTCCAGACTTTAATGGTAGGGACATAATCTGATGTTTTCTGGCCAGAATACTGACTACCAAGGCTAATAAAGCATTAAGAATTTAGAAGATACATTTGAAGAGACAGTACTGCTTACAAGAGGGCTATGTGCTTTTGCTGTCTTTTAAAATAGGAGAACTGTGTCTATGAAACTGTAGTTCTACCTCTGGATGAAAGAGCATTTGAAAAAACTTTGACACCAATCATACAGGAGTATTTTGAACATGGAGATACTAATGAAGTTTCGGTATGTGCAATGCCTTTTTATTTCTTTATCTAGCTGCTAACTGCTTTACTCTGTTAGCTGTAAACAGGCGTATAGAGATGTTGGCAAGAAATGTGCAATAAGAATACCTCAGTAGTTATATTAATTGCATGAGCAGAAGCATATATGTAAATACATAATGTACATAGATATTTAGATGCTTGTATTTATAAGTTTATATAATACATTAATAATCTTTGTTTTTTCAAACCTTATTTAGGAGATGCTGAAGGATTTAAATCTTGGTGAAATGAAATACAGTGTGCCAGTGCTGGCTGTCTCCCTGGCATTAGAGGGAAAGGCTAGTCACAGGGAAATGACATCCAAGCTTATCTCTGACCTTTGTGGGACAGTAGTAAGCAAAACTGATGTGGAAAAGTCGTTTGATAGATTGCTTAAAGAACTACCTGAATTGGTGTTGGATTCTCCCAGGGCACCACAGGTACATATCAAAGTTTTATGCTTGTAGTCAAAAGCTTTTTCTTCTAAAATGTTGTTAAAATTAATCAAGTGAACTGAAACAGACTCTAGTTTGAATAATACCTATGGATCTTCTTACTGTTTATAATCCCTTGCTAATTTCTCAGGCTGAGCTTTTACTTTGAGATGGTTTATTTAAATAAAATCTGAAACCCAAGCATGTAACAATTGTTTATTTAGAACTACTTTGAAATTCAAAATCTAATTAAAACTGCTTCTGTTGTGTTGCAGTTGGTGGGCCAGTTTATTGCTAGAGCTGTTGGAGATGGGATTCTAAGCAGTACCTACATAGACGGCTACAAAGGCACTGTCGATTGCATCCAAGCTCGGTAACTTTCTTGCTTTCTATATAGCTATAGTTTTCTATTCCAAATAGCAGAGATGCTGATAAGGAATTTAGGACTTCAGGATAGAATCATAGAATAGTTAGGGTTGGAAAGGACCTTAAGATCATCTAGTTCCAGCCCCCCTGCCATAGGCAGGGACACCTCCCACTAAACCACACCACCCAAGGCTCTGTCCAGCCTCGCCTTGAACACCACCAGCGATGGAGCATTCACAACTTCCCTGGGCAACCCATTCCAGTGCCTCACCACCCTTACAGTAAAGAACTTCTTCCTTATATCCAATCTAAACTTCCCCTGTTTAAGTTTGAACCCATTACCCCTTGTCCTCTCACTACAGTCCCTAAAGAAGAGTCCCTCCCCAGCATCCCTATAGCCCCCTTCAGATACTGGAAGGCTGCTCTGAGGTCTCCACGCAGCCTTCTCTACTCCAGGCTGAACAGCCCCAACTTTCTCAGCCTATCTATCTTCATACGGGAGGTGCTCCAGTCCCCTGATCATCCTCGTGGATAAATGAAGTCACTACTGTAACTTTTTATTTTTAAACTTAAAGAAAGAAACCCACAAAGTGTAGCAAGAGCAACACCAAAATCTAGAGTGACTTGGGTCAGAGGAGAAATACTGAAAGTACCTCAAAAATGTGTGAATACATTTGAGTTCAGTTTGTCAGACTTGTTGTCCAGCTCATGTTTGAGGGTGGAAAAAGAAGAGCTGAAACAAGAAGTGATTATAGCTTTTGTCTTCAGAAAAAGCTTTAATGTGATTAATGAGTAAATATAGCATCAGAACAGCTGCTGTAAATATGTTGTGAAAATACACAAGGGATTAACTGTTTTGCCTTATAAAGGTTTGAAGCACATGCAGTGCTTTCCCAGACATTCTCTGTAATGCTTTATTTATTTTTCAAGAAGTATAATCGTTTTCCATGTAATTGTTTTCCATGTCAGGGTGAGAAGCTGTGAGGGAGCAGTCTGGCAAAAAGGAACATTTTAATAACTAGTCATGGTTTGTTATTTTCCCCCCATAAATGTATGTTTCAAGCTTGATACAAAGTTGTCGAAGTTTTTTTAGCTCTTGAAGTGCCATTTGCAATGATTATAGTTGGGTACTTCTGTAAGGAAGGGACATGCTTAGCTCCCTAACTTGAGGGTTCAAGGGGTGGAAATTGCCAGTTCTACAAGTGTCTCCTGTGCTTTGAAGGATCATAGCCTGAATATTGCCCTCCTTGGGATGCTTTGTTGCCCTTGCTGTTTCTTGGCCAGTCTTTTCTGCTCATTAAATCTTGGTGAATAGTGTTACTGTTATTCGCCAGCCCCCAGTATGAGGATTGGGATAACTGTTCCTTTATTAGCTGGATAGTGCTTAACTGGATCTGAAACTTCCTTTTTTCACCTTTTTCATTCTTTTCTCAATGAACTGGCAGGTTTCCCTAGTTCATGCCATTTCTTTGCAACTACATATTTGCCTTCTGAAGTACTGTTTTGGCTCTAATTGTCAAGGTTTCATAATTCTTTAGACCAAAGAGAGAACAGTATTTCAGTAGAAAAGCATCTCAAACCTCTTTTGAGACACACATGCCAAGCTGCATTGTTGGAGGAGCCTGGATACAATCCACCTCTGACTAAGAAAATACTAAGTTCTTGTCAGGATGCTTCAGGTTCTGTATTGATGATTCAGATCTGTTGCTATCACAGGGTTGTTTCCTGACCGCAGCATGGTATAACCAAAAAGGTGACAAAATGTGGGGAGCCGGCTTGCTGGCTGCTTGATCAAGATGTTCCTGTGGACTTGCTAACCCTGACTCCTTACCAGGGATCTGGTCACTTTGCCCGAAGAGGAATGGCAGTGAGGAAAGTTAGAGATGCCTTTTAATGAAGTCCTGCAATAACTTTTTCAAACTGACTTTGCTTTCTAGAGCTGCACTGGACCGAGCTACTGTGTTGCTGAGCATGACCAAGGGTGGAAAGCGTATAGACAGTGTGTGGGGGTCAGGAGGTGGGCAGCAGTCTGTGAAACACCTGGTTAAAGAGGTAACTGCTTCTACAAAACTCTTTCTGGAGTCTACCGTCTGTCTAAGCCTCTCTTGTTTGGGATGAAGACACTAAGCATATCCTGTAGCAAAATGATGTCTTGAGTGTTGGGTTTGTTTTGTTTTTTAAAAAAGAATTGTAATTTATTTGTATAAAGTAGTTTTTAAAACCTGATGTAGGCCATTAAGTTGATCTTGTAATGTTCATCAGTGGTGGGAACATGCTAGTACAATTGCAAGTATACATTTAGTTTTGCTTTAAGCAAAACTTTGAAGCACTTAGCTTTTTAAGAGCTTTTAATATAAAATGGTGAAATAATTAGAAGAGCCAGGATGAAACTGGCTAAGCTTGACAGACTATTATTATTATTTGGCATCATGGATAAAAAGCACAATAATAAATGAAAAAGAGAGAAGAAGAAACAGGAATGTTTAGAGATCCATGCTACGAAATAGGCAGGTTTAAAGGAAAAGGTTGATTTACAGTTTCTGGGTCGTGAGTGTAACAGATGATTGAAGGAGGAGTTCAGGGGAAAAGATAAGCTTAATTGCTCCTATATTAACCTTTTATGGTGATACGCATCTTATAAAGCAATGTTTCTGGTGCTGTGTCTGTATTAACACTATGGATAGGTATTTTGCTTACACCGTGTTTCAGGTTGCTGCTAATGTCTCAATTTCATTAACATCTGAATTTAATCACACTTGTAAAAACACTAGCAGCGAGTTTCAGGCACTGACCTGCTGCTGGGCTGGTTGCATAGTATCAGAACAGTTGACAGCTTTTACATTTTACATCTAATTAGTGTTGGTTGTTATGTTTTTTTAAAAATCCAATAGATTGATATGTTGCTGAAAGAGTATCTGCTTTCTGGAGATGTATTGGAAGCTGAACGTTGCCTTCAGGAACTGGAAGTACCCCATTTTCACCATGAACTTGTATATGAAGTAAGGAGAAATCAGAGTCTCTTTAATTGTCTGTAATATGAACAGGTTTGGTTTTGTTTGGATTTGGGGATGCAAATATTCTAACTGGAATCTGAAGCTCCGGTTGCTTGTTCTGATGTTATTTGAATAACTAGTTTAATGTAAAGTTAATGGTTTGTGTATGTGTTTGTTGTGCACGGTGTGCAACAATTAAGCTGCTGCTGACTCTGGGAACATCCAAAATTATTTGTTGGGTAAATAGTTGAATTCAGGTTATTATAGATTCATTAAAAAAGATCAGTTTATTTTCTGCTGAGGAGCAGCATCAAAACCCCCCATTGTTTTGGTGTCTGTTTCCTTTTAGTTTTGGATAACTGGGTATTCACCTGCTCGTGTTAAGTTGCAGAGCTGCCTTTTCAGGGTGGGATTGTTCTATCCAGTACATTTGTAAAGCTCCAAGATATTTCAGAACCAGACTGTAAGAGAGAAAGATCTTTGCTATATCTGGGAGATGTTCCCATTTGTACTCTTTTATCTGCCAAATTAGGAGATGGTTGTTTACCAGGAAGGCTGAACACCCACAGCCTACAATTTTGTTTTCTTTTTTTCAGTACATTGACTTGTTTTAGAAAATTCCTTCCCAGTAGAAACCCAGCATCTTTTTAGTTGATGGGGGTTGTGCAGTTCTGTAAATTTGAAAGTTCTTCAAAGTCACAGATACAAAAAGAATCATAGATACAAAATTAATTTCACAGAATTAATTGCCATCTGTACTGCAGTAACCATATGGGTATAGTCACGGATCTCTCAGTGCAGAGCCAGAAAGGCAGTGCTTTTCTTTCTGTCTAGTTCTTTCTGGTTTTTCATGCCTTTTATCTTTATCCAAATCACTTCATTGTTTTTTCTTTTCAAATAATAATACAGTTAATTTGTGAGTGTGTGGAACTGGGCTTGTCTCCCCTGAAAACATATAACAACATACTCCTTTTTGCACCTTGTATGCTGTACACAACATGTACTTGAACCACTCCTTTGTTTTTAGTTAACACTTGCATTGTTTGGTTTAGGCCATTGTAATGGTTTTGGAGTCAACTGGGGAAAAGACCTTTAAAATGATGCTGGATTTGCTGAAATCTCTCTGGAAGTCGTCTGTCATTACTGTGGACCAAATGAAAAGAGTAAGTGTAGCGTTTACAGAATTTTGGGTAAGGTCTTCCAAAATTTTGTATAGCTTTTACCTTCTTTAAAGTACTGTTTGTGATTGACTGCCACTTTTAAACTCTCCATGGTTGTTCTGTATCCCACAGAAATAATCTGTCATTGATACATGTACAGTACTTGCCTTGTACTGGAAAAATTAGAAATGAATTCCAAGCAGCAGTTCTCTCTAGAGCTGTGAGGACAGAATATTGGAATCTTCAGTCAAGGATTTTTCAAGTGCTTTTATGCAATTAGATGGTTATAACTGGTAATTTTACATGCTGTAGGATTTTGTAGTAAAATGGTTCATCTTAACTACCATTTTTCCTTTTATCCAGCAGTTCTTCAAAATTACAGTAGTTCAGTAAGGACCCATTTAATTACAGACTTCAATTAGAACAGTATATAAAAGCTATATATTTGGAATCATGTTTCTAGGTATGAATACAGGACAGCTGTCCTGTCCAAGGCAAACCAGGTACCACGCAGGCTTGTGTCAGAATTTACCCAGCCACACTGCTGGGGGAAGTGATAAAATCAGTTCTGGTTGTCACTAGTGTTTCCCTCACTGCATAAACTGTGGGGGTAGAGATTTGTGGCCACATTGTCTTTACTTATGTGAAAGAAAAGTGAAGTCTTCTTCCTTGTGTTACTACTCATGCAACAGTGGCCAGGCCAGGCTAACATACCCATTCTGTACTGTCTGGATTTCTAACTTGTAAAGACACTAAAAGTTCAGCTGGTGCTTTTACGTACATAGATGGTTGTGCAGTATAATGGTATTTCCACTGACTTGCAGCTGCTCAGCTTTAGGCTTCTTGAAACTGTCCATGGACCTATACTGAAAAATAAATCCTGAGAGTGGCAAAGGGTATTTGTTTAATGAAATCCTAGAATAACCAGGTGATTATTTGAATTCTTACATTGCAGGGCTATGAACGAGTTTACTGTGAAATCCCAGATATCAACCTGGATGTGCCACACTCCTATTCTGTGCTTGAGCGGTTTGTAGAGGAATGCTTTCAGGCTGGAATAATCCCCAAACCACTGAGAGACCTCTGTCCTTCGAGGTACTTGTTTTACTGTAGATGGGTGAAGGCACTGCTTTTTGTCCCCACTGTAGGTAACAGAAAGCAGGATCTTATGATCAAAGTATTACAGATTGATACTGGAAATTACAGAAGACAGAGACCCAGAGGGCTGGACTGGTAATCAGTTTATTAAGGTGTTACCATTATCCTGTTATGGGATAAAGAGTTGAGCAAAATGAGCCCCAATGAGTCTGTTGCAGGCCTGTGTTCTCTCCAGAGGATGAAGGCCTGCTTCTCTGTTCTGCTGATGTGCTTGGTAGGGATCAGTGCAGTACTGAGATGGAAGAAGATTCAGGTGTCACAATGATCCATATTGGTGACAGTGGAAAAACTGCTGAGCTATGGTGGGGAAAGAAAACAATTTAAAATGGCTTAAAAATTAGTTTAAATTTGCCAAATGGCATGAATAGAGTTTTAAGACAAGACCATTAATAATGGTTATGTCAGAGGTATAGAACACTTAATTTGAAACAAGCTGTACACACCTGATGCCTTCCTGTCTCTCCTGTGGTTTGCACAGTGCTTCTGGTTTGTTGTTTTCTTACCTGTAGTATAAATAACGCTGTTTGAAGTGTAACTGCTCAGTATTCTGTTCCCTCCTTACTGGTCACATACCACTTCTGGGTTTCATTTCATGTGGGGAATACATGCAAATTTTAAAATATGATGTTAAATCTATTACTCAAAATTTTGTGCATCAGGAATGCTGTTTATTAGCTCTTTTCCTATTTGGATGTTTTGTTGGGCTTGTTAAACCATCCTGACAGTTTGAGGTAACTTCATATTTTGAAATGTTGGTGTCTTTGCCCAAACCAGCCTCCCTTTGTGGACTTTGAGCTGAAAACTGAGTTTATGAGTATTTTGGTATTGAGTGTTTTGCAGGTTTGGGATGTGGGAAGGTTGAAAGTCAGCACTGCAACAAGCTTCTTGCAAATAAACCTGGCTGCAAGATTCAGATGGGTTTTAAGCAATTTATCAGTGATGAGGAATGTCAGCTGATGCTGCTGGATGAGCACATCTTCCATTTGATGGCATTCATCAGGGACTGTGGTGACCAGGACAAGGGGAACTGGGTTAGAACCTAAACAGGGGAAGTTCAGGTTAGATGTAAGGAGGAAGTTCTTTACTGTGAGGGTGGTGAGGTCCTGGCACAGCTTGCCCAAAGAAGTGGTAAATGCTCCATCCCTGGTGGTGTTCAAGGCCAGGTTGGGCAGAGCCTTGGGTGGCATGGTCTAGTGTGAGGTGTGCCTTCCCATGGCAGGGGGCTGGAACTGGGTGATCTTAGGGTCCTTTCCAACCAAAACCATTCTGTGATTCTGTGACCAAGAGAAGATTCTTAGATAATTGTGATAAGTGATAAGAACAAAGCAGTGATTCTACTGTGAACTAAAATCTTACTTTCTCCTTTCTTGCAGGGGCAGAAAGCGTTTTGTGAGCGAAGGAGACGGAGGTCGTCTTAAACTGGAGAGCTACTGAATGTGAGAACCAGCTCCTGAAGCCTTAAATGTTGAAAGGGAAATAGGTATCTATATATATATATGCAAACACGCATGCTTTTCTGGTGTGTGTATGTATATATGTATACACATATGTAACGTACCAAATTTAAGAGTTGCTTAGCGCAGTTCATATTTTTTTAAAAGCACATGTTTTGGGTACAATCTTTTTTTTTTCTTTTCCTCAATAGTTTTATATATTTCAGAAAGAAAATAATTTCTTTCTTTGGGCATCTGGTAGAACAACTGGCCACTGCTGTGGTGGTGCCTTCCAATAAGCTATCGTTT
The DNA here is from genome assembly GCA_017639245.1 of Myiopsitta monachus. Lineage (NCBI taxonomy): Eukaryota > Metazoa > Chordata > Aves > Psittaciformes > Psittacidae > Myiopsitta > Myiopsitta monachus. The sequence continues at coordinate 38,783,454 of CM029926.1, forward strand.
CAAGTGCCATATGTGTATGACCTGATCATTCCACATCCGCATCTGTGTCTGACTGCCGCTCTTTCTTTCAAGGACAGTGTTGTCATCATAAAACCACCGTTTATACAAAGCTTTATAGAAGGGTCAAGTTAAGCTGCTGTGATCCCATTTCCATTGCTGCTGAAGAAATACTGTGCTTTGGGAGAAAAAAAAATAGCTGTTTCTTTGTTTTAAAGAGCCCAAGAAAATGGAGTTGGGTCATAAGAGTAATGCATCTGTTCCAGGGGAGAACACTGGTTGGTTTTAGCCCCTGTGTACCAAACTTGTCTTATTTTCTTTTTTTTCTATGTAACTGGAAAAGTGAAAAGTTCTGGTAAAACATATTAAAAATATTTTTTGTGACACTTTTTTTCCTGCCTCCTTTTGTTTTCAAACCAGAACAAATGTAACTCTGTGAATTCTGAAGTGTGTGCAAGTGAGCTGTACATTTAACTTTTGTACTACAGTCTGCAGCAGAGCACCAACTAATCCAGCTCATGGTAAGTGTTTACCAAGCATGTTGTTGAGAACAAGTGTCTTGGGTAGAAGCAGCCAGGCTGGTGCAGCAGAGATGCTCTGGTGTGTGTATTGGCAACGCGCCTCTGCTCAAGAACAGGACCGAGCCAAGGAAGACTTCACATCGACAGCGCAGAGCTTCTCCTGTTCCCTTTCGTGTTTCACGTTGGTGCCGCGACTCCGGGTGCTTGGCAACACCGGGAACTGCCGTGGCGGGGCCGGGGAGGCCAGTGCCGCCGCTCCCGAGCCAGGCCGGTAAGGCGTTACCGGAGCCATGGGGTCGTGTAACGGACCTCCCTCCCCACGGTATCCGGCCGGGCCTAGCGCCGCTCTTGCCGGGGTTGTGATGCCCGTCGGAGCTGGCGAGCCCAGAGGTGCGTTTAAAACGTCGCTTGGGAAGCGGTAAGCGGAGCTTCCACAGGGGGCGATCCGTGCCCTGCGCCTTCCTCCTCCCGCCGCCCCGCTCCAGCAGCACCCCTCATTCTGGGCCAGCCTTTAATCCGCGAGCGCCGTTACAAGCGGGTACCTTCGAGCCACGGACACCGCAGGGCGCCGTCCGCCTCCCGGGGGCCTGGGCTACGGCCGGGGCCGGGGCTGCGGTGCCCGCTCCGAGGGCTGCGGTGGCTCCTCAGGCTGCCGCGCCGCCGCCTCCAGCGCCGCCCGCTGCAGCGCCTCCAGCTTCTCCAGCGACACCGACTTGAGCGGCAGCACCTTGGGCTTGCAGAGCACCAGGGACGCCGTGTCCTCCACCGACAGCTGCCCTGCGAGGGGAGAGAAGGGCCGCGGGTGAGCGCCGGGGCCGGGCGGGCTGCGGGGCCCCTCCCGCCCGCCGCAGGTACCTCGCTTGGGCAGCACCTCCTGGAGCGCAGCCTTCCCGTCCGGCATGGCGGCTCCCACTGCGCACGCGCGCCGCTCTGAGGCGAGAACTACAGCTCCCGGCCCGCATTGCGCGGCGACGCGGCGGTCAGCCCGCCTGCGGTGCCCCAGTGCATGCTGGGAGCTGTAGTCTTGGGGCGGGTCGTGGCCGCCATCCTCCGCTCCGCCCGCTGCAGGGCCGGGCGGGCAGCGGGGCGCGGAGCGCGGCTGCCCCGGGGCTCCTCGGTGGAGCGGCGTGCTCCAACCCGCGCGGGCCTGCCCCTCCCGCGGCCTGCCGCCGCGCCCCGCCGGGCCTGATCCTCAGAGCAGACACCGTCCAACGACCGGCTGGGCCAGGCCGTGCGGGTTCGGATCTGCGTTGCGAGGCAGCGCCTGGGGATGTGTGGCGTGAGTCATCCCGCTGTTCAGCATGTAAACAGTAGTAAAAGCCGGTGTCTTTTAAGCACTGAGGGTTTGAAGGTCGCCGAGCCTGCTCAGCAGGAGCACCTGAGGTCCCCTCCACCGGGTCCGCCTGTGGGATCGTTTGCCGGTGGTAGCAGCTTCCCTCAGAGTAACCCGCCCAGGGTCGGTGGAGGAAGGTTCACTGTGTCCACAGCACCGGTTGTGCTGTAGTTTTAGCTGTTGCTGGTGCCTTGCCTTGTGCCCTTCACTTGAGGACTGGCAGTAAAGGTTCATAATCCTGCCAACGCAGCCGCAGCAGGCTGTGGCAATTGCTTACTTGTTCCAAGGTTGAAAGTTTCCGTCTTACTGCTGCGCTGTGCCTGGTTGTGGATGGATGAAATGAGGGAGAACGTGATTGCTGCTGATCGATGACGGTGGTTTTGCTCTCTCGGGCACTACCACATTCTGGACCCACCATCTACGGGATGCAAGCCTGCAGTTTGCCAGGAGACCTGTGGTAAAACTCCCAACTTCCAGTAAGCGGCACCTCTCTGATAGTTATTTAAAGCATCCTCCTGCATTGTTCCACAGCTATTTCCTTTTTCCTCTGAGGAAAACCTAGGGTAGGAAACTGACAGTCCCTCAGGTAGCCCGCTTCCACCTCTCTCCAAGTCTTGCCTGCTTGTTGGGTTGGAGGCCAGCAGAGAGCCTGCGGAGGGTGGAAGCACATCTCCTGTGTCCTGTCTGTTGTGTGGTCAGCAAAGACGGCACTTCTGGTTTGGGCCACTTTGTTTCAATTCACGTGTTCCACTTTCAGGTCAGGAGGTTGGCATTGATGGGGCTGTAAAGTGGACGTGCTTGCTGGAAACGGCCTTCTCTGCCCTTTGAAGTGCATAGGAGCGTTCCCACTGACTTCAATGGGAAAAGCTCTTTTGTCTGGCATGCTAGTCTGTCTGCCAATTAGTATTTCGTACTGATTGGAAGGGAAAAGGCTATGGACTGATTTGTGAATGCTGTGGATGTTTGACTGTAAACAGTGTGTGCAGATTGAAAATCAGTTATTTGGCAGCTGTTTCTTTGTTTGATCCAGTATCTTATATATGGCTATGCCTAAAAATGAACACAAAACTCAGTTATGACTGAAAATCTTGCACCATCTCACCAACAGTTATTCCTGTGGGAACAAGCATGGCCTGCAGAGCAACAGAAGATGGACTGAAAGCAAGGCATTGAAATCAAATTGTAGGCAAAATTTTTTGACAGCGTCCTGATGACTGTCTGGAGTCCAGCATCGTGTGAGGATTGGTGTTTATAGCAGCCAGAGCCCATCTCAGTCATGCATGGAATCACTTTCCAAGCACAGTTTTCCTGCCAATGGGGTTTGTTTGCTTGGTGATAAGAAACAATGGTCAACTCAGTTTGTTACTTGAGCATTTTAGTGACCGAGAAGGGGAATCTGGAGTTGTGTGCTGAATCCATTTTCTTAGCTAGGCCTAATGCCAACTTGGCAGCCTATCTGAAAGCTGATAGCACTGGGACAGGCGTGATTGTGGAGATTGGTTTTGACAGTCTCTAGTAAGTCTGCTTTTAAGACACCTCTTCCCGTTGGGAAAAGAAAACACAGTTACCACCTTCAGGACTGGAAGGACTGGATGAGAGAGAGGAGAGAGGCAATGGCATTGTCTGTAGCTTAATATCATTAAAGACAGGAATGGTTTAACTTTGAGTAAGGCTGGTATTTATTCACTAGGGTGGTGCTAGCTGTAGTTGAGAGGAGGGGAAGGAGTAGCATTGAGGACCTAATTCCCCTTCCTAAAGTCCTGAGACTTCAGCTTTGGATGAAACCTGGTCTTACTTGGCAAAGCATGAGAGTGGCACCCACAGACAGGACAACGCGCTCTAGATTGTGTATCCTTATTTTACTGAAGACATAAACAAGTTATTCTTGTACGCAACAGAAAGCCTCGCAACCACAAACCCAGCAATAACTTCATAAATGATAAGCTTGTTTTCCTCCCCCTCTTCCCAGATACCCTGAGTGCAGCAGACAGCAGAGATGTGCATTGCTGGAATCCAGAGAGTTTCCTAACGTGGTAGCTGCTTGCTGAAAGCCCTGCAGATACAAAACAATGCTTACTTTAAGTCTTGGGAAACATCTCCTACTAAGTAGAAGAAAGAAGCATTTAGGTGAAGCAATGTTGCCAGTCCCAGTTGTTTATGAGGCTTGGGCTCTGCCTTTATACATTTTAAGTGCTTTTTATTTTCATTCTGCTTTTTGAGCCTTTCAAGAGCATGTATTTCCATTTCTTTTCCATCTGACAAGAAAGTCTGGAATCAAGTCCTTTAACTTTAAAAACAACAATCTGGTTCAGAGTCCTGTATAGTCATGTAGCTCCAGACATGAAGTGTTTAAAAATAAAGCCCCTTTCATGAGAATCACCCATCTTGAAGGTGACTTTCTGTTCTGAGTTTAAGTAAATACTTTGTTGGCGGTTTAAGAAGCTTTTAACAACATCTGATCTGCATTTGCTTTCCAGGCAGATCTCTCTCTTTTTCCTTCTTTTCTACAAATCCAGAGCTTGTTTATGTCTGTATGTGCTGATGTGGTCAGAAATGTAGTGTACCAGCATGCCTGTGACGTGTGTTGAATAATGCATACCAGTGCTTTCAAAAATACACATGCAGGTTGCATGCAGTTGTCCCCTTAAGTGCTGAGTGGTACTATGAGATACAGAGCCCATCTTCTGTGGAGACAGGAGGAGGAGGTGGTTTGTGTTTACTGGGTGGGGTAAGGCAGAGAACAGAAAGCCTGAGGGAATCCCAAATGCCTTCAAGGCCTGAAGCTCGACATCCTGATGTTTAACCCAGTCCTCCTTTTGGAAGGGAGTTGACAGATGAGTGATTTCTTTTAGTTGAGCTTTCCCAATCTACTTATTTTAAATCTCTTGTTTGATGCACTGGTGTCTTCAAGCTGCATGCACAAGACAAGAAGGAGACGTCCTTATTCAGTGTGAAAATTTATCTTTCACTGCTACATATGTAAAAGTGCCTGGAAATGTATTATCCAAGGGACACGGGAACAGCTTTTTGACAGGCTGCTTTATCTGTAGCAGTAAAGCCCAGTAAGTGCAGAGACGTGGCTGCCTGGCTCATTGCTAAGTGTCAGTCCCGCTCTGGGCTCTCAAGCCAGATGCTCTGTGCTCACATTTCCAGGAGGTTACTGCTCTACTTGTGTGGTTTGAGTCACTGAAGTCTTTGGCCTTGTGCCTTAAAGTGCCAGCAGAGGTATGCTGTAATTGCCCGTAAATGCACCATCTGTCATATTATTGTTTCATTATTCCAGCTTCTCACCGCCGTGCACTGCTCAATGTCTCTCTTGCTATCTTTATTTAATTGAGCAGAAAAAATCTGAGACTTGTGCTTCACTTGCGTCACTTTGTATTTACCCAGCATCACTGGATCCTGCTATGAAGTCCCAGCTTTTGTTTGCAGAAGTCAGTCTTCTCTATAGAAAAGATATTGTCAATATCTAAAGCATATGTTAGAAAGAGAATCAATATTTTAACACATGGTAAAGTCAGACCATAAATCTCTCAACACAGTCAAATGATTGTATTATTTGCCCTTGAAACACCGCTCCTCCCTCTGAGAAACAAGAGGGGGAAAGAAAACTCCTGAATAACCAAGCCCTTGTCCTCACAATGCAGGGCTGTTCTGAGCTCCTCGCTCTGTGTTGCTTCTTTCTTTTCTGTCTACTAACTCTTTCTTCTCTTGTGTGTCAGACGCCTGCCTCTTACAGACCTATCTTTCCCTATCCCATCCCTGTTCATCTTGTTCAGAGGATTACTGGGATATCAGCTCTTCCCTGAGATCAGCTCATGAGGACCAATTCCACTGCCTACTTGTTGCCATTTCAAACGTCCCTAAGCTTCCTCTCAGGCTTGCGCTGAACCCTTATTAATGTGTGTTGAAAAAATAGTCTTCCAGAGCTCTCTCCAGCACTCTCCTTTTCTGTATGGCCTATAAAACAACTCAGCAGCACGCAGACTGCTTTTCTTTCCTCATGCTCCCTGTGTCTGTGACAAATGTGTGTTATTTTCCTGGTCTTACTTTTAGCTTTCGGTCTCTGAATCAGAACACAGCACCCCGCACACAGGATCAAGATTGAGGCTCCTGTGCACTACCACAACAATAATAAATACTAGGGTGGCTCACAGTCATTCTGCGGTATAGTTTTCATTGCTCTGAGCTGAGGGAGTTTCACGATGTCCTTTTGGGATGTGGTTGTGCCCCTGAATTATTTTATTTTCAGGGTTTTTGGTATTTCAGAAATCCTCAACTAACATTTTCCTTTACAGGTGTACTCCTCCTGGTAACGCCTGATAGGGCCAGCACCGTGGCTGGGGTTGTTGTTCTCACTTCCCATAACTGAACAATAAGATTACTCATTTCATACTGTTTCTGGTTTGTTTTATTTTTCATCCATCTCTTTCCTGCAGGAAAGAGCAATTTAAATGTAATGATTTCACTGTGGAATTGACTTCAGGCTTTACTGCTATTTGTCACCATTTAGGAAATCCATCCCTGGCTCCAGGAGAACACTCAATTCCTGCTGACAGTCTGGAAGAGGGAGGGAAAATAGATAGCAGAGCTGCAGCTATTGAGACCAACAGGCAAATATTTTATTCCACCTCAATTTTCCCTTCCCAAATTACTTCTAAAGATTTTTTTCTCTTTGTGAGGATGCAAATGAGGGTTGTTTGTTTGTTTGTTTTCCTGGGGACTCTCCTATTCATCTTCTATCCACATTGCAGGCAGCGGAGCTTTGCAGCAGTGACAAGATGTAATCCCAGGTAAAACTGCTTCTGCCCATAGCCTTGGTTAACCTGCTGGCAATGGTACTTGCCCGGGCATGGGGCAGCTGGCTTTTTCACACAGCTCAGCATGGATGTGCTGCCACTCCCAGTCATTTTTAGGACCCAGATAAGTGCAATTGTAACAAAATTGTTCTGCCTTTCTGAGGCTACCAATGCCAGGGGCCTTTCTCTTCCTTGGCAACTGCAGTAGCCCCCTTCCTTCAGCTTCACCCCTTTATCAGCTAAAAGTGATTGCAGTACAGAACTGATTGTCTTCAAGCTCTCTCTTTAAAGGACTGGCTACACTGCTACCCTGTTGTGGCTTTTGAGGACTAGAAGATCAGAGAGGACAATGGGGAAGTAGGAGGCTGCTCCCTCTTTTATCCGGGATGGAGGTAGGATATGCCCTTGTATGAAGTTCAGCAGGGAAAAACTTGGGCTCCGCTCACATTCCTACATACCGTGCCGTACCAGTCAGCCTGGTACTAATCTTCATGGACCTTTGAAGGCATGAAACGACATGCAGTGTAAATGAAACCCAAGCCACACCATAGGAGATCACTGGTGCCAGCCGGTTTTAGAAGGCTGTCTTGTACCACCTGAAGGCATGCAGATCTGCAGTGCTCACACAGCATCAGAGTCCAACAGCAATGTGTGGCATGTAAAAGGCTGGTGAACCCACAGCCACTTAGGACTGAATGCACTTTCCTGGGGAGGAAGTGGCTTTTCCCTTGGAGAGCTCGACTCCCCAGGGTCTGCGTGAGGTCAATGGAAAAAGTGATCTCTTCGGAATACGATTCAGAGTGCCTAAGCACCAGCTTATCTTACTGACTACAGAGGAAGCTTAACCTCTGTAGAGTTAAACTAGCTTTTGTGAATACCCATCACCTCTTGCTCCTTAGCTGTGGGATTTATGCTAGTCCTGGGCATGGTTAGTCCTTAGTAAGGCACACTGCCTCTGGAAATTCAGGTGCTGCACACCCAAGCTAAGAGAAGCTTGTGGACTACAGAGCACAGAATGTCCTGTTGCATCCTGCTTTGTCACTTCGAGTTACCCCGGGATGTCAAAAAAGGATTTGCAAGTACCAGAAGTATGAAATGGAGTCAAGAAAGGTCAGTTTCTGTAGGGATGGCCTGGCTGTAATCAGCATCTGTTTCAGCTTAGCTGAGTTTTTCATTCCAGCCTTTCTTTCCTTTCAAAGTACAGACAACTGAAGCCTTTAATTTGCCCCATCTTTCACTGCAGAGAAAAGTAGGAGTTTCTAACAGCTGATACTATCCTGTCTAGAATATCCTACACTAAAAAAGTACAGTTTATTGTCTGCTGTGAATGAAAAAGATCTTGCTTGTTTCTGTTGTTTTTGGTGTTGACTTTGAAAGATAAATTGTTTGAACTGGTTGACTGTCTGTTTGTGTAATTGAAGATTAGCCTGTTTGATAGCCTGCTGGATTTGCAGTTTTCCCTTGCACTAGATAAACTGCAGAGCTGCCGGGCCTGGGGCAGTTAGGACACAGCACATACTTGAAAGGTTTGTGTGCATACAAGTGAAGGAAGAGAAAAAATCATGTTATACGTGGCATTCTGGATGTGCTGTCTCAGGTATTGCTATGTCCTCTCTTTCCACCTGGAAGAGCTCCTGTAAGACCTAGGAATTCTGTTGAAAAACTTGCTAACAGCCTCATAGACACAGATAGGTGGCTAATGAGTTGAAAGTTGAAGCTGGCAGGACCAGAATGGTTTTTACATGGTAGTTTTATGACCCTAAATCATGCTGCTGGGTTTTGAGAACACAGGTACCTTAATCAAATGCTGTCCTTTTATCATTGCATTTGCTTTGTGGAACCAACTGGAGGAAAAAACAAAAGTAGATTCATGTCACCCAAGTAAGCAGACCTGGCTCTGAAGCTGTAAAAGGAACAGACAGTAAAAATAGCAACATCTTACTGTACTGTAGTCCCTCAACAGAGAACCACATTTTGAGGTTCCCCTTCTTTGCATCCTTCTTTGTATTGCAACAGCATCTTGCACCAAGCAGCAGCTTTTGCTCTGGTGGGGCAGTGTCTGTTTTCAGTGTGATGGCTCTTGCTGTCAGCCACTCCGTTGGGAGTATTGGCTTCTAGACATTTACATAGCTCTGAAAGCCTGTGTGCATCCTCCAGGTATGGTATCTGTGCCAGGAACCCTTTCTCTCTCCCCTTCAGCTCCTGAGTTGTTCCAACTATTCCAGCCTTCCCAGTTTTTGCATACTCATAATAGTAACAGTGGAGCCAATGTGACATTCAAGGGGAAGGTAAAAAAAGCAATGACAAAGGCATATACTGTCTTCCTGATTGGTTTGATGCTCATAAAATGAAATGGGCTTTCGTGTGCTATCAGCCTTCAAAGCATGTTTCTTTCCCCCAGAACAACTAAACCTGTTGCAGCCCTTGGGTAAGAGACTGAAGCCAAACTCCTGGTAAACTGATGACTGAAGAGAAGGGAAAGAAAGAGGATAGGGCAGGAAGGTCTGGGTAGATTAAAGTATAGATGACAGGAAGATAAAGCCTAGGACTGGAACTTGGAGGTTTGAGAAGTGATAGAGGGACATTCAGATTCACAGAGAAACTGAAACTGGGAATTAGAGGAGTTTTATACTGAGAGTGGCTGGGAAGAAACTGGCAGCAGGGGAGGGAAGACACAGAGGAATTCAGTTTGCTGGTATAAGGAGCTAAGAAGAGACAGGAAAGTTAGGGGGATAGCCAGTGAGATGAAGAAGCAGACAAGAGAACTGAACTAGGACCTGGTGTGGGGAACCAAAGTTGAAGACCCTGTTGGAGGCTAAGAAAGGAGAGACAGCCTGAGGAAGAATCAAGTGATCAGAGTCTGAAACCGGAGGTCAGGCACAGGGATGGGAAGAGAGTAGCAGGGGAGAGCTGTGAGAGGCAGTGGGACATCCTGACTGCCAGAGCTGGAAGTGGAGCAGAGCTTCCCTGAGGCTGGCCTTCACATTGGCTTAGCCAGCAAAGAATATGCCTCTTGTGTTGTCTGCCCCAGCACACAGCACAGAAACGGCTCAAACGGAGTGTCCTTGGCCAAGGCAGCAGCAGCTGCCTGCCTGGGGGAGGAGGGAGGCTTTCTTCTATGAGATGACAAGAATTGTACAGCTGGGAGGAGGTAGTGAAAAGGCCACATGACCAAGAGAGAAAGGGTCAATTCATTAGTCTGGCAGCCACTAAATTAAGCAAAGACAAGTGGGGCTATGGTATCAGAGGTAACTGACTTCAGTCAAAGATGATTCTAAAGTTGCTAGATTGATCTTGCGGTCAGCTTAAGCAAGCTCAGCTAATTAATTGCTCTGTTTTAGTTCATTGTGTAAGAGCTAGCTCCTAATAAATCACACTGGGTTGTAGAAACATGCTTGAAACAACTGTGTAAATACTAAATAGCCTTAGGAATGGTTTTATGAATCCACTGAATAATCCAAATTCCAACACTCATCCCCCTCTGCTGCTGGTTTAGGTGGACTAACAACACTCTGCTGTTGCTGTTTCAAGTGAAAGGGGCAGAGGTATGTTTTGGACACACAAAGGTACCAGCACAGCTGATGACCCATAGAGGTGCTGTGGTGTTGCATGATCCTATACTGATAGTTGTCCCTTTCCGGAACAGGTGTTAAAGGAACATTATGAAGGTTGAAAAGGCAAGTATTTAAAAGTTAGTCTATGTCCAGATGAAGCTGCTAATGAAACCTTAAATAAGAACACACATACATGTAGGTTATGAAATGCTCATTAATTATATTTCCCCTCCTGTTCATTTCAGTGTGAATGGCAGTAATTCAAGATCCTCATACAGTTCTATGGGTTTTCTGGGGCAATGAAGCTGAGGAACCTCTTACATACTGTCTGTGGATCTGTTTTGAGGAGAGGTACTCAGGTGCAATACCACAAGGTTCAAAATATCATAGAATCATAGAATCAAGTAGGTTGGAAAAGACTTTAAAGATCATCAAGTCCAACTGTTACCCCAGCACTGCCAAGGCCACCATTAACCCTTGTCACTGAGGACCTCATCTACACGGCTTGTGAAGACTTCCAGGGATGGTGACTCCAGCACTGCCCTGGGCAGCCTGTTCCAACTCCTGAGCACCCTCTCTGCGAAGAAATTGTTCCTAATATTCAGTCTAAACCTCCCCTGGTGCAGCTTGAGGCCAATTCCTCTTCTCCTATTGCTTGTTACCTGGGAGAAGAGACTGACCCCCACTTCACTACAACCTCCTTTCAGGTAATTGTAGAGAGATAAGGTCCCCCCTGAGCCTTCTCTTCTCCAGACTAAACAACCGCAGTTCCCCCAGCCATTCCTCATCAGTACTTATTCTCCAGGCCCTTCACCAGCTTCGTTGCCCTCTTCTGGACCTGCTCCAGCACCTCAGTATCTCTCTTGTAGTGAGGGGCCCAGAACTGAACACAGAACTCGAGGTGCAGCTTCACCAGTGTTGAGTACAGGGGGATAATCACTGCCCTGGCCCTGCTGGCTATGCTATTGCTGTTACAGGCCAGGATGCTGTTACTCTTCTTGGCTGCCTGAGCATAAGCTGCTCATGTTCAGCAGCCATCAATCAGGACCTCCAAGTCCTTTTCTACAGAGCACCTTTCCAACCAGTCTTCCCCAAGCCTGTAGCACTACATGGGGTGGTTGTGGCCCAAGTGCATGACCCAGCACTTTGCTTTGTTGAACCTCATACCACTGGCCACAGCCCATCGATCCACCCTGTCCAGATCACTCTGCGGAGCCTTCCCATCCACCAGATCAGCATTCCTGCCCAACTTGGTGTTGTCCACTAAATTTACTGAGGGTGCCTCAAACCCCTCATGCAGATCATCAGTGAAGATGTTAAACAGCACTGGCCCTGACACGGAGCCCTGAACACACCACTAGTGACCTGTCAGTGTAGTGTCCTGATCCTGAGAGACCTTTAACTAATACTTCTAGGATTATGACTCTTACATTCACCTTCTACACTGGGCCAGGTCTGTGTTGATGAAGATCTGGGGACAAACACTGCTGATGGAGGCTGGGAGTAGGTTGGAGCTGAGCTCTCCAGCATCCAGTAGGAGGGTATAAAATTAACTACTCCATTTGTGCAGATTAAAAACAAATCTTGCGTGTATGAATTCTGCCTTTGCAAAAATGTCTGTTAGTTCTCATTGTTGGCACGAGTATTACTGTAGTATCAGTCTAATCTCCTAGGACATATTTAAGGAATGGCAGCACAAGGGTGGAGCTATCTGTAAATTTCTTGGCTGAATCCTTGTCTAGTGACAATTGTCCTGCTCTGCTTTATATCAGCTTTTTGGTTTTATGTTTTCTCATGAGAAGAGCAAATCAGGGTTGTTTGTTTTTGTTTGCTTGTTTTTTTAGTATAAATATTTTTTTAGATTTCAAATCAAATTTTGAAAGTGAATTGAAGCAGAAGTAAATTCTCTCACAGAACCAGAGTACACTTGGCGTGTATCCTCTATATGTTCTTGTTAAAAGTCCCTCTCCAGCTTTCTCGTAGGCTCCCATTAAGTACTGGAAGGCTGCTCTAAGGTCTCCCTGCAGCCTTCTCCAGACTGAACCAGCCCAGCTCTCTCAGCCTGTCTCCAGAGCAGAGGTGCTTCAGCCCTCGGAGCATCTTCCTGGCCTCCTCTGGACTTGCTCAAACAGGTCCATGCCCGTCCTACTGTTGGGTTGATCTACAGTATAGAAGATGTAGGTGTATGTAGACATCTGTGTGTGTTCAAATAAGCAACAGAGGCAAAAATTCTTTCAGACTCTGAGCTTTCAGGGCAAAGCTGTATTTTCATGTCTTGTAGGGGATGGGTGCACTGTCTGCACTGAGGGCTTTACTGAATAATGTCAACAAATAAACATCCAGCCATTGTGAGAAATACTAAAATTACACCTGGTTTCTGCCCTGTGACCCATTATGCTAAAAAGCCAATTCTGTTTTTAACTGCTGTCCAGCATTTGTTAGTAAAATAGCAACATTGAACTGCCTGGTTTGCCAAAGAATCACACAAAGGAAACTGGCAGAACCCAGATAATCGAATATGAGTAGCTTTGTTTCACTGAAACTAGCCTTGATGGTTGCCAGAGGTTGGAAGAACCTGAGGGAAATAGCACTTAGAATTTGACTATCTGATATAGGAAATGGCTCTCAGATTTACTCATGGGTTTGATTCTGCTGAGGTTGCTGCTATGCCTTTTTAATGTGAGACAGTGGGACCAGTCCAGACCAGCAAATGCTGAGATCAATTAGTAGACTCCCACTGGCTCTAATAGTGTTTTAGAAATTAAAATGTTGAGCTACTACTGCAGTGCAGAATCCACTTGAAGCTTGAAAGGGGAACTGATTGCAACCACCTGAGAACTTAGCATTAAAAAGCTAAACCTTTCTCAGCAAAATACCGAAAGATCTGTTATAACAAGTCATCAAAGAACTTGCTTTTAAATCCCATCTGAACTCAAATGATGACTGATCGCAGATGCTCTGCACACTGGAGTGTATTTGTCAACACAGAGGCGTGGTTGCCACCTTTGCAATGAAGAAATGCCACTGCCACGTCTTGAGGCCCCTACGTGTTCCTTGCAAGGGAGCTTGGTCGCGCTTAGCTTATGGCATCTCCTATGGAAAGAGTAGTCAGCACACAGGTGCAAGGCTATAGTAGGTGTCAAATGGGGATGGTCCTCACTTTGTAGAGGAAGGAAACACGGGAATGCTGCAGTGCCCTGCTCCACCTCGTTGGTGATGCCTCAGTAGCTGAAGGCGACCAGCAGCAAAGCGGGGTAGCTGTGAGGCACACACAGGGCACTGAGACCTGCTTTGTACCCGCTCCTCACGTTAGAACGTCTGATCCTCTGTCGTGGGGGCAAACTCTCCGGTTACACGGTTGGGCTGGCGGGAGAACAGTTCCTGTTCCTTGCAACACGTAGTCAGTGACCGGCAGAGCTACGGGCCGCCCTCCTTCCCTCAGGGCAACCGCCGCACCAGTTTCAGCGGTGACACCACGGGGACGCACGGCCGCGGGGGCTCCGGTGTGAGGCCGCGCAGGGCCGGCTACCTGCTCAGACTGCCCTGCAGCTGCACCGGCGGGCGCTGAGCGGCGGCGGCGGCACGGCCCCGCGGGGCTTACGGGACCCCAGGGCCCCGGCAGGCCGGGCCAGGCCCCGCCCCTCCGCCTCACCGTCGTCAGGGGCAACCGGGCCACTTCCGCCCGCCGCCAAGATGGCGGCGGCGCCGTAACCTGGAAGCGGTCGGTCGCTGGGCGCCGCGGCGGGCCCGCCCCCGGTGTGCGGCGGGAGGGCGGTGGGCGGGCGGTCCCGTGACGGCTCGGTGCGCACAGACGGTGGCCGGCAGGGGCGGGCGGGGAGGGGGGGATCCGAGCGCGCCTCGGGAGGATGGCGGAGCCGCACGGTACGGGGCAGCCGGGGCTCGGGGCTGCGGCGGGTTGGGGCGCGCGGGGGGGGGGGGGGGGGGCGGTGCCGCCGCCGGGGCAGGGCTGAGGCGGTGGCTGACAGCGAGCGGGGTGGGCCTGGCGGCGGCCGGGAACGGCGGCGGGGGAGGCGGGAGGCCGCGGGCACAAAGGCGGGGAGGGTCCGGGCGGCAGGTAACCCCGCGGGGAGCGCGCGCCGTGCCGCCTCAGAGCGGCGGGGTGGGGGGGAATGGCGGGAGGCAGCGGGGCAGCCCCCGGGGCTCCCGGCACCCAGTGAGTGTGTTCGTGCGTGTGTGTGCGCTCCCGTGGCCCGGCGGGGCAGCCCCGCCCGGCACCGCAGGGCCCGGGGCAGGTGGGGCTGGTCGGGCCGGGCCGGGGGCCGCCCGCTGCGAGCGGCGGGGCCGGGGCGGGCGGTCGACCCGCTGGGCTCGGCGGCAGGGCTGCCTCGCTCCGCCGCGCTGCCGGGCGATGGCAGCGACCAGCCGCCGCCGCAGCAACAACAACAGAAAGAAAGGAGGAAGCTCCGCTTTACAGCTTCACCTCTCCTCCTCCCCTCCAGCTCCCGGTGCCGAGAGCTGGCTGAGAGAAATCTGAGGGACTTCGCTTGTGTGTAGTGGCTCAGGGTAATGATTACCGGCGCTCAGGGTAATGATTACATCTGCCTCTGTGTGTGTGCTGTCCCCCACCCTCTTGTATAGGCGTGAGGCTCTTTTCCTGTTTCACCCGATGTATTTATTGGGGCAGTTCTGATGGAGCCGGACAGGCAGAACCTCCTTTCAAAAGTCATCGCCTTCCTGCCTAGCCAGGTGATTTTGCCAGTGTTTAAACCGGAGAGTTGTTGCAGAGAAAGCCGTGTGACAGCTGTGTGTGGCTGTAGAAGGTGTTTTCACCGAGTTGCACTGTATCTTTCTGTAGGAAACAGTTAAAAAGCTGTAGTAATCTCAGCAGAGGTGTACGGCTGTTGACTGAAATTGTGACTGGGTGTGGGCTGTGCAGAAATTCATCAGAGCTGAAGTTCAGTGGAACTGTCGCTGCTTTGCTTTACCCACAGGTATGGGCACGGAGTAGAAAGTCACAGTGTGTGAGGAGGCAGCTACGAAGTGCTGAAGTAGTGCTAGTGTTTTTTAACTGATGTGTTTGAGCTGGGACTATGGACGCATACGTTCAACTCAGCTCTGCACATGTGCAGACACTTTTGAGGCAGAATATTCATGATCAAGGAGTTGTAATTGTGCGTGTTGTCGTTGCTGCAGGACTTGGTTGGGGTGTTTTTTGGTCTATCAGAGCAGAAATTAAGGTGGTTTTAGTAGTTACCTTCATGATTTTCTGCTGTTTCTTGTTTACGCTTTTGCCTTTCTGCTTATTGTTGTTTTTTACCTTGTAAACTGTGCCTTTTTTATAATCACTAGTCATTATGGGATGCTTCTATTTATAAAATCAAGGGCTTAAAGTAGGTGGTGGTCAAATTAAGTTACACTTATTTACAGCCATATTTCAGGCATATGTTGTGTAGTGATCTTGATATAATCCTAGTGTGGTTTTGGGGAGGATTTACTGTATCCTATGAATTTGTTATTACACTGTTGTGCATACATTTTAATTTTAGTAACACTCTTATCCTCTTAATTCCTGTTGAATGATCTGGGTTTGGCTATTCTGGGTTTGGATGTAATTATTCTTTGCTCTGGATGAGTAAAATGGGAGATTACCAATTTGAAGCTCAACTCCTTTTGTTTTAGGCTGGTAATTGTCAGCCATCAGGCTTTCTGTATGTGTAGCAAGGCAAAGCATGTACATCAGGCAAAACCAATTTTATATGTAATCTTGTAATACAGAAGGATGATTCCAGACAAAGCTCTCCTTGTGCCCACAGCATTCCTTTGAGGAATGCTGAGGACTCCTCAAAGATGATGCTGTCTTCTGCCACGTCTCTCTATTCTGCTCTTTCTAGAAATGTGGAACAATCCCCAACGTTTTCTCTCAGGGGTGGTGGCAGGGGTAGGGTTGATAAACAGTGCTGATTGCCAATAGCTGCTCTTCCCAGTCTAGTTTTTCCTTTCCAATGTGACATATCTGTAAGGCAGGAGGTGCTGGGAGGGGCGTTCCTTTGTTATGTTGACACTTAAATCGCACTGACGGGTGTATTCTCCTCCAGGAATTTTGTGTGATTTGAAGGGATTCCTTCAGACGAGGAATATTTTCTCCAGCTGCACCCTTAGCCTGTACACAGAAATGAATTGCTTGGAGGATCGCTGTGCGGGTGCCTTTTAGGAAACCCTGGGATTCATTGTGACTTGGCTGTAGCTTTCTAGAAAAGAATGTTTCTGCTGAAGCGGGGTGTGTGTGTGGCAGTCCCAGCTTGTCACTGCATGAGTTGACCTCTGTACAGCACCCCTGCAATAACTGGATGCATGTGCTGCTTATGTGTGTGCATGGTGCTCCTGCATGTTAATTGAATTGAGGCTGTAAAAGTATCTTCTGGTTGTTATGAACGTGAAGGATCACATTTTGTGATCCTGTCTTGCCAAGGCTTGAGGAAGCCCTGCAAATAACTGAGCTGTCTTTTGGGAAGGTTTAAAATGTTAATAAGGAAATGAAACAGCGTTAAGAGATAGCAGATACTCCAAAAAACTATTGTGGAGAATTTGGGTGGGTGCTAAAAAGGGGCTCGGTCTCTTTCTCAGCAGGTTTTCCTTCATGTCTGGAGAAAGATGAAAGTTTGCATGCGTGGAGGAAGGGGAAGGCAGTGCTTGCCCCTTCTTGCATGCCTCGGCCCCAGAATGGCTAAACCTTGATGCCCACCTTGTCTCTGCCCTTTGGGTGACTCTGCTTTTCCTGGGTGCAGGGCAGCTTCTGGCCCATAACATGTACCCGCATCCCCTGCTCTGTACCCTCTCACTCAGCTTGGCCATTGGCATTTCCCGCCCAAAATGCTTCAAGGCTCTTTGCATTTTATTTGATTTTCTTATTATCCTCCTGTAATTGAAGCGATGCTTGCTTTCCTGCCTGTCATTGTAATACCTTGTATTTATTCTTACTGCATGCAGCTGCATCTCAGAGGAGGTATTTCTGTTCTTTCTCCTTCTGATGGGTTTTGTGTGTGTGAGAGAGGGCTGGGAAGGACACCATAGTGAAGATTACACAGCCAGTTGTAACTAGATTGCAGAGACAAAAAGAGCCCTTGTTTACATTATAATTGTATGGGCTGACATACTCTAGTCTGTTTGATACAGTAGTCTTGCTGTGTTACAAAATGTACCGGGATAAAATGTAACGGGTTGTATAATGAGCAGGTAATGTTTGTTGTATTAGCCAGTGACCTTAATTTGCTTGGGTTTTGCTGCATTGCTTGGACTTGATCATGTTGTGAAATAGGTGTAACATACTATTAAATCTAATCATTCTCCAACACCAGATTTGGTTCAATAAAGGCATTTTCAGTACAGCAAAGCAGTGGTCTCCAGGTAAAAGGGAAATTTTAATTACAAAGAATTTTCCCATCATTAACCTGCAGATAATGGATATCTTTTGTAAAGAAATTATGCAATGTTGATATTTTCTTTCAAAAAAGTAATTTCAAGCTACATTGTTTAGTCTGTTTTAAGATTGTTGGAGTTTAAGAAGTACTTTATTTGTGTTGCTCTCGAAGAGAATTACATGAGAGAGCAGAGCCTATCATAATTGTGGACATGCTAACTAGCATGAGAATATGTTAAGAGACTGTGAACTGGTGTAGATAAATACTGGGATGCATGGTCAGACTTCTTCAAGCAATTTATATACTTGGTTCTTTTAGTCCTGTTTTACTGTTAAAGATGTACATGAAAAAAATATGAAAGACTTGAAGTATTTCTTTGCTTTTGGTTTCTCTACAAAAGCATCCTCTGTTGTCAGAGTGGATGTACTTCAGGTCCCGATTTACACACCTGCTTCCCTTTATGTTGCAAGACGTTGTTAGAGAGTAATTTTTGCCACAGGAAAGCATGCAGCTGGTTTGTTTTATTATTTTCTAGAATAAACTTTGCTCTTTGTCTGTTAGTGGTGTTGAGGTGTTGCAGAGAGGAGCAGTGCTGGGGAGGGTGAGCTCTGCCCCAGCCCAGTTGTTCGTCTTGAGAAACATGCGACTGGTGCTCGTAGTAAGTTGGTTGTAGCTTGCTCTTACCTTTGCCATGCTTTTGTGTCTTAAAAGGCTTCATATTCTGGAGTGATCCAGCAGACAGTATTTCTGCCGAGCCCTGCTGATCCCATGGATATTGTATCTGGTTGAGCAAACCTGCCTACCTTGTGGTCTGAGGCTTTTTGTTATGCATGCATCCTAATTGTTCTTCTGTCGGCATTGTATGCAGACTGAAGGGACTGTGCACCAATGCAAATACCCTTTCTAATACCTTATGCATTTGCATTATAATGGCTGCATAAATATTGCAGCACATCTCAGTTCACTCTCTCCATGCTTTGACTGCTCGGCTTTAAAATAGGTTCTTTCTGTAGCACGGATCTTGTTTGTGGTTGGGATTGCTTCGCAGAGGGGTTCTGAAGCGCATCTTTATTAAATAGTGAAGCCTGTTTGTGATGCGGTGTAATTTTAACTCACCCGTGTTGCAGTCTCCCACTCCTTGCAGCCCACAGGTTCATACAGGCGCTTGGAGGGAAAAAAAAAAGAAAGCTTAAGCAGTTTTTCACCAACTATTTCTAAAGTCACTATATTTGGGGTTGCAAAACATGTTTGCTCGAGACTTGATTTTACATTCATTTCCAGAAATCCTATAGATGTCTGTGGGAATATTTTGCACGTAAGGAATGCGCAATATTGTGCCATCATTGTTTCACTGCTAAAACATTCAGTGACTTCTGACTGTCTTTACCCAGAAGCACCCCAATTTTCCTTTGAAAGTGTTGGTGCAGTGATGTGACTGAAAGGAGACACTTTTTGGGAACTGGTGGCAGATTGCCATCCCCTATCTGTCAGAAGTTTGCTTTACAAAGTTGTTAAACAGAGCAGCGATTGGTATCACTTGCTTGACTCGTAGTGATTAGTAGATGCATAGAGATTTTTAAATCATGATAGAATGCCATATGTTAAAGGTTTGGATTAATGCCTTGTAGCTACAGCCTTGTTATTAATGTATTGTGGCACATTTTGGGAAGGGTAATACATTAAGCTATTATTTATGTTTTTCGGCTAATCTGTTGTAATCCAGGGTTCACTCTGTTTTAGTGGTTTAGTTTGTGAACCCTACAGCAAGAAAGGTATATTTAAATCAGGTGTTCCTGTTTTTAAAACTCTATCTGATGTTAGTAGCCTGTCACTCACTTGTTTGCACGCTTCAAAGCAGTGGTAGTTGTTCAGGTTGAGGATATGATGAATGACCCTGCTCTTGGAACTAAAGTTAAGGAAACAGTTTTCTGAAACAGCACGTGATAGTATTGCAAGAAACCATACATTTACTGAGAACTTCTCTATGATGTCTGATGATTCACTTGTACATGAAGTATGCTGTGTTGTGCTGCAAACAACGTACAAATGACTATAGTACAGTATTTTTAACGCTTACCCTGCCAAAACCTTGTGCTTCATCTGCTAGAAGTTTAGAATATTTCTAGAGATGGGCATGAAAATACAAGGTTAAATAATGTTAAGTGAAAGCATAAAAATAATCTTGAAACCCTGACACCCGAGAGCCTTAAGCTGTGGTATACATATACTCAGTAATTACCCAGTAGGTATTACCTATAATGTTAGGTTAGTACCCCCAAAAATGCGACAAAACCACTTTAGGATTTGCTGTTGTTTTTAGATCTGTATTTTCAGTGTTTCCATCCTAATTAGGGGATAGTGCTAAACTGAAATTGAAGATGTGTTTCAGTGACAGTTTGGTCAGAATGATCCACTGGTCTGGCAGTTTGTGTTGATTGGGAATGAAAGTAAATGTATTTATTAATTTTATGTCGAAATACCTGACTGACTAGGGCCTGACATTATTTGTAGCCAGATGCAGCAATGATCACAGAGAGCTGGGGTTCTCCTTTTTCTTTTCCTTTTGCCTGTATCCCAGTCATCTAAATCTTGGCAAATAGGGGATTTTGCTTTCTCTTCATTATGAGGCTTCTCTCCTTGACTGAGAGCAGTGGTAACCTGTGTTTTGTAGCATGTAAAATGTCCAATCTTCTGTATAATCAGATTTCTCAACTATTGTGGGATTGTTTTGATGGCAAAAGTTAGGATAGAATCTGTTTTGTAATATGCAGTGTTAGTCATGTTTATTGATAATTGTCCTGAGAGGAAACACTCACTTTGGGTCAAAATGCTTTAAAGTAAAAATACTCTTTTTTTACTGTTTTAATTCTTGCACAGTTTTGTTTTTTCTTTAACCAAAAGAAAGCAATTCAGTGTCACTGTAGCTTAAAGCTTGTGTAGCACAGAAGTGAAGGTCCTAGTAAATTTATAGGTAATTGGCTAAAGCTACACATACTGTGCAGCTTCAGGTGCTGCTGAGTAAAGTGCTTTGTGCCGTGGAAGAATTCAGGGTTTTAGCTTCAGGGTTTTTTTCCTTCGTGTTATACCTAATCCAGCAAAATGCTGGAGTTTATTCCATCATAATTTAAAAAAAGGTGAACTAAATCCTATGATTACATTCCGTGTCTCCCTTCCAACTCCCCCCCCCCCCATCAATCCCCAGCTGTCCAAGACAAGGAAATAATTGAGTAATCCTTACTCTTTCTGTTAGGTGAACTCTTGTATTTCTGGAATTGTGTTGTTGAGAGTTTTGTGCTCTTTTATATTCCCCTTCCCCCTCCTCTTTGAGTTAGCCACTGCAGAAAAGCAGAACTGTGTTTCTTTCAATTCTAAGGGACAACCACGCAGAGAGGAGTGGTCTTCAGACTGCCTTAGATACTAAGTCCTGTTTAGAAGCATTCAGTTACACGGAGTCACTATGTGTCGCAGAGAGAAAATGACTTCATTAGCAAACTATATGGCTCCTGGAGGCATCAGGTGGCTCGATATGTAAACAAAAGTCCAGAGCTGTCAAAAATAGAGCTTTATAAAAAGAAATAGTGCAAAAAAGTGACCTCCTAAACAAGGAAGTGAACGGCTACCAGAGAATTTATCGGTGGAGTCCTGCAAAATGCTGATTATAGCAGAATATGAAGGACTTACCATGAAAACCCATTTTGCTGTTGCTTCTGACATAGCATTTAGAGTACATGATTTTTTAAAATGGTTCTTGTAGAGGAATGATTGTATGATCCAAGGGCTTAAAGCCAAGAAAATCCTATAAAATATGCATATTTGGTGATTTACACCATTTTCTTATTGAAGGGATGGATAGCTTAAACGAAGCCTCAGTTCAAATGTTCTTGTTAACGTACTGACTCTGTGACAATTACTTTTCTAATAGATTTTAAAATCCAATGGCTATTGTACAGTACTTGAAAAACCTAAACTAGTTCTCATTAAAGAGAATTTGATAATACCAGCAGTTACATGAGCTATATTGAATTTAAGATTCTGGATGATTTCATGAAAAGGGAAATTTATGTTGGTAAATAACATGAATTTAGAAACCTGGGAACTTGTCTTTGTGCAGCAGGTTCTGCTCTGGTAAGTCCCTCTTAACTCTTTTGAGATCCTGGACAGTGTACAGCTGATGGCAGATTTCAGGTGATCGTATTTGTTTTTCGCAGTGGGCTATACATTTGCTTTTTGGGAATACTCAAACAATTGTTTGGCAGCTTTCTTGATAGCATATTGTGTGTGGTAGGCCTAGTTAGGAAGGAAACAGAAGTTTAGTTATTATACCCATGAGTTGTAACTCATACAATAAATACAGCAACTAGGATTATTTTTTTTTCCATGACTTCATCCATAAATTTATTTTCTGTGTTTTAGATGATCATTAAGCATGTTTTTGCAGTAGTTATTTCTCTTTCTTCATAAGAAGTCTTCAGATAAATGTTGGTAGTTACTTCTTGCATTTAAACTGTACACTGCCTTGTCTTTTAAAGCTGTTTTTTTACAGTCCAGCTCTTTTGAGAAGCCCTAAGTTATATCCAAGTAGCTATCGTTACATGCTCTCACTGTAGTATCATGTTTTTTGCTTCTGAGATGATGCTTATTGAACCAATTAATTGCTGGGTACAAGCCAGAACTTTCTCCTGAAATCAGAATCAATGACACTGGGAGGGTTTCTGTTCCTAATGGGCAGTGACAGTTAACGGGTGACAAGGACGTGGTTTGTATCCTGCAACCTTGACGCCTGCCTGTGTCTGTGCTTATACTCGGTCCTGCTGAAATCAGTGGGGTAAACTTCAGAGTATGGATCACACACGTTCACATCATAGATTTGACGGTATGTCTGTCTTGGAATGTTTTTGAAACCATTCCAGCTCCTCTGTAGTCAGCAGATGGGATGCATACGCCTTCATTAACAAGCAGTTAACTCTGCTGGTACGACTGAATTTTCATCACGCTCCGGGTCTCTGACTTGGCTCTTTCTGCGTTCCAGCTCCCACTGTTTGTTCTGCTCTCTCCAAGAAGAAATTGCACTAGCATTACATGCTCCTGCCCTCCTGTGGTAATGAAACCCTAAACGTTTCTCTCAAAATCAGGTTGTGTAAAAATAAAAGAGAAAGAGAGGAGAATAAGGAACTAGTTTTTCTCTTCTGGAGTAGCTGTGTGCATCTCTCAAGGTGTATGTTTGCTTTTTGTGAAGTGTTCTGCTTCAAAAGCCCTGACAAAATCATGGTCATGTCTAAACATGCTGTTACAGTATCAAAACCACCGTGTAGCCTTTTATAGCTTTGAATTAACCTTCTGGCCTTTTTGCGTGATATGTGCTATCCCTTTTGCATTAGAATAGAGAAACTAAGGCACTGAAATTACAGGCGAGATTAGCAGCCACAGTGGGATTGCTCTACCTTCCCTGCAGTGAGTTGGTGGGAGCTGATGCCCAGTTCCAGCAGTGCCTTGAAGAGCCCGCCTGGCCCGGTGACCCGTGCCAAGCTCACCCTGAGTAAGAAGCAGAGGTAGATCTTACCCCAAACTCCTCACTCCTTCCAGACAAGTGGAAGGTGGAGCAAGGCAAATGGATGTGAAACCTTTGTTGCCTGTGAAATTGTTCTCAGTAATGAAAGCCATGGAGAGCAGCATGCTCGAGCTTTGAAGCATGCGGTGTGATAACAAGGGGTCATGTTGCCCAGAAGGATCCTGAAGTGGTTGTAGTCAGTAGGTGGCCTCTTGTTTTTTTAATGATCCTCTGTATTAATAAGACATATTTAATATATGACAGAAAGCTGCTGTCAGTTTCAAAGCTAACGGTGTATATAAACTATGGATATACTCCTTCAGTCTCTTTAGGCAAATGTTTATGTGTTATTCTCAACATGTAAAGTCTTGGAACGGGAAATCTGTGTTTGTCACAGCTTTCACTCCTGTGACTTCCAGTGTCTACTGAAACTGTTGGGTTTTTTTCCCCTGCTTAAACCTGCTTCATGTTAGCAGGGAGACTTTCACAGTTTGCACACCGTTGTTTCTTCAGGCCAGCTTGTTGGCTGTCTTTCTGTAATATTTAATGTAAACTGATAAGTTGTATACCATGGCAATTTAAAAGTAAGCTTTAGAGCCGCTTCTGCTGATTTTTCTCATTGTTCTGTACTTTTACAATGTCATTTTTGGTCCCTCTTCGTCTTTGAAACCACTTAACAGTGAAAATACATTACACAGTGTTCCCACAAAAAAGAAGTGCTCCAGAATAAGCTTTGGTGATCTTTGCTGTATAAATTTCTTACTCTGTGTCACAGAAACAAGTTCATTCAAGGCACAAGGCTGTATAGGACGTGAAGGCTACTCATTGCTACGGCTTGTCTCTGTTCCCTTATCCTGGGTTAATGTATGGTATGCTGCCTCCAGTCATCTTAACCAAGAGTATGTCTGAGCGTTCTGCAAGTAGTGTCTTTGACCATTGAGTTATTCTGTTTGTAATTCTATCTAGAGGTAAAAAATTCAAATGAAAATAGGGGTAAAGAGCACAAAAGGTTTGTATGCGAGGGCTACTTTTAAAATGCCGATTGTTGTCCAATCATAGAATCATGGAATGTTTTTTCTAAATGGAAATCTCATAGTGATTTGAAGTTTTCCAGCGATAAAGAAGCGACTTGTTTTTCATGTCTGGCGATGATAAGCAAAGGATGATAAGCTACAGAGGGGGTTCTGTATCGGTTGCTCATGGCTGTAATGACTGCTCAGACCCTTTTCTCCCTATCAAGAGTAAGTTTTCTTTCCTCTCTAAGCAAGTTTCTCAAGCAGTGGAGGGCGAGATGGGCAGCAGTCTTAGATATTTATTTTAACTGTGATTTTTATATAAGTTAAGTGTTTTGTAACCTGGTTCATGAACTAAGTGAGAAACCAAGGATCTAGTTAACAAGTGTACATTTGTGGGGTTGTCCTTTGATGGCCATCCCGTATGTACTGCAGGTGTGTGTATATATATTCATCCAGTACAAACGTGCTGCTTTTCAGTTACCAAAAGTAAGTGGGCAGAACTTGATTAATGAATTAATTCTGGAAATGTTACTTTTTTTGCCCAGTTTTGGACCACTTTTCAGGTGGCTGCTCTAATACGAGGTTTATATTGACCCTTTATAATGATAGAGATGATAATTCCAGAAACCCAAACACTTAGGATTAATTTGGATTTTGATTTTCCTTGCAGCCAAAACTCTTTATTACTAACTAGCAAGTGCTCTAAGGTCTGTTATCAGTCAGATCGGGGAAGAGGTTGTGTGGTCCTTTTTCTTCATCTAAGAAGAATGGGCACTTTACATCTCTCTGAGAGTACTGTTTGGTTTTGATTTTTATTAATATGCAGCTTTAAGCACTGCCTAGCACTTGCAGCCTAATGTAAATAAAATATCCCAGCTTGAAAAGCATTGACAAATAGAAGCTTAAACATGTGGTCACTGAGCAGACTAATGAGCCGGTGCAAGGAGTTTGGTTCTTCTAAGTCAAGCTTTTCTTTTGCCTGTAAGGTTCACTTTTCAGTGTGAGGTGTTCTGATATGCTGACATGGTTGTAATCGAACCATTATAAGTTACAGATTATATATATATATACATATACACACAAAAGGGGAGGGAATTACTTTGCGCTGTTTGTGGAGTTCACCAAATTCACTTGTGGATCACTTCCCAGCTTTAATTTGGTATTTCTGATGGCGTGTAGTCATTCTTAAAGTAGTGGTGTGGCTTTTATGCAAATTTGCTAGTATTTGAAACAGCATCTAGAAATGATAACAAATTGAGAGCTCCTGATAATAATATGCATGAGGAAGAAATTTTGACTGGAACCAATGATTTTATTTTTCCCCAGCTCAATTTAGGTTTGCTGTTTTATCTCTATTTTTTTAATGTACTTTAAATAAGACTTCAGGATTTAAGCATGCTCATTGTAACAGTCTTGCTATCTAGAAATACCTGTTTTTTTTCCCCTGTGTTTAGGGAAATTATTTTCTTCGGGCTTGATGTATCCCTTAATCTAAACAGTATTATATTGATTCAGTGTTTGAAAACCTATGTGAAAGGAAAACCCACGAGGTGCTGGGTTGATGTTGAGGTATGGCTGTAGCTTTTGTTTGTGTTGAAGTGTTTGTGTTAGTTCTCCTAAGATGACATTTTAGTTGCTAGGTTCCAAACAGTTAAATTTCAATGAAAGCACAGATTTTAACAGTTCAAAAAACCCCATTTAACTAACCATAATCATATTTCCTGCAGTAGTCCTGAACTTCAGTGTTTTTCTTGGGATACCTATGATGATACCTAGGTCTTCCTACTGTAGTTTCTTTAGGGGAGAGATTCAGGTGTCCTCTGGCTTCATACTTGCTTTCTGAGGATAAGGATGGGCAAGTTTTTGAATATTTTCATAAAAGATAAAAACACTGTGTCAGCTGAAATAGTAAAATTCAGTCTTGTGTTACTTTAGCTCTGCACTAAACAATGATTTAGCTGAAATATAATTTCACTGCTGACTGAGTTGCTGGGGTTGTTTGTTTGTTTTCTTGAGTTGTTCCTTAGTTGTGTGCCTGTGTTTTGGAGCTGTTTATTGGTATATGAATGCAAGTCATTGAAATAGTGACCAAATGCAATTACTACTTGCAATTACTTCTCAGAAGGGGGAAACCTGAATAGGTGCAGCCTGTAGAGATCTTCCTTTGCCCGAGGGCTCTGTAGCTGTTCCAGTTTTGCATTGTACTGGATTTGTAGTAGTACTAAAATTGATTGCTGATAGTCGATAACTGAATCCCAAATTCAGAGAAAGATCAGACTCTAACTGATGCTTTTTCGTCTAGGTTTTATTTTTGCTGATCTTAATGTAATGTGGAGACTGAAACAGCCATTGCCTTCTTGATTTTTCTCATAGGCATTGCACCACAAATGCAGTATTTTCAATCTGCAGATATCTGAAGTCTGATTTATGGTCACATGAGCTCTGTAAGGCTTGTTTTTAAACAACACCCCAGGCCTTTTAAGCTTAGTTTTAAAACTGATAATTTTCTGGTTTCATTTCTGCTGAAGTTGTTTTTAGGGATATTTTGCAATTCCTTTTCTTGCTCTCATTCTCATGGAAAAATGATATCTTCTAAGTGGTGAATGTTAGCAAGTTCTATTGCATTCTGGAGAGTTTTGATTCCATTTAACGTTCAGGCTCCTCTATTAACATCTTCATATGTTGTCTGTCAGCATGAATATTATGTGGGAGCATGCAGGGCAGCATAGCTTGGTAGGGGTCCATAGAGCTGCCTTGCAGGGCAATGATGTGCTTCCTTTTTCTGAAGGAAGGGTAAAAGTGGTATTTGGACAACAAATACTTTAGGCGCTGAACTTTTTCTTCTATAATGTTTTGTAGCCGTATCTAGATACGCAAGTACCACGGCCAAAGGATGGAGTGGATAGGGGTATTCTAGCAGATTCCTACAGAATTATGGTGTGATTATAAACATTAAGGGAGGAAGTGCACACACAAAAGCACTTCTTGAAGGTGTCACTTTCTTTTAGGGAGAGATGAACAGCTTTTGAATTAAAATGGTAGTTTATTAACGAATGTTAGAAGTAAGAAAGGGATGGTACTGCATAAGATAAAGTGTGCCTAATGCAGCCTGCATTGTAGAGCTTGACTATTGCAGGGATCATGTGGCCTGGGTTTAGTAACATCAGTGTTAATGTTGTTTGCTCTGTAAAATAAGCTAGATGTTGATTGTAGGAAAAGGGAGCAATACCATCTGCACAGATCTGACACGAGGAATTTAGGAGGTAAAGGGCAGTGCACAGTACGTCAAGCAGTAGAGGCCACGATTAAAACCTCTTTCTCTGTCCTGCTTCCAAGTGGTAGTCCTTGCAGACACAGATCAAATTTAGACTTAGCAAGCAAGAATCATTTTCAACTGAAATTTCCTTCTGTGCATCATGTCTGAATTTGATCCCCATAGGCTGCTGATCGAATATAAAGCGGTTTTATGTGTATCTTCATTTAACAAAAAATAATGCTAGAAACATGCATTTTAAATTTCAACTATACTTTGATACTATACCAATACTGACCATTGTCAGGCCAGTTATGTTACTCATTGTCCATGTAAGAATTAGGGAAGGTTTTGGTTAGATAGGAATTTGTGTGCTACATGCAGGCGATACTCAGCTCTTCAGATTACAGCTTCTTCTCCACCTTCTGTTTGAAGAATTATTGTCAGGGAATGTTAGAAGGGGAGGAAGGAGGAATCGTGGAGGAGAGAAGCAGCCTCCCTTTGCACAACCTTATGTCCAAGAATCACAGGAGCTGGAGGCTGGTAGGGAGGAGAAGGTTTCATCATACACATGCTAATCTGTCAACCTCGCATAGGAACAAAAGTCTTGATGTTATTTGGCTGTTTCTTGCCTTGCAGCAAAGGGAGGGCTGGAGAAAGGCTTGGGACAGGGCGGAGGAACACAGCACTGCACGTTGCGCTGTGCTGCGAAGGCACCTGCTGAGCAGGTGGCATTGGCTGTGCCCTGTTGCAGAGGACACACCAGTTCAGGTCCTGCTCTGCAAGTCTTCTTTAGTTCTGTTGTCCTGCCTGTCTGCTGCCTCTCTGCTCTCGTTATTCCTGTACACTGTCATACATGCAGTTCCCTGTGGTCTGTACCTGGTACTCCTGTCTCACTTCAGGTAAATGGTGGTGGTTGTCATGTCTCTTTTACCTGTACCTGTGCTTGTTCTCTCTTTCTGATCCTTTCCATTTCCTTGGAAGTGTCAATCTATGTTTTTTCTTCACATTACTATTTTGAGAATAGTTGAGTAAAAAAGGAACAAATAGGTAGCAAGTATTTGTTAAAGTAAATCAACTTTGTTGTTAAACTGATTTTTATATATTTATTTTTCAAGG
Source organism: Myiopsitta monachus (assembly GCA_017639245.1). Classification (NCBI taxonomy): domain Eukaryota; kingdom Metazoa; phylum Chordata; class Aves; order Psittaciformes; family Psittacidae; genus Myiopsitta; species Myiopsitta monachus. Next base: position 38,811,973 of record CM029926.1, read on the forward strand.
TTTGGGTACCTCTGCAGTGTTTCAGTTTCTTCTTTTTCCTTCTGTTCAGAAGCTTTTTTTATCTCACTTCCTCAGATACTCTCCTTGTATCCTCTTACTGTTTGTATATAAATATAGTACCCTGATTTTGAACGTATTGTTCTGGAGCATGTTGTCATACTAAAAGTTGTTCAGCCCTTGTAGTTGGTTCATGAGTCTGTGTACCTTTTCTGAGTGCTTTCTGCATGTGTCAGTTACTTTTTGGATTACACTTCTTTTGAAAAGGGCTAATTCCCTTTTAATCTGGATTGCTTCAACCTGCACTGCTCGTGTGAATGTTGAAATACCCATCTCCTGCCCTTGTGTATCAAAGCATCGAGGCTCCATTGCTTGGCTGGCTGTGCAACACGCTGCAGAAGGCTGCGAGCAGTCCTCGCCTCTGTGCAGCTCAGAGAGGAGCACGTGTAGGCAATCCAAAAGCGGTGAATCATCTGCTCTCATCTTGCACCATCCGGTGCAATCTTCTGGTCCATTTATTTAATACATATAGATTTTGTAAGGCGCAGGTATCTAGAGGCCAGCAGGTGTGGTGAGGCTCTGTGTTGTGCCTCAGCTAGTGTAAAGGTTGCACTTTTCTTAGTCATTTGTTTTACAACTCACAAACAGATCAGGTGATTCTTTGCTGAGTTACTTAGACATTTATAAATGAAATCTGGTTTTGTCTGAAACGAGGGGCAATAAGGTACAAGAATTTTGTTTGTTATAAACAGACATGCAGCACAATTGTCTTTAATGCTTATTTTTGCTAGGATACTGGTATGAACTTCCATGTAGCTCTAACCTTTTTTTAGATTTCCATTATCTAACTGATTAGAAAAGGGTGAGGTAAAAGGCTTATTACTACATCATATTTGTACAGTGGCATTTAACTTTGTGTGTCTAATTTCTTTTCTATGTCTTTTATTTCAGTTTAACGTTGCTGCTGCTTTCTACTTTTACAATGCACAAACCTTTCAGGCGTGCTAAAGAATATATCATGCAGTTGATTTTTGGCAGACAAATCATGTTTTTCACTATTTCTTGTAAAAATGTCATTGCAGACCTTTTGTTTTTTTTTTTTGGGGGGGGGAAAGATGCCTCATCTGAACAGATTTTGAAGAATCTGCTTGGAAGGGATCATAGTGGTTTTCTTTTTTTTCCTTTTTGAAAGAAAACATCTTGTTCCTGTGAAGATGCCCAATTTATCATGCATTCTAGCATTGTTAGTGTATGTGAAATGATCTTTTAATCAGGCTCCTAGTTATGAGCAGAGTAGTGTTCGGTGCCATTTGGAGGCTTTTGGGTGTCGGTCTGGGGCTTAAGCTGTTGCGTGGGTAAGCCTCCTCGGCTGTAGGAGTGAGCATGAGGAGCATTCATGGGCAGGTCTGGCCTTCACATGGTCCTTCATAGGAAGGTGAACAGAGCTTGCTTTCTGTTCCCTGTTTGTTTCAGTTTTATCTTTTATCCTGGGAAAGAAATCTCCAAGATTGTGCCTGGAATCTGTAAGAATGTGGGTGAACTTGCAAGAAATGTAAATGTTGGCATTCTTGGGTTTTAGTTCTTTTTTTGTAATGCTAATGCATTGAATGTTGACGGGAGTTGGGGGGAAACCATGTAAAAACTAAATAAAAAGGCTCTAAAAAGATGCAGAAATTAAGTTTGCAATCTAAAGCAGTCAAAATTACAGGTGCGAATGAGATGGCTTCTAGTGCTTTAGATGATTGTGCTTGTCAGGATGTGTTTAATACCTCTTCAATTACTATGTACTTTTGCCTTCTTGAAGACCCTTCTCCATACAGTGTGTAGGAGCAGGAGTGGTGCTTGTTGACTGATTGCCACCTCAGTGTTTTTGTATCTGATACAATCTCTTACGTGGATTTTTAAGCCAGCTGCCTTGTACCTGCCAGCCTCCCATCTCCACTCGTGTTCCATCTCCTACTGTTTCTCTCTTTCCCATATTTCTCAGCTTGCCCATATTCCAGGCAGGAGCTTTTCTCCTCTGTGTGGCCACTGTGGCTCCAAGGAAGGTGAGGAGGACAGTAGGAGGGTGTTTCAGCCTGTTCAGCCTGGAGAAGAGAAGGCTGCATGGAGACCTGTTCAGCCACTGTATTTGATTTGCTCTGTGGGAATGCCTTATATCCAAAGAAGTTGGCGAGTAGGAGTTGAGGAGGTGAAACAGGCTCAGGGTTGATGAAATGCTTGGCTCTTTGTTGCCAGAGGAATTCCTCACAGTTTTCTTATTAGAGGTGTTGGAGTGGCCAGGAGTGACTATGTGATGAAAGTCACTGTGGCACCAGATGTCCTCTTAGTAGATTTCAAGTCCCTAATCTAAACCAAAAATGCCATAGTTCTTATGGAATCAGTGTTAAGATTAATTTTGACATGAAGGTAAAAGCAATGTGCTTTTACGGCTGTCAGTCTAATGAACAGCTGAACCATGTAAATCACCTTACCTTTCCATTTCATTCTCATGTTCTCTCAAGGCCTCTCTTCCCAGCCCCAAAACATCGCAAAAAAACCCCAAGAGCTGGCAGGCAGTTGCTGGTAAACATCAACTTTGGGGAGTGAAGGCTAAAAAAGAACATTGGCTGTGTGTAGTTGTATACAGAGCTACCTGACCCACCTGTAGTTTGCATCTCTCTGCTTAAATAATGTTTCACTGCTTTATGTCATTGTGTTTAATTCTGTTTTGCTCAGTGGGGAGGACAGCTGAAGATTCTGAAAAAGGCTTGGGAGCAATTTTATTCTTCACTACCTTATCAGGGTGTAAACCGAGCCTGCATTTCTATGGTGCCATTAGCTTGGTGAGCTCCCCAAGGTATTTCTAAGTTGTTTTGGCTTCTCCAGCTGTGGTTGAGCATTGTTTCAAGCAGCGGTGTAGGGTGGTGGTCTGCCCATTGGAAAGTGGAAGTTCCACCATGTGCAGCAAAGGGGGGTAAGGACAGGGGGAGAATAATGCAAAATCCTGTTGAAACTGTAGGGAGAATCTGGATAAGCAGAATGCAGTTGAAATTAGAAACATAATGGTTAATAATGAGAATCTAACTGGAGTGGGCACACATACATACTACAGGAAAAATGCCATTCTCTTGGGCAGTTTGTAGTTCTTGCATCTGAATAAGAGTACTCGGCAGGTGGAAGTGGTCCATCAAGTTGTGTTTAGGCACGTTTGTTGAAGTTTTTTTAACTTCAGTTATCTGAAACGTAGCAGTTTCTTTGTACTCTTGTTCTATCTATATACTAACTTGTCCTGAATCAGTTTGGTTTAGCCAGGTTAAATGCATTTATCTGAAAGGGTCAGATTAGAAAACCAACCAAAAAAAAAAAATCACTGGAAAAACATTGGTTAAGCAGTAATGGGGAAAGATCATAGAATCTCAGAATGGTTTGGGTTTGAAAGGACTTTAATCAAGTTTCAACCATGCTGCCATGAGTAGAGACACCTTCCAATAGATCAGGTTGCTCAAAGCCTCATCCAGCCTGGCCTTGAACCCCACCAGTGATCGAGCATTTACCACTTCTTTGGGCAACCTGTGCCAGAGCCTCACCACCCTCACAGTAAAGAACTTCTTCCTTATATCTAACCTGAACTTCCCCTGTTTAAGTTTAAACCCGTTACCCCTTGTCCTATCATTACAGTAGCTTATGAAGAGTCCCTCTCCAGCATCCCTATAGCCACCCTTCAGATACTGGGAGGCTGCTATGAGGTCTCCATGCAACCTTCTCTTCTCCAGGCTGAACAGCCCCAACTTTCTCAGCCTATCTTCATACGGGAGGTGCTCCAGTCCCCTGATCATCCTCGTGGCCCTCCTCTGGACTTGTTCCAACAGTCCCATGTCCTTTTTATGTTGGGGACACCAGAACTGCACACAATACTCCAAGTGAGGTCTCACAAGAGCAGAGGAGAGGGGCAGCATCACCTCCTTTGACCTGCTGGTCACGCTCCTTTTGATGCAGCCCAGGATATAGTTGATTTCAGGCTGCAAGCACACACTGCCTGCTCATGTTCATTTTCTCATCAACACCCAGAATGCTGATCTGTTCAAAGGGGTATTTATTTTCTGGGAGCAGGTCAGATGCAAAATATGTTAATGAGTTCTAGAAGTGAGGAAATTTATAATTGGAAACTTGCAGATAGGTATGTATGTTCTTGGACTTTACTAGACACTTGTATATCTTCCAAACTCATGTATTTTAGGTGAAAAATAAATGTTACTGCATATATCCTTTTCTATACGTTAGTTGTATTTAAACTAGGTGTTCAATAAAACAAAAATATCCAGGCTTTTCTCAGCTTCAGATCAAGAACTGCAAATTATCTTAGCTAGACAAAAAATGGAATAGTGGCCAGATACTGTGCAGTGCCAAGCTGCCATATGCAGTTATTGTGGCTTTGTCTGCTAGAACATAGAAGGTAGAGTCATCAGTCCTTTTCATGTTCAGAACTGTGTTAAAAGCACATTTTAAGTTGACTTTTAAATAGGCTTTTTTCCTAACATAGAAACCCTCTGCAAAGGGATCTTGTGACTTACACAGGCACTAATTATGGCCAGAAAATGGAAGGGCCCGAGAGTCATCCAGCGCTGAACTTTGTGAAACGGTCATGATTATTACATAAAAGCATGCTGAAGATGAGCAAGCTTATTGCTTTAAATTCAGAGGCAAAGAAACAAAGGGAGTAAACTGTGTTTTTACTGTTTTGCCAGATAATTCTGTACTGGTGGTAGGAGCCAGGGGAGGATGCTACCCTAGGTAGCAATAGAGCAATGTTTTCTTTAGCTGAGATGGGATTTGACATGTTGTTTGTCCTAATTTTTATAGGATCTACATAAGTTCTTGGTAATATAGCTAATCAGTAGGTAATACATTACTCTGTTGATGTTTTGTGCGTTTGCTTTCTCTCCTGCCCGTGCTGTTTTGTCTCCTGTTTGGTTGGGTTTATTTTGATATGTTGTTTTTATTGCTCAGAAGGAATGATGAATAGAAGAACAATATTTGATGCTGATTTGAAGTTTGCATTGTCACCTTTGGTGGGACCAAAGCCATTTTCTGTCATGTGTAACAAAGGTCTGTGTGGCAGGCTGCTTCCTTTGTTTATGAGAACTTTTGAGGGATCTGAACTGTAGCACTAGGGTAGTAATAGTGCTAATAGTGAGGGGGTTTTTAATAGTGGAATTTAACTTTTTGCTGCAGCAGGGTCATCTTTATTCAGAGGAGAGTATTGGGTAGATTGGGATCACTTGCTTTTGTGAAACAAAGGTTGTGCTCCACTATAGATGCAGCATTTGGGTAGTCCAAAAACCCCTGTTTTTTCCTAGAATAATGTCTATTTACAATAGCCTTTTTTTTAGGCATATCTAGTTATTAGGGCCTGTACTAAGGCTGAGAAATGTGTTCCATCAAGCAAATAAGGATTTTTAAATTTCATGTATTATGCAGCATTATAGAGCCTGCTGATATGGTGAGTTACCATGGCAACGGAGACATGCAGCTCAAAAGGTACATGCTGGGGGGCCCCACATGCAGAAAGTACCTTTTTACATATTAAAATAAGCTGCCACATAGAGTTAGGAGAATGCTTTGTACTTATTCTTAGAGTCTGTTTCTACGAAAACATGAAATGGTATTTTATATCTTGCCCAAAAACTAGTGGTTTTGGGTTTTTTTTCCCATAAAGGAGAGAAACAAAATGCTTTATAAAAATAATATTGGAGTGCACAGAATGAATCACACTGTGTACTTGTACTTGCTGGATGAGTTCAAAAGGTGGGGCACAAAAGATTACTTCTACCCCCTAGGAACTTACGGCGTAGGTGACTTTCTGTCTCCTAGCGTGGAACCTTTCTGTCGTGATGGATCTGGACTTTGATATGTGACCTGGCATTTAGTGCAGTGAAATACTTCCAGAAAGCAACAAATCTGGTGACCGGTGAATGAAAAGCTTCAAAACCAACAGTAGTGTCCCATTTGCTATGGAAGGGCATGGTTGTGTCGGAAGCCAGGATGTGATGTCCTGGGAGATGTGCCTGGCTCTGCAAGCACAAAGTCATCAACCTCCAAACACCTCTTGGAACTGATTTGCTTATTTATAGTAACTTCAGCTTTAATTGCAGATAGGTTTGTAATTAGGTGCCTACAGTTACAGATGTGCCTGCACATTTAAGAAACCACAAGTAAAGCGTAAACAAGCCTTCAGAAGTGGTCTGGTTGTTGCCCCCTCAGTCTGATCTTTGTTCAGTTATTCCCTCGACCTTCGGGTTTTGCTTGGATGTGAGACTGGGTTGTGCTCAGCTCTTCTGCAGCTATGGAAGCAGTAAGGAGGCAGAGGATGGTCTTGGTTGCAGTCATTTGGCAGATGAAGATATCCTAAAGGGCTTAGTGGGCTATCAGGGTCCTGGCCTCCTCACTTACCCGGCTCCACAGACTTGGGCTGTGCGTGCAGGGAGGCAACAAGCAGTTATCTTGATGTGAGAAGGGATTGGGGGGGAAAGTGGGGTCATATCCAGATACAGTGGAATCAGGCTACACTGATAGTCTTAAATTACCATCTGCTGGCCATTCATTTGCAGGACCACGATGAATTTAATGGTTAGCCTTCTCTGTTGAACAAACCAGCCATCATCACAGCTGGCACTAAGAGCCATTATAGCTGCTGCCTTTGACCACGTTGTACTCTAAAATCAAGGGGTTTTCTTACCAAAGAAGAGGAAGTCTCTAGCTGTCGTGTTTCAGGAGCACTACTTATGTCGAGATAGATTAGGTGATGTGTTTGATCTGTGGTGGAGCGATGGCTGGCTGTTCCGTGCTGTCTCTGTACCTCTCAATGAGGTTTTGTGTTCAGGGGAGCCATGCAACCACGTTGTGACTGATTCAGCAGTTTGCTCCCAGCTGGTCTGTGGTGGCTGCAGCGGCAGAAGCTGAAATGCACTTACGGAGACGAAAACTCTGTAGCTCAGATGTTTGAAGCTAGCAAATTGTAGGAGAGAATGTGCTTTGTTTGCAAGTGAGTCGTTGGCTTAAGCTATTTGGGTTTTGAAATGAAAGTGGTGACCATCTTTTTTTTGCATATGTGGTATTGAGAATGGAAAGTCATCGTAGCTGCTTGGGCTGAACTTTGAATTTCATCCATTGCTTATTGATATGTTCATGTTTGTGGTGCAGTAGAATATGAAATGTTTTTCATATATCCCATGCTATTCTAAGCAAAAGGTAAATACTTCTAGGAAGGTAGATATTTTCTGTTTGTTGTTTGTTTATCACTGCAATTACTAGATATCATTTGAACTCTGTCTTGTTAAAAATATCTTAGGTCTGACTAACCAGACTTTCCTAGATCAGAAGTGCAATCTCAAGTCTTTTTGATTATGTAGTGGAATCATTGTCTACTTAGTTCAGAGTGTCAAGTATGAGAGGATTTCTTCCTTCTTTGACATGTTTAATATTTGGAATGATCCTCTTTTGTTACTCGGATTGAAAAGCCCTAGCCATGATGTGCACCCTTTGGGTTAAGCTTAGTACAAACACAGAACAAAGAGAAAAATAGTTTCTATTCTATGATTTAAAATTATACATGTAGTACAGAATTTTCCGTTCAAATGCAGGCCTGTAGTCTTCATGATACATTACAGAAGTAAAGTTGTGTTTCATTTCAGTGTAATGTATTAGGCCTTAATGAAAATGATGCCTTTGATATTACATGCTCTGAATATTAGAAATACTTATGATTTACAGTGCCTGTTTTGTCTACTGAAACAGAGAGCAGGAGCCAGTAGGTTTTTAAGTGTAGCTGTAAAGTGACCATTTTGTAAGATAATGTGCTATGATGATTTTCCTTTAGCAGAAGAAACTGCTGTTGGTTAGTCTTATCACTTGAGAGGGAAATACTTCATAGAACCACAGATAGGTTTGGGTTGGAAGGGACCTTAAAGCTCATCCAGTTCCAACCACCTGCCGTGGGCAGGGACTCCGTCCACTAGAGCAGGTTGCTCCAAGCCCTGTCCAACCTGGCCTTGAACACTACCAGGGATGGGGCAGCCACAGCTTCTCTGGGCAACCTGTGCCAGTGCCTCACCACCCTCACAGGGAAGAATTTCTTCCTAGCGTCTAATCTAAATTTCCCCTCTTTCAGTTTAAGGCCATTTACTATTGTCCTGTCTCTACAACCTCCTGTATAAAGTCCCTCTCCAGCATTTTTGTTGACTCCGTTTAAGTATTGGAAGACCATTACAAGGTCTCTCATAAGTCTTTTTTTCTCCAGGTTGAGCACCCCGAAATCTCTCAGCCTGTCTCCATAGGAGAGATGCTCTAGCTCTCTGATCATGTTTTCGACCTCCTTTGGACTCACTCTAACGTGTCCATGTACTTCCTGTGGGGGGGGCCCCAGAACTGAACACAGTACTCAAGGTGGGGTCTCACGAGAGCGGAGTAGAGGTGCAGAATCATTTCCCTCAACCTGTTGATCACACTCCTTTTGATGCATCCCAGGATATGGTTGACTTTCTGGGCTGTGACCACACACTGCCTTTTCATGTTGAACTTCTCATCAGCCAACACCCCCAAGTTGTCCTCCTTGAAGCTGCTGTCAGTCCAGTCTCCACCCAGTGTGTAGTTGCACTTGGGATTGCTGCAACCCATGTGCGGGATCTTGCGCTTGCTCTTGTTGAACTTCATGTTGTTCACTCAGGCCAGCCTCTCAAGATGGCATCCCTTCCCTCCAGTGTGTCAACTGCGCCACACAGCTTAGTGGCATTGGCAGACTTGCTGAGGGTGCACTCAATCCCACTGTCCGTGTTGCTGACAAGCGTTTTGAACAGTTTCAGCAGTGGGGGGATATTTTATGTCAATTAAATTATTTTTATTTCAAGCCATCTCTGTGAACATACAGGAAACTTTCATATACTTGCAACCCACAAGATGTGTTGCACATCCTCTAAGGCCAGAGGGACAGCCTTTCCTAGAGGGGTGCCGCCATCCTGGGGCAGGAGCAGCAAGACTTGCAATGGGTCTTTGGTGCTGCCAGCTTGGTGAGCTTTGGCCATTCCTGCTGGCTGGCTTCCTCTGGCACCTGGGGTTTGGGCACCCCAGCACTAGGGCAGAAAACGCCTCTTGGCATTTCATTACAGGGCTGCGTACAACCTATTCAACAATTTGTTCATATAAAGTCAACATTAGAAGATGTAATTGGGTCGAAGTCTTTGCTAAGCTGTGAAGTAACAGTGGCAGTGGATTATTTGGGGGGGGAATAGGGTTGTAAAATTTCACTGCAGTAGCGAGTAAGAGATAGTTAAATCTTTTACAGCCTTCTTTGAGTAAGCAGCTGGGTGAAATCCTTTATCTCAAGCCTCATTATATTAGGTAATGACCAGGAAGTATCACTGTGTGTATTACCAGGTGATTAGTTTAGTATTATTCCTAGAATCATGATTGTTTCTTCATTATCATGTTTTTTTAATAAAGCATTTATTGCATAAATGTTTTGGATTGTGTTGCTCAGAGTAACTGAAATCTCTTTTTGATTACTTGTACATGTTTAAAAAAGATAACTAGTAAAATAGCCAAGATCAATGTGTTTTTCTTTTAGAGGCAGCTAAGGAGGGTGATGCAGGTTAGGCTGAAGTTGTTTGTGTTTCTGGAGTTTGGACAGTTACAGATACAGGAGGAGTGAATCAGAGCTGCAATGCTGGTTATTTATAGCTATTTACAAATGTTTTAGTTGCAAAAAAAAATATTTGCAACATGGAAGAGATAATTTTCTTTAACTTCTCTAAAAGTCTTGTTTTCCTTCATATACTGTGCAGAGCAAGAGTCTTACTAAGTTTTCCAGGTTCTCCAAGACCTAATAGTTTAATGTTTTTATCTCAATTACTATTGACAGGAAGTCAGTTTGAACAGCATTGGAAAATGGAAGTAGTTGGCAGAACTGGTTAATTTAGCTGAATTTCCTTTTGCTAAAAATATCTCTAAAAGAAGCTCTCCTTTTGGGACACAATGAATGCTTGTTCGACTGTAGTTGAGAGCTAATGGTGACTCTTGTCCCTTAACCAAAAGGGCTTAAAAAATATGAATAACCTTTTGAAACATATTTAGCTTCCTCTGTAGTATATGTGATTATGCTTATGTCTGCCCAAAGTTTACATACGTGCTTAACTTGATGTATGTGAGTAACCCCATCAGCTTGAATGGTCTGCAGTAGACTGAAAAGTTCTGTAGAGCTGCTTATGTGAAGTTGAGCATTTAAATTGTATACATGTTGGTAAGATTATGGAGTTCTGAGCAGAGTTGCCCTGTTGAGTTTTGTCTCAAAACTTGGTCATTAATGTATGAAATGGAAAGATTTTAGTCCTGTGTACTGAAAGCATGCAACATCAGAGATGTATTCTCATTTATATTGCATGCAAATATGTTAATTTTAGCTAGGTTCCAATGGCAAATTGAGTTATAAAAACTTATAAAATTGGATTATAAAACTTATGAAATGTTAGAAATAAGATGAATTTTGTATAGTTGTTTAGGTCCTGTGCTGTCTCTGTGTTATGATGCAAGAACACCATACTGTACTTGCAGGACAGCCCAGAACAGCTGTTTCACAGATCTGGACATTCTGCGGGTAAGTCAGCCCTACTTAATAAGGGAGGCTTCTTGCTTGGACTTCTTCCACTTGTGGAAGTTGGTGATGTGTGGTAACTGATGGCCTTGTAGGAAGATAAAGGATTGCTTCATGAATTACCCTTCTGTCCTGGATCTTGTACTTGCTGAGACTTTTTCCTCCTGAAATAAAACAGAGAGTGGAAGAAGGGTTGCAGGGATGCTGAGAGTAATTTGCGTTGAGATGCAGACGTTGCTCATGGAGAGGAGTTTACTGGTTCATGGGTGAAACCTGGCAGGTACCTGCTGGGTACTTCTGCTACTGGGAGTCTCAGGCCTGTTGAGCCGGCTGGGAAAAAGGGCGATGCTGGTGTCTTAGAGGTGTCTTGGACTCTGGGGAGGTGAGGCATTTTCTTTGATGTGATTCCCCTGCATTAGCTGTTGTTGTGTTTCATCTGATAAAGGTCTCATCATAAGCTTTTTCTTCTTATAAATGCAAGTTGTAGTTATTCTAGGCATGAGAGAATTTCCATGGAAAGAAAAAGGCTAAATCTTCTCAAACAATTTTAAATACATTTTGCAATCTTGAACAGTAATTGAAATCATTGGTAAAGACATAAAAATAACATAGGTGCAGTGCATTTGACTGTTAGCCTTCTGTCAGTGAACAGGGATTGTATTTTGAAGTCCTGCTGTGCTGTGAGCTTGGCTTCAGTTTCAGTGTGTTAGGAAACCACGGCTGCCTGTGGCTTGCCTGCAAGTTGACTGCCTCATAGCATCTTTAACTGTGAGGCCATGTTGAAGTCTCTGGTCATGACCCTTTGTATTACTCTCAATTTTCTGTATGTATTTCAGGTGATGTTTGTTTCTAATGACTTTTCAATTTTTATTCTTTTGTGTAGGCAAAAGATTTTTTGTTCCTTGCTAGAAAATGAAATGCTAAACTGTATATTGAAACAGGGAGACACCCCCTGCACTTTTTTAGGCACAATTAAAGTAATTGCTAACAAAGACAGTGAAATGCATGCAGGTTATTTGGAGCATGTGCAATACCGAGCTGCTTTCAGCAGCACTAATCTCCAGCCGTCTTGTCTTTCTGAGGCTCTTTCAAAACCTCCTTCAGCTGCTGTGCACATCAGAAATGAAACAAATCTCTTGGTGGGTCCTAAATTTGATTACACTGAAAGCTCATGAGAGCAGCAGCCCTTCGAGTATTTTGCACTTGAGGGGCTTGATGTGGAGCAGTAGCTGTCTGGCGCTGCTACATGGCTGCGTTCTCTGTGTGTTATCAGGATGTAGAATCTGTGTTCTGGATTCTCTGTGTTACCTTTCACTCTGAAAACAAGTTGTCAGGCGTTTCAGGCTCCCACCCTTTAGTCAGCTGAGTTTTTGCTGCTTCGAGTCACTGCGTTTTCTATTGCTGAAGTTTTTATGAGCATGTAGATTACACAGTGCTGAGAATGAGTTTTCAGATGTAATGTAGTGAGGTTGGTAATCTCGAGGATAGGTCAGGTTAATGGATGGTGTAAAAGCTGGGTGGGAATCTTAAGGATGCACTAAGGACCTGGCTTGTGCTGCTTTAGAGAACTCGGTGTTGGAGAAAGCATCCAAGTTAAAAGCTGTTGTTGCTTGCTGCTGCTAGCAAATGGTCATGGTCCTTTACAACAGAGTTGTCTAGAACACAGTAACGGGAGGCAGCATGGGTTTTGATATCGTGAGGTTTGTAGCACATGCTTTGTGACACTGCGGCAGTAATGAATTGGGGTGAAGGACTGGAAGCCACCTCCTGGGCAAGGTTTTCTTTTGAGCTTTGTTACTAAACAGCCTGATTTGCAGCCGAGGTAAGAAGGGCAAGCCACTTTACCATCCTTAAATAGATTTTCTTCACTGTTTTTTTTCAAACTGAACAAATATTGAGCAAAGTCTGCTCTTCTGTGTTCTCTGAGCACATGTTTATACTTGAAGACAAGTGTACATAGCATAACTGCAGTTAAAAATAGTTGAGCTTTGCTGAAGAAGTGGTTGTATCTCTAGTACTTGCTGATGGGTTAAGTATGCAAAATATTATTTAATTGATTTTGATTATGAACTTTATGAACTTGTGCAGAAGCTGGAATGTGGGGTTAGTGATGCAGCTCCTGTGGAGGCTTTAAGGGTATTTTAACATAGCTCAGGTGGCTGGGGAAAGAAGGTATTCTTCTGAGATGCAAACTTTCTTCATCGATGAATGAAAGCTGGTTCAAGGGTAAAAGGTGGACTAACATGGAGATATGAAGTTATTGTTGCCATTGACTGACCACTTATTTTCTTCCACTGAAGATACATTCAAAAACCTCTCCAGAGTATTCAGAGTTGTGAAGTTCTTGGGCACATTGTGTTTTGAATTGCAACAAGAAGCAAAGCTACTTTCTATGATACATGATGATTTTGTAAAAATGTAAATGGGGCTCTATAGGTTTCAGACATCTGTTCACTCATTAGGCTGCATTATAGTCATTGAGGGGGGAAGAATTCAAGATGCTATCTAAAGATATGTTATATCCTACTCTCATGAGAAATTCCTTCATAATTTTGCTTTTCTTGAAGCATAATGTATTATTTCTTCTGAGGTTTCAGTTGACTTTTTGATAGGTTTATTTTAAAAACTCTCATGTTTGCATCTTCAAAGCAGTGAAGCTGGTGGCAACATTCTGCTCCACATTAAAAGCAGAGCCGTGTGGGTCAGAGCTGGTCAGGAGGGAGATCTGGAGGCGAAGTGTTCATGTTACAGTCGCATATTAGATTTCATTGTAGATCGAAGTGAGACTCTTTGGTGCTGAAAGAATAAGCCTATACAGGTTTGTTTGAAGAGTCAGGCACTTAAAATTGCAGCAGATCTTTATTAACTGATTTGGCATGGAGGGGAGAGAGATTATTTCTGTTGAGAACCAGACTGCTATGCTGAGAGCTAGCGAAGGCGCAAGATGGTGACTCAAATGTAGCACTGAAAGCAGTGATGTGTTTAAGAACTGTAACTTTTCTTTGCTAATGTATAGTAATTAGTATAGCTCATCTACCACAGTGGGTCCTCTGAGCTATGTGTGTAGAGGTTTTGCTTTAGCACTGGGTTTTTCATTGACAGTTGAAGAAAAGGACAAATCAGTAACTTGGGTTAGCGAGCACAGGCTTGATGTGGAAACATCCAACGTTTAACTGGAAGTTACGTTTTGTATTTACACTAACTTTGGTTTCTCTTCTCTCTGTGTTCCAGAAATACTAATACAGAGCATTTGACCTTCTGATCTCCAGAGGTGAATCTCCTGATACCAGGATTAGAAAAGAGTGCCTTCAGAACCAATATGTAGCAAATGGGTGTCGCACCTCTGAAGCTCCTCCCTTGGTTCAGCGCTTGCATATTTTAAGGATCCTTGTTGCTTCAGCAGTGAATTATTCTTGTGAACTTCAGAAACGGATTTCATGTGGTGCTTGCTAAACATTGAGTCACCATGAGTAGTAATCTAGGAAAAGAAAAGGACTGTAAAGAGAAGGATCCAAAAGTCACATCATCAAAAGAAAGGGAGAAGGAGGCCAAAGCCTCTGGAGGATTTGGGAAAGAGAGCAAAGAAAAGGAGCCTAAGACCAAATGGAAAGATGCCAAAGATGGAAAGAAGGACTCCAGTGGCACACAGCCTGGGGTAGCTTTTTCAGTGGACAATACGATAAAAAGACCTAATCCTGCCACAGGTACCCGCAAAAAATCCAGCAATGCTGAAGTGATCAAAGAGCTAAATAAATGCCGGGAAGAGAATTCAATGCGCTTGGACTTATCCAAGAGGTCTATACACATGCTTCCATCAGCTGTCAAAGAGCTAACGCAGTTAACAGAACTTTATTTATACAGTAACAAACTGCAGTCCCTCCCAGCAGAGGTGGGCTGTCTTGTGAACCTGATGACACTGGCACTGAGTGAAAACTCGCTCACCAGTTTGCCTGACTCTCTTGATAACTTGAAGAAGCTGCGCATGCTTGACCTGCGGCATAACAAACTTAGAGAAATCCCTTCGGTGGTGTATAGGCTAAGCTCTCTCGCCACTCTTTATCTACGCTTTAATCGTATAACTACTGTGGAAAAGGATATCAAAAACTTGTCAAAGCTCACCATGCTTAGCATACGAGAGAACAAAATCAAGCAACTACCTGCTGAAATTGGTAAGCGATTACACTGACTGAAAGTTCAATTCTGTGCTTGTGTTTGAGTTGCAATTCAATGATGTATGCATAAACTGCCACTTAACTTCTCCAGCTTCCCATTTAAAACTTCATGAAATTATGCTCTTTATCATATTACAATGTTAGGTTATATTGAGAGTGATGAGTACCTTGAATATTTCTCTTTAAATATGCCCTTTTTCTTCATCCATCATCTTAAAATCACATGTATCTTGTTTTCATCTTTGCCTTGTGCTTTCACATATTGTGTCTTCAGAGCCCAGATGGTTTAACAACTACAAAAAAAGAGGGGCATATTTCAAGATTTCTTTATAAATCATTTATGAACTGTTGCAAGTTATAAACACATTATGGGCATGTTACACAGGGGTGTGACCATGGTAATACAAGGTGGAATAGGTAGCTACATGCTATTACCGTGAGCAAGCTGTTGGATGCTGTAACAGTTAATAATGTAGGTTAATGGTTTGTGAAAGCCTTTACCTTTTATAAGTCATGAATATATTAATACACAGACTTTTAATACAAAGTGACCAAATGTATGCATGGCTGATGATTCTTATGACTTTTTAATGAATATTTGTTTTTCCAAACTTAGTTACAAAAGTGTGAAAAATGGTAAAATAGTATGAAAGTGGCTTATTAATTTAAATAGATTATTACAAAAAAAGTGCTGGAATAGCTGTATGTTAAGAACTCAAGTTGTTCCTAATAGGTTCTGCTTCATGGAAAACATGTCTTTATCGCACTGTTCTCAAGCAATGTTTGGACAATGTGTGTCCCTCATAAAAGGGCGATTCGTCACTGTGTTTTTCCTATGTATCACCAGTTTTTTAAATGCAAGCATAGCTTAGTCTCTTTAGGGAAAGGGGGATCATAAAACTTAATGCAGTTAACTGCTTCAACTTTCTTCAAGTGTGGAAAAAAACCTTGTAAAAGCCCTTATAACACTATGAGTAATAATTCCTGTGCCCTGTTTTTAAAAGCTGATGCAGGGCTTTTTCCTGTTAGCTAAGCCAGTGCATGAGTATGTGAAGTGTTACAAGTTGGCCCCTGTGCTCCCTAATTTTGCAGAGCTTGGGAAATGCTCTTGCTTGGATCCCTAACAGATCTTTATAAGCCAGCAGTGTTTGCCTATTTTCCTGCACCTTGATATGAAAGATACATTAGATAACATTTTCCTGGTGGCAGAAACTTCTGGGCACGTCTGAAACTGCTAATCATGGTACCAGCAATGTTCAGTACAGACGGCTTCTGTATGTGACAACAGGAATGGAGATAGGCAGTGGGACTGTTAGCTGTTGGTCTGAATCTTTGGCTGAGCTGTTAGAGTGGATTCTGCTATAGCCACAGAAACACTGTTTTGCTAGGCAAAAATTAAATGGTTAATGTGGTATATTTTCTGATCCACACCGTCTTTGTGTTGGCATGTGCATCTCGGCAATCCTGGGGATTTCCCCTGGGAGAACTGAGGAATTACCATTTTGACCTGTTTTGACAGTTCTGTTTGAGGCCAACAGCCTCTTTGAACCTTTTACTAATCAGAGAATCATCCTGCAAACCATGGGGCTGATGTCTGCAAAAAAAAAAAACAAACCCCAACATACCACATTTCTAACGTATGTTGAAGAAATTGTGGTTGTTTTAGCTAGCTGAGCTGTATTACACAATTGTCGATACTGGGGTCTGTTTGTGGCTCAGTTTTTAAATGTAATCTAGCAAAGAGTCAGCTTTGAGCTTCATCTGGGGATAGAACAGCATAAATTTAGTACTGATGTATGAAGAAAAACTTCCGTGAGCTGTTGCATTTTTGGCATTGCCCTTTAGAAACTTTTTGTAGGTGTTTGATACTGCAGACGTTATTGTTGCTGCTGGAACATCTTTGGTTCTTAACCATTTTGTTTGTTGAGTTCTTATGGTTAAGTTTACATTGAAGTATGTAATTTCTGTACGTGTTTGTTCACTATACTCTTGAAAGAGCTCATGTGTAACAGCTTGATAGAGAAATTTAGTTGATATATGTATAATGAAGGATTTTGTGTGGTTTGCTTCTTTTGCATTATTCTTGTCTCGATATGCATACAGGCAGCGTTCTCAGTTCTCTATCAAACTTGAGCTTGAGAACGTTAGCTACTTTACTTCTGCCTTTGTACCCAGCAGTTAGTCGTGCCTTTATTTGTATTGTGATAACGCCCATGCTCCTTGTTACGAGTCAGCACGTCGTTGTGGAAGGCATTTTAGAAGCACAAATGCAAGAGGACTGTCACCCTTTGAAGAATTTTTGAAGGGTAATCACTACATTCAACAACATCCTGTTTCATTCCAAGCAAAGGTCTCTAACTGGGTTGCCTGCAATTGCATCGGTTAAAAAATAAATTAATTAAAGTATTTCTAAGTTCAAGCAACACAAATAATTTTAACTGCCAAGATGCACAGAACAGGAGTTGGGAAAACCTTTTTCCTCCAGCAGTAAAAGCAGACAGTAGTTTCACTTTTGTAATTGATTTCTGCTCACTCACTTTCCTGTGTTTTTGTTGTCTACAAGGACAAAATGTTTGAGTTGGAAACGCAGCTGAAAAATGAAACTGCTGAGAAGTGTATTTCTTACTTTCCAATGGAATTTGTCTGTTTCTTTAAACATTCATTACTTCTCTATATTTCACATGTGCGCCTTAGAACAAACTTGCCTTTTAAGTCCCAATGATTTTAATCCCTTGTCTGTTTATAACACAGTTTCTACATGCTATATGCAAGCACATACTCTTATCAGCTTGTAAACAGCACAGAAAATTTTGTTGCTGCAAAGCGGGAAGTAAAATGAGGCCATTATCTTTTATAAAGCAATATCATGCGGAGCATTTCAAATTCTTGTTAAAAATACCCCATTGTTCCAGGGCCTAAGGCTCACATATCTGATGGTAAGCTAGTATGCTTGTTCATATGTTTAAAAATCCAGTGCTTGTGTAACCCGCTGACTTGTCCAGCAAGAAAGAGGCTTGCAGCAGTTAGCTGCGATGTGTTCATGTCCCTCATCTGGTGCGCAGCTATGTGAAGAATCCTGGGTTTCTTTACTTTGTCTTTTGGGGGTAGATGTGCTACAAAAGGTTGCCCTGGACAAAAAAAACCACCCAGGCTTCAGCCTGAAAGATGGGATGTTGACTCTGTTCCCTCAAGGAGCCGCAGTGAGTGTGAAGGAATGAAAGCCTTACCCTGGTGCTGGAGACTTGTGGTGGCTTTTGCTACTACTGAACACAAAAAATACCAGTTCTGTATAATTATAAAAAGGCTTTCCAGCTTTAGGACCTTGCTGCTTTAAAATAAAGGCTCTCATGATTTGTAAGCAATCATCCCATTTAATTCCTTTTCTAGGAATCTTTAGTCTCCAGCCTTATAAAATAAACTTTATTTTTCTTCTGCTCTCATTGAAAGAAATTGAAAGTGGGCTCTGGAGTCTTAAGTGCTCTGATATCTGAGATTTTTCTTCCAACATCCAGCATGTCTATGACTAGTTCATTTTTGTGACAGTGATGTTTCACTGTTCTTACATGCAGCAGTTTTCCTCTGTTGCTTACATTTACTCTCACAGTATATGTACCAGCAGCAGGCATATCTTCTCCCAGCCATTACTCAGACCATGATTTTTAATTTTGCATAAAATCTTCATTCCTTCTGTCACCCCACTACCCATTTTCTGTATTGTCTTATCTTTTGAATGCTGAGCATGCTTGGTTAGTTTGAATATAGAATCACAGAATAGTTAAGGTTGGAAAGGACCTTAAGATCATCTAGTTCCAACCTGCCTGCCATGGGCAGGGACACCTCCCACAAACCTGAAACTAACTCAAAACATTTCTTATAAGTCTGAGTGAAGATAAAGCATTTAATGAAATTTTGTTTGCAGAACCCATAGTTGGTCAGATTTTAATTGGTCCTGGAAACTGCATTTGAAGAACTGACCTCTTACTGTGTGTATGGTCTTCAGGAAAATCTAGAAGAGGTGAACCTTACCAGCACTTTGCTACTGATAGATAATCTCAAGTTTGGTTCTATTTTGGGCTTTAAACTGTCTTTAGTACTTAAACAGCACAAACTTAAATGAGGTGACTACACTGGGGAAAAAGTTGCTTTGCATGTAAACCCAAAAGCTTTTGTGAGAAAGAGGAAGTGTTGTTATCTACAGTTTAGTAAATAGATGTGTGTGTTTCTGGTTTCTTTTTTCCCCCTCAGAAAGCAGCATCTCTCATTCCTTTGCTTCCAGTTGCTCTATTATAGGTTTCCTGTCTTTTCAATATTTAGAAGGCGTCTTAATTTTAAATAGTAGTTTGCTCAACTGAACTCACTTAGTAAACCAAAAGTGAAGAAATTACCTGTAATATGGAAGCACATTATTTTAGTAACTTGGCAAGTTCAGGCTCCAGGTACATAGCAAATAATTTCTACTAGTCATTTATTGGACTTCTCTTAACACTTTTCCAGCAACAATGTACATATTGCTTCTACATTTTTAATGTGATTGAAACAATTCTAATAGACTGCATAGCAAGCTGCAGTCTTGATATGCATTGTTGTATTTTAAAATATAAATGGATTTATTTAGAATAAGATCTGAAAATACTTCAAAATCCATTTAGCTGAAAACATATTCTGAGGTTTGGGTGTTTTTATTTTCCCATGGTTAGCCAAAAGCTCTGTTCAAGAGTAGCTGGATTAGGGTGAATTTTCATCAAGTGGTTGTGCTGATGTGCAACAGCTTCGTGAGGCTGAAAAGGGGCGGTGTCCACTCGCCTCTTCCTAGTTACTCCTGCCTCTCTCATCTGAGCCTTTCGTTGGGGAGCTGGTTTATCTCACTAAACCAACAGAGAACTTTAGTGGTTTTGCTACTTTTGTTGTCTGTTACATTAGTTGAGATCAGTGGAGTTTCAGATAAGACTTGAACTGGTGTAGGAGGAGGAGTGTAGAAGAGCATGAACTGGAACAAAGAGCAGGATACCAGGTCTGCAAGCACCGAGCTGTTAAATCGGCTTGCCTCACTGCAGCTCACTTGTGAAGCCTCACAGGTAGGGTTGCTCACATGGTATAAGAGCATGTGAAGTGCACTGTGAGTGGTTTGAAGAAGGATGTCTGCAAAGAGCCATTGAAAATTCATCTGATTATATTTTTAGAATAATTTTTTTCTCCGTTTTCCCTGTTTTCTATGTCTTGTTTCACAAAACCTTGTGTAGCCGTTGGAGTCTGGGTAGCATCAGCTCAGCCCCACCTTCCTGAAGCAGTTTTTTGTTATGAGCTAGTGAGACTTCATTGGTGCAAGTTTCTTGATGGCAAAGCTACTCTGTGTTGCTCTTGTGAGCTCAGTCTTTCTTACAAATTGTATTCTATTTAACAATGGTGATAAATTTTCAGTGTGGATCTTGCCCAAAATCCTGCTTCTGCCTGTAGCCATAAGCAAACTGTGTAAAACCAGGATAAGTGTATATATGAGGCTTAACCCGATTCCTTTCCCGGATCCAGCTATTCTTGTATCAGAGATTTCCCAAGTCTGGTGCAGCTTGTCTCTAGTACTTTTCATTGACTCCTTCCAAGGACTTAACCGTTTTTTCCCTTTAAGCTCCTATAAATGCTTTACATCCTTTAGCAAGGTCCACATGTTTGCTTTGAACGTTTGGTCTTGACTAAAAGGTCACTATTACACAGATGTTGAATATATATGCTTATAGAGTGCAAAAGCAGAACTTGCCTGTTCACTTTGCTGTTGAATCTCTAGTGGCATTCAGGAAATAAAACCTTAACAGAAAGGTTTCCATGTGGAAGCTCTGCCAAAACACTATCTGGAGGGATAATTGCGGAATTGGGTTCACAAGGTAGACTCCAGCTTTATCACCGTATCTGGTAAATTGTCCATTCCACTGAGATCAAAAAGTTGAAGATTAGAATGGAAGAATGCAAATGCTTTGGTGAGTCAGTCAGCACGAGAGGGATGAAAACCAGAGGAACTGTCTTGGGATGAGGCCAAGCAAACGCTTCAGTTACTTAAGCAAGCCTTTTTCTTTTATCAAGAGTTTTATTGCATTCCTCCATGTTGTGTTGAGGGAATTGTACTGCACAATCAAGTTTATATTTTCTTTGCGAAGATAAGGTTGCATCTTATACCAGTGTTGGGTATTTTTGTCATCATACACAGCTCAAATAGAAATAGTATTGCCAACAGAGTTGAAACTACATTTGCGTAGTTTCTGCAAGCTTCTTAAGACAACAAATATTGTGTTTTCTGTCTGTGAATGCAACTTCTATTCTATGGAGAATCTGGTCAGGGCTGTTCCGCAAGGGAAATATTTTTAGATTGTAATTCAGGGAATCTGCCTACACCAGACTTGGAATGTCTCTGAGACTCTCTTCTGTTCTTCCCTTCCCCCATCTACCCAATATTTAGATCATTTGTGGTTTCTTCACTACTTTGAAACTTTTTTTCAGAACACTTGCACCTGCTTGGTTTTCAGTAGCACAGACAGCAAACCAGATGTGTGCAGCTGCGTTAGTTCATGTCTGCTCACTCCGTGCTGAATGTAGTGCCTCCTTATTAAATGACTTGTTAGTTGCAAAGCTTTTCAGTGATGCTCTGAATTTCATTTCCCCTTTTTTCAGCCGACCTGACAATATATAGAGATATTTTGTAATATTATTTGTATCTAAGAACCCCTTTTTCTGTTTCGGCAGTTTGAAGGAAACCAAGTTGTGTTCCTGTGCTTTGTTGCCATGCTAATGTCTGTAAATGTGGTGGCTGAGAAAAATTATATGTTATTGTATTCTAATGGGATAAAAGCATGAAGTTGTGAACAGAAGTGGCATAAATATAGACATTGATATGTGTGGTTTTCCCTAGAAATCAGAGAAAATGTCTGTGTATTTGATCCAGTGTTGGTTGCTTTCTTGAGCTGCAGGGAGGGTGAAGAACTTGATTTTGGCTGACTTTAGCTTTGGTGTCTGCATTCTGATTCCTGTGCAAGCTTTTGTGGGGATGCCCTTTTGTCTTCTCTGCTAGTCAAATTCCTCCTGATTACATTTGCTTCGCACTGGCTTTAGGATAATGATTAAGTAGTTCTGCCTTTTTGATCTGCTTGCAGGGCTTATTGGGATGATGCCCCAAGTGTAACTCCAGTAAATACTGACAACTTGTTACAAGTCCAGCTTTTTTTTTCCTTTTAAATATATCAGTGCTACAGTTTAACTGTTTAAATACCTTTGTGACTGCTGAACAGAGAGAGAACCGCTTTCCTTAGGCTGCTCTTGCTAGTGGTGGTTAGCCTTTATTGTTTGAGAGCAAGCACACTTGTTCCACACTGAAAATGGACAGCATTCAAGATGTGACCCCAGGTTGGGCTTCAGCAGGACCCTCTGGTCCTTCCTTGTGGACCTGTTTCCTCACTGCCTGATTTGAGGCTGTGTACCGCTTTTCAGGGTTATTCTGTGCTAAGTGTAAGCCTTTGCCTTTCTCTTGGCACTTCTTGAGATTCCTGTTAGTTTGTTCTGTTGCCCACCTCAAATCCTGCCTCGAGCCCTTGCTAAGGCACTTTCTTCCACACGTTTCACGTGTTTAAAACGTTGTTTGAACATGCTTTTAATTTTGTTTATATTTGTTACTTTCGGTTATAAGCAATAAATAAGTGTTTTGCTGTTGTGTCTTGTTGAAACTTGTTTTAGATGAGATTTTGAGTCTTTCAGTTGAGCTCAGCTTCTGTGTTTTTTAGTGGTTCCCATGACTAAATCCTGTTGCGCATTCTGCGCATCCTAAATATATTGCTCTGGGTTTTTTTTTTTTTTTTGCTTATATGAATATTTCAGCTTTGGTACATAAGTCACTTATGGCCATATTACAGTTGCATTCTTTCTACTCAGAAACTCTTCTGTGTAAGTTATAGTTGTACAGTAATAATTCAAAATCACTCTGACTGCTTAACTGTGCTGTTGGGCAGTTGGTGATGACAGCAAGGAATTCAGCCTGTCAGTGATGTACTCAGATCATATAAAGAGGGAAAAGATCCCGAAACTGTAAAGGTATTTTTAATTTTCCTCTAAAATCAGAACACTTAAAGCATGGTTTGGGTTGGAGGGGACCTTAAAGATGATCCACTTTGAAGAGTTTTGTACACAGAGTAAATTTTGTTTGCTATAGAGAACCTAGTGAGAGATGAAGAGCTACCAACATTAATTGAACTGTTTGTTACTTGTTTCCAGCATTGCTGATTTCAGATAACTATTCTTTAAAAATTAGCTTGCAACCCATGTTGTGACACAGCAGCCTGAAGCCCCACTAATATTTGCATTCTCTTCTTCCTTGTACTTTCCATGAGAGTGTTGATCCTCTTGCTGTGTCATCTGGCCCAGGATTTATCATGTCATGAAGGATTTCATAACTTTCAATCTGCTTAAGTATGGGCAGGCACGGAGTTAATGCAGTGGAAAACAGGCTACATTACAAATTGTGTTTGCCATCCCAGAGTGTTGCCTACTGAGCGAATTAGTGGTAGGAGACACTGAAGCTTCTTTGCTCTTGGGCTCTCTCCCAACATGACTGTTAATTTGTGTGTACTTGTGTATTTTTTTAATGAAGCTGTATTTGGGTTTTTAAATGGCCCAGCAGAATTTTCAGAGTTATGTAAGTCAGGGCATGTACCTTGGCCCTCTTGTCATAACAGGCTTTCAAGGTTGGCAATGTAATAGGACTGTAATTCTGCCTCATTATGCAGAAAATATTAGTCATTTCATAAGGCTGGGGTTTTTCAGCAGGTATATTTAGCTTTGTCATACTATAACATTTAGTCTCTGCTTATGAGAACAACTGTGAGGTGATTGCTCACCCCACCTTTTTCAAGGCTTGTTGAGATGTATACTTAGCTGTATTTTTAACAATGTTTTTAACTGGAAGGTGGTTGGGAGTCTTTGCAAACTATTTTCTCTGTAAAGTACTTGTGAATTGGCTGCATTCTTAATCTTGTAGAAATTAAGGTTTTTGCAAACTACATCATAGGGTGTAACTAACTGTTTTGTGAAGGTTATTTATAAACTGCTTTATGTATTTTGTACGGGCATTACTTCTACTTCAAAATCTTTTATTGTCAAGCCAGCTAGTACATGTGACTTCTGCCTGCCTCCTTGGCAGACTTTGAGCCTCAACTCTTTTTTCCTTTGCAAGTACAGTGCAATATAGTATTAAAACAAAAGGAGGGCAAAAACGACCCCCCAAAACTCCAGCACCTTCCTAATATATTTGTTTAAACGTCCTGAGGCGGCTTGTCCCTTCAATTCAGTTGCAAGTAATCCATAGGGAATCCTTTATTTATTACTGTGAGCTTTCGATTTGTCCGCTTTGACCATTACTTGCAGCAAAAATAGTTAGTTCATTTTACCTGTTATTAGTCCTTCCCCAAAGTAGTGATTCCCTTGCTCCAGTGATTTTGGGTGTTCCAACTGTCCTCTGGTGAAGTGATGCAGGAGCTAGTTGTCCTTGTGGTGAACGGGAATGGGTTTTTGTTTAGTAAATTGCTTTCTGGGTAAGGCAGATTTTGTGCTGCAGCACATTTCTAGCTGGCATATTTCTGTTAAATTGATTAATATACGAATGGGTTTCAGCAGCGTTTATGCAGTATACCAGAAAAGAGCAAGTGTTGATTATTTTAATATGAATAAGATCGTGAGCTCCTCACTCATGAGCCATTTTTCATTCTGTACCTGAGCAAATCTTCCTTTTAGGAGAACTTTGGTTTTGATTTTGACATTCCCTTCTTACCCTGGCCAAGCAAAAATGCCAGATTCCAGTTGTACCATGGTGAAATTTATTTGTACCTGTTTTTGAGAAGCATTGCCCTCAATACAGTTGCTGCTGTTCAGACAATATGAAGGACTCATTCAGTCACTGAAACAAGCTGGCTTTACATCGGCTCCTAGGAAAACCTTTGTGCAGATGGCCTTGAGTGTGCCTCTTTGTTCTTGCAGATCATTATTTGTAGTATTGATTGTTTATGCCATGTGTTTATCCTGACATCATTTTTGAAAGGGCTGCTGTTGTGTAGCAGCGCACAGTATGTCCATTCATGGCGTAAATGACTGCTGTCAGCAGGGGAAGAGCTGCCCCTGGCCTGGTGGCAGCGCACTCTCCATGCCCAGAGTGGGTCTGGTCCCGCATACTGGGATGTTTTCAGTAGTGCTGGTCACATTAACTGCAGTGTTGCTGGTACTCATACCTTCATGCATGCAGAACAGAGAGTCTCTCACCTGGAAAAATAGAGTTCAAGATGATAGGGCAGATAGTGCTGATTGGCCACATCAGAATGAACAGCACTGATTTGTGAAGGACTAGACCTTTTTATTTCCTTATCCCTCTATTTTCCCACACTTGTCCTTCCTGAGCCACATTGATTCCTCCCTTTCCCCTTCCCTAAAGATCCCGTAGCAACTCCTACCATCTCCAGTTGCTTTTCCTTGCACCTCAGTAGGCATTCAAGCCCTATATGCAGTAACAGCCCTCAGTCTGTGAGGTGCTCTGTAGAGTCTCTATTTACTCACTGTAGTTGGTCTCACTGTGGACCTGGGTCTGACGATTCTCCTGGTACAGCCAGTATTCGGGTTCTTCAGTCACTGCTGGTCCTCTGTGTGCTTTTACATGTGGAGATGAATCTCTACCATATCACCTAAACATTTTTTTACCTCATTAAGCATATTGGATAAGAATATTTTCTGTATGTCATGGAGAACAGCAGCAGAAACGTACCATGAGTGCTTTTTGTTGACTTGCATGCTCTCTGTGTTGTGTCTCAGTGTCAGGGCTTTAACTTCCACTTGATTTCTGCTCTAATATCTGAAATTCATTGGGCAGTCCTCGCTCTATATTAACGTACAAAACTCTTATTAAATGTTTGCCAGTGTTGCTTTTTAAGAGAGTGCTTGCATCTTTAATATGGCAATATTAAGGATGGCTGTCCAAATCAAAGTGTTAGCTTGCCCTTAGTTGTCTAAATAAACAGACATCTCTCTTCTTTTTTTCCCTCCCCAGAATTAGCTAGTACAATGTTTGTTTCAAACACGTAGCTTGCTGTTGTCAAAGTTCTCAGCAGGTGCAAAAATAAAGTGCGGCAAATGTTGCTGCAGAAACCCAAATCTTCTACTTCAGCAGATGTAGAGTGGGAAGAGTCAAGTAAATGAAAAGTCAGTGTGATGAAACGAAATTTATGCGTATTTCAAATTTGACATCATTCGTTTAGGTCTGAAGTGAACACAAATGAAAACAGCAATCATGAAGGGAAAACTACTGCCCCAAAGTACGTGAAGATTTTTGAGTTATCTTAGTAAAGATTGGTGGGTTTCTTTGTTTAAAGGGAGGGATTTTGAAGTCTTCCTCAAGCTTTTTTTCCTCCTTCTATTACCTTCTGCACTTTGCCCACTTGTTTTTGTGAATAACAAGGCACTCCTACCACACAACATTAACTCTTGCTCAATTTTTTCTTATATTTGCTTTCTTCTGCATATTAATGGCATTGAAATATGTGGTTTATGCAGTGCTGGGTACAGCATGTTTGACTGTTGACTCTGGTTGCCTGGAATACATTTGAGTGCTGACTTAGTAGGAGAGGGGAGACACACACAGTGATGGAGGAGCTGCTTATGCACCACATTTCCATCTGCCTGGATCCTAGAAAAACATCACAGTTTGGTTTAATATATGCAGGAAATAAGACCAATTATATGTCAGCCATCTAAGAAAAATGGAATAATGAAGCTACTGGGATTGGCTTTTTCTTTTTTTGCTGGCCTTTCACGACTGTTTCCTGATATGTAGTGGGGATTGTGGCTACATGACACCTACAACTCAAAACAGGGTCAGAATTCGTAAATATTTTATGATTTATTAAATCACCGTTTGTGATTGTCTGCTGATCTAATGGGTAGACACTCTACACATCAGAACTTGCCCAAGCCAGTCCTACAGGCCTGTGGGAAAATCCTTACAGGACTGTGTCAAAGATACAACCCTGAAGCTTAAAAATAGACATTCGCTCCTCAAAAGGAATTTGCTACTCTTCCAAATTTGTTACTGAGTCATGCTCTTATACACACATGCAGTGACCTCATCTTTACTGGGTAGAGTTGAAGCTCTTCAGATAATTTGCATTAATTTCACCTCCATCAGATGCAAAGAAGGTGAAAGCATGCACATGTATTCATGCTCACATTTTTTTCTTTAAGCCTGTCAAGCTGTTGCTCAGAACACCCTGTGTTTGTCATTAAAATAGGTGAAACTACTGTATGCAGAGAGTTGTCTCAGCTGTACTTTTAAATTAGAGTGTAAATGTCAGGAATGCATCAGTTAAATGTGAAGTTGCTCTAAACTTTAAGGTCCAGTCTTTTTTTAAGGCTTATCAGGTAAGCCTTTTATTTCAAACTTTTGTTTGCTATACCTCTACTTGCATATAAAAATATGATATTCTGTTGCCTTTTTGTGATGACTAAAAATGATTAAGAAATAGCACTCATTACTTTGGATTATCTGGACTGTCAGCCGAATTATTTTGTTGTGTCTTAATTGTTGATTTTAGTGCTTGAAATAATGAGTGGTGTAAAACCAGATCTCCAATTCTCAGAATTCAATACAGTTCACTTAGTGATGTTTTAAACTTCCAGTCAGTCTGAAACAAGTGTGAAGTGTAGGTTTTTACTTGGATTCCACAGCTTGAACTGTCAGAAGAAAATCAGTCAATAAATAAGATTTCTTGAGAGAATATATAAAAGCTTTGTCTGAGTTCTTCAAAATTGTTGATCAGGTTTTAGATCTGACTGATGAAATTTTATATGTATTTGCTATATATACTTTTTAATAATGCCTTATTTTATATGTATAACTTTATGGTAGCAATAGCTTTTCTTCAGATTATCCCAAATCCTGTCTGATTCTATTAATCCCTGGATGTCATTGTCTACAGCTGTACATTAAAAAACTTGATGTTTTGGTTTTCTTGTGTGCTGTTAGGTGAGCTGTGCAACCTCATAACGCTGGATGTAGCTCACAATCAGCTTGAACACCTTCCAGAAGAGATTGGAAGCTGCACGCAGATCACCAACCTTGACTTGCAGCACAATGAGCTCTTGGACCTGCCAGAAACCATAGGTATGTGAAGATGCTGGAGCAGAGAAAATAAGACACTATTTCAAATTGTTCAATAGGAGGAACAAATTTAAGAATGAGTGTTTGGTTGGTGACTGTAGAATGACTGCTCTTCAGCTCAAAGCAGCTTCACACTTGAGTTTAAAAGCAAGGTGTGCGTATTACCTTAAATGTAATTTCAAGCTCTCTGTATTGCGTTATTAAATCTGGCTGTGCTGCAGTGTGGCATTGACTAAGAACAAAAGTTGCAAGGGAAAAAAATCCATCACTTGTAACTGATTTGAGGTGTTCTGTGGTTATGAGTAAATGTCTGCAGATTGTCTGACAATTCTGTAATAAAACTGAGCATATAAAGAAATAAAAGGCTAAAAGATTCATAATTGAAGTGTAATAATTTTGAAGCGTAATAATTTGGCAGATGGTTTTAACTAACATCTTTGAAAGAAAAATTGAACTAAAAAGATAAAGGATTTAAATGAATGATATATATTTTATGCTCTTTAGTAGAACTGAAAAAGCTTCCAAGTCCATAAAGTTGTCGTATTCTAATACTGTAAAATACAAAGGGTTTGCAACTGATATTGGGAATAATGGACTGAAATAAACACCCTCATGGTCGGTTTCAGAATCCCATACAGGATGAAACAGCAAAATATGTCTTTTCTATTTAATTAAATCAGTTTTAAACAGATGGCAGAAAAAGATGCATGCTGTGATTTATAAAGGCAGTAAACCAAGGCTATAATGATTTTAAGCTCTTATTTGTCACCAGAACATACTCACAAGAATGAACATTATCACTTAAGCAATATTTAATGTTGAACAACTTGTTAATGTACTTTAACACATAGTAAAGTGAGCAGGAGACTGAAGAACCGCTTAACAACACTCTCCAGCTTTTCTTCTAGTAGTAAATTGTTGAGTGTGGAGTTACTGTGGCTTTTTGTTTAGAAAGTTTGACTTGAGCAGCATTTGCATTGAAGTATCCACTGGAGCTAAACTTCCTTCCTGGATTGATGGTATTTTTAAACTCTGGAGATCCCACTCCATCTGGAATTTGCATCTAACCTACACAATTCATAAGCACAGCCTTTATTTTTGTAGCTAATTTGTAAATCTGATTGAAAGTTGTTTTACATAAAACTCATGTAGTTTACACGTCATATTTAGAAGCGAGTTCTTTGGATAAACTGCCAATTTTGGGAAAATTTCTCTTAGCAAGTGTGAGATTTCCCTCGACAGGGCTTACAGATCACTGCTGTTGATTCTTGTGCAGAATAGTAGGACAATTTATTAAGTTGTTTAGTCGCTGGTAGTCACTGAGCTGCTCAGAGGACCACAGACATCTGACTTACAAAATGCCGCAACACTGTACTTACAGGGAAAGGTCTTTGGGTACGAGCGGCACCAAGTTGCTCAGGCAGTTAAGTCG
Source organism: Myiopsitta monachus (assembly GCA_017639245.1). Classification (NCBI taxonomy): domain Eukaryota; kingdom Metazoa; phylum Chordata; class Aves; order Psittaciformes; family Psittacidae; genus Myiopsitta; species Myiopsitta monachus. The sequence goes on from CM029926.1 coordinate 38,841,366, forward strand.
TTTGTGATAGGAAATTGCTGACTATGCAATCAGGGTAGTTTGGACTCATCTATTTCTTCAGAAAGTTATTGTACGCTTAGGTGGTTTCTATTGAGTCAGTTTCATACCTGGTTGGACTGGATTTCTGCCATTTTCTTTGTTTTGTTTTTCCATTGCATTGTCTTTATAGTGTTTTGAAGTTACTTATTTTAAAATGCACATAGCTGTCTCCTTACATGGTTATCTGAGCTGAATATCAATGCTATATAGCACACCAAACCACCAAAGACAGACGAATAATGGTAAGAGACGGTGGTGCGCCTTTGTGTCTTAACCTTACACTAGTTCAGTTTTTACTTGAGTGGAAAATACCTGTTGTTTGTATCGACCAGGGTGTGGTGGCTGAGCATGTCTGCTTAGAAAAGAACTTAATATCAGAGATTGGTATTTGTGCTACATATACTTCACAAAGAGTCAGCACTGAATACTGAAGGGAAAAGTTTTAAACTCCAGCTTAAATGATAATGATCAGCCTACATTTATGCATGTTACAGAAAAGGCAGCCTTAGCCAGTTCAGCAGCATTGGCTTTATTTCTTACTCATCGCAGTTTTGGTTCAACATGAAAGCAAGCTGTGGCTTGATTTTTAGATTACAGCTTGCTTTGTGGTTAGGATTGTTCAACAAGGGATGTTGAGTACTGAGAAGAACCCAGCGAGTAAATGATGCATGGCTGCCTGGTGTGTGTTGCTTGGTGGCTGCAGGATGGCGTCTCCAGCCTCTCCATCTCCTTCCAGTTTCTGTCTCTTCCCTACTCATGGTTGTCTACCTGGTGTTTGGCACAACTGGCTTTTCTTTCAACATTTGCGTGCTGCCAGGTTTCAGTACGCTGATATAAAAGTGCTGTTAATGTTTCCCTTGTTCAGTCAAACTGGGGTGGGGGTTGCAGGCTGGGTACAAAAAAGACCAAGTGCATTTGCTCGTTATAAATATTTAACGTACTGTGAGCCTCTTGTTATGGAGCAGACTTTCCATTACTGCCAGGTCTGTCCCCTCCTCCCCATGGACACTCTTCTGATGGAGGCCTCTTTTTTTCTTGAAGGATGTTTTTGTCAAGCTGCTTTGAAAACCAAACAGTCCCCCTTCATTTTCTATTTCTCCCTCCCCTCAAAAAGACTCCCATTCCCCCCAGAAAACCCAAAGACAAAAGAAACCCCACCCCCAAAAAAACCCACTTGGAAACTGCATCTTAAATTCACAGCTGGACTATCTAACAAAGTTTTGTGTTTACTACAGGAAGGCTTCTGAATCTACCAATTAAAAATAAGGAAAAAAATCATGGTTTCTAACTTCACAGTACTGTACTGAAATGTGCTGGAGCTATGAGGAAGGGATGTTGGAGAGTGACATGCAGGGGAGTGGCAGGGAAGGGATTATGCATCAGCAGTGATTACAGAGAGGTAGCAGAGCCAATGTGGCCACTCTGTAAAAATACAAAGTCCTTGTTTCAGCTAACACTGTATAAGCATGCTTTCATGCAGTAACAAATGTCGATTTTAGATATTAGTTGTCAGGAAGTGACCTAATGTCTTGCTTTATAGGTATTGGCTTAATACATTCATATCTGTATTTCTGTTGATTGAAAATTGTAAAGTACTTTGTATATTAGATCACTTCCTGTAAGAAAAATGAGCTTTGTGGAACAGCTTAGCACATTCCAAGAGTCTTAAGTCTAGAATCAAAATCATAGTGGGATCTTAGCTACTTAGTGTTTAAATTGCAGATTCCCCCACGCACACATGGTGGGATTTTTTTGTGTGGGGGGGGTCTGCTTTTATATACACAATGTCTTATCTCTGTATACTTAGTTGGCACACTAATATTTCCAAAGAGATATGTAAAAGAAGGTGAAGAACATACCATTTCTATTAAAATTAATAATTGGACTTTTGAGGCAGAGAGAAAGCAAATTTTGGGTGGAGTAAAGTGTTTCTTTGGATTACAAGCTAGTTTAGACATTTTCATACTGCTAATACCACATTGTGAATGTTCCCTCTTTGAACTTTTAATTTTAGAATTCTGTACAAATGTGTTCACTATTTCTTGTTTGAAAGCACAGAAACACTTATTTGAGAAAGTAATTCAACAGGAACAGAATAACAGCTTTAAAAAAGCCAGATTCTTCATCTGTTTTGTAATTTTCTACTTCTGTGTGTGTACGTGTGCAGTTTGCTTATAGTCGAATGTGCCATATTCATGGACATTTAAGGCAGCAGACATTTTAATAAGAAAAAGAATAGTCAGTTGTAAATGTTCCAAAATGATGCTTTAAAAGCACAAAAAATCCCGTCACTGGACACACTTTCCAGTGTCTGACATGGCAGTGTTCCTAGGAGATGGTTAGGAAAATGAGAGGCATATTGAAAGCCCTGCGCTCTACTCCTGCTGTTCGCTGCGGCACATTAGCTCAGAAGCTGAAATCACCACTCTCATGAAAGCAAATATTATCTGGAATAGCTTAGCCATTTTTGCTAGTTGAAATTGTGCTACAGACTGGGCTTCTAACCCGTTTAGCCCCAGTGTGCCTCTGAGAGCCCTGCAGTGCTTTTTAAGTGTATAATTAATATCAAAAATATAAAAGCATCATGACCAGGACTGGCCATACATAATTGGTTCAGCTCAGGTTGTACAAATTGTGGTTGAGAGCTTTTAAGTCCCTGGAAGTCCTAGGAAAGATGTTTCTGTAGGAAAGTGGAACTACTTTTAAATGATGTTCTAAGTTTAGCAGGCTTAGCAAAAACTGGAGAAGTCTTAACTCAGAGATGTTTGACAAATAATCCTGATGAGACCCAGCAGAGCACCTGCAGCTCCTTCTGTGCTCAGGGGTGATGTTGATATGTGACTGATAGGTTTGATGTTAGTAATTACTCGTCATTCTGATGAGGCAAAGTGCATAGACTCCTGCTCCAGCTTTGGTAGCTATATTCATATTCTTAGCAGTTAAGCACATGACCTAATGCTTTGGTCTGTGAGCATTCAGAGCTTTGCAGGATCAAACTCGTTTCATAGGCTCACATTGGGAGATCTGGTCAATGTTCAGTGCTTTGTCTGAAGTTTTGGTCTTGGGCTATGCTGTTAATGAAACATTTTTAATTAGATTCTGCTAGTATTAGGCAATTGCAATAGGCTCAGCATTTATCTGGTGGAAAGCAGTTGCTCCCACGTTTATTCTCATGTCTGGGTTATTACAAGCCTTTGCTAGTTCTCATGGTGGTCTCATAAAGGGAGTGAAGCTTCTGGCTCTTGTTGGCTTCAATTCTAGACTTAGTAAATGTACAGCAGTGAAATTAGCTAGAAAGTAGTGAGTGGCCAGAGATGGTAAATGGGAAGTGACTGCTCACTGCCTCCTCCATCGCAGAAAGGGAGGGAAGAAGCAAAGCTGAGAGGGGCTTGACCTCAAAGCAGTGAAAAGCAGACTGTACTGCGTGTGATGTGTAGGGAACACTTGGGTCTTGGTGTTTGCACAGGTTGCTGTAGATACTAAAAGCTCACAGGGCAATGTGACAATTATGCGGAAGAAAAATCTATCAGTTGCTTCTAAATTAAGGAATTCACTGAGACACACACAGTTGAATCTTCCCCTGGCTTTTGGGGAAGTTTCAGGCTGTGCTTTACCCTTTTCTTAGGTTCTTCTCGTGGTACCTGCTGTTGGGCACTTTTTTCCAGGGAGAAGATTAATAGTTGGATCTCTGGTCAGCACACAGTAATTGTCACATTCCTTAATTAGCTAAAATTATAAATGGATATTCATATGTTTTATGTTATTATATAGTAGTGCAGACTTAGAAAAAAAATGAAACACATCTATTAGGAAAGGATAATGCTTTTTCTGCATTGCCAGTTTGGTATAAACTGTTCTTACAATGTGATTTACATTTACATGAATCTTTAATTTCAGAGAAAGGTTTTAAATAGTCAATTGAAAAGGCAAATTAGACAACCAGTAAAAAATTAAATGAAATAAATTGTTGTCGCTTTGTGTTGTACGAAGTATGAATTGAGTAAAATGCAACAGTCTAATTGATAGCCCCAAATACATCCCAGCTGTTGCTTTTGACTCTTTTGAAATGTGAAGTGTTTTTGTATTTTTGTATTATTTTCAGCCAATTAGAACTTCCCTTTTTGTTTTACCAAATCTTCATCGTAAGCTCAATATTATTAAATACATATGTACTGTGTTTCTTTAACTGATAGGCTTCTAGTTGGATCGTTCAGAGTTTATGAATTTGATGTGTATTACGAAAATATTGTTCATTTTGGTTGGAATCCTAGTAAATACTAGGATGGGCACAACTTATTTTAGTGAATGTACATACACAGTAATTAGATGTGAAGACCAATATGTGCAGATATATTATAACTGCAGCTCAGCCTTTTCAGAATTATTGGTATACTGCAGAAAGAAAAAGCTCATAATCTTACTTTCTTTATGTAAGAAGCAGGCACGAGGGAAGAGTGATTCAAAAGAACACATCAGAATCGAGACAAGCAGGTCTATTAGGTACATGCATTTTGATGAATGCATATTAAATGAAGCTGAATTTTCATAGCTTAGTTTCAGAAACATGTAAGAGGTTTTGTGTTCTCTAGCCTTATGCAGGTGTTGTGTGGGGTGCGTGTCAGATACTTGAGCCTCTGTCACTCAAGTTTTGCCAGTATCTTGCGTGTATCTTTCCCACATAGGCAGTCAGCAGTGATTATGGTCTTGAATCAGAGTTGAAAAATAAATAACTGCTAACATGATTATGCTTTAGCCTTAATCTTGAAATGATGATGGAAAACCTGCCTTTGGTTGGTACTGGTAGACTGAAAATAGAGAGGAATCACTTTGCTATCTTCAGATAGCATTTAAACCAGTAAGGGTGGTAGAGTTTAGTTTTAAATTAATGTTAAATAGCTTTCTAATACATAAGGTCTTTCTGAGAGGTCCTAGACTTTGTGTAAGGAGGATAATGCACTTTGAGCAGGACAAAAATTTATGGACTCTGCTGACCCTCGTGAGTCTGAATCTGCTTTCTGTGCTGGCCTGGTGCATCAGGAGGTACTGGTGGCTGAAAGAAAAAATAACATACACTAAAAATCACTTTCATTCTTAAACCAATAAAATCCAGAGTTTGGAAGTCAAACTTTGTGATGTGTTCAATTAGACCTTTGGAAGTATAATTATGTTTTGTGCTTTGGCCTTGGTAGTCGGTAGCAAAGATCAGGAGGGATTCTTTAATCTGCTGCAGTTTTCCTGAGTGGTTGCCTTCACACACCCATTATCTTTCTGTCCCCCTTCCCAGTTTTCCTAAAACATTAGCTTTTAGCCAGAGTATATGAAACATCAGGGATGTTTCAGCCTTGCAGGCTGTAGAAAAGATTTGACCTCTCGTAGGTGATTGATCGGCGATGTGAGTTTACATTCATACAATGTATAGACTTTGGTTTAGGAGAGAGTTGCCCCCAGATCAGATGAATGACGACTGTGGGATATTGTTCTGCTTTCTCTGCAACTTGCTCACTGAGATCACCTTCAGGATGTCTTGCTGGACCAGTCACTTTGTGCTATCACAGTTTTGGCCATTAGCAGACATCATCTTAGCTTGTGGAATGCAGCTGAATGTTAAACCTGTTTATCTGAAGCCTTTCATTTTTACCCTACGGCTATCAGGGGGAATGGTTTGTTTTCTGACAAGAGGTTAAACAGGTCAACAGCTGTTTTCACCTAAAAATCTGTGAAACTGTTCAACAGTTGTCATGGAGTATGGCCAACATCTAGAAAAACTAGTATATAGTAAGTACAAAGTGTGATGCAGGCATCTTCTGACTTACAGCTAGTTTAGACTGCCAGCACTGTGGAAATATTTGAAGCAGTGTTTAATTCTGTCCACAGCTGCTCATCTCTGGCTTGTCTAATCTCTCCAATACAATTTTAAACTCTTTCAAGGCCCTAGGTTCCACCTGCTTTGCCACATGCTCATTGAAGCTCTTTTGGCTTCTTCTTCCATATTGTCATCTTTGTTATTCTCACTATGAGATTAATGCGATGTGGTGTATTAAGCTTAATTCATGTATGTTCATTTAAAAGTGACAGTCAAGCTTTTGGGCTTTTTTCAGTTTTTCAAAGTAATTTTGGATTGTACCCCTTGCTTTCCATTTGTTAGAAATGACATCTGGTACCTTTTGTATGCAAATCAGCATTTTTGTCTGTCTTAGAAGAAGATCCCTTTGTGAATTAAGTGCACTGTGCTCTATGAGGTAATGTATGGTCATGTAAACCATGTTCTTGAATAGGTGGCTACTTATTGTGCAGAGTTTAATCAAATCAATATCTAAGACTATTTATAGAAGTTAGATGGTCAGAAATACTTAATAGTACCTTCTTGTTGCAAGTTCTTGCAATTACCTATTGCACGCTGAAGTTCATGTATACTTTTGATTACAATCTCATGAGGTTTTCATGTGCACAGCTCTTGTAAATCCAGCTTTTGTTTTTAACATTATATGCTGAAGAGTTTTCTCTGTTGAACAGATTTTAAATTGATCTGATGCTTCTGGTTTATTTAGGAGGAAGCAACTGCTCCTGAGAGCAAACTTGCTTGATGAACTAAGTGCTATAAACCAGACTGATTATTCCATCTTTTAGTAATGATACGGTAACATTTCACATGAAGTAGATGACCCTTCATCTAAGGATAGGGAATTTGAAGGATTATTTTTTAACTGAGGGAGGGAAAGGAAAAAGTGTGGTAGATCTTGGAAGAAAAGATTGTTTGTCACTCCCTTTAGAATGCACTGGTGGGACTTTGAATTAGGAATTTAGGTTTATTTGTATTATTCAACATTCCAGTTCCTTTTCCTCTTGATTTTGAAATATTCAAGAAAGAGATGGATTGCTCCTACTTCAAGAACCACTTCAGGTGGTCTTTCTAAAAAGTATGTTTTTGTAGGCGTGGTTTCCTGCTTTATTTCCAGTCTTCCCTTTGTTTGGGATTGGCAAACACCTCTTTTTTTCTTTGACTAATATTTTTGAGGTACCTTTAATAAAGAATTTAATTTAAATCGTCTGTTTAGAGTCCCTCTTATAGCAAGAGAGTTTAATGTAATGTTTCTGGATTTACATGCTTCCAAGTATTTTTAATTCATTTCTAGTGCAAATTAAACAGCCAACCCTGAGAGACACATGGAGTCACTCCAGTGAAGTGATTATGAATTCTGCACTTGTGTCACTTCAGACCTGAGAGCTGGGCAAAGTGGAGCATTGGTACGTTTGCTGGTGAGAAAATGGACCTGAAACAAGGTGGCTCATCCCCAGGAGTGACTGTTCATGCCAAAAGTTGAACTAAAACAATTTTTCAGTAACTTTCTTAGGCCTGGCATAAGTTTTGGGCTTAGTCAGGCTTTAGTATTTTTAGAAGTACCAATGGATTGGGTAGTTGAGTTTACAAGGTTTTTTCCAGTGGACTCCCTAAGAAAACAAGTTGGAAGGGGTTGTGCTTGTTGCTTTTCCTGCTAGTAGCTGCTTTTCAGTTGTGGTTATCAAACTGTCAAGTTCATGAGCATTCAGTGCTGCATTTTCTGAGTGACTCAACCTGCAAGGAGCTGATTTTAGAGGAACTGCTGAGGTACTTTGTGACAAAAGTACAACCGCAGATGATCCTGATGACTTTGGTGATCAGTTGTTACCTTCCTCTCCTTATTTCTTAGACTTAACCTGACAGCACGTCGGTGAAGTACCTAATGTGGTGCCATCTCAGAAACTGGTAGCTGAACTGGAGAAGTTGGAGATGAGTGCAGCCACTGTGAAGTGTGATTGGGAATAATACTCCCAATATGAGTATCAGCTGGGGAGCTGTAAATGGGATCACTTTGATTATGCAGTGTATCAGGTGTGCTACTTAGCAACTTGTAACAGTTCCTGTTACAAACTGGAGTTTGTCACTCCCTAGTCAGAGAGCCAGTGAGGTGGCAGGAGCATGTTAGTCAGCTGCCTGGTGGCTGGCTCATGGTCCATGAGGCAAATGGAGCCTGGTGAACCATGAGGAGAAACCTTAGAGCAGCCTTTTCACAAGGGCATGAAGGGGTAGCACAAGGGGGAAGGGCTTTAAACTGAGAGAGGGAAGATTCAGGTTAGATATAAGGGAGAAATTTTTCCCTGTGAGGGTGCTGAGGCACTGGCACGGAGTGCCCAGAAAAGCTGTGGCTGCTCCATCCTTGGCAGGGTTCAAGGCCAGGTTGGACGGGGATTGGAGCAACCTGGTCTAGTGGAAGGTGTCCCTTCCTGTGGCAAGGGGTTGCAACTGGATGAGCTTTAAGGTCCTTTCTGACCCAAGCCATTCTGTGATTCTATGAAATATTAACATCCTTGTGCTGAGCAGTCCTTCTTTTTAAGGAAAAAAGAAAGGAGGTAAATTTTAACATGCTGAGCAGAGGGAAGAGCTCTAAGTATCGTCCTCAGATGGTAATTTTGTGAGAAGACTCAAGATCTGTCTTTTCCAGTACCGGAAGATAAAAGCTGATAAGGGTTTCTCACCCTGATGTGGTCACAATGAGGTGTGAATATGAACTCTGATGAGGATGAAAAGGTGCCTGGGTCTTTTTGACAGAAGACTAAATGGCAATAAATTTGCTATAAATAAATTCTGGCTTGAAATGAGGCAGCAGCCCATGCTGCCTGTATCAGCTGGGTGCAGGACAGCCCTTTCAGGAGCAGTGGGAGAGGTGCTACTGATGAAGCTCCAGCTGAAATCTTGCTGCTTTTGTTCTCAGGAATAACTGTATTTTGTGCTGTGGTGTGTAAAAGAGTCATAGAGAAAGTGGTACACGCAGGATGTCTCTTCTGTTATGCTTTTGCATGCTTTTCCTATGGAGGAGAAAGATAACAAGGAGAGAAGCAGTGATAAAGTTCTATTGAGAAATGCTGTTTATGATAAAACAACATTACTGGGAGCTGCCTCCTTTCTGATAATGCCATGAGGATAGCCAATGTGTGTCATTCTCTCCTGGAAAATTAGGGTACAGTTTGACTCTCTCTAATGGCTGCCTTGTTTCATTTCTCTGAAATGCCACATTGCTGGTAGGAAGAGAGCCATATACATACAACCTGTGCTCACAATCTGGGAACTGGCACAGCGGCGTTTTATTGCTAAGCAACAGTTGGCATCATGCTGTCTGCTAGAGCCATTCCCTGTTCGTCCTCTTTGCCTGAAAAATCCATACTGGCATCTAGCTCAAGGTTTAAGTAGTGAAAAGAAGAGTAGATTGATATTTTGCTTACAGTTTGTTTTGTTAATAAAGCACTAAACAGTTCAGAGAAACACTGTCAGGATGTACTCTGTTCATCCCTAGAATGGCGATTCCTAATGATCTTGGTGCCTTACAATAGGATGTCTTATCCTGTGAAGTGAGGCCAGTTTCCCATACAGCCAGCAGTGCCAGGTCTCACCAAACATGGCATGAAATAGCTGTCTTATGTACAAATGTACTTCTTTATACTACTGGATTGTAGGATCAAAATAGGAATTAATTAACTCTCCTTAGTATACTAAGTATACTGCGTATACACTGTAGGATTTAACCTCAAAAGATTTAGAGCAGTATTGATAGCCCTGGCTTTTAAATGCCTTTTTGTTGTTAAGGGAAGACTTTCTTTGCCATTTCTGCAACAGGTAATTGTATACTTGCTCAGAAGGAAAGTACTTACAAATATAAATGAAAATCCCAGTGGGAGATACTACTAGTTAAGCAACTCTGGGTGGCTACCTGCTGGTTTAACTTTTGTTTTGTTTTTCATGATAGTGAGTGAAATATGTTCCTAAGTTTGTTAGTTAAGTATGAGATGTGTGCTGAAAATTCATCTTTTATTTCTTGATTTGTAAGACCGGGATCATTTTTGTTCTGTGTAAGAGGTTTTTGTTTGTCTGTTTTGTGCAGCGTTTTGTTTGTTTGTGGTTGGGGTTTTCTGTTTGGTTGGTTTTTTACTTTCACTGCTCTTGTGAATCTCATATTTTAGTAGCTACAGAGAATCATACGACAGTCCCAGTTAGCAGTTTTTACCAGCTGCGTTCCCAGATACTCGGAGATGTAGGGTAATTTTTACAGTATGTTTTGAAAAGCTCTCTCAGTATATTTTGGCCAAGTTTAGGAAAGAATTATTTTGCCACATCTCTTGTCGAGACTTTTCCTCTGTCTGCCAGATCCCGCTGCAGCATTTGTATTAATTTTCATTCTCCATTTCTTTTTATTTTCAATATTCCAAGCAAATACTTCATACACTACATTTCCTTCTTCCTTTGCTGTGTTCCAGTAACCGTTGTATAAGTACCTCTGCATAAGCATTAATATAATCTTCATTTAGTGAGTGGTTGGACTGTACCATATTAAGCTCCTTTCATGTTTTTAAATTATTTCTGATTATTCTTGCTACCGTTTGTTAAATCTCATGTTTCTTTTCCCAGTGTGTCTTTCTGGTACTTCAGTTTGCAGAACAAATGTGCTGTGCCATGAGTGGTTGTAAAAATCAGTGCAAAATGGTGAATGTTTTGCAAGGAACCGATTATATGAATCTGTTCACAAGCTCCACTGGTGCGATGTACACATGTGCACAGACATATTTTCTTATCATAGGGATGAGCCAGAAGACAAAGCGCTGTTACTATTTGCAGCTATTTGCCAGTTAACTTTTCAGTGAAATTCAACATCCTATGCCCAGCAGGAGAGTCTAAGTGCCCCAGCACTATGTAGTTCAAAGACATCCTTAAGCAGTTGAGTTTGGTCTCTAGTACTTGTTAAATCGTAAAGGTCGGGGCTAAAGGCAGCTTCAGATGGGAAATTTTCAAGTTGCAAGTTTTTCCCTCCTTTCTCCCCCCCATCACGTTTTAAAGACTTTGTTGCTTTTGGAGGATGGTAAAGGGTTTCCCCCCCACCCCCGTAGAGGAAATTGTTTTGCCAGGACCAGAGCTGTGTGATGTATGCCCAAGTTCTGGTATTATGAGTCATGGCATTGAATGATGCGATCTGTAGTTTTAAAAAGCCACACTGGGGACATCTGGAAAATGATAGTTTTTTCTTGGTAGAAAGACCAGGATAGAAGGACTTCTGCAATAGGACATAAGTCTGGCTTGCTTACCATATTATGCATAACTTATGAAGAATATTTAATGTGCACAGTCTACTTTGCATGGCTGACTTGAGCATTGGAAAGCACTGCAATCTGTTTTCTTCTTTCTGGTAGCTCCGTTTCACCATGTGAAAAGTTAGAAGTGTAGTGTGTGAGGCAACAGGAGATCAGAAGTCAAACCTTTTTCTGTGCCTTTGTGTTAATCTAATGATATATTAATACCTGTTTCCTACCTATAGGAAATCTGTCCAGTCTAAGTCGTCTTGGCCTGAGGTACAATAGGCTGTCAGCAATTCCGAAGTCTTTAGCGAAGTGCAGCGAACTTGATGAACTGAACCTGGAGAATAACAACATCTCTACTTTACCAGAGGTGAGAATTAGAGGGAGTGAACTGGGGAGGGGAGGTTGTTGTAAAGTATTGGTGTTTTGTAGAGGGGTTGGAACATGTGAATTATTCTGTTTCATGGAAGTGGGGAAAAAGTAGAAAAATAATAATGGGATATCTTTTTCTCCATCTAATCAAGCCAAGAATGACCTTTAAGAGTGTCAAAACTACCTGGCCCTCAGCATTCTAATTTTAATGTGGAAAAGCGTGCTGTTGACAACCAATGTGATATCATCTGGCAACTCTCTGACACACCTTCCATCAGTTATGAAAAATAAGAATTTGTATTGTTTTTCTGTTTCCAGTGACTCTGTAAGGATCATGGGAGAAAGGGAAAGAGAAATCCGTTCTCTTGCTTTGCTTTTCAAAGCTGTTACACTTGACTGTCTTAGCTCAATCTCTCTTGCTTCAGGTTTAGTGTGGGACCAAGGATAAATGTCCATAGTTAGAAGTTCTGGAGCTGCTTTGTCAGTCTCTTCAATTAACACATTCCCTGAACAGAGTGCTTTGATGGCTGTGGGGTGAAGAGGTGGAAGGTCCTAGTCCCCGGTGTGCCTGTACAGTTTTGTGTATTCCTTCTCTAGAGTTGTCTGAAACATGTCCCTGCAGACTCCAGTTTCACAGTCCTGGGTAGCTACTTGGTGACAGGCCAGTTTTTAAATACAGCTTTGATGTCTGCACACTTGGAAGCTATTCAGTGCTGGGTCATACCTTTAAACCTTTTTGTTTTCTTAATTTCTTGAGACTGTCAGGGCAGCGGAGTATGAGATGCTCAGCTGCATGCTGTATACTTCTGGTGCTAGTAAACATTTAGAGAAGAATGTTTGACTTGAAGCATTAGTGCCTGGGAAGACTTGCTCTGATGACAGGAAAAAGAAATCTGATGTGATTTATTACTATTCTGCATATTTTTTTCCATTGCTTTAGAACCTTTTGAGAAGAAGATTTCAGGCTACAATATATAGTTTGTATTCTGTTCTGTTTTAAAGATGGTCCAAACAGCTTTTCTAAGGTGTCATTCCTACCTGTCCAAGCAGTATAAATAGTGTAAAATGAGTTAAAATGCTGTCTGAAGAAGTATAAAGGAAACTACAGACAGAAAGAAAGAAATGTATTTGGAGTTAGGCAAAGTACTCATAGTAATAAAATGCAGTAAGTACTTTCAGATAAATTTCTGAACTCGGCAGTGATAGACTAAAACCAGAGAATTTAATAAACATTTAGGTAAAACTGTCATTTAAGAAAATGCTGCAGAGTGAAAGCCACCAGGCTGCTTTTAAGATGAGAGCTACAGCTAGCCCACCCCACCTAGACATACTGTAAAAGCAACTATGGTATAATTACAGAAAGCTAATGCCAAGGGATGATTACTTGCTTTAAATGTGTTCAGTCATATGACTGCGCTGCCTTCTTCACGTGTATTTGCCAACAATATGTTAACACTTAAGCTGCTACCTTTCAGAAGTGTATAGTTTATACTGTAATCTGTTTAAACATTCTGTGCTATAACACAAAGAACTATATTTGTAGAAGAAACTTCTGAATTTCAAAACACAGCTGAAGCTGCTGACACAATGCCTAATAAATATTTTATCTTAAAAGGATGGGCTGGGAGGAGGCAGCGCTGCCACAGCTCTCATAGATAGAAGAACATTGTTCTCTTTGTACTGCCAAAGCTCTCTTGCTTTCCTTCAAATGTGTTTAATTACTCTAGGCTATTAGAGTGTATTAGCTAACATATTTTTAATATTATTTGTATGGAAGCAGACTTCAAAAGTGGCTTTCTGAAATGCCAAGATCCATTTGAAGCAATAAAGTGTGTTTGTAATAGAGCTCAGGGACTGCCTAACCCTAGGACAAAGAGTATCTGTTAATTAAAGTATAGCTAGAAGCTGTATTTCCTAATCAAAGATTATACTAGTTAATGATTAGGTTAGATTAATACTGATTTGAAGATCCATTATTTTTTCTTCGGGGGAAAAGTTGCTTCACTGATATTTACTGAGATGCCCCCAGAATTGTATGTCAGTGCTTGAAGTTTTAGCCATGACATGTAGACAAGTCCCCATTTGGTCCTGATTTATTTACAATAATGTTAATGAACTATTTAGAAAAGTAGCCAAAGCTTTCCTGGTGAAATAACACAGCCATGTTCTTAAAGCTTTTACAGTGAATATAGCACTGAAATTGAAATCCAAAAATACTGACATTAGGAATAACGTTGGAATCATCATCTTGTTACCGCGCATTCCTGATTGCAGATGTTGCATTATTTATGGTGTGTAATGCCACGCATAAATCTCCAATTTCTGTAATACTTAAGCAACTAGGGCTGAGTTCAAGTTAGCATAGTAATAAGCAAAGGTGACACTTCAGCAGTAATTTAGATCTTATTATTCATCTCCACAGTTACAGCAATGTGTTTGGCACGTACCTACCAGGTAAACTCTTGAGATCAATGCTGCTGAGAGTTTAGAATCTAATTAGATTTCATAGTGAAATGATTCTGTATTCAATGGACAACCATTGCTATACAATTTAACTCCAGGCTTCTTGCTTTTTGTTTCTGAAGAAGGTGGTGAGGAGAAAGGTGGAGCAATAACTATTTAGGATTATTTTGGAAACAGGAAAAAACCTTGGAATTTCCATGTCGTTCCCTTCCTATTCTTTTTCTCCGACCTGTCCCATTATCTGAAACTGTTACAACCTAAAAAGAAACTTCTACCAGGATGTGATCACAATACAGATTTTCAATTAAATTATCAAAGCTTTGTACTGGTAGTATCAAATGTCTGTTTGAAAAACAGTGCATGCAGTTGATACTTCTTTGGGCCCCACTCTCAACTGTGAGCAGAGTGACCTCAGACCTGAGGGGGCTGCAGTTCGTGGTGTTAGCCAAAGCCAGGATTGCTGCTCAGGATGGACATGTTACTCAGAGCTGCCCAAGATTTAGCAATGTGTTGTTAAAAAAAAGTCCTTTTGGAGGAGAAATGAATAACAAAACGTCCTAAACTTGCACTTCTAAGTGTGATATTCTTGCTTTTTGTCAGTATATGAGAAGAAAGGGGGAAAATAAGGTAATGCTGATTCCTGTGAACAGGGGTTGTTGCCGATGGAGGTTTTATCAAATTTAACACTGGTTTGTGTGTTGCAACACGTACTTAGGGGATGGACTTAAGGGGGGGCAAAACATGTCTAATTAGACCCATGAGGGGAAAAAAGATGCATTCAAATAAATCTGTCCTAAGTTCCTGGGTGGTTTTCTTCTCTCTACAGGGTCTTTTATCCAGCCTTGTCAAACTGACTAGTTTAACACTGGCCAGGAACTGCTTCCAGTCCTATCCCGTGGGTGGCCCGTCCCAGTTCTCCACAATCTACTCTCTCAATATGGAGCACAACCGCATCAATAAAATCCCCTTTGGAATTTTCTCTAGAGCTAAAGTATTAAGTAAGCTGAACATGAAGGTGAGGCACAGAAACATGCTACTGTGTGTAAAATCAATGAGGAGCACTGTTTGCTGCTCCATGAATTCTGGCAAACTTAATGATTCAAGGAATGAATTTATCATGCTGAAGTGGACACTGCTGCTGTCACTTATAGAAACAAATCTGTATTAGTTTTAAATGTACTACCAAGGTGTTGCTATTTTGTCTTTTAGTTAAGCTTTTGTCGCATTTGCTCAAGTTTGAACAATGAAAGTAAGAAAGTTGGTTGCAGAGTTATTGAATAATCACGTGGGATATGAGCATATAGAGTAGCTTATTTCTTACACCCCCTTCTACTGTTACAGTTTAGATTCTAAACAAAATTATGTAAAAGATCTCTTTTGAATATATTCTTTCAAAACCAAAGTTTGGAGACTTTTGGCAGTGGTTGTAGAGCACAGTAAAAGAACCTTTAAGCCTGTGCTATGTACACTTAGACTGAAGAGAACTGTGAAAAGAGGTGACTGTTTTTCTATGGGTGGGTTAGTTTCAAGTTAAAAAAGACTTATTTAAATTAAAGAAAATAATGTTTGTGCAGTAGCTCAGCTCAGCTGCCGGTTTAGAATAGTCTTTTGATAGAAATGGATTCTTAATTTGCATTAAGAACATGTTTTATCACTTACCTGTTTGTAAGCTTGCATGTTTACCAGGACTTTATATGACCAGGGTGTGTTTAGATTTTGTGGTGTTTCCTCTAGATCAAATTTTGTAGCAGCATTTTGAGCAGTTAGACGTTCAGGTTCAGTTCAGATGCTTTTACTTGTTTGTCTTTTGGGGTTGGGTTTTTTGTTTGGTTTTCATTTGTGTGTTTGGTTTGTTTTGGGTTGGGTTTTTTGGCTTTCTTGCTTGTTTGAGGTGTTTCTTTGTTTAGTAAACTCCATATATTTTTAGGTTTCCAGCATTGCTGATAGCTCCTTTGAAAGTTATGGTGAACTTTATTTTCCTTTTTTCCTCCCACTCTCCATTATATTCAGCAAAGAAAGGACAAAAAAAATGTTTTAACTACTGAGATGCATGGAATCTTGAGAATTATGTACGTCTAGTTTTTCTACTTCAGTTCATTTTGGTATTGATAGAGTCAATGAGGTTACTCTAGGTTGGGACCGCTGTAGTGTTTATTATGTTTGGAGGAATTAAACATTTGAACAATTAGCAACATTTTATTATTTTGATTTAATTATCGACTGTTTTGTTATGAAGCATTTTATAAGCAGTTTGTTTAATAACTCGGATGCTTTGCTGACTTCTTGCAAGCATGGACCCTAAATGTTTGATATGTTAAATCACAGGACAATCAGCTGACCTCTCTCCCCTTGGACTTCGGGACTTGGACTAGTATGGTAGAACTGAACTTAGCGACTAATCAGCTCACAAAAATCCCTGAGGATGTATCTGGACTTGTTTCTCTTGAGGTGAGAAGAGAATACATAACAGCTAAGTGAATCCCTGCAAATAGGTGTTCTCAAATTATTCTTCAAATAAAGCCAAATAAATATATGTCGACTATTTACCTAGATGTGTTGCATCTGTTTATGGTTATTATAACAGCTTTTTGAATGTTGTTCTGTAGGCTCTAGATCTGTCTCTGTGCACAAAGGGCCAAGTACATGTATATTCCTAACTATGTAGAAAGTTATTGTTGTAAAAGCAGCAGCACTTAACTCAGTTTGATTCCTGGAGAGACCAACATGGAAACAGCAGGGATCAGAAAAACTTAATGAAATGGTCTACAGCCAGAGGTGACTTGAATGTAGCACCGTGATCTTGTAGGTAGCCATGTGGGAATACTCAGCATGTGAGGGGGGAGAACTCAGGTTGAAACAGTGAACTAAACTTCTTGTGTTCCCTAGTCCTGTTTCACAAGGAATCACCAACAGAGACAAACTTAATTGCCTTGGAGGGACATAAAGATAGATGTGCTTGTTCAGGCAGTTGAGGGGACTTTGTAGGCTCTGAGTTGCTGGGAAAAATCTGTTAAAGCCCAATAGCAAATGGCATATTTGAAACTGCAGATTCCCAGTGTGACTGCAGCTCTGAATAACTAAGAATTCTTGTCTTTTGGGACAAAAATTATATAGTAGAGTAATAGCTATTTAGTGGCCCCGTTCCCTTTGAGTTAAGGCTGTGATTGATGTAACTGGGAGGTTAGTAACCTCTAACAACTGGGTTTGCTGGTGGTCTGCCGGCTGCTGGAGCTGGAGAGCTGCATGGTCTGCAGACCCGTTAGTGCTATTTTTCTCTGTAATTAAGGAATCAAATACAAAGAGCTATTTGGGCAGTGTTTACACAAAAGTGAAGGTTCCCACAGCAGTGCTAAGTCAGCTGCGGTGCATGTAGGTAATATATTCTGTTCCTGCCTTTGTTTCTTGATATGCAATTAAAACATTTCTATTCTTATCATTCTGTGTATATCGTAGTGTGTAAAGGAAGGCCACCAACATACTGCTTGTGCTAATGCTAAGGCTTTTGCTTTATTCGTTGTGATTTTCACTTCAATTTCAGTCTTGTTTTCTATTCTGTTCATGCCTTTGGTGTTTCCCTGTTACATAAAGCTAGTGAGAATTGGGATTGGTACAAGCCAGGCATTTGCAACCTTGGTTGGCTTAGCAGGGAGTTTCGTGTCTAGGGGGAGGGTCCACACTGGGTGCTCTTTCACATCCTTGTATTTCAATGTACCTTGTTAAATAACTAGGTTATAGCCTTGTTTAATCAGTAATTAATTACCTTACTGATCACTGTGTTGTCACAAGGCTTGATTAGTTCTAAGGACTACAAGACTTCTCTAGAGGAAAAAGGCTATACTAGCGTAACCCCTGTTAATCTGCTTGTTACAAAGGACACATTTCTTGAGCCTAGGGTATTTATAATTCAAATTAGAAAGGAGGAGAAAAACAAGATGATAACACTGTATGAGGGCAGGTGTGTGATAGGATACCATTTTGGAAAGCCAGTGGCTACTTTTGCAGTGTTCTGCTTTGGTGCTCTGATATGTGCATTTGCTTGCTGCTGCTCCTAACCAAAGGGACATAGGGAGAAGAAGCAGCATTATGCTTTTCAAAGAGAACTTGGCAAGCACAGCAAATAATGTAAAACATGATTATGAGATAGTTAGAAGGAAGCATAATAAAATAATGGGGAAGTCCAGGAAGAAGTTGTTTTCCTTTGGTCATTTGAAGAAATAAGATGGTCTTTGGGTTTGCTCTGCATTTATTATTATGTAAAATAGTATTTGAAAGAATTCTCTCATAAATCTATGTATTTGTGTCATTAAAGACTTCAAAAAAAGATGCTAATCACCAAATTGATGTATTTAATCTTTTCAGTTTGTTTCCATAATTTATATGTAGGCTAATTTTGGACTTAATTACTTGAAAGTATAAAAAGATCCTGTCTTAACTCATTACCTACTCCTGCCTTGCTGAAACTCTGTATTTGTTTGTTTGGAATTTTTTTTTAGGTTCTTATCTTGTCAAACAATCTCCTAAAGAAACTTCCCCATGGAATTGGAAATCTGCGGAAACTCCGAGAGTTAGATCTGGAGGAAAACAAACTGGAATCCTTGCCAAATGAAATAGCTTACCTCAAGGATCTGCAGGTGAAACAATAATTGGCCAAGATAAACATCTTACATCCTTTATTTACACCATGCTGATTTAATTGCATCTAGTTGGATGGGGAAAACTGTTTGTGACTGGACATAGAACCAAAAGTTAAGATTCTTGTGCAACTTTGTCCACAATCTATCCACACTAATTCTTCCCCAGATTTATCAGTTAATGCTGAACAAATTTTGTAGGAGTTTAACTCTTTGAAACTGTTTAACTGTTGTACCATGAGTACAATACTGCCACAGGAGTAGCCTCTGATTTCAGTTGTGTTCATGAAAGCTTTTATATTTAGGCAGGTGTTTTACTATATACTATTTTAGTTTTATGTTCAGTGGTGCTTAATAGAAGTCTGAAATGTTGGTGAAGGGTAGAGATTTTTTGTTCAAATGCTGAAGGGTAGAACCTATCAAGTTTTCAGTTATGTATATATCTAATTTGCTGTCATTTGAAGAAAAAGTCATTAAGTTAATTTTTAAACATGTGTTTTTTCCCTTAGAAATTGGTTCTGACTAATAATCAGTTGACCACCCTTCCCAGAGGTATCGGTCACCTTACCAATCTGACGCACCTTGGGCTTGGAGAGAATCTTCTCACACACCTTCCTGAGGAAATTGGTAAGATCCCTTTTTCTGGTTTTATGCAGAGTGCCTGAGTCAAAGCACTTACTGACATGAGGTGGGCATCTATTGTTCCATCAGTAGAAGCCACAACATTCATTTCAAACTCCTAGATATACATAATCTGATGTGAAGCATGTGCCACAGGAAGAGCACTATAACGTGTGATCTGTATCTTGCTGGACAGCAGTGAAACACATGGTCTAGCTTTTTTCAGTTGTTCTGCAGAAAGCTGCTGAACACAAATGAACTTGGAATGGTGAGATCCCTTTTCTCCAAGTTCTCCCACAGTATGTGTATTATCAGTCACTCAACTTCATAAATCTTTTCTTGGAAAGAGAAAGGAAACACATTGGTAATACTCTAATTTGATGGTGTAGACAAAAGCCTTGTGTAAGGTGTGGGCAGCTGAAGTAAATATTTCTGCCAATGGTCCCTCTGCACGCAGTGCTGTTTATAGACCATAATACTCTTTTTCACCTGGATAAGATAAAGTGAAGGGGAGGAAATTACTGAAATAAAAGGAGGAATAGGATTCTTCTTGTCTACTTCAGACATTTAGAGTTAAGTGGGATTCAGAGCATCTGAAACTGAGAGCCCATGTTTCCTTTATAGTTGGTTGCTAGCATGTAGAATTATAGAATAGTTAGGGCTGGAAAGGACCTTAAGATCATCTAGTTCCAACCCACTGCCATGGGCAAGGACACCTCCCACTAAACCATGTCATCCAAGGCTCTGTTCAACTCGGCCTTGAACACTGCCAGTGATGGAGCATTCACAACTTCCCTGGGCAACCCATTCCAGTGCCTCACCAACCCCTCAGTAAAGAATTTCCTCTTTATATCCAATCTAAACTTCCCCTGTTTAAGTTTGAACCCGTTACCCCTTGTCCAGAGCATGAGTCTGAGCCCTTAAGTTAACATCTTAAAGTTAGAGCTTATTATGGAGATAAAAAGTATGGGACAAGCTACACAAAGCATGCTGGTCAGGAACAGTGATGTGCAGATGGGGCGGGGGGGCATGGTCTGTTTCTCCCAGCATCTTTAGTGAAGAGCCATTAGAGCTGCTGCACTTCTTGTATGTGCCTCAGTGAGAGAAGAGCTTAAAGCAATCTAAATCTGGAGCTTTGTCATTTAGTTCTTCAGTTAATGGAGAGATTTTGGATGCTGCGGAAACAAGCTGTGGAATTAAAATCAGTAAGCACACTTGAAATACTATTGTAGGATTACAATTTGGTTATTAAGGCTTAATCTTAACAGATTAGAGAATAGTTAACTGTTTTCAGATGTGACTGCTTCGTCTATTGTGCTATCAGCTATTTATTATTATTTCTACTGTAACCTTTCTTTTTTGTTGGTTTTCTATGCCTCAAGCCCCAGCTACTTCTTTGTCTTGTGAAAGATCAGGTAGTTGTTTAGGTTATAGGAGATGTGTGTGGTACATCAGATTGGAAAATGGGGAATGTTTTGCGAAGGACTTGTATGTTTGGAGTATGTTTCAAAGACATGGGTGAATTTTTACATTTGATGGTTGTGGAGCAATGGAAGTCTTATGAAAGAAGAAATTTCTCTGTCTACCAGCTTCTGCTTAATCTGTATTGCAGTGTCTGCGTTAGAGGCAATTGTAAAACTTGGATTCAGTTAAAAAAATCAGATGTTTGTTCCATTTAATAAATTCACTGCTGTGCAGAGATCTCCCCTGCTTTATTCCTGTGACACATTAGAGTTGCAGCTTCTGGTCCTTAATATATGGGTTTTAATTACATAAAAGGTATGACAGATATTTGAAAAGAGAAAATAGACACTGCATGGTATTAAGATTTTTTTAGGCCCTTCTAACTAGATAGCTATTCAGTGTCGCCTGCAATTGCAAAGTGCTTGGCTGAACAGTTAAGGTGAAGTCCCTCTCAGTTCTCTAGTTCTATGTAGTCTCAATTCAGTTGTTAACTAAAGGAGATGTAATGGAATTTTTACAGGGAAACTAAAGCAAATTGGTTCTTGCTTAGGTACCAGTGAACAAAAAACTTTCTGTGCTTGAAAACAATTTGCATTAAATACTGACTTAAGATTCTATATAGTAAAAAATCTTCAAGAGGACTTAGAGCTTCTGTTTGGGGGTTATAAACTGCATGAATCAAAACCTACTTTCTATTATTTATTTTAACTAGGTACACTGGAGAATCTGGAAGAACTGTATTTGAATGACAACCCGAATCTGCACAGCCTTCCCTTTGAGCTGGCTCTTTGCAGCAAACTGTCAATAATGAGTATTGAGAACTGCCCGCTCAGCCACCTTCCACCTCAGATTGTTGCAGGAGGACCCTCCTTCATCATTCAGTTCCTAAAAATGCAGGGACCATATCGTGCCATGGTCTGACGCTAATCGGATTGTCCAATACACTGTACAAACACAAACTGCATTAATGTTGTAATTGTCTATATATGTATATATAATATAATATATATGGTTTATATTATATTATATATATATATAAATATATAAATAATATAAAAGGCAAATTTAAGACTGCATTATGTGTTTCTGCTAATAGAGGAATCATAGCCATTTAGATTTTTTTTTTATCCTGTACAAATGCTTGTCTAAGTTTTCTTTGCTGAATTTGATGGAAGTTGTTTGAATAATCTGGAAATGCCAGTTCATTTAAAGCAATTGCCAATGAACTCCGAGTTTAAATTTAAGGGACAAAAATAGTTTTGCTTAGATTTACTTTCAGTTAAGAGAAATGTATAACCTTTATATAATGAACTCTTCTGTTTTCCTCCATCTTTTTTTTTTTTGTGTCAAAACCTGCAAGGGTTATTGTGCCCTGAGGTTGGGATTTTCTTTTAACTTATTTTGAGATTTGAAGCAAATGGTGGTTTTATATTGTTTACAGTCAGAGTAAATCACTGGATTTTGTTTTATTCTGATTTGCTCTGTTTTAATCAATCATATCAAGAATTTATATGCCTCTGCTGATGAATTTTTATCAACTGGTTTGTATGCTAAAACCCTGTGCTCATCAGAACAACTGGCAGGTGAAAAGGATGCAGTCAAAACAAGAGAAAAAGAAAAGAAAAAAGCTTGAATTCCTTTTAAGTCTTGCTTCCCTGAGTTATCAGTTGCAGGCATAACATATCTGAACTGAGCCTTTTGCGGTTGGTCTTTTCTAGCACAAGTAAACCTTTTCAGATTGGTAAAAACGTGGAGTATACTCAGTGAAGAGCGGTTTTCATTTTGTGAAGTAACAAGTCCATGAGGTCTAACAGTACAGTTAAGTGGCAAGGAAATAATATATATGTACATTTTTATTACAATGTTGAGTCATAAACTACAACAGGCGATTTTAAGGATTCCTTATAGTCCTTGTACAATAAATGAATGTGTCTTACTTTTAAACACTGCAATATATGTAAGTTTTAAGGTTGGTTAACAATGTACTATGGTTTTATATCTTGACTTGCCTTGTACCTCCTTCCATTATGGAACTTCTGTGTCCAAGCACAATATCTTCACACTGTGCTGTTTTGCTGCTGAACTAAATGCACTTTTCCCCACAGCTGGGGCACTTGCTTCAAAATATTCAGTTCAGTATCTTGATTATTCTTTTTTAACTTCATCCTATCTGTTTCAGTATTAAACCGATCTATTAAAAAAGAGGCACCTTTTTCATTTGTGCTTAGATGTTGGTAGCTCAAGAGAAACACTGTAAGTAGTAGACATTCAGTTTTATCATTACTTCTTTGGTTGTTCAAAAGGCAGAAGATGCTTCAGGATGATTCACACTGTTGTTGCACGTGTAGGGCCAGTTGTCCTATTTCAGGAGGGTAGGAGCTCGAGGTGGTTGCATTCCACGGTTACTCAAGAGGTGTCCGGTTTATACTCATTGGAATTGCTGCTGGGGTAGTGTGATTTAGGGGACTGTATCTTTTGAACAAAGTCAAATCAATCAATGCCATGGGAAATCTGTTTCATGTGCTTAGGGAATATTGTTTCTGGCTTTCAGGCGTGCTTACTTAGACGTGCTGCCTTGATCTATTTGTATTCTGTTTTGTCGTGCATCTTTTCATTAACAAGGAGTAAGTTTAAATGGAAGGCAGGTGGAGATATAAAACCTTAGAGGGCTTAAACATGCTGTAAAACTATTGTAGATGTCACTGGATTTTACTAAGTAATGTTCTGTTCTCTCTCACACACTCTCTTCCCCACCTCCCCTATTTTTTTACATCTACTGTAGCTTTTCAGTTTAGACTTTATAAAAGGCTAGTTCCTTACAGTTCTGCCTGAAGTTAATCTTTCTCAGCATTAAGGTGTTAAAATTATGAAGATGCTGAAATGCTTAGTATCAAGACTGTAATCTAACTTCTGAATATACTGCTAAATCTGTATTTGTGCCCTCAGGTCCCTAGGGGAAACTGGTTTGATTGATATGGTTCCTTAAAACAAAAGTGGCGACCCCTTGTGTTTTCAAGCGTCTTGGTCTCACTCCCTGTCTGCTCCTCAATCCCATTTTTTATGAGTTGATGGGATTGAATTTGTTTAGTTTGTAAATATGTTGATTATTCACCTTGTTAAGGTACATGGTAAATGACTGTATGATTGGAGCTGACCCTCTCTCGCATAAATTCTTGTGGGTAAGTTGGTTACCAAAATAGTGCTCAATTACACTCTCTTAAAAACAGGCTATTCTTTTCATTAGACTTATAGGTATAAATAAAGCTATGTTTTAATTCATTACTATATTAAAACGAGGATAGTTTTTCAAACACCTTTGTACTAGTATCGTTGTTGCAATGCCAGATAACCCTGAGCCCTGTTTTAGGAGTTTCATTTAATACATTCTGAGGTGAATGCTAATTTTTTCAGCATCTCAAGAGAGATTCGAATAAAAGCAGTGTGAGAGAAGTTCTGGTACAGGAGAAATCAACTCAGAAGAATTTGAGAAATTCTTTAAAATTATCCAAAAGCTTAAGTATAAATGTGTAGCATGGATTTGGAATAGATGCATATAAATCCATGTAAGTACATACATGGATTTATATCCAAATCTAAACACAGACCTGTATAAATCCAGCTGCTTTGATTGTTCAGAAGAGTTTTACATCCTGACACAACAGACGTAGTGTTTCCCAGGATGCTGGATTGTTAACTGGTACAGTTTCTAAGTTGTATTTAATGCCTGATGACATTTTAGCTGGGGACACCTTGCTAGCTTATACATCTGTAAGAATTTTGTTTGGCCTAATCAATTAAAGTATGAATGGAAAGAACTTCATCCTCACAAGTGTACATATGTATACATACATATATACATGTATATGTATATCTATATGTATAAAAGCACAGACAAGGTGGAGAAATTATTTCTTTATTTATTTGAAAGCATCTTTGATAACAAGATGGACAAAGAAACAGGTGGTTCCCAGATACTTGTATTAAATATGTATCCCACTTGCTATACTAGGGGTAATAATTTGGAGGGTTATTGCAATTTTGACAATCTTTTCGTGAAAATCATGAGCTTGATTGCTTGCCTGTAGATAAAATATCAATTTTATATGTGCCTGTGCCTATGTACATAGGAATATGTACATATACACATGCCCTGTAAAGACACTATTCTGCCTGGATTTAACAATCTAAATTACTGTACTATAGGGTATACAGTATTATGAAAGCATGGTAAAGTGTAAAGCAGATCAGGGATTTGTTAAATAATGAAAAGAATAATTACCATTGGAACTCCTGTTGGTCACATATTACACTTAAATTTACTAAATAGAAAGTCATTTGATAATTCAAGTTCATCACCAAATTTGTCTAATATAAATGCAGTGGAAATGCTGCCTGTGAGGTTGGGTCACAGTTGTGTAATTGGTACTTTTCCATTTGCCAGATGCTATTATAAACTTCTAAATTCATACACCTATTTTAGAAACATTTTTGGGTTGTAGAATATTTGCTTCATTACCTCTCTCGGATTTAGGTTTTCTCTGCTGTTTTGCCCATCTCTTGCTATTGTTGTGTGAGAAAGTGCATGTTGAGGCTTCTTGAAGGTCATGTTTGCTCATGTACATGAGTTAGTAAATTAGTACTCTGTCTAGCTGGTTAGTGCTTAAACCCATTGTGTCACCTGGAATTCAAGTATCACCTTTAATCCTGGGAGTCTGAAAAACATCTTTTATTTAACAAAAAGAAAAATTTGAGAGGCTATTTTTTTCCTTTTTTTCTTCTTTTTTTAACCCCAAATTAAATGTCTCCATCAGTACAAGCCAGTCTTTATATCTGGATGCAATTGAGAGTTTAGTCTAAAAATAGTCAGTATCACACCCTGGTTGTATCAAAACAGCACGCCAGAATAGCTTCTAATCAGAAATGTGCAGTTGGCAGTAATTTGCACAATGCAAACTTCAAGGCACAATAAGGACAATTACAAACAACCGATAGGATCTACAAATGGTTTTTGTTTTGATGTTAGCAAAGATCAGAAAATTACGTTTATTATTCTGATGATTAGGTCTTAACCAGGACTGCACAGGACTTTGGCTGTGGAAAAATACCAGACCACACTAATTTTGTGGTTAAAAGCTAAACAAGAGTGTAAACAGTCTACAAAAATGTACTTTTAATCTGAATTATTGTAATGTTGATTGTTATGTCTATATAAAAGATTGCCTTGCTTTTTTATAAGAGTCATTCTGTATCGATGCATTCATTATAAATAGTATATTTGTAAATAAGCTGCCACTGAGTCTTTTGGAAGTTTTCTAGTATTTCTAGTCTGATGTTAACTTGGGTGTAAGTTGTATTTTTACAGTGCCCCAAATTATCAAGAGCTGCTTTCTCATTTTGTACTCATCACTCTTTGGAAGACTTTGAGTAAAATACAGATTTTCATGTAAGGCAATTACAGGAGATGTCAAAAGTTGCATGATAGTAACTGCTTTACTGAGAGTCTTGTCGATTAGACACCTTTTACAAAGCAAGTATTGGTAAAATACTTTCATTTTGTTATAGTATAGTAGGGCATATGATAAACCAAACAAAACCAAAAAAACCCAAACCTTTTTCTCTGAAAGGGGAAATAAATCTTGTGTTTCAGTGCAAAATGCATTTTAACAACAGTAAAATTAAAATAGATACAGAATTCTGGTGCTTGAAAGACAGACTCCAGTATCTAAGCCTCTGGTTTAATAAAAGTTAGTATTGCCAAGCTGACATGACGCAGCTCTGAACCATTGCCTTTTAACTCTGTAAAGCTTATTGTGATAGACACTGTTTCAAGAAAGTCATGCTCAAAGATGTCCTACAATCAAAGAAGTTATAGTATCATTTGAAGTCAGAATAGAAAGGCCTCAGCAGTTCGGAAACGATGATAAGGAGGGCACCAGTGTACTTGCTACAGCTGATCACTTTGAAGATCTGGAAAAGGTTCTCATAGTGTGCAGCAGTTGCTGGTGCAATGAGCTGAACACCTCTGTCCTTATAATCAGATCTCAGCTGATTAAAACCAGAAGGTCTGATCAAACTGTGTAAAGGCCTGTTGTGATTTGAGTTGATCCCTGTTGCTGTAAGTGATCCAGCAATCTGAATTGCCCGGTCTCATCACAAGAGTGGCTGTCTTGTGCTGTGATGTTGGGCCATGCACCATCCCTCTCGTATCTCGCAGGGCTGGGTGGCGAAGGGGTACAGAACAGAGCAGTTCCTCTGATGTGCTGCTCCAGGCCTCACCAAACAGAGTTTGAAGAAGCTTGTAAAAAGCAAACAGCATCTGAACCACTGCCTTTAGGAGCCTTTGATAGATTATGCAAATTCACAGAAGAAAGTGCTTGCTTTTTCTTCTTTTTTTAATTCTAAATCTACTTGTGTTTTTGGCCTCTGCAACATCCTGTGCCTGATAATTCTACAATATAATTATGTGCTGGGTGAAAAAGTACTTCCCTTCATTTGTTTTGAACCACACCACCTTATTTCATTTGGTGACCCTTAGTTCCTACATTCCAAGAAATTTATGAACAGTCTTTTTCCTGTTCATCTGCTTCTTACTACTGTTGAGGGTTTGTTTGTTTGGGGTTTTGTGTTCTGGCTTTTTGGTTATTTGTTTTCATAAATGGCAGTGGTTTGGGTTTTTTTTTCCAAGCCATGGAGTTCTAGTTTTTTAGCTTCATTTCATACAAAACCTCTTCCGTTCTTTGATAATTCTTGCTGCCTTTCTCGATAGTTTTCTAGCCCCAGCTCTGATCCTTTTCCCTAATTCATCTCCTTTAGCAGGCTGTTTTGTTCTTGGTGTGCTTTCGGTTTGTGAAATGAAAGTACAGCTCTGTTATGAAAATTAAAATTGAGTGAGCAATAAAATTTAGTGCTAAATTCCAGTGGGGAATAATCCCACTAGGCAGTGATCAGATTGGGGTTTAGACTTCAGACCCAAGCCCGCTGTAATGATGGTCTCCTCTGACTTTCATCATCTCTTGCAACTAGGTATGAACAACAGAGTTAATACGAAATTTTCCATAGCATGCTGGTTTAAATAATTCCATTATTTAAAATACTCTGTTCACGCTGGTAAGAGTGCGTAGCTTTGGAAGATGTGGTGTTTGAATACATCAGATGGTCTTTTTAAACTGTCAAAGCTCAACGTTTTCTGAAAATACTGGGAAATTTCTAGTGTCATTGTTTCTTTGGAAGAGAAGTTGGAAACTGGCAGCACACAAGTTGGGTTTTATTTTCCTCCTTGAAGCCTTTGCAGAAAGCTATGCAAGAAATTCCCATAGTTTAAAAAAGGAAAATCAGTAAAAAAGCCGTTTTCCCCCCAACCCAATAGCATCCTGCTGGTAATCGGTGTTGCCAGACTGTGCTGGGCGACCACTGGGACTGGCGGGAGCTTGCTGGTCATGACCACTTCTGTGCCCAGAGAAGCTGCGGCTGCCCCATCCCTGGCAGCGTTCAAGGCCAGGATGGATGAGGCTTTGAGCAACCTGGTCTAGGGGGAGGTGTCTGCCCGCAGCAGTGGGTTGGAACTGGATGAGCTTTAAGGTCTTTTCCAACCCAAACCATTCTGTGACTCTGATTCTATGAAGTGATTGCCCATAGATGAGCCTGGCCTCAGAAGAACCACACATGCTGGCTCTTACTGAGTGAAAAGTGAAGAAAAGATCTTGTTTCTGGCACCCTATGTTCTTAAGGCTGTATTAAAAGCCTCAAAAATGTGTAAACAGCATCTTGCATGACTCTGGTGAGACAGTTATGCATTTGTGTAGTTAATTCACCCTAAGTGCTTCAGGATACCCAGTCTCCCTCTCCCAACACTGCTCTCTGGTGACAGGTCCTGCTTTTCACTAGTGGGAAGTCGTGATTTAGATACCTACTGTATGTTGAAGTGTTTAGTGGGCAAATACAATATCTGGATGCTAAGCAGATTTATAGAATATAGCTGGTGCTTTGAATGTATGTGGTGGTGATGGCAGAGAAAATGTGTTAAAGGGCTGGAGATGGTCAGCTTTCATACAACTAGAAGAGGCTGAGTGCCTTGAAAGTGAATTTGTTTTGTTTTCGCAATCCATCTCAGTCCAATAAAAACCGCCAGCTCTTCGTCCAAGCCTTGCCTCACTTAGGATTGTAAGAGTGGGAGATAATTTGATTACCATGATCAAATGATGATGCTTTAGAGGAGGAGCCATCTGGAGTATTTGAGTGAGCAGCTGGCAGCCTGGGCTGCACAGTTAAGGATCTGACTTTATGCCTTTCAACTATTTTTTTCCACTGCAAAACCTTTTAAGAGTCTTTAGAGATCAATCTACCCCATTGCCTCTGTGTGAGATGCTATCTGCAAAATTGCACACAAGTGTTCCCTTTAAAAGCTCTTCCCACAACACCCTCTTTTTCCTTTGTATTAGTAAAGTATCTTTGTTAAGATTCATAATGAATCTTTAATTTGCTGCAGTGTGGTTGTTGCTTTGCTTGACCTGGTAGTAGCTGGTTTGCTTTCTGTCCTGCATTATTGCAGTTATGCTGCCTGAAGTGACCGTTTTAATGGAAATACATTTTTCCATTAAAATCTTAAAACGTTTGGAAAAAGGCATGGTAAGGACAGTGCAGTGAAATTCTCTCCGTATGACCCAAGCTTTTTGGATGCCCATCAGCCTTTTTTGGTCCATGCCAAGTATGTTAAGTGTGGGAAGTTATAACCGAGAAGTTGGAATCATTTGTCCTTGCCAGAATAGCAGAGGGCAAGAAATTCAGCCAGGTAAGGAGCTGGTGGTCAGTGAGGCAGCTCTGATTTCAGGTCTTTCAGTTCTTTCCAAGTACTTCTTTTTAGGCCTGCTGGGCATTTCCAGCCTCCCAAGAAGCTGTACCAGACAGCACGGTTCTGGTGTGGGGATCAAGAGACATTCCCAGCAGCTTTGGAGCTGGAGCTTTGCCTGGAAGGGGTGAAGGGCACTGGAGGGAACTCCCTAAATGCAAGTTCAGCCAAGTGGTAAGTGGGTCCCCTGTGGAGCCCTTGCCCAGGCAGGCAGGACAGAGAGCATGCCAAGATTCTTGGCCTGTGGCTCCACCAGATGGATGCTCCTGGAGCCAAGTCAGCACTTCTTGTGAAGAAGTGTTTGAAGTTTGGTGGGGTCTGATGTTACATCAAAACAGAACTGTACTTGGAAGTAGCAGAATCCTGCATGGGAAGGAGGGGCTTTTCCTGCAGTGCCTGGGTTATCAATGTGTGCTCTTCCAGTGTCATATCTGGTCTCATCCTCTCCACTTGTGTTCTCACCAGCCATCTCTCCTACTTCAGGTTTCCCTCTTCTTGCAAATAACCATTTATCCCACCCTGCTGCTTCCCATGCTGTGCTGAGCTGAGATGGAGAAGGGCAGGGAGAGCACAACATATGGTATGGGACCAATGTCTTCTTCCAAATACCTGTTGGCACATCCAACAGGTTCTTCTGAACTTGTGTCATATCAGCTATGAGCCCCTTTTCTCTGGTTCTTTTGCAGAAAGGAGGCACCAGGATTAAAAAAGGATTTGGGAACAGATGGCTGGGAGAGGGAAATACAAAAGATGGATCTGCTGTGAATGGCACAGCTGTGCATTGCTCTACAGCTTCTCTGTTGGCTCCTTGGACGCTTGGTTTGTAGAGCCCAGAAAGGCTTTTACATGGTGTCTCAGAGTCCCTGTGAAGGGTTTTGATGTCTTTGTACTTACCAGATAACAGATTTGGCTTGGCATACATGTCAAGACTCAGATAGAAATGAATTTTGATTGAATGACAATTCTGCAGGCCAATCTTTGCTCCAAACCATTTAGGAATAAGGACGAATGTCTTAGTTTTTGAAGTGACATGGAGTGCTTAGCAGCCCATAAAGAATTCTGAGATCTGCATAATGCTTAGTAATACTCATCACTTTTGCTTTCGGAAAATCCACATGCTCCCACAATTAAATTGTTGGTGAAATATTAATGAGAAAATGTCATTCTCCTTTCATAAAAACATTTATTTCCCCAGAAACGTAAAAAAAATTACAGTTTTCTGGAGATAGGTGTTAAAGTTGCCACTGTTGGCTTTTACCACTCTTGCTCTGCTTAAGGAAAACTGAGGTTGGGCTGTAGTGAGGAATCGACGGTGATCTTCACTGACTTCAGCTCCGGGGGACTTTGTCCTGGTGAGGTGTCCCAGTGCTCAGACACACTGCGAACCCTCCTTGGTAGTACCCAAGCCTGGTTCCTGTGTAGCTGTTCCCCATGCATCCTGCCTGTAGGGCAGCAAGGAAGGTCTCCTCAACAAAGCAGTGATGAGGGTCTGTCGATTAAAGCCAGTTGCAGGCTGCAGTGAGCTGCCTTGCTGATGATCCAGGGGATATTTTTAGCCCAGCTGAACTGAAAAGGTGCTGTTAAGCCTTGAGATTGTGGCTGTGCTGCTTTCCTGTCGATGTGTCTGATTGCACTGGGACTACGCCCCTGGTAATGCTTGGATGCTGTATGGCAATTTCCACTTCTCTGTGGTTGTGACCCAGTAAATGGCTTGGCCTCAACAAGTGGAAAGAAGAGTTCAGGGCAGGTTCAGTGCTCCCTGGCTGTAGGGACATTCCAGTATTTCTCATTAAGTTTGCTTTCCCTTTCAGCCCTTCTGCCTTTGCATTCAACTGGTACTGACAGGCTGAAAAGCAGGATTGTACATGCAGTGGTAGAGATTTCTCCCTTCTCTCCCCTGAGACGCAGCTCCCATCAGTTGCTCTTGGGGAGGCAGAGGGTGTTAAAAGGCATCAAATCCTGTGAGGATGGGAATGGCATCCTGTGCTGATGAGAGCACTGACCTGCTGTATCCTTCATTGGATTGCAAAGGCAAAGCTGTGGCAGAAGAATTTGCTTCCATTGATCTGTCTGAAAATGACTTCTCAAGGGGGGAAAAAAGGAATAGAGCTTTATTTGTAGCAGGAGAGATTAATGCTTGTTGGTATGTGCTTAGTTTTCTGTGACACTTCAGGGAAAGACACGGCTTATTTTGCTCTTGAATTTTATCTGGCAGGAATTTCCCTTGCTACCTAGGACGTTTCCAAGGAAAAGGAAAATCTGAGTTGAAAAAGCACAAGTGGAGATGTATTATAGCTCTTCTCTCAGCAGTCTAGTGTATCAGCCTGCCTTCTCTAAGTGCTTTGTCCTGTTTACACATAACCACCCTTAGGTATAGTATTCCCAGATAGGATAAATGCTTCCTGGGGAGAGGTGTACTTTGTATTGCTGAAAAGCAGCTGATGAATAAGCAAATAAATCAAAAGCCAGTGTTTAAACTTAATTTGGAAAGGAAAAAAAAGCAGCTGTACCTTGCAATCCGCATAGGGATAATTGTATTGTAGGCAACGAGGGATGAGCACGGTAACGATGATAGATCTCCCTCCGCGGCATGTTGCATGCAGGACCTGCAAACCACTGCGAGGATGGAAGCCCTGGCTCTGGGGAGAAGAGCCCTCCCTCCTGTGCCTGCCAGATGAGGAACGGTCCTGTCTGCTCCCGGCTCCTGGCTATCATCACCCAGGCCAGGGAGGTGTTGGGCCATCCGCCAGCAGAGGTCAAACACAGGGCGGGTCATGGCCTTGCTATGAGGGCTATGACTCTCCTCTTTGGCAGTTCCCCTGCTGGGCTCCTTCCCTGCCATAGAGCAGATCCATGTGCAAGCACTTCTGCTGTGTCCAAGTGGGTGGATTGTGGGAAGGGGGCCTGGTCGTGGGGGAGATCTCCCCTTCTGCGTGGCCTGATGGCAAAAGAGCAGGACAGGAGGAATGCTCCTATACGGAGTTGACGACAAGCTCTTCCCAGCATCCGGGTGCTCGTAACACCTGGCTGAGTCCACCATAAAGGCTTTTTCTTGAAGATAGAGGGGTTTGAACTAGATGATCTGAAGGTCCTTTCCAACCTAAACCATTCTGTGATTCTATGATTCTATATTTGTGTTCTTTTCCAACACCCTTCCTCCTTAACCCACCGCACTGCTAACAGTTCAGCTGATGTGGGGAAAGGAAAAGCATCAGTAGGACTCTACTCACCCCAGCATCATCTGCTGGGGGCTTAGCTCAGCCCGTGCCTTTAGCTAAGCTGGGTTTGACCACCAGGAGACCTGGGTTTGCGCTACCCAGTGCTGCTCTTCTGCAAGTGCCCTTGTTTATTGTCCCCCTGCAAGCTGGGGCTTTCCCAGGGAGATCCAGGCAGTTCTGCGGAGAGGCTGGAGCAGGAGATGGCCAACGGCACCTGGGGAGGAGAGGCTACAGGAGCCTGTGGGTTACAACAGGGACATAGCAGCAGGGCATGGGCAGATGGTCCTGGGACGGGAGTCAGCCCATGCAGAGGAGTCTATACAGGGCTGTGATTTAGGACCGGGGGACTTGCAGGGCTGTGGATGCTGCCCTGTGTCCTCCCCTGTGTCCCCAGATGTGGGGGTAACTAGGGGAAGCTGGTGCAAAGAGATGTCTCCTTCCAGAGTCGAACGCAGCTCCTGGATGGCTTCTCAGTGCTATTTGCTTTTGCCACTAGATGGTGAAATAAGTAATCAGGGAAAACTCAGCTAGTCTTGCTGAGTTCCCCGGTGGCCTCCATGCCTGCGAAACCATGCTGGCGCTCTCTGCTTTCTGGGAACCTGTCAA
The DNA here is from genome assembly GCA_017639245.1 of Myiopsitta monachus. Lineage (NCBI taxonomy): Eukaryota > Metazoa > Chordata > Aves > Psittaciformes > Psittacidae > Myiopsitta > Myiopsitta monachus. The sequence goes on from CM029926.1 coordinate 38,874,725, forward strand.
TTCAGGCAATTATCCTCTGGGCCTTTTATATAGTTCAGCCTTCAAGAACTGCTGCTGCAGCCCCTGCTGTTTGATCTCTTTAACTCTAGTGCTGCCACCCTGGATTCATGTAGACGTGGCAAGCTGGGTTAAATGCAAAGAGCAAACCCATCCGATGCAGAAAACCTGTCTCCTCCCTTAGCAGCTTGCTGTGGTCTGGTTTCTGAAGGGGGTGTATGATCTGCTTCCCCTTTCCTGTGATGATCTGGACCTGCTGTGGGGACCGCACCTTGCCAGTGGGAATTGCAGCCTCTAATCCCTGCATGGCTACTCTTGTATGCTGTCTTTTCAGAGCTGGTTGCTTTGCTCTGGCCATGCCAAAGGAGCTTGCTGTGGATGTGCAATGAACCAGAGAGTTACAGCTCACCTGGGGCACATCTGCCTTTGCAAGAGGGATTGAATGGATGCTACTGATTGCAGCCCCTGGCCTGAGGTAGTGTCACTGTCAGTCTCGGAGATGGTGAAGGACAGGGAGGGAAAGGGCAGAGACACCCTTCGACCTTAGGGAGTGGAACTTGAATGAACGAGCTGCTCCTCAGCTGAGTAATTGAATGTTAACCTCTCCCAGTTGGGAAATTAAATGCTTTAAACCGAAGCAGCCTCAATTTTGCCTCAAAAGCGGTCAGGCTGTGCTGATGAAAGATAACCTGTTGAGCTGCAGAAACCTGGTGGGTTTCATTTAGGGAAGGTTATAAGGAAAGTGAGTGGAACCCAACCTTCCTTCTCTCTGTCTGCTGGCCTGACAGCAGGACTACCTGCTTTCTTCCGAAAAGCTGGTTATAACACCCCTTCTGGCCACTTCTGCACTGCCCCTGCTTGCACTGCAGGCTTGGACAGCCACTGGCTTGGCGTCGGATGGAGAGGCATGATGCCATGCTCCAAGAGCATGGCAGTGCTCTGTTATCACTCGCTGGGCTGTGTTTTGGCTGTATGATCCCATAGGTGTGGAAAAGCCCATTGTAGTCTGGTAAAGTGAGGCAGTGAGTCAGTCCCTTGAGTGAGGAGCTGATGGTGAGCAGTATGGAAACTCCTCATAATGTGTTAGCGATGATCTATAGACTGTTTGGGTATTTTTAGTACCTTTCTACTGTTATTGGCTGATTTCAGCGGGATCCATCGCATGAGCTGGCAGGCCAGGAAGCCTGGGGAAGGGAGATGAAGCTGCTCCCCTAGCACTCAGGGATGGCCTCAGAGGTGTTTAGTTCTGGCCATGTTGCGGAATGCAGAGAGGAGGAAGGATTCCCAGATAGGGAGCTGGATTAAGTAAATAGGACTGCACAAAACCACACTCTCCTGCACTTGGCACAGAGGAGCACATGCGTGTATGTGCTCGTGTTAGCTACAGAGAGAAAATGCACGTTGTTCTCTCCCTTAGGCATGAGGTGCCTGAGAGACCCAAGGCCAGCAACACGCAGGCAGCCGGAGAGGTTTCTTGTTGTGCATCACTCCTGCAGAGCTGAAACGAACCTTTCATGTTGCAGGGGCCACCAGGCAGAAGCAAAAGAGGGTAAATAATGAATAACCAAACCAGAGGCTCACAAGAGCACAGCCCTGAGCCTCCACCTCACCCCGGCTGCCATTCTATGATCTGTAGCACAGAAACGTTTCCCTTGGCTGTTGGTTTAGGGCAATCAAACCTGGCAGTTAAAGTCCTGCAGAACAGGGCAGGCAACATGAACAGCAGCTAATGAGGGAAAGCAATCAGAGCTTTCAGGCTGCCTGCAAAGAAAACAACTGGAGGAGCAGGTGATCACATAGGATCCATCTTGTGCTGGTTTGAGCCAGCTCTCTGCAGCTGCGGGTAGTGAAGAACTGCTGCCATAGGTAATATTCAGTGTGCCCCCTTTCCTTCCCCTCTGAACATCTGATACCACGGCAGCATCCCTGCACGCGAGGGGATTAGGTGCTAGCACAGGCTGCTCCCGCAGCTATCCGCTTCCTGCTGTTTTATTCACGTAACTCAGGAAAGTACATCCAGCAGCTGAGCCCAGACAAACTCTGTTGGAAAACACGGCTCCGCAGAAGCCTTTGCTGTGAGAGCTGGGAAAAGAGCAAACCTCAGACTCGCACCTGCAGCGGCGGATGGGGAAAGGGCAGGCTGTGGGTTTGAATGTGTGTTCAGGAGAAGTGCCTGGGGGGTCCCAAAGCAGCCGCGTTCCTGATGAGGATTTAAAAAATGCCTTGTTTTTGAAAATATATGGAAAAAAATGGGTTTTGGAACCACCTGCCCGGGAGTGCGGTGCTGTGCTTGCTGGTTCAGTTTGCATCACTTTGCAGTGGCATCGCTGCATCCAGCAAAGCCAAGTTTGCCTGCAGAAAGTCAGTTCCTCTTCCCCTGGTGGCTCCTACAGAGTTTTTCCTCCTGGGTTTAACTCATTAATGGGAAAAAGCATGTATGTGACTTGGATGCCTCTGCTTGCTGTAGGCCTGGAGGAAAACTGGTCAATGAAATGACCAATGCTGCCGTGAAAGGTTATTCAGTCAGTAGTCCAGCTGCAGTGACCAGCCATGGGATTTCAGTGCGTTGCCCCCAGGGAAGCCCAGGGACTAAAGGAAGAGTTCCTGGAAGACACCCTGCTTTGATTTATGCAAATACACCTATCAGCAAGATCAGGTACAAGGAGGGCTCCCTGCCATGGATATGCAAATACCACAGATCTCCCAGTACAACGCAAACTGACTGCAGTTCACCTCTGGTCACAGAGCACCTATTGGCTCCAAACCAAAGCTCCCCACTTCTATTGCTTGTGTCAAGTCAGCATGCAGCTTCTGCTGAGAGGTAATTTCTGCACCTTGTTCTAGTGGTTGCCCCTTTCATGGGTCCCCTCCGGAGTCTGTGCTGCCAGGGTTGAGCTAGCTTTAGGTTTGTCCAGCTTCTGTAAGCCTGAACCAGACTGTCCAAAAAGCAAGTCTCTGTCCTTCAGCAGCTCTTGTTACTTCTTTCCTTGCCGGAATCTCACTGCTTTTCTGGAAATTAATTAATTCCTGGGTCTGCTGTTCAAAACACACATTTTGCAGCCTTATTACCATAGCGATTCTTCCCAGAGATTATCTCCTCATATGTGATCTGCTCTGTGCTGCGAGCATCTCTGAGCCCTCACGGATGCTTCTCAGCTCCTCCCCAAGAGGCAACAGGAGAGGAGTGGTCCTGGCTTCCCCTGCACCACTGGAAGCGATGCCGGAGCCGATGGGTGGAAGAGATGCGTACACATGGAAGCAGCGTGCCAAATGAATGACCCAAACCCAGGCGTAAAGGTCAGGTTGTTTGCGAGGGACACGCTCCATGTGCACACGCTGAACATGGACTCATGGAAAGGGCATTGCTGCCCGCCTGGGACAGCAGCTGGTGGAGGGGGAGCTGTCAGAGGAGGATCAATAGCATTCAGCCTCGCTCAGCTGCGTGTGCCCAGCTGTCCCACCTTGCCGGCGTGGCTCTGCCGAGGAAGCGGGCTGCTTCCCAGGGAAAGGGCAGGCTCCTGCAGCTCAGCCGAGCACGGTGCTGCTGGAGAGCAGGCTGGTTTATGGGCTCCCATCAGGCACTTGTTGACTGAGTTCAGATGGCGGAGTAACTGGTATTAGAGCTGTCAGCAGCACGCGATTGAAAGCTGAGCATCTGGATGCAAACGCTGCAGGATTGATCTATGAATTTATTCGCTAGCTGTTATTTCCGCCCCTCCAAAGCTTTTCTCTGCAGTCTTCCAGAGGCTACAGATGCAAGTTTCTTGCCTAATCCCAGAACTCTGGGAGTTGAGGCTTTATGAATATTCTAATTACCATCATGGTATAAACCCATGAAGACTGCTGTCCTGCAGGACAGGGTTGTCATGGGAGATCTTAAAGGTCTTTGCCAGCCCTGTTGGTTTCTGACTGCTTTTGATCTCCAGAATTGAACAAACACATGAGGTGACCTGCAGAGGAAATAAAGGGAGACTTGGCGTTAGTGAGTGATTTTGCAGGCAGTGGTGAGCGCTTCTGGTGTCAATAAAACCAGAGATGTCATGGACACAACGATGGTGGCAGTGTGAGGCAGGTGCCTTTGATGAGGCAGGTTTTCTCCCTTTCCAAGATGAGCACAAAGCCATCACAGCTTTCTATTGGTGTTTCGGGAACAAAGCTTTTGGCTTTAACTGTCCCCCTTGTGCTCTTTGTCCCAGCAAAGAGCTCTGATCAAAGCTCTGCTGTTGCAATGCAGTGGCTCAGGATGGATGCTGTTGGCTGGTTTAGCTTCAGGCAGGTGGAGAGCGTCCAGACAAAAGGAGACAGAAAATCAAGGACATCTGGTCATGTTTTGCTATTTAAATCCGCCCTCTGCCTATGGTGGGGAATGAAGTTCAGTTCTGCAGAGAGCATGTGGGCTCGCAGGGGTGTTCCAGAAGGGCAGCTGCTCAGGTCTGGAGCAAAGCATCTCAGGGGATCAGAGGTGGCCTTAGTATGGTGAGCTGCTGGAGCTGAGGTCAAACTGGTCAGAGAAGGGGTGATCCCTGTCAGACAGGGATCTGTACCCTCCCTCTCTCCGGGTCCTTCCATCGAGGCAGTGACCAAGGGGGCTTCTGCCAGGGGTGATCTCAAGCCCCTGCAGGTCTCATATTGAGGAAGACAGTGCTGGGCAGAGCCGTGCATCCTCCTGCAGAGCACACAGGTCCCTGCAACAAGCAGAACACAGGAGATGCTCCACAAAGTCCACCATCTCCTCAACCTCCTGCCTGGCCTTGCCATGGACTTGGGTGAGTCCCTGCAGCCTTTGTGCCTCCCCTTGCAGTGAAGTCTATGGTTATATGTCACATTTACCCTCAGAGATCTTTTGTGCATGCATATCTGTCATCTTGGGTTTCATTTACGGGTTTTAAGTGACCCCCTAAAGATGCCCTTTTCCCAGGCAAACTGGTGCAGTGAGTCCTGCACTCCCTTGCTCCAACAGTGGGATTCCCCTTCATTTTCCCTGGCTCGGCCCCGTGCCAGCCCCAGAGGCTGTGCTCCCTGGCTTCCAGACCCTGCCTCTGCAACTCCAGCTCCCTCTCTCCCAGGCACCATCACTCCTGGGCCTGGCTTATAACAGTGTGTGGCACAGGGACAAAGATGACAGGGCTTCCTCCATCTTGCAGAGGACGTACGTTCGTTGGCCCAAGCGTTAAGCATGGAGATTAATTGAGAGCTGCCTGAACCTGGAGGACCAAGTGAGCGTCATTAGAGCCATCTGAAAATGAGGGAGAAGAAACCATGAGAGGGAGGATCAGGGCCAGAGTCTGTGTGCTGCATGGGTGAGTAATGTCTACATGCCGAAAGCTGACAGCCCTGGGGGCCGGGCAGGCTACCATGAACGTCACTACTGCTCTTTTGCTATTATAAAGGTCCCATGTTGCTCTTGCAGCCGTGCAGGTGGGTGATGCCAACTGCTGTACTGCTGGGGATGCTCCCTAAGGCCGCGGCATCCTGTGGGGCAGCTGCCTGCCTGGGCCTGCTGCCTGCATCCCTTCCTCCTGCCCGTGGGGCTGGGGAGAGCCAGCGGGGAGCACGAGGGAGGCAACGAGAAGTGCCCAGGGGCAAGTGTGCGGGATGGGAGCTATGGGCTATGGGATGGGAGCCCGTGTGGGTGCTGCTGGGCTGAGCCGGGTTAACAGCAGGGCTCTGCCCTATCCCGGGCCCTGCTGCCCCATTCCCTCCCCCGGCGGGCGCCCCCTCCGGTCGGGCGCTGAGGGAAGGCGGGCGGTGAGTGCAGTGATGCGCCGCGGCCAGCAGGTGCCACTGCCCCCCCGTGCTGCCCGGGGCCGCCGCCCGACACGGCGGCAGCGCGGAGCGGGCAGCGCCCGGCCCTGGGGGTCCCTCCGCCTGCGCCCCGCTGCTACCGGCGAGGAATGGGAGCCCGGCCCTGTCCTGCGCCCCGCGGGGCCGTCGGGCAAGCGCTGCCCCCAGGCAGCTCCAGAGGGCACGGCCGCGCAGCCGGCACCTGCAGCGGAGCCCGTCGGTGCGGCCGGGCACACGCGGGACGGGGCGGCAGCTCTCGGCATCACAGCGCGGACCGGGGATGCCCCGAGACCCGCGGGCTGCCAGCGCTGCGCGGTGGTTGTATCTCCCCGGACACACACCCTGCCCGCTCCCCCCGCGCACCCGCCGGGCTTCGCTGCTCTCTGCTCCGGGTGCGAGCTGCGGGGCAGCGGTGCGGCGGGTCTGGGGTGTGCGTTAGGGCTGAGGTGCTGTGGGTGGACGGGAGCGCACAGCGCAGGATGGGCAGAGCGGGGAGCGGGTGCGTGCGTCCGTGAGTGAGCCCCGAGCGAGGTGAGTGCGCGGGGGGCGGCGGGGGAAGCGCGGGATGGGCGGGCGGCGCGGGTGTGTGCCTGAGTGTCTGTGTGTGTGTGTGCGCGCTCACCGGGGGCAGCTCCCCACGTGGGGCTGACGCGGCAGCCCCGGCCTGATCCGGGGCTATAAAGCTGCTCGGCGGAGAGCGAAGCAGAGCAGCAGCCGCCGGCTGCAGCCACAGCCCCGCTCCGCGCCCCGCTGAGCGGCTCCCGGCGGGCAGCGCCCCAGCATGAGCCGCGGGAGCTCGCACCCCCCCGGCGGCCGCCGCGCAGCTCCGCCCGGGCCAGCGGCGCGGTAGGAGCGCGGAGCCCCGCGGAGCCGGGCGCGGTGCGGGTGGGGCAGGGGGCGAAGGGCGGGTGTCCGCGCAGCCGGGGTTGATGTTTAACCTGGAGCGCCCGTTCACCGAGAGGGGCCACTTCTTCTCCTCCATGGAGTACCAGCGGCAGCTGGAGGAGGAGGAGGGCTACCCGACCCTCGGCACCAACGGGACCTTCAATGACAGCGGGGCCGGGCCGGGATGGGGCACACCGTACCTCCTGCACACCACCATCACCCTCATCAGCCTGGCGGGCTTGCTCATGCTCTTCACCGTCTTTGGCAATGTCCTGGTCATCATCGCTGTCTTCACTAGCCGGGCGCTCAAGGCCCCCCAGAACCTCTTCCTGGTGTCCTTAGCCTCAGCTGACATCCTGGTGGCCACGCTGGTCATCCCCTTCTCGCTGGCAAATGAGGTGATGGGGTACTGGTACTTTGGCAAAGTCTGGTGTGAGATCTACCTGGCCCTGGATGTGCTGTTCTGCACCTCCTCCATTGTGCATTTGTGTGCCATCAGCCTGGACCGTTACTGGTCCATCACACAAGCCATCGAGTACAACCTCAAGCGTACCCCCCGCCGCATCAAGTGCATCATCTTCATCGTGTGGGTCATCTCGGCTGTCATCTCCTTCCCACCACTCATCTCCATTGAGAAGAAGAGTGGGCAGCAGGCTGACCAGGGGGTGGCAGGGTGCAAGATCAATGAGGAGAAGTGGTACATCATCTCCTCTTGCATTGGCTCCTTCTTTGCTCCCTGCCTCATCATGATCCTGGTCTACATGCGCATCTACCAGATAGCCAAGAGGCGAACCAGGGTGCCACCAAACAAGAGGGCAGAGCGCCCCGAGAAGAAGCAGAATGGCCTGACTGACAAGGAGGACCTGCCAGCCACAGCTCAGCATAATGGGGAGAAGGCAGCAGGAGGTGGCAGTGGGCAGGAGGGGGAGGTCAACGGCATAGACATGGAGGAGACCTCTTCCTCTGAGCACCAGGAGAACAACCAGTGTAAGAAGTCGGCGAGACCACCGAGGGGAAAGACCAAGACTAAGCTGAGCCAGATTAAGCCTGGGGACAGTTTGCCCAGGAAAGTGGAGGAGGAGAGGAACACCAAAGGGTCCCGGTGGAGGGGCAGGCAGAACCGGGAGAAGCGCTTCACCTTCGTGCTGGCGGTGGTTATCGGGGTCTTTGTCATCTGCTGGTTCCCCTTCTTCTTCACCTACACGCTGATGGCTGTCTGCAAGAGCTGCTCCGTGCCCAACACCCTCTTCAAGTTCTTCTTCTGGTTCGGTTACTGCAATAGCTCCTTGAACCCTGTCATCTATACCATTTTCAACCATGACTTCAGACGGGCCTTCAAAAGGATCCTTTGCAGGATCGAGAGGAAGAGGATTGTTTGAAGGACCCTTTGCTATGGGCAGGACTAACTCAAGACTTTCTAGGAGAGCGAAGCATGGCTCTCTTGGGCTGTGCTTGCACGGGATTGTTTCCTTCAGCTCATGAACAGGAAGCCTTTGAACCCCGAGATGAGCCTATGGAAATGCCAGGCAGCAGCAGTGAGGAGCAGCAGGCAAGTGGAAGCCCGAGCCATGGCATTCAGCTTTCCAGGGGAGGATGGCCTTTGTCTTGGTTGGTTTGTTCTGTTAGTTTTGGGTTTCCTTCTGCCAGAATCTCTCAGTGGATCTTTTTGTGACTGCTCACTTTGACTCTTTAAATACAAGCAGCATGCAGCTCCGTGAGATGAACAGCAAAGAGGGAGTATGCCACCCCAGCGGTGTTGGCTTTTCTAGTTCGTTGTATCTTTTATTTTCCCCCAGTTCTATATGTAATTAATTTTACCCCCCTTGTAAAGTGCAGTGTTGTATCCTGAATTTGAATGTCTTAATTTTTGTAAGGCAAGCAGCTTTGAAGTCGTGAATGCTTTAATGATCTTTGACACCTGAAAAGTCCCTCTTTTCCCCAAAACCCCCTCACTCAAAACCACTGGCCAACTAGAGCCATTCCCCCTACCTATCAGTTTGATAGTATAATCAACGTTTTCAGGGTCCTGCCTGTTGGGTTTTTTGGGCTATAAATCTTAGGATCACAGACCTCACTCACCAGCCTGGCTGTTTTTGTTGTTATGTCTTTATATTGTACCTGACTCTGTTTGTTTTCTGTGTTGCCTGTGATATAATGCAACTAAGATTGTAACTGCCTGCTCGTTATTGACTAAAGCAGACCCTGCTGGAGCAGTGGCTTTGCTGTACAGGCAGGGACATCCCAGGCAATGGAGTGACAGGCAGTTTCCCGTGCAACATGAGGCTTGGGAACCAGCCAAGCTCCCCATGAGTTAATCTTGGTTGGTATTATGCCACACTGCAACACCGGGATGTGTTCGATGCTAACTTGCTCCCCCTGCCTCCCACTGTAAATAGATAACATTTCAAAGCAAGGGGCAGGGCTCAGTGTATCACGTTATCTCATTTGCATTGATTTGTGATGGTTTAACTCCTGCGGGATTTCCTGCAGGAGTGGAGGGGGTTTGGGTGCAGGGCGGTTCCCTCTTTCCAAGTTAAGGGAGAAGAGTTCAGTTTCTACTCCTCCAGTTTCATCTTCCCTAAGAAATACAAAAGCATCCCTCTTTCAGTCTTACACCGGGCAACAACTCCAAAATGAGAATCTTAACCGGCAGTGTCTCTGGTATTTCCTAGTGTAATTCAGCTTTTCCCCTTCTTTTTTAACCGTGTAAATATTGTGAGGTTGGAGCAGGAGGGAGAGTCGATACTGACTGCTTTTACACTCGTTTCCTGAAACGTCTTTCAGCCATTTCTGCTAAGATATAATAAAACAGAAATGGACAGAACAAATCTGACATCCTTGTGCCGTGAGAAATGTCTGGAGAGCATTGAAAGGAAAAGCTTTTGATTCATCACAATAAATGAGTCTGTAAAACCTTTTAATGTTATGAAAACAGCTTTATCAAGAGCTGACGGTCATAGAAATTGTTTGGAGGAAGCAAAGTTTGTCTAAGTCTCGTGTCTAAGATGAATTCGCCTTCTCTGGTGTCGTGTGGTGCATAGGAAGAGACTTTAAACCCCAACCTTTTTACTTTCGGGAAGTGTTTTGTTGATTTTGCTCTCTCTTATGACTTTGTGATTAACTCCGAGGGTCCCCGGATGCATCTTGGGACCTGGAGAGCAATGTTTACATTCACTTGCATTTTACGGATTGAATCCTCAAGAGGTGAGGAAAGCAAATAAACTGTGCTTTAATGTAAAACCAACCCCAAACCACGAGCAGAACTTGCTATAATGGATGATTATTTTTATTAAATAAAAGAGCGTTTACAGATCAAGTGTGAAACCCTCTGCATAATGTTAGCTGCTTTATCCTATTCTATTTTCCAGCTGTTCACCCTTCCTCCGGCAGCTTTGGGCTTGATGTGTTTTAAAGAACACACTGGGAAAAGCACTCGTGTTTTCTGTAAGGTGGTGTTACCCCAGGTAGGGAACAATGCCTCCATTCATTGTGCAGTGGCATAATAACAAATGAGCCCTTGGTACTTCTTGGTCTTTGTTTTCTTTATCCCCTTTCATGCCCCAGTGAAAGCACTTGTGTTTCTTAAAGAGCTCAGTGTTTCAGGGGTGGTTTGCTCCCTGGCCATGCAGCCTGGCAGTGTTGCTAGGGATGCCAGGCTGGTGCAGCATTTACAGCTATGGGTTGAGAGGTTCTTAGTAATTAGGCTGCAGATGGGATTAGAAAGGCTGGAAGGGGCATTTGTTATATGCAGAAGTGTCCATCCGAGTGGGACTGTTTCCAGCTGGATGGGCTCACACCAGTGCTGCCGAGACCCTCCCTGCAGGAGGGTGGTGGGGATTCACCGAATGGAGGGCTGCTGCTGTGTGGCTATCTGCCTTCGTGAGGACCACAGGATCCACTCGCCATTGGCTTCAGCTGTGCTGCTTCTTTGCCACAAGTGCCAGGTAGCTCCAAAGGTGGTGGGGAGGATCTGAGGTGCTGATCCTGTGAGTGCTTTAGTTGTGTGTTTCGTTTTGTCCAGGAGCACAGGTAACTGTCTGGGAGCTCTGGCTCCTGTTCTCACTGTTGGGGGTGCCTGGAGCCACCCTGCTTCCCTGCTCTGCTTCTTGTTTGGTGAGAAAATCAGTGACCAGAGCTCAGTGCTGGAGCTCCTGGTTTCACAGCCCCACTCTGCCAGTGGCTGCGGTGCTCGGCAAGCTGGGAGGTGGACCAGAGCTGGCAAGCAGCACCGCTGCTGGGCATAGGGCACCCTATGATGGCCAAGAGATGAACATCTTGGTCACCTCATGATGGCCTTTGCAGGCCAGGAGAGCTTGATCTGGGCAGTGTCCTGCTGTCCATCCTCTGGTCTCAGCTGGCCCTGTTGGCCTTGAAGGGTTTTACAAAGCAGACCCCAATGAGGCATAGGAGATGTTGCCTGGGACAGGAGGTAATCCAGCAGCTATTGGTTACTCTTGCCTCATCCCTCTGGTTGTCTGACTGTCCCTGTGGCCAAATCTCTAGTACAGACTGCAGAGTATATCGATGGGTTTGGGGCCGGGGCACTGGGGCTTTGGTGGGCTTTCAATGGGTGAAGCCTTGCACAGCTCAAATGTCTGATTTCTCCCAAATTTCCATCAAAAGTAAAAGGTGCATAAAACTGAAATTATGCCCCAGGGTTGTGTCCTTCTCAAAACCTCGTGCCCTTGTGGCCAAATAAAATACTCAAGGGTCTGATTTCCATGGGGGCAATGGCTCCCTGCATGTGACACAGCAGAACTGCCTGCCTGCCCTGCGGTAGGTGAGGACCAGCCCTGCTGCCTCCAACACAGAGGTTGTGTTGCTGTGAGCTTTGCTGGGATCCTCCCTCCGGCTCTGCCATAACCATGTCCGGCCCTGCTCACCTCTGTGCCTGCCCCATCACCCTTTCCAGGTCTTGATGCCTGGCTTTTCCCCTTCCCAAATCCCTCCCCTGCAGGAGAAAGCTGCCTCATTGCTCCCAGCAAATTCCCATGCAAATGACGCATTAGGAGATGGAATGAACTTCGGTTGTGTTTTATAACCTTTTATTTTGCAGCTGAGAGGTTAATGGTGCCAGGGCAAGGAGGGAACCTGCCTCCAGGTGGGGTGAGAGCCATCCAGCCTGGCACAGCAAACAGTGGGCAGATGCTGCTGCCAGCTCTGCCCTGGAGTCATTTCTTCATAGCTTTCCTGCATGGGGTGACCCTGCACCCTACACGCTATATAGGGACCCCAGAGAGCAGCCCAAAGGGCTCAGGGACATGCAGGAGGGACCCAGGTGAAGTGGTCTGGTGTGGCACTAAATGTCCCTGCACAAGCAGCAGAGTTGCCCTTGAAGAGGCGGTGTCCTCCTACCCAGGGCTCGTCCCTGACCCCCTCAGTGTATTGACACATGCATTTATTTTGGTGGGGTTTTGGTCCCCATTCTCTGGCATGGGGAGGACAAGGACCTTGTTGCACAGAGGAGCCTCTCCAAGATGTTCCAGCAAGGGATGGACTCAGCCCGAATTATTCTGCTCATACAAAATGCCTTCGTGGGTTTCAGCCCATGTCCATCAGGCATCCTATGCCGTAAGTACCCCCAATCCCACCCAGCATCCCCAGCCCAGGGGTTGCTGGACCTGGTGCCTGGGGATTTTGCTCTGGGTTGGGTGGCCCTGCTGTCGTCAGCTGATGCTCTTTGGTTTCTTTATTTTACTTTATTTCTTAATGTTCCCTGTTCTTCCACCACTGGAAAAGTTCAAAGTCTGTTGAGATTGCTCCTTTATTGCAGCCAGTGCCTAGGCAGACAGTGCACTTGGAGCTGGCTCACCATCTCTGCTATGAACTGTGCTTTGCAGCTGGCTTTTAGGAACATCTCAGTGACTTGCTAAGTATCTGTAGCTGTGATTGCTGTGCCTTATCCCAAGCTGTAGGAATGGAGTGAAGAGAGAACATGGTTAGTGGGGACCTCACCCCCTGTGTTAGCCACTAGTATTCAGTCAGCTCACAAATGCTCCAGGACCAGATTCTGACCCCTCTGTGACCGGAAGGGGTTGTGTAGTCTGAACACTGGGAAGTCCAGGTGAAATTCCAGCAGGGGATCACACTGCAGTAATGCTGCATAAGGACACAGTGTGCTCTCAAATGTCTTCAAGTCTGAGCAGAGAGAATGGTGAGCAGGGTTGTGGGGGGCACCATAAAACATGGTTGGTCCCAGGAGGGAGGTTTGTTACAAGCAGAGGAGGAGACCGGCTGTCAGAAGATGTTGGGAGGTGTTGAATGGAGATGCTGATGAATTGAGCTGCTCATTCAACATCCCTTCTTGGGGGACCTTCTTGGCCATTTGAGTTGTGTGCTTGGAGGGCTCATTTCCCAAAGAGGACCACCAGTGTGTGAGAACATCTCAGACCCAGATGTATAAGGATGTGAGATGGGTCCCAGCACCCAAACCTGACAAAAAGTCATGAGGACAAACCATAGGTGCATAGGTGTCTATCAATAAAGGTATAAACTTGCTGGCTTAAACTGGCTTAAAATTACTTAAACTGGCTCTAGTTTTGTCTGTTAATGTGATCCTTAGCTCTGTTTTGGCTAAGTTAGGGGACGTCATCCATGCTGGCTTGGATCTAAGGTCCCACTCTCCCTCTGGAGCCCTGAGAGTGGCCTGTAGCAGATCTTAAGGAACAGGCAAGGACCCTTCCCTGGAGGCTGGGGGTCATCAGGCTCACAGGGATTTCCTGGGACCAGTGGTGCCTTTTGCACTACTGGAGAAATTCCACTGACATGTGTTTCCCTTCAGCAGTGCTCTACAGTGGGAGGTCTGGATGCCTTTCAAACACATCCTTGAGTCAAACCCCAGCAACTGGGTCTGTGTGAGAGCAATGGGATGAAGGGGTTTTATTAGGAGGCGAGGAGAGCTGATCCGAGCATCCCTGCTTTCCTTGCAGTGTTTGGCCTATATTGGTTTGGGCACAGTCTGGGGTATGGCGTTTGCAGGAGCAGCCTTGAGGTCCTCCAGAGCTGCATGACCTGCTGTAGGGTTCACTCCAGGAGATGAGAAACACTTGCTTTAAATCAGCTGCTATGTGAAAGGATTGATTGCTCCTTTGCCGACTGAAACGGTCGTGTTTTGCTGGACCATGACTTTATGGCCTTCTTCCTGTTTGTCAGTTGCTGTCCACAGAATAGGGTGAGCTTCCCACCAGTGGACATCTCTGATAAGATAATGCCTGCTGAAGGCTTCTTTGCCTTCATCTGCACGCATGGAGTTGCTGCAAAGCATTCATCTGAAGATTGAAACCTTAAGGTGTTCCTGAAAAATCCCTCTAGTAAAGAATAGAATAAATGTATAGATAAGTATTTAAGAGTCCGCATCCAGCCTCCTGCCTTCCTGAATCGCCTGAGCTTCTGTTTTAGAGTTGAAATGCTGAATTCTGGCCTTTTATTACCAGAACACCTTCTGCCCCCAGGAAAATTTGGACAAACTCTTCCTATTGCAGACCCAAACCTGCAGGGTTAAACCCTGAGTGTGCAGGGTTTACCCTAGTTACACCTGTGCAGCTTGGCTGCTGAGGCTGATTTACACCCCGGCAGAGCTCCCCCTCTCCTAACAATTATCCCTGCAATCATGATTCCCGGGTAGTCAAGTGATAAGGCCTTTCAGTGTAAAGCTGAGTTTGTTCTTGGTGTCATGATGCAGGTATTTGACCTGAAATGGCTCCTTAGAACAAGGTCTGTCAGAATGAGCTTCCTGTCACTTTAGGCAGGGCTGTGCCCGGTGCTTTGCAGCCTTTCCATGGCACAAACGCAGCTCTCTGTGTTCATTAACTGCACTGTGGTATCACCCAGACAGGGCACATTTATAGAGAGGGCGCCAAATGCATTACTAAGGTTTTCTGCTCCCCAAAGAGGTACCTGAAATACAGAGAATACACAACCCAAGTCAATCAAGTCGAAAGAGAGTGGAGTCTCCCCATTTCTCTCGGTTAGTGTCTGACCTGTAACCAAAGCACAGCCCCAAGACTTAAACTTCAGAGATGTTAAAAGCGATCCCACATTTATTATTTTCAACACATCTTGTGCCTTTTAAGCCAACATCAAAATTTTGTGGGGCTAAAGGCATTAAAATGGCCAGTTTAAATGGAATAATCTGGTTTACTTACATTGAAATATTTACCATTACAGGGCCTCTGGCTTTACTGTCTCAAGATAATGAAGATAAATCTCATACTTTTTGAACAGCAGTATAATTACTTCCATCAGCACCGGTCAGCATTTGGGTGAGAGGGCTTTAAAACAGCGCAGCAGAGGAGAAGAAAAGCTAGACGCTGTTCTGCTAAATCAGGCACACACCGAGGAAAACAAGGTAAGTAGTGTTGTATGTAGGGCAATCTTTCATCACTGTTGTCTCTACTGGGGCTAATTGGAAAATGTGTTCTGGCTGTATGACTGGTACGAATGGGGTTTGGTCCAAATAGGGTTTTCTGTAGTAGCATAAGATGGTTGTAGCAGCGGATGCAATGGTGGCAGCTGTCTTTATAGCCAAGTGTTGGCTGGCTTAAGTCCTTTGCGCTGGAAATGATCTGCTCCTACTGTAGCTGTTTCTCACTGTCCCCAGCAATGCCTGTTACTGGCACATCCACTTATGTGCCTGGGTTTTATTTCCTGTCACTCAAACAGCTTTTGAAATCACCTTATCGGGGATTCCTATTGCTAAGGATGTAACAGGGTCTGGGGGTGGGATAAGGCCACCACTTGTGGGGCTACAAATAAAGTCCATGGAAAATGAGAGATGGTGAAAAAGGATGAGGAAGTGGTTGGTGTAAACTGGATGACTCTACTGTACACCTGCAACAGGATTCAGCCTAAAAGGCTACAGGAGACCAACAACCCACCACAGCAATTCCAGCAGTGGGAATATAAAGATTGGACCCTCCCCTATTATTAATTGCTGTCTCAATTGGGATGGTACGAACTGGCATGTTCAAGTTATCAGATGTTTGATGGAAGGGGTGATTTTTTTAGCTGTTGTTTATTCAGACCAAGATTTAATTAATATTAAACAGATTAAATATTTGATGAAATAGACTGAAATTAAATATTTAGCTCCCTTTCCCTCCTAAATAGCAGCCCCAGTGGATGTTTATGTGGGCAGTAAAGCTAGAACATCTTCTGAATGTCAGAGAGCGTTCAAAGACCAGAGTTGCATGGGAGCATCATGTGTGGATAGGAATTAAATTACTCTTAGCCCTTGTCTTTGTCAGCCCATGTGGGAACATGGTCCTCCTTCCTCTGGGCTTACTCAGCTTATTCGTTGGGACTTCAGCTTTTGTTTCAGTGCAGGCTGTCCCTCCTGCTCTCCTGCAATGTTCATCTTCAACTGGGAAAGAGGCTTCATGGGGAAATGTTGTCTCCCATACTTCCCATTTCTCAGGACAGTGGGCAGGCAAACACAAACTGGGAAGCAAACAGCTTTGCTTTATAAGGTAATTACATCCCTCCTCCTGAAGAAGATGTGCAGGGAAATGGCATCTTGCTTGAAGGAGGGCAGCTCCTTCCCCACCACTTGTGCAGGCTGGTGCCCCCGTGCATCCCCTACCACAGCTGAGGTGGGACCGCTGTCTCTAAGGTCTGCTGGCGGATGAGCCTGGTTTGCTGAGTGTCAGCTGGTGTTTTGGGCACCATACAGAGCCTTGTGTGATTTGTGTGGTGGAGAAGCGTGTGGGGCTTGTCCTGTGCTCAGGAATTCTGTGTTTGTCCCACTCATTAAAACCCAGTATGCTGAGGATTTAGGACTTAAATCCATTGATGTTAGTTTCCATGCCAGTATCTTTCAACCTGTGCCTCTGTCATGAAGCATTTGCTTTCGCAATGGGGAAGGAAGGTTAGTGCCTGACTCAGTGAGCCCCGTGGCTGAAGATCAGCTGCAGGGAAGCATCCATGCATGGATATGTGCAGAAATGAAGCATTTTTGTCAGCCACAGGAGCAGCCTTGAACTGGAGCCATTGGGAGGCAACCTCAGCTTCCATTGGGAAAAGTGGACAGCTTTGCACTGGGAGAGAAGCAGCAAGGATCAAAGGTGATCAGTGTCAATGTGTGAGACATGGCAATACAGTCACAGACAACAAAAGAAAACATGATGTGGGTGTGTAGCAGATGTGCTTGGTCCAGTGCCTCTGCTGGGCTTGTGCCCTGCACGGGTGGCAGTGGTTTAACTGGGGAAGAAAACAGATAATACGAATTAATGAAGCTGGCATTTCCATCTTTGCCAGGCCTGAGGAAGAAAGCCACAGCAAAACCAAGCTCTCAGCCCTCAGCTGTTTGCTTGCAGCATGGTTTGTATAGGCCAGGGATGGAATCGTAGAGTAGTTTAGGCTGAGAAAGACTTTTAAGGTTGATCTGTTAATCTAGCACTGCCAAGTCCACCACTAAGCCACAGCCCTAAGTGCCACATCTGCATGTGTTCTGAAAACCTCCAGATAAACCAGAATATCTGGAATTTCATTATCAGCTTCAAGTACTCGTCTTGTAAATAGGCACAGACCACTTGGAGCCCACCCTAGTACTTATCCTTCTGTTCAGTTTGTGCTGGGAGGATTATTTGTCATCTATTCTACTGTGAAAATGATCTTTGCCTCTTTCTCAGTGGTTCTCTACAACTCTCCTTTGGACAGAACTTGTTTTGTAGGTGATTTATCACCTTTGGAAGTATAAAGACCTTGCCCCCTACCTTTGCCACCCCTTCCACCCTGCCCAAGCTTCTTTATGTAGCTGTCAGAAATCAACTGCTTGACCTTGGAGGTTGATACTTAAAGTAGTCTTATTGCCAAAATCCACCTGTTAGTGAGTGGAGACTGAGAAAATGAGCCTTGATGTGGTCAAACCAAAGATGTGCTTGGAGCTGTGGGCCCTGCCTGCTTATGTGCTGGCAGGGTTTGATTCAGTACCCTATAGAAGAGAGAGGAATTAATGTTTTATTTATAAGCCAAATTCAGATACCTTATCAACATTACAGTGTCTTGCTTTATCTATAGGAGCCTGACATTGCTTTATATCCCAGAGTGACACATCTCTCTTGCTGCAAGAGTAGATATATTTTCATTTGTTAGCATGAGGTTACTCAGTTGACTCATTTAGGAATTCTCATGCAAGTTAAAGCACACTGGAGTCGCAGCCAATGGCCAGTTGTGGGCTCTCTCCAGTCTGCTCCTTCTTTTGCTAGCTGGTGTGCTTGACCATGCTTGGTGCCACGGTCAGTGTCATAGCAACTCCACGTGACTGACATGGGTAGTACCAGCTCTGTAAAGTCATAGCACATCAGACGGCAATGTCCCTGCTCTAAGATCTTGCATGCCATAGCAGTGATCAACGCAGATAGATGTTCAAAAGGTGAATGAACAGTAAAACTAGCAGGATGTGCATATCTTGTGAAGGTTGTGTGAGCTCTCAAGAGGACTTTGAATGGCTGGGGCCAGTTCCCCAGCAGGAGTAAATTGATGAAGCCCTGTTGAAGTCTCTGGTCTTTAAGCCCAGCACACCAAAGTGGGTCATGCTTTGCAGCAAGTGGGATTGAGAAGATCTAGGGCTGGTCTGTTGGGGCAAGAAACTGGATTAGATTATTTCCCAAACTCTTTCTTAGCTTGAGGTTTTTGATCCTATATGTGTGTGAAAGGAATTTTGGTGGCATGAGCCTCATTTGGATGCTTGTGTCTCAAATGCAGATCCTCAAAACTGAGTCTCAGAGCTGCCTGAACCCCAAAGCTATGTGGGCAACCCTGGTGACATACCCAGAGGGCTAATGGTGAATGATGGTGGACACTGGAAGTAGCTGCGCTGGGGATATGATCCATTCAGTGCTCAATTTTCAGTGCTCGTGTTTAGCCCCTGTGCTGGCACTGGCAGTATTTTAGCCAGTGTTTGTTTGGGTTTGGGTGTGCTAAACTTGTTTAAGAAGTACGTACAATATCCTAAACAGGGGGCTTCTAAACAGAAGTATTATCCTAACAGAGCAGTATGATCTGTATTTTTAGACCAGACCTCCCATTAAGCATGAGGGTAAATCCAATGCCTAGTTAGCAGCCCACTTTGGACTAGTGGCATCTGAAACATTTCAAAAGCAGTAGCAGGGTAGCGGCTTGTCCCTCTCATCACCTGCAGCATCATCGTGTGGGGATGAAGCTGGTGCAATCCACTTAGAGTGGTGATTTGCTAAAGGTCGAGTGAAAAAAAAAGCCGTGGTAGATAAATAAAAGATGGTTTTAAATAATTCAGCATGGGCCAGTTGTTGAAGCTTAACAGGACCAGAAAGCTGATCCCATTCACCTCGGTATAAAGCAGTGCCTGGACAGAGGGTAAATCAGGTCTATGCTGAGGACTCCTTGGGGAGTCTTGTGCTGTGTGGTCATGTTTGCTCACCCCCTTGCTAACCCCTCTATGGTTCTCAGGGACTGGCTGGGGACAGGGGGTGGGTTTGGTGTGGTGTCTTTAGGATCAGATATAGTTTCCCTTTTGATTTCCTGCCCTTCCCTTTGGTTCCTGCCAGCAGGAACACAGCCCCACTGCTAGCAAAGGGCATCCCTGGTCTAGGGTCATTTCGGGGGGGCCACGCTGTCCACAACTATCCAGAAAGGGCAGGCTGGTGGTACGGAGGTGAGCCCTGAGTTGAGGTTTACTGGGGCCCACAGTGATAATCCTTGCTTAGTGCATCCCTGACGCTCACAGCATCATCAGAGGGGCACATGCAAATGTGTGGAAAGAGCCAAACCCCAGGGCCTTACTCTGCTCTACTGTTCCCATGGCTGTGGGTTGCCTGCAGCTCAGCACCAGCCTGTCTGCAGACACCAGCACCCCACGGCCTTGCCCCTGGATGCTTACCCCTGTGCTATCAAATTGCCTCAAGCTTTATTGCCAGCAGGCAGCAGAGCCCCTGCAGACATCAAGGATGTCTTTTCTCTTCTCTTGCTAGGCTTTCAGCAGAGCTGAAAACAGGCAAGCAGAGAAAACCCTTCTCAAAGCAGATTTCTGAGGGCCTCTCACAGCAATGCAGCCGGAGGGGCAGGTCAGCACCTGGCAAAGCCAGCCCGTGCTGGTGGCTCTCCTTTCCACTTGATGGGTTGCACCAGGCTGTGGGTCTGCATTTTTAACTGTGAGGGATCAGTAAGAGCAGACTCCCCATGGTGGTCTTGGGATGCTGCTCCTCTTAACGCACAGAAGTCAGTGGCACCCTGCAAACACTGGATGAGCCCACTGTCACCTATATATGGCCCTCAGATCTGTGCTTCCTCTACTAGGGAAGAGAATTAGGTTGTGGATGAGCTGATTGTATTTTTGTCTTGTGACACAGAGAAAGGCACGTGCAATAGGAGCCCAAAGAGAGTCTGATGAATGCATTTCTAGAATCGGATTAATATGAACAGCTTTAGAGATATGACTAAAGTAGGAAAAGAAACTTGGAAAAGACCCCATCTGGGATAAAAGCAGAGAAAGCTATTTTTTGCAAATACCAGTATAGCTTCTGCTAAAAATATTATCTTGGACGTCTGTTAGAAAATGAGAACCAAATGTGATTCTGAATGGACTAATGCAGTCTGTCATTTCAGACCTCTCACTGCTGGTGGGAGATGTGCTTGCAGGCTCTCAGAAGCATGTCAGAAACCAGTCTGTGCAGAATCCAATGCCTCCAGCTTTGAAGGGAAAGGTAGATGCAAGAGAGCAGCATTTACGTATGGGCTGCTGAATTGCAGGATCACACTTTGCTGTGTGGGCAACCATATCCAGTCATAGTTTTGGGAAGAGTTTGAGAGTATGTAAGAGTTTCTAAGAACCAGGAGAATAGCATGCGGATTGCCACAGTTTCCTATAAGCAGTGGTGTTTACAGACACACAGAGTTAACTTCTTTTAAGACCTTCATTACTTAAGAGGAAGCAGGAACAATTATTGAGGTATGCAGGAGAAGAAGTCCTTGCAAGAGAGGCCACATCAGAGCTGTCATTCTGTTCTGTATTTAAGGCCCTTTTTATCTGTGTCCTTTCCTCTCCTAAGAATCTCACAGAAGCAACAAGGCAGGTTTCTCTCCTTTTCACACATGTCCTTGCCTCAGCCTCCCAGTTTGTTTCTTAAGCCAACAGCAGCTGGGAACACTGTGTTCACAGTGAGTTCAGGTTGCAAACATCAATGCTGGTGCCAAAGCCCTGAGAATGATTAAAAACCTTCAGGGTACCCTTTGGTACTAACTCAGCATACAAGTGTTTTTGGAGTGTTTTCCACCTAAACTTCTCACTAATTTAATATTAAGCTCTGCTCCAACTTTGCCCTTTCCAAGCAGTGATCCAGCAGTTCCCTGGCCTTCCTTCCAAAGGCTTACATGGGGATTTGTTTTTCCTTTGGAGCTGATAAATGTGTCTTTTATTTGAAATGCACTGGTCGGAGCACTTCACGCCAGGCAGAGGTACAGGAACATACAGTCCTACAGAGTGCATCCTTCCTGGCCCTGCCTGATGGTTTCACCTCATCCTTGCAACTGTATGTCAGGGAAAGGCCTGGCTGTTACCTTTATGATCAGAGCCTGTGAGAACACAGTGATGAGAAGGCACTGAGGCCATCAGAGCATTTACGGCAGGCAGCACTTGAGGCTCTCCTAAGTATGAAACCAAGTATGTCTCTCGAGGGAAAATTTTCTCTTGGATCTCCTTGATGGTATGCAATTCATCTGCCTCTGCCTGCGTTAAAACACAAATGATATCATGATGGGACCTGAGAGGTCAAGATCACATCAGGAGTCAGCAATGCATGATCTAATAGAGAAGATCAGGAGGTGTCAGCTGCATTTCCCTAGGGGTTTCTAGGGACCTCAACTGTTATCACCTTTGTTAGCCCATTACACAAATCCTGTGGTATGACGCCTAAGACCAAGAGAGCTCCAAGGTGGCACAAGGAGGGCAGGGCAGTCAAGTCTACCAATTCCCTTGGGTTGAGGGTGGTGAGAAATCTCTTCACCTTGCAAGCTCAGAGCATCCGCTTTGCTGTTGCCTGGCAGGCTTGTCTCTAAGATGGCTTCCCCAGAGGCACATTTAACCTTCGTGGGACTTAAGACTGTAAGCTGGAACATTGCATGCCCTGCAAGCTAGGTGGCTTCAAGGAAAGTCCTCGTTAGTCCAGGGAAGAGCTATTTCAGCCAAAATCATGCCCGATCACTATCGTAGCGAGAAAGCAGCAATGTTTCTTTGTTTTATTATTATTTATTACTTGATCAAGTAATTGATGGAAGCTCTGGGAGCTTTGCCCTGACAAAAGCAACAAAACAACACCAGAAGGTGTTTTTCCTGTGACATGTTTTGGTTCTGTCACTGTGTGTAGTTTTTGTCATCATTTTGTTTTGCCCAACTGTATTGCTCTGGGCACGATGGGGAAGGAAAATCTCTCCTTCTGTAAATACTCCTCAAGCCACCTGCTGTCACAGCAGATTGCTGCAAGTGTCTCTATTCCCAGGGAGCAAAACCTTTGAAAGTCCGAGATTTCAGGCCACGTTGCATATATGTGGCTGGCCTGATCCACCTAAGTATTTTCAGCAGGTTTTGGATGCAGCCCTTAGAGCATTGAACAGCTGTAATACAGAATGTGAACCTCCCATGCAAAGACTTAAAAGGACCTGGATTTCCAGACTGTAGGAAGAGGAACATTCTCCAGCAAAAATCCTTCTGCAAGGCCTTGCTTTTATCTCTTAGGCATTGCCAGCAGAAGGAAAGACTTTTGCACTTGCCTGGGGAGTACTCAGGCATTATGTGCTAAATGCTTTGACATGCACTGACTTCTTAACCCTTTTGCCATGGTACATGAAATGTGTCTTTCAGCATGCTCAGCTGCATTAAGAGTCTTTGAAGGCTTTTTATTTGAACTCTGGGTTTCCCTTCTTCTCAGTTCTTGCTGTCTAGCCCTACCCTGCAAAGACCAGGACTAGAAATATTCTCCTGAGCTTCGCAGTGATTCTATCTATGTATGCAGCAGCTGGCTTTGTAGGCAAAATTTTGCCCATCTTTATGCCTGTTGCAGCTTATTAATGTGTGGCATGACCATAATGCATCTGGAAATAGCCCAGCGCTAACTGCTTGCTTTCTGGCCTTGTCACCAATGCTTCTGCCAGGTTGACTCCACTTCATATCTGCTTTATTTTGGATGCTTCTTTTCGTTATTTTATTTTTTGACAGTGCCCTCGGGGATTTTGGCAAAAGAAAAGGAAAATGGAAAAATCTTCCTGGCAGAATCTATTCTTCTGACACAGCAGCAGCTGCTGTGGAGGAGAGCCAACAACAGGGATCCTCTTTGGAGGAGTTCACAGGCTGAGGATCAGAGCATGTGCTTCTCTCCTTGCTTGGTAGTGCAAGCTGCCTCCCTGCAGAGAGTGGTGATGGCCAAATCAAGCTTGAAATGTGACATTCACAGCTTTAAATTAGACATATGCAGTTTCACTTTCCCTCCAGAATGCAGACCAAGAGGTGACGATCTTCCAAGGCTTCCCAAAAGGTGGTCTAGGAACCTCCCCCGGTGCTGATCCAGGATGGGATGGACTCAGCCTGTTTTAGGCACCTATATTAAGGTAAGTTGAATCACCCTGAGCACTCACCTTCTCTTGGCTGATGGTGAAGTGAGCCTTCTAGCCAGCTCTGTGGGAATGCTTGCTCTGTAGAACTGCAAATTCGGGAGAGAGAAATCTGGTCAAGGAGAGAACAACATTCTTTCCTTCCTACCTATTGTCCTGGTAGGCTGCATCCCAATTACTGCAATAAGATGACCATTTGCAGCTCTTCGTTATTTATTGGGCCTTAACTGAATATTTAAATAAGCACAGCCACAGCAGAAAAAGAGAAAAACTTGGCAGGCACTTCTCATGCACCTGATGTTTGGATATGTAACTTTGGAGCAGAGCTGTGGACAGGGACTAAGACCACAGAAGATGATGGTCATGGATCAGGCACTGGTCTGGATTTCATGAGCTGACACCGCAGATGCAGGATGCTCTCAAGAGTTTGATGATTTGATCTGATAATCCAAAAGCTATGTTTCAGTTTTAGGAGAGGACTTTATCCTTCATCTTCCCATCTCTTTCCCTTTCCTGTTTCACACTGTTAATCACACTGGCAGGATGCCTTCCAGGCTGAGACTATTCTGAGAGCAGGGTGAGGGGAGGGTGCTCAGAGGGAACAGCAAGCTGTGTATTTTCCTCCTCTAGCACGATTTGGCCATGATTAATGCGCATGGAAAATAATCAGCACTTTCAGACTAATTCTGTAGGATTATTAAAGGGATAGGAAGGGCAGAGGAGATAGTTTGCTGCTTTTATTCCATTTTTAGGACAGAGCTCAGGTGTTGTGTGAGCATTGGCAGGTAACATCAGGCATCTTGCATTTAAGGCAGGGAGCAAAATTTGTCTTTTTTCCTGGAAAAGGCAGTGTTAGTCTGAGCTTTGGAGATCTTCTATTCCTTCCCTAAGCAGGATCAAAGGAAGCTCACTCATAGTTAGACCAACACAGTTGTTATTAAAGGGAAGAGGGATTATAAATTTGGAATCTTTGGAAATGGGATGATTATGCCTCATTCTGAGCTAGTGATCACCACTCAGCCCTTTCATCCCTCCTTTCCTTATGCTGTTTATATACTAATGCAAAGAGGGACAGGAACAGCGAATTACTGCTGGCTCCTAAGGAAAAATGCACCATGCAGGAGCTGGGTCAGGATCTATGGGCATTGAAGCAGCGTGGTGCCCCTGTTCCTTACGCACATTGCCACAGCTATTCTGTATACACTTAGGTCAGATGGAGCTACTTACAACACATGCACGTATTCAGCAAGAGCAGTCTTGCTGACCATTCCTGGTGCTGGCAAACTCCCCATTTACTGGCATGAACTCTCTTTTATCCTATTAGAAAGGAAAATATTATCTTGTTTTATATGCTGGAGGTTTTGTAAATCTTTCTTCCCCTCATGTCTTAAAGCTAAATAATAAGACATCAGTTTACTGGAGAGATTGTAATATGTCTCCAGGTTTTATAATGCACTAAATAAAACACAAAAATGACTGGTATGAAAAATACTAGAAGAGCCTATTTTGTTATTATGATCACATCCCTCTCTGGCACAGAAAAAACGTGTCATCTACTTCTTTTAATTGCGCTTTTCTACAACTTTGAATTTGCATTTTTATTTATTTTCCATTTTCTTGTAATTCTCATTTACCAACACAAAATTAGCACTTCTCGTCCCTGCTGAGCTCACTGCTGCTGAGTTTTTTTCCTGAGTTTTCTAATTTGGCAAACATTGAAAAGGGTTTTTTTTCTCCAATAAGTTTCTACAGGTGTCCAAGCCTGAGCAGAGAAATTATTGCCCATAACTGCTTTATTTCAGTGTCTACAGATATTGAAGACAGAGGAAAGAATCGTTGGCTCTCTGAATTAAACTGTAAAGAGCAATTGGATGCTGCAGCATTCAGGAGTCAGGCATCGTGCCTAATCACAGCTGAGTGCAAGATTGAAGATGTCTCCTGCTCTGCTGGAGAGCTGGTGGCTGTGTGGGTGCCCTGATGCCTTCTGGGGCCATTGAGGCAGTGAGTGCATGAGACTGCATTGCACAGCAAAGCCTTGGGAGTGGGATGTCGAGGGAATAACTCCCATTGCCTTCCTGCCCTCTGGGTGATTGTGGTGCCTCTTGGGCGACTGTGAGCATGTAGCTAGGAACTGAAGGTAAATAGAATGGCACACTGAGAGATGGGTGCTCTGCCCCAGCAAGTGGGGAGCAGAGAGAGGAGATGGAGGGATCTGGACAAGTTTGGATGTGCTGGTGCACACAGCCAGGGCTCGGGTGTGCAGCTCCAGTGGTGCTTACCAGAGGAGCAGCTCCTCCCTGCTGTCCCTTTGCTTGTTCCCTCGTTACAGGGAGCTAAGGAGAAGGCAGTAGCTGTGTTGTCTCCCTGCTTAGCAGTAGAAACTGGCCTGGGGCTTTCCTATTTCATCCCCATAGGCTTGTTCCCATTTTCGAGGATGAGTTTCAGGGCTCAGCTCTGTAAAGACGATGCCCTGCAGCTTGAGCATGCTGCGCTGGGAAGCCTGTGCGCCTTGGTGAGGGTGGTCATTTGAAGATGAGCCAAAAGCACCCACAGCGGGTGAATGGAGGAAGGGGGTAGTGAGAAAGAGAGAGTGAGAGAGACACCTACTCAAGCCGCCATGCCCACAGGATGAAGCTGTCTTCACTTGCAGTTGTGTAGCTCAGATGAGAGACCCCGTGAGCTGCAGCAGTGGGGACCTCAGTGCTGGACAAGGTTCACTAAGCATCTTGTGTGGGCATCACAATCTCCATGCAGGATGGAAAGCACCTTGGGTCCTGCTTCAGTGACTGCAATGGCAGAGGCAGGATTTCCCTCGTGTGCTGAAGGAAAAGGAGACTGTTCCCAGCCACCCTAAAACCTCAGTGCTGGTGACCTATGTCCTGCAGAAAGGTCAAAAGAGACGCAAGGCCGCTGGCACCTTTTGAGAGGTGCCACGGCAGGAATTGTATTCCACTGATACTTTCTAAATTGAATATTTTTATCCTGTCAGGTCAGCTTCAGGAATATGCTGTAGGTATGGGAATTGAGATGGGGATTATAGCTAATCATTTTTAGTTTTAGGATGTAAGAACTAAACCTATTCTGGACAGACCTGGACAGCCTGCTCTAAGTAAACAGGACAATCCCATGGGCTCTACCATGTGAAGACTTCCTTAGGAGGTCAAAAATGCTCAACAGGTCAGGGAAGAGAAAAGAAGTATTTTCAGGGCCTCTGGCCTTAGAGTTGTTTTGCCCAGACTGACAGCAATGAGCTACAAAGTGGCCCTCGGGTGGCCCAAATGGAGTATAGTTCAGTGATCCTTGCTGGAGAGGTGAATGTCAACTGTTCCTGCAGGGCATATTAGTCTGGTGCTTGACCAATGTATTAGAATGGAGATTTGCTTTTTAAGGGTACAACCTGCCCTTGCAGAATAAACCTGCTGACTCTAGTTTCTTCTCTTTCACGGATGAGTGCAAGAACCCGCGGTGGTCAGGAGATCGCTTCAGCAACGTCCTGACTCAAGCAGCTTGTTGCGTTGTTTGTAGAAGTCCAATTTTCTTCTTGAGGAAAATCGATGTAGCTCATTACGTACCTGAGAAAAGATCCCTGTGTCAAGCAGCTACTCATTCCACTGGGAAGGCAGCCCCTGAGCAGGCTCAGCTACTTCTCAGAGGCTGGACAACAGGCTGATAGCCTTTCTCTTAAATTACCCCTTCTGAGCTAAAACTGCCCCACTGAGAAGACTGATCAGCTTCCTGCAGACCACCAAAGAGCTGCTCAACAAGTGAACACCACCGGCCTTGGACAAAATATGCAATGGAACAAACTCCGACAAAAACAACACAAAAGTCTTTTTTAACAGCTGCTGTAATGACTTTGAGTTTTCATGCAGCTTCTATGTCATATCCTTTCTTCTGGGCTCTGGCTGCATCATTCAGCATTTTGGTTTCAGTGCTGTGATCCAAGATTTAGTATTAGGAGGCTGATTGGCAGCCAAATATTCTTTGTCTAGCCTGTCTTGAGTGGTGAGACAGAGTTCTGGTGCTTGGCTCAAACTTGGGATAAGTTTGAGACCTTTATGTTAGTGCAAAAGATGTTTTTAAAGCAGCTTTGGAGTCTGAGAGGGGCTGGGGCTGTTGGCTAGGCAGTTCTTTTGCCTAACGTGTGTGTATAGCTTTAGGGACAGCACTGTTGGTCAGTGTGTTAATGCAGGACCCAGCTTGGGAACATACTCACCCCAGTAAATATATACTTTGACTATTTGTATAAACTATAGATAGTGAAATTTGCTCCTTGCTGCAGCCCAGCTTCAGGATCCTGGACCCCAATCCCTTGTCAGAAGTTTGCTGGTTTAGAAAGTTGGAGAAGAAATTGTTCCTATATGAAAAGGAGAATGGGGGAAAAAACCCATACATGGTAGCTGCTGGGGAGGACATTCAGGGAGTAAATAGTCATCATCTTCATGTTTTGGTTTGAGATCCGAATAAGGCTAATGGAAACTTATCAGAAACATTTCACTGCAGTAAGTTAAGTGACGAGGTCAGTAAGATAAGAGGGCCAGTGCATGGGGAATTACTGAGGAGATTGCCTAAGGTACACACTAAGCTAAGCAGGAGGAGCTCTAAAGAAGAATACAAAGCTGGTAAATTCTGTTAAACTGATTCGCTGTCTTGACTGTTTGCAGGCTGCTCCGAAACCAGGACGGGTAACAAAATGAAGAGTGAGGTGCATTTTGAGAGAACTGTCAGCCAAGAAGTCTGTCG
The DNA here is from genome assembly GCA_017639245.1 of Myiopsitta monachus. Classification (NCBI taxonomy): domain Eukaryota; kingdom Metazoa; phylum Chordata; class Aves; order Psittaciformes; family Psittacidae; genus Myiopsitta; species Myiopsitta monachus. The sequence goes on from CM029926.1 coordinate 38,902,712, forward strand.
TCTTTCCCCACATCACTGCTCCAGGCCTTTGTGGTGGTTGCTCTTGAGAGCAGATTTTGGATGCATGGAGTGCTGATGATCTTGGCCTTCCCCTCTCCATCTCTTCTCCATAAGGTGGTAAGAGGTTGCTTACTCCCTTGCACCCTAGGGTGAGCAGGGCGCTCAGGCCGGGGGATATGTCCTGGCAGCAGGGAGTGGAGCAACGCTTACAAGAGCATTTTGCAGTGCACTGGCCTTGAAACCAGCTCCTGTCTACACACAGGCAGCACCCAGTCAGGGAAAGCACAAATGAAAGCTATCCTCATAACTACATGCTGTCCATAAAACTTCTTCTCTTTTGAAGACCATCTCTGTTTCCAGTTTTAGTCTGCACTGAGACTCATGAAGAGTCATGCTCATGAGCTGTCTTTAAGAAGTTATTCCAGACTGTAGATAATTTTGGGTTGTGGAGACTGTAAAGAGATAACTTTGCTTATATTACCAGACTCCTCTGGTTTTTCATGACAACTGTGATTGCAGTGCATAAAACATTAGTATTTGACTGTAATTACAATGGCATGGACAGTGTTATGCCTGAATAGCTGATTAATCATCTGGAGCAATGAGTAAATATGGGAGATTTTGTTATAATATGTAGAGCTGGATCACAGTTGGCTGAGTGAGTGTAGAAGTTATCAAGGCAAATGGAGAGGTGTTTGGCAGCTTTAGGCTGCAGGAAAGATAAACATGTGGAGCTCTTGGGGCAGTTATTTCCTCTGATATGAGCTCCCTCTGATATGACCCAGCTCTAATCCACCTCAGGGATCTGCATTTCAGTGGTAAGTGGCCAAACTGTTAAAGGCAAGTCAGAGTAATAAGGAGATATTTTGGTGTGTAGGGATGCTCAGTAATGCCTTGTCCTCCCTTTCCTTTTTCAGATTCATTAGTGCTGCCTATGACTTTCTCTGGTCACAGGAAATATATGGCCCACTTTTTGTGGGCCATACAGCAGAAGTAGGAGGCAGTGGAGGTTGGTGGATTTACTGAGATTTAGTGTTTTCTTGGAGGATTTGCATGGGATGGGCATGTCTTGAGTATGTATTTGCCCTTAGTACATTTGGCATCCTTGTTTCTAGCCTACCTCTTTTTTCTGTTTGACCTTGGTCCAGAGTCTCCGTTTCCCTTCCCATCTTTTCCTTTCAACACTGTAAAGTTTCTTGAGCAGTAACTGTCTCTTCCCATTACTTACACCAGTCATTACTGAAACCCAGGCTTGCTGTTTTAAAGGTCTGGCTTTGAGGATGGAGCCATTTAAGACTGTGGGATGCAAAGCTCTTTCTTCCTTGCAGTGGTTAACCAGAGAGCCCTGTGCCAGTTTATCTGCAGCTACCCAGGAGTGAAGGGAGGATAGAAATTCATTAGTACAATTGGATTAAATACCTGCTGTGCTAGGGAGTTGCCACAATGGCTTAGTGCCACTGTTGTCTCCAAGCAGGTGGAGTGGCTTTCTGGTTCTCCCTGCAATCTGGGTCACACACATTGAGGCAACAGCAGTACAGATTGCCTGAAAGCACATCCTGGTTCTGCTTGTGGGAATTTATAGTTCAAATCAAGGGAAGTTGAAGCTTCTCTTTCGTTATACGGTGATTTTCTTTAGTCTTGTGATACAGCAAAGATCAAGATGAAATATTAAATGTCCTCCACAATGTAATTATATCTGGCTGGTTGCAATCAATTCCCTCTGCCTCATGTAGTTTGCTATTGCTTCTCCCTTTCCTTTCCCTTCCTGTAAAGAGACACAGGGCTGATTCTTGTCTCCTCTGTGTGCTGGAAATGAGATATTGCCGGCTTCCACATGGACCCACCAGCTTAACAAGAACAACTTGTGGAAACGAATTCTCATTGAAAGCCCCAAGCAATACAAAGTTTGTTGCAGAGAGACTGGACTCCAGTTTTCATAAAGCCTAAAGCGATGTTCTATCTATGAGGCTGCAGTTAAACAATGGTATCCAAATCTCAGTCTATTCCAGGCAATTGCCTCTTTAAGAATATGATATATTAAAAAATAGACTTTTCTCTTTTCTCTGAGCATAGGTTTGTAAAGGCTTTATGAAACAGAAAGCTTCATATGAACTTCTCCCTCCCTGGTGAAAAGATCAAGGTTATTAATATACTCACCAGTTTCTCTGCCTCTAAACAATGTCAAGCAATACCCAGGACAAATCCCTATTATCAGGTGCATAGATATTATTATTAGCAGGCCTCTTTAGGAAATCAAGGGCATTATTTGAGACATCAGTGGTGAATCATTAGAGTATGACACTCTTATTCAGGGAGCAGACAGAGGACCAGAGAAGTGGTCCCAGTCTCATTGGTCTGGCCAGTCAGACAAGCGCACAGTCCCAGGAGCTGCCCCTGCACCTCCACTGCAGGGCTGATCAACAGCTTATTATCAGACATACCCTTCTGCGTTTTGCTGCTTCAATTCATCATTGCTGTTGAGTAGTGGATTCACAGAAATATCCAGAGACCATTTTGTAGAAGACTCCTCTTAGTGCCTTGTGAGTGACAAAGTGACCTGGGGATTAATCCTAAGAGACCTGGCTTTTGCCTTCACAGCCAACATACAATATTTAAGTTTAATTTTGCAGCACTTTATTTATAATCACCTCATTGCCTAAGTGCTATTTAGAGTTCAGTGCCTCCTTTTGCAAACGAGAAGCTCACCATCACGAAACAGACCAGACTTTGATTTCCACTTGTGACAAGGAGAGCTCCCAAATCTCAGTTTGCACAGAGTCATTAAAGGTGATGGAGGCAGGAAGACCGAATGTGCGCACGTTGTTTTCCATTTGCATGTTGATATTTTCCAAAGCTTTCCTTCCCACTTCATCCTCGACTGGCATGCTACCACTGGTATGGACAGGAGAGCCCACAGGGGTCAGCGCTGAGTCCTTGGGAACTCTGCCAGTGGCTGCTAGGAATGCCAACCTAATGATGCAATAGATTAAATTATCAATGGGGCGTTGCTGTTGTTTTCAGGGAGGTCTACACCTTGAACAAATACCTCCTGTTAGTGTGACTGCAGTGCTCAAGTCTTCCTTTCTGAATAGTTGTCTGTCTGGAATGGCAAACCAGCTGAGCTGTCATGCTGTGTTTAGGCAACTTTCAGATTCTTGTTAGTTTATTTTTAAAAAGATGAACAGAAGCTTATACATTTCAGTATAAGAAAGTACTGAGAAGAAGGTTTGGAGAAAAGTCAAAGGTGTGGGGAGCTTGTAGGGGCAATAATATACTTTACTGGAAAGTACTGGAAAACTATTCTCCTTCTGTTGAAGTTTTATTTCTAGGCACTGAAATCCTATTGACATATCCTGTATATCGTGTAGTATAAGTCTATATATTGTATCATTTCAGTACCAGGCAAGGTTACACAAAAGCATTCTTTACTCTCTTTGAGAGAGGATGGTTTATTCCTTGTTCTTTGTAATGTTTCACCTGGCAGAGGGCTCATTTTGAATTTCCCTGTGTTGAATTGCCCATATATCTCTGCCCATGTATCTCTGGCACTGCTGGTGGGGTTGGGACCCAGTCCTGGACCTGGAGGAAGCATCTTGCCTTCTTTTTAAGGGTTTCAGACTTTGGCAGGGACACTTTCATAGTACTAGTTGAAGGAGAGCTGGCCTCTCCTTCAGATGTGAGCCTGCAGGCTCCAGGGCTGTTACCAACAGGCTTCATCAGAAGCAAAAATTACCCAGGAAAAAATATAGATAATGTAAACACAGGACACAACAGGAGGAGTAGCCTTAAGTACCTCAAAGTAAGGGAACTGAAAGTCCTTCCCCTGCACCACAGCATTTTAGCATAGTCATTATAATTAATCTTTTCTTAATATATAGTAGTAGTCAAAGACAGCACAACACAGCCTGTGCTTCTCTTGCTGATGTGTATCCAGGAGACAGAATGGATTTAAAGTAGGGCGATCTTTGTAGTCTGGTAGGAATAAAATCCTGAAAGCAGGAATTGGTCAATATGGAGAGAGACAGGTAAAAGTAGTACAAATACCTGTTCTAAAAGCACTGGATATAGTAATTCCCACAGGCACCAGGAAGCTGTTGGCCGATCAGACAACAATACACCATATGCTTGGCTGTCTAGTAAAAAAAAATTAAGCCAGAAAGAGAGAAAATCTCTAAGCACACGGCCGGTAAGTGACAAGTGTGCATGCTGGGGCTCTCTGGAGGAGAGGAATGCTAGTGGTCAAGGCAGTGTCTCATTCCTGAATGAGCAGGGCTAAATGGCATTGAGGAAGCTGCTGGATGGGTTTCATGATGGGACTGGCCACATGGCCATGGCACTATCCCTATCTCCTGTGCTGCTGTAGAGCCTGCTTGGCAGCGCGAGCATGTCGAGCAGGTTTTGAAGAGCCAGCCCTTTCTCCTATGTGCATCTTGGAGGCAGCTCTCTCCACACTTAGGACAGTAAGTGCAGCAGACTGTTTGCAGAGGACTCTGCCAGCCAGTCTCCTTGGCAGGCAGGACAGGTTTAGAATGATCCCTGCCAGCTGCTAAGTGGGTCCCAGAGGGGCCAGGTGCCTTCTGCAAAGGCTGGAGGAGCTCTGTGTCCAGCAGACTTGGCTGTAACCGAAGGAGCAGGAAATGGCAAGAGCTTGTACTTCAGATAGAGACAACCACCAGCTGTTAAACAGACCCGTGGGAGAGCCTATGTGCAGTCCAGAGCAAGTGTCACCAGTCCTGCAGGAACCAGGAACTCCTGTACATACATTTGATCATACGTTTCAGGCACAGGGACTGTGAGAATGAAGACCTTAGGCTCACTGTAGGAGAGGATCTGGTTCAAGACCATCTTAAGAACCTGAACATACACAAGTCCATGGGACCTGATGAAATCCATGTGCGGGTCCTGAAGGAGCTGGCAAATGAAGTTGCTAAGCCACTGTCCACCACACTTGAAAAATCATAGCAGTCAGGTGAAGTTCCTGATGACTGGAAAAAGGGAAATATAACCCCATTTTCAAGGGGAAAATGGATGAGCCGGGGAACTACAGAGCAGTCAGCCTCACCTCTGTGCCTGGCAAAATCTTGGAGCGGATTCTCCTGGAAGGCATGCTAAGGCACATGAAAAACAACAAGGTGGTTGGTGACAGCCAGCATGGCTTCACTAAGGGCAAATCCTGCCTGACCAATCTGGTGGCCTTCTATGATGGGGCTACGGAACTGATGGACAGGAGCTGAGCAGTTGATGTCATCTACCTGGACTTGTGCAAAGTGTTTGACACTGTTCCTCATGACATCCTTGTCTCTAAGTTGGAGAGACATCAATTTGATAGGTGGACCACTCAGTGGACAAAGAACTGACTGGATGGGTGCAACACAAAGAGTTGTGCTCAATGGCTCAATGCTGAACTGGAAACCAGTAACGAGTGGTGTCCCTCAGGGATGGGTGTTGGGACCAGTCTTGTTTGAAGTCTTTGTCGGTGACATGGACAGTGGGATAGAGTGCCCCCTCAGCAAGTTTGCCGATGACACCAAGCTCTGTGGTTCTGTTGATACGCTGGAGGGAAAAATGCCATCCAGAGGGACCTTGACACGCTTGTGAGGTGGGCTGATGCCAACCTGATGAAGTTTAACCATGCCAAGTGCAAGGTCCTACACCTGGGTCAGAGCAATCCCAGGCACAGCTACAGGTTGGGCAGAGAAGAGATTCAGAGCAGTCCTGTGGAGAAGGACTTGGGGGTGTTGGTGGATGAGAAAATGAACATGAGCCGGCTGCAGTGTGCGCTTGCAGCCCTGAAAGCCAACTGTATCCTGGGCTGCATCAAAAGGAGCGTGAACCAGCAGGTCGAGGGAGGTGACCCTGCCCCTCTACTCTGCTCTTGTGAGACCTCACTTGGAGTATTGTGTGCAGTTCTGGTGTCCTCAACAGAAAAAGGACATGGAACTGTTGGAACAAGTGCAAAAGAGGGCCATGAGGATGATGAGGGGACTGGAGCACCTCCCGTATGAAGGGTAGGATGAGAAAGTTGGGGCTGTTCAGCCTGGAGAAGAGAAGGTTGCATGGAGACCTCATAGCAGTGTTCCAGTATCTGAAGGGGGCCTATAGGGGTGCTGGGGAGGGACTCTTCATTAGGGTCTGTAGTGATAGAACAAGTGTTAAAAGGTTCAAACTTAAACAGGGGATGTTTAGATTGGATATTAGGAGGAAGTCATTTACTATAAGGTTGGTGAGGCACTGGAATGGGTTGCCCAGGGAAGTTGTGAATGCTCCATCAGCCAGACTGGGCAGAGCCTTAGGTGGCATGGTTTATTGTGAAGGTGTCCCTGCCCATGGCAGGGGGGTTGGACCTAGAAGATCTTAAGGTCCTTTCCAATCTGTACTGATTCAACTCACTAATCTGGCAGAAAAATTAGTACAGCATGCAAAAAGAGATTTGGTTTATGCAGAGATAATGAGTTGAACTCATCCCAGGTTTGTTTGTACAGGTGATCTGGAAATCTTTTTCCACAATGAGGTGAGGCTAATTCTCATCTCCAATTTTAGCTCATCTCCTGCATCTCATCTGTTCTAAATTTCCTTTTGGTACAGGTGGGTAACCTGCAAAAGGGACCTCTTGCCTTTTGCTTCCTGTGCCTGGAATTGTTTTTGTTTGTTCCTGTAAATGGAGCCAGGACTGAATATTTTCTTCTCAGCACCATGTGGAAAGTCCTGGGAATGGCAAAACTGTGGTTAAATGGGAAAATCAGATTCTTATGCATCTGAAAGCAAGGGACTGACTGTTAGGCTGGGCACCAATGGGTTATGTTTTCCCTTCGATTTGTATCTCCCAGAGCTGGTTAGCGAAGTTTTTCTTTAAGCAATGATTTGTCAATGCACAGTGTTTTGAATATACCTCCTGCAGGAGTACTGGTCTGGTCAAGGGGTGCAGAGAAAAGCCTTCCCTGTAGTGCAGATCCTCTGCTCCGTCTTCTGGACTGACCCAGTCTTTTTTTGCAGGGCTTAGTCCCTGCAGAAGGGTCAGGACTTGGCTTGCTAAAGAAGGACCCAAGTAGGGAAACAGCTCTGTTGGTGTAATTCGACAATGGCTTCTCTCAGCAGTGTCTTGAGAGCATGGCAAAAGGGGCTTGATGCTAGTAGGACACCTGCCTGTGGAAATGTTCCTGATAGTGATTGCTTTCTTTGTTCAGATCTCAGCAGTTCTTCTCTGCTACCAACTCTTTTCCTTCTTTCTTCACGAAGCCCCTCTGGAAACCCTCCCAAAATTATATACCCCTTTCCCCATGTTTAGCCTCCATCTCCCTGCAAAGATGCCCGGAGCAAACTGCTTGTCTTGGACTGCAGCCCATGAACCCACCTACAGTCTGATGCAAGTGCAATCATTAAAGGCTAATGATGCTCCATTGTCTTGAATTATTTCTATATTGTACGATGTAGTGGAGAGCTATCAAACTAACCGTAAATGAATTTAGCCAGCACAGTAAGCAGTTTAGCCAAGCTACCATGGGGCTATTAAAGGGCTAATTTACCCCCTCTAGAAGAAGATCAGCAGAGACATATCTTAATCTGGTGGATGTAATTAAGATGTTCATTCAAAACTCAAGCTGAGCTACATTTTCCAGAAGAAACCAAAAAGAGATCCTGAGTAAATACACAGAGTAGGAAAAAAATAGAAGGGTGTAGGCTCTTGTTTTGTAACTTAGATTTTATTCATCCTAGTGCTAAAAGCATATTTTGCGTCTGTGTCTAATCAGCAGGTGCTACTCTGGGCATACAGATGTAATAGAACAATTGGCAGTGAATGTGTCCAGTCTGATACGGGAAATAGGAATCTTGCTTTTAGGGGAGAGGACACCTGAAGTGGCTCTACCAAGGAAAGGCGTATGTGTTTGAGAAGTGCTGAGTTTGACAGGAGTTATTGCATGATCAGATTGTGAGAGGAGCTGTATGTGATCATGATTGCAAAAGCAAGCAGCTCTTGTTCAGCAGCCCGAAAGGTACCTGGGGTGAAGCATAACTGAATGTTCAGGTGTTCCCTGCAGTGAAGGCTTTTATTCCCATTCCATTTTATTAGTATTCAGCATGGTTCCTTCACCTATCATAGTCTGCATTAGATATGGAGGGGCGAAATCACCCTCATAATTTCCCCTCTCAGTCTAAGTGAGAACTGTTTGTGCTTTGTTTAATTAAAACATGGTGTGGTTGTTTTCAGGAGTCACTAATACCAGGATTAATCTGAAGCTAGTGTACAAAGAGCACATTCTGGCACCTCTGACAATAGGCTTACTGTGACTCTGATCTCAGGTGTGACATCCAGGCTGGTGGACAACATTGTAGAACTGCAGAACTGTGCGTTGTCCTCTCATCAGATAAAACAGTGTCTTTCTTCTATTTATCATTTATTTAAATGATTCCTGGAGCAAAGCGAAGCTGAGGTACTGAGTATCTTATGGATTAAGTTTCAGTGAGCATTCATGGATTTTTATGAAAGGCTTGTGCAAGACCAGAAGGGATGGAGAGAACTGCAAAACAAAAGACTGACTCACTGCTGCCAAAGAAGCTGAAGGAGAAGAGCAGAATTACCACAAATACAATACTTCTTTGCCAGGCAGCTTGGCTTCATCGGCAGCAGATAACACAACTTTTCCCCAAATAGATACAAATGGACAGCGTGACAGGACAGCAGTAGATAAGGGACCATAGGTTAATGCTGTTAGAGCCTTTTCTACTCTTGAGCAGTGGCAAAGACTATGTTTGGTCACGAAGCGTGGAGACGTCACCACATTCCAAGTACTGAGCGCAATTACGGATGCAGTAGATATCTTGCTAGGACATGTGCATGGGAAAATGTTTCCCATAGCCGGAGAGATTTCCATGTAAAGTTTCTTTCTTGTTTTATGTGCTGTGCCAATGAAAACATCACTGCAGCAAGAGAATCTCACAGCAGAAAGAAGCTAGTCCATGAATGAGTCCACCCTAACACCCATAATGGGCATGAATGCATTCTGGCCCTTTGCATGGGGGAACTTGAAATGGCTTTGGACATAACTCTGACATGCAGCTGGCTGCTTTTGATCCTATCTCAGAACAGAAGAGAGAGAAAGATACAACAAGCCTTCTTGGCAGTGCTGGAAGAAAGAAGGGAAAGGAAGGGAGGGTGAAAGGACAAAAGGAGGCAAGGAAAGACATAAAGTGAACACTCTTTAAAGAAAAGCTTACATAAATCCCTGCGTTACTGCACGAAGACTGTCAAGTGAGAAAGTTGTGATTAAAGTTCATTACCCCTAGCAAACTATGGCCGTTAATTCTCCCTCACAGCAATACCTAAGGTTGCAGCAACATCCAGCCTGTGGCTCTGTATGCTGGAATGCAAGACACAGTAGGGTCCAAATGCTTGCTTCAGAGATGTTAAGAAAGTTGAAGAAGATAAAAGCAATGCCATGGGAGAAAGAGTAGTCACATGAGCACAGTGAACAGCAAATCATTGACAAAGATTTCTCCTCTTGGCATCAAAGTTAGGTGGTGCATCCACAGGATAAAACTCTTCCAAGGATGACAGGAATGCCAAGCTATTGTTTCCTAGCTCTTTATCTTCCCTATGTTACCACATGAAGTCTTAGCCATAAAACACTTTATTAGCTTAGTCCTTAAATACTTCAGGAAGAAAATCAACCTGGCTGAACAAACCTTCCTATATTGAAATGGCCTAAGAATTGCCGAGTCTGGTTTAAAACAACAAGTCAATCAGCTTTTCCTCACTACTCTAAATTGGGATGGTGGTGCTTACCCAACAGCCTGAAAAGAGGATTTTCTCACTGAGTTTTCTCTCCCTTTGCTTTCAGGTCCATTCCAGCTGTCTTCCTGGAAAAAGAAAAGAAAATATCCTGCCCTCCACAGATAGCAACTCCTGTCTTTCAGATCCCTTTACTCCCTAGATTATCCTACCATATGCCTTGTGGTTCAGGGTTTTCAGACCAAATCAGGGATCAGAATCTAAATTTCAATAACAGAGCATCTTCAAAGGGAATGCCTGATCTTTTCCTCTGATATTCACAGTTAAGGCCCCTGCTACTTTCAGCTCTGGCTATGGAGGCTGAGAGAGAGGAATGCTCTCTCATAGAGTGCACCCTTTAGTCCCTCTTGATCAAAGCCTGGATCAAAGCCAGACAGCTGGTATCCATCCAGAAGCAAACAAATAAATGCATAGGTGAAGAAATGAGGATCTGAAATTTGCCCTTGGGTAACCAACCTTCTATATCAACACCATGAGTATTCTCAGCTGTTAAGTAAAAGTTGAGAAGATAAATCCCAAATAGAAGAAATTAAAATCAATAAACTCACCAAGTCCTCCATGTCACAGTTCAGACTCATAAAGAGATACAACCACTAAATCCCTACAGTGCTGCTCTTCCACAATTGCACACATTAAGAAAAGGGAGGAAAGAGTTATATGAAACATTTTTCTGGATATAGGAATCAGTTATCTTAATGATGTAATATCAAAAGGAAATATTGTCTCATTTAGAGATCTACCAGCTACAGTCACTACAATACTCCCCAAAGGATGGTAATTATTCTCACAGATGCCTAGAAATTAAGAATTATACTTTCACTGCGTTTAATATTGTAGCTGCACTTTCAAGGATCATCTATCTTAGTAAAGCTTTGGGGATCTAATACAATTGCCTTTTGTCTGCCATTGCTTATTTATAAAACATATCCTTCTGGCTGTACTGTGTTCCAGTGGATCGCCCAGAAACTGGAAGAAGAACTGATGAACAAGAAAGATCTGATCTGCTCGCTGTGCCTCTGTGACTACATCCTGTCCTCCACTGCCTTGTTTTGCAAAGCAAAGGGCATACCTAAGGAAATGTATCTGCCTCATGCTCATCAAGCCACATGGTAAGACAGAGACGTGTACACCTTTTAATACTGTATGCTGATTGTTTTGCTAAGATCAACAGGTTGAATTTTTGGCGCAGTTAGTAACACCTGCAATGTGTGAGACATTTGTTTAACTGTGCGCAGACAAGGAATAATTTATAATAGGATTATATGGAAAAAATTTCCTGGGGCCCCAGAGTAACACCAAAATTGAAAGGCTACGCAAAGACAGCTGAAATGCAGCCATTCCTCAAGTGAGACACCGTAGTACTTGCGGGTGTCACATGCATATGTTTGTGCTAAAGACAAAATATCAGTGTAACGTCTACGGTTGAGAAAAAAAGCACTTATTATAAAGCTTCCCAGCCAAATTTCTGAGGCATGGTGGCCACCAAGCTTTTTTGAGGGCTATCAACAATTCATGTAATTTGGATTCCAGTTGTCTCCAGGCAACCTTCACCAGCTTTGTGGCCAGGAAACACAGTGGTTCGCTATGACTCTGGCAATGGGCTGACTATTCTTCCATTCTACTCGCTCCTTGATGTCACTCAGGTTTGTGCTGGGTATGTTTACCACTGGGTGAAGTATGTGTGAAGTGTTGATGTGGAGGTGCCAGTAGGGCATAAAAAGCTGACATGGGCACTTTCACTTGGGCTTTACCTACATTCAGTATCTAGTAGTAAGGAAGCAGTCCTGGACACAGTGCCATGAGAAGACTGCAACGCTGAAAGGTAGATCTTGGAAAGTACTGCAAAGAGGCTAAGGGAAGAAGGAATATCGGTGGCCCCAAGGATGGATAGAATGGGTTGCAGAGGAAGGAGGTGGTGGGGAGAGGAGAGGCGCTGAACCCACTTCTGCTGCTAAGCTTGTAAGCACATTGTTACTTCTCTGAGCTGTGTTCCAACGCAGCAATTAAAAATATTAGAAGTATGAAAAATGGACTCAACTTGAAGGTCACAGGTACTCATGTTGAATTTTATGTCACCCCTTGTATGCTTAAAATTAAATGTATACTCATGCACTTTCTGGATGAGAATGTTAAGTGACAGGCAGCATCAAATACCAAGCTAAGAAATGCATGTAGGGTCTTATCAACTTCCTATAGAAACTAACTGACAGTGCCTTTCAGCCTTGAAAGCTGCCTGTCCCAATAGCCTAGAGTATATTGTTCTTCTTATTAACAGACCACAAATGGGTTTCTTTCGAAACATCTGATGCTTTGTGAGTAATTTTCTTAATCAAAGTGAATAAGCAGGAACCACATATTTCACCATTGTTGCTATGATACTGTGACTTACTGCATTTTTTACTCAACTGCTTTTGTGGTTTAGTACAGTTCTAGAAATTATTCTGGAGAAGGGTTTAATATGGTGCTATACAAGTTTGGGTTCAGCTGTCTACCAGATGCTGAGTCATAAAGAGACACAGGGATTTTTCAGAGGTAGTGGATTATGGATAGAGTTTGTGGGGCTTAGTAGTTATTTTTATTGAAACACAGTGATTTAAATCAACAGTGATTCTTGCTTGTCCAAGATCACTGTCGGTTACAATTTGTAGTCAATGTGGGAGAGCATCTGACCTTGGCACGGCACCAGCACCAGCTGTACAGCTGCTGGTACAGGTCTTAGGGCAAGGGACTGAAAACCAGCTAGTGTGTGTAGGGGGAGAAGGATGTGCTGCGAGTCCAGAGAGTGAATAAGGGAAAAACTGGGCAATTTTCAAACATTTATTGATTAAATCCTGCCCAGTCTCTTCATGGAGCACAGGTGCCTGCTATAAAAGTTGAAAGCCAGTGCAGATCAACAGCAGAACCATGCAGGGAGAAGTGCAGCTGCACGGCTTCAACAAATGCAGTGATAAATGTGTGTATGCCAAAGCACAGATCTCTGGGCTCTCCCAGGTGCTCCCAGGGCTGTGGGCTTGGGCTTTGCCGCCGCACTACAGCCGTCAGTCCTCAGGGGACCATCTGCAGCATGGAAGGATGGAGTGTTTCCCTCCACCTCCAATCAGTGTAGGATTCAAGCCATGTTCCTAGGCTGGCTGGATTTCTCTCTCTCACACACGCATGCATGCACACAAACAAAATGATGATGATGGCAAAACACAAGATGGGAAGTGCAGCTGTCAGGAATGTCTTGGCTCATGGGAGGAAGATGGGGAGCAGCCAAGAGAATTGAGAAGAGGAGGGCAAATCCCTCATAAAGGAAAACAAAGAAGCCAGAAATACAAAAAACCCAGGAGGTCCTTTAAGGCTTAAGAAAGTGGAAAGGAAAGAAAACACTGTGGAGGGGGAGGAGGAGAAAGAAAAGAGAGAAAAGGTGGAGTGAAACTGGGGAGTTTTTGATGCCACAGGATAACAGACCTGATGGCTGTGTGCTAATTGTGCTTGGTTTATAATAAGCATCAAACTTCAGCCCCAGCTGCATTCAGATGAGCCAAGAACACGTCCCATAGCACTTGTTAGGGAATGTTGTTTTCCTACCGAGACATTTAGTGATAAATGGGAACTGAGCTGGTGATCTGTGTCCATCTTCTAATAGAAGCAAGGGGCTGCAAACCCAGAAGTTGTGAGGTTCCCAGCTGAACTGCTCTGCTTTTATTTGTGCTGGAGGGAGTCATCCCCTCACACTGATAAATGTGGGACCTAACATATGTGAGGCCCCTAACTGTGTTTGAGGGATAGGATGGAGAAAATCACTCTGGCTGCCAACTCTCTGCACATACAAAGAGAATCACAACTACAAAGTGTTGTAACGACCTCTAAAATATGTGTCTGACAAACAAAGCTATTTAAAATAAAAGGCACTTGCTAGTTATGAAACAAAGCAGCAATTTAAGTTCAGAGAGCCCCTGAGAACCACACAAGGTTTCCCTTGCTACACTTGCATTTGCAACATGCAGGGAAAAGAGGACTGGAGGAGCTGCAGTCATCATTGCCCTATGGGGTTGCTGAAGCTGCATTACTGAAAGAAGAAAGACACAGAAGAAGTCGGGATTGAAAGAGAAGCAACAGGAAGAAGGTGCTGACTTGGAAGGAGCCCCACATGTCCTTGGAGTGCATCTGGATCTACCTGGTCCTTGACTGCAGGGTTGAGCCTGAAGGCAAGTCAGCTGCTGGAGGATGCTGAGAAGAGCCTCAGAGATCCCCAAAGTGGGACTACAGGACAGAGAGGTCAGTGCTAAGCACATGCTTCTCAAGGTACCTAGTCTTTCTCTTTTGTAAGTTTTCAATTTAGCAGCTGAGAACCTGATTAACCCTTCACTGTGCTGGAGTACCTTTTGTTTCTCAGCTTGTTTAGGTGCATGCTGCCTGAATCCAGATCAGCCCAAGGCTCTCTGCTCCTCTGGAAGCAAGTGAACGTATGGCAGTCTGTGCAGGTTGCACACTCTTTAGGTGCCTGCAAACCAGGATGCATTAGGAAGTGGCTGTGGTATCTTTACAGCCAGTTAGGCTACAGCAGGACCAACTCATCAGTCTGAAAGAGCCACCCTAGTGTTAGTGCCATGAGCTACAGTTCACAGACATAAATTACAGGCAGGTTTATATACCTGTCTGTGGTGGGCTAAGGATAAACTGTTGGAGGTATGCCTTTTTATCCCAAAATGTTTCACTTAACAGGGACAGCCTCACAGGCTAAAGCAGATGGCATCATTATTAAGGAAAAAACAGGGAGATTTGACATGGGAGTGACTCCAGCCTGGTACTTCAGTATTGGTTTTGAAGAGTAAAATGTGTATAAATACATCCTCTACAAGGTGAGCCACTTGTATTCCTGCCTTTTGCGTGGGTAGAGTTGCAGCTCCCTATCTGTACTGAAATGCACCTTCTACCTCCCCCTTACCCTCTCCTGAGTTCTCAATCCCAGATGCTGAGTTCTTTCAGTACCTGACAGGTACATATGAAATGCAATGTTAGTTCAAGGACATGCACTAATAAAATAAACGTATCACAAAAGGCACCACCTGGTCAATATGCTTAACACTTAGTCCAACAGATAAGCTCAGAAGGAACTTATGAAACAACACCAGTTGTGTTTACAGAATAGTTACATGTTACTGAGCAACTCAGACAAACAGGATTTATCCCTGGTCAGTCCTCCCTTGCTACTATATCACTCCAGGGAAGTGTGTTTTATTCAACTGCCCGTGGAGCCTGGCTATTAATAGGGGTCTAAAGTGCACCAAATTGGCCATTGGCAGTTCCATTAAGATGCGTTAAGTACATATTATTCATTTTCTAGTTTGTGTGTAATCTGAGCCTTCCAAACTCCCCTTGGAAGTCTTAGCTTAGTTATATATTATCACCTTAAGCAAAGGGGTTGCAGTTCAGGGGAGTTTTGCTGTTGGACTCCCTGGTGCAAGGTGTTGGGTCTAAAAGTCTATGTGTTTTCAGGACACAAACTACTAGGGGATATGGAAGTGTGGTGGAGAAATACTATGACTGTTGTTGTTGGCAGCCTACTGTGTTAGATTTGTCCAACCCAGTCCAGCTGTGCTTGTATTCCATGCTGTGTCATGGTTGTCAGCCCATGGGACAGCTTGTGGCAGCTTTGATTTGTAGTTTTAATACAGCAGTAGGAGAGGACTCCAGGCTAACTTAGACTATTTTGAGGGCTTGCTGACAAACCTCCACCTTGTGCTAAAATATATAGTCAGCCATGGTTTCACGCCATCAAATATTTCTGGTGTAAGAAAGAACCATCAGAAGACAACCTGCCTGGCTGTCGTTTGTTTTGCCCAAGCACACAGAGGATTGTCCACACTGCTGAGTGATTGGTCCTACTCCGGCAGAGCACTTTCCCAAGCAGAGAATCTGGGTAAGCTAATGCTGGCAATATGAAACTCACTTTTCAGAAGCAGACTATGCCTTCAGGAAGGGAAAAGCATGGTCTTTTATAAGGACATAAGTACCTAAAATATATACACTTGGATCATGATGCTCAGATTGTACATACTACTCTCCTCCCCTCTGGCTATAAAATTCTGAGGATCCTGATCACCTTGGCATGAATTATTGAAAGGAACAGAATGAAAGCTTAAAACCAAGAAAACGTGTCTGTGAACCAAGATGCTTTTTAAGCATCTCATTTATTCCCTCTTAACCATATTGCCTGCTGCCTCCTAAACACTGCAAATAGTCCTTAATTCCATTAACTCTGTATATGGATGCTGAAGCTGACCACTAGCATCCTGTCACTAGGAACAAACTTCCTTAAGGGAAATTATTACACAGTTGTGGAAGTTTATATTTTTTCTGAGGCATCCAGTGCTGGCCACTCAGTTCTGACATGCTTCTGGTTGATAAGGACTATTGGCATGGCAATGTGGAGAGGGATCTTCTTTACAGCTGTCTTGAACAGGAAAGTAGTAGTAGTATTAAGTCGAATTAGTACAGAAAAAAAGCAAGAGGTTCCTCTTTTTGTCTTGAAGGAGTTGCAATTTAATTTCAACTGGGATGTAGCACAGGAAGGTAATAAAGAAATTTGAGAGAGAAATAAGAGCTGAACAAGGCTGGAGCTAAAAAGCAGTGGACAAGTTATCTTTCCTATTTTCTGGTGAGTCTGTAACGTGTCAACCTACTTCATGTTTCATAGCTGTATTATGATCAATATTACTGATACTATGATCATATGTACAACAATCAACAGAAAGAAAAGCATTTTCCTGTAGTAATAGTATGTTAACCAGGCTGGAAAACTTATGGGAACCATAAAACATTTTGTGTCTTTCTGATCACATTAGCATCTGGTATGAAAATAGGTCATGGCTCTGCTGCACAAAGTGCTGTGCAAACATACCATAACAGATCTTCAGCCAAGTTGTCATGGAGTCATCACTTTCATTGGAAAATCAATTTAATGCTTCTTTGCCAGCTCTGTGATATTTTTTTCCTGGGACTGACTTCTCAAACAACCTGAAGGAATGGCTTAGTGGGATGCAGGAAGAGGTGATGTGTTACAGATGATGACTCATGGGCATTTTTTACCTTGTCAAAACCAAGCCATACAGTTCACCCCATTAGGAAATGTCATTTCTCCCTGGTTTTCAAGGAGCTGAGAGAGTTCGGGGATGTTTGTTGGAAGATGGTCTGGTGGCTGATGATAGCGGTTTTGCTGTAAGAAAAAAGTAAGGTTGTGTGTGAGTGAATGAGATTGGCATCTCGAATCATTCTAGGTTCATTGACTAGCAGTGATATTAATATTGACGACTCTCAGCACTGGGAAAAGGGAAGGGAAGCCAAATGTTTCTTAAAGAAAAAGAACTGGAGAGATAAACTAGCTGCATGCAGTTGAGCTCTTCATATGGCATCTCCTGTCACATAAAAAGGACATGGAACTTTTGGAACAAGTCCAGAGGAGGGCCACGAGGATGATCAGGGGACTGGAGCATCTCCCATATGAAGATAGGCTGAGAAAGTTGAGGCTGTTGAGCCTGGAGAAGAGAAGGTTGCGTGGAGACCTCATAGCAGCCTTCCAGTATCTGAAGGGGGCCTATAGGGATGCTGGGGAGGGACTTTTCATTAGGGACTGTAGTGATAGGACAAGGGGTAACATGGTTCAAACTTAAACAGGGGAAGTTTGGATTGGATATAAGGAGGAAGTTGTTTACTGTAAGGGTGGTGAGGCACTGGAATGGGTTGCCCAGGAAGTTGTGAATGCTCCATCGCTGGCGGTGTTCAAGGCCAGGTTGGACAGAGCCTTGGGTGGCATGGCTTAGTGTGAGGTGTCCCTGCCCATGGCATGGGGGTTGGAACTGGATGATCGTAAGGTGCTTTCCAACCCTAACTATTCTATGATTCTATAAAGTATCACAAAGCGTTTATAGATGTGGAAAGATTTATGAAAGGGAGTGTCACTGGAAACAGAGGAGAAAGTTGCAGATCATCAAGTCTTGCTCGATTGTTGAGGAACATAGTCACTTCTCTTGGTTTCCCAAAGTACTTAATGGACCACAGTGAAAAATGGCATACTACTATTATTTTTCTGTTGGAATCTGGTCTCTGTTGATTAAGTGTGTAAAGTAAATCTGCAAGGATCCTGGTAACATTGGGCAGTATTGAGACTTGCAATTGAAGCAATATATTTACAAAAGCGGAGGGATGAAGCATCAGTCAAGAATTCCTCCTGCCTGATTTTAAATTACATTTCTGTGTATCGTATTCTCCTGTGTACAATTAATGAAGAAAATAATGCAGCCTTCTTTTCTCTTGGACAGAAGCAAAACAGCACAAAGAGAATCCGGAGCCTGATATGTAGAAATAAAAGACTGCAAGAACAAATTTAGTAAAATTCGGAATTATGCAGATCTGAATTTATGCTGTTTCACTCACACCACTATTCTGTTGTGTTCTGTTCTATTCTATATTCAAAACAATATTTTAAGTTCAGCGTGTGAGAAGTATATTAATTCTGAACCAAAATGTTCATACAAGTTGTTAATGTGATTTCATTAATCCACTTCAAAAATGTAAGTTCAGTGTTCTTGGTTATTTACATTACCCCAAAGGAAGTGTAAAAGGATTGCTTGAGGGTTTCCCTCTGACTAACGCTAAGCCCTCAATTTATCATGGCATATAGCTGAGCTTGAAAATACTGTTTTCAATAGAGAAAAATTACCAGTGGATCACTTTGCCAGGCAGCAACATGAGGAATGCTCAGCAGAGGCAAGAGCAGGAGAAAAAGATCAAGAAGAGGATCCTGATGAAAGGGAGCTCCATGAAAAAGTGTAACAGGTCTATTTTGGTAAGGAATCTGACCTTACAGGTCCTCACATTGGAAAAAACAGAAGTCCTAGACAGTTTTAATCTGTTATTTCAGACTACTGATGTGCTGTCCCCACAGCTACTTGCAAATACTCAGTGCACTGAGACGTAGGTTACCAAGCTGGTAATGGAGAAGAAATCTGCACGTGGAACTTCTGTTTTGGTTAGCTATGCTCACAAAATAGCACTGTGATCCAGGAGGAGCAGCTTTTTTCTGCCCATCCCTGATCCAGGCTGACTTACCAGTTAAGGAGCAGATCTGACTCACACAAGTTCCAAGAAGGAACATGAGAAGACAGGGAAGATATTTCCTCTCCTGAGCAGAAAATGCCCCCTGAATCATGGTCCAGGAGGCAGCAAATATGAAAAAGCTTTGTGGAGCTCTTCACTGAGTAGATGTGGAGACCTACAAATAACAGGTGTGGGTAAATAGGAGACCATGGTGTACCCCTGAAATCTGGGTCAGAAGCCACATCCGCATGAAGACCACAAAGACAAAGCTTCCTTTTTGCTTGCTTATCCATTTCTACAGATTAAGCTGACCCCCACCAAGACGGAATGCTATGCATTATGAAGGAAGCAGAACTTTTTTGGCATTGGAGATACTTTAGGGGACATTATAAAAAAAAAAAAAAAAAAAAAGAAATAGATGCCAGGGGTTTAATACAGAAAAGGTTTCAGCAGAGCAGCAGATTTCATCCGTCATTATGTTCTTGGTAGACAGACCTCCAAAGTCAGCTTTGGTTTAATTGACATAATTGCTATAATAGTAGTCTTCAGCTTGTTCATGTAGAAGGCTCAGGTATTTGGCAGTCAGGTCCATATGCATAGATATGCCTTATCTTTGCACAGTGCTTGCTAGTGTAATGCTCAGGAATGGACTGATATGTGAATAATTTCAGCAGGTCAGGGTCATTTAAATTTACTCTTCCCCAAACTCACATTATTTTTAAAAGCCATATTCAATTCATAGGAAGCCTAGAAGACTGCACATATGGAAGGCTGCCTCATGGTGATCTGCAGTTTGAAAGAAATTAACCCGCTGGGAAGGCCTAAGTTTATAATTTCTCTGCCTCCAGGTCAGTGAGGCATGAAAAAGACCCATTCCCTCTCTCAAACCCAACCCATTTACTTATGTGAAAGCTAACTCGGAGAAAAGCAGCACATAATAGTCTCACAGGCCTAGAAACTGAAAGGTGTGGTCTTATCTTGGTGCCCACATTAACAATCTAATCTCTTCCAAGAATTTCATGGATCAGCCAATGCTCATCACAGTTAACTTTATAGAGCCATGGGGACTTATAATGGGTCCCTAAGTCACTGTTAAGACTGTTATTAGTTAGGAAATGATTTGGCTTTCCTGTTTCAGGCCTCAGTTACTAAGCTCACGTAATTTTTGGTTGCCTTTGTTGAGAAAAAAATGTGTAATCATCATCAGCAATAAACTTACAGAACAAGAGTTCCTTTTCTCCAGAATAGTTTCCGTTTTGCCACACAAAGCATTTCCTGTTTTGCATAAATGTTTGAGTGGAAGTCTTGTCATTATTCTGGAAGAGATACTGATGCTATTACCTTTTTAATGAGGAGGAAAATCGGATAAAGAAGAGGTTAAATGATTTATTTTTGTTGCTGGTAGAGTAGCAATGAGAGGTGTATGCTGGCAGATGTGACCTTGGAGGCCAATCCTCTGGGTTCTGGACACCCTGGAACCCCATAGCAGCACAGGAATAGAATATGAGAGCGGAAGTTGTCTTTTACACAAATTTGGACTGTCTCAGGTCACAGGCTCCCCTACTCCTACAATGTGCTGTGCGCACTAAAATATGCTTAAATGTCCACAAGTCTCAGATTGCAGGGCAATGTAGCTTTGGAGTGCCTCCATTTCTTCTGTGAGTTATGATCTCACACCAGAAAAATGCCATGGAATTGAATTCACTTACAGTGGGAGGAGGTGAGAAGTTGTAGAAGTACAGTCACCTATGTAGAACTGCCATGGTTTAAGCTCAGTCAGCCACGCAGCTTCTCAGTCATAGAATCATAGATTCATAGAATAGTTAGGGTTGGAAAGGACCTTAAGATCATCTAGTTCCAAACCCCCTGCAATGGGCAGGAACACCTCACACTAAATCATGCCACCCAAGGCTCTGTCCAACTTGGCCTTGAACACCGCCAGCGATGGAGCATTCACAACTTCCCTGGGCAACCCATTCCAGTGCCTCACCACCCTTACAGGAAAGAATTTCTTCCTCATATCCAGTCTAAACTTCCCCTGTTTAAGTTTGAACCCATTACCCCTTGTCCTATCACTACAATCCCTAATGAAGAGTCCCACCCCAGCATCCCTATAGGCCCCCTTCAGATGCTGGAAGGCTGCTATGAGGTCTCCACGCAACCTTCTCTTCTCCAGGCTGAACAGCCTCGACTTTCTCATCCTATCTTCATACGGGAGATGCTCCAGTCCCTGATCATCCTTGTGATCCTCCTCTGGACTTGTTCCAACAGTCCCATGTCCTTTTTATGTTGAGGATACCAGAACTGCGCGTTTACTTTAAATTGTCCAGGAAGAAGACTGAAGTAGAGGATAAGGAGGCATGCCCATGCTATATGACCCTGGATGGAAGCCTGACGTACCATCATTCCAAGTTGGCATTGATTTCCTTGCACTTGCAATATATAACAAAGGTACTTTTGATTTTTTTTTGTGGTTTTAATGGTTTTTGTTGTCGTGTTTTTGTTTTGTTTTAATTTTGTTTGGTTTGCTTTTATTTTTTTATAGATCTAATTCTATTTGTGTGAGGGAAAGTTTTATGGTGTGGATATGTCATATAAGAACAGTCTGATTGGAGTCCAGACCTGTTAAGTAGGATTGTCCAGTCTTTGAGAGCAAAGGGTAGAAACTGAGGAAAGAAACAGATACAGCCATAGGTGCCTTCACTGATTCAGTTCCTTCTAAATATAAGGCTCAAACAAAAATTTTTCCCATTCACTGTGATTTGACATAGGCTGAATTCACTTAGAATCCCATCAGGTTGTAGCAGCTTTTTATCTCCACTGCAACAGGAAACTTCCATTTGATTTCCAAGAGACTTGAGTTTGGTTTTCTACTAAATTGAGTATTAGGGCCTCTGAAAACTGTTACTGAACTCTTCCATCCTCTGCCATACAATTTCATGCTTCTAATTTCAGTGCTTCTGATGAAAGGGACATTTACTACCAGGCATTTAACTTGAACTTAACCTGATCTGGCAAATTGCTGAGAAATATAAGTTGCAAAACATTTAATATGAATGAGGTTTTCTCCATCAAAAATGTCTGATGTCAAAAGTGAGGGCAAGTCTCTGCTTTTGTTCTTCTTAAATACTGGATCTTAGACATTAATCATTGAACTGGAAATCCAATTACATGATTAATTATCAGATACATTTTTTTCAACTTGGGGAAAAAAAGGCCAAGTGAAACATGAAAGTCCACTGGGAAACACTGCCAGTTAAAGCAATTAAAAAAGGATGTGGAATTCTTAATTCTTACACTTGGCTAGAAAGATGATTGACTGGGCTTGACTCTCCTGGGAGTAGGTGTGCTGGGCAGTCTTTTATTTGCTTCTTAAGATCAAATGCTTCTGTTTCCTTTATGAAGCATAATTAATTTTCTTTGCAAGAAACTTTACTTATTATATGGGTAGCTGATCAAGTTTAAAATGTTTGATCAGATTAAGTGATGTCTGTCATTTAACATTCCCACTCATGGAGAGAAGCACATATTCCTTCCATTCTCATAACATTCTGCAGACAGACTTTCTGACAGCTGAAGTGTAGCCAGTAAATTTATTTTCCATTAGTTGCAAATTGTACAATAATATACGAAAGTAATTACACCATAAATCTTCTTGCCATGAAGTTAGGCTCTGCAGTACACACTCATAAAATAGTGCAGTAGCAAATAAAATCACTGCATCTGTATATATTACTCTTGCAGTAACTTTTCTGAAGGTAGTCTAAAACACTGACAAGAGTAAATTGGGAAGAACTGGGAGGAATTCAATGTTTAGTGGATTTTATAAGAGGGGGGCTATAGTTTGTTAGTAATTAGGGCTACCTTGTAGCTGCTTATGGGTCAAAGCAAGGCTTATTGCCAACAATCTCCTTAGATGTGCATTATGACCTAGAGTATAATATTCCCTGGATCAGCCAGGATGCCTTGAGCCTTAGTTAAAGATCTGAGTCCAAAGCAGACTGTGTTGAAGCACCTAAGGAGTCTATCCAATCTAAGCAGAAAACCTCCAGGCTAAATTTAACCATTTCATGGCTCTAAAATGCTTTGAAAGTCAGGAAAACACAAATTGGAATATCTGAACAAGAAGTAGCTGCCAATATGTCTATTTTAATTAGGTTCCTAGAAAAGAATAGGCAGGCACTGTACTTAAAACATTTCCTTTATGTGAACTCATCATTTAGCAATCACCACTATATCGAAAACTGTGGTAATAGAACTGTGGTTTTCCAAAGCTAGGGTCTGCCCTGGAGACAAAGCTGGCCATATCTCTACTGATATTCTTTGAATTGTGCAATAGGAAAGTTCCTTCCTTTTTTGGGAAAGGATGGTAGCAGTGATCTCATCCTGCTTTTTTTTTTCCCCTTTAGGCCAAATATTGTAAAGGTTTTTATTTCCAGAGAGGTCAGGGGCTGATGCTGTCTTCCTTCAAGCCATGACAGGTGCTTGTATCCAAACAGCAATGGAATTTTCACAGGGCAGCATGTGCTTAAGACTTATGTATTGACCCCAAGGAATGGGAATGTGCATATGCATGTTGACTGTACAACACCTGTTCTGCCTTCCTCCTTCTCCAGGTGGGCTACCAGGTCCTAAGGAAGCCTCATACTGCTAAAGAGCTCTGGATCCAGCTCTTACGTTGCCCAGCTGGATGCCTCTAGATAAGAACTGCAAGCTGGATTTATAGGAACCCTTGTCAAATATAACTTGGTACATTGCGCATAGTTCAGCAGTCAGAATGTGTGAACTTTGCTCTTTCCCAAGAGTGATGTCAATGCTATCATTTGATCTTCCAACATAACGGGCAGCATTTATAGAGGTTCATGTCTTATGGTTTGGTGGCACACATGGAGAGGTGGATTCATGGTTGAGATCACATAGCTGGAGAAAACAATGAAGAGGTAGGGTAAGTAAAACTTACGTTGGAGAAGCCAATATTGTGCCTTCTGATTCTGCATAACACTGCAGTCACAGATCTCTGCCAGGGATCAGCCACAGCAGCAAGAACACAAATAAGCCCCCGTGTGGGAGCATTCCAGGTAAATGGGCTTTGCTATTCTGTGGATTGCTCTCATATAAGCAGTATCTTTGGTTGGGTCTTGAGCAACAGCACCGTGAAGCAAGCATTTGGCTTTGATTCAGCTGGGAACGAGGCATGTACAGGAGCACTGGAAAGATACTTTCCTTTCGCATCAAGGCCCAGGAAGCACATTTGATTGTATTCACTATATTTGGTGTGATTTGCTGCACTCAGCTGCAATTAGGTGGTTAGAGACTCATTAATCTTCCCTCTGTGCTGCCTATCAATCTGTTTCCTCACATAGCTTCTGGCATTATTCTGAACATTTTGATTAGGAAATATCCCTGCCTTGGAGCTGTTGTTTGTGGCATGATGTCTGTGTGCCTCTCCTATCAATATCTAAATTTCTTCTATTCAAGGTTCTTCAGAGCACTTGTCTTTCAAATGACAATTATTATGTCTCATCTGTTTCAGAGTTCTCTCAAAACCCTCCTGAGTTGGTGACCTGGCATTAGATCTCCAAGAAATTGCTTGTTCCTTGATACGTAAGCATATTCCTTGATTGACTTTCTGATTTTTCTTTTTTACCATTAGGTTTTCTTAGGGTGTTCAGATTCACCTAGGTTATCTCCTCCTGCTTTCCTCCTTCCTAAAAAGGCTTGAATTGTTGTCACTTTTACTGTATTTAGAATGATTTAATTGGATTCTGCACTCATCGTTCTTCCTGCTTTTCAGTTCACTCTTTCATGAATTATAATAAAAGGAAATCAGGACATTTGTGATGGGATAAGAACTTGTTAGAAAAGTCACTGTGCGAATGGCAGCAGGGAACCTCTGCTCTTGAGGGAGGAGTCTTCCAGGTCATAGAATCATAGTATCATGGAATGGCTTTGGTTGGAAGGGATCTTAAAGATCATCTAGTTCAGGTGGACCTAAGTAACCACTAGACCAGGTCAGGGACCTTAGAGGAAGCTCTCATTCTCAGTGCTTATAACTGATGAAAGACGTCAGAAGTGGATGGGCTCCTCTTTTCTTCCATCCTTCTTTCTGGAATCTTTAATGTTGTTTAGCCTTGGTCTGATGTGTACATGTGGTTCACTGGTGATATCTCCTACCAGGTAAGAAGACCTCAGTACAGTGCATGTAAAGCTGATTTTAATTCATGTAGAGTTCAGCCACCCTAAAGAAATCACCATCTACATGTTTATGGGGAATATTTTACATATATTTAATCACCCTGCCGCATTCTATATCACAGATGACATTCTCTTTGAAATCCCCAGGATGTTTTCAGGTAGCTATGAACTTCAGGATTATTTTCAAGTATTAGTAAGAATAGATTCATCCAAGATAGGAACTATAACCAAATCCTTATGCTATACCATGCTGCAGATCACCATGAAAGATAATGGAGAAGTGATGGACAGAATCCAGGCTGTTCATTTATTTCTGCCCATGCACAAATCACAAACAAATCTCAGTCTTAAATAGTTTTTCATTAAAATCCTGTTCTTCCACCTCTCTAGAGTCAGCATATGGTTTGCCTGGTAATAGAGCTGTCCAGTCACTGGAAATGAGAGTGTCACTCCTCCATTTTAGCTCTTCTGAGATTAAAGGACTTCCTTAAAAGAAAAAAAAAAAGCCAGAGTATTGGATATGCTGGAAAATGTGATGTGAACGGAGCTATGAAGAGATGCGGCTTGACAACCCTAGTGTCTTTGGTATCTATAGATCAATCTCTCAGTTATACCCTCCTGCAGATGAAAAAGCATTGAATTAAGCTGTAAAGCTGGGCATTTTGAGGAGTTTAACGTAAATGGACTTTGTCTCTTTTGAAGTATTCCTTCCACTGGGAATATTTCTAGTACAACTCTAAAGCGTCTATGAAGTATTTGTATCTCTGTTTAAACAACTGCGGGCTGTGCTTTATTATGTTTGTATCGCTGATATAATGGAGGTGGGAAACTGAGCTGAGTTTTGAATAATTTTCCTCTACTTTGATCAGATATTGTATCAGAATAATTCTAATTTTCTCTATATATTGAAGTTGCCGAATATCCATTTTAATAGCTCAATCACCTGCACAAAATCCTGCCCCATCTTTTGACCAAAAGACTAAATATTGTGGACATATACAGGATAAAAAATGTGTCAGATAAATAAATATATATGAATTTCTTATCATAGGCATTTACAGTTACTTTAGGAATAACCAGATATGTTGCAAATGCTATAACTATGCTATTGAAATTAAACAGTAGGAAGGGAACAGCACAACAGTAGCTATTAATCTTTGTACATGCAAAACTGTCATGAGAAGAAGAGCTTTGGGAAGCTATCAGAGATTTCTCTCTGTCTGAAGTCCCTGTTGTGCCTTACTTTCCACTGCTGACTACAGAGAAGCAAATCCAAATCATTCACTGCATATCTTGCCTTGCTTTTATTTGCATTTGGCATCAGGAAGCAGCTGCACTGAGTAAGACAAGGACATATTCATCATTCCATGTTTAAATAATCCTTGTGTTTTCAGTGTCTTGTAGTACACATCCTATTAGTCCATTAAATTATCATCTTTGTTGGGTTTCTGTGAAAGTTTTCATTTTTCCTGTGGCTGATGAAATTAACAATAATGATGTACTTCTTACCAGAAGCATCTATAATTTAAACTCCCACACTTCCCCGAGCCTTCAATACTGTTAAAAGTCGAATTAATGCTCTTATCACTTCAATTCATGAAGACTGACAGTAGTGTTTAAATGGAGTCTGAAGGGGACCTCCAGGTATGTGTTATTTATTTGGGCTAAAACCTGGACCGTTTTGTCAGTTCAGTTTCCCCTAGAGTTCAGGCTTTATGGCAATCTAGGTCAATTCTATGCAATTAGGAAAGATCAGATGAAAGTTTTTCTATTGGCTCCTAGGGAAAAGTGCTTATTAAGCAAGAAAGCTCAGAAGTTTTGCTTTATGAAATTATGTTTTCACTGTCTTGCCCTCTTTCTGGAAGCTGCGGAGGTATTAAGCACGAGACTCAATTTGTTTTCCAGTTCCATGGTGGAATTCACCTAACTGAATGATTACTAAACAAGTTAGATTTACAGACAAAAAAAAATGACTAAGGTATCAGCTAAGTAATGCTGGTGGAGACATTATCTTTTGGAATATTCAGGTTATTATCAAAGCTGGGAGAACCCATGGGAAAAAGCAGACTACATGGGAAAGGTGGAACTGGCCATTAGTGGCAGTGGTTTTTTTTCCAGAGCTGATGCACAGTCGCAGTCCCAAACAGTCGCCAGACTTCTCAGAAGCTTTCAGAAGGTTCTTTTCATTCCATTATTTTAATTCCATTCTTTTCTGTGTTGTTGTTTTACCCTCCTCATGTTGTACTTGATGTCTCCTGGTGGTTCCTACAGGGGTAATACAGGGTAGGGGTTGAGAGACATGAAGTTGATTCATGCTAATATATAATTAACAGCATTAAGAGCTAGAATGAATACATTACCCCTTGTATTGTGCCTTGATCTGAAGGACATGCTTATCTATTCCTCACATGGGTCAGGATGTCAGGACATTTCACAGATGGGGTGGTTGTGGCAAGCACTGAGCATCACCTAGGAAGCAAGAGGGACATGCTGTTTTTCTAGAAGAGACTTCCCCACCATTTTTGATTGGCTCTTGGCAATGACAACCTTACCACTGATAGGAATCCCAGGATGACACAGATCAGACACAGTAAAAAAAATAATATTAAAAAATAGAGAGAGAAAAGAAAATAAAAAGGGTTGAATCCTGTACCTGAGAGACAAAAAGTACAGGAGACCATTTGGCAGGTTTAGCAAAAGACTATCATAGGTAGGACTGGGAATTCATGCTAACATAGATAGAAATTTGCATGACTAAAATCTTACAGCGGCTTGCTTCAGCATAGTTGGTACAGTCTCATTCTGTGTGTTTGCGTGTCTTCTATCTCTGAGTATATTAGCCAATTTCAGCTAAATCAGATGAAGGGGTCCAGGACAGTAGGACTTGGGATAATTGAATTCCCATGAGGTTTTTGGAGTATAGCAACTACAGGATTGTGCCAAAGTAAAAACTAAGCACTCTGAGAAATTGTGTTTGTTCCTTGGTTGTACATCACTTACAGGATATTCTCAAAAGAAATGAGGAGACCACAGGAAATGCTTTTAAGCTGATATGCCGGAGGCTTAGAGCCGTGTTAGCTTTCTGGTATGGGTGAAAGTCACTTTAGAGTGCTTCGATGGTGCAACAGCACTACTCATGAGATGAATTGAAACCCAGCTTTTTTACATTGCCTACATTCTGCCTTGTAAAATATCACAAACAAGGAGTGAAGCAGGAGAGTGATCTCCACTGAAGACATACTTGTAATGTCAGAAACTGAGTGCAGATAGAGCAAAACTGACTATGAAATGTTCAAATGAAATGGAATATAGCCTGAGTGGGGTGAGTCATATCTTCAGTCCTTAAATTGCAGTCAGGGGGATGTGTTGGTCAATGAGCAGCTCCAGTCTTTCTGTAGTCTATTATTTGTATAGCCTGTACATGTTGGAGCTCGGTCATGGGTGTTGATCCCACCAGTATGCACTGTGCAGGTATGGAAACTCTCAAAGAGATTCAGTCTCATGGAGGTAAGTATATTCTGCTGTATTTTTGTTTTCATTGTACGTGTCACTGTTTCTTCATCTTTACTGCCTGAAGGGAGAAAAGGAAAATATTAAACATCTCGTTTTGATCAAGAGAATACAATTCAATGAGATTTTCACTTCATTACAAGCCTTCAGATTTGGTCTTTTGTTGATAAATAGTATCAGATACCTCAGGATTTGGAGGAAGGCATTGAGAGAGTTCAACTTCCTATTGAAAAATTAACTACGAACTGCTTCTGCAGCATGGGTGGATTTCAGAGGGGCCACGGGGTTGAAAACAAACTGAAGAGTTAAGCTGCGAGTGGCTCATCTGGTCTCCCTGTAGATACAGAGCAGAAATAGGGGAAATCCTGGGCCTGAGCTTTCCACTGACCCTCCCAGAGGGTGAAGCTCTGATCCCTGGGAACTGAAAGCAAACCAGGCACTGAAATTGCAGCAAACTTGGCTGCATGCTGTCAGTTTCACATAGTGTTAATGTTACTGTCTTCCTTTTACTGCAGAAAGTGCTTTAGGAAAATTGTAGAGTGTGACTTGACCCTCTAACTGAGCTGCAGATTCAGGCTACCTGAGGTACACAAGGGGACTTAGCAGCAGTAAGACTTGAGGAAGCAAAGTTTGCCTCTTCCTCCTACTTCATGACACAAGAACTCCTGGTTAAAAGAAGTTCTGGTATGCTGAGAAGGGCCTGTATTTTTTTTTGCTAGACCTTCCTCATAATTAACTCAGTTGTCTGCCAAGACCTGGAATACTGCTGCTGGAAAAGTAGAGGCATTTCTTATGTTCCTCAGTATAAGAAACCACAAACAATGTCAAATCCTGCCATCAGCCAGTCTTTTATCATTATGCACCATTATAAAAATCATCTCTCCGTTTCAATAGGCCAATGGTGCCATTGATTGTACTATTCTCTGTCTGTTGGCGCCAGACTTATGATTCTTTAAACTACATAAATATTATCTTGGTTTCCTTTTTGCTGTGTAATTTGTTTCCTGCCATTTGCTGCAAGAACATGTTTGAGATTACCTGGTTTTCTACCTTCAAGTATCCTATCAATCAGGCTTACTTTCTTATAGGAACTCAAGGCATCCTTTTTTGTGGTGGTGAATAACAAGGGTTCAAATAGCTAAAATGAAACATGAAAGTCTCCTCAAAAATGTAGCATATCACTTCACCTTCTCTACTTTAATGCTGGACCCTGCTCCAGATCTAGAGAAGATGGGTCCATGCCCCTCTCTGTAGGGAAGGTCCATGTCTTTATAACACATTGGTAGTGGGACACCTTGAGGCCTTTATCTGTGCTCACAGAAATCCTGGGAAGCCAAGGGCTGCCGTTATCTGCTGTTTTAGAGGTAAGGACAGAGAAAGATTAAAGCATCTCTGTAGCCTGGCACAGTGGTACTCAAGGGCATGCATTCTTCTTTGTTGGAGGTTTCAGGGGTCTTGCAGCAGAACTCTGGTCCCACCTTATGTGTAGGTGGTTGAAATAACATTGCTGTTGACTGCGTACATTTTAGTGCCATTTTGGCCTGCTATTGTGTTGAGGTCTGTCATGAAAGAGCTGTGTTGCAGTGGAGGTCTCTCAGTCTCTCCATGGGTAGGCTCACCAGGACCCTCCTGAGAGGAGGCCCTTCACTGGTTGCAGTGAACTCTGCTCTGCAAAGTCTGCGCTGTCACTGCAGTGTGTCATTGCCTGGCAGCAATGAGGGTAGGAGAAATGTGTCCCTATTCACAAGCCAGGTGGGTGGCTGGGTTGTGACTGCTGTAACCCACTCCGTGGTGCAGAGGTCAAAATCTCTAATCATCTCTGTTCCCTGGTTGTGGGCACTGTTTATGACAACAAGCAAAGGCAGGAAGTGTCAAGGTCTAATCAAGAGAAGAAACCAAATCTAATAACAGCGAGCCATTGAGAAAACCCAAGAGGGGATGAATGCCCGCCTTGATTTAAAGACACAAGCTCTTTAATATTTTAGGCCCAGTTTTGAGTTTGCAAAAAGCCCCATTTACAAATAAGATAAGAAGACTCAACTATGGAACTTTTGTTCAGCTCCTCTGGATGCATTGGGGTAGGGGCCTTGTGTGTGGTGGGACATTTAAATATTCTGCCACCACGCTGGGCTGCCTGGACCTGACAACAGAGTCACCAGCCAGCAAGAGAAGGTCATTGTGGAATGGATGGGCTGCAGCCAAGCAGCACAAACAGAGAGGAAGGAGCAGCCAAGGCACATCTAAGGCTTTTATGTCTCTTAACACTCAATGTGTTTTCACTTCCAATATGTGGGAAAGTTACAGGGAGAAGTATACTTCGGGAGGAATTGTCACACCATTGTGACATTGTCCAAAGCCAGGTGACATGTTCTGGTGGCCTGCTGTCAGCCCCTGCTATGAGGTGTGCCTTGGAGGTAGGAAGTCTGCAGGCTTCTGGTGAAGCACAAAAAACAGTCCTGCAGCAGATGTAGCTGCAAAAATGCCCAGAGCAATCTCAGCTCAGCAGAGGCATACCATCTTCTAGGAGCCCTTCTGCCTTCGCTCAGAGCTGGTAGTAAGGAGAGAACTGGTCTTTTCTGCTGCTTACTGCTGCTCCTCCCTCCAGGCTCCCTCAGGGAATCAGCAGCTAATACTGTTCCAAGATAACATTTATCCAGTATTAAGAATGTGGAGACATTATGCAATAATGCCATCTTACGTGGTCTCACAGAATTTTACAAGTAAAAATAATCAAAGTATGTTTTGCATGTAAAATGCAGTGGAAGATCTGTGGAAATACCTTGATTCATTTGGAGGGAAAGTTTGAGTCTTCTTAGAGCACTCTTTGTAAGAAATAATGTGATGGCTGGAATCACCTTGCAATATAACACAGCTGTTTCTGTAGGACCTTCCTCTGTCCACTGGACTTGGTCCCTTTTGGAGTTGTTTAAGTCTTTGGGGCTTAAAACTTCTGGCAACTTTCTTTTGTGCTGTGGTTAAACAGATGCGTTTACTGCCAGAGGACAATAAATGTAACGAAAGCAATAGCAAATAATGACAAGTGTTTATCTTATTTGAGGTCTACAAAGCAACTAAACCCAAAATCGAACTTTTAAGTGGACGTAAAGCTTGTGCGATACAAATCCTTGTGGATCCCAAGCTAGTATCTCTTTCTAGCTGGAATAGCAAGAATCTGGATTTCACTTGTTTATATGGCATAATATACTATATTTAGAACTGTGTAACCCAGTTCAGAAAATGGTCAAATGCACTATGGCAAACTGTTAAAAATATGGTCTAATCCAAGGATTAAAACCCTATGTTTGAAATTAAGCACATTGCAAAATTATTAGGGATTGGGAGTTTCCCTTGTTTTAGTTGCTGCGTGCTGAAAACCCTTGTATTTCTTGCAATGGCAGATAGTGAATAAGACAACTTTCTTGAGTTGGTGCCTGAAACTACTAAGTCTGTAAGCACTCCCAGGAAACCCATCCAAGGATTTATTTGAGAATCAGCACATCATGAGACCCTCTGGGAGCCTTCCTTCAGTCCTTCATAGATTATAAGGCTCCATCCAGCTGGATGTAAGTCATTAAAGCTCCTTATTCTATCCATTAGTACACTCATTAATATTTCTCAGTAACTTGGGACATAGCATTTCTCATGCCAAGCCTAGAAAAGTTTTCTCTTCCATCTAATTTTGACCTAGAGACAGCTGTAAGGACCAAAAGCTTACCACTGAGTGGAAAAAAACAGTGTAAAAATGATGTTTGCACAATCTGTCATTCTGGGCAAAGCAGTAGCAGCATTTTACTTTGGGGATTAAAATCTTCCATGAAGTTGTTAAATGTAGGGGTATTTAACTTTTGTCGTTGGGCTCAGTGTTCGTCTCTGAAGTTTATTGAACTACTAACAGTAAAACTATGAGCTTTTCACAGCAGGTCTCAAAAAGAAAAACAGAGAAATACAAAGAAAGACTTCTTGTGGGACCTTAGGATAAACATGGTGTTCAATTGTTCATACGCTCTAGAGATAGGTTCCATTAGAAGACATCCAACTTAAGCACAAATAATTGCTTTTCGGTAGAACACCAGAATCTTAGGGTCACAGAATGGTTGAGGTGGGAAGGGACATCTGGAGGAGTCTTCTTGCCTACCCCTGCTGCTCAAGCAGGGCCGCCTAGAACCACATGCCCAGGACCATGTCCAGGTGGCTTTTTAATATCTCCAAGTTTAGGTCCAAGTTTTCCTCCATTGGATGAGTATATTCATATACGCATAGACATAGTAATTTATTTTTATACTTACCTGTAGATCATATATGCACAATTGTATCTGTGCAAATATACAAGCTATCATATATGTACGTTAGACCAACAGCAACATTTGGGTGCTCAGCAGGAATTTCAGGGGTTTTATCTACAGAGATATCCTGTAAACTTGAGAGAAAAAGACTTGAACTATTAGATTCCACCAAGAACAAACCACTTCAGTGCTAAACACAGCAGAAGTGCTAACTGCGCTTTGAAAATGGTGTCATTTTTACTGTTCTTAAAGCAAACAGTAAGCAGTGGCTTCTCATCACTTATCGTGCTTTAATTTAGCCTTGAGGTCAGAGGTTAAACATTTAGTTTTTGCTCTTGGCCATACATGAGAAAACTTATTAAGTGAATCTTTTGTTTTTTAATAAAATTCCTTCATTCTTAAAAGGAATTTATGGGAGAAGAGAACTAGGGGCAGCAGGAAGAGGCTCAGAGCCCTGCAGGGTGCACACTGTGCTGCCAAAGTCAATATTCCTTTTCTGTACACAAAACAAGGAGCCCTCGGGGTCCAAAACAAGTATAAGAACTAACTTTTTGGTTCTGTTTTAGTTTTCCATCTGGGGTGTAGTGTTTTGGCTCTTGCATGCGCAGCAACTTTACTGGAATTTGACTTTCTCTTCAGTGTATCCTACCAACTTGGATATTTATGGAATATTTCCTCTGATCAGAAGTTAATTATTTATCCTCTCTCTGGTTCCTTTGTTGCATTGACAGTCATTGAAAGCTCAGTAGCACTCTTTCTTGGTAAAGTCTATGTAGTGCAGGGCTAGAACGGTACTGTAGTGTGTCTGCTGAGTAGAGCCATCTGGTTGAAGAATGCTTCTTGAGCCAGAGGGGCTAAAGTAAGGATGGGATGGAAGTGGCCCATAGAGACAATCCAGGCTGGAGAGAGTGCATTGAATTTTGTGTATTTTGAGCTTTATTATTGGAGAACTCTCCTGGGACACAATGTGGCCCTGTTTTTGAGGGTGTGGAGAGCTGCTGGGCCCCTGGCCCCTTGATCAGCAGGAGTGGAAAGGGTCTAGTACCTTCAGCTGCGACTGGTACTGGTACTATTGCAATTGCAGCCACATTTGCTCCTGTGCAGAGCAGCTCTGGGAATGATAATCGGAGCCTCTCCCTTTCTGCTGTGTCTATCCACCGCCTTCCAGCCCTGGGAAGCCCATGAGGTGAGCAGAGGCTGACAGAGTGGCTTCTAAAAATGCTGCCAAGCCGGGACAGGGACTTCCTGGCATTGTGAACCAAATTCCTCTACGGGTTTAATGCAACTCTTGGTACACGCAAAACTTGGGGAATTAAAATACACATCTCTTCTGTCTATGCCTCCTTGTACTCATACTGCTTCTCCAACATTGTGTGTACCTTTCTTCCTCTGCCTCAGCTCAGAACTCCTTGTTCTGTTGGGGCTTCTGCATAGCTGAAGACTTCAAAGCCTTCACTTAATTTGTGTTTGCACTTCTAAGTACTGAATGAAGGTGCTCGGCAGAGTCAGGTTCTTTCGAAGTATTTGTGTATAAACATGAAAGTTACAACTTTCTGCTCCTTGCTCCTTTCATCTTTTCAGGCTCACAGATAAAATGCAGTTGGGTTTTTGAACTTTACAGAAAGTTTTATTAAAAGAGTGACTCAGAGAAGTTCTTCTGCTGAGGTCTTTTTCTCTTTCTCCATTCCTTTCATTTTGTTTTTTTCTTCCTTCTGCTTCCCTTCTTACTTTCTCTCATTTAATCTTTTTCAGCACTAGTTTCAAGTGGTTTTGCTGGACATCTTATTGCATTGTTGCCTTCTAAGGGTTCAATTTGTTACAGACCCCAAGTCTGTCCACTTCACAGCCCCTGTTACCTCTGATGTGGGTGAATGTTCGTGGAAAATGGGTTATTTCAGTATTGTGTTGCCAGTTTACCTCCAGATCGCCATGGGGAGCAGTACTAAGGATGTCTCTCCATTGACAACAGAGAGAGCACAGAAGACTAAAATACCCAATTTTCCAATACTTTTTTCCACCTCTTTTGGGGGGTATTCAAGCACAAGAAATATTTCAACAAAAAGGTGGGAATTGGAGCAAGAATTATAATGATATATCACAAAGAGAGATGACTTTGGATGCTGCCA
This sequence comes from Myiopsitta monachus, assembly GCA_017639245.1. NCBI lineage: Eukaryota > Metazoa > Chordata > Aves > Psittaciformes > Psittacidae > Myiopsitta > Myiopsitta monachus. The sequence continues at coordinate 38,937,697 of CM029926.1, forward strand.
TATTGTCCAGCAACACAGAAAGAACTTCTGCTCCCTCAAGTTCCCAGCAGGTTCCCAGCATGTTCCCAGCTTTCTTTTCTTTGTCACTCTTCAAGTAGTTTGATCTATTTATTTCAAGTTTAATTTCTTCTGTTGATACCAACTCAAAAGCAGCATTGATATGTAAAACAGCACAAATAATTTCAACTGTTGCTACATCCATGTCTAGGTTACAGTGCTCAGGTAGTTGTAATGAAGATGTTAAAACCAGAGGTAAGATAGGGACTCCTGGGACTTTCTGTGCTGTAACCACTAGATCAAAGATAGAGAGCAGCTGTAAAGATGTAGGTCAGTGACATATGGTATTTATTTTGCTGAGCCTTCCATTAGTCCACTTTCCTTTTAATCTTCTGACTGAAATCTGAGCAATGACCACCCTAGTTGCAAATACCTTCTTTCTGGAAAAAGAGGTAATTATCAGGCATCAGGGCTTCCATGAGTGAATCGCTCCAGTGACTTTCAGGATGAACCCCATGTGCATACAGCTCCTTTTGGAAGTTTGTGTTATTTGCTTGACTTGAATTTTGTGTCAGCTGGAAACTGATCATTTAACTGATAATAACTTGTACTGGTGCAGCTGCTTGTCTTCCACTACTCACTCTATGAAGTACTGTCAAAAATTTGCTGCTTCAAAGGTTATAAAGAGCTTAGGTCCCTGAAGCATGCTTTTAGTTTTTATTTTCTAATCTTGAGGGCAGTAGTATAATTTAACTTTTCTGTGCCTGAAAAGAAGCATGCTGAACTCATTACAATGACTTCAATGGCTTGGTTTACAACGCTTAGTCTGTGTGCAGAGACAAAAATATACCCTGAAATCCCACAGTGATTGCCCATGTGACATTCGCCCACAGATATCTCTATAGTTTCCTGAGATTAAGATACTGGCCACACTGCTTAGACTACATCAAGGATATAAGAAAGCAGGTGGGATTTGCAACTCTTTCCTTTTAATAGGTGGTTTAATGAGGAGTTTCCTTGGGAAAAGTCTATCCACTGCCTTGGCATAAATATGTAATGCAAACTTCCTTTTGAGGCCCACATGAATTCCTTAAAAATATGGTCAGATAGTTACAAGCTATGAAATTATCTCTCAGGTGAGAGGAGGCAACTTCTTGCATACATTTGTGCAGACTGTTTCCAGAAAAGGTTGTTTAAGATAATTCATTTTACTTTGCATTGCAAGATGCTGGAAGCACATTAGCTTCAATTTCCATAGTTCAGCTAAGGGTAAGTAAGTTCTTTAAATATGTTGTAGTATCAGTATCAATTCATAGAATCATAGAATCACAGAATGTTTTGGATTGGAAGGGACCTTAAAGCTCATTCAGTTCCAACACCCTGGCATGGGCAGGGACACCTTCCACTAGACATGATTTCTCTAATCCCCATCCATCCTGGTCTTGAACACTTCCAGGGAAGGGGCATCTATAGCTTCACTGGGCAATCTGTTCCAGCTCCTCACCACCCTCACAGTAGAGAATTTATTACTTATATCTAATCTAAATCTACCCTCTTCCAGTTTAAAGCTATTATCTCTTGCTCTATCCTATAATTCTAATTCACTATACGTTAACATGAAAAATGGTTGTTGATTTCTTTAGACCTGTGACCATACCTTTTTCTAACCGGTGATACAGAAACCCTAGCAATCCAAGTTTGCTGCTGAAAGGAATGCACTTCAGATATTTTTTTCCCATTCAGTATTTTGAATTTCTCATATTGCTAAAGTGTTTCAGCACTTTGCTGAAAATCTTCTCTGTAGTCTCTGGAGGTTGGTGCAGGGAGGATCTGTAAGTCTATAGGACAATGTGATGCTCAGCTGAAGAGCTCCCACTTCTCACAAAGCCTACCTCCTCCCCAGCCTCACTTGGCATCTGGACAGCAGCCACGTACATGTGGCACATGAAATGCTAAAGGTCTTAATGACAATTTTCAAATGCCATTATCAAATGGGGACTTCCATCCTGCAGAACACTTGAAAAACACTATTTGCGAAACTACTTCCTGAGCAGTATATTCCCTTTTCCATTATCTCATCTATTTGTATGCTAATACAAATTCTTCTTCCTTTTTACTCAGACTCCGCTTGAGCAGTTCAACACTGAATTCATGATTCTGTTTTATGCTGTCAAGATTTTACTTATATTAAAAAAATAAAATATCTCAATAATTAATTACAGATAAATTATTGACAAAGCAGCAGGAGATGCAAAGGAAGAGTGCTCTGTATCCAAGAGAGGCTTTTCAAACAGATATCTCTACAGTATCAGAGATATATATGCTTCTAACATTCAGCTATCAGAAATAAATCAATGTTTGCCTAGCATTTGATGCTTCATGTGATATCACATACTACTGCATAAAATTAGCATTTTCTCTCAAAGTATATCCATAACCAGTATGCACATCTGTTAAAAATATCTCCCAAGAGAAAAATATACTTGTGTATTCAGACTACACTTCTGTGAAGAAAGTCCTGCATATGTAGGAAGTGCAGGTTTGCTGTCAGAGAAACTAAGTTAAGAGCAGACATATAATTTTGCAGTTTTCTGCTTGTTTGAAAATGCTTATAGAATCTGAATGTTCACATTTATTAGTAACAGCTCTGGAGTTAATTGAGAAAGTTCCCGAAACTCTTGAAATGCCTCTTGAAAGAATCTTTAGTTTTCAGTATTTTTTCTGATGCAGGAGAGGCTCTTACTGAGCTTAGGACATTCCTGTGCATATCTACACCTCAGGAAGGGTTTGAATACCTGGTCTCAGTGCAAGGTAATGATGTGAGTTGTGCTAACTCCCTTGTGATCCACTGGCTGACAAGGAATGGTTCAGGCTGGAAGGGACCTTCAGAGGTTGGCTGCCCAATCTCCAGCCCAAAGCGGGGCCAGCAGCAAGGGCAGGGTAGGTTGCTCAGGGCTTTGGGCTGCAGGTGCAGAGTCCACAGACTCACTGGTCCTGTGTTTCAGTGGTTAATGTTTTTCACAGTGAAAATTTTTTTCTTTAAGTCCTGACTGTTGTCCCTCCTCCTTTCTTTGTGCTTCTACAAAATGAGCCTGGCTCCTTTGATATCATTTCTTTTCAGGTAGTGAAAGACAGCAACCAAATTTCTCCCTAAGATTCTTACCCCCTGGGCTTTCACCCTGTCCACATGCAATGTGTGCTCCAGACCCTACCACACTGACGGCCTTTGGCTGGGCCCTCCATCTTCCCCAGGGTGCCATAAACGGTGTTACATCTTGTATGTATCACATACAAACACTGGCGAGTATGGACTTTCACTGCACACCCAGCTGTACCAAAACTCTGAGCAATGTTGACCAGACACAGAAATACATATACTTTTTCCCCAGATCTCTGAATAAGTCTGTATCAATATTATCTATTTCCTGCTCTTTCACATCTCTGCAGATAACTGGCTTTGAAGGACTAAGTGTGGCAGGGAGAGTCTTCCTCTTTAATGTGACTCTAAAATATTTAAAAGGTTAGACTAAGGAAGTGATTCCAGGTCCTAGTTCAACATTACATCTCTCTTCATGAAAACCCATCTTCAAAGAGCTTCTTCAAGGCCTGGGGATGCCAAAAAGAATATTTCCATTGACTTTTGTCCACTTTGCTTTCTGTTCTAAAGAAAATCCAATTTTCAACTGAGCTATCAACTGCATTTGGCATAAAGCATGGGCGAATTTCACTTCTCGGCTACCTCAAGGAAAGATGACGCCAAGGCTGAGCTTCTATTTTCATGAAGAACAGCATAAAAACCAAGCTTCTTGTTAGCAACACAAAAATCTTTATATGGGGAAATGAGCTGTCTTTGCAATGGCACAACTGATATTTTAGCCTCAGGATCCTTTTCTCTTCTAAAGGTCACAGCACGATTTTAAACCCAGAATATTGCAATGCATTTAAATATCTGAAATCAAGGGTAAACAAGATCTATTAATGTATAACAGCAATGAAGAAATCACATCTACCTTCCTCCTGCCAGAATTGACTCATCCTAGGAATAATAATTCCAAACAGTGGGAAAATAAAACTAGCCTTTCAGTGCCATTACCTTGGACTTAAGACCTTCTTCTTCATTGCACAGAGGGATGATGATAGCCTTTACAATAAGATGACTGACTTAGTGGATGAGAGGAGGGCAGCGGATGCTGTTTTTCTTTAGGAAGTGACTTTCAACACTGTTCTCTGTTAAGGTCCTCAGAGACAAGGTGATCAGGTGTGGGGCCAGTAAGTCGAAATGACATGGCATGAAACTGGCTGAATGGCTGGACCCAAAAGGGTGAGACTAGGAGTACAAAATCCAGCTGGAGTTCAGCATTAGTAGTATACTCAAGGAGTAGAGTTTGAGTTCCATAATGTTTAATATTTTCATTAACTACCTAGGTAATGGGACAGAGTGTACCCTCAGTGAGTTTGCAGATGATACAAAACTGGCAGGGGAGGATGCACCAGATGAATGTGCTAGTGTCCAGAGGGGCTGAAGAAAGGGCTGGGTGAGATGAGCCAAGAGCTCTCTCATAAAGTTCAGTAAAGCAAAAATCAACGTCCTATCCCTGTATAAACATATGCACCAGCAGAGTGTGGGGAATTCTGGCTGGAAATGCATTCTGCAGAATAGGTCATGGTGGTCCTGGTTGACACCAAGTTTAACATAAACCAGCAATGTGGTCTTGAGGCAAGTAAGACCAATGACACTCTGGGCTGTATTAGAAAGCAGGTCAAGGGAAGTGAATTCAGCACTAATGAGACACATCTGGATTGTTGGGTCCAGTTCTGGGCTCCCCAGCGCAAAAGAGAAATGGACATACTGAATTGAGTCCAGCAAAGAGCTATGGAGTTGATTAGGGAATTGGAGCATCTGTCACATGAGGAGAGACTGAAAGACTTGGTGGTGTTGATCTTAGAGGTGAGAAGTCTCAGGAGGATCTTATCCATGTATGCAAACACCTGGTGGGAGGAGTACAGAAGATGGAGACAGAATCTACTCAGTGACGCGCATTGGCAGCACAAGAAGAAAAGGGCACAGGCTGAAATACAGAAAATTCCATTTAAACATAAGAAAATTCACTTTTACTGTGAGGCTGGTTGAACACTGGCATAGGCTGCCTGGAGAGGCAGTGGAGGCTGCACTGTTAAGAGCTGTTCAAAACGCAACTGGATGCAGCCCTGAGCAGCCTGCTGCACTAACTCCTCTGAGTAGGGATCTGGCCTGTCTCCAAAGATGTCTGCCCACCTCACCCATTCTGTGATGCTTTCATTGGAGTGTGCAAAGGATTTTTGCAAGAGATGTCGAAGAAAACAGTTTGCTTTGTAGTGTCAGGTATCGTTAAGGCCACTCGGAACTGATAAATCCTGAATACTGCTTTGAGAGAAATTCAGAGTAAGACTTCACTGTAACTGAGGGTGTGTTTATAAGGCAAAATTACGATGGGCACATATTAATTGTTCTCCACAAAACTGTAGGCTTTTATTACAAATGTTTTTATCCTAGGAAAAACATCTTCATTAAAGTTTTTGAACCTTCAAAACATGCCAGTCATTCTGTCTGTAAGATGGTAAAACCAGCAAATCCCTCTCATGACTATTTTCTTACTAAAAAATCAATGAAATTGTAACTACCTAAGTGCGCATATATTGACTGTTACTTCTAACACCGATTTAACTGTAAAGGCCTATTAAAATAGAGATCAACGCATCTGCTAAGGAGTTAGCTCTATAAAAGCACACTGTACTTAGAAGAGAATATAAGAAGTGGATAGAAAATAAAAGTTTACAATGCAATTTCTGATGTAAGTGTAATGGGTGCTTATTGCACTAAATCCTTCTGAAGAGAACATGCCTTGGACTTTGCCTGGAGAGAAAAAAGACATGAAAAGAGATGAAAAACAAAGTTTCATTGCACTTTGCTTAATAGAAGTTGAATAACTGAGTTACAGCAGAAGTTTGAATCAGTATTGAATATGAAAGCTGGATGAGATTCCTAATCTGACATCCTCATCATAAAACAGTCTTTCCTTGTGTTATGCAAAGAAGGGGATAAATTATGTTCCAAATAACCTCTGGACTGTGCACTTGAATTAGGGAACATAAAGGAGTGAACACCACTGCACGAGCAGCCGTGGAGCAGCATGAAGATAGATGGTGTCTGGGATGAGATGGGGCTAAAAGAAGAGAAGCAGTGATATGGGCTTTTCCATTGCAGTGAGTCACATAAAGCAGGAGTACACTTAAACTGAAGGTTTTTTTCCTTTCAACTGCCACTAAGAAGCCATCTCAGCAGCCAGACAATTAAAGCAACCTGAACTCCTCTCATGGACAGTGAGCAAATGTTTCTTCCTTGCAAAAGGAAACGCACACACGTGTGTGCATGTGCACATGCAGAGACTCTTAAAGATGGTTTTAAAAAGTGATATTTGACTTCCTGGCTACTTTGGCAATCCTCTTCAAAAATAGCTCTCATGACTGCAGGCTGGCAGAGCCGTTCCTGCCTTGATTTAGATGGGAAAACTCAATTAGAGTTTGAATCTGTTGCACTGAAATGGAATTGTCTGTTGCAGGCAGAGCTCAGTCACGGACACGGAGCAGTGTGAGCAAGAGAGGCTGGGAGAGGAGGAGGCTGTGCCTGAGCAGAGGGCAGGTTGTGGGGGGCTCTGAGCTAGTTGCAACAGGGATTTTTCATGTGCTGTCAATCTGGAAAGGGAACAGCATTGCTCTACTCCAAACGTGTTCTATTTCTTTTACTTCAGGCTTTTGCTCTCCAAACCCCTCCATGCCCGAGGACCCCTGCTGCCATTTGTGTTCCTGCATTCTAGAAATATTTGTGAGGGTCTTGCCTAGGCTGGAGTTTAAGCACTGGTAAAACTTGGCTTTTTGGTGGCAGGTTTACAACTGGAGATCCCCTCTGCCCCTTGTCCTTCCCAGTGTCCTGACACAGTCCCATCTCTGTCCTCGCTGCCTCCCTCCAGGTGTGAGGGAAGACACTTTAGCACTGCCTCTGCTCCGGGAGCCTTGAGCTGCCTCTACATTTCTCTCATCATTGTGCATTGAGATATGTGTCTAGAAATCACTGACTCTCCCCATGCCTCTCTTATCTGGGATCTCAGCCGGAGCCTGATTTTCCATTTGCTCTGTAAGTCATCTGTGTTAAACTGCTTCTCATAAATAGCAGCTTCCAGCATGACTTCTTTCATCTGTGGCTTGTATTTGTGTGCAAGAGGGAGAAAACAGGTCTAATTTACATCAGAGCAGCTGGCTCCTCTGATCTGCCACCTGGAGACATGGCCAACAGGGAATGTGTGTCTGCAAATGGGCTAGGTCTTTGCTTCCCTTACCGTTCCTCTCTCTCTGCACTTGTCACGCTGTTGGCAGGGGGCAAATATACCCCTTGAGCCAACCCTGTGGGACCTGCCGGACCCTGTTAGTGGCGCAAGTCCTGTCAGTGCAGCAGGCTCCAGTGTCCCTCTTGCAAAACCTGCAGTGGTTTTAAGCTGAAAGAGGGTATATTTAGATTAGACATTAGGAAGAAATTATTCACTATGAGGGTGTTGAGGTGCTGGCACAGGGTGCCCAGAGAAGCTGTGGCTGCCCCATCCCTGGCAGCGTTCAAGGCCACGTTGGACAGGTCTTGGAGCAACCTGCTCCAGTAGAAGGTGTTCCTGCCCGTGGCAGGGGCTTGGAATTGGATGAGCTTTAAGGTCCCTTCCAACCCAAACCATTCTGTGAATCTGTGAGTGCGTTCATAGAAGCAAACCAGGGAAATGGCTTGTGTGTGGGTAGGATGGGGCACTGGCCTGGCAGGGCACAGACCTGCTGTGATCCCCAGCCCTACCCTGACTCTGCCATTTAGTAACCTGGTTATAAACATGCAGCTTGAGATGTTTATACATACCGTATTGCCCTTTGTCTGGGCGAGAAAGGCGGTAGTGATCAAACATTTTTACTGCATAACGGCTGTCCTTGGAGAACCTGGGGCAGAAGAGGTGTTTAGGTCATCCTTCTTGTTGTGTGCAGATGAGAACAGATGGAGTATGAAGGAGTTTTGATAGCCAGGCTTCAGCCACACACTCAGGGGAGCGCTGGGTAAGGGTTAGGGCCCTGAACTGAAACACAGGTTACAGCCTGTCTGTGCTTTGAGCAAAGGAAGGTAAATGTTTCAAAGCTCTTCACTGCAGGCCCTTGTGTACATGGATGGATGTGTGCACATGGTCTGTGTCATGGTGGTGTTGCATGTACTCAGCTTACCTTGTCGTTGACATGGGGCAGTTAAAATGCTTCTGGCAGGCCAGGAATGCTTAAACTTTGGCAGTTACTATAACAGCACTCTCCATACTCCACAGTGATACCCCAAGGACTTTTGGCTTCTATCTGATTATTTCTTTTTACCAGTAGGTTGGGATTTTCTTTGGAGTCCCTTTCCAACGAGCAAAGGTGAGAGTTTGGAAAAAATGCCATATATGAATTCTGATCATATTGTGTTTGGCAAAGGCAAGGTAGCAAGGGAAGAGCCGTTGCTATGTGGTACAGGGGAATTTTCCATGAAGAAAGGGCTATTGGGTGTCTGACAGTTTTGCAGGAACAGGGAGAAACCCATCAATGCCAAAGCTGTGGTGGGGGCAGCAGCTGCCTGGCATTCCTTGGGCTGGGTATGGCCCTCAGCAAGTGTCAGAGCTTGTCAGTGGGGAGGGGAGGTCATTGTCACTGGAATATATCCCGCAGATTGGTGAGACAGGCAGGAAAATTTCCCAGAAAGGTCTCCTGAGAAAAACCAGCTGAGCCATTGTGGCAAAAGGGTGAAGATGGAAGACCACCTCATAGCTCATGCTATGGCTCCTGCAGTAGCACCTGGGAGAAATCCAGGGATGGAACATGGAGATGGGGATCGGGCCTGGGAGGGAACTGTTCCTGGCAATGCACTGCAGACTCCAGGCATGTGTCCAGCTTTGCCTGTAGGCAAAGTGTTAATAATTGCAGAAGAGAAAGAGCTAAAGTGAAACCAAGAGCTTTGCCTGCTGTAAGGTTCTCTATAGAGAGGTAAATATGACTGTAAAGAGAGGGCAAGCACTTCCAACACAGCATGCCCATGAAGCGCATCACCCCACAGGGCAGGTCAGCTGCCTGCTCTGCTGCCCCATGCCAGGGCATTTCCCCACCTAATGCTGGGGAGTGGCATCCCGGACCCCAGTCAAGCTGACTGCAGAGGTGGGAACAGTTGGAGGCAGGGGAAGGGAGATTTCGCTCTCATGCTGGGCCCACGGATTGGGGCTGCCACCAGCCAGTGGTCAGCAGCAGAGATCAATTCAGAAGGAGCAAGTGAGGAAAATCCATTGCTGAGTGGAGTGGGATGTGGTGGGATTGTCTGTGTGCAGCCACAGAGCCCTCTTGTGTTGCTTGCGGGGCTGCAGACCAGCCAGAAGAGCAGTTTTTTCCCTTTAGCAACACTAAGGAAGAAAAAACACGAGTGGCTTAGGCCCACCCCACCTTAGGAATTTCCATCTCCTTCAGTTTCTAGGAGGCAAGAAAAGGAGGAATGAAACGATCCAACTCACCCTTGTCTGTGAGACAAGGAGATATATTCTGCACAACTTCTAAAGAGGCAAATACCAAGAGGCGAGATTTACTCTGGAGCTGTTCCCATGGTGTTACCTTAACAAATTGGTTGGTTTTCCGAGTAATATTATGGCTTCTTGCAGAAACTGAAGTACCAAGAACTTACTGTTTCAGGCAAAAAAATAAATGTATGAACAATTGTTTTTCTTACAAAAATCCTGTTCTTTCCCTTTTTTTTAATTCCTGTGGAAAATAGCTCATTTTTTCAAAAGTAAAGGGAAAAAAACCCACCCTTTGGCTGAACTATCAAATCTCTGAAGACTAAAAGTTCGCACATCCTACCTTCAGGCAATATTAGAACCACGAAGGGCTGTTCCACCCCACATTTATTATTCTGACCTGTGCAATCATTGCTACCAAAGGAAAAGTGGTTAGCAGAGGTGAAGAAAGGAGACAAGGTTTTACCAGCCGCATTTTCTTTTATAAAATAGGGGTTATATGAACTCCCTTCTGTAGTGCTCTATGCTTCCCTCCTGCTCCTGCAAAACGCCCAAGTCTTTGCCTAAGTTTAAGGCTGCAAATAACTCCCTTGACTGTAATGTCCCTTTAGAAAGCCACCTTAGGCACAAGGGCTTTGTGCAGTTGAGGCTGATGAAGTTCCAGGGAGCCTTGCTCCAGCTGAGTCCCCAGGGAGACAATACTGTCTCTTCCTGGCAGTCCTTCATCATCAGATAGGTTACAGAAGCCACAAGCAGATTAAATACTACAGGATTTTTTTCCTTACCATGGCACAGGTATGATTGTCCTTCTTTTTAATGGTTTCAAAAAGTGTAAAGCCGGAAAAGACTATCAGATCATTTTAATTTGCTGATGGTTTTGCGTAAGGTCTTATGTTAATGAAGCATTAATCTCCAGCAGATACAACCAGCAAGGAAAAAAAGATGCCATCAATCTAAGAATGCTTTAAAACTACTGTGGGAGGATAAAAAGGTGGAAAATGCTTATGAAAATCTATCCCATGCTGCAGAAAAAGGTAAGTGTTGTCTTTTCTTCTACTTGCACTAAATTGCAATGGATCTGAACAGGGACAATATTATCCCTGCATTCAGATGCAGTGGTCTCTAAGACCAACCCTGAGAATACAAATAAGGACCGTACAACACAATTATCCAAATACAGTGCAAGGGAGGTCTCGTTTTCAGTCATGGCCATAAACGGCAAACAGAGCTGTGCATCAGAATCTGTTCTTTTTCTACTTCTAATCTGTTGAATAGACTCTTCTTGTATATGCCTAATGTGCTGAGGAGGTTAGGAGGAGGTTGTGAGAGGTTGAGAAGCTGGTGTGTGTTTTGCAGTTTCCTATCCACTGAACCAGCTTTTACTAATAATTCAAGATGTTGTGAAATGAAATATAATCATTGCAAAGATGACACTACGTATGTGTAAGCTTCTGTTTGAATAATGTACCTTGCATTTTGGCTGCTTAGGACTGGAGTTTTGATATCAATTTCTTTTTCTCTACATTGCTGCCAGTAGGATCCTATTTGATCTCAGTGTTGGCAACAAAACTGTAAGAATGAGCCCTAACTAAAAGTTTACATTGATGCCACTTTTAACATGAACTGTTTCATTAGCATCTTCAAAACGTTTTGGTTGGAATTGTTTTATTTATTATTTCTTTTTTAAAGATCTTCCCTTCAAAATTTAAGTTCATGAAAATCATTGCAGATTTGTGAAAAATTCTATTATATTATTATATAGATTTGAAAAATGACCAAAATAGCTGAGTGTTTCAGCATGAACGTTTTGGTGTTGCATTGCTGTGCCAGGACAAACAAGGTGCTGCCCAGAGCATTCCCTTGTATAACTCTAATTATGCTTTTCGGTAGGAGACTGATCCTTAGCCTACTCCAGGGTAGATGCAGTTAATATTTCATCCTTTTACTGATTTCTTCTCTCCTTGCCTTTTACAAAGCCACCCCTTCTCCTGCTGGCTTAGATCCACCATATGATCTCAGTCTAATATTATTTATTTGAGATTAATGGTAACAACACCAAGAATGAGTGAATGCAAAGCCTACAGGAGCTGTCACAGAGCATCTTGTTTTGCCACATGTTGATGTAGACATCCTGAAAGCTTTCAGGTGGGTGTCACAGACACTTACATGCTCTTCCCCTTTTGAATTTGAGGAAAATTTAAGGAACTGCTACGAGATGATCCATAAAGCCTTCCAGTCCAGAGAAAGTGTCATTTAAATGGACGGCTGGGGAAAGAAACTGAAGTTCCCATGCTATGATTCCCAGACATAAGGAAAGTCTGTAAAAATGGCAAAGATTTTCAGGACTTATATCTGAACATGTATTTTCTGATCCTACTCATCTCTGTCTTGGGAATTTTTTAATGAATTACTTTAAAAAAGGGAGCATTTGCAAGCTGTCTCTGTTTCATGTTACCCTTGCCAGAAGGTGTCTCACTTGCATGGTCATTGCAAGAAAGTAGGTTTGCTTACTCTCTATGAGATATCTTTAGGTGCACTGGCTATTGCTAGTTTGGTTTAAGATGATGTATTGCAGCCAGTCAGCAACATGATTAAGGCAGTATATTAACCTGAACTGGGTAATGTGTGTGCAATGCTTGAATAAGCACAGCACATCTCACAAATGCTAGTTAGTAGCAGCAATATTTTTCAAGGTAGATTATGTTGAAAAGAGAGAAAGCCAACAAGGAAAAGGGGAGAAGAAGGGTGAAGGAAAAGAACTGATTAGTGAAGGGAGGGAAAATACTGAAGTACTGCAGTGATTGGCAGAGGTAAAGGAGATTGGGAGAAGATGTGAGTTGGTGTATCAGAAGGATATAGAGCAATGGGGCAGTACAGTCTGGATGGGGGAGGAGATGCCTGTGGAGAGAGGAGATCCCTAGTCAGAGGAGAAGGTGCAAACCAGGAAAAGGGGAACAAACATCTCAAGCTCCTACTAACAGCTCTGCCGACGGTCAGATGATACTTGGGTTGTGCTGGCCCCTGACCCAGCTGCATCCCATCCCTGTGAGATGTTTTGCCAGGGCTGAGCCCTGCTCTGGCAGGAGCTCCAATTACAAATTAATTAACTCCGTTGAGAACAGGAGATATGATGGAATGAGGGGGAGAGAGAAAAGCATAGCTAAGAAGTAGCTTTTAATGAATTTGGCTCTCCTCAGTGAAGGTTTGAAGACATGAAAGATGTTTTCAAAGCAGCAGGAAAGCGTGCTTAAGGAGTGGATTATTCAGAGCTTAAAAAGTGCTGATTACAAATTGCTCTGTGTATGCTTTTGGTTGTTAAGTGTTAAGAGCTCTTAATAACTAAGCTAATAACTCCTCACTGTTTCACCTTGATATTTTTATTTATGTCTTCAAAAATATGCTAGTTTGCTGCACATATAGCAAGGCATATTTCATCTTGGAGCAAATAGCAAATGCAGTCAAAGATTTCTTCAACACAGCAAGAAGTGAGGATTTTTTTCATTTGTTTGATTAGCCTTTAGCATCTTCCGTGTTTCATGCTGTCCACCAGTGAAGTGGACCCAGATTTTACCTGCATGAGCTTTGTGGAGTGTCTAGAAAATCTCTGATTGTGCTCAAGTGACACATGAAATCTGCCAACACTGACTGGGGGAGAGGTGATTTTAAATGTGGGTTAATATAAAAGGCTTTAGGATTTAAAACTCTTAAACCCCCAAACTCTGTACTGATAACTTGAGTCCTTAATTCCAAGTGAAAGCTCTTGCCACCTCTTTTCTTAAGAAGGTGAGAGTTTAAAGTGAGTTCCCTTTGCGTGGTGAGCAGAAAGAACTCTTGAAAAAGCCATTACCCACCTACTCTAAATGCCTCCCCCCTGCGGCAAGCAGTGCTTTTTTAAACTGTACTTATTGATCTGTGTTATGAAAACAATTACAGTAGCATTCATGAGCCTGAAAAAGCATAAGCAAAGACAATACATACTTCACTTAATTCAGTAAGTTCGATGGGGGGGTCTAATATGCCTCTTGGTGCGTAGCTTCAGGAACTACACTGCTTGAGGAAGCTCGAGTAATATGTTTAGTAATAACAACACTAAAAATAAGGCTGAACAAACCAGCTAGTTTATGCAGTGTTGAAAACCCTCTGCTCTCTGCTGTCATGCACACTGGCCTTGGCTGTCCTCAGACCTCCTCCAGCCTCATGCCTGCAGGAAGAGAGGGTGCAAGTGCCACCCACCCTCCTCCTCTCTGCTGAGATGGCAAATACTTCAGGCAGGGAGCGCCCCTGGCTGGCCCTGCACAGCACCCGCTGGAAAGTAAGGTCTCATTTCAGTCTGGGGCTCTCAAGCACTATGGTAGTACAAATAATTTTATGTAATGATTTCATTTTGTTTCCAGTCCCAGGCTTTGTCCAGAGACTCACAGTGGAGCTGTTAAGCATGTCTGGAATTGTTATGAACCTCTTTCCCCAAAAGTGATTTATCTGACTGAGAGTAATACAGTGTAATTGTACACCAGCCTCTGACTATTCTTCTAAGACAGCTTAACCCCTGTTTCTCTGAAAACCACCCCAAGATGAATCAAAACTGGACTGATCTGAAAACAGCCACTGGCCCTTCAGGCTGGGCTTGTATTGTAGAAAGCAAAGGCATATTGCCCAGATGTAAATTATGTACACCCACCTATTATCAGCCTCCAGGGTACTTGCCCAACTGCTCAGGACATTTGCCACGTTTTCAGACTGTGGCAGCATGTCGTGTCAAAATGAAAAGCCCAGAGGATCAAAAGTCACCAGGACACCAGCAGTAGTGACAAAATAAGATGTATGTATATTCACCTGTTCTGTTTTCCCTAGCTTTAAAATTAAGTTTCTTCTCTTTAGAAAGGACTTTGAGCCAGAATCATGGGGAATCATTTGGGTGTGGGTACAAATGTCCTGCACTGAGAAAACTGCACTGAGAAAGCATGGCCAGGTCTTAGAGAGCCAATGTGGCCAATGAATGGTTGAGTGGCTGCAGCGCCTTTCCAAGACCATTGATGACTATGAGAGCTGGCTGGTTTCACTGAATTGCCTTTCTGAGTGAGGAAGATAATATCATTAGAGCAACCTCTGCAAAGTTGATGGGGTCTAGGCAGTGGATCAAGATATCCAAAGAGGCTGCTAGGAGCATCTATAGCACAAAACAAGGAGGAGGAATGTGATCCAGTAACTGCCTAGGGAATAACATTATTCTGAGCTACACTGTGAATGAAACAATAGAGGGGACCAGCTTTGCCTTGGTGAAGGAAACATGTAGGCCTGCAGGAGTCATTTGAAAAGGATGGACTTTGAAAAATATTCTGCAGCTGAGCTGAGAAAGACAGTGTTGAGCTGATCACCTTATTTAAGCTCCTAGCCGTCTGCGTTAAAATGTCTTTCATACCTCAGTTCTGAAAGCCTTGTTCTGCAAACACTAAACCTCTGTCACTGGCCTAACTTGAACCACCCCACACAGCCTATTTTCTGCTAGTTCGAGTCATCTGTCCATCAGAGAAGATGGAGCCATCCCTGCTGGAGCTTAGTCCAGCTGCTCTTCTCACCCAGAGTTATCACCACTGCAGCACTCTTTGTGGCCAAAGCCCATGCTGGGAACAGCCATTGAGTGTCACCTAGCTGACTGATGTGGCAAAGTAGTGGATTTTGAGATATGAAGCTTTGTGTTCTGTCTTCTGGTCTTTCTTCCTGTCTGAACCTCAGAAGCATAAAGCAGAAACATGCTGTCTTCTTTGAGGCCTTGTACATTCCACATCCCAACTGCTGATAGCAAAAGCGAGGTAATTTTAGGCACTCAAATGAGTAACTGCATATTCTTATTTTCTGCATCTGTACTGTGAACACTAAACTGCTATTCAGGTCCAGCCAGAAATGATGAGGAAAACATGGCAATGATCAGAAATGCTTTTGTGGACAGAAGCCCAATAACTAGATGAACTCCCTCTGTAGCTAGGGGTTTTGAAATCTTGTTGCTTCAATGAATTTTAGAACAGACGTTTTCAGGGCATCCTTAAAATAATGGCCTCTGGCGAGAAAGGTCCTTTCTTGCTGCGGTACCCAGTGCTTGGAATAGAACAGCCTCAGCAACCAGAAGTCTCCTTGCCCGACGTGCAGCAGGAATAGCTTTCTGCATTATGTGGCCTGACGGAAGCAGACAAGATGTGTTTGTCCTGCCAGAATATGTGATGAAAATGAATATTTTGTCAGGGTTCTAAAGTGCATGAAAAATTCTAACTTTTGCTTCTTGAGTAATTTTGTACCCAAATTCTTGTACCCTCTTCTGTGCATACAAGACTGCTCCTGTGAAGGGGCTACAGGGTTTTTGCCCAGTGCTCAGCAAGGGGATGTCTAGCAGATGTGCTCTGTGCTGGCTGCTGTCTCCATCATCACTGGGAGATGGAGGCTGGGTGGTTCAGGGTTATGTGGATGACAAGGGAGACACTAAAAGAATGTCTTAAGAAAGGACACTCATACTGGCAAGTACGGAGAGCATTCTTTCTCCCTTTGCCCCAGTCCTACACTGAATGAATTTATTGCCCTGCAAAATAGTTTTGGGGTTTTACTTTGTACAAGCAAGTGACAATGAGTTGACCCAAAAGTTGCGAGGGAATACCAATCATCTATCTCTCTTTCCCCTCACTCTCCTCATCCTGTCTGTTGTTTGTTCTTTTATTATTATTTTTATTATTATTATCATCATCATTATTATTATTAATTATTCCTTCTTGGTATGGGAAATTTATCGTATTTGGGATATGGATTTCTGGGACCTTGAAAAGGAGGAGAAAACATAAAAAATGTGTTTGGAGGTTCAAAATTCAAAATCTTAAGCTTGGTCAGGGAAGCAAGCCTGGGCAATTAGTGAGTGCCAGTGATCTGCTCTTTTGAAATTGAGAGCTATCTTAGTGGAACAGAGTCTGCTTTAAAACAGATAAAATGTGCCACCTCAGAAACACTTCACACTGAGAGGCACAAGCTTTGTGCTGATTGGCAAAATCTGTCCATGTTTTCCCTGGTGTTTTTCTTGAGTGCAAGCATTTGTTCTGCTTTTGCTTGATTAGTCCCTCATAGTGTCACTCTGACAGACTAAATTAGGTGTCAGTAATAATATACTTTGTAAATCCAATCATTTTGTCTGTACAGAAATTCTCCGCGCTCAGGCTGTGATTGTTTTTTCGTGTCTTTTCACTGCATTAATTATATAAAAATCTTCTAGGAATAAACACCAAATAGTGGCTAGATCTTAAACTGCACCATTTCTCAGTTGGTACTCATGGGGTGTGACTGGCCAGCTAGTCCGCAGGTACAGTAGACAGTAAGTCTACTCCTCAGTTAAGTGATAGAAAGGTTTAATATGAGTGGTAAGGAATAGGAATTAGCAGCCCAGTCTATTTAGAGCTGATGAGTTTATTTAGCAGGGCTGATCGAAAAGTGGAGACACTGAGATTTTTTGCAATGGGTGTCAAGTGAGATTTTAAGTTCAAAGTGGATATTTTAGATCTTTATAACATCAACCACAGAATTTCTTCTGATTACCCCTATTTGTTATCCAGCAGACTAAGTCTTCGTCAAAGTAGAGTTTCTAGATGTACTCCTGTCTTAACCAGATGACACCAGTAGATAGTGAGCCCACCAACTCCAATTCCCTGTGCTGATTGTTGTTATCCCGGGTCACTCTTATTGTTAAATAATTGTGTCTATTTTACTGATAAGACAGTGGTGAACCACTGAAAACCAGAACAATATTTGGTCTACATTTGTAGCTTGTAAAATGCACCTCCCCTCTTTTTACCAGGGGAAAGATACTGTTTTCTAGTTCAACAGAGGTTTTGTAGGAAGATGAGGAGTATGCCCCCATTCCTAGCCAAAGTCCTCTTTCTGGTTAGATTTTCTTTTAGATGACAATACAAAAGATGGAAGTGATCACCTTGTGCTCTGACTTCCCTATGCCATTTCAGATAGAGATGCAATGTAAGAAGCATAGAATAGTTAGGGTTGCAAAGGACCTTAAGATCATTAAGTTCCACCTCTCCTGCCATGGTCAGGGATACCACATACTAAACCATGTCACCCAAGACTCTGTCCAGTCTGGACTTGATTTTTGTCAAGTTTCACAGGAAAGCATTCTCTCTTTCTCTTCATACCAGATATACTTAGAACTTAGACATTCATACACAGACTTTTCTGGGTAAATAGCAAGTCAAAACACTATTTTTTATCTGTTTCTATTGTTAATCTTTGTGAAAAACAGAGGGTTTTTTTTTCTGTTGTGGTTTTCTTTGTGTTTTTTTTCTTTTTCTTTAAAAATTAAATTGTATTTTGTAATGTTCTAAAATTTGCTGTTTCTGAGACCATTTGAAAATATCCCATATGAATGGGAGCTCTGTAGAAATAACAGACTTAAATTTATCTAGTGGGCTGCTGCCTGAAGAGAGAAATTGTGGCTTCTCAGTGGTGGCTGCATTCTTCATAATGAAATGCAAAGAACAATTTTCTTACCTTGCATTTAGACAAACCTCAGCAGTAGAAAAATAAGAAACATAAGAAAACTTCCCAAACAAGACTTTTAACCATTCTTCAGGCCTCCCAGGTATCAAAGAGCTTTGCAGATCAATGCCATTGTTATATGAATGAGAGGACTTTAGAAAGCCATCATATATAGGGGGGGGTCTATGATCTATGGCAGATCCTATTGGAAATAAGCATCCCTTCTGCCTGTGTGACTTTCTATGCTTTTCAATGCGTGTAGTTTGAGAGGTGTTAGGGATTTCAGCATTTAAGATGAAATATGTAACAAAACACAGCGTGGGAACTGCAAGAAAGTGTTTAAGTAGTTTGAATGAGAGTCAGGAACTGGTTTAAAAAGCATTTCCTGAAGGTACAATTACTTCTGGGCCTAGAGTGGAAACACTTATGCATATTTCTGCACCCTGGGGCAGTTTTGAAGAATGTGGCTAATGTTAAATCTGAACTCAAAAGGCTTTAATTTTTCTGTTTGACAGGGAGCACTCATTATGCAAATATGATAGCATTTGGGCAGCTGTCTGTTTTCCAAAGTTGTTTCCTTTTTTGGAAGGATGCTATTTAAAAATGGAAATTTCCACACGGAAGTTACCTATTTAGCCACAGCTTTTTATTGTGCCTGGAAAATGTGAAATGGAACAAAACCAGGTACAAGCATAATTGGTAAAGCCCCATCCTCTCATGAAAGGAGCCTTGTTTCATTTTGGCACTGTCAATGTTATAACTCCTCTTAGGCAAGGAAATTGAAGAGACCTTCACTTGTCCGTGACCTCATGACACAGGTAAAATGCCCTTGGTGCCTCTGGTAGCCAGCTAAATCCTGTCATTCTTCCTGACCTACCTCCACAGTAGGTTTTTGAGGCACTTTGGGTGAGGGTTTCGTCAGCGTTATAAGGGTAGCTAATCTCTGAATTTACAGTAATCCTGCTGCCCTCCTTGCATTTGATGGTGCAGTAAGGACCTCAATCCAGTCTTCCTATCCAGCATTTCATGTGTGGCAGTCCCATGGGGAGTGGTGGAAGACATGGCTATGAGAGGTAGGTGGTCATTTTGGCCTATGCTGTCCTCCAGTTTTCTCACATGGTGGATTCCATGACTTTCTTGAACTCGGGCATGAATCCAGACAGGCTTTGTGTGTGTGATTACATTATGTAAGAGCACAGTGTTTGGTAAGCAAGAGCCTTATTCATTACCAGAAAAGTCAAAGAATTAGTCAGAAGATAATCTGAGGACACATCCTGCACTTATATAACTAAAAAATCTTATGGAGGATTCATGGATTTTGACAACCATCACTACCTTGAACTCTAGGGGCCTTTAAGGACTTAGGCTTTAGTGTCTGGGGAAAAGACAAACCATTAAGGAAGATAAAAACATTAAAATCAAGAGAAAACCTTCAGTAATTTATTTTAACTAATTCCCCATTGACTACTCTGTCTCAGAACATAGAGCCAAGAACCTGGACATTCATCTCCAGGAGCTCAGAAAGGTTCTGGAGCGACTCCTCACTGCAAGCAGTGGAGGAAAAGAGCCAGACATCCTTTTACAGTGCTTCTTCTTTAGACGAAATCATGAATTATCTGACTTGATAGCTTGTGATGCACTCACATATTTCCTCTCCAGTCTGAGTTTCCTTACCAATAGCCCTCATCACTTGTGCTGGGCTATGGTGAAACATCTGCTTCCCGACATCCAAAAGGGATTTTTTGTGCAGTGTTGAGGAGAGCTTTCCCTGCTGGGTTTGGCTTGCTTAATTAAGTAACAGTTTGCAAAATGCTTTGGATCCATCTGGAAGGAAGGCTATTACCCTAACAATGCAAACCGACCTGGGTAAGCAAGGGCTGGGGGGCCAAACCTCATCTATAAAGAAGATGCACGGCAGAAGATGGGCAGATTGCTGAAGGGAAAGCAGGTGGCTCTTGTAGGTTGAGTGGGAGCTCTGCTCTCCTGGGGAAGGGAGCAACAGCAGCCTTAAGTGCTGAGACTGACAGGAAAAGTTAGTGGAATTGCTTTCCTACATTTCTGGGCACAGCTGCAGCACAGTGCTTTTCCGTGCTTGAAGCTTTAGGGTTGCTGAGCTTGCAGCTGAAGGTGGAGAGCTGCAGAGACAGCAGGGAAAGTTGTACACAGCAAACTTTGCTTTTTATCTGTGAAATGATGGGGTGTGTGGTATCAGGACATGAGGCTTTCAGAAGTTTGGGATGAAATTAAACAAGCCTGGGGTATTTTTTTGGGTGAAGGACACACAAATAGCTCATGAGCAACCTGGCACGTGGATGTGTCTTGGTCTCCCTTCTTCCCAAGCACTCTGCTTGTCACATGCTGCTTGTGGTTGTGTCTAAGAGTGGACAAAGTGATAACTCCCACTTGCCCGTCTTTAATCACTGCGCAGAGGAACACCAGGGCAGGGTCTTCACAAGTGTGCCAGGGAGCTCCCAGGGTAATGAACCGTAGATTTTGCTTTACCATCACTGC
Organism: Myiopsitta monachus; assembly: GCA_017639245.1. Classification (NCBI taxonomy): domain Eukaryota; kingdom Metazoa; phylum Chordata; class Aves; order Psittaciformes; family Psittacidae; genus Myiopsitta; species Myiopsitta monachus. The sequence goes on from CM029926.1 coordinate 38,958,309, forward strand.
TTCTTTCTGCTTAAAGGTTAGAATCATAGAATCATAGAACAGTTAGGGTTGGAAAGGACCTTAAGATCATCAGCTTCCAACCCCCTGCCATGGGCAGGGACACCTCACACTAAACCATGTCACCCAAGTCTCTGTCCAACCTCGCCTTGAACACCGCCAGCGATGGAGCATTCACAAGTTCCCTGGGCAACCCATTCCAGTGCCTCACCACCCTTGCAGGAAAGAATTTCTTCCTCATATACAATCTAAACTTCCCCTGTTGAAGTTTGAACCCATTACCCCTTGTCCCGTCACTACAATCCCTAATGAAGAGTCCCTCCCCAGCATCCCTGTAGGGCCCCTTCAGATACTGGAAGGCTGCTATGAGGTCTCCACGCAGCCTTCTCTTCTCCAGGCTCAACAGCCCCAACTTTCTCAGCCTATCTTCATATGGGAGGTGCTCCAGCCCCCTGATCATTCTCATGGCCCTCCTCTGGACTTGTTCCAACAGTCCCATGTCCTTTTGATGTTGAGGACACCAGAACTGCACACAATACTCCAAGTGAGGTCTCAGGAGAGCAGAGTAGAGGGGCAGGGTCACCTCCCTCGACCTGCTGGTTGTGCTCCTTTTGATGCAGCCCAGGATACCCTTGGCTTTCTGGGCTACGAGCGCACACTGCAGCCGGCTCATGTTCATTTTCTCATCCACCAACACCCCCAAGTTCTCCTCCGTAGGGCTGCTCTGAATCTCTTCTCTGCCCAACCTGTAGCTGTGCCTGGGATTGTTCTGACCCAGGTGTAGGACCTTGCACTTGGCATGGTTAAACTTCATCAGGTTGGCATCAGCCCACCTCACAAGCCTGTCAAGGTCCCTCTGGATGGCATTCTTCCCTCCAGCATATCAACAGAACCACAGAGCTTGGTGTCATCGGCAAACCTGCTGGGGGCGCACTCTATCCCACTGTCCACTGTCACCGACAAAGACATTGAACGAGACCGAATCCCAACACCGATCCCTGAGGGACACCACTCGTTACTGGTCTCCAGCTGGACATTGAGCCATAGAGTACAACTGTTTGCATGGGGCCATCCAGCCAATTCTTTATCCACTGAGTGGTCCACCTACCAAATTGATGTCTCTCCAATTTAGAGACAAGGATGTCATGTGAGACAGTGTCAAACGCTTTGCACAAGTCCAGGTAGATGACATCAACTGCTCTACCCCTGTCCATCAGTTCCATAGCTCCATCATAGAAGGCCACCAAATTGGTCAGGCAGGATTTGCCCTTAGTGAAGCCATGCTGGCTGTCACCAAGCACCTTGGTGTTTTTCATGTGCCTTAGCATGCCTTCCAGGAGAATCTGCTCCAAGATTTTGCCAGGCACAGAGGTGAGGCTGACTGCTCTGTAGTTCCCCGGCTTCCCACTCCCTCCTTTATTTTTAGTGTCAGGAACCTGAATACAGTGGTCAGAGTAGCTTTCTCTGTTAGCAAGCATATTTTGGAAGGAGGAAGTACTATTATCTTATCAGCAAATCATTTTCCACAAGCATTTTATTCATGTGCTGCAAAGGACAAAGTGAGCTATGGGGAAGGCTGCTGAGGCAGTTGTAGCTGGTGAACCTAAGCTGACCTCTTCATACAGTGGATGTTTTCTTCTCTCTGGCATCTGGATCATGTTTGATACAATTGTAGGACCCTTTGAAACTCAGCATTTTATTTTTTTAACACTTGGAAAAAATAGACCCTGAAGGAGGGACAACAAGCAAACTAAATCAAAACATATTTTCCCAAAACACACATAAACTTCCCCTTCCAGTAAGAAAATACCCTAAGGACACTGGGTCTCAGCACTAAATCCAAGCTTTTGGAAACAGCCTGCATAACACAAAGAAGGCAAGAACTAAATCCTGCTGTCCTGCCAAGGTCAGCCACGTGCTTCTGGTGCCTTCATTTGTGGAGGGAATGCTGCGGTCACCAGAAGGACCCATGTTCCTGCAACATTTCAGGAACATGCCAAGAAGAAAGCAAGGACTCTTGCTCTTGGTCTTGCTTGGGTGGACAGAGTGCCACCCAACCCGCTGTTTCTACAGCTGAACAGGTGAAATTCCTACACAAGCTGGGTATTCTCTGTTTTTGTCTAAACAGAGGTGTGGGGTGTTTTCTGAGATGGGGTGCATTATTTTATTGGCTCAAATGAAAACAAAGCTGTGCTTTGCCTTTTTCAAAGCATGCTGAAGGCCTCCTCCTCTCTCCCTGCCAATTTGATTATTCTAAGGGAATACGAGTGACTTTAGGGGATTTCCTGGTGTCATTGTAGAATCAAGCACTAGTTGTGCCAGTTTGCACATGAAAGGCACCACTGCTGGCCTAAGTTGCCATATAAAGAATGATTACAGCTGTGTTTTAGGATTGGATTGGTATTTTCTCTTTCTTTCTTTTCAGCAATGAGTTGATAGAGCACTAACATTGCTCATCAGGCATCACACAGACATGCCCTGAGTTTCACTCTGCGTCTATAATCTGCCCAGGAAAGCTCCCTTCTGTCTGAACACAGAAAACCAGGAAAAAGCATTCATAGGTGTGAAAACTTCATTTGAAGAAGAAGAGATGTTCAAGAACTGGTTTTATGATTTTCATTTTGAAAAGAGCTGGGTGCTTTATTAAATGCCCAGCAGCTGGCATTTCAAAAGCCACAGTAGGGTCCTGACCTATCCACAAACTACAGTGAAAGAGAGAAGAAAGGATGCCAAAAAGTAACTTCCCTTTTCTTCTATGCCGTGAAAGCATCCTGGAGTGATGGCTTCTACAGGGTTATTGGGAAAGGTCCTCTGAAGAGGTGAGGTGGGAGGAAACACTGACTTTTTGTCCCACTCCTGAGAATTTACAGAACCCAGGAACAATTGCACACATACTCAATGGCATTCAGCATGAGCTTTCATCACTCTTTGGAGGGCCATGGGGTACTTGGGATACCTACTTAGGGTACTCGGGGTACCTGGGTGCCTACTTTTCTCCCTTGTGGATGGAAAAAATCTATGACAGCTGGATAGGAAGAAGTGGTAAATGCTCCATCCTTGGCAGTGTGCAAGGCCAGGTTGGACAAAGCCTTGGGCAACATGGTCTAGTGTGAGGCATCCATTCCCATGGCAGGTGGTTGGAACTGGGTGATCTTAAGGTCTTTTCCAACCCAAACCGTTCTATGATTCTATGAATCAGGCTCCTGCTTCAGTGCAGTATAATATGGAGGAGTGGTGTGTGACATAGTTGGGCATCGTCTCAGTGCATTGTCAGCCATGGGCATCTGGTAGGTATTTTCCTGTCTTTGACTCTGCTGCTCTTCCAAGTGTCCTCACACAACTTTTTGAAGTTACTGAACTGGCAAATTCTGCTTCTTTGGGTGTTTCTTGCTGCCTCCACAGCCATAGATGTGAGAAGCTGTAACTGCCACAGGATGGGCCTATATGCTGTAGAGCAGAGATCACACCCAGGCAGCTGGGGTGGGTTGCTTATATGCTGTGAAGGTTTCTATTCTTTGCCAGGAAATGTCAATTAGAGCTTGATTAGTTAAACTAAAGATTCAGAAGAAAATTCAGGAAAGGAAATAAAACACTATTTGATGAGTAATTTGCACATCAGCTGTAATAAAATGTACTACTTTTAAAATGAAAGATCAGCTGCTTTCATCTGTTTGCTATCAGTGTCAATTTCGCAAGTTTTTGCAACTGCAGATCTAAAAAAACCCAACCACCTTTGCTTTTAATGTATCACAAAGTCCAGAGAAAGTCTTTAAGCTGAAAATGTAAAATAATTTAGTGAAATTATTCAGAATTATAGCTGATTTCACAGTCCCACCTCAATTCCTATTTCTTTTTAAGGTGCATTTCCAGTATGCCATTCTAAGGGATTTTCAAAAAGGTGTAGGCCTTCTCATCTCTTTGTTCCCATTTCCAGGCAGAATTTAGTATTCATGCGAAATTGCAGGCAGTTTGGATAAGGTAGGTATGAATTCAAACTGTTATTATCTTCCAAAATCTAGCCAATATTTGCATAAACAACATAATTTAAACATAATATGCTCAAATCCCATTGCAATTCATAAATTGAGCAATAAGTAGATGGGCCAAAACTGAGGTAGATTGCTGAGAATTTCACTGAAGTAGGATGGACTTGGGCTAATTTGCTTTAGATGTGATTTGGCCCATTTTTCCTTTTAACACTCTATTGTCCTGCTTTCTTTTCCATGGCACTCCTTATGCTGGCCTCCAAATTCCATTGCAGAAAAAACCCGGGGTTTTGCGTGTGTGTTCTTTTGTCATAATTTCTACAGTAATTGTTATTAGTGTCAGGATGAACTCATGATTTTTCTCATCATTAAAAAAGTCATGAAAGCTGCACCTCCATCTCCTCTCTTTTCCTCTCATCCTCTTGACTTTTTGTTTGTTTTAAAGGACTCAAGTACAAGCTGTAGCAAACTCACCACTGGGCAAATGTTAAACAACACAGAGCAGAAAAATGCAGTGACCTGGGTGGTGTTTGCACTTCAGGAGCTAAAAAAAAAATGCATTCATAGTTTGTTTGAAGGATTAGCACTTGATCCTGTTTTCATGATGCCAGTGGGAGTTCTGTCACCATTCAACAAAGGATGGATAAGAACCTTAAGATAGTTGGTGCAATGGCTCAGCCAAGGATTATAACTTTCAATACACAAAAGCTATAAACTGTGGCCAAAATAAATTCAAACTAAATAACTTGTCTCTGGTGGCTAAGGTGTGTGTAAGTTCCTGCTTTGAGATCAGGGCTGTCATGTGTAAATGATTGAGCAGGTTCAGTAGAGAGGGCAGGGAATGATATTCCCCAGGAATATTTGACAAATGTTCAAATTTTGGCACAGAGATCAGGCTGATCTGCAGAGATACTGTAACACTGCTTCTATTTCTTCAACAAAAGGGTTGTCAAGTATTAGAACAGGTTGTCCAGGGAAGTGATGGAGTCACCATTCCCGGAAGTATTTAAAAGCCATGTAGATGTGGCACTGAGGGACATGGTTTAAGTGGTGGACTTGGCAGTGTTAGTTTAATGGTTGGACTGGATGATCTTAAAGGTCTTTTTCAACTTAAGTGATTCTGTGATTCAATGTATTGTTTCAGCTGATACTCCTGCATTTCCTCGAGGTGTTTGCGTGCTGTAATTTCAACGCTTTAAGGAAGAACGTGTTTGCAGAGGGATTTTGGCATGCCATTTGAGTTCTTAAATTTCCTCTCTAAACTCCACATTCCTCACGAAGAACTGAACAGGAAGGGGAGCAGCATGGCTACAGTTTCATTTCTCAGTAAGTACAAGTACTTTTTTTCATTACTTTTTTAATTTCCTTCTTGAGCTGGAAGCAGAACTGCTTTGTGGCCAAACCAGATTCACAGCAGGGTGATTAAGTGCCATTGCAGCTTTGTTGTTAAGCATCTTGTGGGGGAGGACTGCCAAATATTTTGTGATCAAAGATATAAGACATGGCTGGCTCAAGAGTATAGAATCAAGTGGTGAACTGTCCCAGTGCTGTATCATGTTGAACTCAGTTCCAGTGCAGTCATAGAGCAGTATAACTGGGTTTTGAAAGATACCAAGTGCTCTTTCAAGAGGCTGCTTTTAGGAGCTGAAATCCTGAGCTCAATGTCTAGAGGGAAATCACTGCCTATCTGATAAGTGTTTTCGAGGTAGGTGAGCAGTGCTGTTCTGGTTACTTGTGGAGAAAAATCTGCCCCGATGACAGGACTGAGCACAAGTGGAAAATGTATTGTCTGTTGGTCTTTGCAGGGAAGGCAGGAATGGAAAAGCTCTTAAGGTTCACCAGATATGGGGTGGTTAAGTCATTGTGGCCGGTGACACATTGCTAATTTATGCAAATTTATGAAGTTCATAACACTGCTAACCTTCTTTGGACAGTGTATTTCATTTTCCACATTTGCTGATTGGATATGTTCCTTGAAAACTACATTTGCTTGGAAAGAAAATATAGTAAATGCTGGTAAAATTGACAGCAGTGTAATAGGGTTATGTGAAAGAGAATGTAAAACATTTCAAATAACTGGCTGTTGCAAATCAGGGCCTTTTCTTTCTTCGTATCTGTCAGCAGCTTAGAGAGAGAGAGTCTACAGGAACAGAACTTAGGCAGTAAAGCTGTCACAGTGAGGACTTTGGATAGACAGAAATAATTCTTGTTTAACCCAAGGTTAGTGACAAAACAAAATCTAAAAAAAAGCAAAAATGGTAAAGAACACAGAAAATCGTATTTGTGTTTTCCTCTTCACAAAAGAGTTACATGGTTAAAAAAAAATAATCCTAGTTGAGAGATCACTTGAGCAAATGGTACTGTGTCACCTGTAGTTCCTTCTTCTTCCCATTGAGTTGGGGACTTAGATGTTCCAGGAATTTAAGAAATACATTGGAAAACAGTGACTTTGTCAAGACCTTCTACAATAACTTTCTCAGTGAATTATGTATAATTATACAAATCACTCTGAGCCCATGAGTAGGTGTCCACACTATTACTTGTGCTTAAAGTAGAGCACGTGCTTGAATACTTACTACTGGATCTAAGTATCAAAATAAACTAAAGCAGGGATAGTGGAGAAATACTTGGGAGATCTTTTACATGATTTGTTATTCCCTTTGTTTCTGACTTGAAGTCAGATGGTTTCTAAGAGTCCAGGGCATTTATGTGGCTCAGTCCAGGGTACCAGTGTTTTATCTGCAGTGGCTCTGCTTATCCAACAACCCCAAGCACTGTGAGGATCGTAGTAAATGCAAGTTTTCATGACACTGAATCTTGATAAACTTTACACGCAAGAGAGCTAAAAGGGAATAGATGTCTACATCATGAGAAGCTCTGAAATGTTGACAGCTTTTTATCTTGAATCTTTCATCAAGAACAGCATTTCTAAAAATCTATTACTTTAGATCTCAGCTTTTCCAATATTATCTCTAAATTTACATTTGCATCATTTGGTTTATTATTGTACAAGATGTCCCATGTTCCATTTCCATTTTTGATGCTCATTTTTTACTTAAATCAATGTGTTCCCATGAACGAAATTTAATCTGGCACATTTTCTGACAGAAAGACGTGTTTCCTTAGAAAATCTTTACTTAGCTTTAGAGTTCAGCATACAAATGTGATTAATCAAAAAAAGCAATCCAAGAGATGGCTCTTTGAAATGCCAACAAGGCTACTAAGTGATGTGTGTGTTTCAATTGCAATCAAGCAGAGCAATTAAACTAGAAAATAATAAGGACAATTACGCGTACAAAGTTCAAATGCATTGATTTTCCACTGTATGTTCCTTCTTACAGGATCCAGAGAACTTTGGGTTCAGAGAATCCAGTCCATGGGTATTAAATATTTAAAAACCCCTTAAAATGAAAGACATTCTTTTCACGTTGTTGCCTTATGGCTCAGGAGTATGTCTCTGTCAGGTGTGGAGTGGCAAATAGGGCAACCAGAAGTTCTCTGTGAAATGGCTTTTAAAAATTTCATAAAGTTCTTCTAATTGGCCTTGGCTTGACAAACACAGGCATGTGAAATCCTGAATTTCAGATGAACCTTCAAGTACTATAAGCTGCTTGACCCAGAATTGGCTTTGATGTGAAAAAACCTGCTCATAGAGAGCCTAAAGTTTATGTCGAGTTTAATGCTGGTTGGGTGCAGAGTTTCTTAGCTATATCTTCCACCAGAGATGGTCTCCAGTGAAGTCTATATTGTAAGAGTGAAAACCAGATGGATTGACTTCAGCTGACATCCCTAGACAAAATGCAGATGTGCATCAATTCTTTCTGCCCAGAAAGATTTTGGCATCTAAGCATCATTACTTGCTGTCTCTTGTGCATTTCTAAGCTGCTCCGTTGTATTTTTGGATAATTTTTGCTTCTTTGCAACATGAGAAACTAATAATAGTAGGGACCTTTTAGTCATGTGAAGCACTGAACAGCTTCCTTTTTTTAATTCAGCTATGATTATCATTTATATCATGTTTATAATAATAGATTTAATTTCTGTTTGCTTGGGGTAAGCATCAGGGAAGATAATGATAGAATGAAGTCATACATTGGTAGGAATACTGCTCACATTTTGAAGGCATTCAAAGATAGAGGAATAATACAGAAAATGCTGAAAAACTACAAAAGCACAGCATCTTTCTCTGTAATTCTTCAAAATTTATTTCAAATCAGTCAAGAAGCTTGTTGCCAAAGAGAAAGTTTCTTGGATAATTCCTGGGTCAGTACAGAAACAGATTTCTGCAGGAATGACGGCTGCAGACATACAAATAAGGGTCAGTGAGGTCCACCTAGCTCCATATCCTGTCTCTGATCAGAGCCAGGAAAGGATGTGTATGAATGATTCTAACAGCAGTGTCTATAAGGGCTGATGCAGGTCTCAGGATATTCTTATTTCGTTCCCAAGCTAGAGAGAGCCTGGGCCATTCACCCTCTCTGTATAAAAACCGTCCATCGTTCTCAGCCTTTTCTGTTCATTTTCCAGGACTACCGCTCAGTCTGTGAGAGGGGTGGCCACACCACTTGCTGTGCTGAAAGCACCAGAGTCAATTAAAGTCAGTGAAAAGGAACTAGTGAATTCACTGAGTCTTTGGATCCAGCTTGCTTTTATGCAATGAAATTGAAAGGTGCAGTTTATTTTCAGAAAGGTGATTAACTCCAATCAAGTAGATAAGCAAACTTATTAAATCAACAAACTCTGGCATGTCCCCAGGAGCCCCTATGAATCAAGACCTTAAAGATAAAATTTAAAAGTTTTTAATAATTACTTTCTGAATTTCTAGTTTAGTTAGGATCTAGACAATATACAGTGATTGACTAGCTAGTCAAGTGCCAATAAAAATGTATTAATTCCCCTGAGACTAATAAAACTTCTGTAAATGAATAGAAGCTGACAATCAAGGATCACATGTTCTCCCGACCTTTTGATAAATGCTCTTCCTATTATTTCCAATAAACTTAGATAGACGAAACTGGATAATTTATTTGCAGTAATTTATCTTTGTTCTCATGGGTTCCTCTCTTCCCATATTTTCTTCTTGGAGAAACACAGTGGAGGTTAGGTCAGCATCAGTAAAAACAGGGATAATAAAAATCAACTGAAAGATACCATGTAAGTTCAATTTAATAGCATGGCAGCAGCTACTTGGTTAGAGTAGAAAATGAGTGGTAAAAAACCATGAATTGTGTCTTATGTACTATGGAAATTATTTACATCTCTACTATGATTAATTTCATTTTTTCCTTAATTCACACAATGTTTCACTAACCTTACTATATTGCTGTGGGTAGGAATGGGTCATGTTGTATGTGCTCTACACATCAAGAGCAGAGGAACAAATCCTGGATGCAAGGATTTTATTAGGGATTTCTGCTACATGAAACATGAATTAGAAAACTATAAGGGTGGAGAGAAACCTGCCTTTTTTTGTTGAGAGAGATTTTCACAGGTTCATATCTTTTTGCATAATGTTTCCGTCCATCCATTGATCCATCCTTTGATCCATCCATTGATCCATCCATCCAATTGCTAATAATAATAAAAAAAATCTGGCTAGAACTATACTCAGCTCGGAGAGTTTGAAGTGTTTCTCATTTGCAGACTATTTTGCAGCTTGCATAAAATTAACTGGGTTCAGTTCAAGCCCAATAAATAAGAAGACTAAAATCCAAACTGGATTTTTTATTTGAGTTGGCAAGTGATTAGGACTCTGCACCAGCCATCTCAGGTGTTGTTCTTCTTTGCAGTAGTGGAGCTTCCTCCTTCAGAAAACATGGTCTATCAGAAAAAAACATGCTGTACTGCCTCATTATAGGAAATAGGAATCTAGGTGAGATACAAGGAGAAATCACTCCAATGCCCGGTGCTGCAGGCATGCCCATAAACAGATGAATGGTACATTTCCAAAGGGCATGCCATCCCTGAATAGACAGAAGTAGGAATGAAATGTGAGCTTCAGGGCTCTACAGCTGGAACACTCTAAGGTGCTTGCTCCTAAGGGGAGAATTGGAAGTGTATCTCAGAAGGCTTAGAACAGTGTATGCTTCTTTAGGTTCATTGTTTAGGCAAGGGGATTCTCTCTGGAGTGAAGAGCTTTAAAATGCTTGTTGAGGTGGGAGTGGAACTTAAAGGACTTGCCAGGATGAAAGAAATCTGCAGAGCTTGCTGCCTGCAGAAAGATGAGTTGTGACTTCGCTCGGGAGCTGGAGGACGGATTATCAGTGTTGATTAATGTAAAAAGGATCTGTTTGGGTTGGTAGGTCAAAACCCCAAAGAATTTGGTGTGGAGAAGACAGAACAATTGTCTATGTAAATTAAACCAAAGGTCAGTTCTTTTCCCAGTTTATGTGTCATTTCAGAGGGAAGAAGCTTGCAAAGTATTGTGAACACGGTGTGCTGTGTCCTGTTCAGCAGGGAAAATGCCACAACGACGTAAAATCTGCAGGAACTAATGTTTATTTCCAGTTTTCACTCAAGCTGTTTCAGATTAATGTACTCCAGGACTGTAAGAAAGTCTATGATACAATATAAACCACCTTCTTTCTTTATACAGAGTTAATGGACAATTTTAAGTGAACATTTCTTCTCAGTCATAAATTTGTTTAGGGACTGACTGTTTTTTTTGCTTAGGTAGAACATTTATTCCCTAATGATGGACTGCTTTGATCATTAGAATAAGCTGCCACTACAGTGCTATCATGTTCTATATCATTTATTCAAGGTTGTTGAAAGAAGACTGAACCTCTTATGAATATTAAGTATTTGGACATGCCCTTTTTACTACCTTCAAACAATTTTATGAAGGAAAAGTAGGGAAACAATGACCTTATTGTAGTCAGTCTTTCTATGTGTAAAACCAGATCTCACCATTGTTCGTTCAGTTCTGATGCTAAAAATCAGGGAGGTGGAATTAGAAGATGTAAGGTCATTTGTAATATACAGGATTTTTTGCTGATTCCTTCACAGGTGAATGTCAGCAGGCCAATCTATCAGCAAAGAGGAGGGGAAAGAAAAGGAGTATGCCTGGGCTGCTCTGAACCAACTCTATTAGATCATGTGTTTGCAAAGGCCACAGCAGAGCACAGCCGCATGGAAAGGCCAGTGCAGGGATGGACCCTGGATGATTCACTCTGCTTTTGTCCGCAGCCTGTATTTGCTGGACAGAATGGAGGTTTTATTCAGTCTCAATTCAGTCAGAAAGGGACAATTTATGCAAGTAAAAAGGATCCTTTCAAAGAATAAGAGATCAAGTAACCTATTGTCAGCCAATGAGCTATACCCAATGAATGCTGTGCGGAGAAATCTGTCTGCAAACTACCCCTTCATCATGCAATTATGTTTAATGTCTTTAGGTATATAATGTTCCATCTTCCACTGCACATCACACAGTGATCTATCCTTGGGCATCTGCCTTCTGCCAGAAAATTTCCAGTATAGTGAGAAATACATAAGATGAAGGAAAAGAGCTCCTCTGCAGACCCTGAACAAGAAATGTTGCGCAACTTAAATCACACGCCTTAAATCATAGTTTGTAGAGTAGCTACCCACAGAGCAATGGTTGGTTGTCATGTGGTGAGCAATGGGAATGGCTTGTTGAAGCGTGTACTCACCTGCTGTGGCACAACAGAGTGTGCTGCGGGGCCCAAATGCATCAGGGCCTGGGGTGACAGTCCTCTGTAGAAAGCACTGCCCTGTAGATTTGCCAGTACTCCAAACGGCTTTCAGACATAGCTGTATCTGAACAGTGATGTAAGGCCATCAGATGCAGAATGCAGAGGGGGCATGGTTTGGCCCATACCTGAGCCAGTATTGTACTATATCCAAAGCGCATTGGAAACAGCATGTGTCTATTATTATACAAGTGAAATTTCCATACAATATCATCTTCTCTCTGAATAGGACTTAGGAGAATAAAGCAATCATTGGCAGCTGCAGTTTCTCCTTACTGCAGTTAATAATTAATCCTTGCAAAAAGGTGACTCCAGTTGGTTTGTTTTCTTTATTTGGTCATTTATCAAAGTAGCTCTGGTACCATTTCTTCTCTGCAAAAATTTAGGAAAGCAGGATCTGGGAATGGGAATGTATTCTGTTTCATACTGATAGTGCATTGCTGGGCTGGTTTGATTAGAATTCTTAATGGAAGTGCAAGATTACTTTCTTTATAATAAATATCCTTAGGGACACGTTTGTTCTTTTGGAGGTTGATTTTCGAAGTCTGCATTGTTTCCTTGCTCTGGTATGCAGCATGTCCCCCAGCAACCATCTGAAGGTAAGTCAGTGGTGTTCTACACCTCTTGCAACTGCCCTTTTAGAGTGGTTGAAGTGCAACACTGTGCTTGGGAGGAAGATATTTGATTCACAAGGTATGCTAGCTTGGAGCAGCTGGGACCAAAAGCTGTGCTCCCTCCTACTCCCCTCCTCCCAAACCTCACTAAAATCAGCCTTTCACTGCATGAGGAGGGGTTTGAGTTAGCAGCAGTCTTTCCCCTTTCTTGTTGCCAAAAATGGTGCCTTTGCTGCCACATGGCTTCACTTCATGGCTTGGGGTGTGAGAAATGATTTCTCCAGGGACTCCTTCCAGAGCTCAAGTTACTGGTGGGCATTATATTGACCAAATCTGGGATTTTGGGCTTTATCTGCAATGGGTTATCCTGAGTTTTATTTCTATCTCTGATTTGTTCCTCCTTTCACCTCTAGATTTCACCCCACATAATTGATATAATGTCATTGCTTTTACGCATGTTGTTTGCACAGTAACAGTCCCAATTACTTAGGGGTTACTGACTTTGGCCTTTTAAAATGCACTAGCCTCAGGAAGTACTATGACCCCAATTACTACAGATATGTTCATGGATCAAAGACCCTGCAGTCAGACTTCTCCCACTGACTAATCATTAACCAGGAGGAACACTGTGGAGCTGCCACTGTTTTTCTTGAGTTACTTTTGTGGACAACCATATAGCATGTACCTTTCCTTACCTAGCTTTCATCCTTAGAGGGCTTTCAGAATATTAGTCAGTTAAACCTGACAGGATTTCTAGAAGGGATTTAGACCAACCTAGTAGAAATAGAGCTTGAAAACACTTTGGGGTGCAACATCTGTCCCATTTTCTCCATCCTTAATGGTTGTTCAATTAGCATGGAACATAGAATGTAATGAAGAGCGATTTTTTTATACCTAATTGGCGTGGTTTACACAAGTCATAAGTTGTCCCTAGGAGTTCAAGGTGAGTGGAGGTTACTTTAGAGTACAAGAAGTTGAAGCGCTGTCTTGGTATATGCACATATTATTATACATGACATTCAAGGCAACAGATCCTCAACTGTATTTTTGGTGGGACAACTAATTTCCAGGGTGCTAGGTATTTCTGTAAATGGGGGAGAGAGTGAGGGGGGATTTCTGATGTGATCACCTAACGTTTTTCATAGGAGCAGGTAGCTGTTGCTGCATTTGTAGTCAGATCCTATTTTTACCAGCAGGAAATGCATTCCTTTACCCACTCAATAAATTAAAAAACCATACACATGTCTACAGAGCCATTTATATAAGCACTACAAAATTGTGTTTGTCAGGAAGCCTTGCATTAAAACCTTCATTCCTGATTAGAAGATGGCATGCTGAGTACTTCATCCCACTTTACACTTCAAATCAAGCTATTATTAAGGCATTTGTCCATTCATGTTTTCACTTAATGAGAGTTATTCTTTAAAGATGCTACAAGGATGCATCCAATATAAAATGTCAGCAAAAAAAGTGTGATTTTGTTAGTCATCTCCTTTCAAAATAAAAAGGTAAATCCTGCTTTTCCAAGGCTTGAATAACACTGAGTACATAGATGTGAATCTGAGTGTTGGGTATTGCCATTTTCCGTTCAGCATAACTTTGTAACTGCCACATGGAACTTGGCCCATGTTGTGTCTCTTTTAGTGTAGTGTAATGCTGCAATGCATGTGCAATATATGCTCATTTAGACCAGGGGATCTAGCCTTTATGATAATAGAAGGAACATATCATATAATCATAGAAAGGTTTGGGTTGGAAGAGATCCTTAATGGTCATCTAGTCCAAGCCCCCTCAATGAGAAGGGATATCTTTGATAGACGAGGTTGCTCAGAGCCTTAACCAGCCTGGCCTTGAATCTTCTCAGGGATAGGGCATCTACCACCTCTCTGGGCAACCTGTGCCAGTGTTTCACCATACTTACTGTAAAAGATTTCTTCATTCTTAAATTTTAAGGGGAAAGACCAGGAAATATGAGGTCCTAGGACTGGAAAGCTTGTAGGATTTGCTCATCTCCTTTCTTAGTTCTGGGAAAACAAATTACGTGATAAAGAGCTTTGCCAAAATAATTGGGGAAACTGAATGCAGACAGTCGTACATGCAGACAGGACTGCTGCTGAGACATGGGTTGGCAAAAGCAGTCAGGACTCACTGGAGACAACTTACATGCGGCTATATGGGAGCAGTCAGCCAGGCTGGACTGGTCTTTCTCCACAGTAGCCCTAGGAATGACTAAGCCTTGATTTGAGCAGTGGTCACTGATTCAAGAGCTTTTCAACGAGCTTCAAACCCCTGTACCGATGTAATGGAGATCATCCAGTATGAAAATCACTTTTTCCTAGTGCTCCCATTACATTTTATCAGCATTCATTGCATCAAAGTCTGCTCTCACCCCCAACAAATCAGAGCCCTGCAGCTATCTATTATGTAGCATATCTTTACAAAGTGTATCTGCTCTGTTTGCTAGTGGTGATATTCACTATCCATGCATTATGCTTAGTGGAGCATTTTGGCTTGTTTCTCCTACCTCAGCTTCTGTGGAGATATTGCTTATGTGATAGCTGCCATATTGCTTACGTGATAACTAGCAAAATGACAAGGATTATAGAAACAAGAAAGTGTTAAAGGAATAGTACTTTTGTTTCTTGTATTCCTTAATTTGAAGTGGTTTTAAATTTAGAAAAATGTAGGGTCCAAAAATGCATGAACTGAATCTACAGCCTCCCATGACTAATGATTTATAAACACTCAGATGGAGACAGATTGAAAAATTGCTGGAGTCAAACCTGTGACTATTAAGCACGTTCTCTTACATGCTCTCGGATCTTTCTTGAACATGATATGGTTAAGTGGAAAGCACACTGTGTCTTCACTGCAGATATAAAAGATAATGCTCTATAAATAAATGTAAAAGCATTAAATAATATTTACTTTAAATACGTATCTACAGACGTTCAAGCAGATAATGTTAATAAAAAAATGAGCAGAGATTTTTTTAGTGCAGCATGTTCTTCAGCAATGCCTTATTCAATTGTACGTCACTTGGATTTGAAGGGTGATTTATTCTGAGTGGTTTGCAACACCATTTGTTTTACACTTGAAATGTCAATGGTAACCAATGTGTCTTCTGTGAAATGTCAGTAAAACGTAATCCAGGGATCCATTGGGATGATAAGAAAAGGCCTCTGATCCTGAAGTAAGACTGGATCACACAGATATTTTGGGGATTGTAAGTTTTGCTCTAGCACCTGGTGTGTATAGGGACACCTGTACTAGGGTGGGGGTCACTTCATTATTGGTAAAGGCCACTGTTAATCAGCACAGCCCCTTCCTTGTGATGTGACTTCAAGCACATGGTACCTGAAGAAGAGATACTGTGGAGGACACTGACCTCTGGCTGCCTCCTCCCCCTGGGTAAATCAGTGATCCAAAGATGGAAACTGTCAATGTGCAAAATTTCATTAACTTGAAAAGCTGTTAAACAGAGTCCCCCCAGGCCAAACTGCAGATCTGCAAATCATGGTGTAATGTAGAGGTGAATAGTAAAATACTAGAAAAGGAGAACAGAGGGCACAGTACTGATGTTTCCCATTACTCCTTGCTGAGGCTGCTCCCAGGTGCCCACTGAAACACCCAGCAACACAGCCTTGATCTTTGGAGAATTGGAGCACCCTGAAGTCAGTGTCTCCAGATCTCCCTCTGTACAGGAGCTGCACTGACATTGTCACAGCCACAGTCTGAAGGCAGAAAGCTGCCACTAGGAAGAAAAATTGTCTCCTGTTAGGGGTACTCAGGATTGCAATAGAGTAACTGCTACTTAGCCTAGTGTGTAGTCGTCTGCTATACTGCTTCAAAAAGGCAGGATAGCAAGAGCAGTAAGAGTGTCAGTTTTATAGTACTTTGAATGTATTGCCTGATGATCTGAAATGTGGTTTTCTTATCAGTTATATTGCTGATTGCCTCCATTTTAATATTAGTGACTTATTCTGGTATGGCAATTCTCTATGCTTTAAGAAAGAAATATTAACACAGAGTCTAGGATTCACAAGCCTTTTCAGCCTCACTCTAGCAAAATCATATGGAAGCATAAGGGTTTGAACTCTCACAAACTAAAATCTGAGGGACAAGGTCATATATGCTCTGAAAAACAATACTGTGGGACTCACACTGCTTCACACATTGCCAGCTTGTGTAATGTTTTCCACTCAGTGTGTAATAAATGATAATGGAGCAAGTCACTAAGAGATAACATAGCTTGCCAATAGTGTGCAGACATAACCAAATTAAGACACTGTGCACCCTTAAGTTTTCAGGCTACCTTGGCAACGCTAATGAACTTTTAATGGTTGAAAAGTCCAGAACAGTTGAAGCTTTTCTTTTTTAAACAAACTTTGAGCAACCTTTACTCAAATTAAACACACTCCCCTACCTCTTCTTACTTTTGCAATAGATTTATATCCCCCCCCCCGGGCTGGACTCAATAATGTATTATTTCCTCTGATTCATGGGTAGAGAATACTTCCTCAAATCTTTTTTAGTTTCACACTGACAATGAACCCACAGAGTGGAAATCCAGGCTAATTCAGCCTTCACATCAGTTTCTGTGAAAGAATCACCCTTATTTCCAATTACTCAAAGCAGTGGCTGCTAAAGTATTGATGCTTCTAAGCTACAGACATCAGAAATTAGTTACTGAGGCAAATTGCCTTGCTGTGCTTCCATTTTCAAATGCAATTCCACTGAAGGGACGCTTGATTTTCTCATTAAGTCCTTTTTTCAAAGGGCGAATCAACATGGGGAACTTTCTTGGACATGCAGTTCTGTTGCACAGTGCAGTTTTAAGGTGGCGGAATTAAAGAACTCAGTCTGAGGCCACTGTTTGACCTCTCTCTGAAGATATCTTCTGCAGGCATCTTGTCTTAACAAGACCAGCTGATGGATCTTGTCAAGCACAGATTTTTTGGCTCCAGTAATTGGTGCTGAATCAGTATGGAGAAGTGCTGGGCAGTTTGTGTATGAGCTGTAGAGCTCCTGCCCTAAAGCTAGCCCAGATGGACCATTTCTGGTGCTTCTAAAACATTTCACGTGGAAAGCCAATGAAGGATCTGTAGGTAGAGCCCCATACATTATTTTTGTTTAGCCTTATTCTTGTGTTCCTAGCTTTCTGAATTAGGCACATAATTGTCTGTAAAATGTATTAGGAAAAAAAGAGTTAGAAATCAACACCATTATTAGGCAATTGCCTTATAGTGGTAGAGACACTGAGCAGACAAGTGCAGACTCTGTTATCTGCCAGCTGCTCTGATGTCTATGTGTGGCCAAGGAGCCCACACCCTACTCAGCATATGTAGCTCCTTGAAGGGAATTGTCTGAACTCAATCTCTTCTCACAGGTGGAATTCAGTGAATAAGGGAGAGCTGTTTGCAGGCTGTACCCTTATCCAGGAATGCCAAGTGCCCTGGGCTCAGATTCACCATCTCACCCTGCCTGCTCTAATGGGTTTGAGCCCACTTCTTGGTGGGAGTCCTGCTCTGATATGGTCCCCTAGGCCTTGAAGGATGCTGGGCAGGAATGGCCTGGCTCTGTTGATCCTGTTCAACAGCTCACATGCCCTGCGTCAGCACTTAGAGAAGCTGCAGAACTTAATTTCTGTTGAGTCTGAACAAGCAGGAATGAGAAATCTCTGGGTTAGGCAGCATCTCAGGAATTTCCTGGAGGTCCTGGGTACTTAAATTTCTCTGTATATCTAGCCTTAGGTGATGTATTTTGTTCAACAACTGTTCTCAAATGTAATAACTTTACCAATGCAATGAGGTAGTGTCCCTGCTGCTGTGTATATGTACTGCATGAACATAAATGAATGTAAACTGCCCTTCCTCACTGTGCTTACCCAGACAAGTAACATCCTGACACTTGCAAACCATTCAGAGCTCCTCAGATGGCTGATTTGCTCTCAGTTACCATTCCTGTTACCTGCATGTGCAGAATTTTTGTATGTGATTGTGTGTGCCCTGGAATGCTCTTCCAGAGGTGGTTTGCAAAGTAGTGAACATTTAAAATCCCACCAGCATTTAGAGAGAAATAAATGACAATTATCTAGGGTCCCCATAATGGCAGTTCCATGAATTTGTTCATCTCATCCTCATATGGGCCTGTAGCACTTCCTCTCAGACTTCATGTATGGATTTAGCACAGTTTGAATGGGAAGCTCTAAAAATAATAATGGTAATGCTGACAAAATAAAAAGGATTTGGAGTTAACATCAAAGCGATTAATTATTCATCATCCCTTTCTCAGGCACTTTCCTTGATTTACTTTCATATTTTCTATTAAATGTCAGATATTTTCTTTCAGTACCTTAATTAGTCCATCCATAATCATGGCTTGCTATTACATATTGAAGTAATATCACAGTAATCCTTATTCTATTAACTTTCACCTTAAAGGCAGCCATTTCCCTACTGTGAATCAATTCTTTGTTTATTAAAGTTCGGCTTAGAACTTTTATGTAATATATGGTTTAAAGAAATGACTGCTTCCTTTTTTTTTTTTTTGTCCCTGCTTCTTCAATAGTACTTTTGAAACTTTTCATATTTTGAAACATTTCCACTTCAATTTGTACTTTATTTTTAAGAGAAAATCAATTTTGCTTCTGACCCAAGCACGCCTTCATTTTCTATTAAAAAAAGGCTTGTGTTTAAATGAAACAACGATATCACAGTCTTCATGAGGCTGGGACAAAATTCCTGTATGTGACAGATGAGGCAATGGCTTTCTAGAAAAAAGCGGAGGTAGAATCACAGATGTTACAAAACCCCAAGATACATCACTGATGAAACATGAAATCTGTCATTGGTATGCCTCAGTATCTCCATTAGCCAGGTTAGATGCACATGTAGGTGGCTAATGTTGTACACATAACCAGTGCTTCCTTCTGAATGAACGACTTACTTAGGATATTCCCTAAGGTGGGAGGTTCAAGGGCTAGGAAAGCTAGGCCTGATGTAAAACATGAAGGATGAGATGCAAGAGATTAGAGTCTATGCACAAACTGCCTATAATATATCTGATATTTAATATCTAAGACATCTCTAATAATACCTTATCAAATGTAAATGCAGTTCCTGGTATGATAAAGTAGCAACTCCATGCATCTGAGATAACGCCTCCAAGGACGTTGCTTTCCCTTCAGTTCTCTGAACCCTTCAGAGAATTTAAATTAATGAAGACCTTTCCCAATGGACAGTGGCAGAATAAAGCACAGGTCTGTGCGTCTTTCTGGTGTATATTCCCACAGGGAGCTGCAACTTAAACTCTGGAGATGAAATGCCAGCGAAAGAGTCCCTCGCAATGTAATGTCTAGTTCCAAATGCTCCTTAACCAAGGATCTGCTACTGGCTACTGTCACACACAAAATAATAGGCAAAAGAAGATTTGGTTCTTTTCTTTTTTGGTTCTTTTCAAGCTAAAGCTTGTTTTGTTTTGGCTCTACCTCAGTGCAAGTAAAGGCACCTATGTTAATATATATTTTTTAAAAAACCTTTTGATTTTAATGTTAACAACATAAACCCAACACAGTTAAACATGCAAGAATGACCACATAAAGTAACTGTTAAATTCTGGAAGCTATTTTCATACGTCTGGTTGGAGAAGAAAGTGAAATTTGTTTCAAGACAAATTCAAGAATTTAAAAGCAAGGCTCTTTTAAAGCTTTTAAGAAATAAGATCACCAAAGGACAGATAGAAAGCATCTAAGCAACCATATTCTGGGAATTCAAGTAAGTTCCTTTCTACAAATATCCCAAAGCCCTATGATAACAATCATCAGAATTCAAAACTGTTATTATCCATTGAAACAAAAGGGAAAATGTTGGGAGTATTTTTAAATTTTTATTTTTTTAATTTATTTTTCTGTGTTACATTACACTGGCAAAGGCAATTAAATAAATTCCATTGCATTTCCACTGCCAGGCCCTGCTCCTGATTGAGCAAACTATCCAGAAAGGATTCAGGGTTAGTGGGATTCAGTGGGCCTTTTGGTATGTGGGACAATATTATATTCAGATAACAGAGAAAACTTTTTAATTGAATCCAGCTATAACCCCACCAAAATCACTGTTCTGTATTGGTCCGAACCAGAAGACCAGTTGCTGCTGGTTTGCAGTTTCCTCTGGGAATGTGCTCTATAGGGACTCCTGATTCATTGCTTTAGTTGGCTTCTTCCACGGGAAAAGTAATCTATTCATGTCACTGCTGCAGGAAACTGGAGCAAAGCAATATTATGTTGCTTTCATGTTTTCTGTTTCTGGCCAGCAGCCGAAGCTTTGTATTGTTCAAACTGTTTCCTACAGATTCAGTGCAAGACTTGGGTCAGACCGATAGTGTTAGCTTAAGTTAAAGTCTAGTTCAAATCAAATCTGAAGTCAAGAATCAAATCAGATCTATGTCAGGTCCATCCATCAGGTGGGTATGATCTAGTAGCTAACAAGGAGCTGCAGGCACAGTAAGACTTGAGAAAAACAATTTTCTTTGGACACTGTGTCTCCTTTCCCCATCTCATGAGCTCTTTATTTTGGCTATGACATTATGATGAAGTACAGGACTGGAGCAATAAGGACTCTTTGGCAATCAAAGTCAGGTGACATAACACCTCCAGTGAGGAAATCCCATTCTAAATCTTTCCTCCTGGAGAGAAGCATGCAGGATGAGATTAGACTGCAACAACCACAGAAATGCTGAGATGAAGAACATGGTCTTTCTAACCTTTAAAGAATTGCCTTTTTACACATTGCCTCAACATGGCAAAGTATTATGCTAATTATTTCGAGAGGTGAATGTTAGAAACTTTAATGGGACACAGAGCGGAACTCAGGGCCTATGCTGATAGCTTATGAGTGGGGTCATGCTGCCTTCATTGGAAATGTGGAAGCTGAAATTTGGGCTTGTCACCTCACATCACACCCCCTCTGCAGCTGGGTGGAGCAGGAGAGGGAACATTGACTCCCTCAGGGTGGGTTTGTGGGCTTCTGGGCCATTTGGGTTGCTGTGATCTGAAGCCAATATGTGAGCTTCTGGACACCGTGGGAACCTAGGGAAAGAGAGCTTGCAGGGCCAGAAAATAACTTCAGTTCCCTTTGCTCTATTTGGTCCTGGTGGAAAAGAAAGTCTGAGCTAGCAAGAAAAAGGTAATGACAAAAAAATCAGCTATTTATACAAAACCATTATTGCTGGAGCTCCTGCTACTCTCTTAATTGTGGATTGCACCACTTGGATAAGAGCATTGGCTAGCTTTTCTTTGAAAACAGGGCTGAAGAGATTCAGGGTCAAAAGCATTCACAGTTACACATTTCTAATCTTTTTTCTTCCACTCTTGTTACATCAGGAGAACATAAAAAGGTTTTTGTTTAAACGTAAATTACAAAGAAATCAAAGTCACCTCAGGTTGGAATTTGAAAGCCTGGATTCAACTCAGATGAACTTTTAAAAGACCCATTCATAACTTATTAAAGCATTTGTGTATGAGGAATGCTTTTAGTTTTTTCCACAGGCCTTCCAAGAAGATGTAAGCATCCTTTTTCTTTAGACTACTGGCCTGTTTTCTCCTTGATATATCTTCTCATTTGGAGTTCTAAATCTAATGACTTTTCTTCTCATGCTGACAAAGAGCATAAAAGGATTTACAGTGTTTTCTTTAACATTTTTAAGTCTTGAGCAAACCTGAAAATTGCAAGAAGCCACTTTAAAAGAGTTAAATAAATGTTGCAGCAGGATAAGGTCCTTCTCCCTGAAGAAAAGCAAAATGAAATGAAAAAAAGACTCTTCAAATAACCATCAAAATTCCCCAGCTAGAGATGAAATACTGACTGTTTTCTCCAAGGTCATTTATATTAGTCAGTGTTGAGCCCTAAGAACTCGAACATCTTAGTGTCTGAAGATCAAATGTGTGGCCTTAATTTTATCTCCTGTCTAACCAATGGTATTATAAGTTACCCAGCATGCTAATGGCTACTTATTCAAGCAAGATGCATAGCAGTGGAAAAAACCTCTCATGTTGCTGACCAGTTCATTTTATTCCCAGGTAGCCGTGTACTGTGCATGCATCTGCTCCTCACACCCAGTCAAAATGTTTCCCCATGCAGTCTAACAAACATGTTTGCTACAAAAAGACTCCAACCCACAAAAACTATAAATGACTTCCTTCTGATATTCCTCCTTCCTACCTGCAAGTATCCCCTTCCTATAGTTCTCTGGCTTTGTTTTTGTTGTTGCAACAGTTGCTAGCAGAAAGGCTAGAGTGAAGGTTTGTAACAGCTTGCCTTATACCACCTTGTACTTTTTATTCCTGCACAAATACAACTTTCCAAAACTTCCCATTATGAAGAGAAATTTTCCCAGGCTTGGTTATATTCAAAAGCAAAATTATTTGGAAAGTCTGAGTAAAGTTTTGTAAGTGGCTTTTAAATGAGGCGAGAACAAGGAGCATAGGAAACTTGGTAAGGTTATAGGACATGATCTTGCTCCCACAGACGTCAAAAGCTATGTTCCAAAGTCCTCCCAGAGGATCTAGAACCAGCGACAGGCACTGCTGCTCTGCATTCCTTGTATAGACAAGAGTTGCCAGTGAATCTTGGTGTAACACTAGTGTAAAGTACAAATCCCAAATCCAACAGGCAACATGAGCCTATATAGACCACTAGGTTCTGTGTGGACCACTTAACTGAACACGACCAATGTTTTTCTGTTGATTGTCACTCAGCAAAGCACTACGCAGAAAACTTTATTGATTATCATGGGTGGAAGAACACAAAACATCCACCAAGCCCTTCTTTTGCATCTCTACATAACTTTGCTTTTTTTCTGGTACGATTTCATTTGAAAAAGAAATAAAACCCAAACCAACCAAACAAAAAAAAATCCAACCACAAGGAAACCCTAAGAATCCTTTGCTCCTTATGCAGAGATCAGCACTGTCTCAGTCTTGGTGTTAGAACTAGAGTCCACTAGTGATCAAGGAGAAAAGCTTGGTTTTGTCTGTATCTGTGTTGTGACAGAAGTTGGTTGCAAAGGTAGCTTCATGTTCTGTGCAAGAACCCTCAGGTGTCAGTACTGTAAATGGTTAGTGGTGGAAAGATTTTTAAAGTTTAACAGGTCACTTTTGCTAATGCGACTGTAGCCTTCTGTTTTTCTGTACCATTTCCTTCCACCAGAGGAGAGAATTTCTTCAGCCACATGGTGTGCTGTATTTCATAACAGGCTCCATCCACTAAACCCAAGGAATATCATAACTGGACCAAGACTGCAAAGGTATCAGCATATGTATTTACAAGGTATGTAACTATCTGTCCTGGGTTCAGCAGTAGCAGTCGTTTTTTCTCCTTCTTGGTAGCTGGTGCAGCGCTGTGTTTTTGATTTTGGGCCTGGGAGCAGCGCTGATAACACCAGTGTTTTCAGTTACTGCTCGGTAATGTTTTGGTCTGATCAAGGACTTTCTGAGTCTCATGCTCTGCCAGGGAGGAGGGGAAGCTGGGAGGAAGCAGAGACAGGACACCTGACCCAAACTGACCAAAGAGGTTATTCCATACCACAGCACGTCATGTCCAGGATGTAAAACTGGAGGGCAGAGACCCAGAAGGGTGGGGTGTGCACTGCGGGGGTGCACTGTGTGGTTGGGTTGATATCGGGTGGTGAGCAGTTGTATTCTCTTTCTTTGTATTTCTCTTGTATTATTATTAGTGGTAGCAGCAGTGGTTTGTGTTATACCTTAGTTACTAAACTGTTCTTATCTCAACCTGTGCGAGTTGCATTCTTTTGATTCTCCTCCCCATCCCCCTGGGATTAGGGGGAAGAAAGAGGGGGAGTGAGTGAGTGACTGTGTGAGTTATTGAGGGGCTTAAACCACAACAATATCCAAGATACAGATTCAGGCAAGCAAGTATACCTGATAAAGATTTTGAATGCCTCTTTTCAGATCTCTGAAGGTCCTTATTTAGAAAAAATGACAAATGTGTTGCATCCAAAATTGACTTTATATATGAGGACAACCATGTTATCCCAGAATCCAGAAGCATAGCAGGAAGGTAGAATAAACACAATATCAGGCTTTTAAGATGAATATCAGTTTTAAGATTAGTTGCTCTAAGTTCCCTAAAGGTAGCTAATTCAGGAGCTACTGGATGAGACTAACAAGGGCAACGCAGGCAGAGAGTAACAGATCTGCGTGAAAGATCTCTGCCTTTTGATCCACATTGTTTGACAGGATGTTGCAATCTGCAATGCACCTAGTTATCTACTACCCCTAAATGAAGACAACTCACTGCTACATCAGCCTCCAGCTTCTTCATTGCTTGGATCAGGATTTTGTAAAAGAAAGCCCTTCAGTCTTGTCACAGTGACTTCAGTGTATGAAGCAGGGCAAATCCAGTGCGTCTTAGTCTCTAAAATATATAGTGTTTATATCTGCTGCATTTACTTTTTCTTTTGGTTTAATCATTCAAACAACGTGATAACAAAATGTGTAGTTTGATTTGTAAGCAAGGACTTCGTGTATCATACTCCAGTATCATTTTCTCTATGCAAACGTTTTCAAGTAACTGTGATATAAAGAGATGTTGGCTGGCCTCCAAGAAGAATTCAGGATGGAAGCTAAGCAGCTTGAGTTGTTATGGTTCAGCAAACAATATCTCTTTTGTCTGGTAGATCCCACAGTTTCTTAATAATTTCTGGGCATAGAACAGTAATGTCTCACAGTTGGGCACCTTTGGTTTGCTATAAGAGTCTTCATCACAGGGGATTGAGTACATGGACTCCAGCTTGGAAATCACGCGTCCTGCCAGAGGGAGCTGAAATAGGATATATGTCTAACTGTTACCAGAAGTTATACAATTCAGGAAGATCATTGAACTACATGATCTTCCTGAATTCTTGCTCCCAATAAAAGACAAGATCAAGAAGAGAAATTATGATTTCTACCTTGAGTCTTGGTGAGAAATTAAGTGAAACCAGCTTTGGAATAATAAGGAAAAAAAGTTAGAGAGAGGAATTTCTGTACTGTCATGATTCAGGACATAGGTCTGGCGAAGGAATCCATGTAGCTTTAGCAGAAGCTGGTGGCAGACAGCTTCCAGGAGACATATCTGCACTTCCACCCTTCCTGGGAGTTTATGTGTTTCACCGGTTCATGTCAGCTAATGGTTATAAACACTTGTCAATCCATTCATACCATACTATTCCCCTTGACAGTCAGAATTCTTCCTCTGACAGATCAGCTCAGCTCATAAAGCTGCAGTTGTGTTTGAAAGTCTAACCTGATTTCTTCAGTTTTCATCATGCCTAGTATTTGCCCTAATTTTAGTCCTGAAGTCTTATTTGTAGTACATGAATTCAATTAAACTGCTGCATTTGGTTGATGTGTGAAAGGATCCTGGTGCACAGACGATACTTCAACTTATAAAGAGCAGTCCTTCAAAATAAAAGGTACTAATGGACCAAAACTAACCACTATGTCTTCAGAATTATACAGCACTTTCAGATGTGCTTTTCACTTGCAGTTTCTTCCTTTAAGTGACTTAAAAAACAAATTCTGAGGGTGTTTTTCATCCCTGCAAGTTGCTCAGAGGGAGTACATTTCTGGAGAAGGAGTTAATGAGGTTCTCAATCCATCTGCCAGTCTTATATCCCACCTCAACTTCTCGAGAATAACATATCTTAGATTAGTGTCAGCCTTCATTAACTTCCCTGGGAGCTGGGACAGGCCATTCCTCCTCTAAGCAGGATGGGTGATGAAATATTTATTCAGTTAAATTACCTAAGCTGGAGTCGAGCATGCAGATGAGCACATAGAAAGCACAGTATGTTTGTGTTCATATGTGCGTGTGTGTGTACGTGTGTTCGCAGATTGTAAAAGGATGGGCAAATGCTTCCTTGGGTCGCAGGGCTGCATTTAGCTAATCTCTGAGGTCTAGAGTAGCATTTGGGATTCCCTTATGCCAGTCACTGGGAGCTGATGATCTGAACTGTGCTGAGATTTCCAATGTTTGGCTGTATTGGCCACAAAGATGGCAACTCCTTTCTGCCATTGTGTGATTACACTTAACCTGGTGGAGGTTATGCAGCAGACTTGCCGTGGCACTGCAAAGGGCACTACGTGCTCCAGCAGGCTGTTAAGCACAACCACCAAACTGATGGACTAATGTCTCTCTTTTGGATATGCTCAGAGCATGTGCATTCTTCATGAATATTTGCTGTCACTAGCAGATACTGAGAACATCTGAATGATCTGATTACTGTTCTCATTTTACAAAACCTTACATATCTTCCTGGGGATAAATCTAGATGATTCCAATTTTGACCATGAGACATGAGAATGGGTAGGAAAGATGAACTTTCTTAGGCTGGCTGTTCTCCCTCATCACGTTAAAAAAGTCTGTAAACAATCTAGCCTTTTCCTTAACTCTCTCCCTGATGTCTGAGAGGCTAAAAAATGGCAACTTCAGTCAGTAAACCCTGTGTCTATAAGAGTTGGCAATATTCCCCCTGAAAGGAATTTAAATGAGGAAAGAATCAAATCCTTGTCATGTCCATGGGTGTGATATTAAGGGGGTAGATGCCCTCTGCAGGTAATTCTTTGCAGTTGCACAGGTTTGGAAACTCCTACTACGCTGGTCCTTGCAGCTGTGCAATTAAGTATCGGGGGGGGGGGGGGAGTTCCGTGCCACTGCTTTCCTCTACTACCTTGTACAGGTAATAGTATCTTCCCCATTTGTCTTATTCATCTAACAATGTAGCATATTACCTAGGTGCTGAACACCATCCTTTCAATGGCATCGTGAATGTGGGAATTTCTGTGCTTTTGGTTTTCTACTCTGTCCTTGGTTCCACATTGCGTACTTTGAGAACTGGCAAATGATTTCCTAACACTTCAAATTCCACTAAAACAATTCATTTTCTCAGTGGTGGTTTAAATTTCTGTTCTGGCTTACATTCAGGGAGACCCATTCAGGGAGGCCAACCACATAATGGTTTTGGGAACCAGATCTTGAGTTTTCAGAGCTGTCTGCTTAAGAAAGCACTCAGGCAGTGGTTGTCAACCTGTGTTTTCTCAGGCTTCAGGAAATTAAGGCATATCAGAACTCACCTTTTAAAACAAGCTCTAATTTAACTTCTAGAATAAAGTCTGACCTGTGATTTCTAAGTGGGGAAAGTGCAGACTCTTCTTTGTCAAGATACTACTAGAAATGAGCAATCAATTGGAGAGACAATTACCTCAGGGACAAAATCTTTTCCTTCACTATCATTTTACACCACAGTGGCACCTTTTATTGCTCTAGCATAGCTTTCAATTTGCACAGGGAGAGGTGCAGGAAGCCATGTCAGACGTGCTAACATGTCCCTACAGGTCAGGTCCCCAGCGTTTACATCCCTATACTTTCATTGGAGCTAAGTGCCCAAATAGTTGTGGGTCCAGGTCTATGCACCTAAGAGAGATTTCAGTTATTGTTAACTTCAGCCTCCACATTCTCACTTTCTTTTGTTAATTCAAGTGAGCAGTTTACAGGAATGTTTAATGCCCTATTTCAGACCCAGTGAACCAGGGTCACGTCAGTCTCTTGTAATGATTTACCACTGAGTGGTGGCTGTGTTATTGTTCTGTAAGCCAAGTCTTTATTATTTTTTTCCCAGCACTCAGAAGTGCTGTCCTGAAGTCTGTAAGAACTGTACGTGGCTGAGAGTCAAATTGGATTTAACATCCAAAATTTGCTTGTGAGCAGGATAACTCAATAAGTTCAATCACACTAAAGGTGACCCATGTGCTGCATGAAAGGAGGTTCAGGTCTATTCCAAACTCCACTGGTTTCACTGGATGTGAGATACAGAAAGCTGCGTTGTTGGTATTCCAGCCCACTGAAAGACAGATCATATGCCAGGGGCTGGTAGCATGTGCTTTCTGATGCGAGCCTTGCTGCAGCCTGGAGTCCCTGCTGCTCTCCCTGCCTTTAAAGAGGGGCTCCTGCTGGGCTGGTGATATTTGCTGGCTCATCAGAATCACAGAACTGATCCTTGGCTGCACAAACCTGCCTCTGAGAGCCTGCCTTCTGTTAGTAGACTGCACAGGGTACACTGCAAGCTTTCTGTATTAGTGGCATTGCATGAGACTAAGCAGCAGGGGCTGAATCTTTCAGCAGTCTTTCACTGCACCAGTGGTTTTAAGTATTTATTCTTCACCTGCTTTTCTGATAAGATCATCAAGAACATTTTCACTGGTCCTGAGAACTTGAGCTTTGGCTTCTTTTAAGAGGAGTTGATACCTCCTTCTGCCTCCTCTTCCCCATATTGTGGTCACATCACAGGAGAACAGCCCATCCCCTTCAGGCACCTTTTTCACTATCTGTGAAGGTAAACCATGAAATCTCTTTGCTCTTTTTTTTTTTTTTTTTTTTTTTGTATATGTGTGTGCGTGTTTATGGCCAATGTAAACGTCACCACTGAGTATTGTAGAGTAATACCCAAGGAAAGGATCTGGACCTTATAATCCATCTCCTTGATGGTTAAGCATTGTCTGTAGCAGTGGGTAGTAATAGTTGCCTTCTGAGGAAGCATGCGTTTCTATCAATAATGCTGTGTTTGTAGAGTTTGCTGCTTAACTGGCTTCAGTGCTGGGGTCAGACTGAACTGTTCCTGTTCAGCTAAGCAAGAGAAGCTGGGCATACTTCAGTCACAATATAAACTCTTCTGGCTGCTGCCTGCATGAAGCCAAGAAGGAAACTGGTGCAAAACAAGGAGGCTGATGGAAACTAGAAGCTGTTCCTCCTTCCTGAGACATGGAGTCCCCTTGAACAGTTGTTTTGTTTAACAGAAGTGTGACATGTAGGCATCTGGAGTTGTAGGAGGATTGAAAGGATGATGCATTCCTAGACACTCCAGGTTTCAGCACTTCAACACCATGAGATGGAACTGCCCTCCAAACTTCTGTCTTCAGATTTGAACCCGGGGTAAAACTCTGATCTCTCTCCACTTTCTGTAATCACTGAATTAAAACCCATAATCCATAAAATGCTCAAGCACTTGCCATTCAGGATGAGGAAATATTCATGTTAGTGTGCTTTGGGATCAACAGTAATTTGGAGAGGAGACTATAGTTGAGGAGAGAATGAAGACACAGGTGATTTCATACAAGGAAAAAACAATGTCCATTTACAAGGAGTGAGTTGAACTCAGTGGTAAAGACTCACTCACAGCAAGTGTCAAGCTGAATTGTACATTTGATTCTACTGTGTTCAGCTAATGATCAAATAGACAAAGAGCTGCAATAATCAAAAGGTTTGGTTCCTGGGAAGCGCATGCATTTTGTTCTTACAGGATAACTTCCACAGCAAGTACCAGACCTCTGAAACAGCCCAGAGAAAAAGCCTCTTGGATCCAAGCAATTTAAATTCACTGAATGTGATTTGGCTTGCAGTTAGTTCCCTAGGAAGTAATGAAAGAGGTAATTAAAGACTGGACAACTACCTTAAGTAAAACATTATTCATTAGAGTAAAAGCATTCCAGGTGAACTGTTTTCAGGCCGTGAAAGCCAGCTCCATGTCTTTTTGTGCTTCACTGTGGCTGCCCAGTTCCAGAAAGGGGAATGAGACATCTTTCTGAAGGGGCCACCACAGCCTGCTTGTCCCAGATGCCTGAGAAGGGAAAAGACTTATATTAGGACATGTGGAAAAATCCAGGACATGGTAGGATTTTTCCGTACTCATGCCTCTCCAATGTTACTCCCTGATTGCAAGGTGTGGTCTTCTCAGCCTTGCTCACCTAGCCTCCTATGCTATTCCAAAGACCTGCCTGAACTTTCATCTGGTAAAACAGTGGCAAGGAAGTGTCTTTCAGAGAAGAGAGCTCTTCCTTGAAAAAGGTGGATTCCTGCAAGTGAAAAAGCTGTAGGGTGTTGGGAGGAAGCAGTGAAGATGGAAAGGCACCATCAAGGGGGAGTCATTGACAATGGAGCTTGATTAGCACCTTGCTTTTTGAGAAAGCAAAAAATATTACTGATGTCAAGAAAAGGATGTCCCAGCCATGTAATGTACAGTGCTCCAATGGTAACAGCAGAGTGGGCAGCAAATTGCTTCTCTGAATTGAAGTGGAACATGCTATTCAGTGAAGGAACTGGGCAATTTGGAACTTCCCAAAGGCAATTTCTCAGGAAAAAAAACAACAATGAAACATATTAAAAAAAACCTGGATAGATTTAGAGATGTAAAGACAAATAGTAGCATAACAGCACCTGCGCATGCATCAGTGCTCCCACCCATGGCTGCAGTATTGTTAAAGACTATGGGGAGTGTCTAAATACATCTCTATAGTGGGCTTGAAAACATTCTTGCTTACCTAACATTTGCCCCTGAATAATGTGGTTTTAGTCCAAGCTGAGGTGAGTGGTACTAGCTCCATTCACAGCATTCAGTTTTAACCCATATGGCTAATTTTACACTGCAATGAAGCCAGTGCTACCATCTCCCTGTATTACCATCTTATAGTATGTGATAACTAGAACAACTTGGCACTGCACCGTCTTTTGTTCTACCACCAAGAATTATTTCTGTCCTTACCACATGACTTCTTGTCACCTGCATGTGAACCCTAAGAGACCCATGAAATCTCATAAGATGCAAGCATCACCCTAGACCTTTGTCAACAAATCTATATAACTTACAACTACATCAGTGCAATCAGCCTCTCTGTTAATTTTTGCATTCGATCTTCTATTCTTACTAGCTGACAGCAAATCATACACTTTCAAGTACCAAATATTGATTCTTAGTTAAGACAAAATGATCTGACCCTGGAAACATCACACCTTAGATGCCCCAGTGAATGCCGTGAAAGAAAATACTTGCTGCATTATCCTGTGGAATGAGAAAAGGGTTAAACATTGCTTCCTTGCTGATGAGATGCCTTAAAAGCTATTTTGTTGTTCCATTGATTTCTGTACCCCAATCAATGTGAATGGGACTGCCAATGTGTATAAGGAATACTGGGAAAACACAAGCTTTGCAGAGAGGAATTGGTATTACTCTCTTTTGTAGCATTTGTAGGACGTTATTTTGGCAGTTTCTTATGGCTCAGACCTTTGTGGGGAGGATGTTCCTTTCTTACTCCCTTGACTTGAGGTTGATTGCAGAAGTGACTGTGTCTTGGAAAGGAGTGGCCTGTCACTGTGCTTTTAATATCACTGGGAGGCATCAGGATTAATCAGGAAATAGATCAGGTTTTCAGCATTTTAACTGTGAGACTATTTCTGTAAATCAGGGCAATAGTGGAATGACAACACAATTAATATCCTTTAGCAATTCCCCAGGTGCATCTTTTCTGTCAGATTATAGGCAATACAATGATTAGACTTTCAAAACAATTAAGCAATAATGAAAACTGGTAAACTTTCCCAATCATTTTGCTGTTACTACCAACTGACTCCATCACTGGAGTTTTATTAAGAACATTTCTAAGTAGGACAAACATCAGCAAGGAATAATTCAGATAGTGTTGATCTAAGGTAGAAAGAACCAGTTGACAACTCAGGATCCCTTCCAGAGCAGTTTTTCTCCTAAAACATCCTGAAAATCTGTTTTCTCACAACAGCACTGATTTGCATTCATTTTGCATTGGGTTGAAATGAATATGCCAGCTTCTTGCAATAGGGAAGTCAGTCTCTATTGCATTCGGATCAGGTCCATTTTAGATAATAAAGAATCAAGATATTAAACCACCAAAAACTATCTGACTTTGATGTAATGCATGCTGCTTTGCAGATTTTTAATGAAAAACTTCCTATTTGATATATTCTGCCTCTGAAAAACTAACTGATGAGTAAGCTTAAAAAATACACTATAGCTCAATCTTATTTTCATTCTGCCCATTTAAACTCTTTCTCCTTCCACCTTTCTTAGCATTTCAATTCCAGTTCATCTTGGATGACTAAGAAGGAAATGCTTTTCCAGAAATGTATGTCATCATTTCCTTGGTGTCAAATAATTTTTGTTTTCTTAAGCAAACACAACCCAAGCAAAAAGCCAGAGAAGATCTTTGTTAATTTTTCCCAAATTCTGACCGACAAAATTAATTTTTGGATTTACTTTCATTAAGATTTTACATAAACAGTAAAGAAAAATATAAAGTTGTATATGAATTCTTCATGATCAGTTAATCACTTGAAAATTGACCTTAAGTACTCTTTAAACAATCTCTACTTGTGAACAGGAGGAAAAACTAGTATACAGAACAGTACCAAACAGTAGTAATGATGCAGAACAAGACAACCAGCTTTTGGGTTTGGATTTTTTTTCCCCTATGGGTGACACTTTCAGTCTGGATTTGCAACGTATTGACATTGCCATTGTGAACCTTCACCTAGAAAAAGTCATAATCCAGCCAAGTCTGAGTTTGATTTTCAGAGGGGAACTGAGAAGCAGGAATGGGTTTCCCAAGAATAGCTTAATTGAGGGGTTTGGGTGTCTGTGTGTACTCATGGAAGACTGCTGTTAGGCATGGAGTCTGATATAACTGTATAGGGACATAGGGACTTATGCCCTCAGGTCTGAAGATGCAAGAAATGCTAGCAAGCCTGGGTGGCTGAAAGCATTCTCTGTGGTCATGCTCCAAGGATAAGTAGGGTAACTGTGTTCTGGACAGGTATAATTCCCTCTCACCTGTAGGTATAAGAGTTTGGAGAACTCTCTATCATTTGCAGAGAGTAGTTGCCCTTCAGCAGTCTATATCTACACACGAGTTGTGTACATTGCCAGGCAGCACTCCATGACAAGCAGGGACATGGAGAGAGCAAGTAACCCCAAGGGCAAAAGGGTATTATAACCCATAAAGTGTGTTAGGATCCATTTGACGTGTTCTTAAGTGAAGTAAATTGCAGTACTGCCTTTCACAAGAGCCTAGTTTATAGATTCACGGAAGAGAGAATGGTCTACCTTCTTCTATGGAGCTTACAGGATTTCATCATGTACACCTGATATCAGCAAATACTTCTCTGGGCTGTTGCCATGTTATTATCTTAGGATAAATTCAAGGGCTGAATAACTAGGATTATTAACTACCCTTTTGTTTTCTTCATGGCCACTGTAGTGAACAATTACCCTGAACAAAACCTGCCAAAGACAGGGAAAGACGTACCTTTTCTTTTCAGGTTTCCTCTATCAATATCCTTCCCTTACAAGGCTATTTTGTAGGGTGATGGCATGTCTAACTAAAACAGAGAGAAATGTTTTGCTTTTGTAGCCAGACACCCACTTCAGACAATCAAAGGAATCTTTTATTTATCTTGATGTTAAACTGGGTTGCTGTAGAAAAGAATCACTTGCTTTGAACTTCTTGATTTATGATCAGATCCTTACCCAGCTTCAGAAATTCATCAAGTGTGACAGAATTTATTTGGAGGATGCAGTGCATGAGGGAGGTCTTGCACAAGGAATGACAGAGTTGCCTGGAATTTTATGAAAATGCAGATACTGTGCTATCAGCATGCCTGATTAATTAACATTTGTTTATGTTCTGTTTCTTTCAGCCTTGTTTCAACACCCAAGAACTGACTCTAAGAAAATCCCTTTGAGAGTTCCTTTTCCTTCCACGCACTTAAGTAAGTCATGATTGCAAAAATCATTACCACTTTTGATTATAATCTTTAATTAGCAGGAAAATATATGTGCTGAATTATTTAGTGTTCATTTTCATCATCATGTTTTGACAGCTTTTGCATTAATAAATCTTCCATAGACCTGAAGACCCTGTATAGCCTTGGACAGAGTTAAGGACTTCTGTTAAACACACTGTCTTCTGAGGACCTTAAAGCACAATGTGCTACCCAGGAGTTTTCACTCCCAGGTGAGTGTTCTGATCTTTAGCCTGTCTCTTCTGCCTTCTTTACAGCTTAATGAATCTTAGAATAGAATCATAGAATAGTAGGGTTGGAAAGGATCTTAAGATCATCTAGTTCCAAACCCCCTGCCATGGACAGGGACACCTCACACTAAACCATGCCACCCAAGGCTCTGTGCAACCTGCCCTTGAACACCACCAGTGATGGAGCATTCACAAGTTCCCTGGGCAACCCATTCCAGTGCCTCACCACCCTTACAGGAAAGAATTTCTTCCTTATATCCAGTCTAAACTTCCCCTGTTTAAGTTTGAACACGTTACGCCTTGTCCTATCACTACAGTACCTAATGAAGAGTCCCTCCCCAGCATCGCTATAGGCCCCCTTCAGATACTAGAAGGCTGCTATGAGGTCTCTACGCAGCCTTCTCTTCTCCAGGCTAATCTTTAAGAGCTTTCCTCCTCAGTGGAACTAGTTCAAAAGGAGAGGAGGAGATAACGTCTCTGCACACAATGTCATTTGAGAGTGGCTGTGTGGCTTGTGGCCAAACTCATCACTTCTCTGCTTCATGGTCTTCTGGGTTGGTTCTGGATCTGCTCAGTTAGTTTTCCATGGAGAAAAACTTTGAATATAGCTTATTCTTTATGATAGTCTCAAAGGAGGCTTCACCTGCCTCAGAAGGGCCTCAGGGCTTCTACGCGTGATCTAGCATCCCTTGTGTCTTAGATCTACTCACTTTTGATGAGTGAGTAAAATGGCTTGAACTATTCTCAGAAGGGCCCCAACATCCCTGCCACCTGTCTCTGGGGCTGTATACATCAGTGGTTAAGGGAGTCCTAATGATTGAAACCGTTTATGTGAAGCAAAGACTGTATCCGGCAGTGAGCTTCAGACAGGATACCTGGTTTCCTGTACACAGCCATGCTAGACCCAGTGGTCTAACAGCTATGGAATTCACAGCCCAGTGGTAATGTAAGAAAAAAGCCTCAGACTGGATCCATTCTTGTTATTTAAGACACGGTGCAGTTTCTGTTTGTTGAGCTTCAAGGTTGCTATCTGAGTTGGCACATAAGGCTGTGTATTGCTGCTAGTGAACTTGAGATCTTTGAAGTTCTCTGTCACTGTTTGAGTCTGACAGATTTTAAGCTGTAGATAGATGCTGAGGTTTAGGTTTTGTGGAATTATTGTTTCACTGTGATTTTCTATGCAATCTGATGAAATGACAGTGTTCATAATTGCAAGCATTGTGGGTAGGTATTTCCAAGTGTATTTAAAGTATCAACTTTAATGAGGAAATAAGTACCTAACCACTGTGACAAGAGATGCTCCCCAAATCTTTAAACAATAATAAATATAAGAGCCACAATGGATCTATCAGACTGGAGCAATAGCCCCATGTGCCATTATACACATACAATGAATCATTTAAAACTGTTTTAAATGATTCCTGTCATCACTGGTGGTAGGAAAATCATTTTGCATGGTTCATTTGCTGCGGTATTTAATTTTCTTTAGTGCTTTTGGAAGGAGTGATTGTTATCAGAAAAATGACTATAGCGAGACTATGTTATTACATGTTCAGTTTCCATCAGGAATTTCTCAATACAAATCAAACTAGAATCAATGCAGTGGAAGAGTATTTGCACTGGAACAGCACAATTTGTTCAAAGCAAATGTGGTGCTGACTACGCATCTGGAAACTGGTGAACTTTAACCATTGTAAGAATTATGCAGTATATTCCTACTGATGAGCTTATCCTGAACAAAACCCAGAACTTATAAAAACAGCCTGGCACATTTCTTAAAAAAACATTGTCAAAGAGAAATGGGTATTTCCTCTGGAAAGTTCGCTTTTCACATTTTTTGATCAACCCTAAAACAAATATCCCCCAAGCAAATAACTTTTTATGCGAAGTAGGCTAAGATTAAATTCAGACACTTCACTTCAAGTGAAAGTATCCACTCAGTGTTTTATTACGATTCAAAAACTTTGCTTAAGATATTCGTTCAGATTGATGCTCCTTATTGTCCCTACATTGCACTGTCCTCAACTGAATGCAAAAGTATGAGTACTGATAGGAAAAATAACATGTAGATATACTCAGAGTGTCATGGTCTTGTTTTAAACAGTGTATCTCATTCCTGTACAAATTAAATAATATTTAATATTCCTAGAGCTGTATCACTTTTTGAGGCATCCTTGAATACAAGGTGCTGCGTGTCAAGGACATCTCCGAATTTGCATCCTGGCAAATTAATCTTTTCAATTGCTTTATCTTGCTTGTCAAGTTTTTATGCTGGTCTTCACTAAATGAGTTGTTTATATACATCACTTCGTTTGGCTTTAAGTAGATGTTTAAACTGTGATTATTACTTCTTTTTTTTTTTTTGAGGGACTTGCGAGTCTGGCATCTCTGTAGGGGTAGAAAGGATGAAAATGGTATTCCTGGCAGCAGAAATGATTAATGGAAAGCTCTTGAGAGTGCACTTGTGCTTTCACAGTGTGGGTATCATTATGTTTACTGAGATAACTGTTAACGAAGTATCAGAAATGCAGAAACCATGAGCATCCTTACTGCCTTTATCAAATTTCTTGTGTCTGTTGCCCTCTATGAGCCCGTAAATACGAGCAAGAAGTCTGGGAAATGAAGAAAACATTCAGTCAGAGCACAGATTTCACGGACAAGGGCAGTGCTTTGTTTTGAAAAAGCATAAATGAGTGAGCATATCAAAGAATTGTTCCTGAACCTGAACCTGAACCTGCCTCCTGAGCAGCAGTTGAGGAAAGCAGATAGCATGGCATCAACTCCTATCAAAATGGGAGCCAGAGGACCTTCAGCTATAGGAGCTAAAAGACAGCAAATAGGTGAAAAGGATTTTTGCCACTGCTGCTTGGGATGTGTGACTCTGGGCTTTGTTCACTCCATGTGTAAGAGGTCTAAGAGGGATAATTAACATTTCCGAGTACACTTCTGTTCTGAGAACAACTTCTGGATACTGCTGCTCTGAGGTTGACCTTGACTAGCTATAAACTAATCCAGACCAGTGTGGCATCATGATCCAGCATTTCCCTAGCTTGAGGAAGAAATGAGATGCTTCCAGCAGTGCATTCCTGTTTCCTTCCCTTGCTTGCACATCACTCCTCCCAGAAAGCCTCAGCACAGCTGTTGGGGATTCTTGGTGTGAGGCCTTTGTCTGTGGTCCTGTCCTGTCTCTCTCCAAGACAGCTTTTTGCCACTCCAGCCAGAAAGGTGATCACCCCCTCATGCCTGAGACAGTTAAAGAGTCAGAGGGGAGAGGACACAGATCTCATCCCCTGAGACAACCGCAGCTGCTGGCAGCCACTTTTGTCCCTGCTCTGTGCTCCTGGACAGTATGGAAAGCCCCTCACCCTTCTGTTTGTGCTAATGCATTAGCTCCCTGCCTCTGTTGTGCCTGGCGTGTTCCTGGGGTCACCAAGATGACTCTCCCACTGCTTTTGATATGATGCCCTTGTCCATTGTGTTAATGGAAGGGGAGCTGGTGGCAGGGGGGAAAGAAGTGGTGACATGAAGTCAGTGGAAAGCAGAGCAGGAAAAATGAGATTGGAGGAGGGAGATAAGGAATCTCCTGGGTCATGTAGTGCGTTACAGAGATAGGCAAACAAAGCACAAATTGATTAATTAAAGAGGTAGCAATTAAAAGCAAGCTAATGAAAGATTAATTGATTGCTAATTAATTACACAATCTATAACTACTGTAATTAGATTCATTGATTAATTAGAAACAACATCCATTTCTTAAAATTCAATCAAATTTAAGTCTGGTTGGTGAGTTTGCTGTCCCTGGTTTTGTTTTGGTTTTTTTTTGTGTTTGTTTGATAACAGCTAAACTTCCTGAATTTCAGCCTAAATTAATTTGTGGCCACATTTAGCCAGTTTGTTCTTGTTCGCCTTTAGAGAAGAGTGTATGTTTAACTTGACTTGGCTCTGCGGGCTGTACTTTGTGTGCTCTAAGTGCAGAGGAACAAGAGGTTACCATGCCACCTCTATGTCCCTTTCCTCTTGAGGTGCTTGTGTCAGCAGTTGGAATGAAACCAGCAGCTCAGCAGTGAGAAGGCTGGGCTGCCAACATGTTACCTTCTGTCAGGGATTTCAAGAGTGCTTTATATCCCTTCAACTTGTTCTGCCAGTGACAAATTAACCCTGGGCTTTCTTAATTTGTGAATTCTACTTCTATGGTAAAAAGAGGTTTTGAACCCTATGGGAGAGACCAGCTGCCAGCCCTACAACCTAACTTTCCTAGTTCCTTGTGACATGCACAAGTTGCATCTCCTGGTTCTTTAGAGAGGTGTCAATCTGTAGAAAATTCAGCAGATGGCTGCTGTGGTTGTGGCCGATATCTTGGTAGACATTTCCCATCTGTGAATGTCTGCCCTAAAAGACTTTGCAGCATTTGACCTAACATCCTGTGAGTAGCAAGATCTCATTTATGCAGCTGGCATGTGAGGCTCTGAGCCTATCCACTGGCATTTGAAAGACATTTTGTGGTGACAGTAATTATTATAATCATCGCCTTCAGCAGCAGGCTTAAAGCCTACTCTTTCCATTGACACAGTTGATCTAACTGCAAAATAAGTCACATGTTAACAGCTGGACTGAAGAACCACCCACAGATGTTGCTTAATAGGAGTCTGAGTAAGTCCACCCACTGCTGGTACATTTAGTCTTCTTAGAGAAGGCAGGTGTATAATCTAGAAAATTTTCCAGTTCAGCCCTTACAGATATGAATCATTAATGTTCAGTGCAAAGAAACTATGTCCTTTTGACCCATGGTGGGGAAAGAAAAAGACCACAAACATGGAAAAAAATGGCAAGGACATCTGAGGGAGAGCTCACAAGCAGGAAGCTGCAAGTTTTCCTTTATGACAAAGCTAGCTACAGGTTTTCACTATAAGAAATAACACAGCAGTCTCTCCCAGTACTCTGAGATATGTTTTCATGTGTTATCTAGAGCATTCATGCTGTCTGCAAGCCAGGGTCAGAGGCACCAGGCTGTGAATCAGTTAAAGCATTTAGGCACTTCTGCTACCGGTGGCTCTAGGAAGTGTGCTACTCTAGTTTTCTTAAGGAAAACCGGCTCGTGAGCTCATTTGGGGTCTGTGTGATTCTGGGTAGCAGTGGCACCTATAGCCAGTCCCTAGTTGTCCCCCTTGTTCCCTGCCTGCCTTTCTGTCACAACCTGGCAGTGGGACAGACTCAGCTTTGCCTGCCGTGAGGGTTGCAGGTACACAATGCTCAGGGTAGATGAAGATGGAGATCACCCTTACTAAGCAGTGAAAAACATAAACAGGTTCACTGGCCCATTTTCAGAAAAAAAGAGGCTTACAGGACAAAGCCCCCAAAAGTCATTCACACACATAGCCCTGTATATTCCCGTAATACAGATGTAGAGCTGAAAAGGTTAAGGAAATAATAGCCTGAGAAAAAAAGAAAAGCTACTCTAATTTCTTTTTCTGCATTTTTCATCATTGTCTTTCTGGACCTTTTCTGAAATTGGAGCATTTTCTAAAGGTAGAGCAGCTAAAACCTCAATCAAGCTGCCAGCCTGCCTGCTGCATACAATAGCGACACAGGGAGAGTCCCAGAATGGTCATCCCAAACCTTGTCTTTTTGAGTGAAGTCTTTCAGACAGAAGCCATTAGCTTTTTGGTGGTACTTCAACATCACCTGAATTGTGTGACCGTGGTGAACCAGATTCTTTTGCCTATGCAAATGGTTTTTTTTTTCCCTATATATGCAACAGCTCTGCGCTGCTGTAAACTGGCTAAGTGTGGGGCTCAAGCTGATTATTTCTTCAGTTCTCTTGCTTGGTATTTTGTTCTTCAAAAACTTCATTTAAGGCAAGAAACAGAAAGAAAAAGACATTTCAGTTTTGATCACTGTGATTTCCTAGAGACACGACAGGCTGTGGAGCTGCTGCCTGCTGCCTACAAGGTGTGTACAATGCAGTTAGTCACAGAGCAACATAAATAGACATTTCTGAACTATAAGCACTTCTATGACTAGAAGACGTGCTGCAGCCTCATCTGGGGAGATGGCACTGTTTCTAGTGTTTACAACATGGCTGGTGACAACTCTAGAAAGTTTTCTGCTTTTGCCCAGCGCTCTTAGTTATGGAGCCATGTGTTTCACTTGACATTAATCAGGAGCTGAGTTAGGCATACATTTTCATGTGATTGTTGACTTCCTAAGGATGTTAACTGCATTCTGGTTTCTTATCTATTTTTGATGGAGTGAATATCCTTGTCCTGGAAAAACTAAACCCCAAAATCTCTTGTTATATTTTTATAGCCAAAATGAAAACCCTCTCGGGAAAAACACTCGACTTTGGGCATGAGGAATGGGTTGTTTTCAGTTCCCTCAGTTTGGCCAACTGTTTTGGAAGATCTGCTCAATGACTTGTGACTGTTCTTTGTCAAATAAGTGGGAGAATATTAACTCCATGAGCTATTTTTGGGCCTGGCACGGGGTTGCTGGGAAATATCCAAGGAGAACCAACAGCAGCTGATTAAATGCAGAGTGACATTACAGTATGCTGGGGAAAAATCACAAAAAGGTTTTCTTTTTATTGCATCTACAAGTAAACTTTCTTCACCAAAGACATCACTGGGTTGTGGAAAGAAGAGTTCTCATTGACCAAGTGTTCACGCAACAAGAATTAGACTTCGTACTGTGATAGAAAAGGAAAGATGAACTTTTGGATGAGACTCACAACTGTGAGGAAATATAAGCATCAGCTGGGGCAGAACTAGGTAGGTTCAATTGTTATTGACGTGCTTGCTATTCTCTCCATGAGTATTACAGGAGACAGCTTTTATTATTGCCTTGAAGTCCTTAGATTGAGGGTCTGCCCGTTCTAAAGAAAAGCAGAATAAGGATGAAATAATACACTAAAGCATTTTACAAAACACCGGCACTGACAGGTGGTGGTGTATCAAAAGAAATGACCGACTTGCTATTCTGTTGTTGAAGGTCCACTTCAACAAGCTGAACTTATAGGGAGTCAAGTTTCCTTTTCAAATACACGAATTGCCATTAATCATGAGATTTTACAGTAATAAACTGTTCCCCTTTAACTGGATTTGGCACAGATAAAATCCAGTCTATTTTATAAGAAGTAACCCTCAAGACAAAGGATTATAGAATAATTTTGCATTAAATTCTTATAGTTTTTTGACTGGGAAACATTTTAACCTGTAGTTTCCTGACTGTCTTCTAAACAGTTTGTCCCCAGCACAACATATGAATTCTAAATGCATGACATGTTTCATTGGCGAATTAACAAGGACACTGAAAAACTACATTGACATATCATAAAAAATGCAAGAGCATTGAACACTTAATTACAGCTCGAGCTGTTCCAAAAAGCTCAGTAGCTGAAATAGTTGGAGAGCTACAGTTTCTAGGACTGACTGTCTGTTTAAATCACACCTAATATTCTGGTATCTGCTGCTTTCAGTAGAGGTGAAATCAGAGGTAGATGAAATGAGCAATCCGTTGTTGGCACTGATGTACATGAGAGTGCCTGATTCACAGCAGACACTCATATTTTATCTGGCAGATGTAGTTCATGAAGTCATGTGCCTTGACATGTAGCGTGAGTGTGTGGTTGGTCTCCTCTTGACATTAGAAGTAGACTTGCTCAAGCCAGCCAAGTCATTTGCAAAGCTGCTCAGCAAGCTCTTCATTTGCGAGGTGAAGTCTGATAGTGATTGCTCCAGCTTTGCTGCTTACCCAGACAAAGCTGAGTGCAAGCCTAGGGCCACCTTCTCCTCAAAATTTCCTTTGGGGTGGCTGTTCAAGAGCAGTTTCCTTTCAGGGACAGGACTTATAGCATGGAAACCATATGCTGTACCTCACATGTGCCTCAAAGCATGTGCTGGATGGGAGGGATCACTTCCACGCATGAGGAGGAAGATGCTGTGCAGAACCCATTCCAGGTTGCAGATGATGGGTTTTCCAGTGGGTGTTGTTTAATGTCCTCATATGGACTGAGAAGATCAAATCTCACCACATTTCATACTCAAATGCATGACTGAGTCTACAGTTTAATGAGTTACTGCCTTTAGCAGTAACTATCTGCCTTTAGCAGATCTGTGGTAGGAAATTTCCACAGCAAATATAAAGTAAAATATATTGGTTTAAACCTCTTTCCTTGATACTGTGGTTTACCCCTCATTTGTTATGTCCTTAAGAAGGTAAAATGGTTAATTACTATGACTCAGATGTTGGACAGTAATATATTAAACTGAGGAACCTTGATGTTGGATCCCACAAAGTCACCCAGAGGACTTTTATAGGAATTTTTGCAGGGATTTTCCAGCTTGTTTTGTCCTAAGACAGTAAACCCGTTAATTATTTTTAATTATTATGACTCACATGTTGGGCAGTAATTCAGTAAACTGAAGCACCTCGATGTTGGATCCCACAGAGGTGCCTGCAAGAATTTTCCAGAGGCCTGCTATATCCCAGAGAATAGATGTATAATCTCCTCCTGAGTCCCACTGAAACTCAGAGGAAAGCAGAAGTCTTTGTTTTCACCATAAATAACCTTGGAGCAAAAGAGAAGGTGTCACTCCTGAAGATACGGAAGGAAGGTGGGACCTTCATTAGACTTTCCATAACAGCTTTTGTAGGAAAAGGATGGAAGGGTGAATAAGACTATTTATTTCATTCTTGCATTGCAACAATGCAAATGCGAGGTTTTGTGCTCATATCCCTGGAAGAAAGCTGTTGTCTCTTTTGGGAAAGGGGATGCCTCTCAGGGGCTTGCTACTGACTTGATGTAGAGTTAGAATGGAAGGAAGGGAGGAGGTTGCAGCATGTCTTTCTGCTTGGAAGGAGGAAGCTAAATATCAGTGCTTGAGTGTGTGCATTTCCATGATAACAAAATCTGGGAGAAGCCGGAGGGGGTGACAAGCTGTTTGCTGTGCCCTCTTTGCGTATGACATTTCTGGCTGAGGTGGGTTTTGGATGTGTGGAGACACAGCTACAGGGAATGGTCCCACCTCTCCCAGGCCCAGCAGCAGCAAGATCCA
Source organism: Myiopsitta monachus (assembly GCA_017639245.1). Classification (NCBI taxonomy): domain Eukaryota; kingdom Metazoa; phylum Chordata; class Aves; order Psittaciformes; family Psittacidae; genus Myiopsitta; species Myiopsitta monachus. Next base: position 39,001,560 of record CM029926.1, read on the forward strand.
TAAATTGGGTTTTCTGGGACATCCCACCTCCCCCCAGCTCTGTGGCAAGAACTGATTCAAATCCGTCTCTTGGCTCCACACAAGTGACAGCTCTCCAGGAGACTGAGGAGGGTGAGTTTGGGCTGCTAAAGGAGCCTCTATTCTTTACTCCTTCATCTTTTTGCTCCATGTACACTTTTTTTGCAGCATTTCCTCCATTACTTCAGAAGCTTTCAAGTCCTGAAAACAATTTTGTCATTTTTCTAACTTTAAGAAGCTGAGTCTTGATTGCCTTATTTGATGGCTTTCTTGTGATTCCTAAATGTTCTCCCTGCAAAAAACCAGTGAAGTTAGTTTTTGAGCCTCTAAAGAAGTGTTATAAAGTATTTTTATATAAGCCAGATTAATGGTTTTAGAAGACGATGCATTTGTCATAAGGCAGCACTTTGGCAGCAAACTGAGCTTCAGTGAGCAGTTGTTTTCCATCTTGTCATGAGTCTTAGAAGAGCTAACCTGAATTTCTGCCTGAATTTGGAGTTTTACAAAATTGCAACTCAGTCTTATATTAAAAAAGAAAAAGCAAAAAGTACCCCCCTACATTTTAGAAGTATGTATTCTAATAGAGAGAAAAAAGGATTTTTCAAATGCCTTCTCTGTGCTGCTTTTGTCTGTGTCCTCCTAAATTGCAGTTTTGCTTGGTGGAGCTAAAGGAATCACAGAGAGAGATTTATGCATTACAAATGAACATCCTAAAATTTAAAATAAAACAAACTGTAAAAACTAAAAGAGAAATCTTTCCACAGTATTTCTGGGGGTCACGTACAGAAGTTCCTTTTTTCTTTAAATAAATCAAACTCCAATCTTAGCCCCCAATAGCAATTACAACAGCATTGGAAATAGCATTGTGCAAGACACAAGCGGAGAAACTGTTCCAGTGATAGAAATGCCCCCAACAAATAACTGTAAGTTCTTTATCACTGTCATTCTATCTCAGAGTAGAAGCCCAATAAACCACCCAAAGCGGTTGCTTGAAGCCTGTCCCTCAGGAACTCGCAAGGACAGCAGTTTGCTGGCTCACACTTGAGCGTAGGCAGAGCAGGAATTCTTTTCTTTAATGACACTAGTTCTGTGAATTGCAGTATGTGAACTCAGCTGGAACTTAGATGACAGACTTTCCAAAAAACGAGTTTTAGGCAGTGTGGACAATTCAGACAATTCAAGGTTGCTCCCTTTGGCATATTCCCCATTTTTCTGTTTATCACTAGGATGAAGTCTAACAGTAGTCTTCTTTGCTTCTTTTTACAGTGCTCACTGGATCTCACTTGCGAGGGAGGAAAAAACCTGAATGCAGAAAGACCAAGTCTGGAGCAAGAAATAATGGTGTTCTTATGGGGGAAATTTTATGGGGGACAATTAAAACCTAATGCATGAGCTATTGTTCTCTAGAATAAAAGAAGAGGATAAACCAGACCAGGAGATCTGTCAGAGAAAATGTCTATTTCAACAGCCACCTCTGGGACTGTGCTAGTGGTCACATACACCGGAAAGGTGATGTGTATGCTGAGCTTCCAGGTATTTGTTTTTATAATGCAACATCCTGAAAGATGAGCATGCTAGAACAAGGTAAGAGGGAGAGGAGACAGAATGACAGTGTTCATTCTGATTCCCCCTCCATCTTGTTCAGTGTGTTTTGCCTGCCTGGATCAAGTATCTCTAACATATGGGTTCCCTTTGCTCTGGTGCTCCCTAGCACAGGCAGGCACCAAGGTCCATGGCACCACTGGGGTGGAAGGTGCAGGCTGTACTGAGATGGATTCAGGGCCCTTCCCAGAGAAGATATTCTTCTTGCTGCGAGGAACCTCTGGGTTTAGAAGCACATATGTTAACACTGGGGCAGAACATGATCAGCTGTGAGGGTGGAGACACCATAGTGGAGATGTTGGCCTGTGAAAGCCCCTATGTGTCACAGCAGAGCCCAGGGCTGAGGCAGGAAAGATGTGACAGCCTCCCTGGGTCACCTTAGTGGGGCTGAGAGGGAAAAGGTGAAGCTTTTTATTTCAGCTGCCACAAAAGACTTTGAAAAATAGGAAGGAAAGAAGGCTGTCCTACTTTCACTTGTGGAAAGTCTCCAGTGAGCTGGAATATGTTAGGATGTCATTCCTAGAGAACACAAGGGACAAAGAGTCCTTGTCACCCCATTCTCTCCAAGGTGCCCAGCAGCAAGGGCTGGAGGGTTTCTGTGCTTCCTGCACTGCTGTCAGTACTTCCCTTCTTCCTTCTCTGCCATGGGGTTAAGGCTTGTCACACCATTGCATCACTTCTGCCCTTCTGCAGGTCAGAACAGAAGCAGTCAGAACGATAGGACCAGTCTTTTCTCCCAGGTGAACTTGCAAAATGAAAGAAACTGATATATTACAGGGTACTTTGCCCAGGGGACATTTTGTCCTTTATTTCGTTTCAACCAAATTAGATTTTTAACTTAAGATACACAGATTTCTGTCTATGAAACCCCTTTAAAAGAAAGTGGGAATTTGCAGGCATGTTTTAGGTGTGAAAGAAGGTGACTACATTTTGCTTAACAGATGTGTGTTTCTTCGTAGGCTGTGGATTTGCTACAGGGACACTGAAAGCTGTAGGGTCATATAGGGACTGTATATTAATGAAGGCTTGTGAGAGCTGCTGAGATTAAAGTCTCGATAGTATTCAGTGTGCTGGTCAACGTGCTGATCTCCATGTGTCCAGCTTTGTTTTGTACTACCTTTCATATGAGAAACCAGGATTTTGCAATAATTATGACTGTTATTCGGGGAATTGGTTAGAAATTAAAGGTCATCTAGAAAACCAAAGCAAAACAAAAAAACCAGCCTCAAAAAGAGAAGACAAGGATGAAAATATCAAGCACTAGGAAGTTGAAAAAACATAGCTAAACCTTAATATTTTTCACAGAAACTTGACACGGGGGTCACAATGTATTTGGTGACTTTACTGGATCTTACTGCCTTGTTCCCAGCACTGCAAACAAATGCAAATCACTCTGGAATCAAGTAACTGTCAAAGGTTCCACTCCTTTCATTCCCTTTCTTGTCATTTCTCTTTCAAACCCTGATACTTGGTTTGCAGAGTTTGTTATTGGCACCTATGCTGGAGACTGGGGAGAGTGTTGCAGGCGGAAAACTATAGATATTTGTTAGATAAAACAATGTCTCTTTGTGTTCAGTGCCTTGAAGCAACTTCACTGTGGTGTGGTAGGGTGTGCAAGTGAGATGGAGACAGTAACCCTTGAAAAATCACTTGGACAAATCATTTAACTTCCGAGCTGCTCTGTATTCATCTCTGGGGCTGTCCAGCATCCCTGAAAGATCAGTTGTCAGTTTATGGAAGGGAAAACAGTCAGGATAGATGTTTGTAATATCTACTGTGGAACGTTGGCATTCAATTAAAAGAAGGGTAGAAACAACCCATTTCCGTTTGACACCAAGTATGCAGCAAGGAGCACAGTCACCTTTATGTGTTAACTTACCAGGGATTTACCAGGCTTGCTAATTCTCAGCCTGCTGAGGCAGTCCCAATGTTTTCCAGTGGAAATGACCACTAAAGAAATGTAGAGCAGCTGCTGCACTGCCTCAGGATGCCCTAGGTGCCAGCAGAGAGAATAAGGGCAGATGCTCTTCTCTCTGCATTGAGCCATGCAGTGGAGCAACCGTCTTCACCTGCAACTCTAAGTCAAACCAGAGCTGCTATATAATGGTTATAAGGCTTGAAAGCAACACTACCGTATCTGGCCTATACTGCCAAGTGTCTGTTTGCAGAGCCCAGAGGGAGAAGAGGGGCAGTGAAAGTCTCCTGTTATTGAGGATAGGGGTGCAAGTGTTTGAAATTTCTAAACACAGATTCTGAACTGTTTCTATGCCACTTTTTTTAGGAATTGCTTAAGCCTCTTCTCTTAGAGAGCAGTAAAGCTAGGATAGTACTGCGATGGTTAGAATGCCTCATCTTCTTTCATTTAATATGCCAGGTAGAATAGTCTCCGTTAAATCCCTGTAAATTATTAACTCTTTTTTTCTGTCCAGAAAAGAAATGTAGTTTTTTCTTTACAACTTTCTGACAGATATTTAAACATGATAAAATGAAAATGGCTTCACACTATAACTCACTGGAACTTCTCTGCTGAGAATGGAATGGAGCAATGCAGGATTAATGTTGATTTTATTGCTTCGCTATTTTATTCTCCAAGGAAAAATGTTCTTGTAGATTCAAGAGAAAGTGTTTTTTTGGGTGTGGTAATCTCTGGGAGCTCTGTCGCCTGTATTTATGGTCTGTGTGGGTCCAAGTCCCTCAAGACTGTATGGAGGACAGCCCTTGATGAGGATAAGGGTGCTTCAATATCATAACAAATTAAGCTGTAAGAAGAGGAACTAGTGTAACCACAATGATCATTTAAAGGCTTGCCCCTAGAGCCCATCAGACACAATGAGATTTGGACCAGTCTCTATCCAGACTTCCTTCCTCAGAATTACAATTATAGATGCAAATATTGTGTGTTTGTGTTTCTCTCTTCCCTGCAGTACTTCCCTCTGCTCAAAAATTAAGCTTACAGACTACAGTTTAGTGGGATTTTAGCCACCATGATCCATCCTGAACAATGCACATTTGCACAAAAATGTTCAAATACAGCTTCCAGCCACAAGAAATGTTTTCCAGATAGCTCCAGCCCTGGTTTTGAGTGCGTGTTGCTCACCCAGGTCTGCATCTTGCATGAGCTGCAGGAATACAGGGACAGGAATGAACAGAATGAACAGAGTACAGACCTGCATTAGGTAGATTATACAGAGCTGATATCTGACAGTATGATTGGTAGAAAAAGGAGGTCAAGTGTGGCATTCATTACCTCATGCACAGCCTGATAAATCAGTCTCTGTCTTTACCCTAGACTGGCTTTTGCCACCCACAACCCCCATGACACTATCATCTTAATGAATATAATTCAATAAATATTTTTAAACTCCAGCTATTATTGCCTATTTAAAGCTTCCTAATTTATGGTTTGCGGTGCTTTCAGGAATCGCTGAGTGTCAGTTCTGTGCAGTTTTGGTAGGCTTTATAAAGGGCAAAAGAGAGGAGGTGGAGGTGGAGTTTGGTATAGCAAACAAACAATTCCTTGAAACTGGCATAACTGACAGACTCCAAAAATATAATTACAACAGTGGATAAGAAAGGAGAAGAGACCAGAGAGTCCCTTGAGCATCAGAAGCAGCAGAAAGAAAGTAAAAGAAGAAGAGCCATTTGCGACATTCAAGGGTGGAGAGATTGAGGGGCAGTGAGGTAGACCTGGAGGAATGCCTGGATAGAGCATCTATAATTTGTACAGACTTGAGCAAAAATGAAGAAATGCCAGGAAAGGTGGGAGGTGAACAGGGACAGGAGGTCAGGGTTTGCATTTTAGCTTAAGGGTATAAACAATCAAAATGAGATACTCAGGCTGTGGCTGAGGGGAAAATGGCAAAAGCTACAGAGGGGTCAGAGAGAGAGTAGAGAAAGAAAGTAGTTCTGAAGCAAAGCAGTATTGAAACTCATCTCGCCCTTGCCTAAACCGGTTTTGCTTTTCTCTACGTTGCGAGACAGATCATGAAAATAAAGTGGTTGCCTTGGGCCCATGCTATGCATTAAGGACAGTGACACCGCAAACCATCCGTGCTTGCAAGGGCAATGGATGCTGCAGCATGAAAAGACCTTTTATGGAGCATTGTGCAACATCTCAATGTTAGTGTGGCTTGGGACTTCTGCTCTGGTCCCTTGAGATGCTTGTGCTCTGCTTGGCCACTTGCTCAGAGCATGGAGTTAAGCAAAAAGAATCAAGTTTCTGTTTACTCTCCCATTAAAGATGGTTTCTAAACAGTTTACAATGTCTGGAACTATTTGACATTTCAAGGACGTCACAACATGCTGCTCTGATTTCTAAGACCCTGTATGTTTTCCTAGTTTCTAGTAGCCAAGATATAGAAATTTCTTGTATGGGGACAGAAAATAGGTTAGGAGTGGAGCCCTTAAAAACAAAAAAAGAAAAAAGGCTGATGTTCCCATCTATTACTTCCCTTCTCTTCTCTATTTGACTTTCACCTCAATAAGTACTGATGAAACTGAATGGCAGAGAGACTGGTTTATCACTCGTACTGCAGATATCAGTAAATTTTGTTTTTAAAATCCTACTCTATGTGCATTCATCAAGTGTGGCAAATGAGCCATTTCTTTCCCATTATCCAGTGAGGTGTTTTGATATTAAAAATGTTTTCAAACTTAAAATTTTTACATTTTAATTTTATTTTCTTTGATAATTCTGAAAAAAAACCCTCAAGGTAAATTAAAAAGAAGGTGTTTCATGTTGCTGAAAAACATAATCCAATGCTGCGATTTTTTTCCTAGAAAGCCATAAATGGGTATTCACAGTTTGTAGCAGGAGAATTGGATGAGTTATACAAAAAGAATAGAATTTTACAGACATAGGTAAATTAGGTATATAAGAAACAAACCACCTTTTTGTGAAGGAAATCAGGTGTCATGGAGGAGTCAGTGGTATACATATAACCGTGGCCCAGTTAATACAGCGTATTTCAGTTACCAAAACTTTTTGATGAGGCAAGTTTCCAAAGACTTTTAGAGTACCTAGGCTGCAGTGGAATGGCTGTGAATGTCCTCTCTTGAATAAACTGTCAAAAGATAAGAAACCAAACGAAATAATAGATGATCTGCTTTCTCATGGAGAGGCCACCAGAGGAGTCTTGCTGCATCTGTGCTAGTCAATGTATTTCTAAATGGTCTTAAAAAGAAGCTGAAATTCAATGCTAATGAATGACAGATCATGCTTAGGGAAAAAGCAAGCCACTATGGAGAGACTGGCTCAAAAAGGTGTTGAACAGGTTCAGTGAAAGAATAGTCTAGCTACGGCTATCCAATACAACCAAAAAAAATGCATCTTTCAAACCAGAAAGTTTTCAAAGTCCCAATAGAAGCTGAAACAATATGCCAGGGAAAAGATGGCTAGGTTTCTGCTACCAACCACACCTGCAGGACACTGACTGGAATAGCTCTTGGTCTGAGGAGGTACAGATACTGTTACACTCCTCATCTTCTCATTCCTTCTCCGCACAACTCCTCCCCCTGAAGTTAGAACAAAATCAATGGAGTTAAAGCGGATTACATCAGTGAATAAGAGGGAAAATTAGTTAGTGCTTTTTTCATGGGATGTGCAGATGCTGTGACAGGCACCCTTAGTTGGGAAACGTCTGAAGTGTAATCATATTAATAGAATCACTTTCTTAAGCATGTTAAAATGGAGATGATGCATCATTTACAAGAGAATGAAGACTCAACACTGGTAACTGCTGGACTGCATAATATCACCACAAAATGCTTCCATAGTAATGAGTCCAGGAAATTATTGCAGCTGTAAGACAAGTGTGAAGGAGATGATTAGTAGGGACTTTGAATAGATTTTTAGGTTCTCCCTTTTTAAAAATACCTTTCATCCTCAATGCAGCCTGATTGCATACAGTAGCTGGCCTGAAGGCAAGAAGCAACTACAGCAAAGTGTCATAGAGAAAATGGTAGCATATTTGTATATGCTGACAATACAGCTCCAGGATGTAAAGAATGTGCAGTATCCAAATCATAAGAAAGACAGGATGACAATTCTGCAACCTTAACCAGAGGACTAAGTCTTTCAAAGAAAATGGTTCTTCCTTCTCCCCTCACCCTGAGTATTTATTGCAACCTTTTTCACATTCAGTCCAAGAATCTCCTGGCTGCATCCATTAGAGTTTGATAGAAAGAGTCTGTGAAGGCATTTGTCTATCTGTGATGGCTGGTGCTGTGTTTCTATTGGCTTGAGGTAGAGAAGCTAGCAGAGGACAGTGAATATCCTGGAACATATCCAGATGACTGGGACAAAGCCATTGGGATGGGTATGGTGGTCAGATCTGCGCTTATCTAGAAAGTTTAATTTCCCTACATACTCAAGGCAAGAATCGAGCTATCAAAACATATGAATAAAATCCATATAAATCCCACAATACAGCTTTGGTGGCACAATCTAGAATAATTTGGTCCTGTCCTTAGCTTAATTAAAACTGAAGAGAAGATTTACTCTTGCTATGCAGATTTACTCTGGTGGAAGATTCAGCCCCATGGTTTTTGATTGGCTTTGGGATTATGACATGTTAGATTCATTGGCTCATTTGCAACAGTAAATGAGAGTCTCTGGACTATGCTGCTGGTCGATAGCAGAGCAGTGAATGGACTGGCTGAGGAGAGGGGCAGGAATAAAAAGAGAACATCAGTTCTGAAAGACAGAATCCAATCCTCATTCCTGTTCTCTTCCATCATGAGTGTTTTCCACAGCTAGTGAAGATTATCGGCTCTGGGACTTGAAATGAACAAATAAATTTTTTTCTTAAATGAAAAGTGTTGCAATGGAAAGGATTTGACAGACCATAGAATATATTACAGAGCTTTGTTGAAGCAAACTGGCTTCACTTTCACTAGAAAGAAAAGGTTTTTTTCTGGTGCTAATTTCTATGCTAAGAAGTGTACGGAATGCAGTATACATGCTTGTACGGGGCATGATGATGTTTGGTTTTGCAGTTACCTTCTGCCTTCTATTGAGATGTCCAGACATGAGCTGGAATTCATGAGCGTTTGAAGATTTTGTGCCAGAGAGCATGGGATCCTGAAATTATGGATTAAAAAAGTCATACTTGTGAGCTCACTGATAAATGAGTAAATACAGACAGATGAGACATAATGACTTTGTATGTGACAATAATCAGAAGCAGGTGAATGTGATGATCACACGTAAAAAATGAGATAAATATTTTTCTCTGATTTAATTTCTGACTCAGAATTTAAATTTTTCTTTGAAGACCACTAATAAATAGACAGTTTAGTAAGGAAGAAAATTGCTCAATTTCCCCAAATTCAGAGAATAAGTTTCACAGAAGATTTTGAAGCACCTGCAGACAGATAGACAGCTGAGAATGAATGCAGATTGGGAGCCAGAGGAATGATTTTTCCAAAAAGTGTTCCCTATTTTATTACCTATCATTGACGTAATATTGCCTTAATCTTAGTGTAACTGGGGATGATCATTGTTACCAACAAAAAGCAAATTTATAGCAGACTGTTTCTAGTTTGCTTTATGAAGTTGAGCTCCATGACCCCTGTGACTGAGCTGCAGGGGAACGGTGTTCAGTGTAGATCAGATACAAGAGAGAAGTGTGTGGAGAAATACCTTCCACTTACTTATCATCTGCCCAAGCTTCCTCTCTTGTCCTGCTTTGACTGCTGGGCCACATGACTTCTGTTTGTACGACAGCTTTCCCTGAGGCAGCACCTCTCATTGCACAGGCTTATGTCCTGTGTGTGTTATAGTGAATAAACATCATTCCACTGTGTGTGTGGCATTGCCACTGACCTGGTCTGTTCTCATATCACCTGGGGAGAAGCGTTTTCTTTAGTGCTAGACCCAAGCAAAGACAGCATCTGACATGAATGCCCTTTTAAGTACAAAGCAACTGGTACCATAAAATGATTTATAAAGTGTCCTGGCATTTACAGCTACTAGGATGAACTGCTTTGGGTTATACGATAAAGCCCTTTATCAAAACTGGCTTTACGTGTGTGCTTTCATCCCTAAAGAGAAATGTGTGAGAACATATCCTCCTCAGTCTCCTCGGAAGGCACAAAAGGACAGCTTGTTCGGTACAATACTTGTGTTAGGGTGGGATTCATTTCTGGATTATCAGCTTGCAATTAAGGGAGTTACTAATGCTGAGAAGGAATTTTAAACTCAATCCATAATCCATTATCAACTTTAATGGATAAAACTCCCCTCAACAAAGACAGAATACAAACTATTGCTGTGCCAATTACTCTCCTGGTATGAAAAGGTTTGACCCAAGTCTGTGGAACAGCACCGATGCATGGGAGCTGGAGATCTGACACAGCACTGTCTGTGAGGAAGTTAGACAGTTTGGGATGGCAATGTATTTTTTTGGCCTTCTTCCACTCTGAATCCTCTCTGCTCTTTCTAGAGGTGGCTAAAACATTCTTGTTCAATGTATGGGGTTCACAGCATTCCCTGTGCTCCTGGAATAGCAAAGTGCTTGTTTGCTGTTCTAGGTCCCCATGGGTCATCTTTATGTGAGAATCTGCCTACTTCAGTGCTCTTGGGAAGGCTAAATTTACATCTTTAGAAATCTAAATACCTTTAAAACATGATTTCCCTTGTGAGCTCAAAACAATGTTCGGACTCACTCTCCTGTTGACTCCAGATCTTTGCATCAGGGCCAGTGTTCATATTTGTTTTGGTGGGTTTTTGTTTTGTGAATGTGGGTGTTCAGTGCACTGTTCTGAACTAACCAGCTATGGCTTGGCTTCCTGTGATCAGGGACATCAGCCTCACTGATCCAGTCAGCTCTCTGGGGCCTGTGAGGCATGATAATCTCACTAATCACCACTGCCACCTTCGCTAGCTCCTTGTTTACTGACTTTGGACAGCAATGTGCTACCAGCTAATTGCTACCGGGTGCATGACAGAGACCAGGCTCAGCAGCAGGCTGGATGGGAGGCAGCACAACTCTGTGACTGTTGATAATGAGGTAACAACCAGCAAACTATAGTAAAGAAGCTGGGGGAAGTCAGGTAGGGACCATTCCCTGACACTAAGGAAGCCTAATCAATTGTTGAGAAGGATCACTTCTTTGCTAATCACAGTTACTTGAATAAATGCTGAGCAGGGTGACATTCCTGACAATCAGGAGACTACACCGCAGAGCCCATCCATCTCAGGGGCAGTTAATTAACTTAACTGCCTGCTCCCTCACATTTGAGAAGGAAAGGAGATAGCAAGTCTTGCCTCCTCTTTGTAACCTTTTACCTTTATTTATTTTGGCATCACTTTGGCTGTGACTCAGTTGACATTATCTACCTGGCTTGTGGCCATTAATGTATTAAATATGCCTTGGTGGTGTGGGATTCAAACATCTTGTTTGCCTCCTTTGTAGTCTAAGGAACTAAAATGACTTTTCTCACCTTTTCCTACAGATGGTATGTGGAAGGGAAACACCACTGGCTAATACTGGTGTTCAGTGGAAAATGGTGTTCAATGAAAACGCATGTATGAGTTTGTTTTAGATGTGTTACAGGGAAGCAAGGGCTGTGTAATTAATCTTTCAATGGAAGAATTGCTCAGCTTCAAAATATTGCAACTAAAATTGTTTTAGATGACCAGGAAATTAAGTAAATTGCTTTTCCTGTGATTTTTCTGCTCTCGTTTTTCTCCTCCTTCATGTTTTCTTGTCCTTCTGTTGCTATGTACACTTGCAAAACACTTTCTACTTTTTCAAACAACAGAACCAATAAATTGCACCAGAATTGTGCCTATTCAAAGCTAGTTAAAAATACTTGAAATTACAAATAATCCTTTCTCGGCCATGCATTCTGCTCTGTTTTACTAGATGGGGAAAGTGAAAAGGAAAAAATACTAATACTAAAATGTCCAGTTGCAACCAGAGCTGAATTATAAGTAATATTATAAGTAATAACTTTTAAAGGAAAGAACAGTTAACTAATTTCTAAAAAGCCAACTCTTTCACCTTCCTGTAACCTTCATTAAACCCAAATGTTCTCTTTATTTTTTTCCTTGGGGAAATAAAACAATTGGTACAACCTTAAAGAAAATGTAAAAATATACCACTACCAGGAAGTGTCAAGGTACCAGCCTGATGGTACTAGCCCAGGAGAAGAAAAACAGCCCAGGGGGCAGAAGCCTAAGCCTGTCTCCCGGTTCATTTCAGGCATTCCTGTTAACAGTGGTTCTTCTTAACAAGGTTTCTGTTTAATACTGGTGCAAGTCCTCTGGAGAAGTCCCCAACTTTGGAGATACCCAAGGACAGACTGGACAATGTCTTGAGCTATGTGCTGTGTCTGACTCTGCTCCAAGCTGGTACCTGCCAGCCTCAGCCATTTGGTGAGCCCATTGCAGAGCAGAGGAAGCATTTGTCTAGGAGCATCACAGGCATAAGGGCAGTCAGGCCTCACTACCATGGTCTCAGCATAATCCCGTTGCTGTCCTCCAGGAATATAATGACCCAAAGTGTGGAGAGACTTTCCCAAGCAAGGATCTAGGATTGTGTGGAAGAGCAGGGAAGTGGATCTGCATATCTGGAAGACTAGCCCATCAGGCCTCCTTGCCCCTGGTTGTCCTTGGCTTCTTCGCAGTGGACCATCACCATCCTCTCAGGGCTGTAGCATAATAATTTACACACTGCTCTAGGTGCCAAGTCTCCACTGCCCTGAAAGGCTGTTTGTCCCCAACAGTACTGAAATCACGCCACTACATTAAGCACATGAACAACTCTGACAAGAGGAGGAGTAATAACTTTAGTAAGCTCACTTATGCTTTATTGAATTCATTTATTGGCTGTCCAACAGCTCCATCAGGTGCTTTTGCAGCAGCCAGACACAGAGACATGACCTCAAGTCTGGAGTCAAGTCAAAAGGTCCTTCCTTCTTTAGAATAATGGTAAAATGAAAATCTCCTCAAGGAAGCAGAAATGTCCTGCCACACTGACCTACACTATGTGCCGTGCAGACTATGCATTAGCATTATTTCAGCAGCAACAGCAAAGCGTGCCTGTGCCAAGCTTTGGCAGATTAATGTACTCTGGACACACCTGAAGTGCTTAACAGTTTGATGTGGCAATAGCAGGAAACTCAGTTTTAATCGAATTTGAGCATTGTTCTCTCTCCAGGTGTAATAGCTTCATGAATGCAACAATGTGTAATTTCTCACTTTCTTTTTTTTTTCTGTGGTTCAATGCAGATTATAGTGTGTCTTTAGCACACCAATATGATAACAAGCTGAGACAGATTGCAAATATGCCAGGGAAATACTGAAGAAGAGAACATTTTGTCTTAATGACTGCAGAATGTGAGAAACAGGCCATCAGAAGTCTAGTTTTCTACAGGGGAGATTGAGACAAGCACCTCACTGTTGCCGCACGTGTACAAAGCAATTACAGTAAATAAGCCATAACAGAGAGAAATGTTAATCTATTTTTTGAGAGGTAAGGCAAACGTTGGCTGGCTCCTACTGGCTCAGCATTGCACTGCAACCTACACATTAAAATTGTATTGTACAGAATAAATGGAATGGGAATAGCTGATGCATATCACAAAACAGAGACACTGGGAGCTTTGCTGCACTGCTGGATAATGTTTGGGTATTTGCTAGTGACAGATGGTAAGCCTTTTTGTCCACATCTGTGTCCTCTGGATGGAGGTTTGCCTAGTGACACTCACAGTTACTGTCACTGTTGTCTGTGTCATTTTATTGTCAATTCTTACAGCATTGAAGGCCCCTGTGTGTTTAATCCCTTGTGCAGAGATTTTATGAGGGATTTACTTAAGAGTGGGGTAGGAGGGAAAATAAAACAAAGCCAATTCCTGTCACTCTTAATCCCAGCAAAGGCACGGTTTGTGATCACTTCTTATGCTGTTTCTAAATGGCTGGGGTCTGTATTCTGTGTTAGCATCTGGACTGAAGACACACATGGTGTCAATTGGTACCATGCAGAGGCCAAGCAAATAGATATACAAACATGAACCCACTTGTGGCCTAATTCCCTCCACAGTGGATGCCAGTGGGAAGGCACAATATGTGTTGAATACCCGAAAATTAATTTTGAGCTGAAATACCCTTCAAGCCAGCTTGCATTTTACTGCTGCCCAGACCAAATTTACACAAGGCTGGAGGGGACTGAAGGTTTCTCATCACAGCAACAGAGCACCAGAGATATGAATCTCACCAACAGCACTCTGGCTGTGGGTCTGAACCAACATCAGTCTTAGACTCTTATTCCTGCCCAGGGGCTCTTGCCTGCTACTGAAAACTCTGAACACTTCTTCAGCTACATTTTAGAGGAGAGAAAGCAAAAAGGAAGGTAAACAAAACAAAAACATAGGGTTTCTTTCTTCTTGGGAGAAATTCAGGACTATGACAACACCCAAATTAAGGTGCATAAAGGTATGATAATAACGAGCGTTGCTTGCCCACAGCACTTTCTTTTGCCTGTGTACAGACAGGCGATACCAGGAACCACAGCTTCCTGCCTCCCTGAGATTCCTCTCTATAACATGACTATATCCATACATATCTGGGCTCTAAGTCCTACTCTTACTCTGGGCCATAGAAACAAAATCCAAGTCCTTACAGTTTTATGGCACCATCATTCCTTCACACTCCTTCCTTACTAACATGGAATGCAAGACCACAGCCACTTAGGAACAGCATTAAGTGATCACCCTGTCCCTGTGTACATAGTGTATTTAAGCCATTTTCTTTTGAAAGCAAACTAATACACCAGGAGAACTGCTCTGTGGCACGTCCTTTGGATGCTTAAAATGCCAAGATGCACATAAGTGTCCTCCCTGCAGAAACCTGAGGTAAAACAATTCCAGCTTTTATCAGTTGAGCCTGAAGCCTTTACTTACAACTATCAAACAACATTTCTTTTAGACCCATGAGTTTTGTCTCCCCATTTCTCACTGTGTCTTCCTCTGTCCCCAGAGGAATTTGTTCTCATTTGTTGAAATATCTCCTCTCTGGACAGCCTCGAAACATCAGCTGTAAGCCTGATTAATTATAAAGGAGATCATCACAATTCATAATAAGTTGTGTGCTAATTACATATACCCTAAGAATATTTTCCTCTCATTTATCTTGTGAGTGTTCGTTTTGCAGACTAATAATGAATATGACAACTGCAACTGAAACTAGTAGTGTGGACTGTCAAATAAAGGCATGGAGGGATTGGGCTCTTAATTAAACCTGCTATTTGCCTGGCATTACAAATGATACTACTCATTTTACTTTCAGAAAAGGCTATTTATTTAAAACGTATTATTCCCAAGAGACAGATAAAAGACACTAAGGCACTCCGGTAACACCAAAAAAATCACTTAGTACTGAAAACTAGTTTCATACCCACACTGAATTAAAGAGTCTATGCTAAATCTCAGCCTCTGAGACTTGAAGAGCAATACTCTCTCTTATGCAGGTGAATACAAATAAGCTTTTCTCCTTCACCTGAGCCATAATCCAAAGAACTCAGGCTTGTGGTTTCCTTTCCCCAGTCAGGCTTGGCCTAGTTTCTCTCCCTAAAACTGTCTGTAGGCCTCACAAATAATGTTTGTAGTCAAGAAGTACAATAAAGTTGGCTGTGAGTGGTCATCAGTCAGAAGGAACTATTTTGGTCACTGCCAGCTTCATGGCTTCATGAGAATCTGCAGTTTGGAAGAGAAAAATGGTTTACTTATAACTTTAAAGAGCATCTCATTCCTCCTCACAATCTAATCTGTGCTTTTTAGACAAGAAAAGTTGTGGGTAGAAATACATGCTGTGAAATCTCTGGATTTTAAGCTACAAGCCAGCACGACAGCAGCCAATGCTTCAGAGAAAACAAGTCCTTTCTTTTGGGCATCAACATTCTGCTGGCTGTTTATAGTTTGCTTTAGAATGGAATTCTTTAGCTTGGATGTGGGTGTATCAGGACAGTTAGCTTTGGGAGTGATATGTCAGAAAAATAGTCCTGCTCCCCCCATTTCTATTGAAAAATCTTATTACTTTAACCTCCTTCC
Organism: Myiopsitta monachus; assembly: GCA_017639245.1. Taxonomy (NCBI): domain Eukaryota; kingdom Metazoa; phylum Chordata; class Aves; order Psittaciformes; family Psittacidae; genus Myiopsitta; species Myiopsitta monachus. Next base: position 39,017,232 of record CM029926.1, read on the forward strand.
TACACTGCTTTTCAGATCATCACCTGCTTCATTCCTTGTAGTAGCTTAGCTAAATTTCTGAAGAATGTGCTACTTTCAATAAGATTCCTTTTGTTCCTCTAAAAAGCCCTAAATTAAATTGCTATAGAGTTGTGTATGTGTGTTTTGTTCCCCCCTCCTTCCTCCTCTCAAATAAGTCCACTAATCTTAGAGCTGAAATTCAAAAAGTCATTTCCAACAACAAACAAATTCTCTTACAACCCTGGCATTTCAGAAATAACAAGAATGAGGTGACCTCATGTGGAAAGGCTCTAAAAAGCCTTTTTTCTTTTAGTCCTTTTTGTACCACCAAAAGACCCATGAAATATCTTGTTCATTAGCTTATGAATCCATGACTCAGGTGCCATGTTCTGCTACTTAGCATGACCTCACCTATTTACATCACAATGGCATAAAACTGTAATTGCAAATAGTTTAAAAATCAAAGAGGTTTTATCTTGAAACGCCAGTTCTGCCCACCAAAGTGACCTTCTTTTTGTTAGCCAAAACATATTGTGGTAGTAACAAACTGGTTGGTCATGAGGTATGTTACATTACTACATGAACACCAAAACACAAGTATCTTCTATTATAAAAGGTAAATCATTCCTTTATCTTACCACCCTAAGTACAAAGATTCTGATTCACAAGAGCATCGCCTTTCTTCTTTAACTAATACAACTACAGTTGCTAAAATGGATACCTTTCCATAGAACACAACATTTTGATTCATGTTACCTATGCATTCATCAGGGGAGCAAAACCAAACTGGTCTTTCTCTACTGGAGCTTCCAATATGGAACAACTCTCCTGCAAGTGGCTGACTTCTGGACCTGCTCTTGCCACAGTCCCTTTCTTTAGTTCTGCTTTCGTACTCTTTCTCTGCCAAGCAGAACTGCAACCAGCTAACACTGCTGTCAAACGCCTTTCTTTTCCTATTGATACCAATCTGATTACAGAGTAGGCAGTGAGTTTGCTGACACCAGTACTTAAATCAGAATAATATTTCTTGTCCAGTACATTTGTTTTTATGACCTTGAGGATATATTTATAGAATTCGGTTTTTCTAAGGGAGAGGCTGGTTTGTGCTTGCTCATGCAACAGCTGTGCTTTGTCCTCTGAAAAGTCAGTATAGTCCCTTATGCCTGGCTATTTTTAAACCACATAGGTCTTACTGGTCATCTAAAAATAAGTTTCTACTATTCACATGTAGTATACATAGAACCATCGTTTGACCAAATATGGTAGCATAAAGGGGTCCTTATCAGGTCTTTGGCTTCTTCTATAGCATGATTATGATTTTAAAATACACAACAAAACGATAAACAGACCCTGCACTTCCTGTTTGCAAAATACCAAGAGCCGAAATTAATGCTTTTGTGCAATATAGTGTGGGCTGAGGATGCACTCAGACTTCTCCCAGCAGTGATCAAACAATGGTGAGTTTTACTTCCCTGAAAGGGCCTGGTTAATCATGATCCCTGCACAGCGAGGAAGACAAATATTTTGAAGGGGAAAATAATGTTAGAATGTAAACCAAAAATTCTGATCCTCAGGTATAACAATGAAAGATCTTTCTTTTAAAGAAGCATAATCAAATGTCCTTATTATCAAGCTTTCAAATCAGAATTTCTCTCAAAAGACAGACCCAAAATCTCTACGCCACCTGATTCAAAATCTTTTAGGTTTCTTCTTCCTCACTAAACCTAGCTTAGAGGAGAAACCTCAGAGGACCTGGACAGCTCCGACCCAAAGCAATCCCCATAATAGAGCAGACTCTAGGCTGCAGCTACTCAAGACTCTCACAAGAAAAGCATGCCAACCTGGCTAAGAGAAAACACCATGGGCAATCTAACATGACAGCTATATAGTACTATATAGGCCTTGGCAAAATATTTTCATTTTGATTGACTGGACATTTCTTTGACAAAGAACAGAGCAGAAAAGGTTTTCAAAGGACAAGTCCTTATGAAACCTCTATCTGTTACAGTTTAAAAGAACACCACGAGCAGCAGAATTAAGAGGCTCTTGTTTCTTGATTTGTGTCTCACAAATGGCCACCTTGATGGACTTTGTTTTCAGTCAGGGATGAGGTGGTGGTCAAAGCCTCTTTTTCTCACCTTCTGTTTTCTTCACAAACCCAGTAGAAACTTCGTAACTTTGAGACAACTGCATTTCTTCAAAACCCATAGACACTGACTGCATCATTCCAGAGTTAAAGGGAAAAGATTGGTGTACACAAACAGACAAAATACACCACTGTATCAAAAAGCTTTTGCTTACAGAGCCTAAAATACAGGCATTTACCAATACAGGAAGCTCTGATGCTTCGCTTATACAGCTGTCTATCTAAATTAACGTGCTCTATCCCCATGTTGTTATACTATAGTTGGACGGAAGCATCAGGTTAAATGAGGTCCACTTAACAGAATTAAGATCAGGAATTTTGGTCACTTGAGGTTTTAAAGATTAATCATAAAGACCTCAGTGCAGCTGCTTAGGTTTGAAAGTAGTCAGGGCCTACTTATTTTATGAACTGAAATGGAATATGCAAATCCTTGTTTTGAAGATCTCTCAAGAAATATTTCTCTATGACAGACTGGGGATGGTAATGGGATATTTTTAGTGTAATGTGTATTAAGTCTGCTTGCATTCCTCTAGAAGAGAATGAGTCATTACCCACAAGTAGATACGCAGCAAATTTAACTTGCTTTCCTGCTCATGCAATACTATAAAGCAAAACAGAGTTTCCTGAAATGTATCCTTTATTGAAGTTCATTCTTCACTAAGACTTTATTTTTTAATTTCATATTTCTGTCACATTGTACATAGTGGACATGATTCTAACCCACCACAGACATTAAAATGACATTAATGCAGTCCACCTGTATCATAAACATGCTTCACAGATTCTGGGGATGGTTCTGCTCCCCACAAAACTTTAAAGTCTTGATTGTATTTCATATATGTTACAACCTTTTAAAGCTTTTCTTTACCATCCCTTTCACAATTCTCCTGTCTCCTCTGTTTATGTTTAGCAACTCTAGTGCTGCCTGTTTAGGTTACTAACACTTCTCTTTGTTGAAGTGTTCTCTGTCAGTATTTAGCCAGCATCTACAGGAGTCCCAACATCACAGTTGTTTCTTACTGTATTACAAATAATAAATGCATCTTTGGTGTTCCTTTCTGCAAGCTGTGGGCATGGCTGGTATTTCTTTAAATATTCAGTGTTGCATTCAAATGAACAAAAAAAGCTCTAAGGGTGTTGCCATCTGATTGTGATGGAACGGGTTCTGCCTGTATGACAACATGAAAGGCTATCGTAAGGCATGGTTTCCCCCAAAACAGAGGAAATTAAGTTCTGTGGTTTCAGCTCAGCACGTGAATTTTCAACAACATTTCAGGGCTTTCTGCAGCAGCAGTTTTCATAAGTGAAGATGTTTTCATAAATTAAGATAGACAATTATAAGAATCTGTTTTGAACTGCATGGTAGGATAGATGACCTAGCATTACAATTCAGCTCCTAGGAGGAAACTTCTATAGTAGGAACTTTGTGATGTTTATTGAAGTTTAAAGTACACATTTTTTCTTAATACATGGTAACTTTAATGCACAACATGCTCTGTTGAAAAAAAATTCCAGTTATATTTTCACACAGTTCAAAACTGAATGGGTTAGTTTTCATGCAGTTCAAACCAACAATGGTCTCTATTGTTATTGCTTATCTCATGATCCCCATTGTGATTATATAGTCTACTGTTTTTGTGTTCAGTAAAGGAAAATATTGCAACTAAATACTATATACAGATTGCATTATTCAACTGGGGTAAAGGGACAAAAAGAATGTTCAAAAAATCACCCCTTAGGGAAGTTAGGAAGAGATTCCCAAAGTATTGGTTTATTCAAACAAATGACTTGTTTAGTAACCCTGGATCATGAAGCCTGCAGGGCACAGAGAACTCAGAAGAAGCATGAGAGAAAGGTCCACTCAGAGGTTACTGACAGTGATATGCTATGATGATTAATGATTCTTACAAATACACAAATTTTAAAGGCCAGAAGGAACCTTTCCATCATCCTGCCTGTTTTGTGCAGGAATGTCCTCCAGTGTCTCCTGTAACCTGTGTTTCAAGAGTTTTCCATAAAGCTATAGAATATGTCAGACCTTAAAGAGTTGGACCTTTATTGGTGACCCGAAACTTAGGAGCTTCTGTTTTAGATGTTTCCAAGTGTCCCCAAAGAGAAGCTTACACAGAATAACCTATTTTATGAGGTTTATGATATTTATTCCTTTTTAATGTTGAGATCTTTACAGAGAAGGAAGGAGAAAGGAAAGGAGATTTGTGGTGGTGAGACCTAGAACATGTTTCTTTTCATTACTGACTGTGACTACTTCCAGAACATGGAAAGAAAGCTAGTGAGTTTTGTAAAAGGGTGGAAGGAACGATGGGATAAGGAACGATGGGATAAGGAACGATGGGATAAGGAACGATGGGATAAGGAACGATGGGATAAGGAACGATGGGATAAGGAACGATGGGATAAGGAACGCCTTCCCTGCTTAAGCTGCAATGTAATTTTCCCAAGGCAAGAGAGACAACAAAAACCTAGGGCCAATAAATTGACCTTCATCTTGCTTGAGTGATGTGCTCGTCACAGACATTAATTTGACAATGTTCTAGTTCCTGCTTCTGATTGAGGGTTTTATTTGGCACAGCGTCATAGTTCTTTGACAGTTCAAAATATAGAGCATCTCGGAGGAAGAAAAACTTCTGCATTTCATTAAACAGCTTTTGGAGGCATGATGGAAAACAGGGGTATGAAGAGATTGCAAATGCTGATAGAGGCATTTACACCAAGTTTCTAGGCTCCACTTTAAATTCAACTCCTTGCCTACGAGTACTTGGCATCATCTTTGAACAGCACAAATCTGAGATAAGGGAAAGAATGTGAATGAGCCCATTAGTTCAGATCTCATAGATCTTATGCTTTTTGGGACTTTAGAAATTGCCAGAATATGTTGGTAAAAAACCTGAGAGACCAACCAGGACAACAAGTTACTGTTAGGAAACAGCTTGCTTATCTGGCTTTAATTTGCTGCAACTGGGTTGCCTGTATGAGAGTATGTAGTTACATGTGCACATAAGAATCTTTCCACTACCCCATGCAATTCCAATCAGACATATATGCCATCCTTCACCCCTTGTGTGGCATACAGCACTCCTGAGCAGTGGAGCAGCTATTTCTGCTTTCAGAGGCACAGCAACAGGAGATGTATTCTAAACTCATCTCATTTAGTTTGTGGAATTGCTCAGGTCTCTTGCCAGCTGGAAGCTGGTTGGCAGACACACATCAGCTTCTACCCTGTCTCAAACAACCTTATGCAGCTCAGCAGAGTAGGTTATTAGATAAGAAAAGGCAACCCGTAATTGAGAATGGATTGGCCATGGATGCTTATTCAGTTTGAGCCGCCAGCGCTCACTACATGCCATCCACACAAGGATCACAACTTATTGCCAGAAAAGGGAACAATGCCTCAGAGAGGTCACAGAGCAAGATACAGTAGAGTATATGTGCTGGGTAACACTGCTTATTGACCACCTTGCAGAGGTAAAAGCAAGCAGACCTCTGCTTTATAATACGCCTATGCTGCACACAGGTAACCAAATATCCTATAGCTGCAAGCTTCATAAAAAACATCTTTGTCTGGCCAAGAAGCCCCAAACATAGAGAACCAAGAACTATGAAAGCCTTGGAGCAGTGGCTCCACTGCTATCTCATTTCTCCAAGAGATTGCAGAGGCTGGATGTGTAGCTTCATTCTGGGGATCCCAGTGATACCAGTTTTAGTAGTACTTGCTGCTTTATTTCACCCTGTTAATGGGGATTTCAATTAGCTAGCATTTCCCATGCCAGCACAGCTCTGTAGCCTGCTTGAGGCCCATTCAATTAAAGCGTTTGGCTTTTGCACTTGGCCTGATAGCCACCGCTTGGCCGCATCTGTCACACATTTGTCCTAGTTCCCCTAAACAGCAGCCAGGGGATTTCAGTTCTATTTCCTGAGGGAATTTCCAGTATAACCAAAATACAGCTCACAACTATGTCTTGTGAATTCCTTAGGGTACTAGTATATCATCAATCAATATAAGACATGGCCTTTTAAATGAGCACATTACATGGCAAAACATATTTTTGAAAACTTTTTTTAAAAGGGTGAATATTTTTATAGGGTTTTTTTGTTGTTTTTTTTTTTTTTTTTGATAATAGAATTCAAGAAGTTAATAAGCTGCCTATAACCATCAAAGGCATCTGATGTCCTAAGAGCCATCTATAATCACATAGAATCATAAAAAGATTTGGGGTGGAAAGAACCTTGAAAATCATCTAGGTCTAGATCATCATCACTCCCCTGCCATGGGCAGGGACACCTCACACTAGACCAGGTTGCTCCAAGCCCCATCGAACTTGTCCTTGAACTCTCCAGGGATGGGGCAGACACAGTTTCTCTGGGCAACCTGTGCCACTGTTTCATCACTTTCATAGTAAGGAATTTCTTCCTAATATCTAATCTGAGTCTACTCTCTTTCAGCTTAAAGCCATTCTCCCCTTGACCTATCTCTACAGGCCCTTGTAAGAAGTCCCTCTCCAGCTTTCCTATAGGTCCTCTTTAGGTACTGGAAGGGTGCTATACATAATATTCATGTCTGCAAGGTGTGGATTATAAATGCTATTTATATTAAAACTGTGTATTTAAAAAGGAGACTGTGATCTTTACTTTGGAGCTACTTCACTGGAGATCAAAGTACAGCTGGTTCTCTGCTGCAGAGGGGAGACAAGACTACCCAACTGGCCAAGGACATTACAAGAGAAGCACTGGGGAGGATGAGTAGTACAATCTTTTTGCTGCTTTAAAGGGTTGGAAACACACAACTTGGAATTTGCCCATGAAGATAAAGTTAAAACAGTGATGCCACCTACCTTCAAGAAATCCTATCAGACTACCTCAAGTAGTCACCCTGGTTTGTGTGGTCCTGGCCAATGCAAGATGACTCCTTATAAACAACTCAGTTTTTTGGCAAAGGATTGGTTAGGCTTCACTGCAGAAAATAAATCCTAGCACGGTTTAGGCAAAAGCAAACCTCCTAGAACTAGAGTTTCATTGTGCAATCCAAAAAATCCAGTCCAAAACTGTAACTACCCCAAAAGCTGGAACTGTGGTTCACAGTTTGCAGCCACCTCTTGCAACACAGGTCTGGCTGGATAAAAGCAAAGTTTGATTTATTTAACAATTAGGAAGGAATCAAAGCATGCTGTGACAACTACAAATACTAAAGTATCTGGAGGTGTTTTGTGGGCCAAGGACAGGAAAAGAATCAATATAAACAGCTATCAGAATGGCTACGAAATTTCCCTCCCTTAGGAGACTCCGCTCCAGTTACTTCAGAAATACAAGTCAATAACCTTAAATTGGTTTATACTTTGTTTTGTACTTGGTGAACTATACCACTGTGTATGTTTTGGTTAAAGAAATAGAAATAAATTATATTGGGGGTTTGCAGTACTTCTTTTTGGTTTGGTTTATTCCCCCCCCCCCCCCCCCCGCCACCCTCTTTTTCTTTTGTTAGCAGTTATTTCTGCATTTAAACAAATGCTGCTGCCAAAGGCAGAGCTTTTACTTGGTGAAATATGGCTGTCTTGCCTCTTAGAGAAGATAACCATGGAAAGATTAGAAATTATTTCAGTTCTTGGAATAAAAATAAGAGCATTCTTAATTCACTATTCATTCAACTCTTATCTTAAAGGAGGAAGACCCAGGGACCTACAGGCTGGTCAACCTCACCTTGACCTCTGGGAACATGACAGAAGAAAATAATTAGGAGAAATAATGTTTAAACTTATTAATTACAATTAGGCTTTTGGGAGAGGTCAGCAAAGATTTGCAAAGGGATGCCTTCCCACCACACCCATTCTGAGTTTCTGCAACTCTGATGCTGAAGATGAAAACTGATCCAGCCCCTCATACCCGACAAATACCATAATGCACCTTGTACCTCTTTACGTAGAAATTTGGTAATAAATAAGCAATAGATGGACTACTGATTCAATTTAGTCATCACCACATTTACTTAAATAGCTCAATAAGAACTCTTGTTAAAGTAGAACAACTCAGATAGCCATGTTCAGGTAGAAAAATGTAAAATCCCTAGTTCAGAACATAGCACAGTCCAAAATGCAAGCTCGCAGGCTAAAAATCCTGGCTTGATGATAGTCTTTTCCAAAGTGGCCTCCACTCTAATAAGACCGCATTAATCCACCGTCTAGTAAGACAAGGAGTAAAGCTACATACAGACTAGTGAGCTGTTCCAGAAATCAGTTTGCCAGCTGTCAGAACACATCAAGTTACTTGGAACTTCAATTTGTACAGTATTGCCACAAAATCTAAATTGCGTGTTACAATGAATCTTCCTAAGCTATGAATACTGGCACCTGGACATATCTGATGAATGTTTTCGTCAGCTGTGATGATATCGTAATAGTAATTTCAGCCGTGCTTTCCACCTTTGTCAAGGCTATGGCATCTGGTTTCAGCAATATGGTTTGTTTGGATGTGTGGGTAAAACACTCTTTTCAAGGGAAACAGAACAGAGTCCCAGTAGTAAAAAGGCAAACAGAATCAGTGAATACAGAGTTATGCTGTATCATTGCTTGTTGTACCATTTGCACTGAAAATGTGAGACATTAAATAAAAAAAAAAGAGTTCTCAATACCCTGTGAATCAGAGTGCATATATTAATGCACAGGAATTGAAACCTTCTTAATACTCCGATGGGATTACTTCGACTGGTGGCAGAGGATGTGCATCTGTTTATGTGCATGTTTAAAAAGTTTTCTACTCTATCCCTTCTCTCAAACGCATCAGTTAGTTAGAAAATATATACCATTATCCCTCATTTTATTATACTTTTTACCAGATTACAAGCTCTGGAATATCAGTCATCTCTCAATAAGTCTAATGGTAATTCAAGGTACTTCAAATAATTTAGTTTTAAACCCATTAAATAAACTTGGCAGTGTAATTTAAATTTTGTTTTTCTTCTCTCTCCCTGCTCCCTTTTATTCTCTCACTCAAAAGATGTTTCGATAAATATTGGTATAGAAGAAATGTTTGGCAAACAGGAATGAAAAAAATAAGGGAAAGACACTCAGGAGAAGACAAAGGGGTTTGTGGAAAGAAACTGGAGCAAGTGAGCTCTGTTTTTCAATACATATTCCAGGAAGAGTGCAGGATGCCTAGGAAGTAAGAGCATGCGTGTGTGTATACTGAGTATCGAGTCAGAGTTGCAACACAGAGAAGGGAGAAAAATCATGTGGATGCAGAAGCACAGGAAGTTCATAACTCTTAAGTGAGTTATGATAAAGTGATTTATGAGTGGAAATAGCAGCAGAGTAATGGAATAAAAGACATGGGAACCATGGATGAGTATGCTAAGAATCTTGTGTTTTGAAATGTGACACACTTAAGATCATTCAAGGTCCACACATGCTTACAAAGGTGTCTTAAAGACAAATGAAGAGAACAGGCTATCAGTATACAGAAACAGAGAGATCAGGACAAAAACCAAAGCAAAACACCAAAAAACCTAACAACCAAATCAGCATGAGAGACAGACAGAGGTGCCAGACTAATAGAAAACACAGGAATATGTCTGAAGAGACATTGTGAAAAAGGAAGCATAACCTACAGATAGAAAGGAGTACTGACTCGTTTTGACACCAGAAGAAATTAAACCTTTGGGAATATGAACTCCTTATCAGGGAGATATGAGAAAGCATGTCCCCAGAATCAGAGATCAGATGGACTCTCTGATGGAAACAAAGAGAAGATAGAAAACTGTAACTGGTCTTCATGCTGAGACAAATGACTTCTAGACTTGCTGGAATGGATCAAGGTTGTCTATGGTAAACTGTAGTCCTACAGTGATGGTCCTGGCTGTTTTCCTGGTCACTAGAGAAGGCACAAATAGGTCACGAAGATTAACATAGAGCTCTAGACTTTGACCAGTAGGAGACATTCACAGAGAAAGGACTGGTGGTAGTTGGTCTCCGCTGGAGTCCTTCGGAAGCTGTAAGACTGATGGTTTCCAATCAGTTCCTCTGGAGTAAAGGATTTTCAGGACTTCCTATAAGTTTTAAACTTACAGAAAAGAAAAAGTGATGAATGTAGCAACAGATAGACAAATACCAGCATATAGAAAAATAGATATGAAAGAAACAAAGTACTAAACATGGAGTAGAGCAGTTTTCTGGACAATACTTTTTAATGAAAGAATCTGATGGAGAAATCAAATGAGTTAGGATAAATCAACTTGATTCTTATTGCAAAGAAAATGGGTGGTAAAATAGAAGGAACTAGGCTGATTAATGTAGGAAATAAAAATAACTATAGAGCGTAAACAGAATGAATATGGAAAAGCAGTTGACTTGAACAGAATTACTAAAGAACACTTAATGTTCAAAGGTGATAGAAACAAACAGGAACTGATCCAAGAGGCTGAAAGAATAAGCATTATGGAATCACAGGAAAAGATGTAGGTTGGAAGAGACCTCTGGTGGTCCCTATTCCAACCTTCTGCTCAAAGCAGAGCTAACTTCAAAGCTAGATTAGGTGGCTTCAGGCTCTTTTCAGTTGAATTCCAAAAGTTTTCAAGGATGGAGATTTAGCCACCTCTGATGACACTCTGCTGAAGCTGCGTACATGGACTTTTTTGGAGGCACTCAAGGTCAGATCTGTTTACAACTTGAAAGCTCTTTGATCTTTTTTGACAGATAAATATTGCAAGGAAATATCTCATTCTAAATGTCATCAACTTCCCCACTGGAAACTCAGAACAATATTACAAGCAATATTAAAGGCTGCACCAATTTCTTCACCAAATAGCAGAGAAATCACGCAGGAGTGACAGCATTTTAGATTTCTCTAAAATAAATTATCATAACATTACATAACAGTATAAGGAGATGATGTTAGTTAAAATACTACTGGATAGTGTGATCAAAGATTGAAAATTAACAGGAAAATAACTGATGCACTGTAGTAGACAGGCTTGCAGTTTGCAAGCTGATGCTGGTGGACTGTATGTATAGGGCAGTCACTTGTGGCCCACTAGATTCAGTGAAACAAGGACCAGCATAAGACCTTGCGTTATAAGATGTGCAGAAGTAGAAAGCCAGATTTATTATTTCTGCAATGTTTTTGATGCTTGTAAATAGCTTTTTTTTTCAGTATGACACACTTTTTAGATATGTTATTTTATTATCTGGCATTGCTGACAGGCTAAGAAGCAATTTATTAATCTGTGAGGACAACTTCGTAAATTATATTGGACTGAATGTTGGCATCTCCCTACAGTTTTTACAGAGTAACTCTGCAGATGACATTTTTATCTTGTGAATGGATGATGGGATTTATTGGTCATAGAAAATAATCAAAGATAAGATCCCATTTGCCATGGTTAAGAAGCTAGTCCATCGTAATTTGTGTCAGATGGACTGAGAGATTAGGGGTAAAACAAAAATGATGACAAGGCATGCAGAAGAAAAGCAGATGCTTTCGAAGTTGTGAAGGAATATGCATAGTCCTTAATTTGCTGTTTATCATCTGGAATTATTAATCTGTGGTTTATTAAATGAAGCGCCTGCTGCATGCAATATGAAAAATGCTGAGGTGCCTGTACACCTGAGCAGCATCAGCCTTTGTCTAAAATTAAAAAAACCCATGTAAAATAAAAGAAACTGAGGGCTGTTGGAGCTGATTAACAGATAAGGATCATGAGACAGCTTGGCAACACCAAGCAAAGGCTACAGGATTGCTTGACAGATGATACTCGGAAGCAGATGAAACTCTCAAATAAAGGATGTAGCAGCCACGTGTTTGAGTATCTTTCCCTTTGGGAATGCAGGAATGAAACTGAGGTCATCCAGTAAACTTGATGGGAAAACAAGGGAAGCTCCCAACCAAAACACCAGGGGTGTCTCCAGCTAACACAGTAATCCTTTTCCATGCCTGAGCCTTGAGCTAGAGGGCTTTTCCAGTAGAGTTAATGGGCAGTTGTACTCAACCATAGGCATGAGGAGCAGCTGAAGGCACACAAAAGGACTGGGAAATAAAGTGGCAGGGTGCAGCAATAAGAAACTTTGAGATTTTGGACTGTAAAAAGCATTTAATAAGAAAGTTTGGAGCTCATGTGTTAGCTGAAAGTGAGTTAGGTTCAGGGAAAAAAATGAAAGAGCCAGCCTCTTTTCATTTGATTGTTCTCCTCTGATCACAGAAAAGGGAATTCGTTCTTTCTTTGACAAGACAGATGACTGCAGCGATATTTGATTCAAGACTAATTTCTTCTCTTGACAAATTTGACTACTTGCTTTGGCTGTAAAGGGATAAAGTATTTTTTTTGTATATTCCTGCTATAAAGCCTATAAAACATCTGTGTATCTGGGAACAGAAATATGTCATCACTTATTGTTAAGATTTTCTGATATGATTCAGCTCTATAGAACAGTCTGCCTTAAATGCCTTCATTTTATTACAAGCATTTTTTTCTCTTCTGATTAAAGAATACAGAACTCTAAGGCAGAATAAAGAACTGTACAGCAGACCCACAAGGACACTTTAAGTGGGCAAGCTGAGAGCTAGAAAAAGGATTACAAGAAAATTTCCCTTCATTTAAATGGTTTACTTTCACTAAGGCTAGCTCATGTTCTGCAGGGAGGATTAAAAGAAGAGCTCTTTACACAAAGGCAATGAACCACAGAAAGGACCTTCAGTTTCTGGCATTATCAAGATTTCTTTTTAGGCCTGATAAAGTCACAATGTAAAGTTAAGTAAAACTTGGGATGCAAAATAGGAAACAAATGTGGCACAGCGCATAAGCAGCTGAGAACATCTGATGGTGCTCTGTTTAAGCTTAAAGCATTTCTTCATCTTGCCTCAACTTGATGAGCATTTAAGAGGCTGTCAAAATGAGAGCAAATCCCATGCATTGTATAGAATTATTTGAAACCTTTAAATTTCATATGCATGCAGTCTAAGAAGGTCATTAAGATACAGCCTAAAGGGTTTTCCTAAGTGGCATTGAAGACACTCCCATTTTCATTAATGATCATTGATATTAACGACTTAATTTTCACGCTTAATTTCCTGTTCAGAATCATAAATCATCTGTGAGTTTGAGTTCTACACTTGCCTCATTTGGTTTCGTACGCTTTGTCCTCTGCAAGCACTTTATATGAAGAAGACACTAAACCCAAACAAAAATCACTTAAGACTTTCCTAACCTCATAATTGACTCATTCTTGTAAGGCCTCCTTGCAAAAGAGAGGAGAATGCAAGTGTTTCCAGGGTTTCAATAGCAATGATTTTACACTTTTATACTTGTGTCTTATATCAAATAAGAACATCTACAAGAGTCAGTGGATTCCAAAGAGCTTCTTGACACCAAACAAAGTACACTGAGGAAAAACTTGGTAACTGAGTACGGCATGAAAAAGGAGATTTCTTGTCCTGATTTTATTACTGGCTTCTTATATTATCTCAGTTAAGTCCCTCTACTGAAGAGTTTTGGGTTGGCACTTTACAAACTTGTCGCTCCCCACCCAAACTCAATTTAAGAAATAGTGAAACTTAAACCCCTTTTTCCTTACATTTTTTTCTCTCATTGGAGAAGAACAGGAAATGCATTCACTGCTATCTTTATAGCCTGTGGGTCTTGATGAAGAAGAAGCCTGCTAAAGAATTTCTTCACTGCAAAACCAAGAGTCTACACTGCACTCAGGATTGTGGAAGTCTGCTCTCCTGCTGGATCCTCTGGACACTGCTGTAACAATAGACAGCATATCCTCAGACTCATTCCATCACACCAGACTCCCAGGAATCCTGTGGAGCAGGAAGCTCCACATGCCACTGAGTACTGTGGCAACTTGAATGTTGGCATGTTTTCATGCACACATCTTCTCAAAGCCAAGAAAAGGCAACATAAAAAATGCTTGTCTTATGAGGCTTTTACTGTTTTCAGAGAGTAGGAAAAACAAAAAATGTATAACATGATTCTTCTCACCAAAACCACCTTTTCCCGCATCATACCTGATTTTCTAGCTGGCTTTGTAGTCTGCTGCTCCACCTATTAGTGCTCTGGTTTGGGATTTTTACACAAAATAGAAGTCTGGCACAGCACTACTTCTAGCCGTTTTGCTAGGATGACAACCCCAAACCAGCTGCTTGCATTTCTGATACTAGGATTGCCTCTGAGACTACAGGGACTTGAAGGTACAAGCTAAAGCCCTCTCTGAGCAGACAAAGCTCTTTGTGTAGACATTCATTAGCACAACCTTGATGAGCAATAGCCCTTTGGTCAGAAAAGAAGCCAGGTCTTGCCCTGGGTAGGTTCTCTGGAGAGAAGAATCTAACAAAATGGTTTTGTAATATCTTTAAGGGGGCACAAAACGATCATATGGATTTTTAGAGACTAATCTTTGCTGATTGCAAATGCCAATAAAGGTACAATCATATCTTTCTGAGCATGCGAAGTCTGTTGGCAACAATCTGCTCATACATAGCTATCTTGCTCCATTCCTAAGTGAGTGTACAGCATTTACCCATATAACCTGAGGACAGCACTGTCATTACCTGGATTTTTGCCTCTGGTCTGCAGTGAAACCAAGAATGTTTATAACCTCAGCTCAAATTGACCATTATGCAAATAATAAATCCCAGATGCTACTGCTTCAGGGTTTTAGCCTAAGTGCAGAACTGAGATGTGTTACCAGTTCTCTCGTTAGCTGACAGAGCAAATTTGACAGATCGTCAGAGGTTTTGAAGATGTTAAATTCCCACATTGTTTGTTTGTTTTTTTTTTTTTTGAGAACAGAAGCCCAGATACAGTAGAAAAAGCCCAATTAAAACTCTCCCCTGCAGGAAGATTGCAGATCAATAACATTAGATATCAGCATACCCAAGAGGAGGAGTAGCTGTAACTGCCACATCCATAGAGCTAGTGTCTTACTAGACACAGGAGGATTCATTTGAAAAAACACCCGAAGACCACTCAAAAAGCCTCAAGAGGAACCAAGGTTTAGAAATTCTACTATCTCAGAACTGTTTCTTTTGTTAAATCTGAGTTATCTCGACATTTTCCTGGGATGATAACTCAGCCACAAATACATCGGGCAATGCTTTGAGCATCCTTTATGTTTTCCCTCTCCCTGCAGCACTGTTGCACTTCGCATTCTCACAGCCAAACAAACACCAGTGTCGCTCCATTCTTCTAAGTTTCCATAACAAACCCGAAGCACCCACAGGAAAGGGTGGAAGCCTTCAGACATGACTTTAGTCACAGTATGCACTTGTAAGGATACAATGTTCTTGTCTCTTTAAATGAATCAGCTATTTAGCAGCTAAATTGGGAAAGCAGCCAAAGAGTTCCCAGGAGACCTGCTGGCAGAAACACATCATAGTCCTGTAATATAAAAATATGAACTTCATGGCACTAAAGCTCCTTTATTGTAACGCTTTCCAAAATGATTCTGGGTAACAAAATGTAACAGCAAGCACAGGATCATATGGGATTCAACGACAAAGACAAAACCACCCAAGCCCTCCTCCTTACATCCTGCTTGCTTGGAGGTGCTCTCAGCTCCGTGCCAGCCAAGAATGAGACAACAGGCCACTGTTGACTGGCATTTTCATTAGGGTTAAATACCTATCCATGTTGGTCACAACAGATAGATATGTGCAACTCTGTCAGAACAAGTGGGCAAGCACTTGGAAGCCCTAAAAGTGAAGATGGCCCAAAATGAGCCCCCTTTTGCTGTTGTGCAGACACGCAGATAGACATCAGTTACAATGTGAGACAACAGACAAGGCTGAAAGAAACATTATTGAACACTCCTTTGTTTAAACATATTTGTACTATCTCTATGGTATGAGTAATGTACTTTGCTTCACAAGTTAGGGGAGGGTTTCTCAGGCCAAAACTCAGTGCAGGAGAGGACAAAAGATCTGTCTAAGCATGAGAGAGGATCTTCATATAGCTAAGCCCTGGAAAATAACCTTTGTGATTTCTGCCCTGAGGAAAGGTCTCAAACCTGTGGCAAAATTGGAAAACCTGAACCAAGATGGATCATGTCACAGCCTGGAGACCAGCTTTGCTTTTGATGAAAGTTGCCTCACACACAATTTATGGAAGTTCAGTCTTACAAGAGTAGGCTCGAAAAATGTCACTAACTGCAAAAAGAAATGGCTGCTGCAGCTAGGGATAAAATAACTGCTTTGAGGTTTCACAAAAGTAGTAATTTCTGTTGAGATTCAGCAGGAGAGCAACAACCAATGCTCTGTCACTTGCATGTAGAAGTCAAAAATCCACCTGGCAGTCAGAAAAATAACAACTGTTTTGTATTTTCCTGCAGTAGCCAGATGCTGTGAATCTTGTGCTGCCTCGGGGAATATCAAGTTACTTGATAACATGTGATTTGATATTCCAAATAGAAGAATAACCTGGCAAAATGATTTGCTGAAGAGACATTACCAGAAGCATCCAACTCTTCCCATTTCTCTCTCATGCAATGTCTCCATGGTACCCAAATGGGTGGATTGGAAGGACAAGCTTGCCATCAGATAGAAAGATCCTGAGCCATTTTTATAATATGCAGCCCATTGCATATATAATATTTTATTCCAGGGTCACTAAAGGAATCATCCTGTCTTTATCGCCCAAATAATAAAACAAATGGCGTGCTGGAGACAAGATTCACATACAAGCATTTAAGTCTGCAGGTATCTCCTATTGAAAAGGATAATTTATGAGAAAAAGAAAAGATGCTTAATTTATATAAACAGAATCTATTCTCAGACAACGTAAAGATAGGGACAGGTTTGGCAAAGCTTTTAGCCTTGTGGCATATAGATAAGACCATATTTTCTCTTGATTTTTAGAAATATTCTGGGCAGTGCATGGGCAAGATGGTTTCAGCACACTCTTCAGCAGGCGGTTACAAAGCCTCTCAGCACTGGGGCAGCCATCAGAGATGCGTTCCTGTAGAGCTATGGCCAACTAAAACAAACCTCCCTGAGAGAGAAGGAAGATTCTCCTTCTGTACTGTGAGGCATATGGTAACTGGGTTCACACAAACAAATAAAAACAGGTTCTTTCCCACTCTGGCTCCCCACACACCAAAAAAAATTTCCTGAAACAGCAGGGACCAGGCTTCCTAAAAATACAGAAACTGCCTATGTTTTATTTTTTCAGCTCATGGGGAAAATGACTGATTTAACTTGTAAAGAACAGAGCTCTTTTCTGCTAAAACTCTTGTTCTCCAGTGCTTTATCCCTACAGCTAATTAAAATAAGTCTTAGAACAGCTATTAGTCCCAAATTCTGCTTATCAGCAACTCCTACTCCAGCTTCTAGAATGGAGCATGTAAAAGATGAAGTTGCAGATGAGATTTAGCAACAGATGGTAAGAACCACAATTTTCCTTCCTGTTTCAGGTTGGGAACAAGATGTCTCTGACCTGAGACAGGGTGACACGCTTGCAATAAGGACCTGCGAGACAGCTGGTTTTGTAAGTGATGAGTAATTATGAGATTTAATTTCATAATTTCCATATGAATTTTGAGCTCCCCCAGATCCTTCAGAGAATGTTTTCAGTCAGGCAGCTGGATATTTAAATATCCAGTCTGTTGATCTATAGACACTGCGTACTGACTACAGCTTTACTAAGAATGCTAAGCCAGCTCCCATGAATTTATTAAACAGAAAGCCAACACGTGGGTTAATTACTTATATAAGAACAGAGCCAGAGGTTTACCCCTAAATAAGGTATGTTTCTGGTGCCCATTTAAACTTAATCTGGGAACAACATACAAACAGGTAGGAATATTTCGTACAATGTCAAAGCCAAACTGAAGCATGGACTGCCTGTGTCTGATCTACACTGCTTTTGCATAAATTTACCAGTACAATTCAGTGGTACAGAATACATATTTGAAGAACCAGCACAACCCCCTTTTTATTACCACCTTGTAACACTAGATCTGGATTTTTGTTTCCCTCTCAGGAGTAACATAAAACAAGGACAATGCTTTGTGGTTCTGTGGTTGTGACTTAGCTTGAGATTTTAGAATGGTTTTAATCTGAAAAGTATTCGCAGTTAGATGTACATAAAACAAAAAAATATAATAAGAAAGCAATAGCTACTTCTGGTCAGAAGCAAATTGTATTAATGAGCTCAGACCCATAAATAAGCAAAGCCTCTGTCACTCTCTGCAAAATATCAGAGGTTCTGATACTTTTGGCATGTACAGAAGGTATTGAAGTTCACTGACTGCCAGTGAAAGTATTACCCCACTTTTCTGGTACTTTTCAGTATCTGTTAGATTAAATGTAATTTTATTTTACAAGATTTTTCTTCATTACCATGATCTCTTTGAAGAAGATCTTGATACATAGTGCCACCCAGGGCTGAGCTCTCCCTTGCAAGTTGATGGTAAGAGCTAAAGCTATGTGGCTGAAGACGGTGTCCTGTCCACCCTGGTTTAATGTCCTTAACTTCTTTTTGTAGGTTCTCAGAGCGAGACCTTGCTCTGGCAGCTTCAACCAATATTTCATCTCAAACTGGATAGGTTTTCTTTCTGGTTTTGAGAACTAAATTGACTTATACAGCATTCTAATTCTGGATTTGGCTCCAGGTCACATGGCTGCTCTGCGAAATGCTTGAAAGGGGGTGAGCCAATAGCCCCTGAATACTGCTCCACTTGCAGATCTGCAAATCATAAATTCATAATTCAGAACAGAAACTGGTTTCTCAGGGTTTTTTTTTTCTGGGAGCTTTTTGGCAATTGCAAGTACTGCCTTGTTCTGGTAAACAAACATAGAACCATAGGGTGGTTTGGGTTGGAAAGGACCTTAAGGATCATCTAGTTTCAACCCCCTGTCACAGGCAGGGACGCCTCACATGTGACATTTTGACATCGCTGTGGAAATCCTTAAACCTCCGTCTGTTTTAAAGCATATTAGGCTCCTCTTTCAGTGTGAGGGATGTCAGACCATGTGTTCCCCATGACACAGAGACACCTGTAGTCAGTTTTCTTTTATGCTTCTTCTCATAGCAGATAACATGAGGCCCATGGTCTGACTTCACATAGTTGAACTCTAATTTTACACACTGACCCCTGAAATTGTTTTGGTTTCTGAATCACAAACTAATCTCTTTCTCTACTGGAAATTGCAGATTGATTTCAGTCTGTCAAAACTTTAGCTTCTCCTTTAGTTTTGTTTTCCATGCGCTCAAAGGGAAACATTCACTTTGTTGGTTGGAAATGCTCCCATAGCTTTTCTTTCCCCTCTACATGTCAATACATGTTTATGATTATATTGAAAGCGTCTGCAGAGAAGAATAGAAAGCTTGTTACCCAACATGATCCCCATAACAGCTTTCCCTTTCTTTGATATTGGAAATGAGCTACAGATGAAAACAAAAATCTAAAAATGAAACACTTAAGTGTATCCAGCCAACTCTTTCCCCCCACTTGCTTTCCTTGACCTTGGACTGCAGCATTAGCTTCTCATATAGAACAAAGCTTCACAGCAAACAGTCCGGGAAAAGAAATTAACTGGTATCTTGATATGATACGCCTAAAGAATTTCCACATGTTTATGAGAAGGGAACTTTTAGTACTGAAAACACAATGCTCGCGTCATGCTTTTGCAAGCTTTCCACTTCTATTTGTTAAAAATATCTCCACAGACTTTCCCATAACTAAATGTTTATAGCTATATCACCTCCAGCTGTGATCTCATCAGATGTCCCAGGCAGAACAAGGTCCGGCCTAACTGGTTCACAAACGTAGAGCTTCCAAGAAAGGCCATGTTGTGAAGGGGTTGCAATACCAATAGTACTTGATACCAAAATGTTGGATGACAGCACCCTAGTTTAACCTTGGGTTTTCCTACCCACAGAAAAAGAGAAATGGTGTCGTTTGACAATGAAATTCAACAGTGGTGAGTGAATTAGTAGCTATTTTCATCAACAATTTTTTGTAAATCATACATGCAAATCAAATGTGTGAAGATTGTTGAGTTGGGAACAAGAGCACTTTGCTTTACACACATGGTGATGGGAGAAGTGGCTTGGATTAGCAAAGAGCATCTGCTAAAAAGAGTGTGTAATTTAAGATGAATTTTTACAGAAGCTTTCAATGACTCTGTAGAGCTCCACTGGGGAGTCAAGGTAAGATGAACAGTGATTGCTACTGTTTCTGTGAGCCCTGGAACAGCATCACACAGCCATTCACATAGTATACTTCCATTGTCATAGAAATTGCAGAATTTATGGAGGAACTGAGTTATTTGGGCCATGTAAAGTCGCTTCCGGGGTTCTATCTTACTGACATTTTCATGAGGACTTGCTGTGTTTATCTGGCTAGTCTTCAAATGTGTTTGTTGAGCTGATAAATAATACTCTCCCTCCTCCCATCTTTCCTTTCAAACGGGAAAAGTGAGCAGCTCTAGTAACAAAATAGCTACAAAATCACCTTAAATTTGGTTTATTGTAAATGAAGGTGTTTTCGGCTAAAAGCACCCTCTTCTTTTTTGGCTTTAGGAATGACCTGGTGGCTGATCTATTTTGAAGGAGCTCTAGTGACCTGAAACTTAATTTGCCCTGTCTGTTGAACAGAGAGACAGCCAAGGTTCTGTTCACTATAAAACCAGGCTGATCCCCCTTTTTTATCCATGATAAGCAGCCTTCCAGTAGCATGTTTGTACCCTCACAGTCCTGCTTTATTAGCTTGGATGTTTTCTCACTAGCCTGGCAAGATATCCTTTGCTTTCGTCAGCTCAAACTGTTTTCATATGTAATATTTCATCTGCATTTCTTTCATGATGTGTCACTTTGCCCAACTCCACATCTCCTCTTTTATCCCTGTGAACAGCAGTTTAATGCCGTTTCCTGCTTCACTTTCCAGTACTCAGAACAAACTGCGCAACTCAAGTTCACAAGAGGTTATCTTTAGACCTGATGAGAAGCATTAGAGCTAGATGTAAGCAAACCATGTCTTACACACACACATAATATACCCACCACCCAGTGTCACAGTAAATTGACGGGACAATGGACCCATGAATTTGAGAACAATGTCATTCATCTATGCGGCTCAACATGCCCACAGGCTGTATTTTTTAATGACTGAAGAAAAGATTTGGGCTACGCACCTCTCTGATTTATTCAAGCAGCCTGGCAATCCATGTTTCCTGCATGACCTGCAGTTTCTGCCTATTATGGCTAATTCTGAGAGTGTTCTTGCACCACTTTGAAGAACATGCCTGATTGGTGTTTAGTATGCTGGAGGTTGACACATGCATTTCCATGCATCGCATCACCCTGGGATCTAAAATTATGTTGAAGAACTGAAAGACTTCAGCAAGTCTGGTTTATTCAGAGAGGTCTAATTTTCTTACCTTCATTTGGGAGGAAAATGACGAACAGCAAGAAAACCTCGGGCAACTTAATTATTTACTCGCCTCTGCTGAATTAAGCCTTAGGCGTTCAACCTTGAAAACCATTAGATAAAAAACTTTGAACACTGGGAACATGACAACACGGCACCCACACCGAGCACAGCAGGCAAGGACAAGTATAAAAGTTTTGTAGAGATAAGTACAAGGGAAAAAGACAAAAAGAAACTGAATGGAAACATTTACTTTGTTATGGTAGGGAGTCAACTGAGGAAGTTTCAGGGCTGGCTTCTTTGAGGAATTGGTTGCTGCCTTGACTGAGAGGCTGAGGGTTGCAGGCTTGTTAGCAATGTCAGTTTTATCTGCTGAAACATGCAAGACAACTTCAAGAGGAATCTTAAATAAGCCACAATTAGATCAAAATAAAAAATCCAGAATATTGGCTCAGCATCTGGATTTCTCTCTTAAAAGACCAGAAGATGTGATAAAGCCAGTAGTGGTCTTTGCCAGTCATACTGAGGACATGAGAATAGTACTTATTATTGTTATCTGGAGACAACAAAAGGATGCTTTGCATGCAATCAGGAGTTTAAATGCAAATAAATTAAATGGCTTACAGAGCCACCAGTCAAAGATCTAAGTGTGACCTACAGCTAGCTTTAGCAATACCCAACAACGACATCTAGATAACAACCTCTATATTTTAGCTTTTGTGGTACTAGAGATTGTGCCAGGCGATGCAGAGGGGAGAGAAGGGAGGAAAGGGGAAAACATCCCAGTCATATGTGTCAATTTGGAAGATCTTTTGGCAAACAGCCTCCATCCAAACATGTTAATTTTTCAGTAGCTTTAAACTGTCTCTCAGGCATTGCTCAGGACATCAGAGACTGAATGCTAACTCCAAGAACAAACTGCTCTCAACTGTGCCTTTTTAAGTTATACATATGCAACCACTTAAACTAACCACTGTCTTGTTTACACTACGTCTTCCAAAAGCCACAAGAAATAAACCAACCCCCTTATCTTTACAATAAATGCCTCTTGTACACTTTGTTATATGCTGTGTCTGCGCACAAGCCTGGAGACAAGCTAATTCCATGTACAGGGCTACACTTAAACTGTCAGGAGCCCCAGGGTCTGCTCCAGCTTCTGCTCTAAGCACAGATTTCTTGCTCACCATATCTCACTTCCCAGGACAAAACGACAGCTATTTTATTAATTTGTACGCATGATTCTGTGATCAGAGATCATTATTGAGTTTAATTTGGTTTTGTTACCCCAAGACAACCAAAATGTAATAGGGGAGGCTTAATACATAGTTCAGTTTGCTGGACACAGTCACACTCAGTTTCAAGTGTCTCTAGAAAAAACAAAGTGTCCTCCAAAACTCTGTTTCTTTTCATGCTCACAGTCAAATAATCAGCCCATTTCTTAGTAAATAACAGGGTCTTTTATCAACAAGAGCCTCATGTGATGCTTTGGATATATTAATGGCTTATCCAGTATTGTAGCAGCAGTGGTAATTACAGCAGCTCTAGGTCCTGCGTGGGAAGGCAAAAAAGCAGGGTAAAACTGCTTGTATGAGAAAGTTGTGAAGGAGGCTTTGTACCCCAGCTTTAAAACCATTCACCCCAGTTAAATGAAATGACCATGGAAGTCAAACAGAAGGGTGGGTAACACTATCGCTATGTTCCTGCGGCATAGACTCCAGGCAGGAGGTAAGGTCAGGGTAAATCAGGGTAAGATTAATCCCATGGTGTCAATGTTGTGAAGGAAGTTCCGTGATGCAGTAGCTAAATCTGGGCTTTGAAGCCTAACAAGTGCAGACTGAACAGCCTCCTTCCTGTCCTGCACAGGCAGGAGGTGAAATTTTGAGTCCCTTAGTAGCTGGGTGCTAACTATCTGCTTTCAACTTTCCTGAGGTTTTACAGGGTTACCTGCTTTTTTAGAGAGCAAATCCCCCTGTGACCTGCTTGTCACTCTCAGAGTGACACAACGCGAGTCTTCACACATAGGTCACATCTAGCACAACAGAAATCAGATGGCTGCTACAGAAATGATGGCAGATGACACAGTGAATGTCCCAACAACTCTAACCAACTGGAGATCTGAATTTTGGTTTATCAATGTGTGCTCAAGCAGCTGTCAATGCTTCTCTACAACAGTAAGTTTGAGAGAGCTAAACTGAAGCAGGATTTAAGCCAAACCTGCAAGAAGGTATCTGTGTGCGAAGAATAGTGTACTGCTTCCCTACACCTAATATAGAGATAGTTTTGCAGTATAGAGACTGAGCACCTCAGATACAGTTGCAATCACAGAGTTGGAACTGGGGGTACAAGTAAGGTTTGTGGCTACTCTTAGTAGAAAGAGCTTTGAACTTCCTTGCCAAAGGTAAGACAGAAGGCTCAAGAGAGATATGCTGCAGGGTAACCAATGAAAGATCAAATGAAAGCATGTGCCAACGACCTCCATTAGAGGCAAAAAAATAATCTTGATTTATTCAGATTCTAATTACAAATCAAATAGCCTAAAGAAAGAATTTATAGACATTACCTTTGGCAAGTCTCCAGAATCCCTTTTTCTCTTGAATAGCGGTGACAACTCCGGAGACAGCATCAGTTGCATCATCTCTGCCTCTGAAACCTCTTCCCCTTTCCTGACCTTAAGCTTCTTACACCCAAGAAGAGAAAGCTTCCACACAGAAAGGAATGCACTTTCTAAAGACAGCTATTATTATTTCAGAAATGAGCCTTACCTCAAAATCCATCCTCATGCTTGAGCTAAATCACTGGAAAAAGCCAGACAAGCAATACTTCCTGCCACATTCCTGTTCTCAGCTACCTTTCTGGTATGCTCCTTGCCTTACCCGTTATAAAAATCAGCTGTTCTTCTATCAAATTCAGCTGTAAAGTTTCATAGGTATCCTCCCTCTTCTTCCCTCTGCATCTATAAATACCCTTCATCTTCATTAAAGCTCTTTGGCTGCAAGTTTAGTCTAATTCCTATAATTCTTTGCAAATGCTGTTTAAACAAACATTATTAGAAAGTTCTTATAAACCACACCACTGCTCCTTCTTTAAGGAATGAAATCTGTTTGTAGCAAAGTGTTCAAAAGGGGTCCCTGCACTGCCTCTTCAGTGAAGATCAGAGGCTTTTGAAAACCTGGCTAAAAATGATGCAGCTGGAGTTCATTTGTGAATTTCAGCCCATAGCTGATTGTCTCCTCTAGGAGAAAGTATCTAGTAATAAGAGTCTTAGATAAGTGTATAATTGGATTTCTGTTATAATTAAAAACCAGATAATTTCTTGTAGCTCAAGAATTGAACTGTGGCTTTTTTTCTTTTTCTGTGATTCTAATACTGACAAAGACAATACTGTCATTTGCATAACAAAATGACTAGGATGACTCTGCATCTATTGAACATTGCTTTTCAATCCTAAAATGTAGTCTAGGTCCATGGAAATATGCCTTCAGGAAAATAAACTGATCTTTCAGGAGTAGGCACTTGATATTGCTGTTGGCTCTGGAGCACATGCAGAAGCCTAAGCTATGTATGAGATGAGCTTTATTCTGTTAATGTGACATTTGCCAAATGGCACTGCTCACAAGAGGTAATTCATGAGTTCCCAAAGAGTTTGGGGGTTGATTTTTTTACCATCTGTTGGAGAAGGGCTAGCCAGAAAGATCATGGCTTCTGCTTGGAAACTATCTCAAGTACCACTGCAAAAAGGTGGTAAACTGAGTCATAGTATAAACTGACAGCTGGGAAAGAACCTGAACCCACATTCTCCTGACTCCCCACTACACCTTTTCGTAAAGTGAAGTTTAAAAACAAATTCCAAGACCAAGCAATGCCACCTCAAGTCCAGACTGTCAAACCAAGAAAATGGCAGGGCCCTGAATAGGGAAGTGTGTAGCTGATGATCCGTGCTGAATGATGTAGAGTTGCCACTAACCTATAAACATCATCTTGGTTAATAATCTAAAAAAGGAGGACCCAGGAAATGAGTCAGTGGAGGCTGGCTCTCCTTCACATAGCTGCTGCCTTCATTATAGAGCTCTCCTTCCCCCTCCTCTGTCAAAGGGATCCACACACATACGCTATTATGAGCTAGATTAGGCAGCTGGAACTGATTTTGTGGCTTTATCTTTCTATTTTTTCTTTCAATAGTGCTGAAGAATTTGCTTAGAGGAAAAGAAGAGGAGTAATTGCATTAGCATTGAAAACAAATCTCTGTTAAAAGTGATGTTCTTTGGGTCTAACCAATTTGATAAAATTCACTTAAACCGTAAGAGCCTAGTACAGAATTGCAAATTGTAATGTAGTATTTTTTCTGTTGTCCACTGTGTGGTTTTGTATGTACATACATATAAGTCTGTGTTTTTCTATACATATATATACAGAATGACATTAATTTTGAAGTGTGTGGGCATACAGTGACACACTGAATTTTCATGATTTTGCAAAACTCTCTGAAAAAAATTCATCTTTGTCTGAAATATTGCAAAGATCAGCATTGACCACTGTGTTTTACACCTTTATTAGAAGATTTTTAACTTCAGTGGTGCCAACTGACTCTGCTAAGGCAATTTTGGGCCAAATGATGACCCAGTAAACGCAAGCTTGGTAAACTGCTCTGTTCTCTCCCATGCACTCAAGCATGTAGCAGATCAGGAAAGTGTGTTTTCCCATCACATGATCTTTCCTGTGAAAATAACGTGGTTTGATAAGGAGAACTAGCATAAGCCCCAGAAAACAATTTGGGAACTTTGCACAGTAGGGATGGAATATCCTAAATCCCTCACCTCAACACATGTCAGAAGGGAACCGCTGTTTTCTTAGGCTTCTCTGTGCACAGCTGAGGGCCTGCTAAAGCCGTAACATTCCTGCGAGCATGGACAGTGTCCATGTGTCACTGTATAGAACATCAGAGAAAGTATATGTTTATGAACATGCAGAAGAGACTCATGCTCTTATCACAGAGGAAACTCATGCTCTTGTCAGTACTATGATGTATAAAAAGGATCAGAAGAGCCAAGTTAAAGGCTTTTTCTGTGGACTTAGAAACTTTTTTTCCCACTCTTTAAAGTGTTTTGTACAGTCGAGCTTTAGAAGCCAAGAATGGGGGTGGGCAGGAAATCAGGCTGGATATGAGGTCTAAAATGCATTGGCTGAAGATCACTAGAAGACTTATGGTGAATTTTGTGCGAAATGAGAAAGACTTCTACTACATAACTGTACTGTGGGATAAGAAAATATGGAGTGAAATGAAGACATGTCTCTTGAAAGTATTTTTTTTCTACTGAGGAGGATTATATAAAATCCGTTGGTTTTTTTCTCTCTGCCAGTTAACTTATAGTCCAGATAAATAGAGTGCAAACACTTCCAGCTCTGAAAGATGTTCATTCTTCTGTCTACTTTTCTTTCTAACAGAAGGAATCACATGTAACTTCCTCTCCAGGTTTATTTTCTGAAGTCTGGACCCTTTCTTGTCTTCAGTAAGTTGTAAAGACTTGTTTCACTTTTCATCAAATTATCTCTTGGAAATCATTACTATTTTTTTTCCATTAAAAATTTGATATACTGAGAGCTTTCAAAGTAGATTTCCATTGCAGAATTGTTCTAATGGATATATTTTGACCAGCCTGAAAAAGGATACTGACACTTGCTGTGATAAAGAATGGTAAGGAAGACTATTCGTGCCACCAAACATCAGCTTCTAAATGAAGATTTTAGTAGTAGCAGTAATAGGCTTCCATTGAGTTAATGGAGCAAGGGGATATTGCAGAGACTATTTATGAGAACTGGATATGTGCATCTTTCTGCTAGCTAAAGAGGGAACTTCAGGTTTCATGAATCCTACTTTCTACACACAAAACCCCAACCATTCTTGGTGCTGTAAAAATGGGGATAAGTGAGCAATATTATCTCTTTGATAGCAGAGAGAATGCACTGAAGCTCTCCCCTGAAGAGGAAAAGAGACAGACTTCCTTCCAGAAGATGACGTCCCTTGGGCACTTACGCATTATGTGTAAGGATGCCGTAGATTCTTAATTCTGTACTTCTTAATTGTTTTTCATTCACCTTCAGATTTCAACAGGACAGCTGACACCAGACATGCCTAAGCAGAGACTGCATACATGACAGTAATGAGCCATAGTACTGACTGATAGCTACACAGGCAGTTTGCAGCACAGCATACATTTCCCGAGTTCAGATCCTAACATCTTCTCTGGAGTTTCAAAGAAGATAAATTCACTTGCTGTTGTCTCTATGGTACCACAAGTGCTATATGGTTGTTTGGTCATAGCAACATGGAAGTCTGTATGAATTAATTTACCTGCAGAAAGACATGATGTCTGGAATTATTTCATCCCTCAAGGAACCTAGTTTGGTGGCTATTAGAGGTGAAAACAACTCATAACTTTAGAGCAAGCTAGGAGATTGAGAACATAGGCCTTAAAAAGTCTTTTTACTGCTGCATAGTTGAGCATTTGGAAGCAGAAACTTGTCCCTGATAAAATATAAATGAAGTTCTCCACCTTCAAACCCAGCCAAAATCTATCCTGTGTGTCAAAAGGATGAATTGCCTCACTGCTCAGCCTTGGTGCAGCAATGTATACCGTGGACCTGAGCCAGGTCAGAATGTATACTGAAAATCTCCTTAGAAAGGCCCATCTGAGTTATTTCCCTTCTGGCATCAAGTAACTCATAATGCCCGCACTGGCTGGTTTCCAGCACACAGAGTGCCTGTAAATCCCTTTGAAGTTGTTGATAGATGCTGGTACTTATCCCATAAGATAGAAACAAAATTAAACGTGCTATGGATTTATTAGATATGCTATTTCATGTGACATACAATGACCTACCTTGCCTTTGTTGCAAAATAAGGTCTCACTAATACCCTACAGCATCCCCTGGGATTTTTTTCAGGAGGCACCAGGACTGCTGCTTCCTTGGACAACTCCTGCTCTTCTCAAGCAGCCTGAGGTGCTTGGCCAAACCATATATTAGCAGCACCCACCACTGGCCAAGCCCCTAATTTCATTTACTGCTTTTGTACTCCTGTTTATGACGTCTTCCTCGCATATTCCCATGGCCAGCTAAACATGCAGCAAGGATGCACGTTATTTTCCAGAAGCCATTATCTGTGCTTCTGTCCTTCAGGAAAGGGAAAGATGTTACAGGTTGTGTCAGCTATACTCAGGAAGCTGGTTTCTTTTCACCTGCTAACCCCCATGTGCTTATTTTAAAGGTAATTTTTAGGCAGACCCTTCTCCAAGCAAAGGCTGATGTATCCCACCTCGTTAGAAAGAACATTGCACAAAGCACAGGGAAATATAATGGCTGCATGGGAGTGAAGAGCAGCAGCTGTGTCAGCATGGTGCTCGCTATAATTACACACCCAGGTTACTTTATAGCACACTGCTGGGGTGTGCTGGGTGAGTTATTGTTTCAGCAGTGGTGCATGAATCACTGCCGGTGTACTCGTTTCACTCAGAGGAACTATGAGTAGCACTGAGATAATGTTAATTTGTCTGCGTTAATGCAGAGCACTGTTGGGTTTGGTGTTTTGAATACCTCGTGCAAGGGCTACAAGTAGCTTCTTGTCACTATGAGAGCAACAGCTACCAAATTAGAGATGGCTCAGGGAGACTGCTATCAGCGTGAGAGTACTGTTGGACTCTTTTTCCTAGTATCATAATTAATTTTGATTTTGCCCTGTAGAATTAAT
Source organism: Myiopsitta monachus (assembly GCA_017639245.1). Taxonomy (NCBI): domain Eukaryota; kingdom Metazoa; phylum Chordata; class Aves; order Psittaciformes; family Psittacidae; genus Myiopsitta; species Myiopsitta monachus. Next base: position 39,046,495 of record CM029926.1, read on the forward strand.
TTTAACTGTCTGAGAATGGCCAGTGGTCTGGAAAATGGGTGCTTGATGTTTTATTTCAGTATGCCAACAGTTTGCACTGCAGCTTGGAGCAGACTGGCCTAGAGACACGACCGCTCAAGACAACCATATCCTGGCTCGTGTATATATATACACATATATATAATATATGTATATATATATACACATACACACACATGCATATGTAAATACAGATATTAGCATATATGAGCCCAATGTTAATTCTTAGCACGTACTTCACAGAGTAAGCTTATTCATTAAAAACACTGCAGCTGACAGATGTGCTGGGAGAGACTTTCTCTGGTGATGTAGCCGCAGTGGGATGGGATGCAGTGTGAGAGCTCCCCATGATGTGACAGCAGAGCTCACCATGGATGTTGCTGCTGGGCAGTGTATCACGCTGCCTTGCTCTCTGCACCCATGCATGGTGTTTGGCCAATGGCACATGTGTGTCTAGTGCTGGGAGTCACAGCATTGTTGTGCACAGATGTGAGAGGCATGGGCAAAAGTGCCAAGTGGGAGAAAGCAGCATGAGTCAGCCAAAGCACAGTATTTAGGAGAGCTCAGGAAAGTAGCAAAAAGCTTTGGATAATAACATGTAAATATAGATTTGCATGTGTATCTTAAAAATGCACGTGTCTCATTCTTGTGACTAGACAGCAGAATGTTTGAGCAAGTGCTACTCTCTGAACATTGTTTACTCCACAGAGGAAATACGAGGCACAGGGACATTAACTCATCTTCTTGGAATCACTCAGCAGATTCAAGGTACATCTCTGGAGCTGATTCTGGACTGGATTTTCTCAGTCACTGTGTCACTGTGAGGCACACAGTAACTTGAAAAGCGTCATATTTTGTGATTAAAACCCATCCTCTAATGGCCAACACCTCCTATAAAGACAAATGTCATCCCAAAATGTCAATATTTTAAGAAATAAAAATCACTTAATAGGTTGCTATGAAGAACATTTTTTTTTTTACGAGGCTTACTTCCCTAATTAGAAGTTACCAGGGATTTACCAGAGCAGTCTTAAAATGTTTATGGGGGACATTGAATAAAATACAGCCTTATGCTAACAGTGAACATCTCCCATTATTAGTCACAGCTAGTGGCAAAGTCTGTCCATTTACTTCTGATTGTGGACATGTCCTTTGCGACTGCAAAAGACAAGGAGGATTTTTTCTTTAGCTGAAGAAAGTTGCACGGCACAAAGCTGGCATAACAGCACAGCAGAGGGACTGTTCGGGAGAGGCAAATGTGCTTGTCTTCCTTAATAGGGAAAGGGTTTCATGAGAAGTCTATGGTGTGTTTAGAAGCACTTGTGTGTCCAGCACAGATTTATTCACGGTAACTGAAATGCAAATAAAAAAAACCACAAAACCTCCTCAAAACAGAAAAAATGATTGAAGAAAACAAACAATCAAACCCAAAAAAGCCACACAATACTTTTTGGTCCCGATCAAGTTCCCTGAAAAAAAACTGCCAGAACTATTTCCCTACCAATCTGCTCCTCTGTGTTGTTAGTTTGTCTTCCAACAGCAGTAGACAAAACCACAACGACTCTCACATCTGTTAGGCCATTATTATTTCATGTGTAGGGGTGACATTGCCACTTGATGATGCACGGTAATGACGCATAATGGCCTGGTGACGTGAGTGGGCTGGCTTCTTGCTCTCTGTCACTGTGAGTCTCGGCAGCTGTGACTGTTGGGTGAAGAGGGGAAGAGAAGCAGCTTTTATTTGAAATTGCAGTGTGACATAGCAGTGATATAATTTTAAGGGCAAGCAAAAGCATAGAGGTGTCATCATGTACTTGTGGGGCATTGAATAAGCTTTGAGTGCATGAAGAGGGCCACAGAGCAGGAGTGTATAGGAACTAGCTGATGATAGCTGAAACCACTATGCAGATCCAAATAAGCTATGTAGAGCTCTGCATGTGACTTTGTACTTCAAAACAGCGACCGAGGCAAAGCCTCAAAAACATTCTGCTTCTAGCCTATTATGTGAAAGAGAATGGTCCAAGCTTGATCTTGGTACAAGAGAAGGAAGATGTTTTTCTGTAGAAAGAGGAGGGAGTTGTTTTTCTGCGTAGGATTTCTTACAGAATCTGAGTGCTGCTTATCAATTCAAAGGAGGGAAACAACGTATTGAATAATAAATATTAATATTTTCTTTATTGGGAAGATTACAGAAGGTAAAATCTCATTTCTGTTCTTCTGCTGGGCTCTTAAATATCCCTCCAGTTTTGCACCATATTATTTTGCTAGGATAAGTAAGCTGAGCTGCTGTAGCTTTCTCCAGGGTGATTCCTACATCTGCTACTATTTAACTCCACCTTCCTTTAATCTGTGGAAAAGAAAGTGCATGCTGTCCCACAAGCCCCCGCACAAGCCGTTTACAACAGGCGCCTGTGAAGGTCAATATATATCCACATCATATAAGCTATATTATAACCACAGTTGCTTTTTGCATGGGGCTAATTCCTCTCCTTCCCTGCCAACCCCAACTTCTCTGGTGGCTACTGTGTAGGGGTTATGGCCTCCTTCCACAGGAAACAAGGTCTCCAAGGCCCTAGCGGGTGATGCCTCATGCAGCTTTCAGTTAGGATGCCCTCTTATAGGGCTGCACGTGAGTGCTCAGTTACCATCCTGAAGGATTTTGACTGCCAGTGATTTATGGGGAATACCGTTGTGGCTGTATGCCCTACCATGGATCACTTCTGCCATAAATATGGAGGGAGACATCTTATACCTCCCACGTGACTTACTTCTATCCCTTACATCCCTCAGACAAAAGTGGCAATTTTCATTTCCAAACTCACTTTTGCATTGCTCTTCAGCCCTTCTGTTCAAAGGTTACAGCATCTGTTTTCTTTGTGGCTCCTGCATGAATTGCCTTTATGAGCATAATCTCAACCCAAACAAGATTTATTAAAAAGAGAAAGAAAAGGAAATTGAAAAAAAAAAAAAGAAGGAAAAAGTTTATTTAATATTTGACACAAATTTATTTACATTCCTCATGAGTTAAACTGTTCAGCTGTGTGATTAAAGTAAAAGAAATATGAATAGTTCACTTTCCATGAAAATCAATATTCTGTCTATTCAAATCCCCTGTTATCATGAACTTTCTGTCTAGAGAGAGATGTGAGTATCTTACTTGTTTCTCAGCAGAGTTTTCTCCAGGTAAACACAGAGTAGAAGCTGAATCCATCACTTTCCCTGACAGCTGGCTCATTGAGGTTGTTATCTTAAGTGTAATTAACAGCTGCTTTTCAAATGCTCATTTACCTGTTTCAGAGACTTGTCTTGCAGAGGTTGCAACAACTCAGCAGAGCAAGAGTTACCCAGGCATCATCTTTACTATATTTTCCTTTACAGCAGTTTTCCCTTTGAGTCCATTTTTCCTGCAGATCTATGGGCAGATCACTGGACTGGGCTTAACATTTGCCCAATCTGAATTTTCTGAGTTTTTGGTTGTGTTTATAGGAGACAAATTGGAGTTGGAAACCCTGAGCTAACCATCTCCAACTTTCTGATACTTGAGATTTGGAATTAACCCGAGGTCTGAAGTATCTCTGCTGCTACGAAATAGCACAGAAACTGCAACTAGTCTTTGTAGTTCTAATGGAATTTCACCTATTCTCAGAACTCCTACAATACAAGAAGTAAAGGGAAATCATAGAATCATAGAATAGTTAGGGTTGGAAAGGACCTTAAGATCATCTAGTTCCAACCCCCCCGGCCATGGGCAGGAACACCTCACACTAAACCATGCCACCCAAGGCTCTGTGCAACCTCACCTTGGACACCGCCAGCAATGGAGCATTCACAGCTTCCCTGGGCAACCCATTCCAGTGCCTCACCACCCTTACAGTAAAGAATTTCTTCCTCATAACCAATCTAAACTTCCCCTGTGTAAGTTTGAACCCGTTACCCCTTGTCCTATCACTACAGTCCCTAATGAAGAGTCCCTCCCCAGCATCCCTATAGGCCCCTTTCAGACACTGGAAGGCTGCTATGAGGTGTCCACGCAGCCTTCTCTTCTCCAGGCTCAACAGCCCCAACTTTCTCAGCCTATCTTCATACAGGAGGTGCTCCAGTCCCCTGATCATCCTCGTGGCCCTCCTCTGGACTTGTTCCAACAGTTCCATGTCCTTTTGATGTTGAGGACACCGGAACTGCACACAGTCCTCCAAGTGAGGTCTCAGGAGAGCAGAGTAGAGGGGCAGGATCACCTCCCTCGACCTGCTGGTCACGCTGCTTTTGATGCAGCCCAGGATACGGTTGGCTTTCTGGGCTGCGAGCGCACACTGCATAAGCAATGCAAAAAAAAATGAAGGGAACTGACTAAGCATCCACACAACCACAGTGTGTGAGCAGCATGGCACCTGAGCTTCATGGCAGGTGTGCAACTAAATGTACTCTTCACCCATTACCTTCTAAATCGGATATGAAGGCAGTGAACTGCTAAAATGAAGAAACTTCAGCTAATGATGTTGTCTTGTCCGAGCCTGCCATGAAGTAATAATGCAATTAGGAGAGGCAGTCTGACTAATAAGAAGATTGCCATTGTGGGCTGTAGGAAGGATTTTCTCACCACTTCTCAGAAAAGGGAGGCTTTTTTTTATGGTGTGAGCTGTACAAAACCATGTCCTTGTCAAAGCCAGGCAGAACGCAAAGGATGTGTCCTGAGACGTGCCCTGGGAGATGCTGTCAGGCTGATGGTGATGTTGTCCTTGGCAGTCTCTTCTGGAGGGCTTAAGCTTGTTGACACAGAATGTGTGACAAGACCAGCCTTGCACATGGGTTGAAGGGGAACTGCAAACCAGATATGGGTTAATGTGTGTGAGGGGACGTTGCAGGCCTGCTCCCAGCTTGCTGGCCCCCATGCATGGGCACCTACGCAGGCAGAAATGACAGCACTTCATTCCCTGTGTCTCTTACTGACTTCTCAGCTTCCTCTTGAGCCAGATGCTTTCAGGTATTATGACATTAAAAGGCAATTCCTCCCAGACGGCTTTAGCCATCTCAAGCTTGCATGTCTCCAAGGTATTTCTTTCTTCTCCCTTCAAAGAGGCACCTCTGGTGGAAGACTATTCTGCAACCTCATTTGAGAATATGATGAATCTTTCTGTTGACACCTCTCTCACGGTTTGCCTTCATCAACTAACCTGGACTGGTGTAGTGGGTTGACCTTGGCTGGTCACGGGTGCCTACCAAGCCGGATACTCCCCTCCTCAACAGGATGGGGAGGAGGGGATAAAAAAAAGATGGAAAAAACCCCCGTGGGTCAAGATAAAACCAGTTTAATAAAAGCAAAAGCAATGGCCACACATAGAAACAAAAAAAACAAAAGGCTTATTCTCTACTTCCCACAAGCATGCAATGTCCAGCCACTTCCCTGGAAACGGGGCTTCAGTATGTGTAGTAGTTCTGGAAGACAAATGATGTAATAAAGAATTCCTTCCCCCTTCTCCTTTCTTTAAGCTTTTATTGCAGATCAGATGTCATATGGGGTGGAAAATCCCTATGGTCAGTTGGGGTCAGCTGTCCTGGCTATGTCCTCTCCCAAGATCTTGCCCAGCCCCAGTCTATGGGTGATATGGAAACGCTGGAGAGAAACCTTGATGCTGTAGAGCACTGCTTAGCAGTAGCTGAAACACTGCTGTGTTATCAGCCTCTTTCTAGCTGCCAATACAAAGCAGAGCACTATGAGGACTGCCATGGGGAAAAGTAACTCCATCTCAGCTGGATGCAATACAAATGGACATCAACTTTTTCGGTGGCTAAGGTCAGGTGAAAGAAGAGCCACCATGGATATTCCAAGGCCCAAATTCCTCTGTGGGATTAGCAGCCTTGGATCAGCACCCCTATTTGAGAATATGAATCATGATTTCAAATGTTTTTCAATGTTTAAGGTTTTGGGTTGGGATAGCTGCTGCTAAAAATACATGCTAAAGCCTCCTCTCTTGGGCAGCAAATTCACTTAAGTAGGGATGAAGACCTGGCTCCTAGTTGTGTTCTTTTCTTTTTGATGAAAACAGAGCTCCTTGTTCCTGAGCCCCAAATGAGACTTTATGAGAGAAAATAGCATTTGGGCATGTCTGCTCCATGCTCCAAATCACCCCCCCACTGGTGTAACCACTGTGATTATTGCATGCACCCCAGAGAGCCAGGGACAAGCAGAAACATGGTTGAAATGGAAGCCCTTATCTGTGCAGGGCTGAAGTCTCATCCCTCAGGATAGTCCTGCTGATCCAAAGCAAACCAATTGCTCTTCAAAATGGCTTTGAACTGGGGAGAGTTTAACGGTGAAAACAAAGCACTCCAGCCATGCTTCTCCCTGTTTTCCTAAAGGATGAGAGGTCCAGGCGTTTGTGTGGATCTTTTCACGCAGTTCTATCACTTTTACCAAAGCAAGAGCTGGCAGCTATTTTTATGGGGAAAGCTGCACAGCTTGCACAGTAGTTTAGTTTTTCAAAGCAGTCTAGGGGATTTCATACACATATCTTCCATTTGCTTTAATACACTCTCACTTTAATGAAAGATATGTGTCTGAATCCTCCAGGCTGCTTTGGAAGTCTCAGTTATAGGGTCTAATTTAAAACCCACTGAGATCAGGTCTCTTCACTGACGTCAATGGGTTTTGGACAGTCCCAGTGTGAAGGATGTTTCTTTATTGGATGTGCCTGTAAAGGTAGAATCTAAGCCTGTTCACAATGACCCATTCTTCATTTCAGGAAGGTTTCACTAGTCCTTACTAATGGCCACAGCCATAGAGCAGTAGCATTTTCCAGGCTGCCTGGTGATGAATGATTAAACAGCTACAAATACAGTGAAGTCTTTAGTGCAATCGCTATTAGAAATGAATAGGGCAGGGGGGTAAGGTTACCTGAGAGACGTCTGTAGTGATTATGAGGGTCAAAGAGGATGCCCAGAAGCAGAAAAAAGATACTGAGATGGTAGTTTAAAATGAAAGTAAAGGCCAGAAACATGTTATATACTCTCTTTATACACAGCTTAGTTTCTGGGCTACTTCATCTACTTCTGAAACATTCAACATGAGCTTCAGCTTGAAAAAGAGCAGTAGAGAACACTGATATTCTCAAAGGTACAGAAAAGTCTTTCAGGGACCTGTTTGCTTTCACTTTCAAGCACTTGAGGTTAAGCTGCTTGCCAGAAAAGATTCCCCCACAGATCAGACCAGCAGGGACTGTTTTCATTTGGAAATAGGAAGAAGGAAAAAGAAAGAAGACCATGGGAAACATGGAGTGTTTGTTTTTCTTTGCATGTGGGATGTAATGCTGTCTCTCGGGTCCCTCATAATTTTCAGGCAGTGATGCCTGATTCCTCAGGCAGGAGGACATAGTTTGGTGTCCACAAGTGTCCAAACTGAGGGTCTTACATTCTTTATGAGCTGATGCGGAGCATTTGGTGTGGGCCATGAAGAATATAAGAGTTGAATCTTGTGGGCCTGGGGAAGCACTGCAGAGAGACAGCAAAGATACTTCTCATGGTCCGGGGAATGGGCTCAACTTATCTGTGGCTCTGGCTGCATTCACAGCTGAGAAAGAGTAGTATGACTGTTCTGATGCCAATTGAAAGGCTGAGGGGTTTAATTAATAATTTAATAGACTAAGTCCCCAGAGCACTGGACCACTTATTAGCTCCAGAAAGTTGCAGAACCTGAGGTTTAGGTTACTCTGAATTTCTTGCCAGCCCTTTGAGAAAATCAAGAACAGGATAATTAACAGCTGTGTATTGTAAGCAGCAGACAAAATTTCCATAGTTGTCTTCTGGGTTTTAATTTGTCTTTTTTCCCCATGAGTTTTTTCCCCATTCTGACCAATGAACAACACTCATCTATTGGAAATAACTGCAACTGAGAATGGAGCATCATTATCAGGAGGTATCTGTGGGCTGAGGTCATGGTCCTGTGAATTTAAATTATGCAGATGTATGTTTTCAGACCTCTTCTCAGCTCTGGAAATGTACTCTATCATTAGGAAATTCCAGGAATCACTTGACAGGCCTGGGTGTGAGGTGCAGAACAAAGAACCCATTATTTCTATGAAAAGAAGTCAACTTTTTGAACAGTTCTCATGTTTCCAGGCTTTCCAGAGAGACTTGCATCAAGAAACTGTACCTATTTGCGCATTTGATATTATGTTCTTTAGCTTATGTTGCTAAAAAGAATATGAATCATTTGAACATCATCAAGAAAATCAATGGATCTGACTGAAAGTGCAGAGTTCTCTTCTAAACCAAAAGCAAAGTCTGCTCAAGCAAGGAGTTAATTTCTCAGCAATGTGATGTTACTACATTGACGATGCATAGAATTATGTGGTCACAGAATATAAAAGGGGTCTTCCACTGAAACTGGAAAACAAAGGATGCTGGACTTAGGAGAAATATCCACCTTGGCACTGCTTGCTCCTCTCTAATTGTAGTTCCTAATGATTCACAGTCAGATATTTTGGATTTGTGTATGTGTCTGCCTACGTACGCATTTGTACACACTTATATCTATACTGTCACACACCTCCCCCACACTCTTATTTAGGAACATGAATCCAACTTGTGAGCGCAGAACACCCCCCTAATATTTTAAAAAGCAGTGGTAAGGTGTCAGAGAATTGTTGTGACAGGTTGTTGTGACAGGTTAGTCAGAAAACTGACGTGTTAGAGAGAAGCATCATATCCATCTGAACATGCTGGAAAACTGACAAGATGGCAGTTACATGTACAATTTGGAAGGAAGTATATAGGCATATATATTATAATCCCACTATAAGACTTCTGGCTATGTTACAGTATTTCTCCATATATCTATACGGAACTAGATAATCTTCAGGTCCTTTCCAGCCCTAACTATTCTATGATTCTATATGCAAGTTTCATCCATACTCTGGATTAGCTGTCACAAGATAAAAACTAGTTCTGCCTTGTTGACTTTAACAGAGCTATCCAAGTTATAATGGCTGATTATGCGCTGTACTATATGTTTAAAATATGCCTCTACATAGATCTTCTTTCTGAGGTATTTAGGTTGTTATTTTGGAATTCAAACTACCTTTAAAATCTCAGTTGTGATGTCAGTTCCTCTAATTTTTCCTGACTTCAGTGCAAGGAGAACATTTATTTATCTGTATGTCTGGACAACATAATTTGGATTGTAGGTTTGATGTTATAGCATCAACAACCTTGATTCTTTCCAAAGATGCTGATTTGGATGGCTCAGAAAATTGTTCTTAATACATACATATTTTCTCTGTAAACTGAAAGAGCTGCTGTTAGTAATCAAAGGTGATTTTTACACTTGTTCTGTAGGTAGGTTTGGTGTTTAGGGCGTTCTATACAACCCTATATATACATCAGTAAAATCAGCTTTTTTGCTTATCTCTCCCAGAACAGAGATGCAAGTTAGATGCCATCAGAAGATAGTGCTGCTGCTTTTCTTAACATGCTTGTCCCATAGAAAAAAAAAAAAACCAAAACAACTTACTTTTTTTTCCATTTAATTTCTGTGGCTGTTTGGTCTAAACTAACACACAGAGAAAAGCAATAACATGGATATCAACTGTAGGGGAAAGAAAACACCCACTCATCAATGCTCTCTCATACTACTTCTGCCAGATTTAATTTCAGACTACTCAATTTTTATCCCATCTCAAATATCTCATTTCATCTGAAGTTTCTGTGGTATTAGAAGAAAGAAGAGCCAGAACCTAACATTTATGGACAAAGTCTCATAGCCTTTCTTTCTCATCCTTGTTTTTGTTTTTGTTAATTCCCTTCCTGTTTTCAGAGAAGCAGAGCCATTTCTCAAACAGTATCACAGGGAACAACTACTTGAGGACTGAGCCATGCGCCAATATCTGTGCCAAGTCCCTGGTAGGGTAGGGAGCTTTTGAACCATCCCATTGCTAATCAAACAATCTGGCAACATTCTTCCAACCCTGTCCTTGTCATCTGCTGCTCACTCTGCAAGCACACTCAATTAGCTCGGCATCAGATTCTCCCTGCTGTGCGCAAAGTTTCTTTGCTACCAGCCAAAGGAAGCAGGGATGGGCTGATTTAAAAATCTTGGCTCATCTTATCGGCACATGACAAATATAATGCTCAAATTAGTCTTGCAAGTCACTTTTTTCTAACTAGAAATCACTTTCTGCAATAGCCCATGACATATTTTTATTCTGCTTTATATCTTTCTAGCCCACCGGTCTGTTTTTAATATCCCAGGCTCACTTTCCCAGCCTCGTTTTTAGGGTTTCATTCTGAAAAGGGGAACAGTTTAGGAAAGTGTTCAAGTAGACAAGTACATTCTGCTGCTTTCAGGCCAATTACCTGTGTTTTTAATGTTCAGGTTATGGTCATGTCATGGAATTAGTTTTCTCTTCCTGAACATAGAGTAGTGCTATCTCCTCTGCATACAATGGTTCTCAGAGGTTTAGCTGCCTCTTTGCTCTGCAGTCATTGTTTCCTTCTTGCTTCTCCTTCTCACCGCAAAAAGCAGAGCAGGAAGAAAATTATGAAATCAGAAATCCCCTTGGACAACTCATATCCAGGGTGAAGAATTGCTACTCATAAAGCACTCCTGGAATCATTCCCATGTGCAGGGAAAGGTCAGTGAGTGTGCCTTTGGAGAGCTTTTCCATAGGGGTTGATAATTTTCAGTGACATAAGGCTTCCCAAGAGTATATGGCAAAAGGAAAAGCGCCTTGAAAACCAGCAGCTCATTCTCTTTTGGGCTAAAGGCCACCCTGTCAAGTTTTGAGAGCACAAACAGGGCTAAAAACATCCAATCTTTTGATTATATTACTGTTAGAAGCAGGCCACATGGGTACTTAACCTCATGGGGTTAAGGCATCTAAATTTATTTTGAATAAAATGGATGCCTGTGGATAACAGGCATCAAATCAAGTTTCTGCAGCAGTGACTTTATAATTTAAAAAAGAATAATTTTCAAAACATTAAAAAGGGCTGAATCTTAGAGATTAAGCCTTCACAATAAATATATGGATTAAGTATTGTTAAGGATCATGGAGCTAGGCTGCTTTACCCATCCCTGATAGTACCTTAGTTAATAAAATACACAGTAACTCGGCTAGTATCAGCGTGCATTATCTCTTTGAACTGGATTGAACCAGAGCAATGGGCAAGACTACTTACAAGGAGATGCAATAAATAGAACGTAACATGTGCATCATAAAACAGGTACTGTAGAGAACAATAAAAACCACAGACTTGCTGTTGAAGTTGGAACCTTTTAGGTAGAGCTTTCTTTGGCCTTGGATTGAAATTTCATCTTGCAAGGGGACGCTGGTTCGTTTTTTCTTGATACCTACACCCTTCACAGGTAGGAAATAAAACCCTAACCCTACCAAACAAGCTATATGGAAGGAAAAATACCCAAAATTCCTGACAAGATTGAGGTTTCACAGAGAAATCTTGATATGGGCCAGCTGGTGATTTGCTCTTTGGTTGAAATCTTGTGATTAAGAGGACAAAGTGGGGGTTAATATCAGCTCTATAAATGAAAACCATAGGAAGACGGGTACATATATCTGTAGAATAGACAAGCAGCTTTTAAAATCATTTCCCTAGAATAAAAACCTCGAGACCTGCAGTTTCAGTGATTCAGCTAATAACAACAGTGATTGATTTAGCTGAGAGCTCAGAGGAGCAAGTTGCTGCTATCTGACAGTTCTGTTGTGTGTCAGCCAAGTTGTGATAACTCCCTCTGAGCAAACTGGACTATCATATGTGAATGCTGCTTTCCATCAGCAGGCTCAACTGAGGGCATTCATGAGGGATCTGCTGCAGGGTAGGACCAGGCACACAGCCAGGTGCTGAGGAACTGCTGACACCAGATCATGCCTGTGGCTGACCCCCAAGCTGCTCACAAATCACACCACTTTTCTCAAAGCACCCCATTTCCAGGTTCTACCTCACCCATTTTCAGATAACAGTGATTTGCACAACATGAGGAATTCCGCTTGCTGCTGGTTTGCTTGAGTGGTATCACGGTTTCATCGAAGAAGAAAACCCAAGGTAAAGTTATAGTTGGAAAATTTGTTCATTTCTAAAGAAAAAAAGTGAAGGCATTTGAAGGGGAACTCCTGATACAAAGCCTGCTGAAATCAGTGGGACTCTTCACAGACTTCTGAGATTGCTGGGTTTTATGATATCAACTGTCGCTATACATCTGAGTTAGAAGGCACATTCAGACCAGTTATCCATTTACTGGGAGGGCTGTCTTCCCTTAAAGTTAGTTTGTTACCTCAGGGAAAATATCACTCTAAGTTCACCTGCTCATTCTTATAAGAGCACTCCATCCTGAGTTGTACGTTAACTTTTTTCTGTACTGCATTTCCTTGCAAATAATAAAGAGCAAGGCCCCTGTAAAGCAAACATGGTGTCTTGCTTTCTCTGCTTTCAGTGTGGTATGTTCCCGGCAAGTGATAACGCATTGAATACATTAAGCAGCATTATAAGCTCATTTTTTGGTAGCTAAAACTTGTTGCAATTTGGATTATTAAGCTATTCTCTATGCAGCATTGTCTTAGAAGAAAACATATTAAAAGGCTATAAAAATTGCTGATACCACATTTGTTGTCTGAAAATAATGGCTGTCACTGGAGACAGAGATATTGGATCTTGGCAAATTAACCTCACAACTAACAATTAAAGCAACATGTCTGCTGAGGCCCTAGCTTCATAACTTGATTTGCAGAAGTAAATTTCTTTATGAATTTCAAGCTTGCAATGCTGGGTAAATGTGGAACATATAGCCCCATAGAGTTAGGCCAACTTTCCCCCATCCAGGATCCTGTTTCTACAGATGAGTATAAGAGCAGGGCAAATGCATCATATTTCCACAACTTTGGGAAGGCTGCTTTCCCAAATTTCAGTTACTTTCAGTTTGCATATTAGTGGAGTGGGAGAGGATGACCAAGGCTTCCAAGGGATATTTCTTCTATACGTTTCTCCAATTCCTTTTGAAGCCATATACTTTTATCCCTTACTAAACCATATCCTGCAGCAAGGAGAACTCTATATTGTGTGAAGTATAGACTTTGCCTTGTTTTAAACCTGCTCCCTGTTAAGAAACTATAAACACCCCTTAGTCCATGTTTTGCCAGAGGAAAACCTTTCTTAAGCCACACAAGATTTAATAGACCACTATCATGTATCACCTACTTGTTATTCATCCCTGTTCCAGACTAGGCACCAAACTGATATACTCCTTTTTCACGTGTAAACTGCCTTGCACCACCTTAAAAGCATTGAGATCTTATGAAATTACCCAGGTGAGGGTGAGTTCAACCACAAAAAAGTACTGAATGTGGTATGTAACCAGAGAACCTTACAATTGTTATAAACATAAACCAATAAATTGTTTCTGCTCCTATGTCAACAATTAGCCATGTCTTATGACTAAGATTAATATGAACATACTCTAGAGGAACTACTACATAGTTCCTCTATAACTCTCTTCTGGCTACGCGTCTGTCTTGTAGCTACTGTAGCTGCCTAGTTGGGGGGGACTATGCACAAAGCAGCAGATATCTCAGCCAGCACTTTGTAATGATAACTGGATATAACTGTTTCTCTTAAGCATAAAATAAAAATATGAAACTAAAACGTAGAAGAACTGGATTTGAAATTCTAATGAGAGAACTATCTCTTGTAGCAGTATGTTTCATACTTAAACACCAGTTTAGTGTCCCACCACTTCTGGGGCAGGGAGTGAGACCCACTCGGTGCCCTGCTGAACCAGAGCATGTGGGACAGAAAGTTAGATTAACAACAAGAAGACAAACCCTTCTCATGGGGAACTGTGAGGTGCTGCAGAGCTTTTTATAGCAGCACAAAGAAGTGTAAACCTTCTTGATCCCGTGTGTCTTTCCATTAGCAAACATTTAAGCTGTGTGATATTTGACATTGCTTTCTGTAAATATGTAAAGGATCAGTCAGATGCTTTTGAGGCTGGAGCCTAAAATTCTGGGGGATTACACCAGATGTTTCACCATTGCCTACTGCTACAGGGACTGCAGAGGTTTACTTTTTCACATTTTCAACAACTGTACAAATATGAAAAGGAAACTTTCTACTTGTCACACTTGCCATGAAAAGGAAAATGAGGATCAGGAAAATGTCCATGTTGGGGTATTAAAAGTTGTTTTAACCATCTCTGGACAGCTCTCTTCTGCAAATCCCATTCCTGTATATGGGTAATTCTTTCTCTGTTTTTCATTTCTGCTTTACATATTTTTATAAAGATGGTCTTTGGATGTATAGTTCTCAACTATGACTCAAAGCAAATGCTGCATAAACCCCTGTAGATTAAACAGCACTGATTTAATTTGAAAGCATCTCAGGTCTTGTGGAGCAGCTGGAGAACTAAAAAGTCTGGCCAGAAGGGTGCAGATGGAGCTGGCTGTCTCAACACTGCACCCTAGATTACAGCTATCATGTAGACCATAAAAATGACAGCCAGGAAACACATTGCATACATCATTCAGCTGGGAATTTAATTCAATGTTTCATGAAGAAGAAGGAAAAGGTCACATCTAATACACAGCAGAGAAGAAGAAAAATTTCTCCCAAGGAGATTCTGGCAGGAAAGGTCCCATTCAAACTTTTCTTATAGGAATAATTCTTTTTTTCCTTGGGGAAAAACAAGTGTAAGTGAAACTTTTCTTACTTTCTTTAATTGTAGAACAGTTCCCTATCAGGTAGAAACTGAAAAAAATGGTCAGAAATTGATGGACAAGATGCTTTCTTTTTGAAAGTAATATCATCACTTTAAAATAACACTCAAGGAGGGAGTGTTGCTTTAAAGTGAAAAGTAGCACTTAACTTTGAAGCTGCTAATGTCAGCTATGCGGAGATGCAGCTTTTATAATGATTTCTAAGTGGGAAAAATAGTGGAAAAAAAAGACCTTTTGAAAATGAGAGTATTAAAATAGTAGTGTTTTGAGCAAGAAAAGACCTCCACCTTTTCATATGAGAACTCCTTTCAGCAGGTGATTATTACACCTCTTGCTATTAAAACAGTATTTTGGACTTGTCGGAAAGGGACCTAGTTCACCTGGCAGTATTAATATCACCACTGCTGATCACTTTCCTCTGAAAAAAAATGCACAGAAAGTAGAACTAAACTCTGTTCTTTCACGGCTCAACATTATAGAGGCATAAAGGAAAAACTGGCCAAAGATCCCACCCAAAGCCCATTAAAAATCAATTAAAAGCTTTGCAATGGGCTTCCAGTGTGGGTTACCTCTCCACTGACTATAAATGAAATTCATCTGTCAGGCAGTAATAATACAGCGATATAATTAACTTGGTTTCAATACAATCACTTTAACTTTCATTAAAAGTGATGAGTTTCTTTCAGTTAGTGACAAAGTATTTTGTTGTTATTTGCTTTTTTGCTGTTGATAAAATAAATAAATCCTTTTTTGGTTAATTTCCTCCTGGACTAGTAATTGTTGCTGTAATGGGGTCTGACTTCCAGGGTCATGCTTGCAGATGTAGTGACAAATAGGGACATCTGTAGAACGGGGGAATAACAGCTGTTTCCTCAGCGGAGCCAGGAGTATGCACATTTCACCCAAAAGTCAATGAGAACTCAATGCAGTATTGATTCTGCCTCAACAGCTCTATGGTCAGAAAGCTAGCGTTACAATAGAGATTGCACAAGTTTCCAAACAGAAATGGGCAGGTGGGGGGCAAATGTGGGTCTGGAGTCTGGAGATACCAGGACTTTGGGTCTCGTTCTTCCAAAAACTCCCTGACAGGCAGGTTTGTTTTGTACCTGAGGATTTCACTGGGCTTTGGAAATTCAATAGCTCTCATTGACTTCTCAGTGCCATGGTTGAATTGTGCCTTCTCTTGGGGCAAGAACTAGCAATGAGCAGCATCTGCCTCCTCTGCTGCTGTCCTTTCTTTGTCACCAGAATCTCAGGACACTTCTGACTGTCTAGTTGTGGCTTCTTTCTAGTCTGAATTTCCCATCTAACCAAGATGACAGGAAGGTAGAGAGATTGTTCGCTCTTCTCCTAAGTATGTAATGCTTCTCACCTGTGCATCCTAATGGAAATTACAGAGAAGAGCTTCACCAAGCCACAGCAAGGGGGAAAAGAGCATTAAATAAAGATGAGTCTGCACCAAGTGGAGCTAAGAGGAACTTGGCAGATTTGACTCGCATAGGTTCACATGAGCACCTTCATCTGCGATCCACTGAACAGCTGCCAAAGACAGAAGTCACAGGGGCTCCTTCAGCCTGGGCTACAGAGGAGGAGAGTCCAGTCAGAGCGTGAATTTCCATTGCATTCACTCCCTGCCACATTGGTATGCATGTTAAGGTTTACATTCCTCTTCCCCTTCTTTTACTTTTCAATCTCTTTTCTGAAAATACGTAAAAGAAAGTGCACAGTTTCCAACTGGAGACAATAGTCAAGGGTAGAGTATAGTCAGCTTGCGAAGAGTCCTGCTATGGACTGGTTTTGTCCTAGTAAACTATCTGTATTCTTTGAAAAGGCAGGAAATGTTTGGAAGTATGAAGGTCATAGTGCACAGTCACAGAAAAGTCACAGTATAGTGTTAGACTGTATTATGACACGAAAAGTTAGAAAAAGGTTCAGATAGATGCACCTTTAAGCATAAAAATAGCACTAAATAAATAATGGTCTTATGAGGGACAGACTAAAGAGTCAGGAGAGGAATTTTGTTTGTATTGACCTGGAGGAATTTAGAGAAATAGAGCAAAGGATTAAAAAAGGTATATATATGAATTTTTAATCTGGTGAACCTGTTCTGGTTTCACATTATTTAACAGTTATTTTAATATTAAAATTTAGCTTCACTTTTAATGGGGTAAAAATGGCATTTAGAAGGTAATTAAACAAGAAATGTTCCAGTTTGAGAAACCCACCATTAAGATGTGATCATGTCCCTGCCAGTTGTTCCTTCCCGCCCCTTGTTCGTCTCCAAGATATGCCACGTAACACATTCACAGCCTTCAGCTTCTCTGAAAATCCACATGGAGGTGAAATTTCTGTTCATCTGAGAGGGCTTCCTGAGGTCTCCCAAACCTGATACCAGATGTATGGCTTCTGCTTTGTTCTACATGAGGAGCTCTCTGTATCATGGACAAATCCTCCAGTGTGTAGCCAGTATCTTACCACCCTTGTTCCCAGAAGGCCAAGTTGGTCTCCTTTGCTTGGACAGATGATGACTGGGCTGGTACCTACAGCCTGCTGAGCTGCATAACATGGCACTTCCAAAAGAAAAGAACCAGGCATTGGGCAGTGGTCCATTTTTGTAACTGTGAAGGAGCAGAAAGGGTACCAGTGTCAGCAGAAAAGAGTAGGCAGCATCTTCTTCAAAAAAAGTCGGGAAGTCTTTGCAGATTTCACTTCTCGGCCTCAGTCTCATGTTTGCAGGAACCCTCACTTGCAGGTCCAACTTGAATAGTTCCTTCCTCATCTTTTTGTTCTTTCTGGTCCTTGCTTTGTGCTTGCTTTGAACCCAGCTGAGAAGGCTGCAGCTATTCATGTCCTGTTTTCCAGTGACACCTATTAAAACGGGAATAATAAGACCAGTTGGCAGAAGTAAGCAGGAGCTGGCGTGAGAGGAGAAATAATGTTTTACTGCCCTGTTAGGTACTTGGAAGCAGGGTAAAAGATAAACTTCACCCTTTAAACTCTGATTTAGGTCTCTTCTGCATAGGATTCCCTTAGGATGTCTTTCTTCATTCTGGGCAATCTTTAATGTATGCGATGGTTGGCAAAGAAATGCCTTCTATAAATCTAGCTTAGTATTCAGCAAATAATATCCAAAAGGCTGAATGATACTCTAATTAAAACCTTTTTGCCTTAAACTTCCTCTGCACTATATCTTTTGGCATCATCTCAGATGTTATCCCACCCGATTTCTCCTGCTGCCCATGGATTTGACACCAGCTCAATAAGTCAGCATGCGTTTTGCAGGGAATAGCAGGTCTTTAGGCTCTGACCTCTGAGCATGACCCATGGGCTGAGTTAGCAGAAGGTTTTTGACTGCTGAGCTCAGAGTCACAAGTACAAACCCACTGGGCTTGCAGCATGAGGCAAAGTAACCTGAGGATGAGAGGTGAAATATTCTGTCAGTATTCTGCTCCAAGGCAAAGCCAGCTCCCACTGCAGAGCTGTGAGCAGGAGGTGCTCAAGGCTATGAAGCCACTTGCAGCAGGGCACTTCAAGTGAAACATGCCTGTGAGACAGGGCAGTTTTTGTTCCTGGATGTGGGTTTGGTTGTTAGAAGTATAAGATGGGCATGCCTAGCCCCCCTAGACATAATAAATCCTACATGAGGATTAGTGGCTTCTGAGTATGGCTTGGTTGCATGCAAGATGATTGTATTGTCTCAAATCCATTTGCACCTGCTGAGATCAATTTTGCATTTTTGTTGTGGTACCTTTAAAAAATCTCAAACAACCCTCTTTCCTCAATATTTAACATGGTCAAGAGAAAGGAAAACCTGAGTCCATGGCCCGCCATGAAGACTGAGGTATTGTTTTCCCTGCTGTCTAACACATCCTTACATCCACCTTTTTCTCAAGCTTTCATGTGGAAGTGGAGGCAGAGATCAGCTTTCCACCAAGAGCCTGGCATGGGGTGGTACGGATGAGTTTGATTTCTCAACACTGCAGCCACTTGCACTGTGGCAATATATAATTAAGGACTCAGGAGCAGTTTCTCGCTCACAGTCCAGGATTAATGTCAGAGAGGATTGTATCATCACTGCTTTCAACTCGTCAGCCCCTGTCAACTCTCATGGGCATCTGAAGACTGTGTTGCCCTCCTCATGCTTTGAGGCTTTCAGGATTTGAAAAAGAAGCTCAGAAATTATGTCCTTTATTTGAAAGCTTTCTTTTCCACCAATTTATTAAACATTTTATATATATATATATATATACACACACACATATATAGAGATGTCAGGAAAATAATACGGTGGATATGAAGTCTTTAGGCCAAGTGCTAAAATTAAGTCATGATGATGTAACCAATATTAAAATGGAGGGAATATTGGTTTCCTTGCATAACAGATTTACCTAGATATATTAATTCAGCATTCAGGCACCCACATGCAGGGTGTCCTAGGTGACCTCTTCCCCCTCCACCATATAAGTTACAGACTGAAATGTAACTAAAATGCTTGAGAAGAAAGTGCTGGGGAGGCAATTTCCTACCAACGCCTCCAACCTGGCAGCCCAGCACACATTAGCTTTCCACTATTGCTGTTAGCACACACAAATTACTCCATTTTCTATGACTGACAGTAAAAATGTGCAGCTTTTGCTGAAAAACAGTAAATAAGGTGTGGGGCCAGCTTCTTACTGAGAAAATTAATGCAAAGCATTATTTAGTGTTTTGTAAGACTAAGTTGAATTTACCTAAGGGCTGTGGGGCAGCTTTAGCTCCAGGTACTCCATGGTTCTTCTGCGGCCGTGCGTGGCAGGCATCTGGATCTCTTAGAAGCCCTCCTCTTGTGAGAGCTGCTGTGGGGTGGAAATCTCAGTTTTTCTGGTCAGCTTTATCTTCTACACAATTATTTTCTACTTTAGTCTCAGAGTTCTTTGCTTAAATTGCAACAGAAGATACGTCTAAATCTGTTTCATGCTTTCCTTTTTGTCCAGTCCGGCTGTGATTTACTGGACTCTGTTAAACGCAAATCTCTGGCTGGAAAACCCAAGGCTGTGTGCTTGAGTGGAGATCAGTGTTGGCTGAGATTTTATCGGGAGGGAGCCTGTCTTGTTTCAATACAGCTCATCCTTAAAGAGTGCTTGCCACCTTCTGGTTTGAGAAAGGATTACAACTTTACTCTTGGGTATATTGAGGAAATCTGCTGTAAAAATGCTGACCCTGGTCCTAATCCCCCTGAAATGGATGAGAGATTCTCAAGGTGTCATAATGCTGCTTGGAGAGTTCTGAAGTGAAAGGACAGCTTCTTTTATTTTCTTTTAGACAGAAGGACACCGTGACATCTGGCAAGAAACAAATAAAAGTGATCTTTTAACTGAAATATTTGATTTGATACTATTTGCATTGTTGGAGAATGCCCTTTAACCATTACATAAAAAATTCAGGAAAAGTACTGAAAGTGAGAATAATGAAAAATTAATCTTATAAGCGGAATAGGTACAAATCCTTCAAAAGGAAAAGAACTTTGAAGCTGGGAACTTTTTCTTCACAAAGCTGTTTGCAGATTCTGAGCAGTCTGAGATGTTTCTGTTCAATCTTGTCAGCTGTCGGCAGACTGCCCAATTTCAGTGATGACACTTAAGAGTATTATATGTGCCATTTGTATGAGAAGAGGATCTATGTTAGCTCTAAACAAGCCACTTCACAATTATGGCTACTCAAATAATATGAATAAGCATCAGTGCTAAAAATCAAAGCGCCAAATCTTTCCCAGTCATCTGCAGTTTACTTAGATGAAAGAATTCCGTGAAGCACATATGTAATGGAGGTTGGTACACGCTTATTGTAATGGATGTCACATTTGCCTGGCTTCATGTAATTCATGCTTAATTTCAGATTTCACAGTACTGTCCAAAAAAATCATTTCTATTTAATTGTACAGAGATCCTAATTGAAGGCACCAGAGTATCTGAAAGTGCTCCAGCAGTGCGTGGAGCAATGTGACTAACATATGCCATTTGTTTGTTCAATTTGTTCCTTCCCAGCAAGGGACGAACGGGCAGTGAAACAGTTCTTTTTGTATGTGCATTTTTATGTCACGCACATAGAATTATGTTTATATTGGAAAAGGCAGGTCAAAACTAATGTTCCCCACAGAGGGAGAATGGCAGTGAAGTTTCAATGTTCCTCAGTACTTGGCAGTTCACATAAGCTTTCTGGCCCAAAACTGGTTGGTTGTTTTCTTAGCTCTAACTTGGGCTTATGTCTTCACACCTGTAGCATAGTCCTTGTTTGTTTTTGTTAATTAAAGCAGACTTTGCTATAACTCACCACTGATCACTGCTTGAGTGATGACTGTGGCCATGGTGCGGTGAGCAGCAGCTGGTTGTGACTCACTAAGAAGAAGGTGTGGGAAGAGAGGCTGAAATTTGGAGGAATGTCAGCAGGTATGGAATAATTCAGTGATGTGCTGTAGAACTCCTTGCTGAGGATGATACATCTCTGTGGATGCTAAAATCTACAGAGAATACACAAAAGGACTGGAAAAACAGAAAAAAATGAAGTCGTGGCTTTTATGTAGCACTGTTTTTATGCAGAAGAGCTGGGGGTAAAAGCTCTGCCAGTTCTTTCTGACCATCACAAGAAGGCAAAACAGGGTCAGAAACAGAGGGAACAAAGGAAGAAAAAAGGAACAAGAGGTCTCTGAGGCACAAAGAAATATTTCTGCCCCTTTTGTACTTTGCAGCCAAAGTTCATTTACTCCCAGGCATTTGCTTGGGGCAATGCTCTGAGTTACAATAACATCTTGAAGATGTGCAGCCCAGACACCAAAGAACAGTTAGCTGAAGAAGCAGCTGACTGCTGACCCAAGTGACTGAGTAAGTGATGGCTTTTCTCAGTTTTGCCCTAAACCTTCACAAATCACTGCTGGGCCCATTTTGGAATGGTGAGATTTTGGCAGGGCATCCTTCCCTGACCAGAAACGGCATCAGGTTTATGAAAAGCAAGATCATCCCATCTAGGTTAATTCCTCCCACTCTCCCTACCCAAATGAAAAATCACAGTTCTTCATTATCAGACTCTCTTGACAGAGCCCTAAAATACATGGGGACCAGAGGGAGTGTAGTTTAAAAGCTAGAAACTTCCTCCTGCACAAGCTACTGCTGTGTGTTGCAGTACTGATAGCCAGGAGAGCCCTGCAGTAGCATGTGTGAAACAGGTCTCTCCTCCTCACATTTGGCGCATAAATTAACTTCTTGTTTCTTTGCACTGGCTGAGCCAATTTTCCTGCCTTCTGTTCAGCCATATGAAAATTACTGATAGGAAACATGTTAACTTAAGAAGCTTTTTTTGTCATGTCTCAAGCTCCATTCATTTGCCAAACCAAAACAGGGTACATTTTTTCACTAAATATTTGAGTTGACTGTCAATAACAAATCTGACTGGCCATATTATAGACAGAACAATTGTGTTTGAGCCTTCACTGACTGTGTGATTTGTTAATTTAGGAATTAATTTTGCTACCCAAAGAAGATCAGATATTGTGACTGCAACAACAAAAGCTCTCTGCAGGTCTGCAAGGTCTCGGGTATCTACCATCACACCACAGTCTATCCACCAAGGACGAAACCCAAATTCATTTGTCTGAAATAATATTTGAACCATCCAGAACAACACAAATCTTTGGATGCTGAATAATCTCTAATAATGATTAAGGAATCTGTACATTTTGCAGCATTTCTTTGTCTTTTTTAGGATCAGTTTGCTGACTTTTCAGGTTTATTCATGTGAATCATTCCTGCTCTGTAGGTCAAGTGATAGCCATTTTTAGAGCACTGTGGAAACAAAATTTCATTGCTTTGGCTGGTCACTTGTATCTGTTCATAATTTGGTTGAACATATTCTGGAATTTGGGGACAATATATTTGTAATTCCCTCTTGGCAAATGTTTTTTTATTTAATGCTTTCTTAAATAAACTAGTTTCCATGGATGTTCCTGCCAATACACTTGTTTATTCAAAACTTTGCCCTTTATCCAAATTGACCCTTATTTGTCAGTCAAAATGGACAGATGGAGGAGGTCAGCATTTTCTGGGGTCAGGCTATAAAAAAGAAATTTTAAATTCCAGCTCTTTCCATTCTGCTGAGAGGGTTTTTCATTTTAAGCACGGGTGATTCCACAGATTTGAAATGATGTTTTCAGAAGAGAAATCCTAAAACTGCTGTTAAATCTGTTGCATTTCTCAATGCATGTGAGGACAACATGAGAGGAGGTATCACAGCATGGTGAAACACCATTTCCATGAAAGAAAGGAATACAGCCTAATTTATCTTGCCATGCCATTTACAGCTGAAATGAAAAATCCCCACAGGTATGAAAGCCATTGAATGGTGCCAAATACATGCAACCTTTGCTCAAGGCACCTGCTGTCTGAAGACTTCTGCCTACTGTAAGATATCACAGAGGTAAAGGATGATTAAGTGTAAGTGCCTGTAGCCATAAGCCAAAAGCTTCTGGATGAAATAATGCTCTCTCTCATAACAGAAGCAATTACAGTGTAGCTGTCTGTATTGCATTTAGTATTGCTACTAAAAGGCTGCTCTACTCTCAAGTACATGAGTGATAGCAGCTAAATTTTTATGGGTAAAGAGTAGTTTCTGCTGAACACATCTTAAGGCCTCTGGAACTTCACAGGAAGCCAGACATGGCTTCATCTCTAGCATAAATCACTATATCCGTGGGCTGATTGAAAAATTCTCTTCATAGGTCCTCTATTTTGGACATAGGATGCATTTTCATGAGAAAGATGGTACTTTTCTTTTTCCATAAAAGAAACCCAGAACTGATAAATAGGTTGGTTTGGTGGTTTGGTTTGGTTTGCTTTTGTTTTGGAGTTGGTTTATTGGGGGTTTTGATTAGGTTCATTTGAATCCAAACTGTTTCTTGGTGTTTTAAATTATTGACATTTTTATGACAGCTAAAAAAATAAACATTTTTCAGCCATCTCTACTATTTTTTTCAATGTGTTCAAGTGCTTTGCATAACTCTTCGCAATTTACAGGAAGACCAAATCCTTCATGAGATGACATCTAGAAATTAGTATCATGCATCCTGTGCTGCTTTCACCATGGAATGATGTGCTCTGAGCTGTCGGTGCCCTGCTCCTCCTGACCTGAGCAGGTCAGATTGTGAAACGTGAGTGAAGCCATGCTGGGAACTGATGCTAGAAGAATCCTACAAGAACCTTGTTTTTATGGACATAAAGGTGTACTAGCCAAGTTTTCCCACTCAGAGGTATGTCAGAGGTCTTAACATTGCCCAATAAATTAGTATCTGGCTCATAATTTGATTTGGAGTCATCAAGAAGCACAGAGGGCACCATGTCTCTAGACAGTTAATCAGGTGATTAACTACCTCAACCACTTAAGCAAACATAGTAATTTATTTCTCACTAGATTATGTCTAGATTATAACTTTTCCATATTAAGGAGTACTTCCACTGTACAGTGTTTTCTGCACTTAACTTTAGAAAATACTGCACTGAGATAGTCCCTCTAGGCAGGATTTCCTAGTTGATTCTGAGACTTGAGGTTACATCTTGCAAAATGTTTTGCTATGTGGTCTGGATCTACAGGGCAAGATGGGTTTAATTTGGGGATCGTTTGCACAGCATAGGTCTGCTTTTTGTGCAAAATGTATTGCAGGATTAAACTCAGCATCATGTAAAAAAGGAGCTTACAAATTGTAAAGTCATACTCTTTTCTGCTCTTTCTTCTTCTGCTTACATAAGCTTAAGAACACAGAAAAGGAGAACTAGATTTCAAGAAGTGTTTGTTCTCTCCACATCACCTTCAGCTGCAAACTACATAATTCAAACCACATATGAGAAACCCTCTCTTAAAGAGACTTCTCGTAATCACATCTCTTTGTTGAGCAGTTACACTCATTTGTTTCCTGAATATGACTCCTAAATCTTTTTTTTTTTTTTTTTTTTTTTTGGGGGGGGAGGGTATCCCTGTTTTCCATTTGATGATAACATACCATTTTTCAGTGGTGTATCTTGAAGTTATTAGAACAGGCCAGATAGCAATCACATGATGCTAGATCCCTCTGGGTCGTTCTCTTGCACTTATCTTTACTTAACAAGGTACCAGGCTTTGTCCATACTTAAAAATTACTTTGTAGTTCCTTGATACTCCTTAATGAAACATCTGCAACAGCATAATCCTGAATCAGAGTCACTCCCAGAAAATATGCGCAAGAACAACCCCTTTTTGCTAATGATTAGTAGATCTCTTTTAGCATTTGTCAGTTAATTCTTTGTCCATATATTGTATTCTTCGCTGGTTCTAAAGTTTAATCAATCTTTGAGACAATTCTAGTTCAAAACCTTAAAAAAAATATGTAACATCATAGATTAGTAAACAGTACAACTGGAGGAAATAAAAGGATGATCAATTCTTTCCCATACTCCCAGACAGGATCAGATGTACCAGTATCTCATTCTAAGAATATTACAGTTTTGGGATAACTTTATCATCAAGTCTTGCATCCTTGTCAAAGAACAAATTAAGTTTTGTGTGACAAAACCTCCTATCCACAGAGCAATGTTTACTGGCATTATAAACCTTTTCCTTACCCATTACATTTTAAGAGTTGTCTTTTAATTCCAAGCGTTCACATTTGAACATTCCTTTAAATGTAGAAATGAAGAATCTTCATTCTACATTGCAAGAAATTTCATCTATTTCCAACTACATGTTATCAGGCTTCTCATCCCTATTCAAAATTACAGTTTGATTCAAAGATCCTTAAAGCCAGCAGGAGTATTTGCAATTATTTAATAACCCAGGTCTTTCTTACTCTTTAAAAGGTTAAAATATTTGTCAGCTTCTTAGTCTAAAGAGGAGTTCCAAATGGGTAGATTTTATTCTACTTGGACAAAATAGGATCTCAGAAAGCAGGGAGCACTTGTCTTTTTCACATTCACATGCCAACTTGTGTTGAAGAATTGGACTGCCTCTTTTAGTAATAACCTACAAAACACCCTTGGCTGCTGGAGAGTGAGACAAGAGCAGAAGGAAAGTTTGTTGGTGAGACCAAAGCCTCAGAAAGACAGAGAACGTAAGAGACAACTGTATGCCTAAGGTCTTGTTTTTATTATGTAAGTTCTTTTCCTAGAGATACATATCCTAAAGACACTAAATTATCTCTGAACCTTTCTTGTATTACCTCAGACTAAACTTGTGTGAAAGGCTAAATACTCCCCCCCATATTCCCTTCTGAGTCCTCACCATTCATTACACACATTCTATTGTAAACTAGAGGAACTAGCTTACAGTTTTGTTCATTTATTTGCTCTCCAAATTTAGCTGCTTCATCAGATCTGCTTTTCCTGAGCAGTTTAAAAGTAAATTAGTCTCCAAGCCCCTGAAGTGACAAACATCTAAAGCATGATTGACCATTTTCATCTTTCATATGGGGATTTTAAGATTAATGTGATGCATGCCATAGAACAGAAAGTAAAATAAGCTTCTGCTGAGTGAAAAGTACAAATTTTTGAGAAGACAATTTCTCGATAGCACCTTTTATTTATTTAATGTTTTACTTTGCTATTTGAAAATGAAACTGTCTAATCTTAGTTTGCCATGATTAGTTAATAAAATTTAACATATTTGGAGGGGGTAAAAAGGGCAATTGTCACAAATTCTACAAGTTACTTAGCTCCTCAAAACTTAAAGCTATAAAGCAATATTTCTTTCTAACTGAGCTTTGTCAGTTGGCTGGAAGGCATATGGGTTTGGTAATTGCATACAGTCTTTTCTATGTGGGATATTGGTATTTGCTTAGATGGGGTTCTCCTGAAAGGGTATCCTCCGTATCCTCCACTTTGACACTCATATTATGTCACAGGATGAGGACCTTGAAGCTTTCCCAAGGCAGCTGGCTGGCTATGCAGTCCCCACTGTGCGTATCTCACAAGAATTAATGGGTGACTTGCAGTTACAATGCAGATATTCATGGTAAATGCATTTGTTTAGCTGATAAGTGGAAGGAAAAAATAACATCTGGTAACCTTGGCAAGTCATGCTGAAATAGATAACCCTGTCTGTTTGTTAATAGTCAATAATACAATACATTCACAGGACCTGCAAAGCAATTCCAGCAGTGAGCATGCTTCAACTTTACCTCAAGGCTTATTAGGCTCTACAGCTGGAACCTGCTACCCTGAAGATGATGTCCTGGCTAGGATGAGGCTGCCATGCAGAGGAAGGGGAACAGGCAGGGAGAATTTGGGTCTGAGTGCAAGGAGTACAGTTGGATCTGATGTTCCATACCGTCAGCTGGAGAGAAAGCAGTGACTGATGTCAACCTGCACACCCAAACCCCTCCCTCAGCTGCAGATAGCCAGATGATAGGATTATGATTACAATGTCACAATAAACTGCTGACCTAGATATATGCATATTTCAGTTGTGCTTATGGGTTAGCCTTCAGTCCTGAAGTTTTGTTGCATAGGCTAATGTACAAGCATAAAAATGAAGACAGATTTGTGAAACAAAAGTAAGTGTCATGGATGCTCTCTCAGCAAGACAAAAAAACTATTCTTTTTTTGGGACACATTTCAATCAAAACTAATTAAAATATTTTCAATTTTATTTAAACACACATAAAATTATAATTCCAGATTGCTATTGAGCGTTCATCCTCTTTATTGTGCTTCACTCTGAATTTTCTGTTCCAACGAAATGCCAAAACCTCAAAATAGATAAAATTTCTTTTTTTTTTTTTTCTGCTGGAATTTTGAGTTGAACAAAATAAACCGAATTTTTCTGAAAGCATATGGCCACATATACTCTATTCTTTTCTTAAAAAGTTTGCAGTGCCTCTCTCATTCAAATCATGATCATTTACTGTGATGAATGTTATAATGAATACAATTCTATATTGCATATCAGTCAAACAAAAGAGAAGAAGTATGTGAATTACAGACAATTAAGCGGATGACAATTCTGCAGCAGATGCATGTGGCAAAATTTTGTCAAAGAAGTATTGCAGAATTACATGAAAATACCAAAGAGAAAAAGACTTTCATCCCCGAGTTCCTAAAATAACAAAACTGACTTGGAATCAAAGAAAGTCACTCCAAGTGAATTACAGGGTTCCCCCTGGCTGTATTGATCTTTGTGGAAGAATCTTTTCTCTTTCATGTCTTTAGGTGTAAGTTGAGGGTTATCTAGGGATCTGTATCTTCGGTGGCATGAGTAGCTTTCTCAAGGGAGTGTTGTAGGTAACACATAGAAAGACTGGACAAAGACTGCTTTTCTTATCCCTGAGAAAGCCTGTCTGACCCTTTGAACAACTGTCAAGTCAATGTGTAGCACAGATAAATTGCCTTCTTAAATCTTCAGTGAATATCCTTGCAGTAATTCAAATACTTTTTACTAATGAAGAAAAGGAGGGTAGATAGTCAGATCTCAGTGGATGAGAGCTACCACTGAAGAGTAAGGAAAACAAGTCTTATAATAACTAAATATATCATCCACTCTGAAGGAATTGCTTTAAAATAATGTCTCACTCGGAAATAGAAGTTAAAGAGAATCTAAAGTCCTGGTAAATGTCAACAGAGAAGCATCAATCCTTTATTTTTCTTGGACTCACTTTTGCATGACTTACCCCTACATCTCCTAATTTACATTAGTTATTTGCTACTGTTGATTTTGTGCTGCCTCATGAACATGCAACTTGCTTTCTGGCCTCGTGTTTGACTTTAAAAAGTAACTTTCTGTTAGATATGTTCAAACTCCACCCTTAATCAGTTATTAATTAAATACTAACATTTCTGAAAGATGGTAGTGCTCCTTCCCAGAGTGATGTTTCTCTACTCCCACCTTGTTCCAGCTCACACTGACTCCAAGTTAAAGCCAGACTATATGCCTTGCTTTCCTTTGGACATATCAGACCATCTATCTGTCTGACAGCCCCATCTTGGAATACCTTGCTTGGCAAAATGTAGTTGTGCTTGTGCGCTGCAATTTGTGATAGTCCTAGTAGTGACGGGTGAGACCACAGCAGAACTGGACAGACCATTTGGAAAACAGCCAGATGGCAACCTGATTGCTATTCCTGCTACTGAAAACAACACCGAGTATCCATGGAATGACTGGTGTGATCAAATTCAGGCAGTATTTTCTTCCTCTTCTTGTTTGTTGATAGCAGAAAGTATGGTCCCTGAAGGGGGTTAACTTATTATTACAGTCAATTGAATGTACTGTGTAGCTATGTCTCAAAATACCCATGTGAGAATATATTCAAAGTCTTCTTAGGAGTCAGTAAGTAAACCCTGGCACTGTTGACAAGCCCCCAGAGGGCTATTAAATGCAGAAATACACCTCTGGCACAGCAAGTCTCTCAACCACAATTTCCTGACGGTTGTGAGAGCATTTCGGAAAAACTATCATCATATAGTCATCTTGTTTTATATTCTTCAAGAGGCATCTGCTATTGGCCAGTGGTGGAACAGAGGGACTGGAGTAGGTGGATGCATCACAGAAGTCAGAACTATTGTTCTTAGTGAAACTGATGGGAGTTTTACTGAGCTCCTCAATGGGGAAGAGATTCTCTCATAGTTTTCACAATGGCAAAATTTAATTACCTAAGTAAAAGTTCTCCTAAATAAACATGACAAGTATCAGCATTAAGTGCTTAGATTTATGCTGCTAGGGCTGAGCTACTTCAGTACCTAGCTCATTCATACACAGCTAGTTTGAGTATATCCATACCTGACTGAGGTCATCTATGTACACCAATCTTGTTACTTGAATATTTCCCTGAATTACTCAGTCATGGAAAGTATAATCCCAGATTTGATGATCCTCTTGGATCTGCAGAAACCACTGCTAGTACCAAAGCCATTCCTGTGGTTTCAAGCTGGAGTAGGTGCAGCTTTTCTCTGTAGCCATTGCTGTAGTCAATGCTCACCTGTGTGAAGGACTATGCTAGAAGAGGCAGAACCTGCCACTTTGGGAGGTGAAAGGAGAGTTACACAGCTTTTTGTCTCTGATACATGGCTCCCAGGCACAGTCAGAAGTAAGGAGTTTGCCACGGAATATGGGACAAGGGGGAAAATCTGTGGAGCAGAAGGACTTCTCTCATGACCTCTTTGGAACAATTTGTTCATGGTCAACAGATTTAAGATTTGCTCTGTATGGATGATCTCAGGTGTTTTCAGAGCCCAGATTATGAAATTACTTATGTTTATTTTACCCACATAGACTGAGTATGCCATAAAAAAGGCGAACACTAAACCTCAGGACTATGAGGAAAAGATAAATATATATATATAAATATTAATGTGTGCACTTGGAAAGAGACCCTTCTTCCATTTTACATAGAGGTCACATTGCCTGATCAAATTTTAAGCCTACAAAGTCCAATATTGGCTAAAAATTCTAGGATGAACTGAAGTTTTCCTACTGCAATGCTCATGACAATAATGGTGACTAAAAATTCAGTTAAGCTCAAGCAGGCAAATAGTCTTGTTGGAAGAAAACACATATCAAAGACCAGACAACAGAGTGCCCATAAAAGTGCTGTACTGTTCTTATTTTGCATTTTTTCCATTCACCCATTGTTCTGTTTTCTCAGACGCCACATAAATCTCCCCAGTGAACTTTCTACCATCCATAAAAGAAACCCCAGATTTTGGAGGGTATGATGATCTGAAGAGGCGCTTGACATGCATCGCTATTTTCCATTCCCAGATGTAAGTAAAACGTGGTTACTCCTGGCGTATGGTTTCCATTAAGATTCCCCTTTTGATTGTAAGAGCAAAACTGGGGAAACAAACTTACTGTTTCTAAAGGAGCTCACTGCCTCTTGCTTCAGTGCATGAGGCATCCAAGCACATGAAAACAAAGATCAACTGCTTTAGATTCAACATGACCTTGTCCTCCTATATTGTTTTATTTCCATCTGGGTCTAATGTAGCTGAACACATTGTTTATGTCATTCCAAAGCAGATGTGTATGTGTTACTTGAGCACAGTTCTGAATTCTATTTGAAATTTATGGAAATTTACTATTGACTTCAGATGGGAGATGGCTGGGCCTGAAGTAAGTGTGACAGACATAATAAACCACCTGCACTCCTATCTAAGCAATTCCTTGAATTAGACATAACACCAATGAAGTTCAAGAATAGAATCAATGACATTTTTCTGGGTAGATTGTTGGCTGATGTAAATGCTCCAAGCTAATCTTGAAATCTGGTGATGTGAGTAAGCAGCAGTACTTGACAACTTGGATATCAGTTTTGCAACAAAACCCCTCTTAACTGTGGGGGTTTGAGGGTTCAGTGAGAAAAGACTTAAATGTTCATATAAAAATTGATCTGAGGTACCAAAATATTTGGTTATCTATTTCTAAAGAGTTTATATGGGACTGCACTCGCTCTGGTCAATTCAGTACACCATTTATGCCCACATCTTCTCCCCAAAACTCTGTCTCTGTCCCTTCTGTGACACACACCACCTGGATTTCTGTTTTGATGTCCTTCAGGTGGTGACATTGTCATACCCCTTCCTCCATCTGAACTCTCTGGAAATGACTCCGTTTCCACTGACTTGAGTGAGATTCAGACCACTCCATTTGCTTTCTCTGTTCACCATCTGTTCCTAATTTCCCAGTGATTCCTGATTATGGTTCCGGCTTGACTGTATATTAGTGCTAAATAACTTTAATGCTATTAGGCTACTGGCAACCCAAGTTGTGTCTCTTTACTGTTCCATTTGTCAAACTGAGTTGCTTTTAGATTGTAATGTAAACCAAGGCAGGATACTCTGTTATTTGTACAGCACACAATAATGAGTTATAAGACCCACAACAACGTGCGCATTGTATTTTGTCGATTTGGACAACAGTAATTTCCAAAGAAAAATCAAGCAAAAATGTTATCCAAGTCACCTGGTCTCAGGTTTGCATGTCCCTTCTGACTCACTCATTTAATGTTGTAAGGGGAGACAGACATTAGAAAACAAAAACGCCAATCTGAGTCACAGGTCCTGTACCTCAATAGCTTCTTCTGTCCCCCATGACACTCCACCATTCCTCAGGAAGGAGAGAGTGGGGATAAGTAATGACTGCTGGGCCCCATTTAAAAAAAGTGGTGATGGATATAGGTTTCTGAGAGCTGTGACAAAGTGGCATTCTGGAAATGTTTCCTGCTTAAGAGGGATAAAGCCATCCTGGAATTGTCCCTGCCTACTGAGAATACTTGCTATGCTCACATTAAATTATAGCTCCAGTTTATCCACTTGTGAAATGTGGTTAATGGCATTGTCTTCCTCCATTAATTTATTTGAGATTTCTAGGAATGAATACGTTCCATGAAAACTAGCAGCTTTGTGTGTGTGTCTTGTCCATGCTTCTCTTCTCTATACAACTCTTTGCCCTTTGTGTGCTCCCTGGAGTGAATTCCTCTCTTACAATCATAAGTCTGAATTAGGTCAGCCATCTTCAAATCTTTAGTCTAGCTTTAAGCTGCGCTACTTAATGTTGACATCAAGCTGAGCATAGGATAGGGACAAATTATTTACTTCTCAAAAAACATGGATTTGTGTGTGTGTGGGTTTGTTGTTGTTTTGTTTTGGTTTTTTTCCTGAACACAATTTCCATGAATTTTATGCAGGTAATCTTGCAGCAATGCTACAAAATAGTCACTGGAACTGACATGACATTTCAGGAAGCTTTCGTACTTAATGGCACACTGTACACAGAGTAAATAACCAGGCCCTGTTCCATTCCGCTTTACATCCCACTAAGGTTATAAGGTTAGCTCAACTTGCTTTGGCCTGAATCATCCACAGAGTCTGAACCCACGACCTCTGTGACTACAATTATAATTTTCTATGACTGGAGATAAACCCACTAAGTTCATTGCCTCAGAGGCAGTAAAAACCTTATCAACCTCCTCTGCACTTCAGCCATGTCAAGGAACTGAAAAACATCAGGGAGAGCAGAATGCCAAATGTAACCCCTTGTAGAAAAAGTCCTAAATCTGGTTTATCTAATGTGTAAGCCTCACTTGCCCATTTCACTTTACAGTCATCATAAAACATCAGAGATCACCTTCAACAAATGCTACTTAACACAGCACCTGATTTCCTGAAAAATAATTCAGCCAAAACTACAGCTCATGCAAACTTGTGTGATCTATCTCTTTAAAACAAGACAAAACAGAGCTTTTCATTTCACAGATAGTGAGAGAGAACAGGGACTAAGGGATTCTGCGATAAGGGCATTGTGTCTGTTGAATATTAAAACAGTCTCATAAACCTAAGTGATATGCTAACAGCTAAGCAAAGATGGGATAAGCTCTGCAGGAAAGGGAAAAAACTCCCAGTTATTTACAAATATATTCTTTGCAAAAGTCACAAAATGTTCCAGATGGATATGTGCACCATTAAAAGTAGTCTCAATTGGGATGAGTAAGTCAATGTGTGGAGAGATTTAGCCAAAATTTGATGGATTTTGTATCTGTGTTTCAGGCTCTCTCTTTGTGCAGCAGGAATCACTAGGATCTGAGAGGCTCAGCTCCTTGTGGTCCATCTTCAGCACACTTGCATAATAGGGTCCTGTCTTGTTGGACTTTAGCTGAGTTGCACCTTTCAGTAATAACTCCCTTTTTAGGCATTACTGATGGTCATTAGGACTGTCTTCTCTAACTTGATTAAGTCTGAACTTAAACATTCTGGCATGCAATGAGAGAGGGCTGCTTAGTGTTTAGCTGAAAAGCATCTCCTGAGCCCTCCTTTTGCAAGGACTCGGATATTTCTCTGCACTGAAATCTCCAATGACTCTACCACATTCTGTGAGCTGGGAGGCTGAAGTCACTCTCCAGTAAATATTTCCCTGTGTGGGAAGATTTTGAAAGGAAACTTTCATGGAAGGAACTAAAGTCCTTTGTAATCACTGTCTTTGCATGATACTACAACAAACAAGTGCTGCTAAAACAACATTATGCTAAGCTTAATGACTTTGCCTTGCTCATCTCTATAACGGCTAAGGAAACACTATGAATGCAAAGCAAATAGAGTGTTCAGCCTAGCTCAGGAGCCACATGGCATCTGAATGTGCTGCATGGATTATTCACACTGTTTTTCTTCACTGATGTCGTCTGTCCCCCATCACAGAATAAATGTCCTTTTCTGGCCTTAGCAAACTCCTCTAAAGCTGTTCCTGTTGCACTGAGGGAAGTTTTGTTTCTAGTGTGTCAAAAGCATATGAGCCACGTCACCCAGTAAATGAGAACTGATAAAATATTACTATGCTCAAGAAGAAAGGAAAGAGGGGAAGATCTGGCAAGTTTCTTCCCCAGGGTGGGTGAAGGACTTTCTTATGTTTTATTTCTTAGCGAAGTATCCCAAGAGCGTCATGCTTCTCTGTACCACTGTCCTGTCCACAGCTCCTTCTTTCCTTTTGACTTATAAGTAAGCACACTTTTATCTTCTCACTAACTCCACATCGACCCTGGAACCCAATGTGGACATTTCAGCACACCGCAGAGCATCGCAGCATGGCAATACATGGTTTTGGTCCATGGCACTATAGTTAAGAGATGGGAGCCCGGCTAGCTGAATAGACTGTGATAAGCTACTCTTAAGGCAAACACTGCCTGTCTAGCACAAACCAACTTTCCTCAGAATCAAGGTGTGCTTAGCGCAGGTGTTAGCATTTAGAACCAAGCCTGCCTTAAGTCAGTACTGACTACCTCCCCTTGTCCTTCTTCCAATCTCAGTTGTTGAAATCACTGTGATAATTACTCTTTGACCTCTGTGACCTGTTTGTTAATTTTTGCAGCCAGAAAAGAAGGGATATTCAATTTTGACTTCAAAACCAACATAATCTGTTTCTCAGCCTTGACCTGCTGTTTGTGTGTTACCAGGAGGCAAATATTTGCAGTGATTAGGTAAGCATATAGAAAGCAGATTGACAGAGAGTCAATCAGCATGCCAAATACTTTGCTATTTCCTTTCATGAAAGGCTGGTGAACCCACCGGTTTGTTTGCTTTTGGGGCTTTCTTGCAGTTTTCTCCTCTCTGTTTGCCCAGTCTCCAGCAGAGCTGATCCATTTGTTAGCATCTCATTTTCATCTCCATTACCCCAATTAAAATAGGGTCTCTAATTGTTTATTTTTAAAATTTCCAGGGTCCTCAGAGTCACACAGGTCTCAGCCTGAGGGACCAAGGTGTACGGTGTGTCACAGCACTGACACCCATCAGAGAAAAGCTATAGGTAGGAGTAAGTCAATACATTAATTGCCTGCAAAGTCTTCAGGTACTTTTAGTCAGGGAAGAAATGTGTGTGAAGGGAGAGGTGGAGTGCTGGGGTCCTAAACCCCTCACTCTCAACAAGTCAAAAAGGTCCAATCGGCTTTGCATTGAGAAAGCCTGAAAAAAACCCCTAAGCCTCTCTCTGAACTCCTGGAGTTCAAAGGCATAGTAAAGTTATTTGTAGGAATGGGAGGTAAAGCTTCAGTGACAGGAAACCAGCAAAATTTTATGTACTTTCCCTCTTGGGGAAGTAACTGAGTATCTCTCACTATGAAGTGAGCTTTCCTGCAAATTCCAACAGTTTTCTACTCCCTTATTTCTTCACACTTTGCCATCTGTGTGATGGATCCTATCCTGGCTCTGCATCAAGTCAGTTATTACAGGTGAGCCACGATAACACATCCTTGTGCTATCCTTCCTTCTCCCAAGGTCCTTAGTTCATTCACACATCCCACCTACTCTAAAATTAAACACCATGAAATCTGTGGGAAAATTCTCTTTCCTGAGGTGGGTAAGCAGTACTCAGGTCTATGCCTTCATGAGCCAGAATCACACTTAGAGATTTCACTGCACTGTGTTGCAGTGATTTCTAATTACAATGTGAGGAAATTGCTTCTGTGAAACCTCTGGAGTTTTGTTTTTGTTCTGTCTTCTTTACCTAGAAAACTGTTCAAGATATTTGTATGTCAGTTCCTCATGAGTATGTTGGATTCATTAAAGTGCACTGTGCATCAAGGAGCACTTCCAACCTGTTGGATCTGTTTTTCCCAGAGATCTGTTCTGATCAAAGCACGTGCAGAGGTTCATGGTTTCCTCAAACATGAAATGCTGCCCATTTCTTCTTTCCAGAGAAGTCTCAAAGCAGATCCTCAAGTCCTTCCACAGGAGGCAACCACCCTGCTGCATGACCAGAGACAAGCTGTGCTGATTGTAAACTGGAACCTGTTCCAGCAAAAAACTCAGCAATTGCAGATGTCCAAATGTAGATTTTGATTATGAAGAACTTATATAATTCTGATTGTAGTTTTCTGCTGCACCTTTGGTGCTGGGGATGTTTCACTGCAGTTCAAAACATGAAGATACAGAGCTGGACTTGGAAGAAGGGAAAATAACCTGCCTTACTATCTTTTCCCCCCTATAGTATTTGGTTGCTGCATTGTTCTGTATTATTCTATCAAGCTTCAAAATAGGCCCAGAGAGGCCAGTAAGCAGCAATTATCTACTCTAGGTGTTACCATTCCTGCCCTCTCTCAGATATTACTCTTCCTCCATGTAGGCAGCAGAAAGAGACGCGATTATTGGCTCACATTCAGCTGTGCTTGATTGATATGTACACAATAGCAAAATAGCTCTTGCAATCATTTAATTTTTGATGAAGGATGCTGATTTAATTGTCATAGTCTTTTGTCAAGCATTTTTATGTTGCTGAAGAAGCTAAGGTTACACACTAGCTAGATTAATGAACTACATGTTCTGTTTATACAAAACTGACACTAAGTTAAGTGACTGCATGCAGAAAGATCTCAGCTAATAATTGGCTAAGGACTGAAGGCAAAGTAGTCAAAATTGCAAGCAACCAGGGCCTTTCTTAGAAGATATTCTATTTTTAAACAGGGAACCTTTTACTCCTTTGAGAGTTACAAACTTCATAGTTGCTGTTCTCAACCATTTTAATGAAGACATATAATAATGGTGGTGCTTTTATATTTTTACAGTAAGTACTCAAGACATTGAACAGGGTGCCATGTGAAGCAGGTTAATTTCCCAGATCCACCTCAGACATTTTATATAATAGAGCTCAATTTAATCATCTTTGAAGAGAACATTTTCCATCAAATTCAGTGTTGTTTAAATTAGATCTAAAATTTTCAGATACAACTCCTAATTCTCATTCCTTAGTTACCCTGGTGGTGAGGGAGGCAGAAATAACGAGAACAAAAGAGGTAATGAAGACTATCTGACTGTGTGTGATCAAGGTAAATGGACAAAAGCTGGGTACTCTTATAGTATTCACCATGTAAGTATTTGGATAGAAAGGACATAAAATCTTTTCACATATTCACAATAAACTTTCTCTTCAGTTTTTGGCCAATATAGTGCATGCTATTCATATGTAACACCGTCCTGTATTATAGAGAATGGTCGATGGCAGAGCTTATGCAAAACCAGGTGCAACATTTGCTTTTGAAACTTGATTCTCTTTAAAATGGCTCTAACTGGAAGGACGCATGGGGGAGTACTTGGAAAAGTTATTTTTAATGTAGATGGTATATAAAAAATACACTATTTACTGTTTATTAAGTATAGCACTTAAGAACAATCTCTCTTTTGTGAGAAATGTTTTAAGAATGATAGTGAGAGTCACATGCAGAAATGCAGAAATAATAATTTCCTGAGGTGATTTCTCATGGAACAGTTAAGTCTGAAGCAGAGCAATCTTAAGGAGCAATGCTATAGAGGAGAATAAGGCCAGATCTTCAGCTGCTGGGAGAATTAACAACGGAAGTCAATAAAGGCAGATTAATAAAACACCCATTGGAACCCGATGCAAAGTGCTTCACCACTGAAAAGTCAGGACTCTTATCAGCAAGAGAAAGGCAGACGTAATACGGCAGACTATATTCTATATTGACAGCTGAATGTCCTGATATCTTCTGTCCTAAAAATATTTACAACTCTAAAGAAGCCATGCTTATATCCTGCATTTCTGGTTTTCTTCTAGTATCTCTTCATATATATAGAGAGAACAAAAACCAGAGTTCCCTGTGCCCATAAATCGGTAACTGTGGACCTTTGTGATGTCTAGTCCAAATGCATGCTTTAAAATTTTGCAATAAATGCTGAGTAGGTGATGCTAGCAAAAGCTCTGTTCGTGCCAACAGTTTGCCATCAGTGTGATAAGGGAATCAGTTCTTCGTAGCTGGCAGTGTGCTGGGTATTCTTAGGGGCCTTAAAACATGAGCAGCTGTGGCCTGAAGAGGGTGGTAGGGTGGCTTGCAACTTGCTAAAGCCGGTGTTCAAGGTGACAACTAAACACAGGCTTTTTGATCTCTCCAAGAAGAAAGCCAAGAGTTTCAGAGATTAAGAGAAAGGGGAAAGGCTGAAGGATTTTGGGTGAATTTTTCAACATGGAAACTACAAACCCAGCTGTTATTATTTCCAAAACATGGGATTAGTTTTTATTAGATTCTATATTTCACAGGCTGCATCCATCTGTTCCCCATTCTCTGTTTCTAATCCTTCAGAGTGAAATGACAAGTTAGAATATCCCTGACCTCTTTAAGATTTGAATTTGGATGCTGAAGGCTTATCACAGTTGATCCCCTGTTATAACAGAAAGGACTTGGATAACACGTGGTGATGGTCCACAAGCACTAATGCCATCTGCTTAAGAGGCAGATTGCTAGTTGGCATTTTTGCTGTCCACTTGTATACTGACCCAAATACCAGTTTAGATGCTTGTCAAAGGTAAATTAAGTAATCTCATTATTCATAAAGAAAAACAGTTTAAGGTTATTCCTGTAAGTATCAATTTATGCCATTCACTCACCTGTTAGATATGTATTAATAGTTTTTTAACATCACTGTCATTGATTGAAGTTTAATTATTTCACAACTTAAAATACAGGGAAAAAAAAACAACCCCAAACTATTAATGGCAAGGAATCTTATTCAGAAAGTAATAATGGTTGTTCCATTAGGTCTTCCACCCAGTGATATATTACTGCCCTAATGCATTAGTCCTTTGAAATTCTCATCATCAGTTTTCATCCAAGAAAACACTTAAGCATCTGCTTAACTATAAGTCTGTTAACAGACACTGACAGATATCCTAAAACGTGGCTGAGATAACAGCAGGATATTCAGCAGCTAAGAAGTACTGTCCTATTTGATGACTGTTACTGGAGTAAGAAAGAGACCTCAAATTCATTGTAAATTGTTACCAAAAAAGAAGTAGAAATAATTAATTCCTTTAATGAGATCAGTAATAGTATTAATCCTCGGGGAAAACACTTGGCAGTGGCAGAGATGCATTATGTAAGTCCACTGCAGCCTATGAATAAACATGCACTTTGTTGTCATATACTGATCTATATCGGAATTCCTCAAGGTGAGCTTTAGGCATCTCAGACACTTAGGAAAAACTGGGATGAGCCATCAGGGGTTTGGTGGAGGGTCAGGTGTGGGAGAGTAAGGAAGGCTAGGAGGGGGCTATTTGTCTGGGGAGAGATCTTTGCCTCTTTCTCTCTTCCTCTTTCTTTGTCTGGAGCACCTGGGTCTGCCAGCAGAGGCAAAACTTCTGCCTGGTTTGCCTTCTGCCTTGAGCTGGTTTTGGTAGCTCATCCTCTTTGCTAGAGTGATGCACAGGATGCTTTGCTTGCACCTGGTACCAATACATTGGAGTGAGCCAGCAGGACATAACAAATGACACAAAATCATGAAATCAGATTGATTTTTTACTTGACTGCACTAACAGGGTGATAAGTTTGATATGAGATATGATTTTGCTGATGGTGAATATCGGGGCAAAACTTGCATGTTCGCATGGCAGAATCAGCAGGGTTATGGTGAGGAGAAAGGTAGAGGCAAAAATCAGATACATTTCCTTTTACTAGCTCTATTCTGCAGAAATTCATCACTTGATTTTTATTGTCATGGTTACTGTCTTGAAACAACAAATGAGATAAATACTGCCTCTGTTAATCCGAAAACCTAGAAATCTGCATTTGCTGGCATAAGCAAATACAGTAAGTATATACCTGACACAAATTGGCAGAACACTTCTCAGAGAGTTTTTCAAATGAGACTGTTTCAAGTCACCTGTCTGGGTTTTGCTGACATTTGGCAAGTCCAGTGTTCAAACCCAGTTGTTCCACTCTGAGAATATTTTGTTGGATAATGGCATGATTTATTTGCTTAACCTTACATGTCTTTCTGCAGCAGTGGCACAGGCAATTAGCTTTCATCTTGGAAATAAAAGAACATTCCCATTACGCTTATTTTTCCCTACATCCAAACAAACAAAAGTTTCCATAGAGGAGAATACAAATCCATTAATTTCATTTAAAAGAATCTCAATTTCCTCTCTTTTACAAGCTGAAATTCTAGTGAAGGTCATGGAAACAAAAGAAATGCTACTCAATGTATTTTCTTAAACTTCGTTCACATTATTCAATCTCAATCTTTCTGTGAGAGCTAGCAGTTTGACACCCCCCCCCAAATGTTCAGAAGACAAGGATTTTTAAAATGGATAATTTTGCTTATTTATACAATATTTCATAAGCAGGAAATGAAAGGAGGAGAGGCAACATCATTCTCTTACTCCACTTGTTAGTCATTCATGATGAGCAAGAGCATGTTCCTTCAGCATTTTACGGGGAGAGGTCAGCCTCGCTAGTGAAAGGAGTGGATGAAAACCTATATGATACCAGCACTGTTTTTCAGCTGTTCTGAGTGAAGCAAACTCCTGGAAATATAGAGGGGTTCTCAAAAATAACTGCAGCAACAGCAACATATGTCTTAAACCCAGACATTTAATTAAAAAATAGTCCTCACTTTGATATTTAGGAAAAGTCCACACCTCTTCCTCTCTTTCCACAGTTGTTTCTCCTGTTCCTGTCATACAATTTTTCATGAGGGAAAAAAACCCCAACCTTTTCATGTGCCAAAATTAAAGCAAGATTGGGCCTTGATTCTTAAATCACAGATTGCATAGAGTACAAATAATCCAACATGAGTCACTTGAGACTGCAGAGTTTCTGTCACCCATGAGCAGCTGATAACACTTCCATAGGTAATTAGCACTCATCAGAGATAGATCAAAGTAGGAAGTCAGACTAGGGTTATGTAAAATGCCTAGATATGGTGAGTGGTAAGAAGAGCTAGTATTTGGAGAGAAGAGTGTGAAAGGAAGCTGGGAGGCTGGTGTCCTGGGTTCAGCAGTAGCAGTCATTTTTCTCCTTCTTAGTAGCTGGTGCAGTGCTGTGGTTTTGACTTTCGGCCTGGGAACAGCACTGGTAATACCTATGGTTTTAGTTCTTGTTCAGTAATGTTTACATTGACCAAGACCTTTCTGAGTCTCATGCTCTGTCAGGGAGGAGGGGAAGCCAGCAGAAAGCAGAGACAGGACACCTGACTCAGACTAACCAAAGAGGTATTCCATACCACAGCACTTCATGCCCACTATATAAACTGGGGGCAGTTACCCAGGCTCGGGCTGGGTATCGGTCAGCAGATGGTGAGCGGTTGTATTCTCTTCCCTTGTTATTTCCCTTATCATTATTATTATTGGTGGTAGCAGCAGTGGTTTGTGTTATACCTCAGTTACTGGACTGTTCTTATCTCAACCCGTGGGAGTTACATTCTTTCAATTCTCCTCCCCATCTCTCTGGGAGTGGGGGGGAGGAAAGGTGGGGAGTGAGAGGGCAGCTGTGTGGCTGACTGAGCTTAAACCACGACAGCTGGTAAGCAGGGATGCAGCTAAGGGATCACACAGCCTTCCACCACCAGGTCTCTGGGAATGACATGGTGTGAATGACTCAATGTGTATGGGAATGTAACACTATCTCCTAAATATGATTACAGGTACTGGCAGCAGCTTTGAAAGATGTGCACTCTGTGTGCAAGCATGGTGAAATTTCACACTACTGACTGGAAAGTTGGGGCTTTCTACAAATATTTGCCCCATCTTACTTGTAACAAATATCTACTTATCTGAGTGAAAAATTAAAATGAAAAAAATATAGATTAATATGCCTGCTAGTGCTACTATACTAACAAATTCTGGCATGGATTTATAACAGAAGATATGCTGTGATCATCCAGTTTAGTCCTATATAGCATAGTGCAAAATATCTGAATTAATTTCTGTTTGAACTGGAACACTTTTATCAGTACATTTCAATCTTATCCATAGTTTACTTACAACACACCTCCCCTTTTTTCATACATTGGAATGTTCTAATATCATAGCAATTACTAAACTGATGACAGATTAATAAACCTGTAAAGAGAATTTATATCATTCTCACTCTTTTAAATCAACTGAGTAAAAAAAAGATATAATACAGGACCTTCCATTTCTTTGTCAAGCTCTATTGCTTGATTTGGGAAGGAAATTAGAAAGCAAAGCCAGAACTTACTCAATTAGTCCTGCAACTATTAATTTACCTTCAGCATGGAAAACCTGATCTTCCCAAGGGATTTGATGATAAAGGATTTGTGCGTTCGAGCCAGATGGTGTAGGACATTTATAATAACCAAAAGGTATGATTAAATAACCTTCTTGGATTTTTTTTCCCCTCTTCATTTTCAAAGAGCACAGTTGTGCATTTATAATACAAGACAATTGCTTTCCTATTTCTGGAACAGCCTGACAGAATACTGTTTGACCTCTTTCTTGGCTTTCTTTCTGTAAGCAAATATTCCATAATATTTGACGCTGTTTCCAAAAACATTACTGCAGTACATTAGAAGAAATCATTCCTAGATGGAGGCTTTTACAGGTCCTTTTATAGAAAGCCAAAGTTTACTTCATGTAAGTAGGTATGCACCAATGACTTAGAGTAAGGGAGAAAAAAAACCCTATTAATTGTACACA
Organism: Myiopsitta monachus; assembly: GCA_017639245.1. NCBI lineage: Eukaryota > Metazoa > Chordata > Aves > Psittaciformes > Psittacidae > Myiopsitta > Myiopsitta monachus. The sequence continues at coordinate 39,089,142 of CM029926.1, forward strand.
AGTTCACTCCTGAAAATCAGCTGAAGAACTACTGCCTTTCAGATGTCTATTGAATTCTAAGTGATGGCTAAAGAAGAGCTAGTAACTAATTAAAACACTAAGTTGATAGATAACATTTTCCAGTTTGACTGCAGTAGCATAAACGTCCAGCTGTCTCTGGGAGCCCTTCCTGGTTCTATGGAAAGAAGGATGAAACAGTATTTCACCAGTATCTTTTCCTGTGAGATATTCTTTATTAGCATAATCTATTTCCTAAGATGGCAGTGATTCATATCAAAAGCCCATCTACCACAGAGCTCTTTATAAATCATCCTAATAGTAACAAGTTGAGTGACCTTATGGTTTCATTATCTGAAAAGAGGTTTAAACAGATTGGCTTTGTTAAGCAGTGAACAGGAAAGATAATTCCCCTGTCCTTCCAATTGTTCATTTTCATTTTCATTTCCCTGCATCTTGTCCTTTCACGTAATCAAGGTATTCAGGATGGCTTGATCTTCAATTACTGCCTAAATCTTAAATTATTCTTAAAAAAGCACCTTATCAAATAATCCCTGTAGGGTTTGCACTCTGCAGATGAAGGGTGCTGTCAGAATACACTCTTGTATTAGGTACTCTCATGGTACTTCATCTTGTTGCATGTCAGATTCTTAAGAGGCAAGGAACATGCTAGGCTGTTCTTTTCAAGGAGAAATTATTTGGACAGGACAGGCAGAAAAGGACAAAGAACAGACAAAAAACCTAAAAACAGGGAAGCTTCCATAACTGAGTGATACAAAGAAAGGAAGCTTTTGCTTAAAAGCAAGCCCAGCTGTTGTAGTTTATAACTCTATGTGCAATGATAAATGAATACAGCAGATGCTCTCTATGTTAATGTAGCGTATATGTTTACATTCCCCCCCACCTTTTTAGCACAAGCACAGCACATCTGTGTGTTCTGAACTGGGTCAGAGCTCCCTTAGAACCTTATATAGTATATTATGAAAACTCACAGGTGACAGGTAGCAAACCTCTGACAACAATTATTTCTCCCAAGGCTGACTTGATTGAAAGTGATACAAAATATCTTTTGAAGCTGCTCTTAGATACCCGACTTTAAATATCATAGAAATTTTCATAAAAAATAAATGACATCTCTGCTCGATGGCAAGTGCTTTCTGCATTTCAAAATTTCAAATGTTACCTGGTTCATTCTTGGTTTTATGAAAACCTAGGAAAAAAGCCTGAGAAATGTGATCACTGGAAAGAAATGACCACAGATACCACGCCTATAGAAGATTTTCAAAGAGAAAAAATATTGCTCAACCAGTTTCACAAATGATCAGATCATCCAAAATCAAAATACATAAATCAACATTCTGTTATACCAAACTTCCCACTACATCTAGGAGTCTAGCTAAAAGACTGCAGTTTCCTTCATACTCCTCTAATACAAACACAGTATCCCTGCAACAAACGTGTCTATATCCATGTTTATGTGCATAGTGCCTTCATAGGAAGATCAAAACATGGTGGTTTTGAATCACAAATTATGACTGCTGCACCATAGCACTTGGTTCATTAAAAGATCTTGATTTCCAGACTAATGATAATTTATGGCTTTTGTTCTCTCATCTACTTAGAAGAGCTAGGAATCCAGTTTTCTGGTGACTCCAAGAAGCCATTGCATAGGATCTCAGTCCAAAATTCGTCAATGATGTGCAGATTTTTTACTTAGTTGGAAGATTTCTTAAGAAAAGTGTGTTGCTGGTCAGTGGAAAACATTTTTCTACCTTTCTACAGACATTGGTGCACAGCTTATTCCTACACATCACTTCCCCCACACTCATCTCGTGTTACAGTTATTCTTAGCTTTACAGTTATTCTTAGCTTTACTATCTCTTTTCCTTGGTATTCACTTCAATTTCTAATGCACTTACTGGCAGTAATCACCTAACTCTCCTCAGCCTCCACTTTGCTCAGCTGAACAAGCCAAACTTTTATAGTTCCCTAAGAAAAATTCCCTGTTTTCCTGATCTTTCTAGAAACACCTCTCTGCACCTGTTTTACCCTGAATACATCTTTCTGAACCGAGATGTCTGGGTTGCAAGCTACCTTGCATTTGGAGTTTTAATGACGGCTCAACAAAGCAGGAGTAACAGAGAAGTCTTCACTTACTGCACTGGTAGTTTACAAGCTATGTGATCATGCTAGTCTGTATTTAGCATCTGTAGGGAAGTTTTTGCCACAGAAAATGCGACTTATATGATCTCTGGTTTTCTTAGCAAACAAGACCAGGTCATTTATATAAAAAAAACCCCAAAACTCAACATCACCATAATCTTGTCCTTCAATTCCTATAAGTTTTTTTTCTTTTGGCATAGCAAGCTCATCTCAGTAGTACAGGAAAGTACAGAATGTTGCTATGCTACATTATGTATGTATTTATGATCTAATGACTGTATTTTTTAAGAACACTGAATTATTATACTCCATGATCATTAAGACACGTTTCTGATGTACATGTAGAGCTTTAGGTATATACTTGACATGCGCTGGCTTCCACTGGCTGCCCCTCCTGTTTAATTCAAAAACAATGAGAATTCCACAATGAACAAACAAAAACCACTGACCTGACTGCGCTTGAAATGTGGTTGTTTCATTTAACCTACTTGGAAAGCTGGCACAGACTCTGAGTATTGTAGCAGGATGAATATCAATCATTCACGATTGTATTGCTCTGTACCTCTGGGGATGGATGTGAAGATTTTTATTGAAGTTCTAGGCTGCCACAAAGAATTGTACTCTGACATTTAGTTCAGGCATTTACCTGATTTCCCACCCATCAGGAAAAACAAATCTGCTGTCTGCTATCCACTGGTACGTATAAGCAAGGCATGCTTTAGTAAGGAGCATACAATGATGGGCAGTGCTTATTCAACTCTCAATCTTTTGAAACTCTGTTTTTTCCATTGTCTTTCCTCTAAAAAAAGAAACTGCCCAGAGGGTAACCATGGTGAAGACAAGCTTTTCAGTGTGAGCTGAAGGTAAAAGTTTTAATGTTTTTTGCCTGTCTCCAGAGAGCTAGGCAATAACTCTTGAGCAAACTGCCCCATTTGTTTCAGTGAGGTGTTAACTCGGATACCCAGGGGTAATAACACAATGTCACTGCTGTGAACTATTTCATTCTTCACGAAAACACAGATTTAAAGAGTTTATTGTGACAATCTCATTTTTTTTCCACAAATCATTGTCTGTTTCATGCAGATCGTCTCATCTCTTCCTTCAGCTCTCTAATATCCAAATGTCTTCCCACCTAGCCAGCAATGTCTCCTGACACAGTCCAGTTTCTCTCTGCTCCCCTCTTGTGGGGTAGAGAGCATTTCCATACTGCCGTGCCAGCTGTTAAGGCACTCCAGCTATGGCTGACTGAGTTAGACTACGTTCTTACGCCACTGCTACCATCACATCAAATTTATATTCCCATTTGAGAACTTAATGTATGCTTTTGGGCCAGATACAGCATTTCAGCAGGGAAGCAACAGCTTCTTAACCCATCTCCCACCTGTAATCAACCATGTGAATGCTCCTAACCTCTCTACCATAAAGTCAAATGAGTTGAAACCCTTTTCAGCAATGGTTTGTTGAACTCTGAGCACTGTGATAGGTGCACAGTCATTCTTCTGGTCTCATGCAAGTCTATCATGAACACCTTGCAGGCAGGTTAGGACAAAGTCTTAACTAGTTTCTCAGTTGTGGCTGTCGGCACAAGTGTTTTCACTGTGAAGTCAAACAGTGTGATTTAGGTTGATATTGAAGATGCGTTATGCTGGGCTGCGTACCCCAACAAAAAGCAGAATTGATCTGAGACAGAACTAGCTGCTCGCTCTGACCAACTGAGATGTAAATGGCCATTTGCTGAGCATTGGACATCACGGAAATATAGTGTGAAGCTCTATCAATGCTACATACAGAGATTTGTAACTGGTATGAGACCAGTTCAGGTATGGCCACAAGTCAGATGATGACACTTGTACTAGGATAGTACCAGCATCATTCTGTAGATGTATTTTGTCTCTTTTATAGACATACCACATCCATGCAGTGTACTTAGGTAAGGAGCTGTCCCTTATCAGGAATATTGAAGAGATTGTTTAAAAAAACACGCCCCATGGAGTACCTTTAAAATATAGAGAAAATCCTAGAAATGACAACCAAGCCTAAGGAGATTAATATGAACATGATCCTCCTCACTGAAGGGGAACCAAACAGAAGTCAAGAAGCCAGGAAAATTCTCCCTTGTAACTCTCCACAATATACACTGGGGAGTTCGGGGAAGTAATGTTTGTCAACAACTGGATCTTACATGGTGGGTTAAGGTCAGATGAGTCCCCTTAGTCTCTCTCTCAGACTGTTGCCTAGTAGCCTGTGCAGAGCTCTACCTCTTTCTTTTCCTCATGACACTGTTGTATTTCTTTTCAGTGGTAAAAATGGGAATATGCATTTTTAATATACATTTTTTTTTCTTTCTTGGCAGCTACAGATTGAGAAAGATAGGTCCATGAAGAAAAGATAATAAGTTCTTACCCCTATAAGACCTTTGAAGAAAGTGCTTTTAGAAGGGACACTCCACTCGCTAATTGTCAAATATTTTCTCAAGGTTTAGCGCAGGGCTTGAATCAATAATAAGTTGCATACAAAAAGCTACACAGGTTAAGTAGACTTACAGCTCTTGTCAAAACACGACATTAATAGTATGAAAGTGAATAACAATAATACCACATAAAAACTGCTATAGAAAGGAAATAGAATAATACATCTTAATTTACTGCATAGAGGAAAGGAAGTTTTTTTTTGTTTTTCTGTTTGTTTGTTTGTTTGGGGGTTTTTTTGGGTTTTTTTTTTTTTTTTGGTGAGAATTAGGAAGGAAATTTTGTAGCTCAGAGGCTATAAAGAGATCTCAATACCTTAGGCCAGAGAACTCGGGTGATCCCACACAGGCAAACTGTTGGACTCAAGTGAAGTCCTACTCAGAAACAGTGGGATAGAATCATATATATGATCATAGGATATTTAGGGTTGGAAAGCAGCTTCAGATCATCAAGTTCCAGCCCCTTGCCATGGACAGGGACACCTCACACTAAACCATGTTACCCAAGACTCTTTCTAACCTGGCCTTGAACAATGCCAAGGGTGGAGCATTCACAACTTCCTTGGGCAACCCATTCCAGTGCCTCACCACCCTTACAGTAAAGAATTTCTTCCTTACACCTAACCTGAACTTCCCCTGTTTAAGTTTGAACCATGTTACATGGATCTTAGGTTCAGCTGGGCAAAATCCAGTTGCAGTGGTTGGGTTTTGATGCTTGTTTTGTTTTGGAAAAAAAAAAGGGAGAGAGAGAAAGAAGCAAAAGACAGTCAGGAAGAACAAAATAAATAAGGTAAAGAAGAAACAAAACAAGTGGAAGAGACATATTAATTCTAAGGTGATCTATGCTTGCCTGTCTTTATCCCTACACCAGTAGTGGATGATGATGAACCAGCTGGAAGAAAAGGAACAAGGAGGGAAGGAGAAAGATGGAGATACCATATCTTCAAGGTGTACAGGGTTGCTGATGTTGTGTGCACTACTGTCAGCACCACTGATACCCAAGCGTCCCATTCCATACCAAGAAAAGGCAGCCAGAATTCAATCCTACCTGGGCTGGAGTGACATATTTTGTGATCTATTGCTATGACCTTGCTGCTGATTTATGGTTGCGTTTATTTTTTTCTATTTAATTCCATACTGCTGCCATCAGTAGCTGCTTCTTGGACATCTTCAAGCCTCTAAAATAAAATAAATCCCAAGCCTCTTGACCCTTATATTATCTTCTCTTCACTACCTCTTTGTGCCACATAGGAACCATAAAAGAATAAAAATCCGGCAAATTCTCCTATCAGTTTATGATGCACTCTAAGTACAATTTTATAGCAAGTTTAATGCTAATGAGCACGAATTACTCTTGGAAATAATCATAAAAGGCATAAAAAAGCTGATACTGTACATTTGATACCCTCTGAAGGCCATCTCCAAGATGGAAGTGCAATTTTGAGAGAAGCATACACAAATCCCCTCTGTGAGAGCATGATAATTTCTGGGTATATGCTGCTTTTGTGGTTTGGGCAAGCATCACATTTAGAGGAGTACCAGGCCATTACTTATTTTTGAAAAGACAAAATTTGCACTCTTCTGTAACGAAAAAAAAAAATCCCTTGATTGGGAAGGTGTCCTCAAGACTGTTCCTGTAAAGTCATTCTTGATTGCTGAATATTGTCATTAAATGAATAAGGAGCTAATCAACCTTTCTTCATCTAGTGCTTAGTTGTGGAGACAAGGACTTCTTTCAGAAAGCAATTAGAGGGGCATGAAGTGAATAGGCAAGGTTGTAGCAATGGTCACTAGTTCTGTGAAATACTACTACTACTACTGTCTCAGTGAGCATAATTTTCATGTGGTAATTCACACCACAGTGAAGATTTCAGAGTTGTAAGAACCTGCTGAGCTGCTAATGGTTATGCGACAATCCCATAAACGTACTGCAAGTTCCACAAACATGACATCTCCTGGCCAAGCCTTTACAGAAAATTTTAAGGAATATTTTGTTATTTAATTATGAGTCACAGTCATAATAGGAGGCAGAAAAGTATTTAAACTACCGATAATGCTGATTTCTGTCACTATGGTCCTTGATCTCCACAGCAGTCACTTAGAAGTCTGTATCTGACAACTTTATGCACACTGGGTCTTTCCTGGAAAAGGACAGTGTTTTCTATTAATCCATATTTAGTCTAGTAGTTGAGTGCATTAATGTGTTGAATATTTATTTATCGTTATAATTCTCTGGCAAGTGAGAATTTTGACTCTATCTTACAGAAGGCAGGTGAAGGCAAAAAAGCAACTGAGTATTAATAACTAGGTAGGTGTCATGCAGTATAGTACATGCACTGACATACTCTTTTAATTCCCCCTGGTGTGCAAATGTTTGTGGGATCATAGTTTGCTCCCCTTCCTTATGTTTATCAGATGATACCTCAACTGGCTCATCAGTGCTTACAAACTTTAAATTGGTTTGTTGGGATTCAACTGAGAGCCCGGTCTTCCATCAGTCAGACTCATGTCCTTATTTGTGTATGTTTCTCCAGATAACATCATTCCTCAGGTACAGCAATCAAGGCAGAAGACCCAGGGAGCTCCTACCAACTTGTTTATACTTATTCTCCATTAGCAGGATGCAAACAGTGGAATGGAGGGGGCTGGACAAGTTCACAGAATGAAAATTCATGGAAGATCACTAAAAACATCAAACCCACATCTGACTCAGGAAGGCTCAGAGCTCGAAACTTGCTAAGGACTGGAAGAATAATAGAGGGAACTTTTATATCTTTTCTATTCAATATTTTTCCCCCAAGCCTTACTGTTCCAGCATTGCAGCAGAGTTTCAGGCACTGTTTAAGATGAGCTGCATGGATATTTGTTATCCCATAGCTCAGCAGAGTAAATATGTTTATAGGTTCTTGGGAAACAACTTACGGTTCACCAGCTTTGTGTCTCACAAGAAGAATCAGATAAGGGAATTTCTTGCTTGTGGCTATAAAGAGCTTCTGTGATCAGAAAAGTGTAACTTTCAATATGGTTATGGCTAGGCAACTGGTAAATTCTCCTAGCTTGGAGCTGTCCTGGACCTTAAGGTGATGAAGATGAAGAGCCTGAAGAGGGTTTGATCATTCTGGGAACACACACAGAGATATTTTACTTCTCATGTAGCCTTGCAGATTGCCCAGTGTCAGAAGAGATTTCAGAAGCAACAATTCTTTTTAAGCAGGGATGAAAAAGGATTAATTACTGAAATATTTTTCTGTTCTGCCTTAGAAGAATACAAATGAGGAAATCAAATTATGACCCCTTATTAAGATCTTGAAATATCATCCCTTTTTGATATGTCTGGCATAAGGTGCGAAAACCATCATCCTTTCTTATGACAGCAAGTGTTGTGTGGGATTCTGAATGACAGCCAGCCCTCTATCTACTCACCTTTCTCCTAATTAGCAGCGGAAAACCCCATCCCAGGCTCCCCTCACACACTGCACTATTCTTAACACTCAGAGCGGGGCTGCCATTTCAGACATGATATCTTAGTCAAGTTTCTCTCTAGTTCACTGTCTTTGAATGTTTTATTGATACAGAAGTGAGATTTTTCAGAGGAGCTGATGAGCCACATTGAGAAACATGCTGTTTACAGAGTGTTGTGCTGGGACTTTTTTGATATTCACAGTTAAAATTACTTGTGAAAAAAAGAGTATTTGTTAATTACTAACACCTGAACATGCTGTAGTTATATAAAGTTTTCATTGTTTTCTATTTTCCCCCATATTTCCTTCCCCCTGCCCCCCCCCACCCCCCCCCAGTATTCCTTGGGAGCTTTTTTGAGCACATGTAATATGAATGCTGAAAATCCTAGCCCAAGTCCTTCCTAAAACATCTGTCACTGTGATCTGACTTTGTCATTTCTGAAATTTCAAGTCAGCCTGAACTATGGTTTAAATAATTCCTGTCAGTACTCTTAGAAGAACTAATTTCTGTTGCTCTGAAGCTTTGTCTTCACAGTTTTATTTCCATGGGAATATGAATCTGTTTCTTCACTGACTCAATTTTATTTGTAGTCTGTATATGTTAACATGTGCTCTCTCCTATTTGTTTCAAAAGAAAAACTTATTCATGGTGAGAGGGAGCACGAGCTGGGTTTCCATGCAAACTCATTTGTGTTCCTAGTGTTATCCTGAATCTCAGAAATAAAGGTAAATGGAAATGGTTGAGGCTACACTGGCATTGCGGCAGCTTGGGAAACCTTATTTGAGCTATTTTTAAATTACTAATACTACTAGAGCCACAGCAAGATTTAGCATGAGCTATAACACTCAACAGGGGATCAATATTGCAGTTATTCACATGGGCTGAACTTTAAGATACTAGAATTCCCTTTCCTTGGCATACCTGACTGCCCTAATGCCATGATCTATATAACACTCCTGTGAGGCTGGCAGGTGCTATTAGCCTTGACAATGTACTGTCTACTGGGACAACCTTCCCATCTGCCTGGGCAGAGAGCATAACATGGATGCTATGGGAAACCAGCTGGAGTGATTGCAGGAGGAGTGGCTTCCCTTGCCCCAAACACATTGTGATTTCCCATGAGTCATTTGGAAGATATTAGCAGTCACTTATGCCATGCCAAACATAACATTTGTTTCTCCTATTTCAATGAGTGACATTTAATTATAAATAAGAAATGTAAATAACTTGGAAATATCTCCAGCTCTGAAAAGCTCCTTTAATATCCAGAATTGGCTGCCAGCTTTATCAAACAATATATCAAATAGTCACTCTCCAAAGAGGAAAGTGGAAACCAATAAATCTCTGAACTAACCACTACCAGGCACAGGCATTTGGAAAGGGTGCCCTTAAACAGAACACTCAGCTGCATGGCCAGCAAAATCTAGCTCTACACACTGCAAGAGGTCTCCTTGACACATTTCTGTACCAAGAAAGATCTTCCTGTGACTTTCCTGGTCCAGCATCCATGCCACGGGAGCTTTTTTTTAAGACAATACAATTTTTCCTACTGCCTTCAGGAGCCATCTCATGTTGTACACTGCTGGGTGTCTCTGACTGAGAGATACGTTTGCACTTGCAGGTAATACATAGGCATCAGAAAGTTGTCAAAACTGTGTGGTTTCAAAACCTGCAGCCCAACTTCACGTCCTGTGGCCTAAGCAAATAGCTCAGATAGGAGGCAGTAATGTAAGCAGGGAATTGTACTCAGTATGCCATGTGGCTGTGCTAGTCAGTGTCTCCTTAGGAACTGTACAACACAACATCACCTTGTACAGATACATTGTATTTTACAGGTGCTTACAGCTTTAATATTGAGTTTACAAAACACACTAATTTGAGGTTTGTCACTGATTAAAAGCAGTTTTTGGCTGGTTGCTATTTAAGGCTCTTATTTTAATAGCAACAGCTCAGACAGTGGTACTTTGGGGAAAGACTGAACCCAGATACAGGAAATAACATGCAGGGATTGCCAGCTCTCTAGATCTGGTGGTTTAGTGGGGAAAAGGGGCAAGAAGGTCCTCTGAACCAGCACAGGTCATACATTGTACAACCCCTGCTATGAACTGTCCCCATTCCCAACACCTTTGTCTTGCCCCCTCCTAATACTAATATCCATTTTCCTTAGAACATGCAAAAAGGGGTGTTAGGTGTTTCATTAGGATGTTACGTACTTCTTACACCAGCAGACATTGAAATAACCTAAAGCAAGGTTTAAACACAGATTGTGGCTATAAAATTCAGTGGTTTATGGAAGGGAAAATTGAATCCCCAGTGAAATCAGTGGGAGATTGGCATTGTCTGCTGGGGACAGGAATCTAGCTTATTAGTTTGTTATAACAATGTTTACAAATATTTTAATACTTATATATGAGTCCACAGAAAGACAAAAATTTCAAATTATGCATTTAACTGCTTTTTCCAAGGGAAGACTTATTTATAGTGCACAAGCTCGCAGTGATTTATGCTTTAGTTTCATCTTAATTTTTACTTCTCTATGAGATTCTATTCTGCAAAATGAATTAGACTGTGATCTGTCTGGATTTGTGTCAAATCTAACCCCTCTTCATACGTTTCATCTTCATTGCTCACCGAATGCCACAACCATGGCAATGATTGTATTAACAAGATGAGGAGATTCTGTCTGTTCCATAATGAATGAATGGCAGGAAGGTAGCATAATACCCAGTGAGTAAGAATTAATCTTTTAAATCCAAATATATTGCTGATAGCCAGGCTTTCTGTTGAATGCTTGGAGGCACTGTGGGAGGTTGGATTCTTCAGGTTTAGCGTTAGCTCCCCTACAGTCTCTTTTGTGGCTCTGGGAATCTCTCTTTCTTTACAGTCAGATTAATATATTTTGTAATTATTTAAATAAAATTATAGTTATTACAGGCAGCAGAATTTTCCATCTGTGATTACGGTTTGTAAGAAAACTGATTTCGTAAAAGAAAAAAATTCTGCTGATGTCAGGTAAGAAATTTGCATTGATGTAATAAGCTTGGCTTTTCACACCCACTAAGGAAAACAGATGTACTTACCAGATTTCTCTCCCCTTTACAGTTTCTGTAAGAAATCTTGAATGCTGATTTCTATACATAACTGTTATGGAAATTCTATCAGTTACTGACACAATCTACAAGTAACAGCATTCCAGAAATATTTTATACGTTTTGGGTTTTTTACTGGTTTACTCCTTTTCCACTAAGAACCTACAAAAATGGAGCTTAGAAGCCATTTGGGGATGGGGGAAGTGGATGCTGGAATTAATAATCTATGAAAGTGGAGTTGGTGCACAGTGTGTATGCACAGTACCTATGAAACAGCCACAGCTTTGGGCCCTGCTGTTGAAATTTGACAATGAAAAGTGAAACTGATACAGATTAATGGAAAGAGCTGTTGTGGGCAAGTTTTAAGTCACTTCTACCTTGCAACAACCACACAGAAGGCTATTTTGGCTACACTGTGGCTTTAATAAAACACACGTGCTCCTCTCAGTTTTACTTTTAGTGGCCAAAGGCTCACATCAGTTAAACCACCACCAAGATTGGCAAAAATTGTCTGCATGAGTAAGATAATGACTATGAGATTCATGGACAGAGTTCAGTTTGGCAGAGTCAGCAGCTTTTGACACATTGGATAAAAAGTTAAGTGCCTGAAAGGAAGCAAAGAGCCTGTGAAAGTCACAATCCAGTTAGGCAGAAACCGAGCTGGAGAATAGCCCTTTCAGGAACGCTGAAACTCACCACTGCTGTCAAGACTGATCATGTTCAGCATGTAGTCAGTGCATTCTGGCACCAAGGCTGTGAAATCAGCACCTCTTATGAGCTCTGAAGTAACATACATAGGTAAAAACACAGATACACACACCCACACACACCCACAGAAACCTTTCTTGCCCCTGACATGTTTTAGCAACACTGTCAAGCTTAAGAAAAATTGCCATTCATTTCTCGCTGTCCAAACAATGACAGCTTACAGTATCCTGCTAAGCTGAACAACTCACAGAACTAAGTACTTTTGTTATGGATTTGACAGTTGTAAGGTCATGAAACTTAGCTCCTCACTTCTCAACTCCAGCTGCCCTCTGCACTTTGTCAAGGCTCTTGTGAGTGTGCTGATACGCTCTGTTTCTGCCATGGATAAACAAGATCTGGTCTGCCTTTTTAGAAAGAGTCTGCCTAACTGTACAGATTTTTGCCAAAATATATATACACACATGATACATACACACACACATATATACTTAAAAGGAAATTGTACCTGGCTAGAGATAAATTGATGGTTCTTGCATTTCCTGACTTATGCATAACTCCTCATATTACTTTGTTATTTACTATCCTATCTAAACACACCTAGGCCAGGATTGCTGAGACAACAAATAGCGTAAGTTTGTCTTTCTAAAGCGCTGATTTAAGTTTGGTACTACTTAATCACTTTAAAATGTTCCCAAGAATTTGCTTTTTCAGAAACCTATTAAGGACAGCAGTATTAGACTGAAGGAACACAGAATGAGAGCATGTTATATATGGGACAGAGAAACCCTTTTTTAGAATTAAGGTGAAATAAGGTGATGTGAAAGAACACGCTACGGACTAGCTGTGTGAACAGTCAGAAAAATAATGGCTTTCAGAGCCTTCCAGTTCCTGGCAGGCAGACCATCCAGAGCTAGGGATTCAGCCCAGGAAACAGAGGACAGAGGTACTCGTCTCCTGTTTCCCTTCATGAAAGATCAATCGATTGGAATTATCACATTTGTATCACAACCCTGGAAATAGAGGATTGATGAAAACAGCTTGAGTGTCTGATATAAAGCTAGTAACAGTTACAAGAGAGATTCAAAATTTGTCAAAATCAGTAGACTGGGCTTTCAAGTTTATTCCTACTGATAGATGCTGTTTCAGATATCAACGAAATGGCATAATCACTGATAAATTCCCAGGAAAAACACAGGTTGAATGGACAGTGTACCAGATACTTGTGCATCCTCAGCAGCCTTCCCCAGAAGACATAATTGGCTAAACATATTGTTTGAGTTCTCTAAGCTGCATGGGTATTTTCTCTTTCATATCATAGATCATATTGAAGATGCCTTCCTGAAGAAGTGTGATATTAGCTTTACAGCCTTCATATAAAATATTTGTCTCAAATAGAACAAATACAGCCAAGACAGTAACAAAGACACTCCCTAAATTGCCCGTTGAATACTAACTTTATAATCTATGTCAATCAGGAGCAAAAACCGACACTGGAATGGGACCAGCCCCATATTTTAACACCTAGCATCCAAAGAGCTATCACGCAGCAAAGCCTTCCAGTTGTTGCTGTACCTGAAATTAATATAAAGCCATGATTAAGAGAGATACAGTCTCTGTGCTTATATGGTTCTCCTGATGTTTCTAATCAGGACCGTTTACATCTGCCTTTGTTTTCTGTTTGCTATTTCTGTTCTTGAAGTATAGAGCAAACATCAAGTCTCCTGAAAGCCAAAGGCAAAACTTAATGACTTTGCTGATAATAAAAAAACAAAGAAAATGAAGACACAATGCATTGAGATGGGAAGAATTCAAAATTTCTTTATAGGCATAAAGTTTAAAAGACTATTTAAAGAAAAATCATAGTATGAGCTGTGATAATTTTTGTAGAGGTGCTGACAGGAAGATATGCATTTAATGATAATCATATCATTGAGATGGCTAATATTTTTGGTTCAGGACATAAACAGGCATAAAAACTACCTCTGGAAGAGAAAAATCTCGGCACCTCTTCTAGTGAGGTTAAATGGAAGACAACTGAAAGGTTGTCTGCCAAAGAGTTCAGATTTCTTTAGGGCTATGCAAATAAAACCTGAAAAGTTAGATTGGCTCAACAGCTAAAATAGTAGTGTTTTGAATATGGAAGCTCAACTGCAGAACTAGTAGTCAGAAATACTTGACCTTGAAATAGAAATTTAGTATGAAATTTGAAACATTTTTAAAATCAGAATAATACACTGTAAAGAACACCTATTAAAGCTAGATTGTTTGCTTCTGAAATCCTCCCCCAAGGGCCACATATGTTTTCAGACAAGGTTTTGCCAAATTGAGTCTGCTGGTCTCAATAAAGGATAAACAGGGACAAAAATTGAGGGAGCTTGAATTTTTAGACTTACAGATTAATGTTCTGCTTTTTTTTCTAACCTGTGATCTATGCCATTAACTATGGTCCAGATGTCAGACTGAGTAAGAAGGGGTTTGTTAGTTGGGTTTTTTTCCCACCTGACCCCCCCCCCCCCCCTTTGTAAAAGGGATTACAAGCTGCAAGGATATTATGGATTTCACTAGCATCCATAAACTGGTGCTTTATTTCTGTAGTAATGTTCACATATTCTTTATAGGTAGAGCTGTTTAAATGCCACCCTTTGACTCAGTTCTCTCATTTCTCTCATCTGCTGCAAAAGGATAGATTTAGACAAGTGACATCTGCCACTTTGCCTTTATTGGAAGCTAAGCAAACAAGGTGGTATGAGCTACAGTGTCACTATCTATGACTGGGTAACCTGTAAAACTGAGAATCAAAAGGAAGCTCGCAAGGAGGTACAACTGTTTTGCTACACAGACCAGCAGCCCACTGGACTCTATGTCTTGCCATTCTGTGTCACAGCCTTCTGGACAGACTGTACCACAGCCTTCTGGACAGACTGTACCACATATTTTTGCCTTCAGCCATCCATTCTCTGACTAGGAAATGCATTGTGTTCTTTTGACAAGCACTTTGATTTCTATTGAATAATAATAATAAAAAAGCTACAGAACAAACCAAAGCTCCAAAGCAACAAAGGTCTCTCCTTAAGAGTTTGCTATGGTTCATTATCTGACCTCCAAGATGTGAAGCACCAGACACAGGAAATAAATGTCGCAATAGTACATTCAGTGTACTATGAGAATTTAAAAAACTTGATTTACTGGCTGAAAAGAGAAATTAAAGATTTTAATCACTGATCATAAGAATGCATAGCTCTGAAAAGAAAAGGCTCTGCATGTATTAACAGTCCCTGCTAGCATCCATTACTGAAGAGGGAGTATTTAGTTTTGCCATGGTTTTCTGCTATTTGTGAATGATGCAGCTAGGGTCAAAGTTATTCCATGGAGCAAATTCCAGCCAGTAAACTGACAAAGAAGGGAATGAGGCTTTCTATATGACAGTCCCTTCTCTCTATGTAGTCACTAGACAAGTCTATTCATAAGTGACCGCTGGATTCCATTTAGAAGCCTATCAACTCAGTAGGAAAGGCCTTCTAAAAACCTGACTTACGGAGGAAAAATCTCACCAGCTGGCCTGAGGGCAATTTCTTCCCTCTGTTTACCTCTTTGAGAGGCAGCAGCCCGAATGAATTACTCTCTAGAAAGACCTGTTGATAAAAATGGAGGGGGGGGGGGGAGAAAAAAAAAAAAAGAGAAAAGGCAAAAAGCTTCATAGCTGAGGCAGAGAGAGATGGTCAGAGTATTGTATCCTGTGGTGGAAGCAGCATGTGTCTCAAGGAGTGCATGAATTAGGAACTAATCTGAGACCCACCAAATTTCAGTCTCTCTTCTGATTTTTGTGGTTTCAGACCTATGTAATTTTCCCTGACAGCACTATTTACTTTATGAAAACCTCTTGTCAGAGAGAAGGCATTGCAAGGACTACATGAAAAGTTGGTGATGGGATCAGAAAGGCATTATACCTGCTTTGTCTGACTCTCCCCAAACCCTTGAAGCAAGCATAACCCATTAAAATGAAACTTGGCCCCTGCCTGGCTAGAACACATATCATAGACTAGATCATCATGTGTGCTTGATCAAAAGGCATGCTGTTCCTTTCACAAACATAAAAATTACTTTTCCTCTGCAGAATGAACCCTCACACCAGCTGTAGCCAGCACCTGCAACATCTACACAGAGAAGAGTGATTGAGATTCTCAGTTGATACAAGTTACATAGACCCTATCATGAGGCCTCAATGAAAAAGACTCCCTTTCCATTGACAGCAAAAGATGCTGAAACATTGAGGACAGGTCAGGCCCATGGACAGCTTACTTTCCTGAGCATCTAAGAAAAGCAAGATTTTTCTCATTTTGATTCCTTAGTACTTAGAAAGCTTCAGAGAACTTGCTGTAGCCTGGAAAGGTTGTAGCAGCCATTGCTATGGTTGCTGTCTCCCTCAGTAACCTCTCATAGTGGGACAGAGTTACCATCAGCCAGGTTCATGTTGCTGCTGCCAACTGACTTCACCACTGAGCTGCTGAAGACTTTTCCCTTTAGAAGAACCCTCATCTGTCAGAATGGACACAACAAGGATGAGCGAGCAAGTTCCCCACTTCCCTGGATATCACAGCCTGCAGGCATCAAACCAAAGTGTCTCCTCCCTCCCACATGCCTGTGCCTTTATCATACCACTGTATCCCTTCACAAACTCACATAAATCCATTTTCTGCCTACCACTGCATCTCCTCATTCTGGCCTCCTGGTGGGAGAAGGCTCAGCTGGGAGACCCTCTTCTTCGCTGCAAGCATCAAACCTTCCTCCAGCAGATTTTTACACCGCTGGTAGCACCCCAGCTATCCAGAAAAACAACCAGCCCAAAACACTAATGAAACTCTTTCCTCCCTAAATGCCATGCTCCATGCCATGTGGGGCTGCTGTTGCATTTCTAGGAAGCTGAAGGTTTCCTTAGGGGTGACAACAGCCCAGTTACTGCTATCTTCCTTGCTTTTATTACTACCCAAAAGGGCTTATCTGAAGATAAGTGATTGTATAGATCTGCGCTCTGGTTGATCAGTGACTGAAAAACAAGCAGTGAGTTGCTTTCTGGGCTGCCACACTTGTGCTGGGAAACACATGGGTTTGTGTTTCTAGGTCTTTCTACAGACATGCCTGAGCCTCTCACATTCAGCACTCAAAAACTCAGATAAAGCTTAATGGAGAGCTGGGGCTTGTGAGACAAAGTCACTTCGCAAAGACAGACGCAGCTCAGTGGTAGACTGGAACAACTCAGATAATTTGTAGTAATTTTTATGTGGCTCATGTGGAGTCACAAGCAGAAAAGGCCTCCCTTGGGTCAGCTTGTACTTAATACATATTTCCTCCAAGAAGGTACTTGGCTTTGTGTGGTGATTTGGTTTGGTTTTTTTGATTTTTTTTCCCCTCACATCAGAGCCAAAAAGGAATTAAAAAAGCTTTTAATCACTGTAAGAATCCTATTTAATCAGACTACTGTCTAGTTTCATTTCTTCAGTGGTGAATTAGCGTAATCACTCCTTGATTTAACTAGGATACTATCATATTAAGTTTCACAGTTAGTTGCCTATGTCTGTCTGTTACAAAACCTGCTCATAGAAAAGGGTTGAAAAGAAGTCCCAAATGCAAAACCTGTGACCAAATTTGTATGAATATTCATATTCAGACTTTGCTATCCCGATTTTCTGAATGTGCATATTTAAATAATTACTATTATCCTATGAAGCACAAAGTGATTCTAATGATTCAAGCTTCAACCTAAATGGACCAGATACTAAAGAGGAAAGGAAGATGAAAAGATGAGAATCTGAAGGAGTTGGGGCTTTTTTCTAGAGTGACACGACTTGCATCATGATATTTTCCACATATCTTTTGCCAAGGGATTCATTCAGACATTGGATTCATACCTTTTTTCGGCTACCTACTTTGAATTTCACAAGCTAACTGAAATCAAACCCACTGTTGAATTTGGAAAGAAGAACTACAAGCTCATTGAATGGTTTGTGTTGGAAGGGATCTCAAAAATCATCCAGTTCCAACCACCCTACCATAAGCAGGGATACCTTCCACTAGACCAGGCTGCTCAAAGCCTCAAATCATGGATAAAGACAAACTGGTAGATGTGAAATTGGTTGTAACAATAACATTAGCGCAAGCTTAAACTCATAGCCCAGTGGAGTCATGGCCAGAGGATTTTTCTGAAACGATATGCTATCTGCCATGAGAATGTGGAGAAATATTGTTCCTAGACACATATCTGTCTGAAGCATGGCAGATGGAAGAGTACATGTGCCAGCATGCCTAACAAGCAAAGAGGCTCTTAATTCCTCTGTTGTTTTTTAAATGCCATTTGTTTAAACATGGATCCAATGTCCATGGAAGTGAAGTGGAGTTTTATTGCTGACTCTGCTAGACACTGGCCTCAAACCCATGACACAGAGAAAAAGACTTATATTTGTCTGCTGACTAGTTGTCTGTTGACTAGGCAAGAGAAAAAAAAAAATGGATGAAGGGCAAGATGGAGATCGGGCTACTTCTGACCATTAACTGCTCAGGGTCTAAAATGAAAGGGACATTTCTTACCCAGTCCAGGCTGGGGATGCTCCTGGGTGATCTGTTGATATAACATACACATTGACAGCTGGTTTAATTTTCTCTCTTCCTCTCAGAAAATATTTTTTTTCCTCTCCTAGTTAAAGCTCTGCTTCGCCTCCTATTCATGTGTTGTCATCTCTTCATCTCCTGCTCCTGCACATTGACATGCTGCAAAACATCAGGTTGTACCAGGGATCCCAATTCCGCAAGGGTGGCTTATTCTCACATCAGCTGCCTCTCTGGGTTCAGCAGCTGTGCTCCATCCTCTGCCAGCTCTCCTGCTCCCAGAGAAAACACAGGCGTATACCTGAGGGACAGTCACCCTCTTGCCCTGGGCTCTGCAACAGTCAGGAACAGTTTCTTCTGCACAGGAGAGAACTTGCTACAAGGACTTACAGTGCCCCAGAGGGATGCAGGCTCAGCTGAGCTGCTAAGGAAAGAATTAGTTTTCCTTTAGTTTGAGAGGGAGACAGCGGACTGTGTAGGAAACCTCTGTCCCAGGTCAGCACTGATGTTGTTAATGGTGCCTGGTCATGCAGGACACTATCTGTCAAGCTGATAGCTGCTAAGACAGCCCTCCCGCAGCCCAGTGTAACCAGTCACACATGTTCAACACTGCCAGCCTGTACCCAGGGCTAGCCTGAGCTAATCCTTGGATTGAGATTAGCAACAGATCAATAATTTGTGCTTTTTTGAGGAAATGCTGTCAAACCAGGGGTTGAAGAAAGGAAGCATTGCCACCTCTACCTCTTACATATGGAGGTACAGGTACATGGGTGACTACATGACTCATAGGGCGAAAGAGAGTTTGGGGTAGGACTCGGAACTAAATCTTAAACATTGTCAGCATCAAAGGGCATCTAACTCAAACTAGAAAGGCACTCAAAATCAGATCTTATGGCTGTCAGTCAACCAGTTCTAGAGATGAGTGGTTTGGATAACTCCCCCTTTTCACTGCTGTGGGCTTATCTGGGTATTAGAAAAAGAAGGAACACTTCCAGAAAAGCTGAAAAGAGCAGAGTGGACGTGGTCTGAACTCATCTTTCACTCTGAGAGAAAGAAAGATGCAGTGCAAATCCTAGAAATGTAGCTTTTATAAGCAAAACCAGAAATATAACCCCTACACAACAGTTAAAAATGCATAAAGTGCAGAGGACTCGCACAAATGTACAATGCTGCTTGCTCTTGTGATGGGCACACAACCAAGTTTGTAAAGGCTTAAAAACAACAGCTGCACAAGAATATGGTGAGGAATTTTACTGTTTGGGTAGCTAAATCGTTTGGGGTTGGGTGGTTTTTTTTTGTTTCTTTTTTGGTTCTGTTTTTTAGCAAATTTAGGTGTTTTTTTAGCAAATTTTACTTTTGGAAACATCATTTCCATACTCTAAGAGCACACATGCATATTCACACATTATCTGGATTTAGAACTCTGTTGGGGGGCTATCTGGCTCTTCCCCTGACCCACTGGTTTCAGCTCCCTAGTTTCACTTTTAGAACTATTAGCTAACGGAAAGCTAGATCTTGACTTTTTTTAAAATATTTTATATGGAAAGAAACCCAACATTTCCCAACATTGGTTTATTTTATAAGTTTCTTTTAAATTGACTTGCTGTTTTTGCTTGATATTTTCTACTTCCCAGCTTTAACCACATACGTAATCCACTAGCATTTGTAACATCTGAGGAAATTCACAGTCAGAGAACCATTAGAGTAAGCCGAATGAGACACATTGCCTATTTAGCCTTATATATGGCCTGCAGGAATTGCTTTTTGCTTCCAGGGAGAGAAACCCTACTTAGCACGTAGACGTTCAATTATTAAATGTAATGACTCAGAAGAAAAACTTGTTCTTTTCTGTCCCCTGGAGATAAGGAGCTGATGACTTCAAGAACAATGGTAAATACCCCAAAGCTTGAATTCTAGATCATAGCATTATATCTACAGCTTTGCAAGTCAATACAGAATTCCAACTTCCTTAGCAAACCACAGCATTTTGTCTATTGAGATGTAAAGTGACTGGCAAACACACTCAAATTTAAAAGGAAAAAGTATAGAGGATATAAGCACCTCACTAAAGGACTTGGGGATGTCGGTATATGAGAAACTTCAGGAGCTGCCCAGAAACCAACCATATCCTGGGCCTCATCAAAAGGAGCGTGACCAGCAGGTCAAAGTAGGTGATCCTGCCCCTCTACTCTGCTCTTGTGAGACCTCACTTGGAGCACTGTATGCAATTCTCAGCATAAGGACATGAAAATGTTGGAGCAAGTCCAGAGGAGGGCCACAAGGATAATCAGGGGACTGGAGCACTTCCTGTATGAAGACAAGCTGAAAAAATTTGGGCTGTTCAGCATGGAGAAGAGAAGCTATGTGAAGACCTTACAGCAGCCTTCCAGTATCTGAAGGGGGCCTACAAGGGTGCTGGGGAAGAACTCTTCATTAGGGACTGTAGTGATAGGACAAGGGGTAACAGGTCCAAACTTAAACAGGGAAAGTTTAGATTGAATATAAGGAAGAAGTTCCTTACTGTGAGGGTGGTGAGGCACTGGAACAGGCTGCCCAAAGAAGTAGTAAATGCTCCATGGCTGGCAGTGTTCAAGGCAAGGTTGGACAAAGCCTTGGGAGACATGGTCTTGCAGGAGGTGTCCCTGTACATGGCAGGAAGATTGGAACTAGATGATCTTCAGGTCCTTTCCAACTCAAACCATTCTATGATTCTAAGACTGAGAAGACATTTCTTTCATTACCAGCTTGAAAGTAGGTCAGTCATCACTAACAGACATAATGCAATGGTTATTTTTGAAGTGCTTAACTCAGGTAGGAAGTATAATTTTGAGGGATTTTGTCAGTCCTGGGGTTGAGTCCCTTGCATTTATTTTCATTATACATTAGATTAGATCCTGCTGCATGTAGGTCCACAAAAAGTCCACTTGAGAGCACTTGATGCTACCAGCCACAAAGCCACAATGCTATAGTCCTCCAAAAAAGACTCCTGGAAAAAAAACTTTATATCAGGAATGTTAGATATCTTTCATACTACTTTATAAAGATTACCAGGAATGTTAGATATCTTTCATACTACTTTATAAAGATTACTTTATAGTTATGAAGTTTTTATTTACTGATCATGTAGCAATCAGATTCCACCTACTCCAGAGTCAAAACAAAAAGCAATAAATCACAACAACAGTCAGTATAGCAAAGTTGTTGAGGAAAGATTTTATCTGCGCTGAGGAGAGACATTTCCTGATGTCATTTCCCAGGAGAGTTCTGAACCATGCAGTGAATGATGAATGGCATTACTGCTTATAAACTTGGGTTGAATAATGGCAGATCATGGACAGAAGCAGGTTTCGGGAAATGTTGTAATATTTGGAGAAGGGCTGTGGAAATGCCACCATGCTCCAAGGTCTCAGTACAGGGAACGTGGCTACCAAAGCAATGTATCAAGCCTGACACTACAGATCTGCACTCTCCATGTATAGCTGCATGTCCTGGACAACAATCCACAACTCTTTCAATGTGTGGAGCCTGGACTATCATGTCAAACTTAAAGCCAGAGATTTGGGCGATATTAGCCCAAGCATACCAGTGTAGTAACATAGATAAAAGCATCTAAACACATCTATCCAGAGAGCTGTAGATGAAGATATGCCAATATCTGCCATAAAAATATAGTGGCAGAATATTGACTAGACGGCTCCTACTGTTGGCTTTTATTAAAACCAGGGCCACACACAGGCAAAAGGCATGTAATGGAAGATCTGTAGACACAGGTATTACAGGCTTCCAGCACAGAGAGGATACCCTGTTTCACACTAACCATAAAAGACTCACTGAGAGCAGATGGATACTTTTTGGGACATTCAGAGGACTGAACATACTCACCACATGATACTGTCAGTGCAGAAGTGTATCTCAGTCTAGGCTTAAAGAAAAATGGTAGACTGAACAGGTACTTCAGGTGTGAATATGAACTACTATTCAGGACTGATGAGTCTGGATCATATCAAGCTGGGGAAACGAGCATCTGGTGACAGATGTTTACCATGACCACCACTTAATCATACTCTAAAGGAATACATTTATATACCTATGTCTGTTGCCCTAAAAAACCAAAGCAAAATACCTGAAAGGCCTGGATACCTTCACAGAGATCTGAACTAAAAAAAAAAAATCTCTGCTCAGGGTACAAGAGACATATCAGATAGTAATAGCAAGGGGTGAAAAATGACTGCTACAGCTGAACAGAGGACAGTATCCACCCTCAGCATAACATTGTAATATATTAAAAATATAAACAAAAGAAAGCTTCAATCTTGAGATCTTCAAAATTTTACCATTCTGGGAGGAAATAAAAATTTTCTTAACAGTGTGCAGTGTGGTGCAGCAGAAATTGGGTTCCAGTGCAGAAAACCTTCACAGAACAAACCTTTTCTCCTTTATCATTCAAAACAAGAGGAAAAAACCCAATAAAAAAAAACCAAACAAAACAAATCCTGAATAGAGCCTTAATTATACATTTTGAATAAGACAGTTCTCTGGCTGTTTTTGTTTTAATGTAATTTTAGAGCAAAGTCCTTCAAGCACTGTGGAGAGAATGTAGATGATAAATCAGACTGCCTCTTAACTGCTGCAATTCTAAGGTATTTCTCATTTTTCGCTAGATCACATTTTAGGTCTTTTTGTGTGCATTGGCGATTGCCCTCTGCAGGGGAAGTGGAAGGTGCTAAATGAATAATCCCAATTAAATTCGACAAAAGCATTTATCCAGTCCAACAGTCCATCTTTTCTCTCCCTTTCCTTGGGCAGTACATAGCTGATCTTCGCAGGAGGGAACCCTCCAGAAAACTCCCTGGGTAGCAGCATTTTTCTGATCCACTTTTTGATTATCAAAGACTCATACAGCTGTATAACTGTTGTACCAGCTTGCCTGCTCTCTTCATACTTGGGCTGCAAAGTACATGTCAGAGTTCTGAAGGACCTCCTGCAGACCTTGACTTCCTTAATTCAAAATAGTTCATACACAAGCCTCCTACATTAAGTGTATATACACAAAGCACCATGATATTTGTCCTCCTGTGAAACATCCCATTGCCTGGGATAAAGCATTGTCATGGTTTTAGCCTCACCCAGGCTAATAACTCATGAGGTTTTACTCACTCACTCCCCTCTTTTTCTTCCCCCAGTCCCAGGGGGATGGGGAGGAGAATAAAAAAAAAAAATATGCAACTCGCAGGGGTTGAGATAGGAACAGTTTAGTAACTAGAACTGTCGTGGTTTAAGCTGTGAATTTCACTTCTCCCTCTCCTCCCCCCCCCCCCCCTCATGGGGGGGGGAAATGGGGAGAAGAACCTGAAAGAATGTAACTCCCACAGGTTGAGATAAGAAGAGTCCAGTAACCGAGATATAATACAAATCACTGCTGCTACCACCAATAATAACAATGACAAGGTAAATACAAGGGAAGAGGATACAACCGCTCACCACCCGACCAAGCCGAGAGAGAGAGCGACTTCTGGGTTCCTGCCCCCAGTATTTTACATCCTGGGCATGACATGCTGTGGCATGGAATAGCTCTTTGGTCAGTTTGGGTCAGGCACCCCATCCCTCCTTCCTCCCTGCCCCTTCCCTCCTCCCCGGCAGAGCATGAGACTCAGAAAGTCCTTGGTCAGGACCAAAACAATACCAAGCAGCAACTGAAAACACTGGTGTTATCAGCGCTGCTCCACCTACCAAGGAGAAAAAGTGACTTCTGCTGCTGAACCAGGACAAGCATATAAGGCTTTGAGAAGTGGGTTTTGATGCTATATCTGAACACAGTGTCTGGCCATTGTTTGGAAGTGTGACATGCCTTCCTCTACAGAAAGCATTCCTTCGATCCCAGTATTATTTTTTCCTGACTAAAAGACAGTCATGAAAAAGAACAAAATCAAAACAAAAAATTCCTATCCATGTAAAGATTAGCACTAAAAATATACTCCAATTCCACAAAATCCATAAAGTTTCATTAGTGGCTTCACAGTGAAGAATATTGACTAAATTTCAAGACAGAGAATAGTGGGTTATAGTGAAGATTAAAGTTTCCTTGGTACATGAAATAACCAAGAACTAAGTAAAGTGCTTAAGTGTTAAATCCGCTTAAATGCCAGCATTCAGGAAATCTTGCAGCAGTTGGAACTGCTTGTACACCTTCAGCTAAGTGTACATGTAACCTAAAAAGTTATTAAACAAAAACCTATTTCAGTGTCATATGTTTTAGTTCAGATCAAAAGCTAAAGTTGATTTCACCTTATTATATCTTATCTAGATATGTTCAGTCCAATATCTTATTTTCAAATCATGCTGGAAATTTGAAAATTACTGTTAGGGTTTCTAGGATCCAGTAGTTCGCACCAAAAAACCACTTTATCCAGTTTTTCTGTGTTTTGGAATAGAACCTGAACCCTTGGAAGTACAAAACCCCCTTTATTTTAAACTTATTTGGAGTCAAGTGTCTATTATATCTGATGGGAAAAGAGGAAATGGCCTCAAATTGCACTAGGGAAAGCTTGGAAAATGGATACTAAGAAAAATTTCTTCACCAAAAGTGTTATTAGGCATTGGAACAGGCTGCCAAGGGAAGTGGTTGAGTCACCGTCCCTGGAGGTATAGATGTGGTGCTAAGGGACATGGCTTAGTGGTGAATTTGGCAGTGTTAGGTCTCTAAGAGAGGATCAGGAAGTAAGTTAACTCTTCAGAATGAAATTCAAAGAACTACTTGGTGTTCAGAACAACCCCATCAGGGAATGAAAAGCCAAATGGACTCCTGACATTTACAGCTTACAACATAGATATCTTCTTGCCTAATTGTAAAAAAATAAAAAAATATTTGTAGGAATTGAACTTCTTTCTAGTTTAAATCTCCTTTAGGTTCATGTGCAGGGAACTTTGGGTTAGAACTTGATATTTGAGATGGAATGCAAAATGCTTATAATTGCATTTGTTTTTTTACCACTTGTTCTTAAATGACATTGTTGCCATGATCCTCTGATGTACTTCACCTCTACAAGCTTGTTCAAGGGCATTAGGGCAAACTCTGACCTGAACATTGAAGTGATGTTTATGACTACAGGCAGATTAAAGTTAAAATGTCAAAGTACAGAAGGAGGCATGCTAAAAGGTAAGTATTAAAAAGTAATAACAGAGGAAAAAAATTGCTTGGAACAGGTCAATAGTTTCATTGAATTTCTTTGTGCCAAAATTTAGACATTTGCTTTTTGTTCCAGGAAAGAAAAAAATAAAATCAGAAAATAGTTGAGAAAAAAAGAGCAGAGCTCAATTTTACCAACATTATTGGTAATTATCATTTATCTCAATATTTTCTCAACAACCAACGCATTCTTATCTCAAAGTCTTCCCACTCAAAGCTACTAGTAAATATAGCAAGCAAGAAGTTATTTCTATGTGTATCATAGAAAACATAAGTAATAAAGGCTGGGATTTTTTTCCAGACTACAAGTTTTAAGTAATATTTTGTGGGGCAATCCATTAGTTTGGTCACAAAGAAACAGAAAATAGGTTCCAATGAGGATTCATTTAATCTGCAGTATAGAAGAGAAAAGCTAATCAACACAGAAAGAGGGAGATGAGAGTGATAATTTACTTGAGAGATGGGTAGGAGTTTGAATAAGAGGGGGATGAAGACAAAACAACAGAGAAAGTCCTACTGTAACACTCAAACTGCAACCAGAATGTGAATATTTCCAATGAAACCAAAAGTTTCATGGCTTCTCAGACTTACTGATCAAAAAATGTTTGGGCAGCCTGTTAGGCCTCAAATGTTCCCAAACACCTTCCATTACAATTCTCCCATTGAGAAGAAGCATTTCAGAAGTTAAGCCTAAACTTCCATACAACATGAGCCAAACAGCTCTGCAATAGAAGTTACAGAAGCAGGTAAAGAGCCTACAGCCAGCACTGAAAGAGACAAAAGAGGTGGCTACTAGAGCAGTAGTGTGCTGGGGCTGTTTCTGTTAAATACTTGCTCTCAGTGTGTGATACAAGGAAACCCTACAGCGAAGAAACTTGGGCCGCTTCAAATCAAGAGTCTCTACTCACTTCACTGACTCAGGATTTCTGTGAAAATTCCAGCAAGAAACTTAATCTTTATTTTTTTTTTATCTGGAAAACTGGGTCAGTGATTTATTTATCTTTACGATTCTGACTAAAATTCTCCAAGACAAAGACACTCTTCCCTTCACTGTAGTTAACTTAAACCTTGCTTCAATCTGGTGCTCCTCAGAATAGAGTTGTAAAGCCATACCTTTAAACATCACAGCCAGATTCAAAGACAAAAGATCTTTTGTGGCAAGCTCTATACTGCCGCACTCAGGCAGAAATGGAGATTCCTAGATAGCATTACATTTTATATCATATGTCAAGCTAGCAGAAATTTAAGTGATCATTTGTAGGTGTCCATCTCTTTCCACCCTCCCTTCCAACACAGATGTAAGACAAACAGTTGCAACCTACTTCCTAAACGCAAAGTGAGCTGAACTGAGACCCAAGCTTTGTTCTCTCCCTCACTTAATATTCCTTACTCATCTTTCAGGTGAATTCACTGAATGTTATTGAAATGCCTGGAGTCATAATAATCTTTCCTATAATAAGTTACAAACTATAAAAGCAATACATTGTCTGACTCAATCCACAATTGCTTTGTGCAATTGATATATTTTCTTTTGAAATATTATGTAGTACTAGGGGTTGTGACATTGAAACCCTTGCAGGTAACAAGCTGTGGATGGTTTTTTGCTATGAATGTTTAGATTCTTTCCCCCATCCAAGTCTACACTAGGATGAAATGGAGACAATCAGAAATGGCTTTTGACAAGACACAGTAGGCCAGCAGAAGAATAATGTATAGGCTGAATATTAAAGCTATCACCTGAGGGAAAGACTTCTTACATTCATTGTTTATTGTGATTTAAAAAAATGGAACATTTCAATGAGAAAGACAGACAAAACTTATGTTCACAACTCAGCTGTAAGAGCAACACTTTTCTAGGATGCAGAAAACAAGTTCATATTCTTGGTCTGAATCATGGATTTGCGATTCCTTTTCTTAAAAAAATACTCTAATCTTGAAGCTACTTTTTGCTATCATTTACATTCTGATAGAGTTGGGGTTGTTTAACCTGAAGAAGAGAACGCTCTAGGGAGATCTAAGTACCTAATGCGGGCCTACAAGAAAGCTGAAGAGGAATTTTTTACAAGGACCAGTGGGGACAGGACAAAGGGTAATGGCTTTAAACTGAAATAATATAGATTTAGATAAAATGTTAGGAAGAAATATTTTACTCTGAGGGTGGAGAGACACAGGAATAGGTTGCTCAAGGAAGCTGCAGCTGCCTCATCCATGGCAGTGTTCAAGGCCAGGTTAGACGGAGCTTGGAGCAACCTGAACTAGTGGAATGTGTCCCTTCCCATGGCAGGGGGCTAGAACTAGATGATTTTTAAGGTCCCTTCCAACCCAAACCATTCTATGCTCTTGTGTTGCAGTGATAAATTCCATCTAAGGTCCTAAGGTCAAGTTGAAGGAAAAAATAATAATTAAAACCCAACAAACCAAACATTTTCCTCCAAGACCTCCAGCACATCAAGACATTGCCTAACCAGTTCCAGCTCTAATGGCGCCTCTTGACCTTTTGTATCAATTGACTGGCTCATTGTGACTCTTCAGCTGTCTAAAAGGTCTTTAGGATTTAACTAGGTCAACAAGCTCAGAATACCCCATGTGGAGGGGAAACTTAGAATAATTCAAAGGCATTCCTGCAAAATTAATCACTGATCCCTTTACTCGCATTCCCACCAAAAGCAGTAGTTTTAATAGTAGCTTTTGGTGGGAATAATATTTGTCCATTGATCTCCAGAGTTAGCTCATTTTATAAATAGTAATGAGTAGCAGCAATTGATGTTCACCTCAGCACTAGAGCAAGGAATTTGATCTTTGCACCAAGTAGATCACAGCCTATGTATTGACTTTTCATATAATACAAATCAGATTTGTGAACAAAGATAGTTTGGATGACCTAACTAAGAACCTTTGAGAGATACAGCAGAGTAAATTTGCAGCACAGCTGCTACTTTCACAGTTGCATTGTCTGTCTTTATGATGGGCATGCACAGAGACCAAAAACTCTAAGTTCACACATTACCTTATTTTTTTTAAGGCAGTGTCCTAATGACAAAATAAAAGTTAATTTTACCTACTTGGAAGGAAGGTCAAGTTGTCAGTTGCAATGCTGCCACTTACCCATTTCAAAGATGGGGGGAAAAAAACCACAACTCCAGCCAAAACAATAAAATCAAAAAACTCTTTGGAACTGTTTGAAAGTTCTGTGAAAACAATTTTTTCCCCTTTTCTGTTTTTGTTTGCATTTTTTTTTTAAAAAGCAGTTTGTCACGTGTTGTTCACAATTTACTCCTCCCAGCCTAGATTGCTCAACAATAAGCCTCTCTTCAAAGTGGTTTTGAGAGCCAAATGAGGCCTTTGCTGTTCTTACTTTGAGATCCAGAAAAATGACACCTCACACATCTTCAGTTCCCACAGTGCTTTGTTATAGCTTCTTGTATCTACCAAGACAACATTGCTCACTACATGCCCTTAAGATTGGCTGTTTGAGGAGAAGATCGCCAACATGGAGTTCCCTTCACTGAACTGACTGAAAATGCAATTTGTTTCAGCCTGGACACCTTGCTAGGGATGGAAAAACCCAGTATCTTCGCCAGACAAACCACAGCAACTTTCAGCACTTCACAGTGAGACAAAAAACACAAGAAAGGCAACAAAATGAGACCGTGGGTTCACATAACAAAATATCCAGGCTTTCTCATGAAATTCAAGTACTTCATATGGTGAATTCAATAACAGATTAAAAACTGTGAAAGAAACTGGATTTCTATCCTTAAAGGGAATACTTTTTGTGTCTTTATCTGACCCTGCTACAAAGGCTTAATTTGGCTGGAATGTCTCTCTGAAATAAGAACATTTGGTTTGTTTATGTATTCCCCTGATGCTACCCCTGGGACTCCCTGTCGCTTTGCTTTGTGCAGCAACCACCAAGTGCAGGACTAGTTGAAAGTGTTGCATGCTATCTTGCTCTAGAAACTGAAGATCCACTCACATTTTACTTGTTCCCATTGCGCTGCGGAGCTTATCCTCCTTATAATTTCCAAACAGATAACGGATCATCATGTTGTCTTTTCAAACCAGATTGAGCAAGAAAAGACATGCCTAATCAGTGATGCAACATAATTTCTAATGAATAATCCATATTCAATTTAGGCTGTCCATCAGCAAGGTGCAGTGTTATCAGAGCAAGCCAAAAGAGCCTGAGTGTTCACGAATTGGTTTTGAAAGGTCAGCCTGTGCTGTAGAGCCAAGAGTAGATAATAATCCTGGAAGATCTACCAGGACTGAGAGAGCAATTTAAGCAAGAAACAATGAGCTTGACTATCTCCCCAGGCATCCAAAAGCAGAGAGGACCATACAGCCTGCAATAAGCTATGTACAATCCTGGACACAGCAGGAATACCATGTGGATGTTCCTAGAGTAACAGGGAGAATCAGTCTTTTTGAAATAACAGCATCCAGCAACTAAACCCTACACGCACACAAGAAACAGGAAGAAAAAAGGGAATAGGAAAGAGTCAGGAGATTGAAACTTATACCAGCTTGGCAGCTGACTTATTCCCTGTAAAAATTGCTTCACATTTCTATACTTAATTTCTCTTTATTCCTTCGTGGTCTTGACCTATCCTGTTGAAGAGTAAGAGCTGGAAGAAGAACTAATTTGTCTTTTATGTGTTTATATAGTAATTAGCAACCAATTATCCTTTGATCAGACATATAACAATAGTAATAAAGGGTCCAGTTTTAGTCTGATTAATCTTGTCTAAAAAGTAATTTCATTTCATACACTTCACATTTTGACTTTCTCTAATAAGGGTGTATATGGACATGAGCATTAAAGGAATCTTTGCCTGTTTATTTCAACTGAACCTGCATTCCAAAGGGTAGTGCCAGAAGCTGAGTTTCAAGACCAGCACCACTGTTATGCCTAAGCTTACCATTCTTCATAAACATATAACTTTGTATCAAGCCATTTATATTCCTGTATTAATTTAAAGGCTGATATATCAAAATATTTGTCTTTCTTTTTTTATGGATTTAGTAATGAAAACTGGTCTAAAAATAAAGTGTCCTATGAGATTTGTATTATTAAGCCATTTTTATCAGTAAAATGTTCTGCTTCTTGCATTGCTAAAATGATGGGAAAATAAAATAACAATAAAAATATCTCTAACAACTTGCCAAGGTTTTAATTACAAGATTATAGGGCTGGATTCCTTCAATTTATTTTCTGCTAGATTTAGCAAATAAGTGGTTATTTATGCTTCCTTTCCCAGGCTCTGTTCCACTCTGTAACACTCAGAAAACACACTGTTGCTTCTTGTTTCCGAGTTCATGCCAATAGTCAGAAACATATGGAAACCAAGAGATATGGAAAAATATGTGCTGACTTCTGAAAGAAAGTATGTAAATGGAAGACTCCAGACACAAGTCCCAACATTAAAGCCTATCAGAATTTCCAAATCTGGGCTTTTGTTAGGAAATACTGAAATAAAGATTGCCTCTTGTTTGCATTAAGCAGTATGCACTATGTGGTACTGTCTTTGAATGCATATCTTGAGTTTCAAGCAACTAGTCACAATCCAGTTACTCTCTGCAGCTGTTCAAGAGTACACACTACCTACAGAGAAGCGCCCATAAGCTTCTTTAGGTTGTAGCGCTGGTATTGTCATTCAAAAGACACAGAATTAGATCCTTTCAAGAGCATCTAGTGTGCTATTTAAATTTTAAGGAAAAGCTTCCATTAAACAGCAATTTCACAGTCTATTATAAAGCTTCTTCATAGCACTTACCTTTACTTGTTGAAGCAGAGGTGATTGGTGCTCAAACTACTCATCCATAAGAGATTAGTTCCCAAGTATTCACCAATGATCATTACACAGCACCTAAAAACAATAGCTCAACTACAGCAAAATTAAACCTACAAGACTTTTATACTGATTTGAATTCTCTGCAGTTGTTTGAAGGGAGCAGGTAATGGATTTGGGATTACATTCACCTGCAGGATTGGGGATGAAATTCACCTGTAGCAGAAACAGTCTCTGTAAGATGCAATAATTCCTAAGTAGCATTTTGATTGGATCCCAACACTTTTTGTACCTAAAGCAATAAGAAGATAAGATCGAAGGAAGGCAAAGAGTGTTTACATGCACAACCAGTTCAAATAAATACAGGTACAAATATATGGTACAGTCTGCTCAGCTGGGCTGTACAGTGATAGGGAAAAATTGGGCAGAGGAGAAAGAGATTTTACAACAAAATATCTGAACCAAACCTTGCTTTTAGGTTCAGCTTCACAAAACCTCCACCATTCTGTAATGCTAAAAATGCAGGACAGGATTTTCCTCACTTCAACCCATTTGAACTCAGATAACACAAAAGATATGAAGAGGCTCAGTAGAAAGCTCTCTAATGTTAAGTCAAAAGAAAATGCTCTTTTGGCTTTATTTTCAAAGCAGCTTATAGATGTGTATTCATATTTCAAAACTGTTGGTGAGCACTGTCCTTGCAAGTCTAAGGTATCTGACTGACTTCTTACAGTTGCGTGGATTTTCCTGGCAATTATGGCAGAGCACCATGAATTCAGGGATCTTTTGGGAAGCTCACAAGTGTTTTGCAAACACTTGGTGGGTAAGTGGCAATATTGAAAAAGGCTACACTTGGTTACTGAAACATTTTAACAAGAAAATGTCTTCCTAACAAAACCAAAGGCTTTTGAATGAGAAAGAAGATTGCAAGAGGGCACCATGCTGACCCCTCCACTGTGTACCAGGTCAGTGCCTGTAACTGACTGTAAAGAAAAACTGCTTCATCACAAAGTGATACTACACTGTGCTATGACCTCAGATGATTTTCTTCAATAGCTTTAGCTGTGCCTGCTGGATGGCTGCATACAAAGAGTTGTGCTCAATGGCTCAATGTCCAGCTGGAGACCAGTAACGAGTGGTGTCCCTCAGGGATTTGTGTTGGGACCAGTATTGCTCAACATCTTTGTCGGTGACATGGGCAGTGGGATTGAGTGTGCCCTCAGCAAGTTTGCTGATGGCACCAAGCTGTGTGGTTCGGTTGATACATTGGAGGGAAGGAATGCCATCCAGAGGGACCTTGACATGCTTGTGAGGTGGGCTGATGCCAACCTGATGAAGTTTAACCATGACAAGTGCAAGGTCCTACACCTGGGTGGGAGCAATCCCAGGCACAGCTCCAGGTTGGGCAGAGAAGAGATTCAGAGCAGCCCTGCAGAGGAGGACTTGGGGGTGTTGGTCGATGAGAAAATGAACATGAGCTGGGTGCAGTGTGCGCTCGCAGCCCAGAAAGCCAACTGTATGCTGGGCTGCATCAAAAGGAGCATGACCAGCAGGTCGAGGGAGGTGACCCTGCCCCTCTGCTCTTCTCTCGTGAGAGCTCACTTGGAGTACTTGTGTGCAGTTCTGGTGTCCTTAACATCAAAAAGACATGGAACTGTTGGAACAAGTCCAGAGGAGGGCCACGAGGATGATGAGGGGACTGGAGCACCTCCCGTATGAAGATAGGATGAGAAAGTTGGGGCTGTTGAGCCTGGAGAAGAGAAGGCTGCGTGGAGACCTCATAGCAGCCTTCCAGTATCTGAAGGGGCCCTATAGGAATGCTGGGGATGGACTTTTCATGAGGGACTGTAGTGAGAGAACAAGGGGTAATGGGTTCAAACTTAAACAGGGGAAGTTTAGATTGGATATAAGGAAGAAATTCTTTACTGTGAGGGTGATGAAGCACGGGAATGGGTTGCCCAGGGAAGCTGTGAAATGCTCCATCACTGGCGGTGTTCAAGGCGAGGTTGGACAGAGCCTTGGGTGGCATGGTTTAGTGTGAGGTGTCCCTGCCCATGGCAGGGGGGTTGGAAGTTGATGATCTTAAGATCCTTTCCAACCCTAACTATTCTATTATTCTATGCTCCATAATATTCGAGGTACAAGTAAGGGGAAAAAGCTAACACAGAAACAGATGTGGGAAACAGCTTTTTTGCTGAGTCAACCTTACCTGCCTATTACTGAAATTCAGGAAGTTATAAGAAATATTGAATAACTAAATATATGTTTTCAGTTATCCTCTGTCTTGAAAAGGAAGTTGGTCAGATGACCTACTGAGGTAAAATAAATAGAAAGTACATTTTGGACATAAAGCTCTTCCTGTGAATTCTTTATGGGAAATTGATTTTTATTTTCCATACAGCAGTTGCTTAAAAAGTAATGATCTTGTTTATAGATTGCAAAATATTCATGCAAATACAATAATCACAGAGTTTCATTCTCAAACTTTTGATCCATTTACAACATGGAGAAAAAAGAGTGTGTGAAAGGTTTTGATTAGTCTTAGAACTCTCTTAATTCTCAGAGCCTAGCAAAACAATATTCCTGGGTTTTTTTTTTAATTCATTTTGCATCAAATCCTGTAGCATACTTCTATTATTTCTTCATAAGGCAAACTGCAATATTGATTTCTAACCACCATTCTGTTCTTATGCATATGTTGCACATTGACACTTCCATGATTCTAATTCAGTACTTTGAGATATGTAAATGTCCTCTGAGCCTGGCACAAATCCCATTGAAGACAGCGCAAAAACTGTCTGCTTATTTCAGTGGGCTTTGGAGCAGCATTCCCTGAAGAATTTTAAGCTTACACGCCACCCTGTGTTAGACCTACTCTTTTTATGCATCTTCTCAAATGCAGCAGTTGAGCCTGAAAGATCCTACAAATCATGTAATTGAGAAACTACGTAAAAAGAACTATAGCAAAATCAATTTTTTTTGCAATATCCTGATCCAATGTCTGGGATGGATGGCATGCAGAGCTCCCTTGGTAATCATTAGGGTTCAAGAAATATTTGGGAAAAAAAATATTCTTCCAGCGACAGTAAACAAGTATTGAGTAGAGCCACTGAAGTGGTTTATGCTGCCATCACAACAGAAAATCACTAAGGAGACAGATATTGCTACCTCAGTCCATGACCAGAATTCAGAATTGCAGACAACTTCACTTCAGTGCCACCAGGATATGTCTGGAAATGATCCACTGACTCCAGAAGAGTCACCCAAAATGACAGTGGCTTCTTGAAAGTCTATTTGAAGCAGTAAGTGGTATTTAACTGTGAGGGGTTTGGGCCAGTTTGTTTCAGTAGAACTGCTATTTATTCACCCCAGTAAATCTAACGCTTCAGTTGAAGCTACACAATTCTTGATAACTGCTTTTAACATTATTACCATGGGTTGAGCCTTTCTTTAGTCCATAATCAAGAATATTTCTTTTGACTTGAACTCTGTGTTTGATTTCATAACTAGTTGACAAGTATAACATAAAAAGAATACAAGTTTCTGTGTGCCTTCTTTGTTATGGATGCGCATCCCACAGTGAGTGGATTACAAGTGAATAAAACACAGATTTTCTACTGTCTCTTTATGTAATTGTAAAATTCTCCTGCTGTTTTAGTCTGTTTTTGTCCTTGGAGCACAAAAAAGTGGTGCTGGTGACATTAGGGCTGCTGCTTTTGACTAAACTGACAAAAATGTGTAGGAACTAAATTATCTGTGGATTCTCCCTC
Source organism: Myiopsitta monachus (assembly GCA_017639245.1). Lineage (NCBI taxonomy): Eukaryota > Metazoa > Chordata > Aves > Psittaciformes > Psittacidae > Myiopsitta > Myiopsitta monachus. The sequence continues at coordinate 39,124,376 of CM029926.1, forward strand.
TGGAGATACTCAAAACCCGCTGGGACACCTTCCTGTGTAACTTGCTCTAGGTGGCCCTGTCTTGGCAGGGGAGTTGGACTGGGTGATCTCCAAAGGTCTCTTCCAACCCTAATGATTCTGTGATTCTATGATTTTGGGAACTCAGTTTCTCTACTATGATGAGAGAGATTGGCTAACAGGGTCCAGAAGTCATTAGGTGACATGCAGAGTAATGTGTCACCATTGCTTTCATAAAAAGCCAGGCTAAAAACCAAACTTAATCTTCATGATTGGCATGAACTGGTGTCTTTGTCTGTGGTCACAAAAGAAGGGAAAGGACTGAGTGAGCTGTCTGTACCTGTCACTTGATAAAGTGATTTTTTAAAAGATTGCAGAATTCATACAGTTCCTGTACCACAGTGCCCTCCCAGTGACAATTCGTTCTACAGATTGGAAACCCACCCATACATGTTAATATCCTAAAAGTAGGAACCTGCGAATGAACTCTGTGTGTGTGCCTTTCCTGAATTCTGGGTAGTCCTGATATGGGTTGCTAAGTGTCAGCATACTGAAGCCCAGCCCACTAGTGGCACTGTTCTCTGTACTACTGTTACTGAAATACTGGGAGATTTCTCAGTCTGACAAAAACTGGAGCTCCCTGTGTCCTGGGGGCCAGTGTTAGCAACCTGGCAGTGACATGAGGCACTTGTCTGAAGGAGTGGTGAGGTGAGCTGGTGCCCTGAACAATGCTCCCTTCCCCCAGCAGATTCTGTTCATTCATCAAAAAGAAAATTAAGGCCCAAAAGGTGCCTTTAAAAACTTTTTAGTTGGCTGTGATGAATGTTGCACAATCATATCTTTGGACTGATGACACTGATCACAATGACACCGTGTCCCTGTGTGCCCAAGGCATAGTACCACAAGCTATGAAGTCAACAGGAGCTGAGCCCAAAGAGGCAAAATGATTCTGAATTACTGCTTGGGCTTAAACCATGACACTAGTGTCTCCTGTGACAAGAAGAGAAATCTCAGCCCTTTCCAACCCATTCTCCAAAATGAAACCAATTGAAACAGTGGGTGCACTTCAAAGGATATTCCTTCAGAGAGCAAGCGCATCACGGCTTGGATTTCATGGATAACAGACCAGGAATGACTCTGCTCAAAAGTTATAGAGGATTACTGGAATTAAAAATGACAAAGCCCTGGGTGGGATGCTGTGGTATTTAGCGGCGATTTTGTCTAAATAATGGATTAAAAAAAACCCCAATCCACTGAGAAAGTCAAAGCAACAAAAAGTTACACATACCATTGCTGCAGAAAGAACACAGGTTTGCTTTGCTTCCAGAGACTCTGAAAACAGTGTCAGTTTTCTCTGTCATAACACTCTGTGTTTCTGGAAACATTCATTATTCACTGAATTCTCTGTACCATCTTGTTTTAGCTGCTTTGTGTGCATTGCACCAAATGCTGATTGCTCATGCAATCATAGAAGCACAGTGGCGACTTCTGTTTGCCATTTCTGTTGTCAACAGCTGGAATTTCTCCTGCTACTGACAAGCTAGAAGTAATTAAGGTAACCACTGTTTTCTATAGAAAAAAGAGAGAGGAGAGAAAACACTACAACCAGGATAAAAAAACCCCAAACCAACTTCCACCATGATGCTGGCATATACTGCCTGTACACATCATTGGGAATCCTGATATTCCACCAATGAGAGATCAGATGCAACAGTAGCCCCTACTATACAGACATGTCCTGTGCATAAATAAATAATAAAAGTAATGCTGTACAGATACAGGTCTGGACTAAGCATTTCCCAAAATCTGGGATCATTCAGACCTGGCTCAGACATTGCCTGTGACAGTCACAAAGCCCAGATCCAGAACTCCTAGCTCTAACTTGCTTAGTTTCTGGTTTTCACCCTGTCACTATTGTAGAAGTGTATTTTGCTGCTCTGGTCTTCCTCCTGTGCTTTCTTATTTTTTATGGTGGTTACGAAATGACTCCTGCTCATAGAAAAAGTGTGACTAGTTTTGTTTATCCTACTTAAAATAAGAGAACAATTTGCAGACTGTCATTTCATTATTAAATTTGAAAACAAAGCAACTACAAATCACTGCGAGTCTGGATGAAATGAAAATAAACCCATTTCTGCTCTACTTGTTTAAGCAAAACTTAGTATAACTGACAGTAGATGAAGCTTGTATTCTCAAATACCAAAACCATTAAATGGCTAATTCTTGTTGTCAACATGATCTGCTTTCAAAGTTAACTCTACCTTGTCCATCTTCCAAAAATTACTAGGAAATCTATGATTCAACAATGAACTCTTAATTGCTTCCTCTTTATGTTGATCTGTTTTCCTGGAAATACAATTAATTCTCTATGCTGAGCCTTTAAGAATAAAACAAATTGTAGCCCTTCCTCACTTCGGCAATGCAATCACTTTTAATCAGTGCATAATTAGGATTTAAGCAGTATCAACCTGTCCCTGTTGCAAGAAGGTAACTGCGCTTAAACTTCAATTACTCCTAAATTTAAAAATCAATGGCAAATAAAATGTCCTGCTGCTGATGCTAAAGAGATTAGAAAGACCAGAATGCATTCATGGGAGAAGCTAGCCATGTCAACACAATTGCAACAAACAGCTGCCATAATGTAGGTAATTCAGCTGTAATGCAATATTAAGGCCTTTATCTAATCAAAGGCTGTGGGCTAAAGCTGTCAAAAAATACAAGATGCTTCAAAAGGCTATTGTTTTTATACAGCTTTATCCTGTGTGGGATAAATGAGCTGTTTTAAGAAACATTTTTTAGTATGAATGCTTGAAAATCCAATTTTCTTCCTCACAATATATCTACAACAACATGACAGAAGAGTTGAAAAGCAGCCATAGTTTCTGATGACTCTAAAGTTTGAAGTAACAAGCTTTTTGCATATATTTATCACAATGCTTTCTGGAGGCACTGGAGAGACAGTGGGCCTCCAGCATGCTAAGCACTGCATGAAGGCACGGTAAGGCTTGTATGGAGGCATGACACACAGCTGGAAGGACTTGTGAGGAAACTTGGGATCTAACTCAGATTTTGGGGCCTTGGTTTTATGTGCTCACCCCTTCTAAGTGTGCAAGGAAAAGGGCTCACAACTGCACAGCATGTGGCTGAAACAAAAACACTATCAGTAGACAGTAGAAAGAAGTATGCTCCTCCTGGGACCTTCTCTGTCCCAGTATGATAGCAGGAGCACAGAATTATTCAACAGCCCATCTAGGCTGAAAACTTGCACTGCTGTGTGCAAGGAGGGAAGGAATACGAGGTCTTCCTGCCTTAGGCGCTGCAATAGCTAAGGAAAACTTAAAAGGTTTATTCATGTCCTTGGATGGAAACTGCCAGAAAAGAAAAATTAAAGATTCATCATGATCACTTGCAGACTGTCACTTTTAGAAACATCTGTCCAAAGCATCCTTCTGGGGATGTGACTTTCATGTCACCGTGCTAGGAAACAGTAGTGGATTAATGGCAACTAAACTGAAGCATGCTGAAAGAAGTGTCCAGACGCTAAATCTGTGAGCAGATACCATTCTGCAAGCCTGGCTGCCATGCCCTTGCCTCTAAACTACATTAATAGCCTTACAGTGTGGTTCCTATCAAAATGATTTTATGAGAAGAAAACAAAAGCACTGAAGTACCTGTCAAGAAAGTGGTCAGGTATGCTGTTCTGATCATTCTTTAGTGTTTATTTTTCTGCAAATTAGGCAAAGTAGACACTAATGATAGCATATATATCAATAAACAGCACTGCAAACCCCACATGAAGATTTTCTGCCTCCTCCACTTTTTAGGGCTGAAGACAAAATTATTTTCCATCTGAGACGTGTCCTTGGCCTTTCTTATTTTGAGAAACCTGTTCATTTTCTTCCAGTGTTGAAGAAATAGGCACCTGGCAGCTGCATCAATACCATTCAATAAAGTAAAGCAATAGATGTCTCTCATGACACAAGAAAAAACTTATTTATTTGGTACATTCTAGGAGATCCCAGAGCTGCAATGCTCCCAAAGGAAAGGCAGAGCCTCTTTTCACCTCCATTTTTGTTCTGCTTCTTTCTTTTTATTTATTGATGAGTATTACCAACTGCTGTCTTCTTCAACTTCCCTCTTCTTTTTTGAAACAGACCACCATAATGCTCTGTCAGTGATAATAAAGGTGTGACTGAGGGAAGCAAGCTGCTGCAGAAATTTCTTAGAATACTTCTAATGGTCCCAGGAAGAAGGGGATATAATCTCACTGTTAAAAAGATTTTAAGTCTTGGACCTATATGCAGGTGGAGGCACCTCTTCATGTACCTTCTGGGTCCTCTATCCTTCCTTGTTCCTCCTGCAGGTGGGATTTCATTAACAACTGCTAGGGCTAAATGCTAGAACACACTACACAAAATACATCTGGGAACATAAGAAAGTTCTCATCCCCTTCCTCACCTTTGCACATCCACATCTGCAACCTGGACTCTGACATACACCTTGGTGTCTGAGTCAGCTTTTATTCAGCCTTCACTAAGGCACATCTCCCACTGAGGCACCATTAACTCTGCATTCAATTCTCTCACTGAATGTCCTAAAATGAAGCACAGCCTGGCATCCTACAGTGTACAAAAGTGAAATAAAAATGTTGTTTCCTTTGCTCCTGCGTGACACAGGTGCAAAAATCCTTCCCTCTGCCTGTGGCTTGGTCATTCTAACCTGACTAAGTGGTCAAGTGCCACTCAGTACCACATCATCTAAGAGAACGTGTTAGAAGCTGCTTCTCATGTGAAGCAAAAACCCATGTAAAAAAGAGATTACAAATGGCCTCAAAATAATTAAAGTCAGGTTTCCGATTTTTCCTTATCCAACCTTTGTGCAATTTCCTACCTCTTAAACCTATCAATGGCAAGAGACATATATTTTCCTTAGAAACCAGGCACCTAAGTGCATATCTACACAACAGGGCCGATGGTCTCTCTAAAGATGCGTTAATTGCATCCTGGTCCTGCAGAGAAGAGGAATCTTGGTACTTATGCAGGGGCCCATGGTGCCAAACCTAAGGGTTTGTGGAATGTGGTCACTGACACAGCAAGAGCAGAATGTATCTGCATTTGGATCCATCATAGGGTGAGTGGAAATGAGCATGGAAACAACCAGACAAACAGCAGCTTGAAGCTATGTTGCAAGAAGCCAACCTGGCTCGATGCCTATTCTTACTGAGTCACAAGATTAGGGCACAAGAATTAAAAAGCAATGTTTTGTATTAGCTGAGTCAAAGGTGGAGGTAAGGGAGGAGCAATAGAGTTATTTGATCACTCACCAGGCTTGTAACAGCAAAGCATAATCATTTTTAGATTACACACCTGATCACTTACCACACAGCTTGCTCTTCCTGGGAGCAATGCCAGAATGGAAGTTGTTTTCATGAGGATTCCCATGCTCAGATGTACTCCTTCCTCTCTGCAGCTGAACAACCAATTGTTACTCCTTTTGCTATAATTTTCTGGCAATTACAATCAAATGAGTTCTTATATCACCTATGCAATTTGACATACACACTCATTAAAAATAATAGTGTAATCACTGAACTCCTACATGTTATCCAATAAGACATATTTTAACTTATTGCTAATGTTCTTCTGCAGGACTGAATGTCCTTCTTTGTTTTTACCTTATTCAGCGTGATGGCCCTTGGTCAGGCTCAATCTCAGTACTGCTGACATGGAGACAATGACACTGCTAGGAAATTGCAAGTGCTTTCTCCCAGAATCTTGGAAGTCAGTTTTGTTACAGTAGTTGCCTTGCCATCTCATGCTGCCACCAGCCTGTCTAGTGTCAAGAGCCTTCCATGTTAAACCAATGCCCAGCTATACAAATAAGAATAGAAATAGAATCATGGAATCATAGAATAGATAGAGTTGGAAAAGACCTTAAGATCACCTAGTAATAGTAATAGAAATAGAAATAGACTAGACTAGATTAGAATGTATTTCATTTGTAAGGGACCCACAACAATCATCTAGTCCACCTGCAACTAAGAATGGCAATATTTTTAACAGAGTCGAAATTAGGGAAAATACTTTTTTTTCTGCACTTCCTAAAATTGGGAACAGAATGTGATTTTTTTAAATGTTGGCAATATTCAGAGTTCTGTTATGACCCATTTTTGCAGCTGTGAAGAGCTCTTAATAATGCATTTGTAAAAGCAAGCAGCTTTGCTTTTTTGCAATATAATCTCTGAATGATCCTAGGTTAAGTGAAGTACCAAAAATCACTAGTCATAAACACACATAGTTTATCCCTAATTTTCTGTGATAGTAAGAAAATGGCTTTGCTATAAGAATATAGGTTGGTTTTGCGTTCTTTTAAATCTTCTTGTGTTTGAGCTTGACCAAAGAAAGCTGAGTTCTGACCAATGATGGTCAAAGTTTTTATCAAAGTTCAAGCACTGTACAACAGCTGTAGGTAAACATTTTCCAACTATTTTGATTGCTTAATAGAATATAACTTTTCAGCCAGCTCTTCTTGTAATGGCTTCTGCTGAATTTTCAGATCAAACAAATTTCAGTACAAAGGAATAGGCATCCCGAGGGAAGTTGGGAATAAAAGTGTTGGACTGCAATTTCCATTGAAGACATTACAGAATCTTTAACTTACTTCATCAGGCTTTGGCTAAGTTTTTGCCCAATTCCCCTTTTTTCTTCCTGTGGCTCTGACTCTCACAATCTAAACCCATCACACTGAGAATGAGATGATTATTTATTTCACAATGATATTTCTTTATAGTTCAGCTGCTTTTACTGACTCCCATGTTCAGAACAGTTTGGATTTTCTGGTACCTCTGGAAAAGTGGTATTTCTCCTCTCAATTTCTCAGGGTAGCTCTGGCTGTTTTCTCATTAGGCTCACAGCAAGAAATAAATGAAGCAGGTGACTGGCACTGAGATTTCAATTCTGACGGGATCTCTGCTACACAGTGAGATGGAGCTGTAACATTAAGTCTGTGCATTTAGGTGAAAAATAAAGATATTAGAGTATAAAAACTTAACTGACTTAACTAGGGAAAGTCATGGTTCAGTTATGTATGTACAGAAAGCAAGAAGGTACATGGTTTAGTGGATTCCTCTTTTGTTCATAACGTCCTTTAACAGGTTTGACTCATAAAATCATATGATATCCAAACCCCAGTCCTTTCACCAGCAAGCCATCATAATTTGTAATAGCAAGAGTCTACATGCTTAGAAGGCCAAATCTGATTCTACTGTAGTCAATATACATTTTACTGTTATCTCTAGTGGAAAGTAGATTGGAAAGTGGAATTGAATGGATGTCATGTTCATGCAGAGATAAGAAGCTTCCTTACCACTACCTCCTGTTGATCAGATTTGGCACCACTTTTTTTTTTTGTGTGCACTGTGGAGAGCTGCCTATTTCACTGTGTTGTGAAATACATGCTAAGCATAAATGTATTATTTCATAAAGATTATGCTTATAATTAAATTGCAATTGCTGACAGTGGTTTTGTTTTCCATTCTGGTTCTTAAACATCTGAGCCTCAGATAACCATGAGAATAAGAACACTGGAAACCTTGGTAAAGTTCTCAAGATTTGAGGCCTTTATTTCAGTGTCCAGGGAGAAATATGACACTGGAGATTATTATGTGCCATAAAAGAAATAGAAAAGGCCTTCTTCTCTATATTAAGTATAAATTCTTTCTAATATACTAAGTGAGGCTAAATTGAGCATACCTAATATGAACAATAAAAGCTCAGAATGCCTACAAGAAGATCCCATCAAAGTCTGGTTAGACAGCTGCCCTTAACAGCTGAAAGACATTTTCATGTTGTTGAAAGTTAAGACAATTAAGGGCCATTTGGGCTACCTGAATCTGAGCTGTCACAGCACATACAACTTGCTGTACTTGCTTTTCCACATTACTTATATTTGTATGTGTGTTTGAATATTTTCTTTTTTTCATCTTAGTTCAAAAGATAACACTTGTGGTGACTTTATTATTTATGACCTTCATTCATATTCATTTTCTACTCTGTGTTCAGGCACATTATTCGTTAATACAGTTCATTCCTTTGTTGTGAGATCTTCTGGTATGTGCAAGTGTTTTACAATTTGCACGGGTTGCACAATTTCATTTTTCTCCACTCTATTTATCTGAAATAAGGAGTTCCCTATCCCACTCTAATTTCATGTTTAAATCCTGCCAGTAATGCACCTGAATCTGTTTAATTGATTTAGAATATTGTGAGGCAGCGAGATCTGATTCTGTCTTTGGTTTACTATTTCTGTGTCAATGAAATTTCCTTGTCTTGAAAAGATATGCTCCTTCTTTACTCTAGTTTAAATGAGAACACAATCAGGCCTAATTGAGGGAGAATTCTTAATTTATCACAAGTCTTTTTTGTTAAAAGAACCTGAAAGTCAACAACATGTGTTCAGCATCATGGAGCTGAAGCTCTCTCTTCTAGGAAACAGTCACCTAAAGAGCATTTCCTCACTAGTTTTCCCATTCTACAGTACCAGGGATACTAGATTTCATAGGTAAAAAGCCTAGAAAAAAAAATTATTCTGAACATCGAGTTTAGTACTCACATCTGGAGAGAAATCTGTAATTCAGGGTTCAAAACAGAAATCCTAGCTCTTACCCTCCAAGATTCCCATATTTGTGGGTTGCTTATTCAAGCTGTCTTTTAAGCCCAACAGGAACTTGGACTCATCACCTTGTGGTTTTGCTTATATTTGACATAAACAAAAATTAGTTATTCTGAAACCAAAGTCACAAATTAAAACATTTATAAACTAAATCCTTTCTTTTCCCTTCCACAGGGAAAGCTGAATGGACTTGATACACTGCAAGCTCTCTTTACTGGTCTTTCTATTCTTTTCTCTCTCTTCAAAGAATCACCTGAATGTAGAATTTAATGGAGAAATAGCTTTGGACTTGAAGATGATGTAAACCTCCAGTGAGACGCTGTGCTCAATGTTGTGGTTAAGGATGTCTATGCCTGATACACTAAGCACTAGTAAATAGGCAATTAAGGCTCTCAGTGAAGGCCTGCAAACAGTCTAATGCAACTATACCTTTTATTTCATTGATCAAATGCAATCAGGCTGCTACAGTTCGAAGAGAAAGAAAAATCTATCCTGTTTGTTGACATGAGATCTTTGCATGCCATAATAGACATTAATTACACTGTGTTCATTGAATTAGTCACTTCTAATTAAGCTGATGTACGAGGAGAGTCTTTTATGTTCAGTTATTGTCTAGGCTAGGAATTACACTAAGCAAACTGAAGCGATTAGTTCCTTAACAAGAACAAACTGATACAGTTACTAACATTCACTGCAACTTTGCAAGCTCACTGGGGGGAGACACCATACAAACACAGATTTCCTTGGTTGCAATCTCACGCGCAATGAATCTTTCACAGAGTTGCTGCAAAGTGGAATTTACATAAAGCTTTCTTGCTGCTAACGCAGGAATCCTGGGTGCTTGAATTATATATATGGTTAGTACAGGAAGCATGGGCTGAGCTGTGTGGAGACAGGCAGTGTCCTTTGGGAATATGACAGGTTCTCCCCGAGGGGTCTGGCTGTCAGCTTCTTTTCTCCCAGATTTCTATCAGAGGAAGCCAACTTTTATTGCCTGCTCTTCAGAACTGAAGGGTAAAAAGGAGATTGTAAATTCATCTCTACTAAGGACTACAGTAATGTCCATGTGTACTTGTCTCAAACTGTCTCAGGAGCTATGCACTCTTGGTCTCCCTATGGGTCATACAACAGAGCCATGGAAAGCCAGCATGACACATTATTAACCAGCCGCCTGAGCATGTTCTAACAGTACATTAAATGGGCATTAAATGGGTTGGTGTGCGCAAGACCCACAATGCCAGTCTGGACCACGAACTAGGTTCCCTGTATGGGCAGAGGGGCAGTGCTGTCATGTGTGGAGCTCCTGCAAATAATACCCTATGCAGAAACAAGGAGTATCCTAAATCCGTTTGCTGCAAAAACACCTTCTTTTGTTCAGGAAATTCTGATTTTTGCTGTTGCTATAAATATTATTCTCCTTCAATGGAGGCCTTTCTGTCAGCAATGCTCCCGAAGATAGACTTCACAGCACTTAGGATAAATAAAAGCCAGGAAATCAAGACTCTGTCCTCATACTTTTTATGACCATGTTGGACAAGACACATTTTCTATATATTTCCAGTTGTCTTCACCCCTTGCGGCATTCCTCTCTGATTACGTAGACTGAAAGGTTTTCTGCGTACTAGGCTCATCTCTGTCTTGACAGTTATTGAAATTTCAGAGTACTTCTTTAATATAAATAAATTCTGGAGTCAGACTCTATAACTTTGGGCTGAATTATATGCTCCTGAACAAAGTCCTGCACAGTATGAAATGGTATAAAAAGAGATACTGTAATAATAAGGATAGTTCTTAACAGACATTTTATTTAACTGAAAATGTCAGTATTTTTCAGTTTCTCCATTTCCAATGAATCAGCTAGTTGGTACTGGTAAATAAGCAAATCACACAATAGCTGGGCTAATATAATTTAGGCATCTCCAAAGAGATAAACAGTGCATACTACTGGAAAGGAGCTACTAAATCACTAACTACACCATGACAGAATCACGCATTAGTCACAAAACCAAAAAGACACCGACTTGGACAGGATTCAACCCTAGACACTATTTATGGGAGAAAATGCAAACCCACCTGAGATGTAAGAGGGTGATAACAGAAATACTCTCAAAACCTTGTCCAAAGCAACAAAAAACAGTGACACTGGAGTACTGATTGGAGCCTGACAAATGTGAAATACCAAGGTGGGTGTTACAAGACTGTAAGGTTGCTGTAAGCTTGGGGGCTTGTTAGCAATGAACTGGTACTATACAAGTTCAACAGGTGTTATTCTGAGCCTGCTGCAAAGAATACAGCAGGGAAAAATCTTACTTTCAAACAGCAAGTTAGCCTGTGTAAGGTAAAATGCACAGATATTATCTCATGTTCTGTGCAGGCCACGTTCCAGGTAGGTCTTGGGCTAAATGCATAAGTATCAGAAGAAAAAAGCTACAATACGAAGCATGGTGCTTCTCTCCCTGTAATTCCCAACATCTCATTACATGCTGAGGTATGAAAATCAGGAGCATTGCAAGCCCATCCTTTCACATGAACATACAAATCCGGAGGTCAGATAACAGAGGAAAGGCCACCAAATTGATTATATGGACAAAAATGTAACATCAAACACCAGATCTACAAAATTATTTGGATCTTTTGTCCCATCAGTTTAAATGCTAGAGATCATTGTTTAAGTTTGTACAAGTCCCTAAAATGATCATCAGAAAGTCTTTCTTCAGCTATATGCCAGATGCAACGTGGAATCAATAATCCAATGGTTGTCTGCTGAAATGGTGAGCCTTTCCATGGGTGAAACTACATGTACATTCTGTATGTACATCATTACTAAGAACCTAGCATATCCCCTTCTTAAACTGATAGATTCTTCAAGCAACTTATAGTCTCTCTGTTTGCTCCATGTTTTAAGACAGTTCCTGTCAAGCACATAAGCAAAACATATTGATTCATACTACATGTGATGGCAGTCCGTTTTGATCTCAGCATCATATTTTTGGTCCTATTTTTTCTCTTATTAACAAACCTGACAAATGCCTTTTTTTCCCCCAGAAATAATATACAAGGAATCTTATTATCACAGTTGTTCAACCATCTACACATCCTACAAGTGATAAAAGCTTTAACTGTCAGGGAAAGACGATCTGAACCTCTTGTATTAATGCATCAAATCTCACATTTTAAATAATGATTTTCACCTTGGAAAACCTCAAGAAAGGAGCTGCTACAGTTGTCAGCTTCACTCAGCTGAGGATGATAAGAGACAGTGTCTATTTCCACATAAACTGAAAAAAATAAATCTCATTATTTTTGATGATGAAGCAAAGAAGAAATGACCCTATGGGATCTTATTACATGGCTGAAAAGTGAATTAACTTGGGCATAACCATATCGAGTGCATTACTCTAATGATCTGTTTCCTAACTGTTATAGGTGATCTCATAACAGTGCTCTCATAGTCTGGGAGTACACATGAGAGCATAAATTGATTTTGCTTTTCAGAATCCAAACTTCATTCTCAAAGCAAGTCACTGAGACACTTTGTCATATACATTGCTGAGAGAAAAATGACACCTGTGACAGTGATGAAACTGGTCCAAAGCAAAGGCACTTATATCTCACCATATAGATGAACACTTGAAGGTGGCTTGCATGAAAGAGCAGGGGGAACTACTGGCTTACTCTGACTGGTCACCTCTATTCACAGGACAGGCTGAGAGTACTGCAAAGCCACTCTGCCTGGAAACTTGTAAACAGGAAAAGAAAATTAGGTGGAAGCTAAAAGGGGAAACTTCACTTTTACAAGAAACACTGGATTTTTCAGCAGTGAAATCCTCAGTACCTTCTGTAAACCACATCTTCTGAGAGACCTGAAACTGTGGAGCCTCAAATTTATTAGTTATTTACAGATTAGAAGGTTAAGGTCTGTACCTCCCATCTTTGTTGGATGACAAATCTTTATCAGAATTTGAAATAATGCTATCTAGAATATCTCATTTGGCAAGAATCATAGCAAGCTGTGACATGGAATTAACTCCCCATTGTTCTGCCCTGAGGTAAAATAAGTGTCCACATTGTATCTAAAGATGTGCGCAATGTGGATAACTTGAGTTTCTGCACAGTGCTGGAACTCCTTGGAGACGGATCCTGTGCTTCATTCTGTTCAATGCTTCCATGTCCTAGAGTCTCAGTGTTACCTGCTAAATTTGTGTAATGCTAATCAATGATGTGATCAAAGTACTCAACCGTAGTTCTGCTGTGCACAGTAATTATTTCAAGTTAAGATGTGGGTAAATATGCAATTTCAACATGGGGATTTTAATTCTGCAGCAGAAGTATTAATGAGTTTGCGTTAATTTAGTCACCACTGATGTGTAAAGTGATGGAAAGCAGAAACTGGCTGTGTAGCAGAGGTGAGCACTGAACATGTGTGCATGCCCATGCTCTTCCCCTTTCAGGTCTTGTTGCTTTAAGCAATTGTATATTACAAAATCTGTCATGGAGATGAGGATCCTTCTGGAGGTTAATTTTCTGGCATCTGTGAAAAGGCCAGCTGCTGGGTGACAGCCTGTCAGACTTTTTTAAGCAATCTAACACTACAGGGCAAAAATACTGTGTCTGACAGCAGTTGCAGCAGCAGTTTTGCCAGGCAGCTAGTACAGCAAGTGGGTTGTGAGGTACTACAGCACCATATGCCGTCTGTCACAGAAACTCTGCAGAGAAGATGAAATCCAAACCCGAGCATGATGAAAATATGGAGGAAGCAATGCCTCTGTGTGTCCTTAGCTGCCTGCCCTATGCACAGTCCCGGAAAGGGCAAAAAAGGTGTCGTCCAGCTATGGTCAGCACACACTTCACTTGTTACAGAATGAACCAATTTTTATCCTTCTCTCATCAAGAAAGAACCAGAGCAGAAAGCATGAAAATGAAAAGCCAAGAGGAGCCTGCGGCTGAGCTGGATACAGAACCTCCTTCTGCATCCCTAGGAATCCCTCACAGTCACCAAGGTGGCATGATTTGCCAAGTATATGCTTTGTGTTGAAACTTTAACAGAATCAGGCACAGAGGGAAATGGTGCCCTCATCTGCTTGGCTTTGTATGGTGCTGAACTCTACAGGGCAGCTTGGAGCACTACCCTTGTTGCCTCAGGACCTCCCAGGTAGGAATAATGACTTACACAGGCTGACTAGTGTTGTTCTGTGACTACATAAGAATAAACCACAGTGAATAATACTTGAAGAGACGGAGAGTTCACCTAGCTCAGAATCTTGTCTGCCACAGAGACCACAAGAAGATGCCAAAGGAGTACATTACCACTGGGCAAACCTGCTAGTTATATTTCCTTTTCACCAAAATTTGCCAGTTCCCATTCTCAAGGTGCCCCTTGTTACATACCTTGCTGTGAGATGTTGCATACAGAAACCCATGGGTCAGGCAAATTAATGCCAATGAACAGTTCAGCAGTGCAATATTGCCCCAAAGTGCTTGATCACAATATGGAACCTCATGTTTGTAGAATTCACTCATGGTGCAGATGAATTTATTAAAACTGAGGCATCTTGGATCAAGCTCTTGAACCAAGCTGTCAGGAATTGCCATGAAAACAACAGCATCAGCAGCAACAAACATAAGGTGGCAAAACCAGCATGGATGTGATTGCTGAATTGCTCATTACACATGCCCACTACCCATGCCCTCTGCTTTTTATGGGGGGAAGAAAGCTGCTAGCCATCAGCTTGCAAAGATAACAATAAGAAGACTCAGAAACAATAATGCACATTATCTGAACAGTCCAGGTTTGAAACACTAGTGTTTTTCACAGTACTGTTCTTACCTGCCTGGGAACAATAAAACTAGTAGCAGCCATTTGAAATAGCCAGGAGCAGCTGCTCACACTGCTGGCCTGCATAAATCTCAAGCCATTTATAATAGCAGCAAACTCAACCTGAGCTACAGCGAATCTCTAGTGTTAAAATCTGCTTTCTTTTCTGGTCAGTCTCACTGCTCCTGGAATATTTCCAGCAATGTCTCCTTCTTGAGGAAAACAGTGAGACACACTGTCATAAATTCACTGAAGCAGATTCTCCTAAAGATGGTGAAACATCATTTGTCACCTCAAGCACCACAAAGGATGAAAAACCACTCAGCAGAGACTTTTGCCTGAACTGCGTGTTGATCTTACACAATAACAATACCCTTGCAAGTGCCATAAACTATGGTAAAGTATGTTCATGTCTGTCCCACTACCCCAGGGGGGACAGCATCTGAATGTCTTTCAGAGAAATCAGTCACCAAGACTGATATTTCAGAAGCCATCCGCTCCAGTCTCATTAAGTGGACTTGGACTATGAAAAGAGGGTAATTCATCTTATTCTTTTCTCAGCATCTACCACTAAAGAGCTCTATCACTTTAACCCCTTCCTGAAGCCTCCCTTTAGGTTTTTTTTTGGCTCTGGATCTGATAACATTCCTCCTACTTTTATCCCTTTGCCCACCGTTCTCTACCATACATGTATCTCTTTCTCTTCTTGTCCCATCAGCTGGCATTGTAGAGTAGAAGTACACCAGAACAGAAACCTCACTGTCTACTTTACTGGTGTCTAAAACTGAGCAGGCCTGGCTACAACCTTTGAGTAGTACCACACTATAAATTACATGAATGAAACCACTATTTGACATTCAAGAGACACCGGGGAACACAGATTAAACCACTGAGACAGACACAGTGCTTTTTTAAGGGCAGAAGGCCTCTGCTGATTTTGTTTGACCTCTCAATACAAGCTGTAGGATACCACCCAGTCCGCTCCACAGTCAGCCCAACATTGTGGGAGAACCTTTAGAAAGGTTTACTTTGGAAAGTCAGCTAGGCACCAGATGACCTCTGGGAAAGCAACTACCATATAGCTACGTAGGGCTAAATTTTTCAGCAGTCAGGAATATATTAAACACTCTGCCCTGGGTGCAGCCTTCCTTTTCTCCTTAATGCCTCTGCTGCACCAGGATTTGAATGGGGAGGAGAGGTATTCATTAACCTCCATGTTTAATTCCTTGAGTGGGAAACAACAGCATGATCCAAAGGCACAGGGATCGAGTATACTGTGTTAGCCTAGCATTTAGGAATTTCTCATGTTCATTATTTCCTTAAAGTACAGCTGTGCTTTACATACAAATGGGAAAGACAACTGTGAGGAGAATCACTGATTTAGGACAGCAATGCAAATGATTGTGACATTTCGACATTATCCAATAAAGGTGCATAAACCTTCGATTTGACAGAGAAGTGAATATTAATGAGAACCCACATGTTAAAACCTTTCTGGGGTAAAGAGAGAAGGGAACATTTATCTGGTTTTACATTTTGTGTGTTTAACCAATTAATACATTTTTATGCTTCAGAGACTTCTTGATTAAACCCTCCCAGTTCTGCTCTGGTCATTCATTTTTTGTTGACAACCAAGTGGCCACTGTGAAGGTGACGCTGATTAATACAACAAAGGTTTAGCTAGGATGTGATTTCTGGCAATATTCCTCTCCTGTACAGCACCTTGCATATGAGGATGGTGATGTTGGTTGACACCCTCACTGCCCCTGTAATACAATCATCCAAGGTTCTCCCAGTCCTTTCTGCAAAGAGACAAATTCAGTTCATGTACTTTGGCTCCAAAAAACCAGAAGCACAGGGGGGGCACATGAGGGGCACCCACCACACAGGAGACCACATATTTTGTTCCCAGCTCTTCCACTGCCTTTATGGGTCCTTTAAAGAACTTAAAATACTGTATGAAAAATCTTTCTGCAAACTAGACAGAATAATGTGAACAACCTTTTCCCCCCAGAAAATTGTCAAGTGAGATGATAATTTGTACTAAAATATCAAAATGTTATTTTGGTTGTAGTTATGAAGCTTATTTAGCCTTTTAGTCTCTATTAATTATTCTTCTTTGTCTAGCCTCATTATAAAATTGTAGCAGATGATGCTGCTATTCTCAGTAGCCTGAGGAGGCTAATTTAATGTCAAATGCTGTACTGTCAAGAACATTTAAAGTCTTGGCCTGTATTTGTTTTTCTTTTGTTTTATTCGTTTCAAACTGTCTCCTGGTAACACTTCACAAAACCCTTCCCATCTTCCTTTGAGCTTATGGTCTTCAAAGGCCTAGATCTCTTTAAATATTTTCTCTAATCTTTCATCATGAATCACCTCACAAGTTCAGCTGGCCCATTTTTAACTCCCTACAATTTATTTGCCTCATGTAGTCTTGTTGCTTATCTGACCGGAACAGAATTTGCCTAAACTTAGTACTACTGCAATAGCGATACTGGTTTTCTGCTCTTTTTGCGTCTTATTTTTAGCCATTTCAGTGACCTGTGAAGCAACCATTTTCTAATCCACTTCTTCAGCAGTAATCAGTCCTGCCTGTCTTAATCACCCAGCATGCAGACTGTGCCTGAGGATTTGCTCCAAGTGATAAAATGATTTCCCAGGGATGTCTCAAATGTACCTCATTTGTTTTACATCTCTCTTCATTTTCACAATTGTCTTAATGTTTCTGAAGCTCAACGATTTTGGCAATTTGTATGCATGTAATTACAAAATTCTGGCTCAACTTGGAGTTTTTTCCTTTTACTTACCCTATACAAATCATTAACAGCAGCAGAGCCACTAATGCACTTCATGATATTTCTGATACTTTACTGAAGATCAAACCTAATAGCAAGCCCATTCCTGTGTCACAAAGCAAATTTTCCTCTAGAGAGATGACGAACAAACTTCCTGGTGTGCTATCCAGTAACTCAGCTGGTCACAAGGCTTCTGTAAGGCCATAAACCTGAAGCAGGAAAATCATTTGAGTTACTCTAAAGAACTAGTAAAATAGCGAGATATGAAAATGTCATGGCAGGGATAAAAGGATTGGATAGGTGCAGTTATAATAGCTGGGAAAAAATTAAAAGTGTTTTCAAATTCCTTGGTTTATGATATGAAGTGAACACCAGCTGAGTTCAGGAATAACTCCTTCCACTGAACAACTTATACCCTAGAGCACAAATACTGACAGACCTTTAATTTTATTCTGATTGAGATAATTGCTGACATGGCTGCAATTTTTCATCTTCCATTGCTGCAAATGACATTGATTGTTCTCAGAGATTAAATGAGCTAGTGTTATCTTCTGGTTTAGAAATTCCCTTGTTTTGATAGGCTCAGCATTCCTGTGTGAAGACAGAACTAATTTCAGCCTGGTCCTGCCTAGAGAAAAGCCTGGTGAAAGTTCTCAACACCGAGGACACTTCCATATCAGTTTGCCAAATAGAGAAGTACTCAAATTTCAGAATTCATTAGCACAGGGTCAAATATCTGATCAAATTCTGGGGGGTTAAGATCTGTGGGCATTTTAGAAGTTACTTGATCTCTCCTTTTCACCTCTCTTCAACTGCACACTTTGAAACATGAAAGATTTAGAAATCTTTTAATTCCTTTGCAGTAAGCAGTTTTATGAAAGCAGGATCACATATTTGGCAAATGCCAACCAGCAGAGATTCACAGAGCTAATGTGCCTTTGTCAGAGCCACTCTAGTTTATACCACCTGAAGTTTTGATCCTGCACAGAACAGATGGATAAAGAAGGTCGTTAACTTGCTTCGACCTCAGGTCCCATTTGTTTGCTGACTAATGCAGAGTGCATCACAGAGGCACGTAAAGGCATCTATAGGATCATGCCAAAGTCCAGCACTTTGCCTGTTTTACTCAATGAGTGGTACAATTTGAAGACCTGGGCTGGTAAACAGATTTTTTCCAAAAGTGTTTGGAAAAAGGCATCAAAATATGAGAAAAACAACTAACTTTAAAAAAACCAGCTAGGAAAATTAGAGGGAACCACAAAGAATAACACTTGCACATTTGCTTTGGTGTTTTCTTAGCAGTCAAAACAGTATGAGGCTGAAAGTTCAGACAATATGACTGAGTTGTTGATACTTTCTCCACACCATCGTGACTGCATTGCCTGTACTGAAATTCAATCCATTACAACTTAAATCTCCTAACTAATCAGATATCAATAGTGGACGAGCTCCTCAGTTTCCAAACTGTAAATGTCATGTCCAAGTGAAAACTGAATACCAGCCAGAAGAGGAAGAGAAGGTTGGCTTCTTGGCTAGTGCCCTCAGCCCTGGCAGGTCAGCTTCATGGTGATCCATGGTTTGAGATTGAGTCTCTCAGCCACCACCATTCTGAGAAATTCTATGGAGGAATCTCTCTGGTGTTTGTTTGATATAACCCTAAAAAGCAACCACAGCTGACCGTGATGATCCGAGCTCACAAGTCACTGTTTGGCCACCTAGGGTCTAAATAGAAAAGACATACCAAAATGCATGTAGAAACATTATTATTACTACCCCATTATCCAAATAGGAAACTGGATAGAGAAAAGTTCTAGTTCTTGGAAATGCCAAGACTGTATCCTCTTGCATGTATTTTGAATCTCATTAGTCTGGGCAGAGACCAACACAGCTGAGCTGACACATCTGTAGGATCTCCTGGTTCTGTAGTACTTTTTCAGCACATCTACCACTATAGGGTAGATGTCATAAACTGAAAGACAAACTCCTCTACGATAATGATTTGGGGGTTTACCGCAATGGCAGGGTATTATCTGTGGATCAAGTGTTCCTAATAAAAAATCTGGGGCTCTGTCACTTCTTCTGAGCTACGGTTTCAGTAATGCAAAGCAGCATTGGAATGTCCAACGTGAATGTTAAAACAGAAATAAAAATCTTGCCAAATGTGAACTTCCATGTGCCTATTGTCTATGCATGGGAGCCATTCAGTCTCCTTCATGTTCAGTTTTGTGTTATGAACATTTTCTTGCGAATAGCAAAGAGAACTAAGCCTGAAGGAGCCAAGAAAACATAACAAAGCCAATTTATTTGAGATTTAAAAAAATAAAAGGTAATATAGCCCCCCAAGAGAATCTTTTCAACTACCTCCATTTGTTTCTTATCTATGTCAAGTAATAATGAATAAATAAAAAACATTAAGCAGGAACCTTACCCCTTCTCAAAAAAAAAAAAAAAAAAAAAAAAAAGAAGAATCAAAGTCAT
Organism: Myiopsitta monachus; assembly: GCA_017639245.1. NCBI lineage: Eukaryota > Metazoa > Chordata > Aves > Psittaciformes > Psittacidae > Myiopsitta > Myiopsitta monachus. The sequence goes on from CM029926.1 coordinate 39,144,131, forward strand.
CCATTGTGTCGACATAACTAAGAAGCATAAAATTGATGTAAAGGAACAGCAGCCACTGTTTATTTTCTTCTAGAGAGATATTTTCTTCTTATAGAAGTCAATTAATGTTGTTCTCTGAAGAAATATGAAAACATAAGAGAGAACAATTTTTGCCTGAAAAGAAACAAAACAGGGAGGAAATATTTTTGATCTAGAAAAACATCTTAATATGCCCTCAAGAAATAGAGAGAGGGAAAGACAGGAAAAGAGACTGCAGTGGTTTTCCAGACAAATGTAATTCAACTTTACTCTTGGAAATATTGGAGTTCTGATTTTTCCCATTAACATAATCTGCTGAAAATGTTCTGTTTCAGACACTGCCTCAGCCAAAATTTTGCAACTTATTTATTTTTTTTTCAACAGTAAAGAAAATATGCTTCATTATTGCTGCCTGCTGAGATCATGAGTTCATGTAGGAAGAAGCATCTATTTTCCTCAAATGTTTTTCTGGTTCTTGCAGGAAGGTTGTTGGTCCTCTTCTGGGAATTACTGTTCTCCATATTCAGAAGACTACAGTTTGTATTAGAGTGACTCTGAAGACAAATGTGACACTGCTCTGGGACAACCTTTAGGACTTGCCTTGGGAAATGGAAAAAACGCCGTGACTCTACCAAACTATGAGCCTGTCCCTTTGCAAGCATTTATTATAGCCTAATACAGTCAGATACTGCTGTTACAATATCAGCCCTCAAGTGTCTAAATGAATATTAGAATAATGAGGTACAGAGCACATTTGTGCAGTGAATTGACTTCTGAACATGCAAAAAGCTGAAACCAGGTTCTACAAAGTTAGAAGGACCATTGTGGATGTGTGGCACTTGGCTCCTCTGCAGACCTCTGCACAACTGGCAGGGGAGATGGAAAATGGAGACTGCTGACGTGAAAGAAGGCACCACATTTTCACAATTTCCACAAACATCCAGGGGTCACTGTTAGTGTCCAGGGACAAATTCCAGTTTGGACAACTTGCCAAATGCTGTCAAAGAGGAAGAAATACCAAGGAAACCATGTAAGCAAGCTTGTCCTGCCAGCGGACCAGGAAAGTGTTCTAATTGTCATGAAATGTTACAGTTCATTTGGTACAGCAGATGTCAGACAGGAGAAAGTGCACTAGATCATCCAGCTACATAGGTGTAGAAGAGGACGGACAGAAATCTTCAGAAAGCCTCAAGTGATGAAGTTGACATGTCTTAGTGAATTGGCATGTAGCATCTAGAAATCATAAATACGGTACTGAAACACAGGAGCTGGCTGCATGTATTTCTTCTTCTACTACCCTGCTAAGACAGAATAAAACTGCAGTTAATCTCCTTGTTCCTGGTTGATTTTGCCTTTTTTTTTTTTTTTAGTGATGGTTTTGTTTACTCATCTAGATATTTGAACAGTATTAACCACCCACGTTTTTTGCCAGTGGGGAAGTTGTCCTGATTTATTTGCACAGCTATCTAGTCCATTGCTGAAGCCTTTTACTTTGGAAGATCTTAGTTTAAAAAACAGATTGTGTTAGTAAGAGAAATCTTGTATTGTTTCTTCTTGAACCACGTGTGTTCAATTTAGCACTAGAGTACAGATGAGATCTTTTTGAGTTTCCCTCTCTCCTGAGAGTCTTTGGCATTTAAAAATTAATATAAATACATGTTAATATACTTGCAGCATAGGAATCAGATTGATGGTTGTACTGTTAGATCAATCCACCTGAATGAAATGAGCATAAAAATAGCTAAAGCCAAACAAGACCTTTCTGCTACACAGAAGTCTTGGCATGGGTGACACTGGTAACTTTATTCCAAAGACCATTTGTCCTCACAGTTTTAGCTGTGACAAAATAGCTTCTGAGCATCTCTAAATGGGAGGTCTAAAGTCCTTTTTAGGCCAAGATACCTTTACATTTAACATTTCCATTTCCGTTTTTTAGCCTTTCAGCAAACTTCAAAAATACTTATCAGTACACTAGTATTTTAGTTCCGTCTTTCTGATGACACCAACACACTTGTAATTAATCTGAAGAGAACATACAGTGAATGCATGAAAAATCTTCATATCTAATCCAATTTGATGATACTATATTTGTATTTCAGGGTTTCCTGTTTGCTTGGCCAACATGGACTATTATTCTGCAACCTCTCATCTGCAGTTATGGTCCCTTTTCTGTCTTGATTTGGTAACGATATTTTAGAAATGCAGGGGCTCTTTCCAATGTCTCAATTCTAAAACAAAGGTCGTGGGAAAAGCTTTTATGCTGGAGTGTAATTGCAGCAAAGTGTAAGCTGGGCCAGAGATATCCTCAAAAGATAGAGGAGGCAGATTAAACACATGGGACTGTCCAGAGACATTTACACATAGGACAGGCCATTAAAGGGCAATGAGTTAATGATACATGTTCAGAAAATGCTTTCTCTGTGCCCAGAACCACTAACAAGATATACAAGAGATACTCAGCCATATTTTAGGAGCTCAATTTTGGTGGCTAGTGTCCCAAGATACCCAATTTACTTGATATAGCAGGACAAGCTTTTCCAGACAGCAAGTCAGCAGCAGGTGCTGGAGAGATGACAGAGAGCATTTCTTATCATGTTAAACTTGAATTGGATCATAGCAGTTTAATGTGCTACAACTGACTATAAGATCTGTATCTGCTTGTTGCAATCAAGGAGTGAAAGCATATATTTGTACTATGAGATGCTGAGCATATTAAGGCACCCAAGGCTTTGTCCCATCCTGGGACTAAAGAAAATGGGAACACAATAAAAACAAATGTAAGAAGAAACAGAAACAGTAAAGCAAGAGAAAACAAGCCAAAACTCTACAAATGTAAACTTCTCAGTCCTTCTACAATATTCTTCATGTGTAGTCTGCACTGATTCAACTGCATTGTTCTGTTCATTAAAATCACATGGACTTTACAAAGAGCTTAAATAAGCTCTTTGAAGCAGAAACCACATCATTATTCTAAATCGTGGTATACGGCACATTACAGAGATGCAGACAGTTATGAATAGCTTGTGCAGTACATGTTAGTAGCAATAAAAGCCCATACAACAATTAGAATAACAACTAGTATGGTATTCTAATTAACAGAGAATGTACCAGAGATGTACGTTACAAATCCATGCCTAATTTTTCTTCAATTCACTCAACTTTTGTAGAGGAATCTGCAAGGATACTATTTTAACCTGTGTGTGAATGGTTTCAACATCCGTGTGGATGTTATATGATGGAGCTTATATCCTGATTTTATATTCCTTATGCATTTCTGGGTATCAACCAGAATTAGAACCAAAATCTACTTTAACTATGGAGATATTTCTGTTTGGGAACACAGAAGACATGAGAAATCTTACATTAATGCATGTTGTGAAACTGCTGGATGGGTTTTAGGAATGTGAAAGAGGAGAGTAGCACATTGGTGGTTATTTTTGCAAACTGAACATAAATAATAAGTCTTTCTAATTTGTCTGAACAATGCTTGTGTCTATACTCACTCCAGTGGGAATGGATCTGTAGTGCAAAGCAGCAGGTACTGAGGACCTGACAGCTTCACTCAGCTTATTTGGGGGAAGATTCACTTCAGATGGGCTCCCAAAGAGCTTCCATTTTCTGAAATTCTCTGCAACATGAACTAAATTACAGTAAGTGGAATTTGCTTCAAAAGCACATCTCTGATGCAGGAAGAGATGGTAATATACACATGTCTAAAGGTAGTTGGCAATGAAATCTTACATCTAAATAATGCTTTATATTTCAAAGGGTGTTTTATAGATTGTCATTATTGCCAATTAGAAATCAGGAAATAAAGTTATCAGGAAATAAAATTAAACTAAGATCTAAAAAACATTTATCTGAGCTTTCAAATTAAAAATGTAATTAAAAATTTTTTCAAGCAAAATATACCAGGTTATTTTGATTCCACTTTTCTTGGCTCTTTGCATCATGCTCAACTGATTCACTTAGCCAGGTTCCCAAAACTTAGCTCTGTGAAGACTGTGCTTTGGAAAAACAAGATCCATCTGGTACATGCAGACAACACTACCACAAAAAGTATTAACTCACATGTTGCTTTTCTCTTTTTCACTCCTGATCTTGAGAAGAGCCCAGGATTTCAGTCACAATAAGAAAAAATGTTTCCGTTTTCACGGAAGAAGTGAAGTGCCCATTGACAGGTAGCGCTAGGGTTCTCCAGAGCTTGTAGCCACTGTTTATAGCCAGCACAGGGAGGCAAACTCGATAGCTTGGTGTTGCACCAGACTCATGAGTTCAGCTGATCAGAAGCCGAGTGAGGACAAAGCACAGATTATTACACTGACCAAGAACCAAGCAAACAACCCAAGGGTTTCTTCATTATTAGTTCAAATACAGACTGGACTTCTATTTAACAGTGGATGAAAAATAAGTCAGGCATGTGGATTTGGTAGCTGTGAAACCTCTAACTCCCTGTACCTCCTGCTGCGCTGTCTTTCCACATGCGAAGAACAGCCTGACCAAAAAACAGTTCATACCTGCTGATTTGAAGGAGAGTCACCATTACCATCAGAAGTATTGTTAAGCTGACAAACATGTAAAAGATGCACATTTCCCATAGTAGAAATAGGGAGGACACAAGCAGCCAGTACAGAAATATAAAATGTTGTTCAAAATAACTAGCAGCTTCCAGCTGAGCACCTGGTGATAACTACATGTGAATTCAGTGGTCATTCACCATCTGAAGCACCCCTAGGACAGATAAAAGGTTTGATTTCTCTGAGTCTGTGTGCCTGGGTGATAAATACAAGCTGAGAGAGCATTACTTTGCCGAAGAGTTTGCTATTCAAATGTGATGAATGCAATTAAGGCCATTTATGTCACACTTCCACATCCTCAAGATTCAGCTTAGAAACATACACATCTGTCACAACCTGACACATTTAATGAAAGAAGAAATACTGGGTTGAAATCTTTGCAAGTGGTTATTTTTAAGTAGAGAATAAATCAAAATACAAAGGAAGGAGACAAGAACAAGAGCATGCAGGGACTGCCAAGAGTATGTCAAAGCTACAATGTCAATGAAAAAAAAAATTAGCACAAAGCTTTTTAATTTCATATCCTTCATCTTTAAGTCTCAGCAGCTATGATAACTCTTAAATTAGCTAAAGATTCATGATCTTTTTTTTTATAACAATTCAATGAAAAACAACTGAAAATTTCACATAGATGACAACAGATCCCGCAATAGTGGTGTGAATTACTGGGAAGACTTAACAAATATGAACCTATTTTGCAGCTATTGGATGTAAATTTCAGGGGTCAGATGATGCCCTTTTGAAAGTAATCTTCAGAATTTGTCGGCACTTTGTAAGACTGGAGATAAAGAACACTTCCGGCTAATGGTGTCATATAGCTCGATGACCACTTTGGTCTTAAAATTCCTTCAATTTGAGGGTAATTTTAGTTAACAACAGTCACCCAGTATCTTGGTTTCTGATGGAATAGAGTTAATTTTCTTTCAATAGCAGGTACTGTATTATGGTTTGGATTTAGGATGCGAATTATGTTGATAACACACTGATTTTTTAATTGTTGCTGAGAAGTGCTTACACTAAATCAAGGACTTTTCAGCTTCTTGAGGAGCCTGCAGGAACACAAGAAGCTAGAAGGGGATACAGCTGGGGCAGCTGACCCAAACTGGCTCAAAGGATATTCCATGCCATGCAGCATCATGCTCAGCACATAAACTAGGAGGAAATCTGGCTGGGGGGATGCTGCTCAGGAACAGTCTGAGCATAGATCAGTTGGTGGTGAGCAACTGTTTTTCATTTACATCACTTGTTTTTCTTGGGGTTTATTTGTCTCTCTTTTTTTTTTTTTTTCTTTTTAAATATATATTGTTGTTGTTATTATTATTACTACTACTAAACTGTTCTTATCTCAACCCACAAGTTTTCTTAGTTTTACCCTTCCAATTTTCTCCCCCATTCCACAGGGAAGGGAGCGAACAAATAGCTCTGTGATGATTAGTTGCCAGCTGGGGTTAAACCACAGCACCCTATCCAGATTGCTGCTTTATAGCTGTTTGAGATGCCATATTGGTACTACTTTAAGATAGTGCCAGTAGTTACAAGAGCAAATTTACTTTTCTGAAGGTAACATTCTGCTTTTCTGTTAGGAAATGTTCCAAAGTGCAGGCAACAAGGTGACACTACAAAACTAGTATAAACATCATTAACCCCCCAAATTCCCACTGTAATCCAGCGGAGTCAATTACTGTGCTAATTTTAGTAGAATAAAAAAACCCCAGAGGATCACAAAGGTTGAATCAAATATCTCATCTTTTAAGCAAGGTTGAAGATTTTGAGTAGAAAACTTGGTCTGCTTAGTTCCATGGTAGTAGTTTTTTATTTAAAGCAACAGAAGAAGCATCCCTGACAAAGAAAAAGCATCCCTGGCAAAGTAACAAACCACCAGACAGTTAAAACTTTAAAAGCTTACATTAACAAGGAAAGCTTTCATTTTAAAACTACCTGGTTTTCCCTTTCTCATTGGGTATAGAGAAATTTTTGTGATGATGCCCCTTCTATGACTGACTTTTCTGTTGATTATGAAGGTGGCATTAATTGTCTCTCTTTCAAGATGATAGCCAAAATGAGCTCCTGAAGCTATTGATTATTTTATGATTATGAGTATGTTTCCTTGGAAACAAAAAAAGCAGATGCCCAAAGAGTGAGGAAGAAAGAACAGCAAAGATGAATTTGCTGCTTCTGTTTCTGCAGTCATATAAGGTGTCTGTGCAAGTGAAAAAGTTCAGTACATATCCTTATCAGCTGCCTAGAGCAGGGTAAATATACATCATTAACTGGCTATTCAAGGCATAGCTGCCTTCCTAGTCACAGGCTGAGAGCAGCACGGCCAAAGACACACTCTTCCTCTAACAAGATTCTTTTCTTCAACAAAAGGAAAAGAAGGAAGAAAAGGAACAGACCGAAGAACAGAATGAGCAAACACTCAGAGGTGTGCAGCAGTGGGAAAAGAAGTAATTCTCCAGGTGAGAAACATTAGTTTTGTTTCTGGCACACTTTGGTCAGGGTTTCTCTGAAGGCCAGGGAAATAAGGCCGATCCTCTGATGAATGCTGTGGCCTCCAAAGCTTGCAAGGAGGGCATAAATGAGTGGAGAAGGTTATTTATTTCTACCCATTTGTATTCCTGGTTTTAGCATCAAATTAAAAAAACTCAGAAGAGGTGTTTTCTCCAACCTCCACTCAGCTCACGTTTCTTTTTGAAGTTTCAATTTAGTTCAGGGATTGCCACTTGTTTATCAGCAGGACATAAGATGAGCGGTAAGAAGGTATCAGCAGATTTAATACTTATGTCAATCTTTCTATCTTTAAGCTAACATAATAAATAATTTTCAATTGTAGTTTTCTTAATCTTGGTCAACAAAGTGTTAAGTTGGTACTCCAAACCCAACCTTGAAAACAGACACATTTTCTCTTCAGTCTTTCAGAGGAAGCTTTTATATTTTAATTGCAATTTCTTTCTTTACACTCTTACTATGCTACAAAATAAAGACTAAGCAATGCAATGCATTTAATCTGCACAACTACAGTTATTGATTTAGCATCCAAAAAGAAATTATCATCAGATTTATATCCTTTTCTCTATTAATTTAACTGGTCTTCCACAACCATAATCTCTAGAGACAAGCCTACATGAAGAAATATATTCCTTATCAAGCCCATATAGAAAAACCAATGTACTGTCCCAAAACATAGTGTTAAAGTTCATCTTACTCAAATTCACACAGAATAGCATTCTTCTACATGCCAGAATAGCATTATATATTGCAGTCTCCAGTGACATGAAGAGAACAAAAGCTGAATGGTACCTGAACCAGACAGAGATTAAATGCCCACAGCATTTCTGTTCTTAACAACCCACAGCATTTCTGTTCTTAACAACCCACAGCATTTCCGTTCTTAACAATCCTCCGCCATCCTTTCTGAGTTACTAGGGAACATCTGGAAGGTGCTGGTCTATGGCTGGAGTACCACACTCCATGCATTGGAGGTGCTGTAGCACGAAGTTTGGAAATGCACACTTCATCCATCATGAGAATAACTGGACCTCTAATAATATAGGAGGTGCCTCCAGTACCCATGAACTTCTTCAATTGTCATAGCATTTATGGCTGCCTTGCTGTTCCAAAAAGCACGGTAGTCTCTGGATTACATTTCTAATTATGAGTTTAGCAGACTTATTTATGGAAACCATGTTTGAAAATGATATAACTGAGGATTGCTGATGCTACATTAGATAGAAAGGACACTGCATATGACACTTATTCCACTCTAACAAAGCAAAATAATTTTTCTTTATTTCAATGAAGCAGCCAGTTGTCTGCAAGCACAGTTCAGACATCTGACCTGCCCAGATATTTTTCACTTCTCATGTCAATTTTCTGAAGCTGTAAGAAGCAGGCTTCCCTGCAGTCCACCATCCAGATTTTGTTGCCATGACTTACAGTAGCGTCAGAAGTACAAACAGGGTGGGATTTCAGCTGCCCACATTTAGATTTCCTTAAGGCCATCAGAAAACTGGAGCCTGAGGAGCCTAGTGAAGGCTGTACTCAAGTATTTTGCTAAGTATTCAGTCTCATTAGACTTGTTTTTTTCAGGCCTCTCTTCCTGCCCTTGCTGCTTCTTTCCCAGAAGCCCTTAAATACAGTGTCAAAACAAACAATACTCAAGGGGGAGACAAACATTTGATACCGTGATGTAAAAGTGAGTTTCGGAAGAAGTTAAACTATCCTGCAATGCCCGCAAATGCATCTCAATTCATCGAGGGAAACATTTTACGTGAAAACTGAAATAGCAACCAAAATCTAGAGAGAGCTGCTAAACCACTTCCATATTGCAGCTGATATTACTGTCTTTAGAAAAGCTCCACAGAGGCCTTCAGACAAGTATGAAGAAAATAAGCTGGGACATAAACATTAGGTTATTTGTGCAGAAGGCCAAGGACATGTTAAAGTGTTTTCTTATTTTTCTGGTTTTCATGTTCAGTGAAAAATCAATATTCCTCTCAGACATGTTGTATTGTACACTGAATTGCATGGCAGTAGCTTTGCACTGCATGTACCTGACACTCTTTGAAGATGCTGGAGGCTTGGATAGAATTCAAAATAATGAAAGATTCTGCTAAAAAGAGTGAATTACAAACTTCAAACCATATCTACTTTCTTCAGTTGAAAGCAGGGGTCTTGTTCCCCTCTTTTTTTTCAGGGCTAGGGTCAGCCCTTTGGGAGAACAGACTGGACTAACTCAGGCATTATGTTCTGATGAGGCAAGAGCAAGTGAGCTGATTGCTGCAGTGGACTGGGAGAGTGAATCGACCTTCTGAAGACTGAGTGACTCACATTGTCAGAAAAGAGAGGGGGTCTTACCAAGGCCAAGGGTATTCTTTCCATATGCATAAGAGCAAAAACAACAGCACAGAAAAGAAAACGGTTGTTTACACATGCAAATTGCCAGCAGTCTGTATTGCTCTTGGGCATACAGAATCCATGGCCAAGCTGGTATTTCTATTGTGTCTTTAACTGTTACAATATGATAACCAAGTCCCTCTGAAACCAAGAGAAAAGGAATGTAGTTTTTGCATTATCTGTCTAAACAATGAGGAAAATGTCAGTTTTCCTTCCTAATTATTTATTCTGCCTCCCTTGAACTCCATGCAATAGATGACCAGAACAAAACTTATGGGGAAATGATTCTCTCAGCCAAAGAAAACTCACCAGATTTTGAAACTTTTCTTCATTTTACATAAGGACGCAAGAGAAAAGACATGAAAATTTTCACAAATTGAAAATATCCCCAAAAGTAGATAAAATTTTACATAATTTCATAGTTTTCCCTTTCATCAAAAATGAAGCTATTTCTGCAAATGAAAAAAAAAAAAATTGAACAAAACACAAAAAAAAAATGTAATTCCACAGTGTAAGAAGATCTTTGGTTGTTTAGTGTGTCAAAATCAAACCTTGGATCATTACCACATCACTTATTGAAAGAACTGGCATACGAAATTGGAGGTAAGGTGCCTCAAGATAGGCTGTAATTTTGTCACAAAATGGGACTTTTCATCTGAAAGCCACAATGAAGTGAATATATCTTGACAGACAAGTCAGTCAGAGAATGACTGAATGGTGATGTGATGCCACTGTAAGAAAGGCTGACGCAAACCTATCAGATTGTTCTACAGCCCAACATGTCTGATGTACAGAGATACTCCCTAGTCTCCTGTATACCAGGCATCAACCAACAGGTTTCCTTTGCTGGAAAAGGACTTGGCAACATAAGTGGATCCAATTCCAGAGCTACACTGCAAAATCTATGAAATTAATTTTCAAATGGAATATGTGCTGACCTCAGCTCTTTCCTGAAGCAGATTAAATTTCAAAAATATTGGTAATTTCAGTTATATAAATATCCTCAGATCCCACTCAACTCTTGTATAAACTTCTCAGATACTACTGTCCTTTCAAACAATATTCATTTGCTTTAGCTAGGCATTGTGCCATATCTTCATCAGCTCAGTCTCAGTTGATTCATCTTTCTTATTAAATGGGAAGTGAGCCTGAAGAACAAGAAAGAGCTGAAAGAGGGCAGTATCTTATTAATCAAAAAGGAACATCAGGAGATGGAAAATCAAAAGAATTTTATTGTAGTGCCTCCAATACTAATGCCTAAGCATGAGTTTCCACAAAATTTTAGCTCTGATTTGCGGTTCTAACATCTCCTCTGATTTAACCTTCTAGTCAGAGCCTTTGGCAGTTGAGTATTCCCCAGGCTGTGTGATACCCTGACTGAGGGTTTGAGAGGTAAGTGTCCTCTGATGGCTTGGCACACAATTACACCTACTGCATGCACAGCTGACAGCACTGAAATCGACTTTGCTTTAGAAACCCATTCCCCATTATCAATTATTCAGAATTTTGGCTACTGTTTGGAGTTGAAGCTTTACACATTATGCCTTTCTGCCTGCTCAGCCAAGACAGACAGACTGTGGGTAATTTCAACTTAAATGATTTTTCTTTCATTACTGAAATCATGGTAAAGGGAAAATACATTGCACTGGTCTCTCCCACCCTCTGGAGATGTCATTTTTATTTGGGAAAAAATAAACCCTTATCAATGTCTTTTTGCCATTCCTGTGAAAAAACTGTCCAAATTTGACCAAGCTATAAGGCTGAAAGAAACGCAATTTATTCACCAATATAATCATAGAATGGTTAGGGTTGCAAAGGACCTTACGATCATCTAGTTCCAACCCCCTTCCATAGGCAGAGACACATCACACTAAAACAGGGTCTTTAAAAACTCCATATTCTGCTACCCTAACCTCCAAAGACTTCATCCAGAGCATAATGCTTTGGTCTAGTCTTAGAACTGTGCTCCCCACATTAGGGCATGCTGAAATCTAATGTATCAAGAGTTCTGTGGAGTTTACTCTTAAAGACAAGTTATGAAAGACAGTGCACGCTGATAGGACAAGGGGTAACGGGTTCAAACTTAAACAGGGGAAGTTTAGATTGGATATGAGTAAGAAATTCTTTCCTGTAAGGGTGGTGAGGCACTGGAATGGGTTGCCCAGGGAAGTTGTGAATGCTCCATGGCTGGCAGTGTCCAAGGTGAGGTTGGACAGAGCCTTGGGTGGCATGGTTTAGTGGGAGGTGTCCCTGCCCACGGCAGGGGGGTTGGAACTAGATGATCCTAAGGTCCTTTCCAACCCTAACTATTCTGTGATTCTGTGACTTTAATAACGGTGGTTTTGTATGAACTGCAAATTGTCATTTATTTATTGTTTATAAAATTTAAGTATTCCTGATGATGGTGGGTTTTGCAGTTTTGATAATTAGCAAATAGTAAAGTACCTGACTTCAAACAGTAAAAACAGGTAAAGGTGGGCTGAAACAATCCGTTACAATAATACAAGAAAATGAAAAGTATTACAGAAGGAGTTCTGGACGAATGGTAACAGGTCCCACGACCCATACTGGTTGGACTGGTACTTCTACATAGAAAAATTAAGATATTTTGTTGGGAAATGTGAAGATGAACACTAAAAATATAAGGGAACCAACAGCATAAACAGACCAGAGATGACACATTAAAAATTCTACCTTCATCTGTCCTCCCCTTTGGGAGTGGCAAAATGAAATAATTGCAGTTTCTGCATACATCTGTTCACTTGACTTATCTGATAAGTGTGGTCAAGCAAGGCTGTGAAGCTGGTAGGCATGATACTTGTACAATATCTTTTGCTTTGGAAACAGATCTTAAATAAATCATCCTGACCAAATTGTATTCAAGTAAACTCCTTCACAGCTACGAGTGTTAAATAGATGTGTTCACGCATTTTATGCAAACAGCAAAGACATGGAGAAGAAAAAAGATCAGGGGTGAATTTGAAGGGGACAATACGAAGAGCATGCATACGATGGAGAAGGTGTGTCCCCGGACTGCTAAATGTTGTCCAATATTCCCACATCTCTGTTCAATGTCTGAAGGAAATCAGCTGTGAAACATCCATACAAGGGAAAGGTTTGCTGGCTGACTTCTGCAGAAAACTTACCAAGAGCTCTAGAACTAACCATTTCATTCTCCAGGAAGACTGGGAATTTCTACAGAAGACCTGCTTGCCCAAGGAGGGAGCTTCTTTACAAACTACGGAGATGAACTGCAAAAAGAGAACACTTGAGAAGTGGGGAAAAACAGACAGGCAACAGGAACATGAAAGTATTGCTTTGACATGGTTGAAAAGAATCCAAAGCCCATCAGGAGGACACATGATAAAAGTAAGCCCGGAACAATAAGAAGGGATTCAACAGATATGATAATTCCAAAAGAACTTCTAGGAAAAGTTGTGTCTTCTGCTGAATAGAGAGATGGCATAGTGATGGCTGACAGGGGATAGGCTGAAGTGCTCTCTGCCTTTTTTGTCTTGATATTCACAGGTAAAGCCTGCTCCTATACTGAAACATATACCAGCAGAGCCTAGAAAGAGGGAGATGGCCATCAGCAGGTGAGGAACAAGTGTTGTCATGCTGAGCTGCACCAATCACAACATAGATTGCCGAGTCTGGTTTCCCCAAATTACTGGGAATCTTTTTGTCTGTAGCCATTACTTCACTAGGCAATTTTACCTGCAAGTACAGGAAATGTGATAAGAGAAAATGATAAAGCAACTCACAAGTATTAGGTATGTTGAGCTGCTCAAGTCTTATTCATGTATGTAGCATCCTATATATAGAGATAGTGCATTTGTACGCCCATGGGGGATTTGTGTGCTCAGCCTGAGGGGCTAGGATAATACAGCTGCAGTGCTGTGTACATGAGGAGATGCTTGTCTGCTCCTTTCTTCCTTGTCCCTCCTGCTCATGACTCCCTCCTTCCCCAAATTAACATTTGAATTGAAAGTTCAAAAGATGCTAGGGTTAGCAGGGGTTACTCATGCAAATCAAAGGCCAAAGAAACACCTAGCAATATGTCCAGAGTAATAATGTCTGCATTAATAAAAAAGCCAGTCAAAACCCAATGATTAAATCGCTAGTTATGAAAGCTTTTCATGCTCTGTATACTTCTTTTTTGTACTTGGAGAGCAATGTGCTACTTTGAATCATAATGATGCAAAAATATCCATTCTGAAATACACAGATTCATTTGAATGTGGCATCTGCAATGATTAAGCTAGCAGTATATTTCCTAAAGATACAACACAGCAGTTCTGCTCCTTCACCTTAAGAAACTCACTACTGAAACACCCTCTGTACCCATTCAAACTCCAGATGTTAGTGGACCCAAGAGATGTTTTGGTAGGAAGCTGATAGGAAAAGTGTATCAGAGATGTTTTCTCTAGAGGAAAGAGAGAGGGGAAGCTTTTTCCTGAGGAATGAAAGCTCTTAGCAAGAAGCTGGGAATGGTGATTTGCTGTTTGGCAGCTGATCATATGAAAATTTTTATATAGAAGCAAGACTTTCTGACATGCAATTTTCTCCTTTCACAACAGCATTTCCACTGTAAAGGCAGACAGTGTTTAGGTCCCAGCCTACCTTGCTGTAAGCTTAATTGTAAAGACAACTTTTTTCTCAGTGAAATTCCCTGAGACACAAATGTGTCAGTTTTCCTGTGCTGTTGGCTTTGTGTCCTTCCTGCTGGTTGATAATTGTCACCTTTACAAGTGACAATTACCAAATAATTAATAAATAGTCCATTCTACCATAGCCATCACTATGGGCTGGATGCTCAGCTGGTGCGAGTCTGTATGGCTCCAAGGCTGTCAATACAAGTAGACTGATTAAGTGTATGTCTATCCCTAGACAACTTCGTTCTTTAGAATCCAAAAGGTCTATCCTTTCTGTGCTCAGTGTTTCAGGAAAGCAAGTTTTGTCCTAAGTAGCTAGCTTGAAGCAATTGCTAGGTTGGTGTATGTTGGCATTTGTGCTCTTCATTCTTGGTCATGGAAAGTTTGGAGATAACTCTCATAAAATGTAGAAAGATATGGTTATTAGGTGTCACTTAAAAGATATTTCAAAAGATAAGGCATATAGCAAGTTAACAAAAAGACAACTTTATACAAGGGGAAGGATCAAGGATGGAGAGGCTTGCTAAGAGAACTTTATTCCCACAGTTCACACCAGCTGGCACACAGCTAAGAGGATATTGCTGTTTAACACAATACACTGCTCATACCTCAGTCTTACCCAAGCAGCACAAAACACCCAAAAGTGATGCACTTCACTACAGACAGCAGTAGAAAGGTAGATACAGCCAAGCTTCATTATTGCAACTCGCTTAGCAGAAGCAGTCTAACCAGGGTTACAGAGACCTCACTGTGAGCTGCTCAGCAGGTTGAATCAAGCTGTTTTTCTAACTGAGCTTGCCAGCTCTCCTTGGAAATAGGGGAACTTACGCACCACATGGTCTCTAGGAAATCCATGTTTTGCTATTCGAACCTCCAAAGACTTCATAATGATCTGGTCTAGTCTCAAAGCTCTGATCACCACATTGGGGCATGCTGAAATCTAACATACCAAGAGTTCTGTGGAGTTTGCTTTTAAAAACAAATTGTGAAAGATGGTGCACATTTATTTTAATAATGCAGGTTTTGTATGAACTACACATTGGCAGGAATTAATTTAGTGAGGGAAGTTGTTTATAAAATTTAAGTATTTCTGCTGATAACTCTGGGTTTTGAAGTTTTGGCAATGAGCAAAAAAAGCCTGCCAAGTAAAAACAAGTAAGGGCGGGCTGAAACAATCCATTGCAAGAAACAGATGAAACTGGACATATATTACAGGAGTTCATGAATCATAGAATCAATCATAGAATAGTTAGGGTTGGAAAGGACCTTAAGATCATCTAGTTCCAAGCCCCCTGCCATGGGCAGGGACACCTTCCACTAAACCACGTCACCCAAGGCTCAATGCAACCTGGTCTTGAACACAGCCAGGGATAAAGAATGGTATCAGGTCCTGCAACCCATAGTCATTGGACTGGTACATCTATTTGGCAAAATTAAGATACATTTTTTGGAAATGGTAAGATAGGAGGACAATGCTTCTTTCCTAACTGAACTTACTACCTATCTTTGGAAACAGGGCTGTAACCACAGCAAGTGGGACCATGACTCAATGGATAAGTGTGATTATTCCATAATCATAGAAAGAAAGCAGAGGACTCAAAGGTGTTTAAACAGGAGAAATTTGTGCATGCATGATATCCCTGATGATGGCATCCCATTATCTAGGGGCAAGTGCATTGCATTCAAGATCACAGGAATTTCACCAATAATGCACCTGCAGAGATTTTTCAGCTACTCTCATTTATACCAGATGATTACTCTGTTAAAAGATCCTCTTCCCAGCCCTAAGTAATCCATTTAAAATTAACAATGAGATTAATTGAGAAAATATTCTTAGACCTGTTATCAAGAAAAGCATTTCATAGTCTGCCATGAAAAGTTGAGATATCTTTAAATAATGAGCCAATAAAAATACAAATTGATATTTGTGTTATCCTCAGGGGTACAGAAATTGCATTAGTGCTAAGAATGCTTTATTGTTGTAGTTTTTATAAACTGGAAGATGCCTGTGTACCTACGCTGTTACCAAAGACAAGTGTACAAACAGTCAGCTGTCAGGAGAACTTCGGGAAAACTTCTCGCTATCAAGTTAGATTTACAATAATAGAAACTACTTGCATTGAATCCTTTTTCCTGGCATCCAACCACCCACTTTTGAACATACAAACAGAGCTATGGCAAAAGAATTACATCCTAATTAACTTCACCTTGTGTACTCATATACTCAAGTGAAATACTTGTGTGAATTTTTTCTTTACAGGAAAGGAAGACACACTAAAATGAATTCTGGACAGCATGTCAGTAAGGTTCATTATTTCCCCTCCACAGGAGCAACTTTGTCTTGCTGGAAGGCAGCAAAAGTAATGGTGAGAGGTGTGTAGCTGAGTCTGTGGTGGGGAAAGATGCCCCTAATTTTAGGTAATTTTGCCCCTAATAATCCCATCCAGACTGCACTCAGAGAGTACAGACAGGCTGAATTTGGAAAATCTCCGTCCCTAAGATGGAAGATGACTCCAAACTCCAGTGAAAAAGGGTATCAGAAACTCAGCCTAGAAGATCATTTGCAGGGGTCAGGCAACAGCCACAGATGGCATCCAAGGGAAATTAGAATATTGTTTGTCAAAGACATGCAAGATTGCTGCTGAACTGTTGTGTAGCCAATACATTTCCCAAACCCAGCTCCACTGAACTGGCATCAAGTGAGTTGGAGAACAGTGAAAATTCATTGCAAGAATTCACAAGAGCAGAAATTACAAATATAGAATTAGTTTACAAAGTGGCTAGGTTAAGTTGTAATTTTTTCCTTAGAGCTGAGCTATCCTAAAGCCTAAACAGAAACTAACACAAATTTTAGATTTATTCATAGAATCATAGAATAGTTAGGGTTGGAAAGGACCTTAACATCATCTAGTTCCAACCCCCCCTGCCATGGGCAGCGACACCTCCCACTAAACCATGTCACCCAAGGCTCTGTCCAACCTTGCCTTGAGCACCACCGGTGAAGGAGCATTCACAACTTCCCTGGGCAACCCATTCCAGTGCCTCACCACCCTTACGGAAAGAATTTCTTCCTCATATCCAATCTAAACTTCCCCCATTTAGGTTTGAACCCATCACCCCTTGTCCTATCACTACAGTCCTTAATGAAAAGTCACTCTCCAGCATCCTTGTAGGCCCCCTTCAGATACTGGAAGGCTGCTCTGAGGTCTCCACGCAGTCTTCTCTTCTCCAGGCTGAACAGCCCCATCCAGTAATAGATTTGAAATAAACTATAAATAAATAAATAAATAAATAGATTGTTATATATAATTGTCCAAACCAATTACAAATTATCTCTGAAATGAGATCTTGAACATACAGCTTCTTTAGGCATCTGAAAAATCAACTCAGAACATCTTTATGGAATTTCATTTGTAGTGAGTCAGAACATTTGATTCTTTTTCTTAAAGCTGCAGTGTAGTTGCTGACTACGAGATAATTTCACCCTCTGGTGAAAAATAAATTCCACTTTCCAGGGTTATGAAGGATAATTCTTTTTTTAAGCAAAAAGGTAGAGGAAACAACCCAAAAGATAAATATATATGTATTAAACAACAACAAACAACTAACCATGTAATTTTTAAGTTCAATGCATGATTATGGAAAACTTAATTTTTGTAACAGTACTTTAAAAACCTAATTTATCAATTAAATGAAGTCATCCTTTTTACAGCTCTGTTATGAGGTCAGGGTTTTTTTTTGGAAGCAGAAGAAAATCTGGGGATTCAA
The DNA here is from genome assembly GCA_017639245.1 of Myiopsitta monachus. Lineage (NCBI taxonomy): Eukaryota > Metazoa > Chordata > Aves > Psittaciformes > Psittacidae > Myiopsitta > Myiopsitta monachus. The sequence goes on from CM029926.1 coordinate 39,162,045, forward strand.
ACAGAGAAAACACTTGCATGTAACAAAGCGTTGTACCTAGTTAAATCTAATAAGAAACAGCCTACTTTCTCTTTGCAGTATCTGAAACTTATTGGATTTAACTTTGAAATACTTTGCTGAAGGAAGCATATGTACGTATTTTTTTTTATACTACTGTTGTTGATAGTTTGATCTATGAATTTAATATTGAATATATTTCAATTTTTCCATGTGAGGTCAAATAGCCAGCTATTTGCATTTAAATGGGTTACCAGCATATATTTCTTGTTCTTGTTACTCTATGTGCTTTTCATGTAGCTGTTTGGTATGAACACTTCTACTCATCCAGACGGAATTTTAGTAATCAGGGCAGGAGACAGGTTAATATACTTAAAATTAGGCTTAATGCTGTTCCAATATATATGATCACACTGATATCAAATCCTTAGGTGGAGCACTTTTTCCCAGCCCATTTGTCTCCTATTGCACAGAAAGAAGGGTTGAAGGACAGGCTAATGTAGCAGCTGTGTATAATAGAGATACCGAACAAAGGCTGAGACTGGAATGTTGTGCTCCCCTGCAGTACTGCCAGCAGTACTCCTGCCTTTGAAATTGGACAAATCACCATCCTGTGCCTCCATGAATTCATCACTGACAGAATTGCATATAGCTGCTTGGCAGAGATACAGTGGATCCCGAGTTGACTGTTGCATGTCCTAGCTGGATTGTCACAGGAGCTCAACAGGAAGATTGAGATGGGCCTTTGGAAGTTAATTCTGAAGCTACCAGTTTTTATGCAGCCTGCTGGAAGCTTCACACACTGTCTTTGGCACAAATATACACAGTAATCTGTCAACCCAGTGGTTTTAATTCAGCTGCAGAAAGAAGATTTATGGTTGGTGTTAGCAGGGGAAAAAAAACAACCCCTACCTTGCTTTTACTTATGGGTAAGTTCTGTAATAAATCACCTAGAAAGGCTGGGGACTCTGCACAGCTGGTGCTCCATTGAAGCAGGGCAGAGAAATAGCCACCTGAAACAGAGGTGGTGGTGAGGGAAGCTCACAAAGGGGTTGTGCTGAGCAGGATGAACTCCAGCCAAGGGCCTGTTCAGACTTATTTTCTAATCTTTAATGAAATTCAGCCTTATTTTCTAATATTTAATGAAATCTGTTTGAAAAGTCATGAATATTTTTGCTAATTGCTTGCAACAAGTGGGTGAGAGGGTGGAACTGTGTCATTCAAACACCTCTTTAAATGAGAACATGCAGCACTGGAGCTCATCATAACATATGAGGGAGCTCAGTAAGCCCTTCCTCTCCCTGAACTATGACCACTACCTTGACTCCCCAGCTGGCAAAGAGCTGCACTTTGACTGCCGCCTTATCTTGCTGTGGCTGAAGACAGCAAAAATCCAGCCAGCAATTCAGCAAGTCCCACCCAGGGTCTGATTATAGTTGACCCACTGATATAACCATAGCAAAGAGTAAGGATAGATACGCAAACACAACAGCCACAAAAAACTGGCATATGAGTTATCTCAGACACATATTCACATATCCAGCTGAGTTAAACTCAGTGGGAAATCTCTTGGCTGACAGTATCAGATCTGCAAGTTTACTTTGAAACAACAAAGTTGTCCAAGTCTTTATGCTGTCCGCATTCTGAAAATCACCACCTGAAGGATTTATGACAGAGTGCAGGGGCAATTATGTTGCTCTATTTGTTGCTGTGGAAACATGCTTTGTGTTTGGCAAAAGCTATGAGAAAGATATTGAATGAACTTCTGAGAAACAGTATATTAAAATTAAAACCTAACACTGGATTTATCCACATCAAGAAGCTTTAGCCTCAAGGCAGTCATGAAACACCAGGGAGTCAGCAGAAAACTGCCACCGAGTCTTGCTGGGATTGATTTTGTAGGACTAACTCTGTGTTGTAGGATGGGAAAATAAAAGTAGAGTCAACTAATCAAACTAGTACTCTCACAGCTGGAGAGCTTTGCCCAGAAATGGGTGCAATACAGATTTAGAATACAATGGTAATAACTCCTGCTCTCTTTAATTAGGTAAATTTTCCAAGCAAGCTGGCCCTATGACATGAAAATGTCAAGACTTCTGTCCTTTATGTATCTCTGTCAAATTTTAAGGTTCACAGTGGCCCTTAGTAAAGCAGAACTATTCTAGTACCCCAAACTTTCCAGTTTGCTATAACACAGAGGAGCAGATCTATACATGAGGGATGGGGTCTCTTTGCATATCTAGAATCAAGGAAAAAGGCGTACACTTTGCCGTGTACCAACAGAGAACACAGAGGACACTTCCCACAGATGAAACTATAAAAGGGAGATATGTGGTTAATGCCTCTTCCAAATGATGGTTGGGTTTATTTGTTATTTGATTGTTTTTATTTTTGTTTTGGGGATCTTTGTTTGTTTGCTTTTTTTAATATTAAAGGTGGTTTGGAAATTGAAATCCCACTAATTGGTCAAGAAATCATTTGAAGTGGCAAGACAGACAGGAAAGCCAAATACCCTCTTTACTCAGGGAAATTCAACCTTCATTTCTAGAGTGACTTCACAGCAAATAAAAAATGAAAAAAAAAAAAAAAAGAATTAAAAGATTATGGGTTTTTTTTGGTGGTTTTTTTTTTTGTTTGTTTTTTTTTGTTTTTTTTAATAAGAAAAAAAGTATCTCTGTGTGGGATTCTTCTGGACTCTGGGGGAAAACTGATTTCTTTCCTACTGATGAGGCTCTATGGACTTAGATTATGCAAATAAAGATAGGATTAATTTGGGGGGAAATTATCTAGTCCTTTCAACCATTTGACAGTAGTGTATTATAACCCTCAGTAAAGTTATCCTTAATTTACCCTGGTATTTCTGGAAGGAAGGTTTGGGCTTGCAGAAAACCGATGTACTAGATTGCAGATGTGATCTATGCAAAACTAGCAGTGACAAAGGCTGAGATGTGTGCATAAAAGTGCCAGGTACCATGAGTTTATTGCTAACCAAATCAGATATTCACTGTCAAAAGTTCAAAAACTGGCAATAAACTTAACTGTTGCATCTTTAAACTAATTTATATAACTTACAGAGGGAGTCTAGTGTCTCTGTTTTGTCTCTCTCATGAAGTTTACAGCCAGCAGGAGATAATAAAATCTAGACTGAGCTCATATTGCCAAGAGAAAAATCAAGACTTGTATGTGTTGGTGGCTGTCAGGTGAGATATTTTATACCTCATTAGTGTCAGAGCAGTTATTGCTTTTCCTTCCTTTATGAATAGATCATGTGATAGCATGCCTCTCTCTCACAGTTCTAACCAATTTGTCACAGCAAACCTGGCTCCAACAGAAATAACCTATTTCTTGCCATAGTCCTTTTCCTTTAAATGGCTGCTCTTCTATCATTCTGTTTTGCACATAGCTTTCTCCCTGGTATGTGGGAGCTGGAAACTGCTCCTATATTCCTTTCCCCTTGGAGCTCCTCACTGTTGCAGAGATGTTTCATTCACAGCTGCAGCATTGTCAAATGCCCTCCCTCACCAGTACGGCATGAAAGGGCTCTAGCTGACTTTCCTACCAGGCTCCCAAAGTTCCTGAGAAACACAACAGCTCTGTGTATTATCCCTGGGGAAAGTTATGTTTCTCAGAGTCGACATAGCACTGATGAGCAGGATTTGCACTTAACGCAATGAAAGGAGAGCAGGTCAATGTCTGTTAGCAGAGAACGCTCTTCTGGTGGAAGTTTGCCATGTATGTTCTACCAGATCTGAGTTAAAATTATTTTTACGTAGATTTTGGCTAGACTTAAGTTGCATCCCCCTTTTCTCCCTTTCATTTTTCTGCTGAGATACTGAGATGCCCCAGTGTTCTTCCACAGTTCAGGGAGAGATGCAAGGAAAAGGTGCAAGGAAGTTTGGCCAACAGACAAAGCAAAATGGAACAGGATTCTACAGCCCTATAGCTGGAAACAAAAGCACATAGCTGCACCTAGTCCTTGTTCCCAGAGCTGTTGATACGCTTTACATAAATACTTATTTTAAATGCATACTGAGCACTCCTGAGGCAAATGGAGACCACTGGAGTTATTTTGGGGAAATCGACTACTCTTTTTGCTGTTATTACTTGCAGGAAAATCTAATCAGTTAGAGAACCACAGCTAAATGCTGTTTTCCTTTTTAAAAAAGCACACAGTTATTATTACGCTGTGTTTTCAGTGGAGGGCATGAAGCCGTGTAAGATTTAATTAATCCACTGAACCATCAGCTTATTCTCCACTGCAAATACTGCCATCTGCTATTAGTCCATGCACTGATAATTAATATCTGCTACAAGTTTGCTTCCCTGACATTATCTGATTAGGTAATTAGCCTAAGGAACAATACACAACATAATGCATTATTGCTCTATTAAATGTGATCTGTTTGAAAGCACTAAAGAATGCACTAATACTGTTTAATTTCTGTGACTCGTACCTCAACCATCACCCATCCAGAGAACGACAAAACAACTCAGAAAGGAGTGGGGAAGGGGGAACACCACCAAATGCACATGAAAATCACGTCAATAAACATAGGCATGTTTCTGCTTATTTCAGAACAGCTTATGAACAAGCATAAATGTGAGCAAAAAAACACCATGTGCTGCTCTCCCAGAGAAGGCATGGATCAACATCAACAATGATCTACATGTGATGAATGCCCCTTCAGAGAAGCATGATGAAAAATAGTTTGTCATCAAAACTCAGGGGTTTAATAAATCAATGGAAGGCAGAATCAGAAAGAGGGAGAACAAGGCAGCATGTCATCTTTATTCACTAGTGTAAAATGTGGTTGTTTCCAAGATTACATCTGAATTAAGTGTGGGAGGCAAGCAAGTGATGAAGACGCAGCAAAAGGGAACTGAAGCGAAGCCAGCATTTCGGCACTGTCAGATCTCATGCTTATATTGCAAAATCTCTCAGTGTTTGGCTGAGTAAAGTGTTTTTTACTTTACCCACCTCTTGGCCTCAGGTGACTGCAATAAGAACTCTCACTTTATTTTGTAGGAGATTCCTAGCCTAGCCTGGGGCAGAGAAAAGGTTAGCTATGTTTGCCCTAAGTGCAAGGAAATCACAACAAGCACATAAAAAGCCTAAGCTTAGGAACCTGGAGAATTTGCACATCATCATTACTGTTTCAAAACAGTGAGGTCAGGATTCATTTGACCAAATTTACATGCCAACACAGTAAGTATCTACATTTGAGCTGATTTTCTCCACTCCTTTTATAGTCAAGAAAATCCTGCCCCTCACGCTGGCAACACAAATGTTTTCCACCACATTTACCTAGAATTATTTGCAAAATTACTGCCAATTCAGCAGCAGACTGAAAACTATGTATCTGCAAGTTTCAGTTCTGGATCAGCCTTTCTTATTTTCAGGCGTTCTTTCCTTCCAACAGTCTCTGTTTCACAGTTACCTCTAAAAACAGTTTTAAACCTGAAGTCATACTGTTGGTAGGCTTCTCAGGCCACAGTGGCCTTCAGCAGGAGCTGGGCACTGGGCATCCTTAGAAAACCCATGCAAGAGCACCAGAGAACTACTCTGACCCCCATGCCATTGTAATGCCATGTCTTATGCTGCTGTATTCTCAGTCAATGTCAGACAATGCCCTCCGCCTTTGCTGCATATTACAAAGGCTTTATTCTGAGTTTCACCACTGGTGCATTTGGCTGCCCTGTTTACAGAATGATCCTTCACTGGGGATGCTGCAGAGGATATAGCCAGTACACATCTACAAGTGAAGCCACTGAAGCACAGGGTCATTTAGTAAACTGGTGAGAGCTGGGGATAGGAATGAAAACATCAAAGCAGAGTTACTCTCATTCCAGATGAGGAGCACTCTATGCAGTTTTATAGTAGACCACGCAGAAAAAAAAGTCCACTTTCTACAATTATTTTCTTTAGTAATTGCAGGGAAGTGGTAATATCCTCTTCACCTGTTCTAGTTTGCTGAGCAGTTCTAAGTCCTCTGAATACCTTCCTAAGTGGTGCTGCATTTGGTATTCAACAACTTCCTCTTCTATTAGTTTTCAACCTAAATTCCCCTTAGGTGTCACTCTGCTTTTATTTGTTCCACCGCAAGTAACACGAGCTATTTAACATTTGTCAGGCTTGCCTATTTCTTTAGCCATACAGACATACAACAGTTTTGAGCATCCAGGAGACGTCTCTGGTAGTTAACAGTAGCTGAAAACACTCTAGTGTTCACTTAAATACTCACAATTTCAGTTGTTTTCGATGGTCATGACTTAATAACTAATTTAAATCTATAGGGTAACCCATGAAGTCAGTGCTAACATAAGTGTGCTGTCCTCTTCTCTGACTCTGTTTTCACTCCTTGTGCTGTCTCTCTTCCTATCCTTTTCCTTACTCTGATAGTAAATCTGGGGCTCAATTATCTTTCTTTCTCTTCTCCTGCTAATTGCTGATGGTGCACCTCCTTATCACATTCATGAGCTCTGACCTCTTCAAACAGGCTTATACAGTATCTTTGTCTAATTGCAATACCCTAAGACCTCATTTCCTGTTTAAATTGCTCTAAAAAAAGTCACGATGTGCAAAGATTAGAGCACTAAGTTTATTGAATCAAATAGCAACCCTTGACCTATTGGGCTGAATTTACTCCTCCTTCCGCATTAAGAAAGAGGTTGTATGAACAACCCTACAGAATCAGGTCAAACCTCCATGGTCTAACTGTGCCACTTCTGGTACAGTTCTTTCAACTTCTGGTTTACTGCAAAGCTTTTTCATTCCCGTTTTGCTCCTGTTTTTACATTCATAACTGAGTCAGCACAAACACTTCCTGGTATCACACAGCAGGACGACATACATATTGAAATAGTCTTAACTTATTTTCGTGGTCATTAATGATACCTGCTATTTAGTATCAACCACAATATATTCTAACAAATCGAGGTATCTCCCCCTGCTGTGATGAACTTGCTTGACACTTGCATCAAAATATCTCCTTCATAACTGAACTCTGAGGAGTACTCACACCATCTCACTTCAGCAATTTAGTTTAAGGAAGGATTTCAGTTGAAGCCTCCAGATGATCTATGGAGGGTTACAGAAACCTCTCTTAGAGATTTGAACAAACTCCCTTGGCTCTTTCAAGCCAAGAGTGAGATTTCATACTCAGGGATCTAAGATGGAGACGCTAGAAAGATAACATGAGTGTCCCAGTTGCCAAACTAACGTTATAAAATACAAGATGCTTGATGCAGGATGGCAGATCTCAGTTATCAGCCAATGTGCTTGTTAATTTGAAATAGAGAATAATACTTCAGCTACTTTCTATGCTTGCATATGATTTCAGGGGTACAATAGTCTTTCACAGCAGCCTGCAGTTTTTGTTTCCACCCACCTTTTCTTTTTTGTAAATTCCAGAAGAGATTTTTTCCAAAGTAAAAAATTCGTGACAATGTACCTTTTTGTGAATGCTTATGCCAAAAACTATGAAAAAACATGACTGTGGGTTTTTGAAATATCTTCATCTAATGGAAAAAGGAGGCTCTTATCTTCATATAAAGAGTGTAACGAGCGCTGCTAAAATTGCGGCTTTTATATTCAGGTTCTACTCCTTTTTTCTCTCTTTCATTTTTATATTTGAAATGCCACAGAAATGTGGTTATTTTTAAACATAAAAACCCCATTGCTTTTTGCTGATCCTTGGTAGAATTTGTGATTATTTGTTAAATTTGACATTTCTACAAGCATCAAAAATTTCTCTAGAATTTGGGGGGGGATGGTGGTGTGGAAGAGGGGAAATAAATCTGCGTTTTGCCCCATTATAAGTCATCACTTTTTATTTATTTGTCCTGCAACAGCAATGACTAAACTAAAAGAATTAAAATTACAATCCCATGTCAATTATTAAGTCTAGTGTTTCCCTCTTATCATGACACTTGGACTCTTCTAATCACTTTTATAGATGATAGGCTCTCTCCTTTGACTGGACATAGGAACTTGCATAGAATTTAGGTTTCCTGAATATAGTCCATATACAGTTATTATTACCATTATTATGTTTTTACCATAATGCCTAAGGCTCCACCTGGGACTATTAGGATACGAGGATACTATTTATGCTAAGCATTTGATAAAGAGCAAGAAATAAGCTATTACAAAGCTTGCAATTTAAAGAAGAATAGTTCTTATGTAAATAAGGTCTGGTATTAATTTGGTGGTATCACTACTGGTGTTTTAGTCTGAGATTACAAGCATTTTTCGGTGAGAAATGTTGCAAAGAAAGGCAAATTGACTACAAACAGAGCTGTTGTCTGTGTGCCTACTCCCTCATCATTAAGATGTTGAGTTGGGGGTAAGCAAAAACGTAACACTTGGGAGTATTTTATTAATTATTTTTCAGCTTGAGTGCACAAGGTTAAGTGTAGCCTCGGGCAACTTTCACTGATGTGAGTCACATCTCCACCATGTCAGAGATGTTAGTGACACATATTTTGCAGAGAATAAACCATCCCCTGGTGTATTAATTAAGACCAAGTACATCCTGCAGCAAAGCAATGAACAAACATAGGAAGTTTTGTATGGTGAGTTTAATGCCTATAAAACGTGGCACAACAACTGCTGAGCATGAAATCTCTCATAAATCCACAGAATGTGGACAGCATGGATAACAGCCATGTGTTTCCCCCATATAAATATGTCATCAATGGGCATGGTCCTGATGGTAGGTCAGCACTGGACTCTTCCTCATGAAGATAGCCCACAGATGACCATCTTATTTCTAACCACAGCATTTTTTTCTATCAATTTTCATATGAATGAAAATGGGAGTTTAAGATATGGGTAAACACTCCAATGAAGCTGTTTACAGAAATAAGGAACTACTGCTACACATTTTTTGAATTGCTGTTATCATACTTGCTAATCACATAAAGTAATGTTATTTTTCTTGCACACCACCGCACACAAACAAAAACCTCCTTAACACCACAAAACAATGTAGCTGCCACAGCTGCTGCATAACCTCAGTCCATGTTCATGGACTTACATGAATCTTTTCTTGTACCTTACTGGAAAGCAGAACACAGAGTGTCACAGAGGATTCAGTCCACCCAGGGACTATATAAAGGAAAATAAACGTCTTCCCATTGCAAAAAAAAAAAACAACAGTGACAACAAAAAAATTCCTACTAGGTTTCCCACTGACAGTCTTCCACAGGCTGATCATTCTAAAAATCAAAGTACTGCAGTAAATAGACAGGTCTATAATCTTTGTATTCAAAAAACCTAACGTCTTAAAATTAAATTTGCTATAAAAAATAAATTCCTTGAAGAGGAAAAATAATTTTGGCAACGTTTAAGTAGAATCCAAGAAATAATAGGTAACAGAAGTGATGATGATCCCTCTGTAATCTTTCTTTTGAGTTCTGCAAAGCACTATAGATTAGTATTGTGAAGCCTCATACTCCAGAAGAGTTGGCAATTTAAAGAGTTGTTGTGATTTAAGCCAGTTTGCTCGCTCGCTCGCTCACTCCCTCCCTCCCTCTCTTTCTTCCCCCAGTCCCGGGGGGATGGGGAGGAGAATCAAAAGAATGCAACTCCCACAGGTTGAGATAAGAACAGTTTAGTAACTAAGGTATAACACAAATCACTGCTGCTACCACCAGTAATAATACAAGAGAAATACAAGGAAAGAGAATACAACTGCTCACCAAGCCTGACCCAGCCAGTGCACCCCCAACAGCGAACCCCCCAATACACCACCACACCCTTCCGGGTCTCTGCTCTCCGTTTTACCATCCTGGACATAATGTGCTGTGGTATGGAATAACCTCTTTGGTCAGTTTGGGTCAGGTGTCCTGTCTCTGCTTCCTCCTGGCTTCCCTCCTCCCTGGCATAGCATGAGACTCAGAAAGTCCTTGGTCAGACCAAAACATTACCAAGCAGTAACTGAAAACACTGGTGTTATCAGCACTGTTCCCAGGCCCAAAATCAAAAACACAGCGCTGCACCAGCTACCAAGAAGGAAAAAATGACTGCTACGGCTGAACCCATGACAAGAGTTCAATTTCATCTGGCAAAACCAAGCAAGTTACGGAACCAGCAGCACTGGTGCTAGATCACTACAGGCATGGACAAGTAAATGTAGTTTCATCAAGCCTCTTTGAGCACCTTCAGTGTTCATTCAGAGTGCCCCAAGCTCATGTGCATCCAACCTCAACCATCTATTGAAATAGAACAAAATGAGAATATTTATCCGTCTAAATTTCCAAACACAGGTTGCCTAAAAAAGCAAGAACCTTACACACTCATTTCACATCTAATTTTCTTATCACCTGAGTGCTCGGTATGAACTCTGAGAAAGGTGGTCTCAGCCTAACATTTTGTTCAGACTTTCTGGTTAGTTGCATTTCTGTTCTTACCCCACATAATCACTGACATATTCTTTTGTCTTTGTGCTCAGTGCTTAATAGCACACACAGGATTGCCTCAGGACTGGAGCCTCCACACTACCTGTAACAATATTCAGGGTTTGAGTACTCAAATAATCTGTAGTATTTGCCATTACATCCACTACCACTACTGGAGTAGACAGTCATCATCCTAACTTGCAAGCAGACAACACTGAACTAGATTTAGGTTACCTGAATATTTAAATTTATGGTGAGGTTACTTTTTTCAAGTGTGATAACGCAGTTAAAGAGTCAACAATCTTCTCTTCTGTCATGGGTTCAGCAGTAGCAGTCATTTTTCTCCTTCTTGGTAGCTGGTGCAGCACTGTGTTTTTGATTTTGGGCCTGGGAGCAGCGCTGATAACATCAGTGTTTTCAGTTACTGCTTGGCAGTGTTTTGGCCTGGCCAAGGACTTTCTGAGTCTCATGCTATGCCAGGGAGGAGGGGAGCTGGGAAGGAGGGGAGAGCTAGGAGGAGGCAGAGACAGGGCGCCTGACCCAGGCTGACCAATGAGGTTATTCCATAACACAGCACGTCATGTCCAGGATGGTAAAACGGAGAGCAGAGACCTGGAAGGGGGTGGTGTACTGGGGGTGCACGGCGTGGTCAGGTTTTTGGTATTTAGGGGTTCGCTATTGGAGGGGTGTACTGGTTGAGTCGGGCTTGGTGAGCAGTTGTATTCTCTTTCTTTGTATTTCTCTTGTATTATTACTGGTGGTAACAGTAGTAGTTTGTGTTATACCTTAGTTACTAAACTGTTCTTATCTCAACCTGTGGGAGTTGCATTCTTTTGATTCTCCTCCCCATCCCCCCGGGACTGGAGGAAGAAAGAGGGGGAGGGAGTGAGTGAGTAAAACTGCATGGGTGGGGGCTTAAACCATGACATCTTCCCATACACTATTACAAATCTTTCATTTTTGGCACCAGGAATGTAGCTTAGCCTTCTGATCCAATTTACTTAGATATTCAAAAGAGATATTTATTCAACTTCAGATAGAAAGCAAAGTAGATATCAGTAAGAAGCATGTTGGTTTCATAGAATCACTGAATGGTTTGGGTTGGAAAGGACCTTAAGATCATCCAGTTCCAACACCCCTGCCATGGGCAGGGACGCCTCACACTACATCATGTTGCTGAAGCCTTTGTCCAGCCTGGCCTTGAACACTGCCAGGGATTGGTCATTTACCACTTCTTTGGGCAACCTGTGCCAGTGCCTCACCACCCTCACAATGAAGAACTTCTTCCTTATATTTAACCTGCGCTTCCTGTGTTTCAGCTTAAAACCCATTCTCCTATCGCTACAGTCCCTGATGAAGAGCCTGTCTCCAACACCCTTGTAATCCCCCTTGAGATACTAGAAGGCTGCTATGAGGTGCCCACGCAGCCTTCTCTTCTTCAGGCTGAACAGAGCCAACTTTCTCAACCTGCCTTCATGTGGAAGGTGCTGGAGTTCCCTGATCGTCCTCGTGGCATCCTCTGGACTTGCTCCAACAGCTCCATAGAATCATAGAATACTTAGGGTTGGTCAGGACCTTAAGATCATCCAGTTCCAAGCCCCCTGACATAGGGAAGGACACCACAAGCTAAACCATGTCACCCAAGGCTCTGTCCAGCCTGGCCTTGAACACTGCCAGGGATGGAGCATTCACAACTTCCTTGGGCAACCTGTTCCAGTGCCCCACCATCCTCACACTAAAGAACTTTACATGTCAGTTTTACGTTGAGGACACCAGAACTGCACACAGTACTGCAAGTGGGGTCTCACAAGAACAGAGTAGGGGGGGCAGAATCACCTCCCTCGACCTGCTGGTCACGCTGCTTTTGATGCAGCCCAGGATACGCTTGGCTTTCTGGGCTGTGAGCGCACACTATCACCAACTCGTGTTCAGTTTCTCACCAACCAACACCTCCAAGTCCTTCTTTGCAGGGCTGCTCTGAATCTCTTCTCTGCCCAACCTGTAGCTGTGCCTGGGGTTGCTCCAGCCCAGGCGTAAGACCTCGCACTTTACTTTGTTGAACTTCATGAAGCTGGCATTGGCCACCTCTCAAGTGTGTTAATTTCCCTATGGATGCATATCTTGCCTCCAGCGTATCAACCGAACCACACAGCTTGGCGTCACCATCAAACATGCTGAGGGCTCATTCAGTCCCACTGTCCATACTGCTGACAAAGATGTTGAACAAGACCGGTCTTAACTCCGATTCCTGAGGGACACCACTCATAGGTTTTGTAGAATACGTGACACAATTCAGAGCCCTATAGAGGTAACAAGTGTAACTTTGGAAAAAAAAAAAACAGTCTGGATCTGTGCGGAATATTTTAAATACTACAAACATATTTGAAAACTCTCAGGGTCCTATACAGAATCTCTTTACATCTCCTGCGCCTCTACAAAGTAAGCCAAATTTGTTGCAGCTCCTCCACATACTTCATAGCAGCTCCCTCAAGTGGCCACAGAGCAGAGTATTTCATTGCAATCCAGAGCAGAGCCACCCACAAGTACCATGTAGGTCTCATTATCTTTAGATCTGCTTCTCATCACCTTTAGGTGGCTACGAACATGTCAAACACATTTTGAGATGTATCAGGTGCGCAGTCAGGATGGGGTAGGCAATTGGTCAAGAAAAGTGCAAAAAAAGAAAGGAATGGGAGAAACAGACAGAAAGCTGCATACCAAAAAAAATTAGTGGGTTGACTTTTGCTAGTTATTTGTTAAAGTCTATAAGCCTAGGGTGGGAGGGAGGGTTCTGAAGGTTTTTTCTGAATGAATTACTTTGGGATGTTTACTTGCCTTCACAGTAAAGCTTGTTTTTCATAACCATTTCCAAAGGGAGGTTTCTTTAGCAAAATGCTAGGATAAATGCAGGCCACATTTCAAGTTAACAAGGTGGGTGCTGTGTCTCCAAGATACGCATGCAACCCTTAGAGGGGTTCTTCTAAGGTTGAAATTTCTAACGTCCCCCTGTGAGGCACAGCACATATCTGGTACTTCATCACTCTTGTGATCTGAGGAAATCAAACCTTTTCTCTTTCCTTGCATGTCTCTTTAGGTTCTGGCTCACCTGGAGAACACAGATATCTTTCCAACCCCATCTGTTATGTAGATATTTTTTGAGATGTTGGGGAAAGTTGCTTCACTCCACCATAAACTTTTTCTGCCCTGTTTTCAAATTTGCTCTGTGCTTGCTTTGCCAGCCTTGGCTCCTGTAAGGATCCAATAAACAACAACTAATCTGCAGTTCAGACAAAAGAATTTTACAGATTGATTGGGAGAAAAAACTGAAAATTCAGAGCCCTGGGAAAGATGAACATTGTTCTGAAAATAAAAGAAGGAAAATGCCCCATACATGGTAATTATCACTGCTTCATGAAAGTCAAAGCAGCTATGACAATTTTTACACATTGAAGATGTGGTTTCTCTACACTAGGAAGCACAAATTCTTTAGTTTTTGCCTTTATTTTTTCAGTATTTTAAGTAGAATTGTCTCTCTTCCTGGGCTATTTTCAAATAATCTAGTTGCTGCAATGATTATTTTTTTCCTGACAAGTGCTGGGACAAAGCAAAGCTCTATGTAGTCATAGGTAGATTGCCTCTGGTTCCCAAGCTAACTTTGTTTGAGCCAGTGGTTTTCAGTTTTTTTCTGACTTGTGAAGTCCTAAACTTTTCCAACAGAGATGCACACCCAAGCCCCTGAGAGCAAATTTATTCTACTAACAATAAACTTCTTTGTTGTGTTACACGTATTACTTTGCCCAAAGGTTGAAACCCACTGCTGTGTGCTATCTGCCAGTCTGCAGAGTGAATAGATCTCTGTTCTGAGAAAAACAGCTCCCACTTTTGGGTCTTTGAAAAATACATCTGGATCTACCTACTGAAATATGCATTTTCAAGCCTTGGAGCTTGACTGTGGCAGCGTAAACCCATTACGTCAATAGAGCCAACAGATCTGCACAGGTGGGAAACCAGGTATAAATTAATCCTTTTGTTCCCACAGCTTTCACTGTTAAATGTGTTCTTCAATGCAATTAGAAGTTAGGCTACATTAACAACTTCAGACCATGACACTGTTCCACACACACTAATCAAATGCCAAATCTATTTGTCAACTTTTTGTGTAATATGAAACAAAAACAGAGAGCTGAATTTCCTCAACCTTTAGGCCTCATTTAATTCTTAGTTTTCTTTTTCAATACTGAGTATTACTTTTTCCACTTCTGTTCTTGCAGCAGTATATGCATATGTATACTCTGTAAATGATACCACTTTTTCTGATACCATTTTCTCATCCACTGGAGGACTAAGCTATCAATTTTTGAAAAGCATTGCCTCTATTATATATGGTTCTCACCAAAGGGAGAAATAAAACACTGTTTTTTTGTTCTCTTATTTGTGGCCCACATCCAACAAAGCACTTAGCCATACGTTCACTTTCCCCCACTTGGACTGGGGGTTTGGCTATTGGATAACACAAATCCATGCACCAGGAAAAGGTATGTTATGCATCCCTACTGCAAATCAAAGATAGATGCCTAAACAGCTGATTTAGGCAACTGGAGTACAACAATTATTTGATTATCCTATAGAAATCCAGAGGCTAATGGGCTCAGGGGCTCTATTCATAATGGAGGTATGTACCAGACAGCAGGATAGCTTCAAAGCCTGTGACAACAGAAAATTGCTTCACGTATGGCACTCCTTATGTTCTCTGATTATCACATTTTAGAAACTGAAGCATTTGATGAAAACCACTGGACTATAAATTGATGCCTTCAACATCTAGCTTCTTACATTCGCAGTATGACCTGCTCATTAAACCCCATTAAAAGGGTAAACATGACAAGATAATGGATTTATTTTGGCAGTAGCTATACACTTTAATTTTTTATTATTTCTACTTTGCTAGCTCCCACTGAAAAATCCAAGAGCTCTCTTCAGTTGCTAATCTATGAGTGGCTAGATGCTCATGTTCTGGAATTAATATTAAAAGATGACAGAGAAATTGCCCACTAGACAAGCAAGCATTGGTCATAGAGTTTTGTTGTATAGTTACTTTTTTCCTAAGTTTAGCTTTGCTCCCTAAATATGATTTTCTAATTTCTTTTCAAATTATCTCAATCTGAACTACTAACTTTGAACATCCTCTGAATTTATATTGAAATCTAATCCTTGTCAGGAATACAATGCAGAATCTATACCTAACCCTTGTCAGTAGAACAGATCCATTTTATAGGTGAACTAAAACTACTGTTCTTCTATCTTGGCAATTCAAATGCATCGCTGAGTAATCATATTTCTAGTCCACTTGCACAGGTTTCTGTTTACTGCATATGTTCATGTGTCTGATATATGAACATGGAACCAGCAAAATGCTGAGTATCTACTTCGTAGTTTTCTGGCCACTGAAATTAAGGCTGTTTTTCAGGGATAACCTCTCCTCAGCACTCTGTCAAGGGAAATAAAAGATAGAAGCAGGGAAAGAAGAAAGTACCTTTTAAGGCTTCTGAAGCTTTTAATTGCATCAGTGATTCAGGAAATCTCATTCTCCCTTCTACTTGCTCTGAAATGAAGGAGAGACAATGAGCAGATTTTTGTCAGTTAAACAGATGCTCTGTGCATGCAGACATTTTTGTGTTTAATGATAGCTTTGACGTTATGATCAGCTTTGTGGGATCTGCTACTACGAAGTATTAGCATAGGAGTCATTAAATTCCTTTCCTGTAAAAATTTGAAGGCATTCTTTTAAGTAAGAGAGACACCCATAAAATTAGGCTTGTAATGATGCTTTACTTCACTTATCCCAGGGTTGCACTGGCAGTAAGGTTTTAATTGCTCAAATAACAGTATCTCTAATATGTCAAAATAATTTGCATTAATTGTCAGCAGAAACAGTGCAATAAAGCTTCTGTACTAGCACATTGTGTACCCAGTTGTGATTAGTGGTATGGTTCAGCTTCATATATCTTCCTGTAAGTTGATTAAGAGGAGTAGGCTATTTAGATAAAGTTTGGAACTGAGATAAATGCACCTTTTCACTGAAACTTCAAGTCTTAGTCTAAGTATTTACTTAAATGGTATGAAAAAAATGTCTTCAAACCAGTTCTTCAGTTGATGCATATTTCTCTAACTCCATATTTAGGCTGATTTACATAATATCAGAATATGGCTTAATTTTTCTTACCTACAGTAGAAGCTAACACTAACCCTCTTTCCTTTACGACTACATAAAAAGATGCAGATCCATCAATGCAAAGAGAATAACTCTTTTGTGCTTCATGGTACACAGCCTGTGTGTCCTTTCCACAGTGATGCTGAACAATGAATTCTAAAAAAATTCTGCCTGTAATTTTCCTCCATCCATTCTTCAGGTAGTTGTATAAGCTTATCACTGAGTTCATGTAGCACTGGCTAATTAAACAGAGGATGTTTATGAATATGCAGCTTTGCTCTTCTGGCCACTGATACATCAAAATTATTATTTGGAGGAGGATATAGGCGGGTTTGTTTGTATTTTGGCTTTTTGACCCGCAGTATGTAGGTGAGCAGTTTGAGCTTGCTGGTAAACAGCTTCAACTGACAGAATGATAACAGCTTTCTTGGTCTCAAGCACTGTGCCTATTGTAAGCCGCTGACTGGGGTTAACAATATTTCAGTGGAGGGGAATTTTTGACAAACCAGGCTCCCCTCTTCAGCCCTTGGTATGTTTGCTGCAGCATCCCTAGGCTGGTCTGGCTGGGAAAGCTTGCAAGAAGCTTTTAGAGTAAAATCCCTTAGGCTTTTGACAACTCGAAGGGCGAATGTACTTTAAAAGGACAGTAGAACACTGAGAAAACTCAGAAAGTATCACTGTTTATCATAAGGAGCAGCCTAGCTGTGAGATGGCAGTGAATATGCTTATGCTGTAAAGGAGAAACAAATAAGATTACCACATTTTAACAGCAACCAGCAGGACTATTCTGGCATTGTGACCTTTTTGCCTGTGACATGCTGACACCATAATAGAAGAATTCTATTCTACGACAAGCAGGAAGGACAGGATGAGTAGGAAGGCATTACCCTTACATTTTAAGCATACATTTATAGTATGCTACAGGAAGGCTAGCACTCATCTGGACTTTTTCAGACACCCTTGATACATTCCTTATTTCTGCCTAAGAGTTTTATGCATCTGAATTGCAAGCATTTGCCTAAGTGGTTCTGTGAATGAAAATGCCTGGTTTCTCTCTCAAAATCCCAGTTGCCCTTAAGTCTTTTCTATGATTTTATGGTTCTATTCTTAGCCTTCCTATATCTTTTTCAGAAACAGACTGCGATTTACTATGAACTCGCCCTGTGCGCCATGCAGTAAGTGTTTTCTCCCTATCAGGTGGAAACCACACAAACAACTATTATTAAAAGAAAAAAAGAAGTCATGTAATGTTGCTTGTTATTGTTAGAGAGACACCACAACATGCTTTGTCCTCTGCATTTCACACGCTGTGGGATAGTGAAATTAGTAAATCCAATATAAATGTTCAGGTGTTTTTTCCTCTACTGTTGCTTGGAAAATATTTTTGTTAATATAGCCACAAATTAAATTTTGAAAACTGCAGGAAGGTACTAATGGCAATAGCAAACTCGTAGTCTTTAAATAGGTTTTTCAAATTGTTACACTGAAGTACACCTCATGTATCGTGACCTGGAAAAAAAAAAAGGAATGTTTATGCTGCTTATTCATACCTACCAAACCTGCTTGTCATTTGAGTGTTAATGGAGAAGTATCTTCTGCTCTGCTGGTGACGAATGCAAAGTAGCTGGGAAAGCCTGGGCATTTTCATACTGCCTGCTTATTTTGCTGAAGTTTTAAGTGCACTCATCTGAAAACTCTTTTGCATTATCTTTAAAAGGTTTTGCAAGGCAACATCTTTGAAAGACTTTAATTAAAGAAAAAAAATAGAGCTCATATAAACAGTGACAGAATAAGCAGAGAATTTCTCATTTACTCAAAGGAATCACCAGAGTAACAGGTGCTTCTGAAGAAGCTGTGAAAATCTAACCTATATGGCACGACTCCTCCACCACATCAGGGAAAGGAATGAGCTGGAATGGGAAGAGATTAGCTCAAGTTCTGAAATAAAAGGCTTAATATTCTCTGCCAAAATTGTTATCATCTGGTGACTCCAGATATACTTGTTATCTTTGTTGCAAATTCCAGCAAATTCCACTGTCTAGTAGCGCAGTAATTTGTGTGTCATTTGTGCATTTTAAGACAAAATAGAAGAATACACCATTTACAGGACTGTTTACATACCCTTTATGTACATAATTATGACTTAGAGTTTGCTTGTGATCTGCATCCTTCTTACTCCCCTTTAATCTAATGTTATGGTGCTGGAATATCTACACGCTACTATACAATGGTGAAGACAGCTCAGGAGACTGTTAAAGAGAACTATTATATGTGCTTGCCTTGTATCTACCTCAGCCTAGGTACCCACTAAGATAAAAGACTTGGCGTGGAGTAGGTAGACCATTGGTTCCACTCAGCACAGCCATTGTTATGTTCTAAACTTGCTTTCTCATGGCATTATATGAACTAAGATTAAAGTTCAGAAATGGGTCTGAGTCTCAGTTCATCAGACCTTTGGCTGTTATTAAATCAACACAGCTTCAGCTCCTAGACTGGATCCTGGTCCTTTACATGAACTAGACATATAAATTGGGCATAAAGAAGAAGATGAGCAGCTCTGAATCCTAGATGACCGATCTATAGTTGTAAAACTGAAGTAGTGATGCAAAAGTTATGAACATCATGCCAGTTTGGGATTATTTTTTTATTTATTTTTAAATATTACTGGTAGCTGAGATACATTTACAAACAAAGGAATTTGGCTAAAATCCAGGTATGGTGCAACCAAGAAAATAAAGTACAGAATCTGATCCATAGCTGGAGAAAAGGGGGTTCCTTATTATGAAAATATGCTATTCAACAGTTGAAAGATTTCTTATTCACAATACATGTTCAAACTAAAGAGTTTTTAAATTTCTGGAAACAATAAAACTAGGATACAGAACACGATCCAAAACAAAGTGTCATCATGTTCAATAATGTTAATGTGATGATAATGATTAGAAGTTGATTAAAACTACAGCTGTCTCTCTAATGCTTTCAACATTTTAATCTACATATTCCTGTTAGGGGACTAAATGTTAATTTAGAGCTCCACATAGTACATTCAAATATCAATTAGTAATTCAATACTTATAAGTGACCAGAACTGACCCCACAGAAGTATAGAAAATAAAGGAAAAAATATGTTTAGGTTAGTGCATTTTAGAAGGGGAAAATGAAAAGGAAACTGAAGCTGATATCAAAATTTAGCCCATGGACAGCATTCTAACAGTGACAGCTGCTAGAAGAGGTAGGTAGTATAGTAAAGGTGAAAAGGTTAAGGAGTCTCATGAATATAAAAACCTTTGAATTACTTCTCATATTGACATGTTGTGTGACAAGTGACTGGACCCTACAAAGGGTAAGACAGTCACCTTGTGGAATACTTGCTGATTTCAGCAGCTCTGTGCACAACTCCCAGTATCAGAAACTCAGCTACTACTTGAGAGTATGAGGATTGACAGGAATCAAATCCAGGAACAAGAAGCCCCACACCACAATATTTTTGAGTTTGCAAAAGTCTGTTATATCATGTAATGAGCTGTGATAAGCTGATTATTAGAAGCACTCAGCCTTTATTAGCTGTTAGTTGGTACTCAGCTTAGTCTTTGAGGCTGAACAGGCTGAGGACAAAGCCAACCAATGACCAGGAAAATCTTCACTCTAACATGTCTACCTGGACAGCTACCTGTACTACCTCGTCTGCACCTGACTAACATCATAGCACATGCCACAAGATTAATCCCATTATGTCAAGACTTGGACAACGGTGAATATACATCTTCTGGAAAAGTGCTTAGGGTTGTGAAAACATCAAGAGACTGAAAATCTGTTTTCTCCCTACAGTATTTCAGCCTCTTCTTGTTACAAATGTGAACTTGACTTCTGATCTGCGTTTATTATCTTTTACTGTATCTCTTTCATCTATGTATCTTTGTTGCAACCTTGTTCACTGCCTTAAACTAGTTTAATTCTCTCAACCAACTGCATTATAAGCATCATTTTTTTCCCGCCTCTCACAGTAAGCACAGAGAAAAGTCTGGTGTATCTCAGCATGAGGGAACTGACAGGGCATAATTAACCTAGAAGACTTTAGGGCCAGTTTCCTGTCTTCTTATGCAGCTAGATGCCACAGGTTATTTCATAATAAGGACTGGTGTTTTCCTTTATTTTCTTTCACTTTGAAACTGCCAGCAAAGAGGAAATTTAAGTAAAAAACCTGGCAGAAAGAAAAAAGTAAGCATTTTTTTCTTTTTGGAAAAAACCACAAGAGCATCACCAGCTATAAAATTTAAAGGTCATCTCAAGTTAGGAACAGAGGATTGAGCTATAAATCACAGGAAAAAAAATCTGCTTGCATCTGCATCACAGAATAATACATTTAATCCATTTGGGAGCACAAACTATCCCAGAATTCCCCCAGCTATTTTTCTCTCTGCTCTTACTGGATTTGCTACTATGAAACCAAAAGATATTTTGAGCAAAGTATATTTTTCTAAGTTTATTCTAGTGCAAATAGGATGTGTGAAATAATTCTGGTCAATTTACTGTAAAGAGCTGCAGCTCAGGAAGACCGTTCAGTTTAGGGTTATAACTTAAAGACACAGATCTACCAGAAAGATGCCAAGAATACAACAGAATTATTGCAGATCTAGAAAGCACAACCTCTGGAGAAAGACCTAAAAAAAATATGTTTAAGGATAAAGAACATAATAAATCTTGAGGTACATAAAAGGCACTTACAAAGAAGAGGACTGTTGTCGTCTTAAGATGGGTCTAAGTGCAGCCAGAAAGATTAAGATGAAATAGTAGGATCAAGAACATTGAAGCACTGAAAGTTTTCAAGGACAGGTTAGGCAGACATTTGTCAGGATTTATTAGATTAAGATGATCTGGATCTGGGGTAAAGGAAAATGGAAGAAACCCGATCTTTTAAAGTACTGTCCAGTCCTATTTTCCTTTGATACAATCTCTTTCCTACTGTGTCAATAAGATCTGGTCAGTCTGCATACTGTGATAAACCTGTTAAAAGGTTAAAATCTTTGACTACTCATTTATAAACATTAATACATTTTAATCTCTTTTTATTGTATGTGTACATTATTCTATGAAGACACTTTATCATTACTGTTATGTGAACTCTTGATATATATCAAATTTTGAGAATAAAGGGGTTTGATTAATAACAAAGATGCAACATTTATAATCCATAAGCATGAGAGACTGATTAATACAAAGGTATTAGAATAGAAGGAAAGATTTCCAGTTTATGAGAAAAGACTACAAGAACAACCAAAAATGAGGAAAAAAATCATTTTATGACATGAAAAATATTACAAGGAAATGTGGAGCTTGCAAAGAAGAGAGGCACCATCTTCTTCATATTGATTTTACAGTATTTTTCCAGTTAACCCCTATTAACTAAGTACTTAAGAACACGTGTAAACTTAAGAGTGAACGCAAATGTTAGTTGCTTGGTGGCAAAAGACCACAGCCAGTAACTAAGGGGATGCTTTAGCGGCAGTGGTACTTGAAATGTCTAGTGAAGGGAACGGACCACTTCAAATAATTTCATGGGAAATGCCTAATGGACAAGATCTAATGATGTCACAGTTATGACAGGAAAATGCAACCACGTAACAGATCAACCATAACTACGTATTTTAGCTCATTAAATCAGAAATTGTGTACTAACCACTGTCTTTCTCACTTGTGTGCATGGTGTTACACATGGCACTAATAGGAAACAAAACAGGGATAACAGCAATAACAGGTGAAAAACAAGACTGCAACCAAGAAAAACAATATTAGGACTGAGATAAAGCTGCAAGGTCATATTCTCCAAAGTAATACAATGACTTGGCTGTTCAATCTTTGGGATGTTCAGGTCAGAGTCATTAAATGGAATTAACTGTAAGGGTAATTGCTCAGCCTTTCAGGTTTTTTAGCTGATAGATTTGATGCATCCCAGAATATCTTAATTAAACTCAAGGAGTCTAGTTGCAGAAATATAGAAAAATCAAAGTTCATACTATAAAATGCAGGCTAGGTAAATTATTAAAAGCAAAACATTCCTGTTCTGTCTAGAAAGCAGTGGAGAAAAGATCTTCCAGTTTTAATTCTCTGATTTCATTACCTCTTTTGTGAATACATTAATCACTTCTTGTAACCAACTTTACAAAGAAACAAGTGCAAATGCTTGAAGGCTTATCTGCTGCATTTTACAGCTTGATGATGTTGGTGTATCTTAGAAACAAACCTTTCATTCTTCCAAAAAAACCAAAATTGACTAAATATATACCCAATAGCCAGAAACATTGTACAATTGCAGCATATGAGACACTAATACTACTGAAACTAATGCTACTGAAATGCTGACCTAAGAAAAAAACCCTGTTATTCACATTGTCTTCCATGCTATCGAAGTAATAAGCATTTTCTCATTTGCAATATCAGATGTGATTCACTAATCTAGAAAATTAGATTTGTGAGAGAAAACAGATTACCTCTGCCAAGTACAAAATTCTATCAGAATCACTCCCTACTTTATAATAAACTTTCTCTGTACAAAGGCAACATAGAAGAAATCAATATGATTTTTTAAAAAAACCCTTATCATCATTCATTTATTCAAATAGGGTCTTTATCCTTATTAAAATAGAGCTGCAGAGACCAAAGGGAAGCCCATATGTGTAAATCCTACAATTATTTATTACTGTAATTACTTCTTTACTACTTTAATTAATTATTTATTATCAAGAGACCATTTTTTTTAAAGCTTGCAAGTTTAATTAAAGTTACAGTAGGCTCCGAGAATGAAAGATGTACATTCAGAACACTTTCATAAATTGAACTGATGTCAAAATCATTTCAGTGCATGTTAATGTACAAGCAATTGTATTTCTGTAGAAGTGCAAACAAAAACACATGCATCGATAAAGTGAAAAATTATGGAGAAAATTAAAGTGTACATAGCCAAGGTGGTAGAGATAGGAAATAAACAGCTCTCTAGCCTAATGGTACACTTCCTAAACAAGCATAGCAAGTGTTTTGTTATTAGACCTAAAACCTAACTGAACACATGGCTGCAACATCGGCTTGGTTGAGTAGTCAGGTACTTCCACTGTGTAAAGATCTGCAGCGCTCATGGCAGCCTGATCCTCCTTAGCCTCCTAAGACAGGAATGATGGTGTGAAGATGGACAGCACAGCTGCAGCTCTCCCATGCTTGCCATGCACCATCAGGGAGAAGGGATTCAGGCCTCCAAATGCCAAAAGCAAATATGAAATGGCTGCTATGGTCCAGCTATCTCCATCCACCTTCTGGGTGAAGTGGGCACAGTCCTCACCAAGCCCATTTAGACTAAAATATCTTGCTTTGTGCCTTCTATCAGAGGCACTCCAGAGCATATTACATGTTCAATGATTAAGCTGCTGCAACAGTTTGAGTGTCATTTGGGGGCTGGTGCAAATCTGGCCCTAAATCATGCTGAAGCCCATTCTCCCACAGTCTACATTAACTGAGTCTAGTTTAGTCTGTTTTTAAATTAACCTCCTACTAATGTATTTTCATTTTGGCACTGGTCAAACCATGCTAGCAGTACAGCTCAGGAAAGTTAAGTAAGCTAACAGAATAGTGCAGAAATATCCACAACTGTACAGTAATTGTAATTAAAAGGTGAAGCCAGATGTCCTTGGATATGCACAGACGTGTGATTATCAACCACTGCAAACTGTGTACAGATGTAAAGGCACACTGACAGCTAAAGTCTTTTAAAAGCAGCTTTCCTTGGGATTAGGCTGTTACCAGACCAAGTAAGCAGCTGTGTTGTACCAAAGTGTTCCATGAAGAGAAAAAGAAAGTGAAGTATATGTTTCAGTGTACTGTGTGCAGCTGTTTCTTTTCTGGTTTTAACATTCAGTACAGCCACACTGGGGAAGTTGCTCGAAACCTTCATCCTTTCGTGTTTACTACTTAAAACATTCACTATCGATGCCAGTGCCTTCTGCAGGACTTTCTAGTTCTGTCTTGCTTCAAATTCACAAGGCCAAAGGTAAAAATGTTTACTCAGGCTCTGCACAGAAAAACCTCTCCATGAAAAGTTTGCCACAATAACTACAGCAGAGGTTACTCAAAGGTGAATCCCACAGCTTTGCTGCACAGACACCACCAGATGCTAGTTAGAGGAAGCTTTTTATTTTCCCTTGTGTTTACAGTGATTAAATACAAGAGGGGGGAAAAAATACAGTGACCTATTTATGTTGCATCTTCTTTGTAATAATTAATGTTATGAAATTGTGTCTGAATATTTATATATGCAAAGATATTAAAGCTTTTTCTATGCTAACGGAAGTAGCATAAAGGCAAAGCATAGCCCAAGCTTGCTTAACATAAATTGGCACCAAAATTGTAACATTTCTTTGTGCTAGGTGCGAAGACACACCAAGAAGACAGGAAAAAATAGATGATCCTGGTGATGACCAGCAAAGGGCATGCTCTGTACCAGGGTCTGGTTAGTACAGAACACTTACAGCTTACTGACACTACTGAAATGTTTGAGGAAAATAAGAAATTTGCCCAATCTAGTTTGCAAGATTTTGATGAACATATGGAACATCCTGCTGGTGAGCAAGCAAGGTTTACACCCAGTCTCTGGTATGAATATTGCAAGTCTGCAACACACCAAGAATTAATCATTTAAATTTATACTTCTGAGTATGCTGAGTATATATGTTGTGCTTGATCAATCTAGTCTCCCAAGGAAAAGATGCAGGGAAAAGGGTACTTTATATTTTTTTAATCATTGCTGCTGTTCTATTGTTTGTGTGGGGAAATTGGTGGGTTTGGTTTGGGGTTTTGTTTTGGTTTTATTGGGTCTTTTTGTTGGTTGGTTGATTTGGATTTTGGGGAGCTTTTTTTGTTTAATTGCCATTCCATATATGCTTGATATTGAATAGGAACTACGAAGACCTGAACCTTAGTCTGAACATTAAGCCAAGTGCATGTTACACAAATCTCATACGCATTAAATGCAAAAAGCAATTCAGTGATGTCCCACTGAGGATAAGAAAAATGCAGCACCCAGGGAAAAGAAATAGACAAGGATAGAGGAATTTCGTGGAGGATACAGATGGCCAACCCCTGCCGAGACTCCTGAGGACAGCTGAAAGCATAACAAGGCTGAAAATGAGCAGTGTGACTTGCTTTCCAAGGTGTAAGAAGACTAGATCTAGAAATAACCACAAGAGCATCGACAGATTTTCTCAGGCTGGAAATGTCTGTGAAAACTGGAAACACATTTTGGCTCCTCCTGGGCTGCAAAGCAGGCGATCAGTGGAGCACTCCCCAGCTGACTTCAGTGAACTGGAGACTAAAAGCTGCAGAAGTTTAGGTTCTGAGCAGTCAAAGCACATGAAACCTCCTAGAAGAGCAGCCTGGGAGAACTCTCCTGAATCCAGAAAGATGTCAGAAAAAGCACCTTTAAGTGGCTCCAATGAGAAAAAGATTTAGCACTGGTGAAGAATGACTGCGACTGAGGGTATCTCCTCGGCATTCAAAGTACAGATAAATTAAACCAATAAGTAACTCAGACCCACTCAGAATTCAGTTTGTGCTGGTATCAAAGGCAAGTGAATTTCTAAACAGTTTCCCTTTGACTGATATACCAAATGGTGAGATATATAGAGAAAAATGTATTGCTCTCAAAATATCAGGTATGAACATATGAGTTCTGGTCTGCATTCATTAAGAGTAAGTTGAGGATTTACCCAAACTGCCTTTCACAGCTATATTTTGAAAAGCTGAACAAGAGTGAGACACTAGGACACAAACTGAAGCAGCCTAACGCCCACTATTAAGTGTCTATAATGCAAGGCAGAATGCAAAGGGTGAAATATACATACTCATGAGTAAAATATTGAGGGAATATAATCACTGCATTTCAAAAATCATACATGAACCTACTAAAAGCAAACTGCTAGGATGGCCACTGCATATGTACACTTCAGCAAATTGAGCCTAATTTTAGATTATATGCAGTGTTTCTGCTGTGGAGACTTTTCTTAAAAAACCACTTGACAGAAGCAACTTTTAGCATACTGAAGAATACTGAAGAAACTTTTCAATAATTAGAGGTGAAAAATTGTACCGGCTCAAAAGAAAGAATAAAAATGAGATAATGGCACTAATTTCATTTGTTTATCACTTCTATCTCCTGTGGCTCCACATTACGATTTTTCTCTGATATGATGAGGATGAGCTAAAACTTGCTTTATTCTTCACAATGAAACTGATTTGGGCTCTGCAGTTTTCTTTCTTTGCTATACTCTGTGTCTCAAGACTGAATTGACTAATGCCTCCTCTCTAACAGCAAACTACATCGATCTTTCCTGGATTCTCTAATTGTTTGGTTGACATTTACTACCTTTGCTACAACAAAAGTAAAGTAGACAGCCAACAAAATCAGAGTATGGGGAAAACTTATCAGATAGCACTGTGGCTGGTACCAGGACATACTGGTATCTGTAAATCTAATGAATAAGATTGTGCCGAGACAAGAATAACTTGGAGTTACACCATATCATGCAACTTTCAGGTAGCTGTTCACAATTTAAAGGTGCTGAACTTATTAAAAATGAACCTTACCTTCCTCTCTATCCATTAATATATAGATCTGTGTTTAACCTGTCAATCATAATTTATCTGGGATTTTTTTAATACTTCAGACTATTAGTAAAATGGCAGCATTTGAAAATAAGTTAAAAGAAGAAGGTTAAAATTCACATATTGTATGTTTTCAAATAGTATTTTAAGACTGTTCTCAGTCATCAAGGATACAGCTCGAACGATATCTATGAAGATCACAGAACTTGCTATCCCTGTCAAACCCACATCATCTTCAAATAAACTGCTTGTGCTGTACCACTCCAGCAACATATTATTTCACAGTTGTAATAAAGCCAAAGATACTCTGAGCTTTAACAGAAAGGACTGTGTCTGTAATACATTATTAGGCAGACCCCTTTCAAGGGGTCCATGACACTCCAACAGAACTTGAGGACAAATTAGTCATGGTCAGCAAGGCTCTTGAACAGCAAAGCAAGACATCTGATAAGTAGCTTAAGATTCAACAGCTACCTCAGTGAATTTTTGAGTATTACATGCTCATCTTGTGACCCATTTCAACTTACATAGGAAACAGAAGCAAACCAGACAGATTAGTAATCACATTTGCAATAAAAAAGGAAATAACTTATATTCCCAAATATCCAAACTAGCCTTAAAAGAAATTTCTTTTACATACATTATTTATCTGTTCTTTTAAATTCTGATATTTTATAGAACAATAGAATGTCTTGTACCTGCTGAAAAGATTGGAGGTGAAGCATAGGAAAACTGCAGTATTCTGTGTACAATTCTGTTTTCAAATGCAGTACCCAGAAACCTCCATTTCCTGTCTCTAAAAAGAGAATATAATTTCCATTCCCTCTTGATCTCAATTGAGAGGTCTTCTATGACAATGACAATTTTATGTCAAGATTATGTAAATTGCTATGGAGAAACCATAATGGAGTTTGCATTTATTGATAGGTCAGTTGAGTACAATAATACTTGGGAGGTTTACTTACCCTCCTTCTCCTTTAATGTCAACAGAGAAACCAAGCACTCTGTAATCTTTTTATAGGGGGGAATTCAAAGGAAATAGTATTTTAGCCAATAGAGGTAAAAGCTCCAAAACCCTTTATCTGACATATTGGAA
This sequence comes from Myiopsitta monachus, assembly GCA_017639245.1. Lineage (NCBI taxonomy): Eukaryota > Metazoa > Chordata > Aves > Psittaciformes > Psittacidae > Myiopsitta > Myiopsitta monachus. Next base: position 39,190,394 of record CM029926.1, read on the forward strand.
TTTCTCTGTTTCTGTAGCAAGGAAACGGTGTCCTTCTTCTGTCAGTAAGTACCTTATACTAGAATGATAGGCTGTTTATTTCAACTTCTATAAAAGCCTAAACCCTAAAGCCTGGCATCCTGCACTTCATCCTTTTGACTAAAGGACAGGATGTACTGGTACACAAAGGTGACTAAAGAAGTGAAAGAATCCCAGAAGAGAATAACGTTAGGACATGAGGCTCAGTATCTGGGATGAAAACATTTCTTAAAAGAAACAAAAAAGCAAAAAGAACAAGATGACTGTGACATACAGATAAGGGAGAAGGAAGGTGGATTCTTATCTTAAGAATGCTCAGCTTGCAAAACATATACTGGCACATGGAACGTATTGGCCAGTTGCAGAGCAGCACTAGCACCTAATATCAAAAGTTAGCTCAGGCTCTTCTTCATTGCATCCTTCCTCTTTTCTCTTTTTCTGTTTTACATTTAAGATTTGTCTTGGGGATTCTGACACAGGTTTTAAACAATCACAGAAGGAATGCTTGATTCAGTTGTGCATAACAGGGACCTTGATGGTAATTTAGGTGGACTGCCTAGGCTATTTAGATTAAAACAATTTGTTGGGGTAGCAAACTTCAACTACATTTGACAGCAGATTAATGTTTGTTTGTATTACCACCATCAAATTCACTGCCTGAAGGCTTATAAGATAGTCCTCAAAAAGGAGATTTTCAGCTGTTGTCTGAAGCATCTGCATGTGGCAGCATTCCCCCAAGGAGGCAGAGGACCATCATAAGACATAGGAATGTCACACAATAAAAAGGGAATGAGTATATTTCTCAAAAATGTGCCTGTAATTTCAGAAATTCCTGACACTTTTTGTAAGCCTTTAAGAAACAGAATTTTGTGTCCCATGGGATGTCATCTAACAGAACAATAAAACACATTGAGATGAGGTGAGAACACAACAGAACTCTAATACACTACAGATTTTTCAATATAATTATATTTTATGACATTAACTCTGCATCTTTTTGAAGCAATTTTCTTGCGGCAATTTATTGGTTTGCTTTTCTGTTAAAAAAAAAAGAAAAGTAACCATTCTTAGAAAATGAGCTATTGGAAACTTTAACAAAACTTTGCTCTTACCTTATAGCTACACTTCCTTAACAGACAAAAAGGAACAATAAAAGTGGTGAATACAGGCATGGAGTAGAAGAAACCAGAATCATAGAATCATTAGGATTTGAAAGGACCTTGAGATCATCTAATTCCAAACCCCCTGCCATGGGGAGGGATAACTCACACTAGACCATGCTGCCCAAGGCTCTATCCAACCTGGCCTTGAACATTGTGTCAGTGCGCACCTACTTGGAATGGCTGACCATAGGAATCGTTAAAAATGAGATCATGTTCTCATGGGAGGTACCTGGGGCATGATGTTTGGAAAAGCTGGGCAGACAGTAGTTAATAAGGATTGAGTACCTGTATTATTCAGAAAGTCTGCAGTGTTTAAAACTGCAAGACATTGCAGCTCAAGTCTGTCCGATGCAATTCTCTCAGCTCTGTTTTACACACCCTGACATTAGTTTTATTGTGACTAATGCTCCTGCAGGGTTAGAGTTCTGTTAAGAGAAAGATCAAAGACAAATTTCTTCCTCCTAGTCATTGTAGCATTTATGTTCATTTCCAGTGACATCTATCTTGCAAGTGCACAGCACCGTGTGAAGTACTGTGCTTGCATGCTGACTTCTGTGTAGACTATGAACTTTGAGTTTACCTCTCCAGTAATACCTCTAAGGGATTGACTGTGAAATGGTAATTCCTAACCAAGAGAACACATGATTTTTTCTTAATGTTTTCTATAAGTTCTTGCTTTAAAAAAGCAGCATTTTATAAGGCAAGAAACAATCTAAAAAACAACATATGCTCCTGCTCAAGGAAAACATTGTCCAGTTGAAAAATAATATAAGGTTTTTTCATTACCCTTAAAACAGGACAAATACAACAGATAAGTCTACATCATGAAAAGGTAAAAAAGGAGCACTGTCTTCCTGGGCCGCTATAGAAAACTTATGCAATGAGAATGCTCAAGACTGCCTTATTCAAAGCTGCTATATCTTCATCATGCTGCTAGGGCTTGGCAAAGCAAAACAAACACACTGCAAAGGAAGCAGCAAATGTTTTAGTCCCATATTAAAGTCCTGCTACAGGATGAGAAAGCCCAATCTTTTAGATCCCAGAATATATCATGCTTCTGAAACTCTGTCTCTAATTCCACAGAGGGTCCCCACATCCCAGTGTATAGCCCCCGAATTCCCATCTCACAGCCTCCCCGCTCCTGCTGCAGTCTTCCTGCTGAGCATCTCCTGGGTTTTCCTACCTTTCAAGGACCCACCTCTCTTTCCAAATCATTCTGCTGCCAAACTGCTCACACATAAGCCTACAACTCTCCCAGTGTCTCAAATATGACTGCACCCTTGCCAAATCTCCTTCACCTTTTCCCTTCCCACAAAGAGCTGATGGTCAATGTAACAGGCCACTTTTTAGATGCCAGATTGACCTATTAAAACATATGGACAAGAAAATTAATTACATTGACCTGTCATGGCTTGTTCTTCACAAATTCAGGTGGCTGTTATTCATCTTCATTGTCTTCTAAGTCTGTTCTTATGTTCACATTCTTATGTGTTGCTTCTATTATTATTTATTCCATAATTTATGTAGTGATTAAATAGGAGGATTTACAATACCCTAGCTACTCTTTCTTTAAGGCACCTACTGTGCTCACCCTTCCCCTATCATCCCTGGCTTCCCATCATTAACAGATAATAGTTTTGTGATTGCTCTGCAGATTACCAGACCTGTGATTTTTCAGTCACACCATCCCACCATCCTAAATGAGTAAGCTAGAAGCTCTGATAAACTAGAGGGCATAGGTGGCTTCTGGCATGAGCAGCTGGGTTTAGCTGGCATTTAATTCTTTGTTAAATAAATCCAGCTTGCAAATCAATGCAAGCAACAAGTTCAAGGATCAGGAAATAATTAATTAATTTCATAATAAAAGTTACTAAGCCAAAACAGAATTCAGATAGACTTGGAAGTAGAAGAATACTGATCTTTCTTGATTTCTTTCTTCAGGTGAATGGAAGAAGAAATCATCAGATTTAGAAAAGCTTCTCTTGCTACCCCTGTTCTTATTGCAACAGAGAGATGGAAACCAACAAGAGCTCCAGACCCACATATTTAACTTACTACACAGACAATATAAAACTATGTGGAAGCAAGTGTCACAGACAAGGTACATTACTGCTCCAAAGGACAAAGTACTCAATTCTCAGGTTTGGTAATTCATAATGCAATGGATTGCCTACACCAACCTGTGAATCTTCACCTGAAACAGACTAACATTTCCAAAGGAATCTTTATCTCTCAACCCTTCCCAGGATAACAGGGTGGCGCTTCTAGCACTCTGGCAAATCTCTAGCAATAACTGTCAACCGGTAACTGGGTAAGGTCTCACAGAAAGTTGGGAATAAGAGCAAAGCTAAACTTTCAAGCTAGACACATAACAGCAACAGCTCTTGGTATTAATTAATAACTGTGCTAGAATGATCCTGGGCAGAAGCTCACACACACTTAGTATTTTATTGTTATGCTACTAGCCTCTTGTATTTATTTTGTTTGTAACAAACCTAAAGATGTAGCCTGCATTGAAAGTAGACAGTTTCAGACTTTTTTCCTATCAATCACAGCTGGATTCTTAATAATAACAACTATTTTTATAGCTGCCATTTAGTTGTGTATCTATGTAATTTTGTTCTATCTTCTGATTTATTTTATTCTTAAGCTAATGCTGGTCCAAGATAAGGCACTTGCCTGTTATTTCCAGCTGAACATAAGTGGGGCAAAGATAAGAGTATGAAAGGAATTTTTCTGATGCACATTCTGATGTAATAACTGGTAGTTAAACAAGGCAGTGCATCACTACTGCATCGCAGATCATGACTAGCCAGCAATATTTAGCCTCATTCATTGTTACATGCAGTAGAGAAAATTTTAATTATAGAATCATACAATAGTTAGGGTTGGAAAGGACCATAACATCATCTAAGCTCTAACCTCCCTGTAAATGTCTTCTCAAAAAGAAAATATTTTCAGTGTAGTCTGCAGTGCCATGCTCCTCACTGGAAAAGCATGCAGGTAAATGACAGCCAAATCAAATACCTCAGACAAACATCAAAAATATCTTTCCTTTGTACATAGCATATAGCTGAATGTTCAGGATGTTAGTCTTGCTCCAAGACATGGCTCTATCGGCATCATTGTCTTCACAAACTAAAACATTTAAATCAGTTCCCCTTCTTTTGCCCCTCTGCTCTGCTCTTATGAGAATCTACTTGGAGTACTATGTACAATTCTGGCGTCCTTAACATAAAAAGGACATGGAGCTGTTGGAACAAGTCCAGGGGAGGGCCACGAGAATGATCAGGGGAGTGGAGCACCTCCTGTATGAAGATAGGATGAGAAAGTTGGGGCTGTTGAGCCTGGAGAAGAGGCTGTGTGGAGACCTCATAGCAGCCTTCCAGTATCTGAAGGGGACCTATAAGGATGCTGGGGAGGGACTTTTCATCAGGCATTGTAGTGATAGGACAAGGGGTAATGGGTTTAAACTAAAACGGGAAGTTCAGGTTACATGTAAGGATGTTCTTTACTGTGAGGGTGGTGAGATACTGGAACAGGTTGCCCAAAGAAGTGGTAAAAACTCCATCCCTTGCAGTGTTCAAGGCTATGCTGGACAAAGCCTTTGTCAACACGGTCTAGCGAGAGGTATCCCTGCCCATGGCAGGGGTGTTGGAACTGAGTGATCTTGAGGTCCTTTCCAGTCCAAACCATTCTATGATTCTATTACTTCCCTTGAAGATATTATAATGGCTTGTGTCCTGAACATATTCTTAAAAATAGATTCTGTGGCATCATTTTTTTGATATTATGAGGATAGGGGAGGGAGTGAGAGGCTGCAGTTTTAATGAGTAATCTTTCTCAGATATAGAAAAAAGTGCACCAAGACAAAAAATTCTTCCAAAGAAAATTAGTTTCATAGCAAGAAGGAAAGAAAGAAAGATGGGTTAGGGGAAGATTTTGCAAAAATTCTGAAAATTACTTCTTCAAAGCTAACTGAAAAGGGACCAATCTGCTACCATATGAAATCACCTCTCATCTTTATTCACAATATATTCTAATTTCACCTGTCCTAATATGCCTGATATATATATTTTGTTGGAAATGATTCTGCTAAATTTTCTGCCCACTCATTTTTTCTAACACAGATGAATGGAGAATCTGAGAACAGCAGCCACTTAATACAGAAATAGAAGCTGGATGACAATAATGGCAACATTATAACCTGGGTAGTAACTCAAGGTACATTTTGTTCATGCTCTCTATGCTACTCTGAACAACAGATGCAGTAAGGAAATACAACCTTATAATTTTAGAACATACATCAGATCAAAGGGTGAATTTAACCAATCTCAGGTACATGATTTAGGTTTGAAATTATGATAAGTAATGATGTAAGTCTACAGCCTTGAAATCAAAGTCTACAGAATACTAACAAAGAACTGGTTTGGAACATTTTTAACTATTTCCTAGGGAGAAACACAGCTCTATCAAAACCAGAAGAAAAAACTTTGGGTAAAACCCAATTTATATAAAAAACTATTTATAGATGGAGGGAAAAACAACCAAACAACCCCGAATGAATCGCAGCCTTTTTGCTCTATTTTTTCCACTTTCTCCTGTACTTAGATAGAATATATTAAGAAATATAAAACAAAGTATTCAGTTCCAGGAGATCTAAAATGCAATACTTACCTTTCACTGTTTTCTATCTCTCCAGTGGAATTCAGGATTAATTCTGAACAGGACTACAACAACATTCAAAACCGTTCACATGATAGGATTTTTCACTTTGAACAGAGTTTTCTAACAAAGTACATTGCTGAGTGTTGTGGTTTAAGCCCCTCAATAACTCACGCAGTCTCTCACTCACTCACTCACTCACTCACTCCCCTTCTTTCTTCCCCCAGTCCCAGGGGGATAGGGAGGAAAATCAAAAGAATGCAACTCCCACAGGTTGAGATAAGAACAGTTTAGTAACTAAGGTATAACACAAACCACTATTGCTACCACTAATAATAATACAAGATAAATACAAGGAGAGAGAATATAACTGCTCACCCCCCAATACCAAAAGCCCGACCACACCGTGCACCCCCCAGCAGTGAGCCCCCCAGGCCACCACCACACCCTTCCGGGTGTCTGCTCTCCGTTTTTCACATCCTGGACGTGGTGTGCTGTGGTATGGAATACCTCTTTGGTCAGTTTGGGTCAGGTGTCCTGTCTCTGCTTCCTCCCGGCTTCCCCTCCTCCCTGGCATAGCATGAGGCTCAGAAAGTCCTTGATCAAACCAAAACATTACCAAGCAGTAACTGAAAACACTGGTGTTATCATCGCTGCTCCCAGGCCCAAAATCAAAAACACAGCGCTGCACCAGCTACCAAGAAGGAGAAAAAATGACTGCTACTGCTGAACCCAGGACACTGAGTCCTGGTGGGAAAACTCTGGAGTCCTTAAAATTGTAACCTACTCACACATAACAGAATAGCATAATCACTGAAATAGCAGCTGGGGAGGTGTCTCAGTAAGATGACGTTCTTTTCACCTGGGAAGAATTAAGAAGAAATTAACAGGTTGCTAGGAACACCATTGAGCTTTGTTTGGCTTCAATGCAGATCTCTTAAGTGCAGCATTTGGTAAAGATTCAGGTAAATACTCAGATTTTTCAGACATATACTCAAGTCCAAGTCTTTTTGAGGGTAAATTTCAATCAGACATTAGGAAAACATTCTTTATTGTTCTCTGGTTGTGCAGAGAAGCTGTGGCTGTCCCATCCCTGGCAGTATTCAAGGCGAGGCTAGACAGGGCTTTGAGCAACATAGTCTAGTGGGAGGTGTCTCTGCCCTTGGAATCAGCTTGGAACTAGATAAACTTTAAGGTCCCTTCCAAACCAAACCATTCAATGATTCTATAAGAACAAAACCTAGAAGTGGCATCCTACAGGACAGCAACTACCATGGCTGCGTAAACTAATGAATTTACGAGCACTGAGGATCTGAGTATTGTGACTGTGATTCATGATGTGTTATGAAATTAAACCACAGATAGATTTAGCCATTTAAGTGACATACAAATAAGTATCATGAATCGTAATTCTCAATTGAGGTTATTAATAGAAGCTCGATCTGGTTACAATTTATATTAACTGCTGGGAATCAATGCACCCTAAAAACGTACAGACTCTGTTCAGTCGCTGTGAAAGCTTTCACCAGTTACTCACTGGCTGTTGTCCAATGTTTATAAATAAACAGAAAGTTACCTTGCTAATATTGTGCCTTCTTTCCTTTTTAGCAAAAAGAAATTAAAGAGAATGACAGAGCTAATTTCAGCCTAGCTCAACTCACATTGTCATTTTAATAAATTTGTAGCCAAGGTCTAATAAGATTCCTAGTTTTATTTTGTTTTTTTTAAAGGTTCTATTTTAATAATAATACCTCATCACAGAGGAAGTTACAGTATTTGGCCACTACCTGGATCATCTAAATGTTCTATTGTTATCAGATCTAAGTGCAAACTCAAACGTATTTGCAGATGTACTGCTGAAAACCATAATAAGTAACTTAAAAATCTACTCTGAAATGTTTCTGGTTTAGATTTTTCATATGATACTGTGACAAATTTGTATTTCTATACTCTAAATGTACTGTGCTACAAATCATGAGTAGTTTGAGAATGGCTTTTGAGTCCTTTAAGCTCCTAGTTCTCTGGACTTGCAGCCCTAGGAACTTCTCATAATTCCTGTCTTGCCTCAATCACATGGCTCTGTTTTCTGGAAGTGGCTGCACTCGGCTAATACCCATTACTATGGGATACACAGTGTCATTCATTGTTATCAAGACACGCTTTCTTCTGAAGTAGAAACCATTACAATGCATTTTATTCTTACTGAGAAAGTATTGATGCTTGCTTGGCAAAGTATGTTGTAGAGTTTTAGAAGAGATTATTGTCCAGTGTTGGTATTTTCAGTACACTATATGTTTCTATGTAAAATTTTTAGTCTTTTGGTGCATTTGAAGACTTATGATGGACAGATCGAAATAATTCTTGTTAGATCTGTAGAACATTTGGTGCTTGTCACTTCTAGAAAAGTAAAAAAATAATTCCTGACTGAAAAATTTATCATTGCAGTAACTTCAGACTCATCAGTTCATAGAAAAATGTCCTAATTCCGATGAACGTTTTAAGGATCTTCATTGAATACTTAAAGGGATTTAACAATTTGGATGGATTGTTATGTTACAATGTAGTGGTTTCATCGCTGGGTATTATGACATGGTTCAAAGTTGCTCTTTCTGAGGCAGTACAATAATGAGGACACATCACAGAGCCATTTCATGGTTTTCTCTTACTACACAAGGAGGTGAATACAGCAGTTCAAAATTCCCTTTCCAGTGTTAAGTCAAATATGCAAAGTCTTGGCCATATATTCCTATTTTCAAGAAAATAAAGTGCAGAGGAACAGGGGATAATTGAGAGAAAGGACTAGTACCATAACTTGACTTCATCATTCTTCCAAGGGAAGCTCATTATTTCTGATTAATCTGACTTTTCAAAATGACATCTTGCCTTCTTTAAGGCCCTGAAGTGATAAAAAACTTGCCATGCTTATAAGTTGCCCTAGCAACCATTTGCACTTTATTTCTAGATTAAGTGTATCTTCAAATTCCAGCCGCTACATTACTTTACATCTTTACCTCATTCTATCATACATCTTCTCTCTATATAGGGTTTTTTTCGAGATTGTTAAGGTCGTCTCTTAATTCTCTTCCAAACAACCCAAAGACCTCAAGCTTTTTCATTTCTCTTTTATAAAGTGTTTTTTCCACATCTAAAATCACTGGTACCACTGAAGCTGTCCAAACTCACTGGACTTTCAGAAGAACTTGCCTCCACTTTGCCACTGCTTTTCTCATAAATGCCATATACAGAAAAGAGAACATCTATTATGCCATATGCAAAGAAAATAACATCCATTTTCTTCAAATTAAGATCCTTTTTCTCAATAGCCCTCAATGATGCTCTGACAAGCTTCAGAAAGTTATAAGGATGGCTGGAAAAAAATAAAAGTTATGGGAACAATCAGGGATTACACAGAAGTGAGAAGCTGTTGTGAAAGCCAGAAAACATCTGCAAGCTAGCGCATGTGGGCCACTTAGCAGTGGGAGTGTAATTCCCACGGCAGAAGCACAGAGGACAACTGGGCAGGCAGTGGAGCACTCCCATACTAGTAGTTCTCCCAGAAAGAATGTTTAGATGGGGAAAAGGAAACAGAAGACGTTGGTATGAGGGAGAAAATAGTTGTAGCCTTGATGGAATGTTACGTACAATGTCTAAGACCCCATTATTATAAAACAGAGAAGCATAAGAACCTGAGCATGTAAAATTGTTTTCTTCCAGAAAAATCTACCAATCCATTACTATACAGCTGACAGTAAAATAGTTGGACTACCAAGGAATTTGGTAGCTGCTTTTCTGGCAGCTAGAGAAATACAAAGGAACATGGGGATAAAATGTAAGAAAAACACTAACACAAGAATAATAAATAGTTCTAATCGACCAATGTACAGAACAGTGACTGGAAAGAAAGACAGGAGAAGATGAATACACACACATCCATGTATCAGTGGACTTCTCATAGGGGATATGTACTTGTGCACATTTGGAGTGAACATAAAAGCTTGACACATATAGAATTAGAGTCCCTCAAGAAAATATATTAACTGGGAAACATTCACTCAACTTCTAAAGATACAGTGCTTCCTCTAGAAAGGAATACTGAAGTTATACTTTAAGCATGATCTAAAATGAAATGTTTGAGAGGACTTTAGGAAGAAATAGCAACAACAGGTGATGGCAGCAAAGCTCTTAATCCCCCTTTACCAACACAACAGGGTCCTGGAGTCTTTTTGCTTTGATCACCAGCGAGACTTGTATTCTGTTTCCCAGATGCATTTCACTCAAGGTCCAAGCAAGAAAATATTTTACAGCCTTTCTGTCATGATTGTGGTGCTTCAGGACCAAGAAGCAGCAGGTGATTCAAAATAAAAGGTCACTTTGTTAATAAATGACCAGGGAATCCTTTTAAGCAAATGTCCTGTCTGGTTCTGAAATTTGAAGAACAGTCTTTTCCATAAGTCATTTAATCTGCTGTAGCTGTGTTGAATCAGAAAAGCTTAAACGTGGCAAGCAGGTCTTGACTATTCTTCTCTTAGTTCACCTATAGCAACTCCCAGTCTGCAAGTACTGCAAGACCTCAAAGCTGACATGAAGGAAAAAATTACCAGTTGCCAGCTGAGAGACCTTACATCCAGAAGTAACACCATGTTAAAACAAATGAGTGAAATAATAGGTGAATATTATGCTATGAAAAAGACTGTAGGCTTGGGATGTTGCTTTCTCTCTAGGGCGGCAGCTAAATTTTTCTTTTGATTATAAAGCCATGATAACATTAGTTGCAAACTAAGAAAGTGGCAACAAGCATTACCCTGAGATGGTGCAAAGGACTTGCCAAAAATGAGACTTATATTTGTGAACAAGGTAACTATCTGCTTTTTTTAATGTCTAATGTGTCCAGAAGAATATTTTTGACCAAAAAAACCCAAACAAAACCCAAACAACACAAACCCCCCAATCCCTACAAGATTGTATCAATAATATTCCTGATCTGCATCTATGAAGACTTCTCATGCAAGCAGAAGAATGATAGACATCTACAAACACAAAAACCAACTACAACTGCACTGGAGCAGTCCCATGCAGAAGGAATGCTGGTCTCTCTCCACTGCTCACCAACCTGCCCGCAGTGATCTGGCCATGGGCTGGTTCATACCTGCGTTGGACAGTGCAATCTTGCTCTGACAACATCCATGTGTATCAAATAGCATTGATTATATCCAGCAACGAGTACAACTGCTAGCAGGAGCTTCATGTAATGACATAGTTTTATAGTGGACGCATACGATCACAACTGCACGAGATCACATGACATTATTCTCGGGCTTTTACCTTATGGGCTTGGGATGCTGAACAAAATGCTTGTTTTATTAAACTGTCATGTGCATAAATAAATAATATTTTTTTTAAAAAACCCATTTCAATAATTTTTTACTATATCTCAATATTTCTTCAATAGTACCTGTTTGTGGCAGAGGAAAGTGCTACATGACCAACAAGCCAAAAAGTCATAAAGGTAACAAAAAAATTCTTAAGCAGGTAGCTTGACAGATAGATTTCTATGGACACAGAAGTCCTCATCAGTTTATTGTGTACCTTGCCAAACAAGTTTTGCCGATAGAACATTTTATTTCCTGAAGCCACAAGATGCATTCTCTTTCACCACAGCATGTATCCTGTTTTTTGTATGCCAGTTTATCAAAAGTAATGTGTAGTCTTGTCCTGCTGCAAAGGCAACAAAGGATATGAAAAGTAAAGCACCTGGATGTGAAGAAAAGTAGGAGAGGTAGAGAAGGAGACAAGGTTCAAATCCCTGGAAAATAAAAAGAGCACAGAAACAAGATGTTTCCAAGGCACAGAAAGGATTGGCCTGGTTTTTATGCTGGGGACATTGCTTCTTCCTGAGAAATCAAGACTGACCAACCATCTGCTCACTTGCTCAGGCCAGAGAGGTGGGTGCTAGACTGCAGCTGTGTCACTGTCTGGCTCCCAGGAGCAATGCCATCAGCCGTTATCGCCAGAAGTGACTGTTCGGCTACTTGTTTGGATCATTTGATGTTAAAACAGTTAAAAGAAAACACCACTCAATCATCCAAATTCTGAGGATTTTATAATCTCTTCTCTCTCGTACCCAAAACCCTGCCTGCCTTTTACTGGACAGAAGGAGGAGGGCAAGCTAGTCGTAGCTGCTGCTTCTTACCTGCCAGAGCCGACACTGCTCCATCAACTTCAGGTTAAGAAACAAGGAAAAGAAATAGGGATGTTTTTACTACTTTCCATTAAAATACTTATCTCTTGCTGTGCCATAAATAAATGAGCTCATTTTGAAATTACTCACCATGGCAGACAGAGTATGAGCAAAAAAGGCAAGTGAAAGCTTTGAAAGTCAGTAAAGAAATGAGCAAAGCTGGACCCAGCTGGAAGTCTGAGCACCAACCACTCTGCGGCCATTGGGCAAATAGTACCTGCAGATTAGTAACCCTACTTTTATGAAAATGTCTTGAAATTCCCACTTTAAACCTGATCCCAAAACAAAACTCTGTGTTCCATCACCTCAGAGAAGAGAATACCTTAGTCTGCAGCGCTACATGAGAGCACTGTAGGAGCTCTAGCTGACCCCAGCGTGAAACAGGCTGGTGATCAGCAGATGCAAGCTGGCAAGAGAAACCCTGATAACATCTATTTAGATGAGTGATTTGTGACCATTAGCAAGGAGCAGGTCAGTAGGTTTGAAGACATCCAGAAATGCCAGCCCTCTGTGTTTCGAGAGAACAAGCGATAATATAATGCACAAATAAATGGTAATTTATAGAACTAATTCCAGGCAGTGAAAATCAGTTCATGCCATAGTTTATCAGTGTATAAGTGCTTGGTCAGAAATAATTCTTGAAAAAGATGACGGATTTCGCTGCAACCCAGTGAGAATGATGTCAGAGTCATTTTGTAGCAATGAGAAATGGTGTTTACCATTCACACTCCAGGGAAAGAGCAGCAGCATTAACCCATTGTCATATGAAATGCAGCCTTGCAAAATAATTCCTGAAAGTTCCCCCTTGATAGGTGTGAAAAGGGGGCAGTGGAAAACATCCCACATGTCTCTGCTAAAAGGTACTTGGGAATTCCTGACCTGTCTCAGGACAGTTTCCTGCTGGAGCTCTGCTCAGATCCTACCAAAATTAGAGAATAAAATTACAAGGAAAATAAGAAAAATGAATAGAAAAGGAGAAAAGCATCAACAGTGAACAGTGAGGCCAATGTAGTAGTATACTTCTTGTTACATTAAGCACGTTAAAAACTGAAGTAAACCTCATTGGCCTTCATTGACCTCAATGAGGTTTTCATCAGCTCTTTATTGCAAACGTGGTTTAAAATGACAAGGAAATCATAGCAGCAGCGACATTATATAATTGTGTTTAGAGATAGTATATGGCTTGTAAGTATCTTGCATGGCTTTTTGTAAATATCTCATTCAGACGCTGAATAAGCTTGGACTGTATCTGTAAATTATAAATATTCTGCCAGAGAAGCTGACAGTGACAATATGACCCTGACAACAAGAAAATTGAGGTTATATTAGATGCTATGCACAGGCAGTTTTTATTGTGGATCATGGGTATAAAATCAGTACAGGTTCACTGATATCTGGAAAATAAGGCTGATTAACACCAGCTGATGACTTTGCTCCTGTGATAAGTAATCACACTGGTCACTCATGATCTCATATGTCTTCGAGCAACACATCAGCAGCAAAATTACACCGTTATGGGTAGGCATTAATTAAACCAGGAGTCCTAAAAGCCTTCCTCAGGGATAGAGCAGGAACATGTCCACCTGGCTTTTTCTGACATTTTTTTATGCCTTTTTTATTTGCCTTTTGTACAAACGTAGAGTGGTAAAAATGACTCCTGACAGACAATTCAAAAGGGCCTGAAAGCCACGACCTTGGTTCTTATAACTGCACTGAAGTTAACTACATTACACTGGCAGACACGACAGAGGGATCTGCTGTCAAGCCTAGTGACAAAACCACTTTCAGAAAAGGTATGTCAACTTCTCAAAATAACACAATGAAGAAGGAAAATGAAAACATAATAATTAAGAAGTCATAGTATGAACTTTACTCCATCTTGCAATCATGCAGGAGTTGTAAGATCATTACGTCCAATTTGTTAATGTGGGAAATGTAATGTATCAAGTGTTCAGGCTGACTCAAGACAGATTTTGTTTTGCTTTGATTCTGATGGCTTTAATTTTTCTAGATAAGGTACTCGAGTACAAATGCAAGACAACACAAAGTCTAACTCCTTACAATTGTAGGCATCAACCCTATCTTATAACTGCATTTATATATTTTCTAAACTGTGTATCAAATCATGATGTTCCTTAAGACCTGTTGCTTTTGATAAGAGGCTGACTCTCATATCACTTCCAGGATGATCAGTTCTCAACTGTCAGTTTACTCCTGATCCATTTATAGTCAATTGTTCCAGCCTCTCTATGCCTTAATTTACTTCCCTCTTGTTTACCCCAAAGAATTCTCATATCCTTTCTCAGACTTCATTTTGTCAGAGCAGACATTAAATGCCATCAGTCTTTTTGTGTATGATAGATTCTTCATTTGCCTGGTTCATCCTTCAAGCCCTCTTTGCATTTACTCTGACGTATTTGTGGCCCTCAGTCAAATGATGTTCAGTGAGCACACCTAGGTTTTCCCTCCAGCTGTCATCTCCACTTGGTACCACCTGAACTAGCAGCAAAAGTTATGCTCATAAAATTCTCTGCGCATGACCCTGTGCTTTGCTCTATTAAATTTCATCTCATTTCTATTACTTCAATCCTCAAGGTCATCCAATTCTTCTAGAATTGTATTTCAGTCTTCCTCTGTATTGACAATGCCTCCAATTTTGTGAGGTCAACAAATTTATTTAAAATGCTTTTACACTTTGTGCCAAGTTTATTAATGGAAGTATTAAGCAAGGCCTGTGCTTGAGGAATTCAATAGTAATCTCACTACAGTCCAACAGCTTCCTTTCCAGATTAACCCTCTTTCAGCCATGACTGGTTTCTGTCTTTTGCAGTTTTAATAACTACCTTTGTGCTATTGTCTCAAACACTTTACTGAAATACAGGGAATTTGACCCAAGGAACTTCCAATATCTAAAGTTTAACAACAAAAATGTTGGTTTAATTTCTTATACTTAGTTCTGGTAAATCTTTACTACTTCTCTCTCACTGGCTTTTAATCTTTAAAAATTGTTCTGCTGTGTTTATGCAAGCACACTCTTTTTTTTTTTGTTGTTTCTTTTAAAATGAGGGACCCACCTCTATATCTATAGTAGTGTAGTGGAGGCCCCATTTTGCAATTACTTGGTGGACAGCATTTTTCTTTCTTTGCTTTTACTGGTTTATTTCTTTAGTGCCTTGCCAGTATAGTGAGGTCCAGAATGCACTTATTTACAAGTCAAAAATCCCCAAACAGACCCTACAAAAAAATCATCAGGCAGCACAGAGACAACAAAATGTGCTTGCATTGCTGGAACATGAAGTCATTTCTTTTATCTCTGTCTTGCTACATTTCCTCCTCAGGCTTTTTTCCTAGCTTAGAAGAAATGGGAGGAGAGAACAGTTGGAAAAGTAGAGAGATATTTTATCCTCCATGATATGATAAGTGTGAATACATAAAGACTAGAGAAAAAATAGCTCAGTACTAGATATAAGCTGGCACAGACTATGATTTCCCTGAACTTCCAGATAACTAATGATGACAGAGATGCAGTACAGTGAAAAATGAGGTATTACCATTACCTTCAGGAAATGGAAGTGCAAGTCTGTAAGGGACACATCTATACAGATGAACTTTTATTGTTTCCTATTAACTCATATAATTCTACCTGCCTGAAAGGCTACTATCCGCTTTCCCAATGGATTTATACATAATGCAATTTAACAGGGCAAAAGGTTTTCTCATTGATTCTTTCAGATCTGCCCAATTGTTCTCACAAAGGTGAAAAATAAGTATATCGGGGCATTAAAAGCATCAAGCAAAGTAACACACAATTTTCCGAACTAGAGTGTGTACTCTCTGCATGCTAACAGTCCTCAATTTCTTTGCTGTTGAGGGTATTTCAATTTTGTATTTATATAGCAACCCCTAAAGATGCTCTCCCTGCCAGAGAAAGTTAGTCCTGTGCTTAGAATAATAATTTCTTAATAATGCTGAAACAGTGCAGGAAACTAACTTTGATAAGTAAAAACTAAATACAAATTACACAAGCAAAATAGGGTGAAAATGAGCTTTATGATCACCGAATGAACTTTACAATCCCATCCAGTTAATGCAACTTTGCACTGTCAAGTAACAAAATACAAACTGGATGCCATACATCTTCAAATTTATGATAATGCTTGATACGAACCATGAATCTGTTGTGGAAAGCTCCTTTAATAACTGAACCCTTCCACAAAATATCCTTTGCATTAGTTGTTCTGCAGGCTCACAGTATCAACATTTCTCTAAAAACATCCTGACTTTCTCCTACCTCCCAACACAGCTACATAACAGGAATGTTGCACAGGTCACCCAAAGACATCTTAATGCTTCATTGTTTAGATGCTAAGAATGTCTACAACATGGGTGGTCATCTTAACATGCTTGTATTATTGATTGAGCCTTTACTAGTTCTTCCAGTTACAGTGCCACAGTGAGGAATACTGATGGGGAAGACTTAGCTATTACTCCATTATAGTCGCTGAAAACAAACAGAAAGCTAAACTAAGTATTCAGAATTTAGCTAGAGACATAAGATAGCAGAAATTGCTGTGATACATCACCCAGTCCACACATATTTTGTAGACTTGACTCCCAAGAGTAATTCTCAGTCACACAAACACTATAAGAAGAATACTATAAGAAGAACAAAGACTATAAGAAGAATAACTCTGTGTAACAATTGACGCGTAAACTGAGAAATTCTGCACCCTCTCATGGTTTTGGATCATTCACTGTAGAAATGTCTCATTCATCTATAATCACTTTTCAGGTTTAGGACAGAAAATAATTAACAGTGTTGCTTTTTAAACAGGGTATACAATTTCTCTCCAGACTGATTCTCTGTGATTCAGCATTTCGGATTTTAATTTTCACCTAAATTAGTTTTAATTGTCTTGTGGTCCTCATGGTTGGATAACTGCTGGACTGTCTGAGGCAATTAAGACTCCATCCTCAAAATACCCCAACACAGGCTGGAAACTTGTTTTGCAGAGCCCTGCAGGACCTTGCCTTGGGCTAGAAACCATTACATTACTATGTTCAGGAATAGCCTCAGAGCCTGATTTGCCACTCACCCATATGGCTCCAAGGCAACATTGCTATTAAGACCACGCTGAAGGTAAATCCATCTGTACTCTCAAACTTTATCCCTAAGCACACACACAAGCAGCCTAACCTAACACTAGTACTCCATGCCTGTCCTGGTTGCTTCCATACAGCCCTTCTGTTCTCAGGCAATATCACACAAGCAACTATAGGAAACATTCTTGGTGAGTCCTTATGTCTCCTTTCACAAGAATGGCTAAGGCAGGAGACAGGCTGGGTTTCAGCTATTTGGAGGATGTCCTTCAACAAGCCTCAATTTAAACCCAATAAATACAGAATACAGCAAAGACAATAACAATATAATACGAGCAACTGAAATGTAAAAGAGCTAGTAGAGCAGGGTCCTGGAAAGAATCTATCTCCAGCTGTCTGCTTTGCCAGTCTTGATAAGGAGCACCAGCTTTGACAAGGAAGGGTGTTTAGGTGCTCTGTGTTTCTACATGAAGCAGAAGGCACACCCGGCACATGGCTGATTTATGCAATTCCAGTGGTAATTGCACAGCAAGTCTAATTACTGCAAGGTTATTCTAATGAATCTAATGATTTTATAGTACATCTGATTATGACAAGAATGATTGTAAGTGTTGCAGTAATGTGGCAGATCAGTATTGCGCTTCACAGTAGAGAAAGAAAACTTACAGGTTTTGTGATGAGGTAGGAAGGAAAGAAATACAGTCATCTGACATCACTGTCAGATTGCTACTGGTAGCAAAACTTGCTGGCAATATTCCCCCTCATCATTCTAGTCGCACTGTTGATATGGTGAAAGGGGAACCATATTAGAAAATCAATCTGTCTGAAAAATTGTCCAGAGAAGGGGGAAGTTAATGAGGTTGAAGATTCATCAACAACAAGCAGGAAAAGAAGGAAAAAGCTTCAGCTGCAACTACCATACAAGGTACGTTCCCATGGCTGTATCCTCAAAGAGATACAGTGCAGGGAAGAGACAGGAACTCATCTGAATGTCTCAGCATGATTAGGCCAGAGCTGCCAGGGAAATTAAAAAGCCTGTAATGAAATCATTTGCACATTTTTTCTTCTTCACAGTGAAGAAGCACATCAAAGTTTGTAAATTGAAGACAAGACTGGTATGAAAACCAAGAGGCACAGATTTAGCACACAGAGGTCTAGAGAGTCAGATGTAGTTTCTAAAACATTAATGAATTTGCCCTTTCCTCATCACCTCTTTTGCACCTGCTTTTACCTCCTGTTCTCACATTTCAGATGCAACTTTGAGATTCCTCTCAGCACAACAGAAATGAAAGAGCGAAGTTGTGCCCCAGACAGCAGAGCCAGGAAAAACATGTTCTCCTCAAGGGTGTTAAAATAGATATTGACGGGTGTCACATTTCTTGTTTATAAAGTTATTATCATGCATTTGTATTATGAGACCCTCTGAAGTAATTGCCTGAAATCAAGACCCATTGTATAAGCATTTTAAAGTAAGAAATAAGCCATTACACTTAAGGTATAAAACCTCCTAAATCTAAACGGATAGAGGATTCAAAGCAAAGGAAAATGTAAAGGAGGTTGTAAGGTTTTACTAAACTTCAGTACCAGAACTGGAAACTTAAATATCTGAAGTGCCAGTGCAATATACTACTCACTACTGGAAAAACCACAAGCAGCTCACACAAGCACTAAGTGTTACTAATGGAAACAGTCCAAGTATATTAAACTTGCTATTTAAAGGGCACTGTTTCTCATGGTAGATAACAGTTTCTCACCTACCATATGAGATACTGGAACATAACAATATCGAAAGTGTGTGAAAAGTTGTGTGAAAGCAGTATTGAGAAAACATAGATGTCAGGGTTTCCAGTGTTTCCAGTCCTCTCCTATCCTGTGAACTGAAAATGCTTCAGGTAGAAAAGTTTAATTCATGTCTATTCACTTTATGTTTTCATCCTTCAGATATAATTATTTCTTCTTCTAATTTCAATTTCCTCCTCCCTCCCCAACTATTTTTTATGCTAATACAATTGCACCATTCCCTAAATTATTCTGAAGTAGCTCACAGGTTTTTTTCTCTCTTCCATTTTAGTATGTTTCTTCTTAGTTAAGGTGACAGCTTATTTTAAGCTTTTAGCAAATGTTTTCCACTCCAACATACAAATTTCAAGTTGATATTAGTAGTGCGCAAGCAAGTGGTAAGTACAACTGCTGTTACCCCTGCAACTAATAGTAAGTTTAGGTCAATGATGAGACTTCAACCTCTGGAAAAAGCCCAACTCAAAATCAACCTATATGAGCACAAGAGCATCTGTGTTTGTTATGCATTACTTTTAAGAACACTAAGGAAACGCCTCCCAGAGTAATATGAGCTGTGGTAATACAGATTTTCTTTCTAACCAAAGACAAATATATATATGGAAACTTCTTTGGTTGCATAAAAAGTAACAAATATTCTTCAAATATTTACTTGCAGTCCTGAAAGGTCTGTAATCAATAAGGATCTGAATTTCTGCAATACAAGGTTATTTCTGATGCAAAACCATATGATGGTCCCTTTGATATAAAGCATCAGCTTCCCTCCTGATAAACCCACAAATTTATATATATATATATATATATACACACACATATCTATAAATTCTCCATATGTCTCTGTGTTTAAATTTATCAAATGTGTATGCCTGGGTACCAGGTTATATACTGTATACATGAAGTTCAACACATTATCAGAAGATCTCCTCTCTCTAACACACACATGCCAGCAATAACTAGCCTGTAAACCAGCCCTCTTTTTCCGCATTCACTCTGTCCCTTAGCCTTACTCTCATTGCCACACTGTATTCATCTCCTGCCACTGTTTTATCAAGGAGTAGTAAGGACTCGTCTGAAGAAGTCTGTCACACACCCATATCCCAAAACTACTAATCCACAGGAAAAACAAACATGAAAAGTAAGGCAGACTAGAATTACAGGGCAGGGGCAAAAAAAGAGGGCTCATAGGTCTATGTAGATCTGAAGCAGAATCCCTCCACTCACAGGTACTTTACATCATTCAGAAGTTACTTCAGAGCCTGACTTCTCTGCAGAGCAAAGACTTCATGTGTTTCAAGTGTTTTTCAACCTGCCACTGTTACCAACACATGTCAAAACTTGACTTTAAAAGTTCTTGTAAAAGGCATGAAAGGAAATGTAAACAGCAAACTCAAGCACATGGGTGCAGTTTGTATGCAGAAGGTCTTCTATAATTTTAAAGGAAAGACAAGCTTTTGCTGCTCTCATTACACTCAGAAATGTGGTTGGCGTCCACAATAGAGCCCTAAAACAGAGGAAGAAAACCATACTTGCCTAAAATGATGAGACTCTGATTCATCAACAAACTAAAAATGCAAAGAGGGACCTCAGTTTTCCTGTTAGACCTGAGACCAGATTTTATCAGATAAGTGGCAGATTATTACAGAATCATAGAATAGTTGGAAAGGGTTGGAAAGGGCCTCAAGATCATCTAGTTCCAAACCCCTTGCCATAGGGTAGGGACACAACACACTAGACCATGTTGCCCAACACTCTGTGCAACCTTGCCTTGAACACAGCCAGGGATGGAGCATTTACCACTTCTTTGGGCAGCCTGTTTCAGTATCTCACCACCCTCACAATAAATTTCTTCCTTGTATCTAACCTGCGCTTCCTGTGTTTCAGGTTAAAGCCATTACCCCTTTCCCTATCACTACAGTTTCTAAGGAAGAGTCCCTCCCCAGCATCCCTATAGCGCCCCTTCAGATATTGGAAGGCTGCTCTGAGGTCTCCATGCAGCCTTTTCTTCTCCAGGATGAACAGCCCCAACTTTCTCAGCCTATCTTCATATGGGAGGTTCTCCAGTCCCCTGATCATCCTCGTGGCCCTCCTTTGGACTTGTTCCAAGCAACTCCATGTCCTTCTTATGCTGGGACACCAGAACTGTACTCAGTAGTCCAAGCAGGGTTTCACAAAGTAGAGTAAAGGGGCAGGAGGCAGATAGAAGGACAATTACAATGCTGATCTGTATACAACCACAGTAAGATGAGCCTCAGTATTCCTTTTCCACATATATTGCTTTCTGTCTGCAGCTGGTTTAGAAAGAAGGTCTTTTAGGTGAAGGTTATCAAAATTCACTTCCTAGAATAGGAGTCTTTTTCTCTCCAAACAGCTCTCAAACATGAATGTATGCTTAACAAAACATAGATGGGAGGAGAGAATGCAATAGCTGCTTGGAACTGTATAAAACACAAGTCTTATGTTTTGAAACTTCTGCTTGATAATCACCCTGGTGCCTTTGAAAATATCAGCCCAAGTAATTAATTACTTTTAAGAAAAATAGCATGTTTCATATGAACACACAAACACCAAGGCTGATTTTATTTCAGCTGTTTTCCAAACAGAACAGCTTTTCAATTAGTCTTTTCCATGAGCTTCGAAGTACTCAATGCAAATTCAGTGCATGCCACTCAAAGAGCAGTGCTCAAAGCCTCAAGGATGCCAGCAGCAGCAGGGATCAGGAAACCTTATGACACTGAGGTCAGAAACAAAATGCTCTAGAGATGGGAAAACAGTCATTTATACAATCTATGGGCCTCAATGCAGTTTACAATACTGGAAGGGGGAAGACTGGGACAACTGCTTATTCTAAGCACTGAAATTTTATTGCATGTTTAAGCTGACAATGAAAACCAGTACATATAGATGGAACAGACCATGAGATGGAGTGTAATTTTCCATGACATACCCATACATGTATATCCATAATGCAACGTACCTAAACCAGCAAACCTGTACTGAGGTGAACTCATAAAATACAGAGTGACTACCAAAACAATGACTATATATTTGCTTCACAGGAAATGATTTACACTGTGAGGGGGTGAAAAGTGGAGGAGGTAGAAGTAATGCAACCTCATTTCTGTAGTGGAATAGCATTTCTGAAAGTATTAAAAAACTGGTAGGGGGACAGAGGGGAAAGGAGGGCAGGAAACGGACTTCAAAAACTCCAACTTAATACAGAAAAAAAAAAAGAAAAAAATTTTTAGCTTCTTCCTTGTGATTTATTGACCAGGGATCATGATTTTCAGACGTTTGCAATGATACAAAGAAGCCTGGATTTCTCCAGTGTTTTCTGCTATTTCATATAAACTATGATTCAAAACCTCTACAATTATCTAGTTCCCTCCTAAAAACTGTCGTGCTCCTGACGTTTCTAAATGCTTGTGCCAGTCTTTCTTCTGGCTATATATACATCATGTAAATGCATCCCTGGAAGTGTTCAAGGACAGGCTGGATGGAGCTCTGAACAACCTGGTCTAACGTAAGGCGTCCCTGCCCGTGACAGGGGGCTGGAACTAAATGACTTTTAAGGCCCCTTCCAACCCAAACCATTTTATCATTCTGATCTATGACTTATTTATGCAATCAGACAAGATCTAAAGGGGAATACAGTAAAAACAAAGTTCAGATTTTCCCTTTTGGGGAGTTTGCAACATTACATCACAGTAGGTAACAAATGGAGAAGAAAATTCTGAATTTCAAATTCTGAAGAACTGATAGTTGACCAAGATAACTCCAAATACTTTAAAGTTACAAAACTACAGAATCATTGTTTGGAAAGTAACCTCTGTAGTCCAGCTGACCATTCCAAATAAAACGATCTTGAAAATCTCCATGGCTGGATATAATACAGCTTCTCTTGATAAACTGTCCAACTGCTACAGGAAGTCATCTGGGTATGAAATTGGAAAATTTCGAAGTTTCTCATCATCAAATTTTATTTTCAGAGTCCAGTGCCCCAGCCATGTCAGCAGTTTAGGTTCTCTGAAGCTGACCCAAAGTAAAATCTAATTTTTGCATCCTTAACCAAAAAACCCCTTCTGTTTCCCCCAAGAAAAGCATCCACATTTCCATAAATAAAACCTTTCATAACAACTCTGTTCATAACAAAGTGTTTACAAACCATCTGCAGACTCATTCTCAGATGACCCAGCTGACATTCATATTGGAGAAGTGTGCATTGTATTTGCAGATTTTTTTTCAAGAAAGAGGATCAAAATTAAATGAACTACATAGCCATTCAACCAAGGAATGGGTTAGCAATTTGCACATATCCATGAAAATTATTTACCCACTTGTTGTCTGCATCAATACCACTATCTCCTATTTAAAATGAACAAAGGTCTCTATTACCTTCATTAAATAAACTGTTTTGAATTAATATGAGTCTCTACAGCCATAAGCTATTGTATCTACGCCAGGCTAGAACCTGCACTCAAACTGCACTGACAGTATTATTTCCTGATGACAATGATGCCAATGGACACCTCTGCTAGCTGCTACCTCACCCTCACATGCTCATAGCTGTAGCTCTCAGAAAAGATGTCACAGTGTAGTCTAGGAACAAGAAACAACTTATAGTAAATATATCAGCTAAGCGACAAAAGTGGATGTTAAGGAGTACAAAACAAACACCCCATACTTAAAAAACAAACCCTCTAGGAAGTAAAGGACCTAAGATCAGAGTTATATATATACACATATATATAGCTAATCATTTGGAAGAACTTGTAATTATGAAAAAAGAAAAAAATCACAGCAACAGAGGGTAGAGAGGCACCTAAGGATGTCTCAGTTTTATGGTTTCAAATAGGAAATGCATACTATAATGAAATAGCAAATACACTGGCCAGATTCCTCTCTGTGTTATTCTACTTCAATGCTGATGTAAACATCAGTAAGACCAGAACAGTAGCTGGTGGAACTGCACACCCTCATTTTTTTCCTTTCTACTGGATGACTGCGTAACACACTGTTCCCAGATACAAAATTATTTAGAACATCATCTGCAAACACCTGGAAACACATATTCTGCTTCAGTTCAATCACTTGCATTTAATCCCCTCTCTTTAATTTACTGGCAGAGGAAATAATAAAAGTTGTCATTCCAAATGACTCCTTCAGATCACTGGAAATTACTTCAGTAATGTGTTACTTCAAAGCTATTTTTCTAAATAACCATTTCTCTCTATCCTTTACATTGCAGGATGTAACCAAAAGTGTGAAACTAAAAGTGTGTTTAGAGGCTGCACTTCCTAAATAGTTAATGACATTTTGTTATGGTTAATGGAGGAAAACTCAGGGGAACCATAATGGCCAATATACCTGTGGTATGCCTTTGTGAACTGGAATATATACTGCAGGAAAAAATTATAGTAATGATCTATTTAAAGGGGAAATTGTCTCTTGGGCATAGCAGCCTTTAATGGGAAAGAGAAAATAGTAATATCAGATGACAGTTAGTGAAACATCAGTACTGGGTTGAGACACTTGTGTCCAGTTCCATGAGCCTTTATTCTCCAAGATTAAAAGACTAAACCAGATACAGCTCAATTAAAAAGTGAGGAGTCCTGAAGCAGCTGGTGATCATTTGCCTTGATGAAAACGGTAGTGGATTTGGGGGCGAGATCTTCCCCCACCATCTGCTAGTGCTTCCTGCTGTGGCCACTCTTCGAATGAGCATCCCTGAATCCACTTTGAACACATTCAGCTGAGTTTCTAAAAGGCCAAAAGGCTTGTGCTAGCCCAGATGATTCTCCTAAAGTCTGACAGGGAGTACTTTATCTGGTTCCCTTTAACAGCAGCGTGGTGGGAATAGTGAGCCAGCAACCACTAACGGATGAAGAAGTGGCAGAGGCACTTGTGTTCCAGATGGCACAGCCAAAATCAGTAAAGAATGTCTATCCACAGCATACAATCACTCTGAAATGTGCATAAGCCACATTTGACAGCAGCTGCACGTTTTCAAAAGTGTCTTTAATCAGTAAGCCTCTGCCCTGGCTGTTCTGGAGCACCATGTAAGTTTTGGTCACAGATCTGCTACTGCTTTGGGTGTTGGAAAGACAAGAAAATCTCATTCCGCTCAGTGGGAAGTGCAGAGGGTGAACATTTGCAAAGAATGGCAGCAAATAGAATGCTTATATCTTGGTTGACAAAATACTTCTTGTCTATACATCCCCCTCTGTCACAGCGTCCAGCCATGGCCATCTGTACATATAGAGAGTGAGGAGAGGAGACAAAGCCAACAGTGTATCAAAGCTAAGAGACAGAAATACTTGATGTCAGGACACCTTGTCCTGTTCTTCAGTCATACTGGCACACAGAGCTTTGGGGCCGCAGTTTCTTATTTTACAGCTTTCAGATCCTTTTTGAGACTGCTGAGCAGCATCTCTGTGACAAGCATTGTGTTTCAGCCCAGATCATACTGAGAGAAAAATAAAACAATGGCTCAGTTTGTTGAACCTGCTGGCCTAATGCAACACTTCAAAATCCCTATAATCTGACCCACGCATGGAAACAGCCTGAATTCAGTGTTATCCATCACCTATAAGCCTAACAAAGTTCGTGAGAGATAGGAACATGAACAGATGACAGCTAAATGCTTGGAAGCTTAGATACCCACTTAAAAGTCTGAATTTAAAGAAAGTATTTATGAAAACGCTGGTTTATATTGGTATAGCAACAAATAGTCCTCCAAATTCTTTTGACTTTCAACAAACAGCTTACAGCTACAGCATTAACTTCAAAGCCTGCCTGTTATTGCTCTGTTGTAGTAAACAAGGATCTCAGGCAGAAGAGGATGGAGTTACTCAACCAGGCTCACGATGGAAGTACGTACTGTGGCAGAGAACAGCAACAAACTCCCGTCATCACACAGATTATAGCAGGTTTTAGACCAAATCAACAGCTCACCATCCAGCCCTCTTTTGTTTTTTCCCTAATTCCCATGCCATGCACTCTCAGTGCTTTACCTTGAGCCAGCCCTGATCCCATGGTGCATCAATTCCATTTTCTAAACCAGCAGAAAATTACCTTGGCAAAAAAGCAAAGCCTTCAGCTGGGTTAGAGAAGCGAATTGTCTCTCTGTGCAAACAGGTGAGTGCCAGAACAGAGGAAGCAGGTAGAGAGATCTTGCTTTTCAGCGTCAGCAAGCTCTGATCAGCTCAGCTATCTCCTGGATCCATATCCCTAGCCTCTCTGCAGGCACTGTAAGAACAAATAGCCCCTGTTGCCCCTGAACATATCAGTACTAATAAGGAAGACATGAGAGGGATTAGGAAAAACAGTATTTGCAGGACAGTAATTTGCCTGTTATCACACAACCTTTCAATGATAAAGCTGTTTACTAAGAACTCTCACACAAGAGTGTCTGAACAAAGCTATTACCCTTACCCTCAATTTTATCTCAATTTTTTGTGAGAACATTCTTTTTGCTGTACTTGGCCATCTTTCCATCTTTTCTGTTTAAAATAGCTGCTTCTTGATGAGCTAGAGTGCAGTCAAAATATGGTGGCTATATCATAAATCACACACCCCAACCTGCCAAAGGCTAAATGTGAAAAAACAGATGCAATGAAAACTCCAAATGAAACACTGAAGAATAAAAGTCATGGAGAAACATAAAAGCATTTCCTCTGGTGTGGAAACCCTACCACATCATTTTTAAATTCACAGTGGGAATAGTTTTCAGCAATCAAAGTGAGGGAGATTGGATCTGTGTGGAATGGAAGTAAATCTGTTGCACAGAAATGTGATATTCTTCAAAATGGAGAAAATTTGAAATGTATGCCAGAAGCCCCCCATCAAGTTGACCTCAGTGTATATTTGCCACTATTTCTCCTGTGAAAAAGTTCCAGGGAAGTCAGTGCGAATGTTTTCCACTAGCTAAACTTTTGAAACTATTCAGTAGTAATGTCCTAACTATGAGAGAGTGAATTAAGCATATTCCTGGCCCACCTGAGATAAAAATGTTATGAGGCTCAAACTTTATAAGTCTGTAGCACTGGCAAAGAGAATTATTTTACCCCTGGGCTACTAACAAATGGCTGGGTTTATCAGCATTCAAAAGAGCATTAGACATTTATACGGCTAATGAGAGCATTCATGGTTAGGTAAAGAGGGATAAATAAAATTAAGGCGATAAGCCTTCATCCTTCAGGGCTAGGAAAAAGAAATCCAAACCTCTTTGGTGGCAAAATATTTTATGAAGACCTGAGGTAAAATCTTGACCTTGTTAAAGTTACTTAGAATTCTTCCAAAGTAACTATGATGTTACCCTAACCTTGCTTTATTATGCAGCTTCCCCTGACTTCATCAGGCTATTTATCATCTGCAGAGTGTCTTATTCTTTTCCACAGCACCCAAAAATAATCAACATAGCTACAGATAAATGGCTAGCTAGACTTTAGGAATAAACTGAGACAACAATTGCTATAGTCCTTTAACGTCCTTTTTAGAGAGCTGGAACTAAATATTAGATCTGATTAGG
The DNA here is from genome assembly GCA_017639245.1 of Myiopsitta monachus. Lineage (NCBI taxonomy): Eukaryota > Metazoa > Chordata > Aves > Psittaciformes > Psittacidae > Myiopsitta > Myiopsitta monachus. The sequence continues at coordinate 39,217,902 of CM029926.1, forward strand.
AACTGACAGGCTGCAAGTGTGGCTTGCTCTAGGACTATTAAATTCCTTCATATGAGGTGAGAGCACAGTACAGTACATTCCCTATCATACTGCATCATCCTGCTCCTGGGGAGCAGCAATAGGAAAGTGTTGATTTATTAATGGAGAAATTCTGCTCCAGTTCCACCCTGAATTCCTTTGCATTACCATCAGAGTAGGATCCCTGAAAGTCCCCAGGTGTTGCCTGATATATGTCATTAGCCCTGACTGGCATCTTGCAAGTACAGTTCTCCTGTCTTCACTCTCTTTGCTGTCCATCAGCTGTTCCCTAGGGAACAGACACGTACTGAAACCTGCTACCTCCTCCTCTGTCTTCCTCTAGTTTTCTGCCTTCTTCTCCCTCTCAGAGCGACACACCTCTCCCTGTTTTTTCTCCCCCAGAGATTCTGCCTCAAGCCAGTTGCTTTATTTCTTCTACCAATACAGTAGATGCACAGTAAAACTATGGGACTTATGGAGGGTGGATGTCACATAAAAGTCTCTGTTTCATCTGGTAGCTTTGCAGAGTAGATCATGAAGGTCTTTGGTAGATGTAATGCAGAACCAGATGCTAAAGTTTCTCTGCTTGTCTTGATGCTGTATCCAGTTGTTTATAATGTGACATCCCCAGCAGCCTACATAATTCATCATAATTATTCATTGCATTGTGGTAGGATTTGTGATTATTCTTTTGATGTTTGTCAGTAGGAGCCAGGATTACATTACTCCTCTCATGCCGTGAAACATGACTCCAAAGGGTATTTAAATGGTGTGAAACTATTGCTTTCCTAGTACTGCTGGTGACAGCATCACCTCCATTTAACCATGCACCCTTTGATGCCTAGTGCATGGTGTACTTTCCCTAATAAAGCGCTAAGCTAATTGAATACTAGAGAACTAAAGTGATGTATTAAAACCTTTTATTTCTTCCATCATTTGCTTAAACCCTCAGTTCCTTCCATACAATTACGAAGAGAGAGAAATCCAGTTGACGGATAAGGCATTTAACACAGAGCAAAGGTTGAGATGGGAAGTTGTTTGTGCACTTGCTGCCTGAGTTCTATAGAAGAGAAAGAAAAGTAGGGAAACTTGTGAGCATAGTGAAACACTCATAAACCCTGCAGGAGTCCTGAGACTCAGCAGTCTTTTAATATCATCTTAACAAGAATCCTTGCACAAACTGTCAAGGCGTAATTCTCAAAAGCTCTTGTAGAAATAAGTACTCATTGCCCTTGGTTTTCAAAGGAATTTCAGTGCAAAATCCCTTCCAGCTCTCTTTGAGAATCTGGGATCATGGATAACCTTATTTTCTGATCTCTAAAACTGAGCTTTTTACCCGACTTCCTAAAGACTTTCAGTGGATTTTCATTGTACTGTGCTGCTTTTAGTATTCAAGCATGATCTTTAACAAAGGAAAAAAGCCTACAACAAATGAGTGACAACAACTTATTTTTTTTCAGAAAGCTGAGTGAAACCATCCATTTTCTTTCAGGATGTTCAGCTTGAAACTCAGGTCTTTTAACAAACAAACTACCCTTTGTAACTCCTCACGCCTTTGTCATATATATTGAAGCTATAATTTGTATATTGCTAAATATATCTCAGACATACATGGCAAGCAGTTACCATATGTCTTAACTGTTACAGTTTTCAGAGGTGATATCAGAAAGCTGACAGCTCCTCCATTTGGGCTGAAGAAGGTTCAATGAAGTAATCTTCCAGCTAGTCAGAAATATCATCACCCTGACCAAGACAAATCCAGCAGCAATACCACACCGGCTTTATGGACAAAATATAAATAATTCCTTCAATGGAGAATATAACTGCTCTGGACTAACTGATGCAGTTCACACTCCTGTCATTTCCATCAGTATGAAGCAGTGTCTGTTCTTTCTACTCTACTGTACAAGAACTAGAAAAAACAAAGAAACCAGCACAAAGAAGCTTTTCCTCAAGGTAGCATTGGGACACAGGGAAAAGCTTTGCCTGTGAAATTTTTTTAGGCAGGGAAGTTTAAAGAACTTTATCATTCTTCCCTATGCCTTAATTTATTAGTTTACATAATTATTTATGTAAATTATATATGTTTATTAATTTACATATCTAGTTAAACCAGCATTTGGTTTTGACTCTCCTATTTTTCACACTCACCATAGTTGTTAGACCTTATCCCACTTATGCCAGGCGACAGGGCTCTCAGCCAGAGCTCATCTGCGCTACTGCACAGGTTTTACAGAAATGGATATCAAACATTAGTTTATAATCTTGCTGCAACAGCTGGGTGGCAAGCTCCCAAATGTGTGGTGAATCACAGTTCTGCTCTCCTCTTTGGATGGCCTTAATTTCTTTACAAACCTCACTGTTGTTTAAAAGGACCTCTTTTGGATGGAATTCAACAGTGACTTGTTTTTCACTTCAGGCGGGGAAACATTTCACTTCTTTGCCTTATTTTGTACACAGTGCACAAGTTTCTAAAGACGTGGCAGCGACCTAGCCCTGGCCTGTGCCTTCCCTTCAGATTAGGTTTGACAAAAGGAAAGAAAAGACTAACAACCCCATATACATTTTTACTGTCATCTTGTCAGAAAGCATAGCATGTTCTTTGACCCGTCTGAAGCTCCTGCTCTTTCATCTCCACTCACTTCATCTTCCTGTGTCATCTGGGGCAAGGAAATAAACCAAAATGGTAATAATGAAAGGGACTTATGTTCTTCCACTTTTTTTTATTTTATTTATTTTTTTTTAATACCAATAAGATCAGTTCCTACAGGTAGGTAGAAAACCTGTGTGGCTTAAACCATGTAAACTTTAGCTGTTCAAATGTTAAGTACACAGAGTCAAGTGTGAAGCCAGTCCGTTTCTCTTGCTTTCCTTCCAGGCAGTTGTTTGGAGCTGAAAGGCCCAAGGAAAACCTGAATCAATTTCTGAGTATGATCTTCATTTTGGCTGATGAGGTTTAACTAAGAGCAGGCAGACTTCACCCTCTTTCTTTTCTACCTGGCTCTGCTTCAGAGAACTCCTGTCTTTTCCTCTCTTTTCCTTATCAACTATCCCATGAAAAACACACCTGTTTTCTGAATGCTTGCAACTGATAAGAAGGAATTTCACATTGTCTCCCCTTATTCCTTGCCACCTGGGAGATCCAGCCCCATCCAGAGACAGTGCAGCAATGTGTTGTGTCTCCCATGAGCGGCATATCTCCAAATAACCCCACTGATGATTTGCGTCTCTGAGCAAACCAGCTCTAAGCAAACAGGATTAGCACATGCAGAGGCTACTTGCCTGGCAAAACTCTTTAGGAGATGTTACTTGTGAGATATTCAGCTGTTCATTGTTTGCTGTGTGCTGGGCACAATACAGGAGTTATCACAGGTAAGCAAGCACTCAAAGACTAGAAAACTGTCTTTGTCTACTCTATTTGTTTTTCAGGTGACCAGACCAATATTAGGGTGAATCAGAATGCCTGGTACCACAGCTATCTCTTTTGTCATCATCTTGACATATCTTTTTCAGAAAAAGGTAGAATTCAGCTCCTGTGTGGAATTCATTTTCTCTTATGAAAATCAGAGACGAAACGTCAGGGGAGTAATATTTAAAATATATCAGTCTAATGGCTTGTATTGTTGTTTTACCTAAATCTTTCAATCAATTAAAATGTGTAGGAAATTTGTTTGCCTTAAAACGATACTATCATATAAAGAAATGAAATAAAGTATTCCAGAAAAATTCCTTTGCAGACTAATAATACATAAAAAACATTCGATGACACCAAGACCAGAGAAAGTAAGGCTGCATTGTGTATCCTCACCAAAGACTTCCTATATGAGAACAAAAGAATCCAATTGACTACTGACCAAAGAAAACACGTCATTACGCTGGGCAAGAAAATCTGCCTTGGGATATTACAGTCTCTATGGCTGAATGTCTCTATGGTCAGATATTCACCAGTTGAACATTTCATTCATTTTTAATTAATTAAAGTCTTGAGCAAATTCATCGTTCGGTGATGTGTTCTATAACATTCAGACTATTTAGAGAGTACAAATAAGTTTTATCAATGTGGCATGAAGAAGAATTTTTCATTTGCAAAAAAAATGATTGAGTCTTATGAAAGTCCTGTTGTCTAGCTTCTCTTGAAATTACAGGGCACAATGTTCTTAGTTATATTTGCTTTTAGATTTTGCTTCACAATGGGCATTTTAAGACACCTAAATGTGTATATGGGGGGGGGGGGGGGAATGACAACATGACTGAACAAACTCTTTGGAATCATGCTGATTGATGAGAGGTCCCATCAGCATAACATTCCTATATATTTTTCTTCAGCTTAGAAGTGCCCTAATCTATTTTTATTTATATCACATTTTTGAGGAATTTTAGTTAGAAGCTGTGTATAACTGGTCAATGCAGACGTGGCATCCTCTGGCTGTAGTGGGGGGATTTCCAGCAAAGGATGGGACCCTTCCATTCCTCCTGAAACAGAACGCATTCTATTGCTGTTCATAAAGTGATGATCTTCTGCAGACAGCTACATCCTGAACCAGCAGAGGTGTGTTCAAACTGGCGGCTTCTGATTTGAATGGAACTTGACATTTGCTTACATCTGAGTGCAGGACTGAATATCTTTAGTGGCTACAAGCACAACTGTTATATTAAGCACACTGGCAGAGGCACCTACCTGAATTGAAGGCTGCCTGTATTTACAATTTCTATAATGTTTGAATTTCTGCCACTTTCATCCCCAAGGACTTTTATAATGCTTATGATATGGAACAGCGATCTTCATTAGCATGTATACCATGTGCAGCTTCCCCTCAATAGTTGCTTACAAATTAGATGTAGCTGGAACCGTCTCTGACCTTCAGTTAATTATTTTATACCACTAGTGAATTTCAAGAACTCTAGGAGGTGTCGTTTAGAAAATACCTTCTGAATATTTGAGGAACAGAAAATGACACAAGGTCATCCATTTAATAGGGGAGAATTAGCATCTTGTTCTGAGGAGCCAAAACCAATCCAGCACCACCAGTCAGAGGGCAGCAGCAAATGACTCACAGGAAGAGGATGCATTCTTCATTTTTCAGAAAGTTACTGGACAAAAACTTTAACAGATCATTAAGGATTTCCTTCACAGGAATCTTGATTTAAATACTGCTGGATTTCTTTCTAAACCAACAGAGCAGAGACAGGTCAATGAGGTGAGAATTCTTCTGAGCAGAGCAACTGTAGAAATAATTATATTTATGGGCACACCTTTCATGGACTTTTGCTTCCAAACATGGTTTGCCTTATTTGATCCTTCCCACATGCAAATTGTCAGAGTAGTACTCATCTGAGCAGCAATTTCCTCAAGTCCTAGTAGATGGGCAACCACCTTAGAATACATATAGATGTTATGGCCTTGTTATATCCTTCAGAGAGCTCAGTCAGAGAATTAAAAATGCTATGGTAATATGGGCAGTGGTAACAATTATTGGAGTGCATTAGTTTAACTCCATTAACTTTTGACATTTCAGATATTTGTAACTTGCCGTTTAAAAGCTATTCTATGTTTATTGTTTGTTCTTATTCACATGAATGTGGGCTGGAAGGGGAAGGGAAAAAAGAAAAACTAAAAAACCAAAACCAAACAGTTATGCCATGTCACAGCCAGCCCGAGAAACTCCCAAAGAATTAGCTGTATTCCAGGAAAACCTTTTGGAGGTGGTGATTCCATATGCTTGGCAGAGAAACACAAGTCTTTAAAGACATGAAGCATCCCTATTTCACTGGAATATGCATGTATTTGCTCTAAGGAGGATATGTAGGAAAGCGGGACTAAGAACGTAAGAAACATTCGGGAACAAACATACTCTTGTCATGTACAAACAAAATGCAGCATGTTGCTCTCATCTATTTTTCTATCAAAAAAAAAAAGACATTACAGTATTAAGTAGAATCTATGAGGACAAGTTGTTCTTTGAGAGATATGGAACTGAAGGTGTTATCTTTCAGAGTATGCTAGATCACACCAGTATTTTTGACAGAGAGACATGTACAAACAGGTTCAACTCCCATCCTCTCAAGGACTTTCTCCTGCTGTTTGTTATCTGACCTATCAACAGTTTGTCATCCTGCACAGCATTAAAATGTCATCCCCACCAACACTAGAGCACCTCCTGATTCATTGCATTCTAGGTGAGAGAACTGGACCTGAAGCTTTGCAGCAAAAAATTAGAATAACTCTTTTGGCAATAATGGGGGGGCAAGGGGGGTGCGGATGGGGATTCTAAAAATCAAAAACTAAGTTTCCAGAGCTTAACAGGTTCTCTCCTGATCATAGATACCTCAATAGGAAGTGACAGCTTCTTACAGCTTCAGAACAGTTTCATTTGACTTGCTTAAATCTTGCTTTGTCTAGCCTGAACTTGTTGAATACCAGCATCAAGAGATGGAAAAATGGTACCAAAATTTACAATGCTCAGAAGCCTATTGGGAAATCAGAAGTTGCATCCAGCTTTTAAAAACAGCACTGAAGACATTGTTGTTTTCATGACTGCATCTAGCTGAGTGAGCAGGAGACATTTCCAGACTTCACAGGCCGAGGACCAGTGCTCCAGGACATAGATGCTACCTGCTGATCCAGCAACCATGAAAGCTTGTCACTGCTCTGTTTTGCTCTGACAGGCAAATACGAAACAATCAAAACAATCATTTATGCATCCAGTCTTACCTCCATACAAAAAAAGTATATTCAATAAAACACATTGAGCACAAAATGGCAGAACATTAATAAACAGAAAGGAAACAAATGAGGGGAAAGCATTTTGGGGAAAATCAGGAATGCTGAAACAGTCAAAACTGAATAGCAGATTTGATTGCTTAATGTCCACTAAAATAAATCATTCTGGTAGTTTTGAAAATATCAAATCACTTTCAAGCTCTGATTCAAAGTGCAGTCAAATCAATAAGATGTCTAAAGCCTAAGAAAGTAAAGAGATCAGAACATGCAGAAGAGACAAACAATTTATTTTACCCAGGGCTGTGTACATTTTTTGCTTCATTTTTGTTTACAAGTGTTAATGTACACTTTGGTACACAAGGAACTAAAACATTTATGCATAACTTTACAGATTATTACTGAAATTTTCTACAGTGATGCCTCCAGTTTTAGATGGATTTATAAGAAGTCTTAATTCATTTAATTGGGTTTTTTTTCCCCCCTACAAACCTACAGTTACTTTTTCATTGTTAGCATTTCTTTTTCCGGATTGATCAACTACTACAGAGAATATAAAACCAGAATTATACTGTCAAGAATCTAGAACTGTTTCAAGCAAACAGAGGAAACATATCTCTTACAGCAGGGGGCTGGGTTTTTAAAACATGCAGACATGGTTCAGCACCTATACAGATGGTTCACTACACTGAGACTTACCTTTTTTGAATGAAAGAATTATAAAACATATATAACATTTTAATATATTAATATAAAACATGAAATATTTTTTTACTGGAAAAAAGGAATAAAGCAAGTTTCTTTCTAAAAGAGAAAGAGCAATTTGGAGAAAGACTGTGTTCCTCAAAATATGAATTTGAGAAGTTGTACATTGATAAAAAGTGCTGTGTTACAAATATAAGCAGCAAATTGATACAGAAGAAGAACTGAACAGCAGAAAAAATCTAAACAAATCTGTGAACTGCAACAGAAACAGGATGAGATATAGAAAGTACGTGCTTACACATTTACTGACTAAACCCCAAATCTCTTCTATTAGCTGATATTTCATCATGGGAAACAACAGTGAAAAAGAAAGAACTGGTGGAAAGCCGTGTGATTGAAGTCTGTATTTGTGATGCACACTCTGTAGCTCAGGGTCAGAAGCATTATAGGTATTTCCATTTGGCAGGAGATACTAATTATTTAGCCCTGTCCCTCCTGCCAGCCTATTAGCCCAGGATCAACAGCATACTAACTCTGTTTCGCCACACTGGATGTGAATGTTTTTGCACAGTCTATGATGTTTCAGAGCTTGGTGCTATGTGGTAGTGTTACAGCCATGATTGTTTGGTTAATTGAAAATCTTTCACATAATCCATGTTTTCTTAGTGGAGAATTAATCTCCTCTTAAGCCAGGAATAATTAAGTACAGAAAGAAGGTAGATTAAACAAAAGATAAAAAAAAAAGACCAAACCAATAACAGAAATCTCACCTTAACAACCTCAATGAAGCAAAAGAAATCAAAAATATTTCCCACTAAACCTAAACAAAACATTATTCATAGCTTTAGGGGAAAAAATGAAATTACTTTTAATTGTTCTGTTCATTCATCTAAAACCCCAACACAACTGAATTCTCTCTCAGCTTGAGTACATCATATTTGTCTCCGAGTCTGTATCAAAAAACCCCATGTATTAACTAAGTAAAGGCTCATAGACATTATAATTAGAGACAAAAGTATGGCTAAAGCAGGCAATTTTCTGGAAACAGGTTAACAATGCTGAAAGTCCAAAACAAAAGCTTTATTCAATGTTACAAGCAATTCTGGAAGTAAGTTGTGCTGAATCTACTGATTTTCCCACTTGACCCACTATTTCCATCTGACCAGCTACTATTAATGTAGCTAGATAACTTTTTAGGTTGTTACTTGTGGTACCTTACACAGGAGCGTTAACGAACAGACAAAAGAATAATTCTCCAGAAACATTGGGTCTGCATTCCTGCAAGTGCTAACCCAGTTGGCCCTATGCAAGTCCCAGTAGCCTAGAGGAACGACCTGCTACTCTAAAAATGAAGTTCCTAAATCTAGACTTAATGATCTATGTCCCATGTCACTTCAGATCAGTGAGCTACAACCTGCTTCCTCACACTAAAATGGGATCCGAGAATATCTTTCTTTGCAAAACTGGAGGTAGGAGGAAAGAAAAGAAGGAAAAGAAAGTACTCTGGTCGTCTTGATTCAAGCTGACAGTCAGGCCCTGGAAGCAGGGAGAGGTTGCTGTGCTAGCAAGTCCATTGTCCTTCCCAGCAGGGTGGTCCCTTAATTGCTCATCTCCTTCAGGGACTCCAGATTCCCGGGCATAAAGAGAAGTTGCACTGTAGGACTGTGGAGTTTGGCATAGCATCCATTCCTTTCTCATTCCACATACAAAATTATTTGGTTTACTCTTAAAAACTTTCTATATAAAAGGCTAACTTTATTTATTTTTAGGAAAAGTTTCACAAGGTGTGCTTTTCTCCCGTGCACCAAGTGTCAGGTCAGAAACAAACTTGTTTCTTGCTGCCTTTCTGCACCATTATTCTTAATCTTTCAAAAAGTCATCCTCTGCAGGCTTTCGGCAAGGCATTCGCTTCCATGGCATCAGTACTTGAAACTCTGTCTTACCCAGAAATCTTTTTACTAACATGGGAGTTCAGCAGAGGAAGTAAACAGACATTGATAGAAGGATCAGAGACAGTCTCCCGTACACTACGAAAACAATTAGATGCTCTTCAGAGTGAAGGAGCAAAGCCCGCAAATTCTTCAGTGTGCCATGGGAAGGCTCAATAACACTGCCAAGAAATTTTAGAGACTAAGTGATGTCTGGCCCCTCCTTAGATGCCAAAAGTCTGATTTTGTGCTGGAACCAAGGCATCCTTTATACCAGTAGAGCTCCCACTAAATTGAATTATATAGAACACATGATCTATCATTGTTCAACAGAAGGCTTCATGATGCAAGACTCAAAAGCTCATTGCAGGTGAAGGAAGGATGTTAGCAATCTAATGATGTGATTTTTATTCTAGAGCAGTAGAGCTTTTGAGGATCTATTAAGGAAAGGTGTGTATAGAGCACAAAATAATCCATCACTTAGTGAGAAGTGCTCTTCTTTCTGCCAGCGTGTTCAGGTCTTACCATGGTTTAGTAAACAAAGTGAGGAACAGAACTTAGAGCATTTCAGACTGCACGGATTCGACTCTCTTCCTACATCCCTCAAGCAGGACACGAGATAGTTGAGAACAGAAGGATAATAGCCTGGCTTTAATGCTTTAGACTAGTGTATTTGTAAACAATTTCTTCACTGATTTGCTTTCCTTACCTGCCCTAGGGAAAAGACTTTGTTCTGGATAAGAAGCCAGCTTATCCACATAAGGCAGAATAGGATAGGAAAGGAAGAATGTAAAGAGAGGAAAAATGCAAAAAGAGGCAAATGCAATGATTACTCTGGTATAGAGATTGGATAAATTCAGCTTTGGAAGAAGGAATATTTATGTATGTGCTAACCATGGTGGGCAGATGTAGCAGGACATAGGAAGCTGGAAGGTGGCTATGAAGGATTAATCAAATATGCACTGCGCAGCCAAGTCTCACAGAAAATCCTGCCATAAGGTAAGCAGCATACATAATAAAATTTAAAGCTGTTCATGGAGTAACACTTTCCAGCATGATCTAATATGAAACCTCCATGTGGATTTTCAGGATGTTAATGGATCTAAAGAGAAATATAGGTGGGATTTTCAGGCAGGTGCCTAAGAAAAGTCCTAGCAAGCGTTAGTCTGAATCTTTAGATGTCTTAAATACTTACATGCCCTGTAGGCCTTTATAAGAAAGGTATCTCTGCATTTGTTTATTAATCCTAATTCTTTTCTCCACTGGGGCTAGGTTTCCAGATAAACAAAAATTGCGTTTAATTTATAGCTAAAACCAAGATTACCCAATATAATCCTTTCAGACTCGAACTACAACCCTAGCAGAAACAGACTGGAGTTTTAAATTATGTCACTTTGTTATGATTTCCTAATTTTTATCCCACTTTATTGACACCACAGAGGAAAATCCAGTGCTTTAAATAATTTGACTGAAATTTGGGAGCTTAGAATTCAAGCTTTTATTAAGCTGCAAAATATTCCCAAGGATATTTTCCTAAGCTTCCATTCCTCCATTGGTCAATATGAGTTCGAGTCATACAGGATTTTCCTTATTTTTCCTTTTTTTTTTTTTTTTTTTAAAACAACCAAACAAACAGAAAACCCCTCAAAGTTAAACCAAACGTTTTGTCTCAGCTCATTTTATTTATTTCAAATTCTTCGTAAAAGGCATGATTTTTAAAGAAGTCAGGATGTATGAAACTCAACTTCAAAAATTCAGTTTTAAAACATCCTAAACTGAAGTGTATCAGCATTAAAAAAAGAATTTTTTTTTTAACATCAAATGAAATGTTTTAACGTTTAAAGAATCATCACTATTTATTTATATAATGTCTGAAGCAGCTCATATGTGACTCAGCTTTCCAGGTACTTCTAGCTCTTATGATGCTGCCTTCCCCTCCCTCTCTTTTTCCTATGTGACAAAGTTACAGTTCTTTGGGAAAATGCCATCCGGGTCTACCTGTGAAAAGCTGAATCATTTGGCCACGAATACCATATAAAAACAAACCAAAACCACCCAAATGATGTGCCTTCGCAAATACAACTAAACTTTTTCTCCCTTTTGCGTGCATTGCAAGCGCTGTCGCTGTTCACCAGTTTTAGGGCTGAGATGTCATGCCTGTTGGCTAAAGTATACTTTATGCTTATTCTCCTTACAAGTGTTAGTATTGCATTCTTATCTTTTGTTGAGTCTGGAGTGACTCATAAAAACACAAGTCTTCAGAGATGACTTAGAGTGTGGTGTGAGAGAACAAGTTTGGGCAAAGTGTACTCTGGATGAAAGAGATTGATTAATTCATCATAAGAGTATGGAAAATAAAACATAAAACAGGGGTACCTTAAGAAGATGTAGTTAAAAATACAAACATGTATTGGAAGGAAGATCAGTTCTGCATCTATTTCCCACACCAGGTGCTCTATTTCTCTTCAGCTAGTCATGATCTTCTAAGCGCCTGGCCACCTGTACCAACTGCCCCCATCCATCCTGACTCTAAGACAATCAGGGAAAAAGGGAGCTTTTGATAGAGCTTGACAACTATCTTCAACTGCTTTCCTTGCAGTAAAAAGGAAATAAAAGAGGGCTGGAGTGGAAAGACTGTAATTCCATGTGATTGATGGTGCAGCTAGCTACCAAGCATTAGAACCTTCTCTCAGGATGTTGGGTCAATCAGCCTTCCACTCCACTGGAGCCAGAGGCATGGCTTTGCTACACCCACAGGGAGAGACTTCCTTTGGGCTTCCCGCAGCAGTTAAGGGAAGCAGCTCCGTTTCAGTCCCACTTTCTTCCTGACATAGCTAATCTTTTCAACAAAATAAAACGAAGAAAAAAAGCAATCACTAGAAGTCTAAAACCACATAGGTGTACCTACTGAGATGGCTTACAGTACACTTAATCTTACAAGAAACTGTGGCCAAGAAGATTAATAACCTCTCAGCCCCCCTTTTTTTTTTTCTTGACAGAAGGGGAAATATTTATGTCACTGTTGACTGCATTAGGGACCTTGTTTTCAATGAGTACTCAAACTTCCAGCTCATCCACATCACCTCTTAACATTGGTCACTTGCAAGGGTGGGTCACTGACAAGGGAAGAGCCATGACTAAAACCAATCAATTCTCCCCAGCAGAATTTATACATCTTGAAATAGACTTTTAACCTTGAGTGCTGGCTTCTGGAAATGATGTGAAATACTGGAATTCTGAGATCTAGAGCACTGGAGCTTATTGGTAGACCGGTTCACCACTTCCCACATTCAGGAAATGCTGGAGTTAAACTCAGATTGTCAAAGCTGACAAATGACAATAAAAAACCTCAAACTTTGATCCCTACATATGTTCATGGCATCTGTCTTATGGTTAACCACTGACTACTTCAGCCCTAGCCACACTGGAGATACTCATCTCTCTCCCAGAAGACAGGTAAAGGACAGACATTTCCAGAAAGAGACTTCGGATGCTACTCTAAATTATTTCTTGTTTCATGTCTCTCCCTCAAAAATCTTCTAGTTCAGGTTCCCACATAGGAAAGATCAAGATGTATGAACATAAAAGTCTGCCCAGAAATAAGAACTGTACATCCAAAGGATGACACATGCTTCTTGAAGGTGAAGAGTCTCTGTCTTACTAAATCAAATATATCTGCCAAGCCTCACTACCAGGTATCAGAATCACAGACTACAGCCAAATAGCTCTGATTTCTCACTGCTCAAGCCCTGAAAGCGCATTTTGAAAACTGACCTATCTTGTCCTGGAGCTCATAATTATATGTATCTGCTGTGAAAGCTGAATAAGCAGACCTTTTAGGAAACAGCATCCAGGACCGTAGCTCTTACTGATGGAAAATTGAAATGATGAGGCATTACCACTGCAAAAATAAATATAGGAAGGAAACCTGGATGAAGGCCAGAACAAAAACTGTCAGAGGCTACTTCAGAAATTACAGGAAGGGCAAGAATCAGTAATGACATGAAGAGTCTAGAGGGATGAGGGGGCTTTTCTCTGAACCTTGTTTATTTTCTGTAATATTTTCTTTTAATGTACAGCAGAGCTTTCATATTGACAATTGCTAATACCTCTGGATGAACCTTGGTATACAGTACTCCTCAGGCATTCTGTGGCCTTTTCTATTAACATAACACATTTCAGAGAAATATAGTGTTCACTATGTTATCTGCTAAGGCATAAATACCTCTCGCTAGCATAGAACCAAAAGTTGTGTTCCCTGTGTCAGGGACTTGGTTAACATAATAAATAAAGGCAATCTTTGAAAATGGTTAATCATAAAGTAGATCACTTGCTGGCTTCAATTAACTTGCGTGTTTATGGAAAGAGAGGATGCCTCACAGAATAACTAGACATGTTTTCCTTTGATGTAAGTTGAAAAGGAAATTTTACAGGGTTTTTCCACTTTGAGCAGAAATAGAGAAGCATGAGAAAACCTGTTTTGGTGAGATTTTTATCTCAGTTTTGAAGAAACTTAAAGAACATAAAAACTCTACCATGTACCTTTACCCAGCCACTATGGCAAAGCCATGCACCCTGTCAGCTCTTGTTCAGGTGAAGCATTTGTTTGAAAATCTATTAGGAGAACTACTTCATAAACTTACACAAGGTTTCAAAGTGGCATAACTTGGGTTTTTCCCTTAATCTTTTCAGAGGAATGAAGCATATCAAGTATCAAAAAACCACCCCCCACTTCGCTAGGAAGGATTAAACCAGCCCTTCCTTAAAAGCAGAGAACACTGGTTCTGATACAGCAAAGAAAGACTTATCTCTTTCTCCTCCTGGTCTTTCATAGCTCAAGGATTGTGTGCATAAGCACACACGGGTAGGACTATGTAACATCATGAGGAGTTGAAGGGGAAAAACTCAACAGCCTACACTAACATCATTCTATGTGCTACATAGAACAGTGGGCTGCATAGATTCACATCTAACTATGCTCCTTACTGCTGGTTTTTCTTTTCCCAAGACTAAGAAAAACAAGTTTTTTCCATTGTTAGTCAAAAAAATACGACACTTATCAACATTCAACCTGTTGGAAATGTTTTCTTCAGCAATAGAACTTTTGCAATAACACTGCTTCCCTTGCAGGTCCGCAACAGCTGTGGGACCTATTAGACTGACTTTGCATTGAATATTCAACAGTAACTCACTAGTCATTTGAAGGGCCTCATAGGAGTCAAAAATATAGGATGAACTAAGACAGATGATTTAAAAAAATATATCCCTAAGCAGATCCTGAAAGCAAAATGCCCTTTGTGCAGGAGAATGAGTAGGTGAGGCTAGTGAGTAGGTGAATTGTCAAAAAGCCTGCACTGGCTTATTATTTGTGTACATAGAATTCTGGTTTAAAATTGAGGCTGCTGAGGACTTGAAAAGGTTGATGCATTTCTTGACAGTGTTATAAATCCTTCCCCTCTTCCTGACCGAGTAACTGTGGACAGCTCTATGGTCCACTTGTGGCTGCCTTAAAACTCCTCTCTTCTATAGGAAAATAAGATACTTCACATTAAACATGAAGGCAAATATTTACAAAGTCAGAGAAAAAGGTTCTGTGTACTTTTGCTGTTACTGTGCATTATCAGACAGCTGAAACAAGCAACTTGGCTGCACATAAACACAGCAGGACAGAGATAACATAGAATCATAGAATAGTTAGGGTTGGAAAGGACCTTAAGATCATCTAGCTCCAAACCCCCTGTCATAGGCAGGGACATCTCACACTGTCCCTGCCCATAGCAGGGGGGTTGGAACTAGATGATCTTAAGGTCCTTTCCAGCCCTAATTATTACTATGATTCTATGTTACCCATGGCTTTGTCTAACCTGGCCTTGAACATGATACAACACTACCTTCCCATAGAGCAAAAGATCATAACTGTGACCCAGAGGAACATGGCTTTTATACATTGGGATCAAAAGGAGCCTTTGACATGGTGAAAGCCCTGGGCTCCACAGAGCATGGAAAAGGCCTATCAGACGTGCTTCAGTGAAATCAGATTAATGTATCCCCTGCTACAGGCAATGCCTTCAGCATGGCTCTCAAGAAGGAAGAAACTGGTTGGAAAAAGGAGCTGAGTGACAAGCAGGAGACTTCCTCAAAAAGTCTAGACAGGACTTAGAAACTAAGGGTTGAGAACGCACCTGAGGAGAGTTTTGGACACAGCAATGCCCTACTGAGAGCTGAGCTCTAAGCAGTACTAGGAGGAATGAAGAGCAAGGAAAGGGTGAGAGACTTATGCTGTTCTCTGAGGAAGAAATAATTCCAACTATTTGGGAATCTGACTAAATAGCTTAATAAACTCAAACACCTTTCTAAAGCATACTCTCTACCCACCCCTTGCTCCCTGAGAAGTAAGGTAATGAGACCAGCTCCTCTTCCTGCAGCTGTTTGCACTCCCCTTGACCAAGGGCTATCTCTCCACTACTCTGTCTATAAGCTACTGCATTGGTATGAGATCATGCACACATGTCTGTGTTCGAATTATACATTTTATCAGCAAAGTGTATCCAGATGGCAGACAGTCATCTACTGCCAGTAATCCACTTCTTCCACTGCTCTGCCACCGCAAATTGATGGCAAGTCATCTCAGCAGTCTTTTAAAACTAAAAGAGAACAAGGATATACAGATGTTGGTGGTTTTTTTGTTTGTTTGTTTTTTTTAAATAACAAGCTATCCAGGGGAAAAAAAATTAAAAATTAAAGCCTGTAGTGCTGCTACAGAACAGTGCAATTTGGTTTAAAATCACACTATTTGCAAGCACTTTCATTTCCAACAAACAGGAAATGCAGCAGCTATGGCTGCTTGCCAGGCCAGCCCACTCTCTTACCAGCTGTGAACTGAAGTGTTTGCAAACTTTGCTCTGCCATCTCATGACTCTTTCCAGCCTGGTACTGGAGTATTCAGAGAGTTTATAAGCATCCCTCCCTTCTTTTTTCCACTTAGCATAGGAATTTCCTCTGCTCCTGGAGGAGAGTTTTTCTAGGTATTTCCTTGACTGACTTCTAACTCCTGTAATGCTCTGACTACTCCTTTAGGCCAAAAAGTCCTGGGAAATCTAGTTTTGGCAAGCTTAAGTCATTATTGGAGCTCATAAAGCAGTTCCTTGCAGAGGTTCAGGATACATATCAACAAGATGTGAACAAGAAGCAACACCAGACAATTTCTACAGCTGTATACCATCATGGTATACTGGCTTTCTGATCTCACACTGTGGCACAGCAGCTACAGTTGTAGCTGTGAGCTTTTAGATGTTCAACACAAGGTTCTTGAAATTATGTTGAACTCCAGGAACAAAAGCATTGGCTCAGACAGATGAAATAAGATGCAATTTCCCACTTTCTTTTTCTCCTTGAAGTCAGAGTATAGAATCCATTTCCCCTTGCTAGTTTAAAAGCTTTGAGGTTCACATACTATTTTATGTATGATGACCCACACTACAACCAGATTTTTAAGTGCGTAAATATCTGTTCCAAACCATCTCCCCTAGGATGCTCTGATGTTGAAAGACTGAGAATATGACTATCCATTTCTTTCTTCTCCATGAATTACAAAGCCTCCTACGGGAAAAAGACTGTGGGTAGTAAATGAAGATGTGCAAAGGCAGTAATAATGTATTAGTACCCATACCTCCATAAAACCACCAAACATGGCAAAGAAATAAGACCTCTGAGCAGTTCAAAGCTCTGAATGTGAGAGTTGTACCCATGAACTTTTTGAATTTTTTTTATTTGGTTGGGATTCTCTCATAAATAAATAGCGAATCATGTTAGATGGCCTTGCATGTAACAGCTTGACCTGAAATTGGATTCTCCATAATAGCATTTTCTGTTCCCAAGTACTTTAATACAAAAAGAAAACACAGACATTATGTAAAGCCAGAAAAACAATAAAAATACGATAATGTGTGTCTATCTACTCAGTACTCAGTAACAAGCGTGACTTAAATACAGAATTGGATCAGAAAAATAAAATTACAGCAGCAAATACTGGTTTTTCCCTTTTAGTTTTGGCAAAACAAGAGTTTGTTGCATTTCTTACTGGATTTTATTGAAAATAATAAATCCTATTTTGTTGCTGAATTAATGACACTCCCATACTTTTGCTCAGTACAATGGCAATAGATACTCCAGAAGTCCCACTAAAATCAAATATCAAGCTTGTTGACATTTGCATGTCTAGTACAACATTTTCATTTCAGTCTGGAGAAATAAGAATTAGAAGATAAGAAACCTTTCAAGAAGTCAGGTTTTTTACTTCTGCTATGATTTTTATGTCTGTGGCAGTATTTCAGGCTGCAGGTGCAACAATTGCTAAAGGACTAAACACCCAGAAGTTCAGCGCTCAATATAAGCAACCTTTGAACTCCAGAAACTGATGGGAGCAGTGTTGGAAACATCAGAGCCAGAAACACCATCCCAAAAGGTCTCATTATATCTGCTAAACAGCCCAGAAAGCAGAAGGAAGTGCTGTGGTTCCATGGCAGAAGCAGGTCTATGGTCAATTCATGCCTTCCAGATTGCAACAGCATATGTGTGTCTGAGCAGCTTTAAACATTCATCCAGATGAATGAAATCTGTGCTTGTGAAACAGAGAAGCTCTCTTCCCCTGACCCTGCCCTACGCAGTTCATTAGGAAGCACTCCTGCTCTGCTTTTTTGGCACCTGGGCACAAGGTGACACAGTTGGGAAGTCGCCCCTCCTCACCCAGCTCAGACTCTGCATGAGGCTTCCCTGCACTCTTCTTTCACACCCGTGTCTTTGTTTGCCCTCTAGAATGATTTTTAGGTGTTTTCTGACTTTCACATTTAATTCAGGAATGTATCTTAGTGATCGTTCTTCTCTAGACAGGAGCTTTGAAACAGCAAGCCAAATAGCTTTTAATTCAGTATAACTTCTTGATACATTTATGAATCTCTTCATATTAGAGGAGGCTTCAATTAATATAAATTGCTGGAAAATATTCAGACTTTCAGTTTTCTCCTAGCACAGACTTTACTGTTTGATGAATAGGATAAAGTTTATTTATGGAGGTATTGCAAAACAACAGTTTTCATATGCATTTCTGAGAACCAAGGTCTAGAGAGACTTAACCAATAACTGGGGAAAGAAGAAGAAAAAAAAATATCCTATTACAGCTGCTTAGGTCAGAAAAGTACAGAAGTCCTTCATGTGTGATACCGCCCATCTCATATCTGTACCCTAAATTAGCTTCATTTGTGTGACCACTGAGGAGTTTAACTTGCAGGCTCCAGTAACACTTCCCATGCACAGAAGCATGCAAAGCACCAGGGTAAAAGGTTGCTTACAGGGAGTTGCCTTCAGTGCCTGCCTAATTCACAGGAAAAAACAAAACAAAACACCCCCAAAAACCCCATGCATTTTCTGGAAAATCCAGACACCAATGCAATCTGAAAATGACTGATGTATATAGATTAGTTCAAATGAGTGTCATCGACATCAGCACCTGGTTCCTGGTAGGCATGAGAGACAGTCGGCACTAGAAATCAGCATCACACCATCCCCCATTTCCTACTTTTAAACACAAGAGACATTAAAAGTGTTCAGACACTTCTTTAAGCATCCTTTTGTGATCAGGCTGTGACCTCCCTATTCTTATGAGGAGGTGATTCCCAAAAAACCCAAGTGCTCACTAATGGTGTTTACAATGTGGAATGCACACATTTAGCTTCCAGATTTTAGCCAAGCTCACAATGCTTTACCTGTCCTGGTAGCTTCTGTAATACACCTTCAAGTTTGGCCCATGACTTTTATCTTAAAAATTACTGTTCAACATATAAATGGGTATTTCCTACAGAAAACATTTCCAAGTACTTAGGCTTAGGTTTCTGCTTAATTAGTTCTAAAGGTAAGACCCAGGGGAGACAGGAAAGAATCATATTTATTTCCTGAATAAATTTTCCAATGAACAGCACTCTTCAAGTCCCAACTTCGTGGCTTTTACAGCAGTTCAGTCTTCTAAAAATAATCTAAATAATCAAAATAAACACTTGAAGATCATGAAAATCCAGGCCTTTGCATCTTCCAGAATAAATCTTATTACTCTGTACGTAAAGACAGACAATATTCCCATAACCAATAGAGACCAAAAAAAACCCTACAAAATTTAATGGAGCATTTCAGATGCTTGGTTAGGAGACATGGTTAGAAAACTAATTTCAGACTAGCAGGCCACAAGTGGTAAACAAATTCCCAGTACAAAAATGTTTCAAATGGAAATTGCATAAAATGAATGATGCTTATTCATGGCCACGGCGGGCTGGGGAAAAAAATTAATTTAAAAAGTTTTTTTCCAACCCAGCCCAAGAACATCTGATTTCTAAATCAATAGCTGTCTCCAGCCAAACTGAAGTGCTTGCACAACTTCAGACAGGTAATTACTTACAGGGATTGGATGAGGAACAAGCACATCAAGGGATATTGCTACGTCAATCTCCATTTATATTTTATTGTAACCTTTTGGTTGTTTCAGAGACAGCACAGAGAACTGATTTTGTCCCCTAGTAGGGGCAATATAAAGAACTAATGCACTAGGTACACATCTTCGACAGCTACTTTTTCAAGCCATGCAGTGTCACAGCTGAGGGGCAAAGTCAACAGGGAAGAAGCAGTTTTAAAAAGATTTAATTGTGGGTTGTTTTTTGTTTTTTTTTTAGACTGACCAATGTATTTTGAGTGAAGATCCCTCAAAAAGGAATGATGAAGATATAGTCAGTCATAAGATGTGAAAATTACTTATTTCCAATAAATACATTTGTAATACACTTCATATATGTGTAGAATAGGTAGTACTCGTGTTTCATTATTAACATGACACAGTAACTGAACACCATTTACCTTTCCATTGAAAAAGGCCCATAATACACATTCAACCTCACCAATTATTTGACTTTTTTTTCTTTAAAATGTTAGAGTATTTGAGGCACTAACTTCAAAGTTGTCTTTTTAAGTTTTATGGCTTTTATTAAAAAAAATATTTTTAGCTGAAAACCTAAAATTTTCCAGTTATTGAAAACATCTTAAAATCCAAAAGATTTACTTTGCTGAAGTGCAATTTTCTCTAAATAGATACATGCACATGTGCACGTGTGTATTGCTTGAATACATTAGAATTTTCTGGGGAAAACTTGTTCTATGCAGATCTAATTTTCAGTATTAGATTTTGGGGGGGTTTAAGATAGAGAAAGAGTCTCTCAAAGTCCATTTTTGATAGCAATAACAAGCATTTACCTAAACAACATTTATTTTGCCAGTTAAAATAACTTTCTAAAAGGCAGCTCCCTAGGAGACTTACTGCAGTAAAAGTGAGATAGTACATGAAATATTATGTAAATCCTAAAAGATACATGCTTCTGTAAGATCTGCAAATCTTCCTCCAGTTTCATTTGTATAGCTAGCAGCTCTCGGCACATCTTTCTTCAGAGAAGCAAGCTCAAATATACTACCCTCCTGAGATAGTGGTACTTTTTATTAGAAAAAGATGTATTTTAATGAACTGGATAACATTTAGTTGCCTCTGATGTTCTCTTTTGCGTTTGCAACTCTCCCAGGTGGCGAGTCAAACTTTGCATCTTACCAGAAGCAGAGTACTTATTTATTGGAAAGACGTCATGGTCAACAGCTTGTACGTAGGTTTTTGTCTATTATTTAGTTTATTTAAATTTATTACCTCTTTTACAGTCTCTTGATTAAGGGATACACAATGCTCATGTTACTTCACCTAATTTTTTATTCTTTTATACTTCTGTATTTTTGAACTCAGTAGCAAGATTACTATACTAGAACATGAATTTGATGATCAGCTTTACAGAGCAATTTCTTTGTATGATTTTCACTGATCTGATAGCACAAAACAGGTAGAAACCTCCTGATCACCTGGAAACTGGGTTTTTGTGATGTGGATTTGACTCTGCAAGACCTTTTCTCAAGACAGGGCTTCAGCAATATACAGCTAGTAGCAACTATACAGCTGCTGTAAGGCTGTAATCAGATGTGCCCACCCTGGCAATCATGGCTTCTGACCCATTCATCAGTGAACGGAACAGAAGTGCAGAGAGGACAGTCTCTGCCTGTACCTGCACACACAGTTGGTCCCTAATGTTTATCTGCTAAATACATTTAGAATTTCTCACATATAACAAGTTCGGGTTTTCTGTTTCTTTTTACCCAGCCCAGGTTGTTCTAACAGAACTGGGACGGTGGATGCAGCTATGCTTGCATCTTTTTGCCCAAGCTACTGCTGCAGCTAAAAGAAAGCACTTGCCCAGAGCCAAAATTATTCTGACGGTTGAAAGGATAGCCAGCCAAAACCAGGGAAATGAAGAGCACTTGACCTGTCTTCCTAATGGAGAAATCTTTTCCACTGACAAAACATTTCATGGGAGTTCTCTAGTACTCACTCAACATAAAACCCAAGAAAGAGTTTTGGGATGCAAGCACTTCATGCAATATAGGCCTTTGCTGCATTCTCAAGTTGTTTTCAACTTTTATTGCTTATTTTCTTCATGGAGTATGTAACAGAACTTTGCCTTAAGATTAAAGCAATAGAAATTTGACAGTCCTGACTGAGCATAAGAGAACTGCTGGCAGGGTAAAGCCAAAGCTTGCACATAGTGCCAAGTTGTTGAAGAAAGCAGAAAAGTTTTATTCCCATGGTCCTGACCCAGTAACACTGAGAAAATTAAGCATTCAAGGAAGACCAAGAGCATGGAGTAGCCAAAGCATCTGTTATTTAGTAGTCCCTTGTACTATTCATTACCTTTTATTCCTCACATACCCTTTTCTCCATCCCAACCATCTTCAAACCTTCCATAACTGCTTTTCTAAAAACAGTTTCTTCCCTCTTAAACTATTCTCCCTTAGATCTCTGTTCAGCAAACACAGCCTTCCTTTTCCACACCAAAGCCTTTTAGACTTGTACAATAGGTAATTTTAAATTTCTACATTATTCCTAGAGACCTGGACGGCAGCACTGGAGCCCAGTGGCCTGCTGCCACCAAACGCAAAGACACATGTGTCAGGGTAAAAAGTTTAACAGACATTTTTCTACAAGAAAATTAATTGTGAGGTGGGGGAAAGAAGTTGCTCCCAACCAGGGGGAGTTTTCTGTTTCCAGAATAAAGAGTTTTGGACTCTTTATTTGGTGTATCACCAGTTGTAAACTGGAGAGCATAAAATACCTTCTGCAGCTTTGCAGATCTGTTACATCCTTCTTCCCTTCTGAACTGCCATATAAATGTGTAACCTATTAGAGAAGCCAGCTGTTATATCAGAAGTGCTTATACTTCAGTACATATAAATATACACTCAAAAACGAGGCTACACCTTAAGTCAGTTACTTAACATGACATGCTTATGAAAATGACATGTTTTTCAAAGCTCAAATAAGAACCCAAAAGCAAACTGGTACTGAAAGTTTTGGTAGTTCAAGCACACTGGGACAAAGAGAACATAGGCTGAGGTCCCTAATGACTTCTTTGCCTCAGTCTTCACTGGCAAATGCTCTGACCACACCACCCAAGTCTTGGAAAGCAGACACAGGAACTGTGAGAATTAACACCCTCGGGCCACTGTAGGAGAGGATATGGTTCAAGATCATCTTAAAAACCTGAACATACACAAGTCCATGGGACCTGAAGAAATCCATCCGCGGGATCCTGAAGAAGCTGGCAAATGAAGTTGCTAAGCCACTGTCCACCATACCTGAAAAATCCTAGCAGTTAGGTGAAGTTCCTGATGACCAGAAAAAGAGAAATATAACCCCCATTTTCAAGAAGGGGAAAATGGATGAGCCAGGGAACTGCAGACCAGTCAGCCTCACCTCTGTGCCTGGCAAAATCTTGGAGCAGATTCTCCTGGAAGGCTTGCTAAGGCACATGAAAAACAACAAGGTGGTTGGTGACAGCCAGCATGGCTTCACTAAGGGGAAATCCTGCCTGACCAATCTGGTGGCCTTCTATGGTGGGGCTACGGAACTGATGGACAGGGGCAGAGCAGTTGATGTCATCTCTCTGGACCTGTGCAAAGTGTTCGACACTGTATCACATGACATCCTTGTCTCTAAATTGGACAGACATCAATTTGATAGGTGAACCACTCGGTGGATAAAGAACTGGCTAGATGGCTGCATGCAAAGAGTTGTACTCAATGGCTCAATATCCAGCTGGAGACCAGTAACGAGTGGTGTCCCTCAGGGATGGGTGTTGGGACCGGTCTTGTTCAGCATCTTTATCGGTGACATGGACAGTAGGATGAAGCGCGCTCTCAGCAAGTTTGCCAGTGACACCAAGCTGTGTGGTTCAGTTGATATGCTGGAGGGAAGGAATGCCATCCAGAGGGACCTTGACACTGCTTGTGAGGTGGGCTGATGCCAACCTGATGAAGTTTAACCATGCCAAGTGTAAGGTCCTACACCTGGGTCGGAGCAATCCCAGGCACAGCTACAGGTTGGGCAGGGAAGAGATTCAGAGCAGCCCTGCGCAGAAGGACTTGGGGGTGTTGGTCGATGAGAAAATGAACATGAGCCAGCTTCAGTGTGCACTTCGCAGCCCTGAAAGCCAACTGTATCCTGGGCTGCATCAAAAGGAGCGTGACCAGCAGGTCAAGGGAGGTGATCCTGCCCCTCTACTCTGCTCTCCTGAGACCTTACTTGGAGTATTGTGTGTAGTTCTGGTGTCTCCACCATCAAAAGGACATGGAACTGTTGGAACAAGTCCAGAGGAGGGCCACGAGGATGATCAGGGGACTGGAGCACCTCCTGTATGAAGACAGGCAGAGGAAGTTGGGGCTGTTCAGCCTGGAGAAGAGAAGGCTGCTGGAGACCTCAGAGCAGCCTTCCAGTATCTGAAGGGGGCTTATAAGGATGCTGGGGAGGGACTCTTCATGAGGGACTGTAGTGAGAGGACAAGGGGTAATGGGTTCAAACTTAAAACAAGGGAAGTTTAGATTGGATATGAGGAAGAAATTCTTTACTGTAAGGGTGGTGAGGCACTGGAATGGGTTGCCCAGGGAAGTTGTGAATGTTCCATCGCTGGCAGTGCTCAGGGCCAGGTTGGACAGAGCCTTGGGTGGCATGATTTAGTGTGAGGTGTCCCTGCCCATGGCAGGGGGGTTGGAACTGGATGATCTTGAGGTCCTTTCGAACCCTAACTATTCTGTGATTCTATATACAATAACCAAGTATTTTTCTGATATATTAGCAGCTCAAAGTGAGTCACTACAGTGAAGAGCTGATAATGAGGTCTCAGCATCCCCCTATGGTCATTTGACAGCCAAGTTCTAAGTCTGGACTAGATCTAGTCTGGTCATACAGACTAGACTGCCACTACCAGTTCTGTTACACAAGATACACTCCCAGAGCATATCTGCTGCTTTAGCTTCATAGAAATGGAAGACAAGTCACAGCCTTCAGGTAGCTCTAGGGTGCAAATGCTATGGGGGACAGCACCACAAGTCACTTTGGAAATGCCCTCCTAATCCAAGGCAAAAGGCTAAAGCAGAAGTAAATCTAGGCACATTACATAATAGTGAGGTAAGACCATAGCTGGTACAGAAAATTAGGGGAAAATAAAAAAAATCACAAGGGCTTTCAAAGCTGCCACAGCTGTAAAAACACTTCAAGATATATGTTAAAACACCAGAAAAAAAGCAAGTCAGAAGTACATTAGAAATGTATCGAAGCAATAAGGTTATTTCCATGGGCTACAATATATTCTATTCATTACAGATTTGCCAGGTTGATGCTCTAAAAACTAACAAGGTTTTGATGAAGAGCTGACATAAACTTCCAAGAAGAGTCAGCTGCTTTCTGCAGGATTCTGATGCCGCAGCAGGGAGTGAAAGCCTGGGCTCGGCAGGATAACAAGAAGCAGATATCGGTATGACAGCCTTTGGCAGAGGCAGGATGAGGGTGCAAGGGAGGAGAAGATAAATAGAGAGACAAAAAATACTCTCCAAGAGGGCTAAATTGTAGGTGTCCGAAATGAGCCACCAAGGAAGTTACAACCCCACAGCAAGGATGCCTGGGCAATGGGGATGAAACAACTTCTTGCATCTCCTGCTGGAGTTACCAGCAGGGAGAAATTGCCTGGTCTGGTAACAAAGCAGCCATGGCAATGTCCAGTCCTTTGGATGCTCTTACCTCCTTCTTTGCCTGCTCACCCCTGCAGCCAGCTGCAGCTCACTCCTAACAGTTGACTGATATTTTAAGATAAAAAGTCTTCCCAGAACCAATTATCATTTAGCCAGCAATCATTTAAAGTTCAACCTAAATAGGTATTTGAATCTCCTCTCCCCAGTTTGGGAGAGGTCAGTAAACTAACCACCAGGCTCTGCAGCTATGTGAGGTGAAGGCAGGTCAAGGAAGACCCTTCTTCCATCTTACTCTGGCTGCCCGTGAAAATGAAACCTGAATGGAGAACTCAGTTTCCTGCCACATGCCCTGGAGACAAGTTCAGCCTTCAATTATTACAGGCATGGATGGTTTTTTATAGGGCTACCATCACTCTGGTGTCTGCAGCACGAAGGCAACAGAGCAGGTAGCAGAGTCCCAGCGCTGTTTGTCAGTGCATGAACAGCCCTCTCTTGTCAGGAAGAACAGGATGCCATACTATTCATGCTCCACCATCCCCCTGATTGCCAGAGGGACTGTGGTGTCTCTACCTGAACAGCCCCCCAAGGGCTCGAGCAGCCCTGTGTGCTTCCAGCATTCACATTTCAATGTCTATAGCAATGACCACACTCGCTCTTCCATCCACGTTCAACTTTTTCTTTTATAAAAACATGCTTGTTTCCCTCAAGTGTTTTTTATGCAAGGGAAATGAGCACAGTTTATAACTGGGACTGAATATTTGCAGGCTAAAACTCAGAGGTAAACATGCAGCAAGAGGCAATCACACAGCTGTGGTCCGCATACATAAGTCCAGAGGCACTGGCTTACCTCTGGACAGACATGAACCCAACCCAACAACTAGTAACTGATTTAATAAAAACACAGTAATAAAAAAAATCTTACTTGTCTAAAGCAAAGCTTCACTTACTGAATTACCCTGCTGTGACTATACAAAGCACTTTGGCTGTTGAAGTGGTTCATTTTTTATTAATGATATGAAAGGGGACCAAATCTGAAAGCTCTGAAATCCTTCATTCTTCTGCTGAAATCTCTCATACATTATTTAACATCCAAGAATTCTCACTCAAACCAAGACATGTTTCATTTGCCCTTTTTAGACCCTTTCTTTAATTCAAAAACTTCTTAGATACAGCTGCAAGACAAAAATATAAATGCAATATTAAAAAGTGAAATAATGAAAAACTAACAGTGGAATAACTGACAATTTTCAATTTATGAAAGATGCCCTTTTCCTCTTATGCTGCTTTTTGAATCAGGAGATGTTTCACTTCCAAATCCACTTAAGATACAAAGTCTACTGAACTGAGACATTATAATCATATTTGCTGATTGCTTCAGCAATTGTCTCCTGCAATGTTCTAAACAAGTCATTAGACTCCCACTGACTGTGTCCAGAATAGAAGAAGATAACATGGATGTCCAATTATTTTTTCAGTCCAGGTATACTTACATCCCACATTCACGCATATTTAGGTCTGAATACACCATAAGCTGCTATTGCTATACAAGACAGAAAAAATTATGACCTAAAGGAGCAAAGGCTGCTTTTTTAGCTCTTTACATCACCATATGCCAAAACTGTGCATTCATGGGAGGAAAACAGAACCTGCACCTTCCAGCCCAGGAGCTGCAGGTTTAATCACTGCTTTCCC
Organism: Myiopsitta monachus; assembly: GCA_017639245.1. Lineage (NCBI taxonomy): Eukaryota > Metazoa > Chordata > Aves > Psittaciformes > Psittacidae > Myiopsitta > Myiopsitta monachus. Next base: position 39,245,112 of record CM029926.1, read on the forward strand.
CTGCCAGCTCTTCCTCAAGGCCTGCAGAACAACTGAGTGTTGGCAGCAGTATTGCAGAAGGGGTACCATGTCCTCAGGGGGGCACCTCTTCTAGGAAAAGAACAGGCCAAAATTCACCTCCTTTTCCGCTATTGCGAAAATAAGGTTGACAAGGATTGCTTCCTATTGATAAGGAATTGCAACAGCTTGGAGCAAATGCAGGTGTTAAGTTAGGCAGACAGCTTTTCCTCAGAGCTCTAGTGATAGCAGATTTGGATGTAGGGTTTGTTGGCTTTTTTGTGGGTGGCTTTAGGTTTTTTGTTTGTTTGCTTTTTAAAGGGGTTAGTTCATGCACAGCTCTGCAAAGAAATTAAAGGATTTGCTGCAACAAAATAGACTAATATTACTGACTTATTCCACTGGGTGGATAGGTTAATAGTCCAATAACTGGACAATTAGGATTAGATAGAAAACCTGGTTTGGAAGGGTGAGGAATACCCTTTGAGAATTCTACCTATCTTATCTCAATTTTACAAGCTTTCTTAGTCAAAACTTGTAAATATTGGGAACTCTGAGCTTTGTTCTCCAACCTTATACATGACCCCTATTACCTAGTCTAATAAGACAGTGTACAAAGTTGTGATAAAAAGCAACTTCTTGGGTCTCTGTAGACTGCAACATATATTAGCATTATTGTTATATCTTAATTAGATCTTATTCTTGTTGATTTACAGGCTTGTAAGCATCTGACCTTTTCCCACCTGCCTCTGGGAGGTTGAAACCAGTTTTTATATATTAGAGCTACAGCCTAGTCAAAGGTATTGTGAGACCTCACTTGGAGTACTGTGTGCAGTTCTGGTGTCTCCACCATCAAAAGGACATGGAACTGTTGGAACAAGTCCAGAGGAGGGCCATGAGGATGGTGAGGGGACTGGAGCACCTCCTGTATGAAGACAGGCAGAGGAAGTTGGGGCTGTTCAGCCTGGAGAAGAGAAGGCTGCTGGAGACCTCAGAGCAGCCTTCCAGTATCTGAAGGGGGCTTATAAGGATGCTGGGGAGGGACTCTTCATGAGGGACTGTAGTGAGAGGACAAGGGGTAATGGGTTCAAACTTAAAACAAGGGAAGTTTAGATTGGATATGAGGAAGAAATTCTTTCCTGTAAGGGTGGTGAGGCACTGGAATGGGTTGCCCAGGGAAGTTGTGAATGTTCCATCGCTGGCGGCGTTCAAAGCCAGGTTGGACAGAGCCTTGGGTGGCATGATTTAGTGTGAGGTGTCCCTGCCCATGGCAGGGGGGTTGGAACTGGATGATCTTGAGGTCCTTTCGAACCCTACCTATTCTATGATTCCTTATTGTATTTAATGATCTACACACACAGCAGTACAACACAACTTAAAAGGGAGTTGGACCAACACAGGCAATATTGACCACATTTCCTACCAGAAGAGTGATTGTCCGGGTGTTCACACCCCTCTCCCTGGTCAAAATGCAGCACTCTGGGTCACATCATGAAGCAGTAGGACACAGAAAGCACAGATCTGAAGGCACATAGTAAAAATGCGCTGTTAGTAAGGACTGCTGATAAGAAGCCATACCGAACACGGAAATAAAACTATTGGCAGCGAGGGAACTAAATATCCATCACAGATGACTTTTAAGAATAAATAATGCAAGCAGCACCTAGCAAAGTGCATGTGGTTGCTCCTGGTGGTGACAGGCAGACAAGTACTCGATATTCTGCCCCACGTGTCCCTCCACCTCTAGACAGAAAAACAGTTGTCTCCCTCTGCAGTTCCTCCCTCTTGTTCTCTGGGAGGAGATATCCAACAGCCTTTTCTACAGCTACACAGCATAGCAAGGGAAAGGGCAGCAGAGCCTTCCTCAGCAAATAGGGCCATCTGGAAGGGCAAATCCCAAGGATGCGGAGGATGCAGGTCACTTCCATGGATCCACTAGCAGGACTCCAAACAAACCAGATTTTCCCTTGTTGTTCCTCCTCCTCACCCCCACCCTCCCCTTCCCAAGGGATTAGCTTGGTCTAATCTACCTCCAGCAATTTGATTCATACACACTCTTAGAGTTTAGGAGGCACAATGGACTGTCACAGTAATTCACCAGAAAGGCAGAAGGAAATAATAAAGCAGTCTGAAAACACAAACAAAAGTGCATCCTCATTGCTCATCAGTGAAATAGCTTCTCCGTCACAGAAAGAGGCAATTGCCAGGCTTGGCAATTAGCACTTTGCACTGCTGTTCAGTTCAGAGACTGTCATATTTCACTCCCACCACCAATCACTGGCAGAAAGCAAAATTCAGCCCACGGTGTAGTCAGGAATATTCCTGGCATTCGGACCACTACGGGTTTTTTTCCTGCACGGTTTAGCTTGCCATATAATTACCAGATACCACACTGATTGCTTGGTAGCCTATGGAAAAACCTAGGCAACAGAGCAGGAGGGCCTTTGTGCTTGCCTGTATGTGTGACCATCCTCATGTACACAGTGGGGTGGGGGGAGGAAAAGAGAGTGTCCTGCTACTGGGAATAACTTTTAAGTATATATCATGCATTCATTAGCTTTTTTTACCCAAGAAAATGACCATGTAAGTTAGCAGTAGTGTAATTGGATGGTTAATACAAATATATTCTTTCATTCAAATGGTGACAAAATGGGGAATGCCCAACAAAATGGGAAACATAATAGGTCACACTGAAGCATTTGTCCTTTTTCAGGCAAAACAGAAATCTGACAAGAAGAGGCTGTTTTATTTTTTTATGACTATGTATTACTTATTTGTAAGCTTTTACTTTCATTAAACACAGGAAAAATTTTACCTAAACTTTATACAAATACCCAAGTATCTATCCAAAGCAAGTCAACATTTCCATCTCATAATCACGAAGAAAATTGTCCTTATAATCACATTTGATTTTAAGAAAAAAAGATAGAAAACATGCTAACATTTTCTTAATTTTTCTGACAACAACTTGAAGTCATTTCCAGTTAAACTTTCAGCTTGCTGGAAACCAGATGACCACAAAGCCCTGGGCAAGGATAACAGGCTATAAAAGTGCTCAGAAGTCAGGAGGTTGAGCAGAGATGTCATCACCTCTATTGATGTTGCTGGAAGAGGAGCTTTCACTACTGTCAGTGACCCACCTCTGCCCAGCACACATTGTTGCTGACTGGCAGGCCAGTTGTAGGGTTGTAGCTCTTTAGGTCAGTGGCTCACATCTGCAGCATGGGATTCCCCTTCCCACACACCAACATCTGTTCTGTGTACTGGCACCAAAGTCCATCCCAGTCATACCCAGTGCCTTTTTCAGATCTGCTGCCATACACAGAGCAAGTTGGCTACAAACCTAAAAGGGCCCTGGATTCTGCTCAGCTTTACTTATTTTTGGTTGTCCACAGTCTGAAATCAAAATTCTGGTTCCTCAAGAAATTTTGGTTTGTTCACAATCTCTGCCTAATCTCAGTAGAGACTGTTGGAACAGTGCACTATATCCTTCCAGCGCACACTGGTCCTCTCTTGCAGTACCTGCACCACTTCCAAGGCAAGAAAACACAATTGCCTAAAGAACAATTTATATTCAACTGTCAACTAGAAGGGAAATATATATCCTTGAGTGACAGAATGTTGTCTCTTTCACCGAGATCTTGCCTACAACTCTTTGATTCTTTATACATACCTAGCAACCATAAGCATACTGTACGTGTATCTCACGCCTATGGTCAGAGCAGATGCAGGGTGTTCAGGTCAAGAAACAAAATTCAAAGGAACAGAATTTGAGAGGGTTTATTGCAATATTAACTGGCCAGGAAAAGACACCCAGTCACCACAGTTCAGTTTTTCTACTAAAATATAATCTTAATGCATCTTCAGAATGCCAAATCATATGAAATTAGAAAATGTAATTCAACATGATTCAAATGAAATTAGAAGTGATTAATGAAGCAGAGTAAATATTAACTTTAGAGTACACAGAAAGACTTAAGCCCTTCTGGCCTTACTGATTACAGACAAAAGCCTAAACATTACAAATAAAATATTTACAACTCAAGAATACAGTGCTCTTAGCAGGAGTACTACTGCTGGAGCTCATAGTTATTGAACACTTCAGTTTAAGAAGTCTGATAAAAAATGTAAACCTTGGCTAATCCTGAGGTTTACATTTTAATTCACAGCTTTGTTTAGTGGCTTTCACAATTTTTTACTGTACTTTCAATTTTAATTTGTGAAAGGTCGGTTCCTGAGCAGGATGGAATTTCACCTATCAATAAAAGTATCAAGGCACCAGACACATGTTCAGGTAGGTATGCTGAGACCCTTCTGGGAAGCTTAAGACCACTGTGTTACAGGACATATTCTGCTGTGCTGCAGCAGAATAAATTACTTCTAGGGTTTCTTGTTGACAGCATTACTGGCTGCGCTAGAATGCAGGATGGTTTTCTATGATAGGGTAGTTGTTTTGAGAAAACAAACCTCCTCTCTATCTGGCTTCGATCTCTCCAGCAAACCTCGCAGAAGTCTAATGGTGTTGCTCAGTATAACCTAAACCTCAACAAGGTACTTCAGACTGTTAAATGAAGACAGAATTCCAACTCTATTTTAAAGCAAGTCAGCAATGTGCCAGCACAATGGGTCACTGACTTTTCAAAACCCTTTCTCCCTGAAATAAGGGAGAACATAAGAGATGATTGAAGGGTTTCTGCAGGATCAAGCAGCTTCTAGGAAAAACACCAGATAAGCTTAAATAGGAAGAGATTTAGCAGCTTTGCAATTTGTAGTTATTAAAATGAATGACATCATTTAGAACTTTATTCATCAGAAGATTAGGATGGGAAATCATGACTTTTGCCCTTGCCAAAGAGCTTGAGATAAACTGTTAGCTGAAACCTTCCAGTAGAAAAGTTTAGTTTCTGCAAAGATTCCCTTCCCTCTCTCCCTGCTTCAAAACAAACAAGTTAAAGCATTGTGCAGACGTTTCTGAAATTCCTCCAAAAATTAGTTGAAATATTTCATTACAGATGAGCAATAAGGTTTTTTCTGGTACAGATTTACACTTCGCCTTAATTCTACGATGCAAGATACAAAAAGCACAGTATCTTTTCTAATGTTCTAGTGGCACCATGAGTTACACCTTGTATTATTAAAATGCTTTCGTTTTCAAGTATTTTCAAAGAAACTTTGTTCCGTGAAAGAAAAAGTATTTTTATTATTCTAGAAATTCTAAACAGCTCTTATGGAGACTGGATTCCCAGTTTTTAACTTGCCCAACACCTACAAGTGACTAATCACATTTTACATTTAATCTAGCTTTCTAGTTAAACGACTCTTGAATCTGAAGGCATGCAGAGAGGAATACTCCTTTCTGTGCTTTGCAGCAGGGAGGCAGCACAATCCACTAAAGCTGACCACAGTTTGAAACAATGACCTTCTTAGACCCTAGCCCAGACTCTGAAAAACACCTTTTGTCGTCAATTTACACAACCTACGACTGCTGTATTTCCATATTTTGGTTATTTGGAAAGCAACCAAGGACAGTGCTTGAACTCGCACTCCAGACATATTGTAGGCCCTGTGCAGGCAGAGAGGTAAGGATTCTGTTCACCACTCAACTTTCATTTAGAGAGTAAGAGGCAATAATCCTTGGCCACCTGTAGGTAATGGCAGTAAGCTGCTTACACAGAACAGTATTTTTCATGTTGCTTTGCAATGGAACAGGCAGGAAGGGCATTGGCAATGTCATCTTGGCATCAGAGGAATGAATGAGGAATAAGGAGCTGAAGGAATTAGACATAAATGGGAAGCTTCTTACACAATCAAGAAATGTAAGAACATTCTCTTAATGTGGAGTCCATGTTCTCAGATGTTTTCATTACCAGCAAAATTTATTCAGACTAAAAATAAAAGTATATTTTTATTTCCACTAACAAAACCAATGATTAATCTTGGTTGAACAGTTTCAACATCTACGGTGATTTCCACACCAAAGAATATATATAGAATCAGGGCAGACATTTTTCCCATCAAATAGGAAGCTGATTCAAGAAGGAATCAGTACTTGGAAAGTCCTTATATGTCACATGGCTCAGGCAGTTCAGACAGCCTTGAACTCCGGAGCACAAAAAGCTGTGGGAGGGGATTGGGGAGAAGTCCAGAAAACAGTGGAACACTGTAACACTGTCCCATGATTTAAAATAGGAATTGAGAAATGCTCTACTCACAGGAAAAAGAAAGCACAACCAACCAAAAACAACCTTCTGTTTTATCATGTTGATCACTTTTTCTTAATTGACCATTCTTTAAAAGGTGTGTTCTGCTGACATTTGACAGAAGAGACAGTTTTATGAGTAAAGAAAAGGAGTCAGTAAAAGTCTTTCCTATTCCTTTGCAGATAATACTTCTCTGTCACTCAGCAAGCCATTTTCCATTATCACTTCCACAGTAATGTAGAGTTCTTCTTTTACTCCTCACAAAGAATACTCATAATTTATAGATAATCTCCCTCAGTTGTTCCTCTTCATCTCTTACTAACAAGATTCCCTCCAAATCTCCATTTATCTTGGGATTCATGAAACTTTCATGTCATTCTTTCTTGTCCAGAAAGACATCTCTTAACTTTCTGCATCAAAGTGACAGAGACTGAGAAAAGTTCTTCCTGAAATTAGTTACGTCAGTTCTTCAGCTCTGGAATTTCAAACTGTAAAGCCCTTTACCTCTTATATATTCCATAATATCAATCACTTTAGTTCGAATGCTTGTTTCCTAGGAAAAGGAAAGGAATATTGAACTAGAAGGACCACTTTCTTCCTACCATCATAATGCACTTAAAAAGCCTCTTATTCAGAGCCTTTTTCTGTTAATAGCTCATTGACCACTTCTTAATTGCGCCCTCTTTTTCCTGCCTCACACAAGGGCTCCCTTCCCTCCCCCAACCTTCCTTCTTTTGGTTCAAAACTAAAAAGGTTTTTTCCTCAAAACACCTTCATATAACAGAAGCACTGTTCTTTCCTAGGATTGTTTTCTTCAGAAGACTGGGATTCAAGACTGATTTCCACCTCTGCTACTGATACTATACTGTACTTCAGTGGTGATGAACTAGAAAAATTTAAATCACTCTAGCCTGAGATGGAAAGTTAATACCTTCCTATACTATCCTCTGTACAGAAGTACACTAAAAAAAACCCTGCCAGTCTGTGCTAGGTGTCATTGGGAACTGAAAGCAGCCCTTCCCTAATGACGCTGAAAAGGTGCTTACCTAATGGTCATAGCAAAGCTCATTAGACAAGCCATTAGGTGGAACAGTTACTTTAATATTTGTCCTTTTTTAAACACTGATCTTGCATTTCTGCTTGTAAAAAATAAAACCCCCACAGGATATTCCACATTTCCCAAAGACCCTCTGCATGAGGGAATTGAATTTGGCTAGATTTTTGCAAAAAATGGAGGCTCAAGCTTCTGGTTAGAGTGTTTTGTTGACTATCAGACTCTCAGTGGCAGGCAGCACATGTAAAAAGCAGACACAGCATTATACCTCTGGGTATATGATCTATACTCCCAGCAAACCTCATTTGGGAAAAATCTGAGAGCAGGAGCTTGTACTGCCATCCTCTGTTTATGAACACTTGACGAATCTTACTTCCATGGCCATGTGCCTTTTGAAACCACCTTTATTTCTAGCCTTCAAAACATTCAGTGCAGCACATAATTACACTGCCAACAATGCCATCAATGTTATTTGCGTTCAGACCTTCTGCATTATTTCTTTTGGCCTTCAAGTTCTTGTCCTGACCAAAAATATAATTCACAGATCTCTTTTCTGAATGACAATATTTAATTCTAAGCACATCACTGCACACATACAGACATGGGAATATTCTTTCCAGCGTTCATTACTCTGCTTCTACTAACAGAGAATTATTTTGCCATGTCTTTGTTCAGAAACTTTGGACTGTGAAATCTTCAGTAACAGTTTTAATTTTATCTTCCTTTGTATCGAGTCTCAATTCTCTTTTCATTTAACCCTTTTCCATATCACTAAGAATATGCAGCTTCCCCATTGTACAAAGTGATTTTTAATTCATCTTTGACATCATGCCGCTTAGAGGAACATCAGCAAAAGCTCAGTTACTACAAAAACCTCTGGCTGAAACCAACCAAAAACATCCTTTAGGAAACTGGTTATACCACAATATTCCGCCCATTTTCGCTTCACACATTCGTTAGATTATGCCACATGTAAGAGTCGTAAACTTCTCCCCAGAACAACACATTACTAATCAACAGGCATATATTTTGATAGCAGCTAGCAGCTCTTTGCACTGGATTGTGTTTTTAAACACAACAATCAGTAGCTCAATTTTGCGTTTTCTTTCTTTTAGAAACCTTGATCGAGCATCCCTGATACAGGCACTTACCACTCGCCCTCTTTTTATAACTTTATTGGTTCCCTTTTGGGAAGGGAGGAATAGGCCTTCTTTTACCTCTCTTTTCCAGTAAAAGGGACTTGTTTTTTCCAGTTGCAGTAAGAACAGACTGTTCTTTATCAAATTAAAATCAGTGAGGGAGAGAAAACAGCAAAAATAAGCTGAGGACACAGTAAATTAAAAAAGTCCAAGGATACATGGTTTAGAAAAGCAACACAAGTTTAAATTACCTCCTTGTACTCTGATGCTGACTTTTGACAAGCTTTATATAGAAATCTACTGGGGTTTTTGGGTTTCTAATGGATTTTCTTGGGCTAGCTTTGACTCTGATACTTGATAAGGAGGCAGGAACTTACATTGTCTCAGAAAGGACTGGTGGGCTCCACAGTGTTTGCAGGAAGAAATGGAAGATAAATATACCATCGTGTTCTTGTATCACTTGTCATAATGAAGATAAAGAATTTTAAACAGAGTCAACCTCTAAGCCCAGCAGTGCAAGCATGCAGCTCAGCTCCAGCTGCTAGGCTTCAGCAGGAAGATTTAGCACTGCTACTGTCACAAAGAAAGACCTTAATACCATTAAGCCTATTATCAGCACAAATCTGTGTCCGAATATGTTATCACTGGTTACGTTTCTTTTTCCTCTCATTCTGTATGATTTTTTTTCCCCACCGCTTGGCTAAACTTGTAAAATAATGACTAAGCTATCTGAAAAGCAACAAAAATTTTTAGTCAAGCTTGGTAGGGTGCTGTTGGCATCAGAAACTGGTTCACCCATTGACAAGATCTGGGATCCCCTCAAACAGAAACAGGATGTTATATGTGAGGGAGAGAAAGTGACACCTATTACTAACACAAAAACATTCCCAAGGATATAGCAGAATATAGGAAAAGAGATACACGAAACTAGGAAGTTATTCCCTAGGTGCAATTCTTAATAGCTATCCACCAAATGCAAATACAATTTCTAACTAAGCAGATTAATCCATGAAATTAACAAAGCTAATGTTATAGGATCTGTGTTAGCTGTACGGGCAAGACTAAAGTCATTGCTCTGTTGTAATTAGCTGGATGACAATTGTGAATGGCGCAAACCTAGAACCTGAGGTCTGAGCATGGTCACTGCTGTCTGCTTGCCTACCTTCTACACCATTCCTTTAAAAGTACTAGTTCTGTTATCCGCAGATAATCTGAATGCATACGTACTATAAGGGCTCTGAGACGATCTTCCTTTTACAGGCTGATGACTGAAGAGCTATTAAGTCACTTAAAAAAAAAAGGGGGGGAAAATAAGGGAAAAACAAACAAAAAAAAAACAAAAAACAAACAAAAAAAACCCAAAGAAACCCACAGAAGTTTTTTCCAGGTTGATTTTGGGAGGAGTGAAGGGAGGTGGTATGGTGGTGTTTTTCCCAACAGGGGTAGCTTAAGGGGTTTTAGGTGGAAAAAATACAGCTCTTTAACTCCAGCAGTAGACAGAAATCTGGATTATAATTCTTAAAACCACTGAAATGCAGACATCTGTAAACATCTCTGGATTTAGATTAGTCCAAGTATAGCTAAATCTGCTTTCTCTTCAGAACAAGAAAGATGGATTAGTTAGCTCTGACTGGAGCTACGTAAAAGAGAAAGGCAAGGAAGTTAAAGGCAATATTTGGGGTTCACTGTGCATTCGCTTCAGGAGTGCTCTGTAACAGAACAGTAACTGAAGTGAGCAGTACAGGCTTCCGGCTCTGTAAGCGCCAAGGATAAACACTTAAGAGAAACATTTTATAAGTAACAAGAGTGCATGTAAAGTGATTTGGGAAAGGGCAGCTTTCTCCCTGGTCATTGCTGATGGAAGCTGGAAGATGTCAGCTGGAAGCTCCAGGCATTGCCAGGCAGATTTCAGGGCTCTGTGCCTCTGAAGAAACTGCAAGCCTGTAATGAGTGACAATAAATCAGTCAGAGGAGAGCATGTATTACACCTTATCAAATCAGAGTGTTCCAATAGTTCAGGAGAGAGCCTCTAAAATAAAAACCATCCAGAGCATTAAGATAAATAGCTCAAAAAACATTAATAATAGCCATTAAAACAACTTGTAGCACACAGTCATTTGCCATAGACACAGGCTGCAATGAGATGTTTAAGACTGAATTTAAAATTCAGGAAAATATATAGGTATGTTGAGCATCTAAGGATCTTCAGCAGGATATCTCTGGTCTTGGAAGCAGCAACAGAAGCATTAGTGACAGGGAACACCCACCAAATTGTAAGGATCCCTGCTTTTTTCTGGGGACCCACACACATGCACACATCAGTGCTTCTATCAGAAGACAAAGCTGAGCTGAGAACAGATGAGCTCAGCATCACTCTGTATTTTGGAACACATTCAAGGCAACAAGATGGGGCCAGACAAGCAGTATAAAACAAGGGTTTGTATCCCTGATGTCATGTCCAAAGGGCTAATTTCAGAAATTGTTACTTAGATCTTAAAAAAATCCCCAAGAACATGGCCCTTGCAAATGCTCTGGGAAGGCAGGAAATGCATTTATGTCAGAGATAACGAAGAATACTGCTTCGGTGATTGTAACATCTATTGTTTCAATGATGTTTTTCTCCCATTTCCCAAATGTCATCAAAATTCAACTACAAATATAATAATAATAGAGTAGTTTGGGTTGGAGGGAAACTTTAAAGGTCATCTAGCCCAACACCCCTGCTGCAATAAGCAAGGACATCTTCAATTAGATCAGGTTACTCAGAGCCCCTTCCAACCTGACTTCTCATGTTTCCAAGAATGAGGCACCTACAAGCCCCCTGGGCAACCTGTTCTAGTGTTTTGTCATCTTCTTCCTTAAAAGTTTCTTCCTTACATCTAGTGTGAATCTATCCTCCTCTAGCTTAAAACCATTTCCCCTTTTCCTATCCCTACATGCCCTTATTAAAAAGTCCCTCTCTGGTTTTCCAGCAGGATCCTGTAGGTACTGAAAGGCTGCAATAAGGCCTCCCTGGAGCCTTCTCTTCTCCAGGCTAAATAATCCCAACCGTCTCACCCTCTCCTCATAGAAAAGGTGTTCCATCCCTCTAACCATTTTTGTGGCCATCCTCTGGTCCTGCTCCAACAGGTTCATGTCATTCCTGTACAGAGGACTCCAGAGCTGTATGCAGTACTCTAGGTGGGATCTCAACATCATGAAGTAGAGGGGCAGCTGGTCACAGTTCTTGCACAGCCCAGGATAGAGTTGGCTTCCTGGCCTGCAAGCACAGGTTGCCAACTCATGTCCAGCTTTACATCCATTGCACCCACTTACATACATCACATTCCTTAAATCCTTCCCAGTAGGTCTGCCCTCAGTCCACTAACCCCCCAGCCTGTATTGATATTGGGAGTTGCATCAACCCAGGAGCAGGACCCTTGAGCCACGTAAGATCCATTCACGTGGTACATTTCTCAAGCTTGTTCAAATTTGCTGAGGATGCACTCAGTACCACTGTCTACATCATTCATGAAGATAATAAACAGTACTGGTCCCAGTACAGACCTGAGGGGCCCATCACTGAGTGGTAATAATGTGATTTGCCCAAGCTCATAAAACATGCTGGAGGCAACAGATGTGAGCATCCCAGAGAGCTGCTGCTCAGCAAAGATGGATTCTATCCAAGAAATAAACAACTAACACACACTAGGCAGGGTCTCCTCAATCACTCTGCAACAGGGCTATATTTCTTTCCTATTTTTCTCTACTTGGGTTTGGCTTTCTTTGGTCTTTCTGTAAAAGATTCATAAAGGTCAATCATATTCCTAAAATTTTTCTAGCTATCTGAGGTACTGTATATGTTACTGCAGTACTTCAAGAAAAAGAAAAAAAGTCAAATTTGTAATGCAGCACAGGTGAAGAGAAAAGAACAAACAGTTTGGAGGAAAGATGAATGTAGGACACATCATATGAATAATAGATGCCAAAAGGCATGAACCAGAGACCCAAGACTTGCAAAACTCTCCAGGAAAGATCAGAAGTTTCCTTTTTTCCTTTTTACAGAAGTTGTAATAAATGCCTCCTCTTCCGATACTCATTAAAGTAATTTAGTTTTCTTATCTCAAAACCACCTCTTCAAAACAGTCGCCCAACAAATATCAGTCTCAGAAAATCTGTATTTAAATCAGGGAGCCAAGAAGCAATAACCATACTCACTGGCACATTTCCCGTTCAGTGGAGATGCAACAGGAAAATAATGCATATCCTCATCATTGTTTCTTATTCTCTTACTATAATTTCAGCAGATTCAATCCATGAAGCTATAATTGCCAGAAAAATGAATCTTTCAACGTAAGTGTTACTAGGCAAAACTGTTTGAAGGCAAGAGTAGAATGGGATGGAAAGTAGGTGTTTGGTCGCAGAACATTAAAATAATTACATTTTCTCCCGTACTAACAGGAAGATTTACATGCAGAGAAGGTGGTTCTGTGCAGGCAACACCCCAGATTTGTGTATTTATCAGCCAAGTTATGCAGCTGTATTCTTAATGAAAAAGTGTGCTTATTCATGCTTTCAGAGCAAGATAACTATCTCATGGTAGGGTACATTATGCCTTGTGGTTAAGCAACAAAATATTCCTCTGTTCACGATTTCCTCTGTTTAAATTCAGATGCATATGAGAAAAAGCAAACACCACCAAGGGTCAAACTAATCCCCCTAAGGAGGAAAATCTACTGAAATCAGCAGCTAAGCTAAGCAATTCCTTTCTATGTCAACTGCTGCAGAAAGGTTTTTGAACCCACTGTCAGTGGAGAGCAGTTCAAGCAGGGATGCCAAGCATTTATACTTTTCATCTGTGCACCCAGCATGCATCAGATGAGCACAACAGCAACGCAAAGGAGAGGTGCAGCTACAAATGCTTCCAGTAGAGCCTGACCACCCTGCGCTGCTGCTTACCACCATAAACTGTTGCTGCTTCATCTATGGGACTGATGGCCCAGCCAGCCCTAGCCGAAACCAGCTCTTGATCCACTCCAGTGCTTCTGTTTCAGGGAGCTGGCACAGGGAGCAAGGCCAGCAAATGCAATGGGTGGACACCACCCCTGATCCAAACCCTTCTCTAATCTAAGGGGAATCAGTTTTGCTCACCAGCACAAAATTGGCAGCTTCTCACCATTTAACTCACCCCAAAAGCTCTCTCATACATCAGGATCACCACCTAGGGCAAGACCTCTGTGATTACATCTACACAGCTGGAGAGTTAAGTCTTCCCTTCCCCTGAGTTTCTTGGTACAAATATAACACTTTGCAGAACATAAGAAGGGTCAGACTACAGTCGACAGTCCTATCAGTCTTGATTTCTCAAATTAAATTAAAACATGAGAGGGGTTTTCACCCAAGCTTCTTTGCTGTTTTGTAATCCTTAACTCTAATGTCTAGCTGTGCTGGATATAGTAAGGACTCCTACAGCTTTTGTCAGGTTCAATTTTGCAAAATCTGTGTATTTCTAAAAGATCAAGAGATACAAGATTATAAAAGTCAACTTTATGGAAGAAGTGAACATTAACATTTAGAGATGTTTTGGGGAAAGCAGCTTTTCCATGTGGCAGTAAACCAATAAGAGAAGTGAAATTAGTTCCAATTTGTTTGCACACTTTCCATTCTCCTATGACATAAGAGTGTTCTCATCCTGCACTGTTGAACTTCATATTACCGGACCGATGGTCTGAAAATATCTTCATTTCCAAATACAGAAAGAATGGCCTACTTAGTCCAGAGGTCAACAAAAAGATGATCTCTGCAGCTTCACGGTCTTTCTCATATGGGTGAGAACTCTCTGCTTCCCCCATAGTGGTTAATTTCTCCATGCCTGATGAACACCTGTGTTACACAGTTTGCTCTTAAAAATTCCATGTAAGAAATAGCTCAAACACACAGGTGGTCTTAAAGATTTACCTTGGGTTTTATTTTCCTTTCAACTCTCATGTCCCTGACATGCTTAAAGCAATCACTTAAAATAATAATATTAAGAAAGATGTCAATAGGAGCTTTATAGAAGCTGTCTCTACATTCCTGTGCTCTACTCCAATCTGAATTGTATTGCCAATTCACAGCTATTTTTCCACTTTTTACCCCTCTTTTCCTCTTTCTTCCCCTCTCTGCCATTGGGATTGCCTTCCCTCTTCCTTTCTTCATTAAGCATCTGTCATGGGTTCAGCAGCAGTAGTAATATTTTCTCCTTCTTGGTAGCTGGTGCAGCGCTGTGTTTTTGATTTTGGGCCTGGGAACTGCGCTGATAACACCAGTGTTTTCAGTTACTGATGGATAATGTTTTGGCCTAATCAAGGACTTTCTGAGTCTCATGCTCTGCCAGGGAGGAGGGAAGCCGGGAGGAAGCAGAGACAGGACACCTGACCCAAACTGACCAAAGAGGTTATTCCATACCACAGCACGTCATGTCCAGGATGGGAAAACAGAGAGCAGACACCCAGAAGGGTGTGGTGGTGCAGTGGGGGGTTCGCTGTTGGGGGTGCACTGGCTGGGTCGGGCTTGGTGAGCAGTTGTATTCTCTTTCCTTGTATTTCTCTTGTATTGTTATTGGTGGTAGCAGCAGTGAGTTGTGTTATACCTTAGTTACTAAACTGTTCTTATCTCAACCTGTGCGAGCTGTATTTTTTTCGATTCTCCTCCCCATCCCCCCAGGACTGGGGGAAGAAAGAGAGGGGAGTGAGTGAGTAAAACTTCGTGAGTTTTAGAGGCTTAAACCACAACAGCATCCAACCCCACCTTCTGCCAATCTCTTTGTTTCTTCAGCAAGAAAATACTGCTCTCTTCCAGCCTCACCACAGATTCCTGCAGTTTTAGCAAACACTGACACAGAGCAATAACAGCTTTCCCCTTTGAGTCAGATTTTGAGTCCCTGTTCCCCCTTGACACTCAAAGATGTTAATGAAGCTACTTTCAAGCAGTACCAGGGAAAGCAGTACTTTTCTCACTACTGTGCTGAGAGCGCACTAATTTCTTCTTTTAGAAATGGACTCTGTGCCCTCTGCACCTCAATAGATCAATTACCTACACAGTCCCAACTTCCACCCAAACACATGCTCAGTTATTCATCAGCAAACACATTTAAAGAACACAACATAGGCTGAGTTCTGTTTAAAACCATGCCATTTAACTCAATTCCGCAAGCATTAGACCCCGACATCTTTCAAGTTGTTAGCTCTCCTTCTAGAGCTTTCAAGGCTTCCACATTGTCTGAACTTCAGCTGAACAAATCTCAAATTGAGCCACCTCCTGTGCAAAATCCAGCCAGGTCCTACCTCACATTTGACCTCTAGGTTTATTTTAATCTTATAAAATTGCTCCTTAAGCTCAAAAAATAATTTAGAAATTTAAATGCGTGTTGTACCGAGTGCTGACAAGTTACCCATTCTAAACGGCACTCTGAGGACATATTTATAAGCAAACATGAAAATATCAAAGCTATACCTAAGTACGTAATTGCAAAATTTGTTCCTAGCTTTTTACTGACTTCCTGTTATTATTGACAAAATGCACAATGCACAAACATTAAGACTTTATGGTCCTAAATCTTAATGTCTAATACATTAATATAAATTATGCAGCTGTTTATGAGAAGTACGCAATATTTGCAGAGGGAAAAAAAAAGTCCAAACAAAACCAATCTGTTAGAAATCAATTCTTAAGGTCTTTTGAATGGATCTGTGTTGAACTTAACATATTTGTCTACCTCTGTACCACCTTTTAACAAGTGCCAAACACAGCCCCTAACACAGTTTATACCTAATCTCCAGCCAGGATTCCTGCCAGCTAGCCTAAACAGAGGGTTTGTGATGCCAGAACAGCCTCCCTGCATGGGCTGCTTAAGAATAGATGTCTCTAAATTCCCATCCACCCTCCCCCAGTACATCTAGTTTAAAGCATCCTTGACCAGTCTGGCAAGTCTCCTACCAAATCCACTCTTCCCCTTCTTTGTCAAACCAGCTCCACCAGCCCCCAGTAGACCTGGTCTACTAAATTGAGTACCATGGTCAAGATACCCAAATCCCTGACTACGGCACCACACTTCTAACCGTTTATTAACCTGGCCAATCCTCCTAGCCTTTTTAAGGTTCTCCCCTGTATCCTGGAGAATTGATGAAAAGACAATGGTAGCTACAGAGCCCCTAACCACCTCTCCTAGAGCTCTGTAGTCCTTCTTTATGTTCTCCAGGCTACTGCTATCTATATCACTAGCACCCACATGGATCACTAGAAGCGGGTAAAAGTCAGTGGGACTTACTAGAGCAGGCAGCCCCTCTGCAACATCCCTGATCCATGCCCCTGGGAGGCTGTACACCTCCCCTGAGCCTGGGTCAGGCCAACAGATGGGTGTTTCTGTTCCTTTCGAAGTAGAGTCCCCTACTGCTACGACCCTCCGCTTTTTCCTGGCAGTGCCAGTAGTGATCTTCTTTGCTAGTGCATCAGCCAGGTTGTTCATGTTGTGAGTGTTTCCTTATTAGCCCCCTGCAGGACAGCAAAGCAGTTCTGGGTGGGGACAACAGATTTAAGAGGAAGCCCCTTGCTTTTAATTAAATTAAGTTACTTTTAAATCATTAAGAACCTCAGCCTTCTCCAAATCTAGGGTAGCCAGTTCTCCTGATAGCTTCTGGGGGGGGGGGTCCGCATTGTCCCTGGTCTGTCTGATTCGATACATACCTATAGAATCCCTTCCTGTTATCTTTATATATCATATTATATGTATATATCAGATAATACGATATATATCTAAAAATACATAAAAATATATCAAATATATCATCCTAACCAATGTCACAACAGCCTTGTAATGCTAACCATTGCAAAGTCATTCATTATAACCTGTATCAGACAGGTTTTAGCTTACATTAGCATTCCCTTTGGAGAATACTAAGACATTCCAGTGCATTAAACCTCTTAGCTAACAGCAGTATTAAAGTCCTGCACTTGACTGTCACCTCATGACAGTTTTTCTGATCACACAGAACACTTTGGCCCTCAAAAGGTCAGGTTTAAACCACAAACCATTTCAAGTTAGACTCTGCAGCAAAGGTGTGTCACCTGGAACAAATGACTGGGAATCTTTTAGGCTAGCCTAACTGAAAACTGCTTACTTCATATGCGCATGAAACAACACAGTGAACAGGCATAAAAGAGCTGCCATAAAGCCCAAGTAGTTTTGCAATGTTAGTGACAGAGAAAGTTACCCCATGCAATGCACCAAGCTGAAGCAACTATACTGTGTTTGCACTACCCAACATAGCTCCCTTAGAACTAGAGTAAGTCCCTCTTCGTATTTTCAACTCTGGAAACTCCAGTGAATGTAAAAACATGCTGTATAACTGAGACTGGGAGTTTGCAAGCACAGAGGCACCCACCTTAATATCAAATCCTAGCACAGACAAAACACTGCATTTTTAACACTGGTGTAGTCTGCCAATATCAACAGTGTTTGCACTAGACATCAGTTAGTAGGGATGGCTATTTTATTTCACTCAAGGCACTATTACATAGGGCTTATTACTGAAATGAGAGACACCCAAACTCACAATATGCTTGCTATTCCTCAGCTGATTTAATGTGCGTGGAAAAAGGCAGGGTAGAATCCATTTCACCTCTGAAAATTAAACAGTTTAACCGTGCCATCTAGATTACTTTGACCACGTATAAAATGCATCTCCAAAATCAGATTGCCCTATATATCTTTACAGCACTAGAGTTCAGGTCACCTTCATCTCACCTAAGCATTGGATTCCTTACCATACTTCCAAAGCTTCCACACAAGCAGCACTGGGTTAAAGCAAAACCCTCGTGTAAGTACAAGGGAGCTTGGTATTTAAGCACAGGCCTCTCTTTTCCACTGCATATCTGTTATTTCTCTCTTAGTCTGGACAATGAGAAAAAGCTATTCAAGTTCCACCTTCTCTACTGTTTCATACTTAGACTTTCACAAGCACAAACACAATGGCTAGAAATAGAGTAATGACTTTCAGTGGCATTCAAAAATCTGTTTCATGCAAGTATTAGGTAGTGCAAGAGCTAGGAGTGTAGGTTGTTTGAAGCATATATTTTCAGTTTTCCCCAGAAAAGCTTTCCAAATTACAATATGTGTAAAACAAATAGGCACTACAGAAGCGTAACAGATCCTAAAGGAACAGTTATAACCTGCAGAATTTGTAGATAATGTCATCTTATTTTCTATAACTTTTCCTTAAACCACCAAGTAGAACTGAGGAAATAGTTTTATCCCAGGAGATTCAGTGTTGGCAGTAGGCTGCTTGTTAAATTTTACATGACAGCATGAAACTTGTTGTAAATTAACGTATTCTACCAACTCTTCGGGGCTCCTACTGGGCTTTTCCATAAGAACAGGTATACTGGAAAGTAACTGATTTTTCAGCTTTTCTAAAGAAACCAAAACCAGGTTTATCATGCATGAATACAATATTGGTTCTACTTACCTGTGTTTGACTGTCTCACACTGAAAGTCATATCTTTATATAATGCATAAAATAACAGTAGGAAATAGTTTTATGGTCTGAAGCATGTCTTGTGATTGCTACTGCAGAAGTATTAGCTCATGTGGACCAGCAAGTAGCCTATTAAACACCGTAAGACATTGCATGATGAATCAGTTAAGGCACTGAAGCACAATGCTATTACCAAAGAGAGAAATTGCAGGGTAATGGAGACACAGATTTATCATATAATCTGAATTGAAGAGATACAAAGCTAATGAAGCAGCCAGGAAAAAAAAAAAAAAAACAGCTGAAATGTTTTCAGTACTATAGTGTTGATTAAATACTGTATTGAACATGAAAGTATTCTCATGCTTTTCTTTTTCCTGCATGGCATTCCCATCACAATTAAGTTGAAAAGGTGAATGCTACAGCACTTCACAGATGCACGGTGTTGCTCTCCTGGTGAATTGCTCTAATGAAAGTAAAGCTCAGCTTCAAGCTCTGACCCCATAAGAGGCACTATAGGGTGCAACAGTCAAAATTCTCGGTGTTGGCAGAGTCCCAGTGATACCAGTGGGATCCTAGGAGAAAGGTATGATTTCTCAGACAGGCACAGCTATGTGCTTCCAGATGGGAAGGTATCTTCTGACGCAGCACAGTCTAGATACTTGATTCAATCTGCTATTAAATCTACAAAGAAGCAATGCTTTAAGTTTTCAGTTTGGCTTTGGTTAGGAAATCAATGCCATGCAATCCCCAAATAGTTTCTTACATGAGTGGAGAAAAACTGCTGAAATCTTCTGCCACTCAGAAGCAGAAAGCTAAGCCAATTCCAGTCAAGCAGATACCTACTCTTCTTTATGGGTTATTACCTTCATTAGAGAAACTTCCAACTAGTGAATTACATGATGCAAGTAAGATGCATTATGTTCAAAGGAGGAAGAGATGTTATTTCATCATTTTTGCATTCCCCTTCCCCCCCAAAAGAAAAGAAACCCCAGCAAAACAAAACACCAGCCTTAATTCTGCATTGATAGAAACTCAAGAGCAAGGACAGGTTTAAACATCCTCCACTGCTTTCAAAGGTGTCCGTGTCAGGGGAAGTCCTACTTTAAAAATCATTTTTCACAAAATAAGCAGGAAATAGTGACATAAAAAAAAACAAACCCCACCTTCAGCCAGGAAGAAAGAATCAATGTTAAGAACCACATAAGGCAACCCTTCCCTAAAGACATAGGAGACCCACAGGCTTTTGAGCAGTGAGTTTCAGTGAAGCATCTGACATATAATTTGAATGCCATCATCTTTCATGCCCTGTTTCAGTTTTAATCTCTACCCAGCTGCCTAACCTGTTGGGCAGACAGACAACTTCAACTCAGAGGTTTTGGTATCTTAGAATCATAGAATAGTTAGGGTTGGAAAGGACCTTAAGGGCGCTACCTAGCTTGATTTCAGGCATTCCACTTTCAGTGGAAAGGTTAGAAACTCCAGTGGTATAATTATTTCAGGAATGTAGGTGCACACACATTTCAGTGTCAAAATTTCAGTGAAGTAGACAAACAGCAGTTATACTCCTACTAAATCTACAACTAAGCTTTGAAAACTATGTATCTCTGGTCCAGCCATTGGCAGTAGCAGCAAATACAAGTGCTGGCTGCTCAGACAGCACTTGCATACTGCACACCTTTAACTTTCACAGGGTGATCACTTTCAGTGCATGCACCAAGCTGAGGAAATCCATGCTCTCAAAGTTAACAGTTAAATTGTTATTTTTCAAGAAGTGTTTGAGGGAAAGTGTTTGGTCTGAATTACAAGTTATTTGGTCAAACAAGAATTTCAAGAATTCAATTGCAAGTAGGTCAAGAATTTATAAATCAAGTATGGACAGCTGCTGGGATGCTTCAACAGCCACTGAGGCTCTACCATTTGCTTAGGCCACCCCAAACCTTGAAGGTCCCACCATAAACCACCTCTTCTGCAATACATCAGAGAGAAGCCTAGGAAGACCACATATCAATACCATTTTATTTGGCTCTAACTACATCAGATTCTTCAAAACACAGGGAAAGATTGCATGCAGCAAGTATCACATCACTCAAAGCTTCACCTGTACTCTTTATTCAGGGGAACATCCTCCTCAACATATATATAGCAAGTCCTATCAGATGAAAACAGGCAGAAGTTGACCTGTTGTGATATTTACACAGTCATATTCCAGGTACAAGGCTTTCAGAGCTGAGTGGGAGGAAGATGCTTTTAACTTTTAAAAAAGTAAAAAAAATCTAAAATAAAATAGAATATCAGTTGGAAGGGACTTACGGCACCCATCTACTCAACTGCCTGACCAAACCAGGGCTGACAAGAAGTTATAGAATGTTTTTAAGGGTATTGTCCAAATGCCTCTTAAGCACTGACTTGGGCCACTGACCACCTCTTAAGGAAACTTGTTCCAGTGAACCTTAGGTCTGCTTTTATTCTCAGCTGTAATAATTTTTACACCTCCATTTTTCATTGGGCTCATGTTTCCTAGAGAAAAACATAGCTAATATTTATTTAGCCTTATTTGGCTCTTCCTAAGGAAGTTTCTTCAGCTTCAGGATAAAGAGCAGCTGCACTGACACTGGGCTGATTCTTCCTGACCTTCCTCTAAAAGGTGGCTCAGTAGGTCAAGTGCATCAGGTTTCAGAATGATATAGATGCCTTGCAAAGGACAAGTTCCTGATTACCCAAAGCCTCATGTGACATTGCTCATTTTTGCAAGCCCTGTCTTTCTGTCCTATATTTGTGTCAATTCACACATATCTAAAATGCTACTGGGTTGAGGCAGTTGCACCAGAGCAAAATTAACTGCAGCAGCAGGAAAGTCATAGATGAGCAGCAGTTTACAGAGTCCATGAACCAGCAAATTGCTGTCTGTTGAGCAGTTGCTTTCCTCCACCAACGATGGATACCAGAGTTTCATTAGGAAGCCACACACTTCCACCTCGTTTCACAGGCCACAGACGTTCTGCTTGAATTCTAACTCCCATCAATCTGCAGTTCAAACAGCTGTGGCAAATAGGATTGTTATTCAAAGTTGCCATGCTTCTGTTAACTACTCAAGTCTGCTCAGAAGGCTTACACCTCCCTTTGTTAAAGACTTAACAAAGAAAAGCATGTTGGGAACCATTAAGGTTTTAGAAGAATAACAATTCAGATCTGGGCTTCACTGTGTGGCAAACGCATATGGTAGAACCTCGAAGAGCTCCCCAAAACACAACTGGCACTTCCTAGAAAGCTCCATGTCCATGTTTTAAGCCTTCTATTAATCTTCTTGGAGCAGTCCCCCTACAAAGAATGCGTAGGGATCCAAATTTAGCTTGCCTTAAATGACAAGTAATGGGAGAAATGCACTGATTTTTACTTGCAGTTTGATATTTGAGCCCTCTTCTTGGCTTGAGGAGGATCCAAGCATGTTCAACATCTTTGTTGGTGACATGGACAGTGGGACTGAGTGCGCACTCAGCAAGTTTGCCAGTGACACCAAGCTGTGTGGTTCAGTTGATATGCTTGAGGGAAGGAATGCCATCCAGAGGGACCTTGACATGCTTGTGAGGTGAGCTGATGCCAACCTGATGAAGTTTAACCATGACAAGTGTAAGGTCCTACACCTGGGTCGGAGCAATCCCAGGCACAGCTACAGGTTGGGCAGAGAAGAGATTCAGAGCAGCCCTGTGAGAGAGGACTTGGGGATGCTGGTCAATGAAAAAATAAACATGAGCCAGCTTCAGTGTGCACTCGCAGCCCAGAAAGCCAACTGTATCCCTGGGCTGCATCAAAAAGAGCGTGACCAGCAAGTCGACGGAGGTGATCCTGCCCCTCTACTACTCTGCTCTCCTGCAAGACCTCACTTGGAGTATTGTGTGCAGTTCTGGTGTCCTCAACATAAAAAGGACATGGAACTGTTGGAACAAGTCCAGAGGAGGGCCACGAGGATGATCAGGGGACTGGAGCACCTCCTGTATGAAGATGAGAAAATCTGGGCTGTTGAGCCTGGAGAAGAGGAGGATGTGTGGAGATCTCATAGCAGCCTTCCAGTGTCTGAAGGGGGGCTAATAGGGATGCTGGGGAGGGACTCTTCATGAGGAACTACAGTGCTAGGACAAGGGGTAAGAGGTTCAAACTTAAACAGGGGATGTTTAGATTGGATATGAGGAAGAAATTCTTTCCTGTAAGGGTGGTAAGGCACTGGAATAGGTTGCCCAGGGAAGCTGGGAATGCTCCATCGCTGGCAGCGTTCAGGGCCCGGTTGTCCAGAGCCTTGGGTGTCCATGGTTTAGTGTGAGGTGTCCCTGCCCATGACAGTGGGGTTGGAACTTGATAATATTAAGGTCTTTTCCCACCTTATCTATTCTATGATTCTATGTGGATCACTGTCGCAGTGACCTGAAAACAAAAAAGATACAGCTAGAAAATGACACAAGTTGTCCACTTGAGATCAGAGTAAGCAGCATAAGCACAACACTGCCATCTATCCTTCCCAGCTGCCGTAAAGAAGTCCAATCCAGAAGACGGATTTTACCCTTAAGCCATTTCACCAGTGTCTTCCACAAGCAGATGATCTTGCTTGCTGTCACCAAATCTGGAGCTCCTCAGCAAGACACATACAAAGTACTTCACAACAGTGCTGCCATTAAGCAGGAGGGTGGTATTCCTGGACAGTCTCTCAATCTGTCCATGCATTCCTCCTGTAGCACATATCAGAGCTTCATTGTTTGTGATTTCCAGGCTCCAAAGGTTCAGGACAAAACAGATCTGTTGTGTTGCCTGCAGTGTGCTACACATCTCTGTGCAATCTTCTTTTGTCTGGAAGCAGCAAGAGAAGGCCTGGCAAGACCTTTACTGGACAACCAGTAAAACCAAGGATGTGGAGAGAATGTGATCCAGTTCGTGATGGATGCTTTCTTTGTTTGCTAGGTCAGGAGGCCTTGTTTCCTTTAATGTTTGCTTTCTTAGCAATTCTGAAATCGTTGGAAGTAGCTTAGAGAATTTTAGAAATAACGTATAAGATTTCAGCTCATCCTTGGGGATGTTATAGCATGCTTCTTAATACCAAATACTCAACGTAAGCCAACAACTATCAAGTTTAGTTTCAGTGAAACTGCACAGGGTTTAGAAAAATCAGGGTTGCAAACCCTGGTCTGCAACCAGAACTTGTATAAGAGTCAGGTACATCTACTTATTTCAAGATAATTATCTCACAAATAAGAGAATTTTGAGAAGTATCCATTTCCATCTTATATCATGAATATAATTTTCTGTAGCATTTTATCTGGCAGAAGCAAGAGGAGGCTGTTCAAAAAAGGCAGAGCTGTCACTCAGTATTGTACAAATACAAAAGATAGAACCTACTCTGAAAAGAGCACGATATACTTGACAAGAGGCAAAGACAAAAGGGAAAAGGTAACTATTCAGAGGGCAGAACTTACAAATGAGCTCATTTCTCATGTTTTCAGAAGTAATGATTAGACCAATAACAGTATTTCAGGAACTGCACCACCCTATGAGTATACAAATTTTATTTAGGAAGCAAATTGTAATGAACACATGCTTGCCTAGCCCTTTCCCACCTACTGTGCTGCACTTTTTGGATGCTTTTACAAAGGAATAAGAGTGATAAAGCCATGTCGCTCTCTACTCTCATTAGGATAGATAAAGCAGGGGAAAGAGCTTTTTATTCTGCCTTCTGACCCCCAGATTCTTTCCACCTTCCTGGTTGTTAACCCTAGGAAGTTGTAGGTGCATCTACCAGAAAGAAAAAAAAAATCATAGTAGGCATCATAACTAAAAAGCTAAATTAAATGAGATTTAGTTTGCTAAACAACATAGTATTCAGGCTCAGATCTGCAGTGAAATGCTAGTTTCCATCTATGATTACTCATAGTTTTCATGAGTTCAGCAAGCAGCAGTCATTTTTCTCCTTCTTGGTAGCTGGTGCAGCACTGTATTTTCTGATTTTGGGCCTTGGAACAGTGCTGATAACACCAGTGTTTATAGTTACTGCTGGGTAATGTTTTGGTCTGACCAAGGACTTTCTGAGCCTTATGCTTGTGCTAGGGAGGAGGAGGAGCCGGGAGGAAGCAGAGACAGGACACCTGACCCAAACTGACCAAAGAGGTTATTCCATACCACAGCACGTCATGTCCAGGATGGGAAAACGGAGAGCAGAGGCCCAGAAGGGTGCGGTGGTGGACAGGGGGTGCATGGCATGGTCAGGTTTTTGGCACTGGGGGGTTCGCTGCTGGGGGGTGCACTGGCTGGGTCGGGCTTGGTGAGTAGTTGTATTCTTTTTTCCTTGTATTTCTCTTGTATTATTATTGATGGTAGCAGCAGTGATTTGTGTTATACTTTAGTTACTAAACTGTTCTTATCTCAACCTGTGTCAGTTGCATTTTTTTTTTCAATGCTCCTCCCCTATCCCCTCGGGACTGGGGGAAGAAAGAGAGGAGTGAGTGAGTGAAACTTTGAGTTATTAGCCTGGGTGAGGCTTAAATGACAACAATAGTGCTCAGCAAAGCATGTATATGTATTCATACCTCATACCTATAGATTGTGTGTGCTAGCAATTGCCATATCAGTGGGAAAATCAGTACTAATCTACAGTCTTACAGTGATATCAATAATGGTGTGCAACATTGTCACACTAATACTGTAGCAAAGAGCTGGAAACTTCTTAATTCCTATGTGAATTTTCACTCTGTAGCACCTACAGGTTATAGAACAGAAAAGGCTCATCATTAACTGCAGGTAGAGTTACAGGAATAAAAGTGGGGTTTTTTCCTAAGAATATAGTTTGCATAGGTTCTATACTTCCATTTTGTTACCTTTTAAAGCATCTTGAAATGCTTGGA
Source organism: Myiopsitta monachus (assembly GCA_017639245.1). Taxonomy (NCBI): domain Eukaryota; kingdom Metazoa; phylum Chordata; class Aves; order Psittaciformes; family Psittacidae; genus Myiopsitta; species Myiopsitta monachus. The sequence continues at coordinate 39,270,876 of CM029926.1, forward strand.
ACTGAAGTGAATTAGGAAATCACATTTTGATAAGACCACAATGTTTTGTTCAAATATTACTTAAAAAAAAAAAAAAAGGCATTTTGGAGGAAAAAAAAGTTCGAATCTTTCCCAAATAGGAAGGACACCAAACACATGTTTATCTGTGCTTCTTTTTCCTCAGAATGGAAATTGACAACACAAATTCACTCCAAGAGCTTCCAGCTAGCTTATGTTTCAAGGGCTTTTTTCCAATGCCAGCAGGTAAATGATTTTCCAGTAAGGTCCAGCTGTCAGCACAGCCACAGGCTGGTTAGATACTCCACAATTCCAGTAGCTTTTTAGACAGCCTGAAATCATTTGTAGGAATAAAGTTAAACGCTGGAAATTCTTGAGGACTTCCTTCGTTTCCCCCAGGATCCACAAGACAGGAAGTTTAAGCAGTATAGAACATTTTCAGAAATCAGCCTGAACATCTTCCAGTAGCTTCTCTGCAGACTGAGAAGCCATTGATCCTGATCAATGAAGCACCCAGACACTTTGCCAAGCAAGAGCATTGGAAAACATAGCCTTAAATAAAATCTCTGAACTATAGAAACATGTCAAAAAGCATAAAAGGAATTCTGCTTGTAAACATTTTAATCATGCCATAGAAGTCTACTCAGGAGTATCTTTTCTGGAGTCTGAGTTCAACTAATATATGAGCTCTGTTCTGTACACTGCTATCCCACAAGCCTGATACAGCCCGTTAACCATCAAATACATTAGAAACACTTTTTTTGTGCCCAGCTAGAGCTGCAATATGTTTTTGCTAGTAATAGGCTTGCTGTGCATTCATTTTTAAAACACCAAAAGAATGAGGGAGTTCTGAGTTAAGGTACAAGTTCACTATAGCTACTCAATAACTACTACTAGAACTACATGCCCTTACTAGAAACTTTCAGTACACTGACATGAAGGCACAAATAATTTCTCTATTACCTCCATTAACTGCATATCATCTCATGATGCTGGTCACAACTTCTGTTTGAGCAGCAAGGCCACACTGTCAGCACCAAACAGCATGTGCCCTGGGAGGCACAGCAAGCCCTCAGTAAATACCTTACTATGAAGCCATAGCTTCTATGGGGTTTTGGACCCATGTGTTCCTCACAGAGGTAACCCCTTATGACCTTCAAGAACTTGTTTGGGGTTTTTTTCAGTGGACTGTGCAAGCTGTTTGCTGTCAGAGCTGTCCCTTAAAGCACAAGGAGCATTTCAATACTGTGACAAAATCTCTAGTCTCTGCATAAGCCTCAGGAGCAATCACTCATTAACATCTTCATATCAAACTTCAACAGGTCAGATGTGCAAAGACATTTTAATCCTTTTAGTGGGACACTTACCTAAAAACACTTCCAGGTATCTCAAGCCTTGAAATACCTTTGCATCTCACAAGGTGACAGAACCAAGTAGAAAGATTCTCAGACCATGACTGAAAAGTGTGATCAGAAGCAAACAAAAATTCCCTTGTAATAGAATCATTCTAACTCACATTGCCAGCTCTTCCAGTTCTATTCGACTTCAAGAACCTCACCAAAATCTTCTGTATCTAGAAGCCCCTATTCTCTGGTTGGGCCACTTGCTAGAAGAAAAAAAATTCACTTTGGAGCTAATGATCCTTCTCATCATAGTTTGAATTCCAAAGGCATTCTGTTGCTAAGGGTACAGCTATGTACTGATAGGGATTTTCATAGGAAGATTTTCAGTCTTCATCTTCAGAGTCAAAGTCTCACCTTTAAGAGCTCTGGGTTGTCCTAGAAGTTTTTTGAATCACTGCTGTGAAAAAGTCATATTCATGGTCTGATAAACAAGCAATCTTTAAAGTGTGAGTTGCAGAGATCCAGTATTGGTGAACAAAAAAAAACCCAGGCTGTTTACTTTCACCTTCTCATTTTCACCCACCAAAAAAAAAAAATGCTACTTCAGGAAAGAAACAGTGGATAACATCATTAAGTTGGGACTTTTTGACACAAGAGGGCATTTCAAACAGAGACTAGTGCACCTGTTGTCTGTAGCTTTCAGCTGAAGGAGCACTGGACTAATTCATGGCTGTTCTCAGTAGATGCAGAGTAGCATTAAGCTAAGAGCATGCAGACTGCTGACAAGATGAATGAACTTGTAAAGGCTCATTTCTGCAAGATCCTGTTGCTGCTTGTTGAACTCTTGGTGTGTTCCCTAGACCTAGTTTCACCTTCATACCAAACACCTCAGGTTTTGCCTCCCTGCAGCAAAAAGGGCACAATGTTTTGGCCATATGTTATTCACTACTTGCATCTGTTACCGAGCCAACTGCAAGTTTTTTCCTTTTTCTTTTTACTGCAGCCTTAAAGCACATCAGTTACTGAAAATATATCATCTTGTAAAAACAGCCACAGAACTAATGAAGTGCTTGTAAGTAACAGGAACTAGGAATTGAATCCAGATGTTCTCTATAACCAATATTTCACTTCTAATACCACTTCAGTTTTCCTTTACATTTCTGTTCTCATCATGATTAAAGCTACAATCCTTTCATCTTTTCCTTAAAGCTACTATGCGCGAGAGAAAAGGCTTCAGGATGAGGCATCCATTTTAACAGCCCAGGGAGAGCTACAGTTAGACTTCACAACATTATAAGCTTACAGCAGCTGTGCCCTATGAGTCCAGAGAGTGAAAGAGTTATGACAAATTATTTGTGTCACCTCAACAAGAACTGAACAGCCCAACATCATCTAGCACTCACCATAAAGCACATTCATGGCATCAACCAAGAAACTCAGCATGGGCTGACAGCTCCAAGGAATAGGATGAAGCAATACACACTTCACCTGCAGCCCTAAAAAGCTGCAGCAAGAGTATAAGTTGAAACTCTCTAGTTTCAGAAACATTCAGGAGTGCCCACACATCATGTGCCTTCTGGAGACTGCAGGTGGAATTAAGATCCTCAGTTCAGGGTCAGAGGTGCAAAAGCTTTCAGGCAGAGAGGGTGTAGACAGCTCACAGGGCTTTCACTAAGCCTGAGAATACTCCACTTTCAGAGCTCCAGTGCCAGCACAGAAACTAAAGTAAACGATCCTCATGCCACCTACCCTTGCCAGTTTTGTGATCTTCGGTGTTAGGCAAGTTACTTGTTCTGTTTGATAAAACTTTATTTGGCACTGAAAGCTTGTGATGCATAAAAAGGCACATGTTCCTCTGAACCACTTCTGATGACACAAACATTCCACAACTGTTTCTAACTCAGAGGGAAACAAACCTGAGTGAAGAGATTCCTTGCTATTTTTTTCCTACAAAACCTGACTGAAAATGGCTAACATAGCATTGCTGTTTCTATTTCTGTCTCTGGTCTATCACACAGTTATGCCTTCTACAGTTGGGAATCTATTTGCTCCACAGCACCAAGCTTCTACAGTTACTTTACACTCCTAAGAGAAACAACCACTGCATCTCCTGAAGTAAGCCAAATTTCCCCAAACCTTGATCATCTAAGAAACTTTGTTGAAACTGCATTTTCAAAACTTCCACATTTAGAAAACTTTCATCATTCAACCGTGAAATGGTTTCCATATCAAGATTCCCCGCTACTGAACTCTGGTGATTCAGTAGAAAGTTTCAGTACAGATTAAACTTTGTTTTTCCCACAATGATTTGATATGAACAGTGAAGAAGAATGAGGAATGGCTTACCAAAAACACTTGTTAAAAAAATTCAGGAATTGATTGTTTTCCATTAAGTCTGCAACTCAAGTAGTTGGGAAGGATGACACAGCCTACACCATGGTGCATTAATAAAGCCAAAGGTAAACTAGAAAAAAAACAACAAAAACACATTCCACCAAGTTGGATTTGACTTTAGCATACCTAGATACCAGGGAGGCATTTTCAACTGCTCAAAATTCAGCTGCTTGTAACAGCTGATCATCAAAATTAAGTACATTCAGTTCATAGTTTAAGTTATTATAGATTAAAATATTAATTTCACAATTTCAAGTGTACATAACATTAATGTAAATAAAAAAAGCAGCTTGCAAGAGCAGTGCAAAAATGGAACTTTAGTCAGAGCTGGGTACACCTTCTCCACTCAGTGGTACAGAGCCAGGATCTATAAACACAGGCATGTGTCACCCCTGTAGCATACACCCAGGTATGACTTCCAGAAGAGGAGACATCCCATTTGTGTTGCTGTTGCAACTGGACTATAGTCATACATTCTATAGCATGGTATAGAATGCTAGGTTGACTGGGTTTCTTCTCATTGCTATTCATGTCAGCTTCTGCACATGTTCTAAACATTTACTGTAATGGTTAATGGAACAGAGTGGGGACACACGTGGTCGAGGTTCCAGGGGGACAACATGCAACCAAGTGGTGACATAGCCCTTAGCTTATTAAAATATGACAAAAGCAACTAGTGAAAGCCCCACACAGGAGAGAAAGGGCCTTCCAAGTTTAAGCACATGCAGAGAACCCTAGGCTAACTCCAGCTGACCTGAATCCAAAACAGGAATCATCAGGCTAGTGTTGGTGCCAGGCTGCAGAAGGAACATATGGGTATCATTTCGCCAATGCCAGAGAAGCAATTTGGCAGACTACCATTACCATACACCATCTGCAGATCATCCATCCCTTCCATTTAAACCACACTGATGCTCATTAAAAGTTTCCCTAGTCCTTGTCATTACAACTAACTAAATACTGCTGCTGACAGTGGTTTGGGCTAAATTAGCTGGCTTTGCCCTATCCAGTCCTCAGTGAGTCCTACCAGCTATGGAGATGGTAATTGCTCCAAGACCAGTAGTAGGGATACTTCATTATTTTTTAACAAATTGGGTTTGAATCATTCAAGAACTATGCCTTTCGATGTGCTTCAGAATAAGGAAGTTGCAGAGTTTTGAATAGCTAATCATCATTTATTCTATTTTTAATATCCCAACTCACATGCCTCTTCTTCCAAAGACACACTATTTTGACCTCCACTGAAACACAATACTCTCAAGGGTCCACTTTACATCTCCTGGCTTAATTAGAATTGTTCCTTATAACAAAAGCATGCATTTTTCTGCCAAAGTTTTTCAAATTATATTCCAGTCACCTCAAATTAAAGTGTACGTTGCAGGCCCAATATTAAAAATATTCCCCCCAACCTTCCTCTCTAGTAAGTTTGCTAATATCAATAAAATAAGAACCATGTGGCACACAGTTCAAAATTACATAGTAAGAAGTCAGAAAGCAAAAGAAATACCAAAACTAAGATCAAAACCCCTAAAAATATCTTAGGAAATGAATGGACAAGTCAAACTGTGCTAGAACAAAATGGTTACTAAGTTAATATAGAAATTACATAACAAATCTCAGCTGCAAAAAAATAGTCTACCTATATCATGACAGTACACCTGAATACCTAATGTTAATTTAATAATCCACATTTTCACATTACTAACTATCTAGTTTAACAAAATCCCTCTGCATTCCTTTGGAAGGCTGGGAACTTGGGATCATAAGATAAGATTTTGTTCAGCAAGAAATCTTATCATTGATCCCTGGGGGATGATTCCATTCTGTAGGTTACCCAGGGGAAACAGCCTGTGAACATCAATAAAAGCTTCCTTAAAACACCTGTGGCCTTTCGATATCCATTGGTTCTTAGACAGGAGCATGGTCATCTTCCTGATGTTCTTATTTCATAGGCTTTTGTACAATTGAGACTTACAGGGCACATTACAAATATCAGTAAGATGAGAAAACTAGAATACCTCTGTGTCTATAATACTCTCAATTGCCTATAAAAATTCATGGTGCAGCTCTAGTAATTAGTTTAAAAAAGTTGTGTTATAACTGTAGATGTTCCAGGAACAGAAGTAGAGAGCCAGGACTGCCAGATGGATTATTTTCCGCAAGTTATTTGTTCAGCATACCATTACAGAAAATACAGACAGAATGGAACACAATAGGACTGTGTAACAATTATTCTAAATCTTTGTATAGTTTAGAAGAAATTACTTCCTTTTTGTAGCTCTACTGAAGCATCCACACGCCTTTATAACAGTTATGGGAACATTTACTTTTTACTTCTCTAGCAAATTCTATCAGACAATTCCCTCCAAAAAAAAAAGTAATAAGAAGATTTGGAATTTTAAAGCTTATTCAATTCTTAGAATGAGAACAAAAAGAAATGTATTTTTCTTTCTAACACTTTAAAAAAAATTCTAGGTACAGTTATTTAAGAGCCTGGCCTTTACCTACTAAGCAAATGAGACAAGACAGTGGTATTTCATGCTGGCATAGCCACATGGTACATCCAAATCTAGCAATAAGAGTTGCATCAAATCCATCAGTCCCCAAAATGAACAGACATTTTTCATTTCCATGCATTGCCTTGTACCCGCAGACATTTCTGGAGACAAAGTTTCACTTCATGTAGAGCACTGGGGTCTTAGAGTCACCACTATATATCATCTAGAATCCTTAAAACATCATAGTCCTAAAATGAAGGAAACCCTTCCTATGAGGGAGATAGACTGAGTGACAGTTTCATTTTATACATACACTCAATATATGAAAGTTCTACCTTACTGTTTCAATGGTTTAACAGCTGTTGTACATGATCATTAAGAAATAAGAGTCTAATCTTTACCACTTATTCATCAATCACCACAAATGCACTATATTAAGTAATACTGCTAGTGACTTAGAATACAATGGTGTCCTCAGCTTGATAAATTATACAGTGGCACTGTTAAACCAGACATAGGAACATGATATTCTATAGCACTGATAAACAGCCAGCTATCATGACCTGGACTCATGCCTCTAGTCTTGCAATACCTCACTGCTGGGTGTAAATCCATTTCCTAGATTGCCACAGCTCTCCGTGAAGGATGACTGAGACAGAAAGCTCACTGGGAGTGTTCAGGCTGCAGACTACACACAAGCCACTTTCAGAGGAACTGAGGCCATGCTCTTACCTGGAGTGTCTTCTAAACAAGATGAACATGGCTCAGTGGTTGCCTCAAAATCTCACATTTCTTATAAATTAGAAAGCAAATATCTTGCTTTAAGGATGTACATGTCTTGGAGTGAGAAAGCATAAAATAACCTTATTTCCACTGAACAGGTCCCTAATTATAATTTCAAAGGGAATTCTACCACAGTAGAACTGAATCCCAGGCAATGTTACTACTGCAAGTCTTTGTATCCCAAGTCAGTGCATACTGACTTTCAGAGCAATTAGGAATACTATTCAGTCCTTTGAGATTCAATAAATCTTCCTAGATTATGAGACAAAGGGGGACACAAAATCACAAAATGAAATAAAATTGATTCTAAAGGTTTATATAAGTAATGTTAAGTTTGATGGCTTCGTAACAGTAGTAATGGAAAACTACTGAGGTGCAGGATTCACAGAAAAAAAAAATAGAGTACAGCTAGAGAACATACTGAGAATTCTTGTATAAGTTACACTGTTGTAGTTTTAGGCCTTTACGACCTCAGTACAAAATGAGTGTAAGAAAAACAGGCTAGAAGAACAGTACCTAATGATAAGGAGCTGGAATGGCAGGGGTGCAGGATGGGCTGCAGTTAAACTAACTGATAAGCAGAAGGGCAGGATGATTGTTATGTCTATTGTGTAAACAAACCAATTAAGCTGGTATAAGCATCTACTGGGTGTGCTTCAAAGGCTGCCAGCAGTGATGAAGATTGTTGGAAGAAGTAAACAACCCTCAGAGACCTCCACCACATTTTTGTACACATGCGGAGAACTTTCTGGAAAATGAGGTAATCCATACGGAGCCTCATGAATATGTATGTATGCCCAGCGGCTATATGAGGATGGCTTGTGTAACAATACGGGGGACACACGTTCCTGAGGAGGAGGTATCCCCTGTGTCTCCAGGCTCCACAATAAAGAATACCTGCTTGTCAACTTAAAACTTCATTGGCAGTCTGTTCCTGGAGTTTTCCCCAAATCAAGTAATTTGGTAGGTATCTAAATTTACCCAGCTTCTTTTCACAGCATATGGAAAGAAAAACACATTTAAAGAGCAATTTGTTCCATTCTAAGTCTTTCTGGTGGTGTCACCTAGCCACCATTAACTATAGAGAACACCTAAAAACATAGCCTAGGCTTTGCCTAAATAAGAGATTTCAACATTTGAAGTTTCTTGATACTTACATTAGTGGTGCGATTTCTTTTAACTAATTTTAGCTACCAGTATGAAAATGAGCCATTTAGTATACACAGGACAATGTGTATAGGAATGGATTTCATTCATATGACTATGCTAGTGGGTGTATTACTAATAAGTCTCCAAATGGGGTGACAGGATGGAGGCCAAACCTCTAAAAAAGTGAAATGCCCTGAATGATCTAAAAATCATGTCTCCAAAGGTTGATGCTACATTGCTTCCCTACAGTTTCCTATTAGCATGCTGCTAATGAAAAATTGCAAGCCCTCTTTTGTTTGGTATCTAATGAGCCTGATCTGTTTCAGTCTGCAGCCTACAGCTCTATATAAATTTATCCCACAACACTGAATGTCAAGTGCCACTCCCATCCCTCCCTGTGTTCCTAAAAACCTAGCCAGCTCATCCTTAGGGAGAAAGGAAAATGCTAACAACCAAAATTACAAATACTTCATTGTCTTATTACAATATGCTTATTTACATAAATGCCCTCTATTCATCTTATTGGCTCAGCCTGGCCAAAACAAAATTTGCATTTAAATAGTATCACTATAATTGACATCAAGTACCTGGACTTATTTTCATACTCTTATTTCCACATGTAAGGGGCAGGGAAAAGCTCTCTCAGAGAACAAAAGTTCAGTATGAGATAATATCTGAAGCAATTTCTCAGATTTTACTTCTTAAGATCTCAGGGGACCCTCCACTTTTCCCTACTTTAAAGTAGGTGCTAGTTAAAGAAAAACAGGCACAACCAGACTTGATCTGATCAAGGGAAGACTGAATTAGCTTACATGACCTTTCAACAAAGAAGAGTTGCTTATAAATGGCATCCCCAAGTAGAAGCACCACAGCCAAAAGCAACAAAAAAAAAAATAGAGAGTATTGGCCATTGGGAAACAGAAACACAGGTCCAAGGTAAAAAGTTCTGTTATCCGAGACTAGAATTTTACTAGAAGTAAGAGTTGTCACTTCAGAACTGAAAAAGGTTGTTGCAGAAAGAGTTACTGGAGTTGCAGAAAGGGGAGCAGTACTTTGGAGGCAAGATAGAAGAGGCAGTCCTATTTGCTTCTGCAGGACAGTAGCCATGGAAAGACAAGTAGAACAAGTGAAGACTAAACTCCACCACATACAATAACTGGAATAGATTCAGGACAGCTTTCTGCTTTCAAGGAACTCAGGAAGAGGCCTCCCCCCCCATACCAGTTTATGGTAGATTAGTAGCCCTATATAGAAGCATTTAAATACATTTTGCAGAAAGGATATCAGTTAGAAATTATCATCTCAAAAGAAAGTCCAAAACAGAGAGAGCTAATGAAAGCTTCATTTCCTGCAGTTCTGGAATACAATACAAATCATTGCTAGATGAAGGAGTACAGTAACAGTTATGGGATAATAGAATCATAGAACAGTTAGGGTTGTAAAGGACCTTAAGATCATCTAGTTCCAACCCCCCGCCATCATGATTATGGTTTTATTTGGGGCTGCTGTTGGCTTTCTCCTATGGTTCTCTTCACTGCATTTTTCAAACACAGAGCCACAGAAGTGCCACTGCCGCACGACAAGCCTTCCCAATGAAGCACTTAAATGAGATGAAGATTTGTTCCTTTCAAGAAGTCAAAAAAGCATAGCAATATTCAAAGGATAAGACCTGGAAGCAGAGTTGTGTGAGTATAGCAGAACTGTTCCAACTAAAGCAGCATTCTTCAAAGCATAGGCTACAAAGCCCCAAATGGCTCACAAAGGACATCTCTCTTCAGAGAGGAGGATGGCAGATCACTTCCCCAGAGCATGAGACCAAACAGCAGGTTCTGGTTATGGGCTACAAGAGTTTCACAAGGAAAGGAAGGGTTCATTACCTCTGCTAACACCTCAAGTCACAACACAGTTCATACATTTCAGAAGTGTTTGGGGTAGGGAGGCAACCTCAGAGTAAACAGAGTATACAGAGCCTTCCACAGATGGGTTAATGCATGTGACCTTTACAAACACCACCACCACCCCGCCCTTTGTCTTAGCTTCAGTGTTGTATGAACACAGGTTTGTTGAGTTAAAGTGGAGTCAAAGTGGTCTGATTGCTCAAATACTTCGTGGTTCAACAATAGAAAAGGGCTCCATTATGTTTAAATAAATTCAGCTCACACCTTGCAATAGCAGCATCTGGTGTGTTTGATTTTTTTCTTTCCTAATGTCATGGGCTCAACACCAGCAGTCATTTTTCTCCCTCTTGGTAGCTGGTGCAGCACTGTGTTTTTGATTTTGGGCATGGGAACAGCACTGATAGCATCAGTGTTTTCAGTTACTGCTTGGTAATGCTTTGGTTTTACCAAGGACTTTCTGAATCTCATTCTCTGCCAGGGAGGAGGGGAAGCTGGGAGGAAGCAGAGGCAGGACACCTGACCCAGACTGACCAAAGAGGTATTCCATGCCACAGCACCTCATGTTCAGGATGTAAAACTGGAGGGCAGAGACCCGGAAGGGTGGAGGTGCACTGGCTGGGTCACGCTTGGTATCAGGTGGTGAGCAGTTGTATTCTCTTTCCTTGTATTTATCTTGCATTATTATTAGTGGTGGCAGTAGTGGTTTGTGTTATACCTTAGTTACTAAACTGTTCTTATCTCAACCTGTGGGAGTTGCATTCTTTTGATTTTCCTCCCCATCCCCCTGGGAGATAAGGGGAAGAAAGAGGGGGAAGTGAGAGAGCGACTGCGTGAGGGGCTTAAACCACAACACCTAATAATTCAGAGAGAGGGTTTTTTGAAAAAAGGGAGGAAAATGCATTTTGCAATACACTTTAAGCAATATTTAATGAAAATCAAGTTCAGGCAAATAAAATACTTGCAAGGCTTAGACCTCAGATTAGCATCTTTCCAACCTTGTCTAATCCTCACATATCCCAACAGCATCCTTTTCTTCCAGCTCAATAGGAGCTACTGCAACTAAGGTATTAGACATCCCAACCTGTATTTGCCATTTAGGAGTTGCTCTCTCAGCCAAGTTCACCTTTCTGTCCCAACACACCTGCTGTGATAAAGACCTTGTAAAAGGCTTCATTTACACAGATTTTCACTCCTACCAGTGAAATCAGCTGTACAGGTAAAACAGTTTCAGGGTGTCAGTTTAAGAAACTGACTGCACTTCACTGGGAAGCAGAGCACCAGAAAGCTATTCAAAGAATCCTGCATAACTCTGCTCCAGTAAGAGTTAAAACATCCTGGTTTGGTCCTGTTATTGTTGTTGAGCAATAAACAGCTCCAGGATGCTAATTCTGGACACCAAAATTCAACTCTCTCTAAATATTACCTGGAATCTGCCTCTAGTTCAGTGGAGATAAAGGAACTGTCAAACCCCAGCATAAAATTATCTTTATCAAGGACAATGTAATGCTCCAATTACTTATTTACACAGCAGGGCAAGTCCTTTATTCCCAAACCAGAGACTTATTGTGCTAAACAGCAAAGATTCCATTTCAGCACCAAGTTGCTGTCCAGATCCCCTTACAGGTATCTTGTCACAATCATTGCAGCATGCATAATTTCACAACAAGAAACAAGTGACACAGGCAACACCTTATCCACACAAACATGCTTTAAAAAGAATGCAGCTTTTTTTTTTTGTTTGGTGGTTTTGGTTTGGGGTTTTTGTTTTTCTTTAAAAAAATTGACTTCTGATGGGTTTAGCACCCGTGAACAGAAAAGTTATCCAGATTGATGAGTTTTACAGACAGAAAGCTACAGGAATGCAACTATTTGGTATTGCCTGAAATGTTCTGAGAACACAGGTTTCTACACAAAGGCACCCTTATCCTTTGAATTGTACTCAGTAAAGATGTTTTCAGCTTACTTCCAACCCCTCCATAGACAATTAAAATGAACACAGAATTAATCACAAGCCTTTTCATCCAAATCAAGCTCATTTCACGGATTTCAGACTGTCACTACCAAATAAGCTCAAAAACATTCAAGCAGAAGACATTGATCTCAAGAGGACACTACAGTAATGCAGGCACAGGTCTCAGTTGTACAGTTTTGCTTGAACCTTTGTCTGCTTTAAGTGTACTCTGATCTGGAAGCTTGGCACAGTCTTCTCTGGAGCCTCAAGCCTGTATTTTTTTTGTGCTGTCGACCTCCAGTTACCTTCATTCAAGGCCTTGATCCTACAAGACATTGCTCACACCTGTGAAGATCAAGTGGGTTGAATACAGGTTTTCAGGGCCATGCCCTCACCTCTAAAGCACGCTATACAAGAACTCATGAGACTACACCTACCACTGCATGAACCGCATCCCAGAAAGTCTCAAAACATGAGTAAAACCCTGTGCATTTTACCACCTGATGTTTTAGTATTAACACAAGCCTGCTGTCTAAAAGCCCACAGCTTGGATCTTAGCATTGGTTGGGAGTTGGACTTATATTGGCTTACTTGCTTTCCTAGACTCACATGTCCTTTTGATATTTACACTGTTGCTCAAACCTTTAGGCAAAAGATGGACTTCAGCTGAAGTGCCTGTGTTTCAGAAGATCACCAGTTCTGTCTGTAGGCTTTGGGAATTGTGTACACATGTCAGGGAGATGGAAATGCCTCAAGTCCAGAGGACCCTGCAAGTTATGCAATTGCATTCTACAAACCTCAGATATGCTCAAAATACACCTGGACATAACCAAACACATACAAGTCTTGATTTGTTAATGTGATTTTTTTTTTCAGATTCTTACCTCTTTAGAATCTGGCACATAGACATCAGGTCAAGAATTTGCAGTACACCATGCAAAATAATTTTAAAAGGATCCTTTCAATGATATTCGGCCAATTAATCTCATTCCTCATAAAGAAATAGCACAGAAGACTCCAGTAACAGTAACTTTGTCTCATTTCAGTGCCATATAAGAAATGTTAGTGATAAAACATTTAACTAAAATTTTAAGTTCACTAGAGAAAGTGCCAACATATCACTTTGCTTCTGCATGAGTGTCTACTGCAGTTTCAGTGTCAACTTTACCAGGAATGTAAGTCAAAACTGTGCTAATTCCATATCATCTTTGTTTGAAAACAGCTTCAGTAAATGCTTTAGGGCCTTCTATTAGTAGCCTTATTTGTCAGACACTCTATATCTTGGTTATCTAGTCACTTAAATTGACACAATTTCTACCAAATTCAGAAAGGCCACTTACAACTCTCCATTGCCTACAAACCTCAGTCAGCCCAATAACCTCGTAAAACTTGAAAATGAACATTCTCCTTTCCTTTACCAGATTAGGGTTTTTACACATCTTTTACAAAACCTTTGATATCTTCCAGCTAAGCTATTAACGGGTACAGAAAAACTGCCTTGTTTCCCTGAGTTATCACAGGCCCATGTACTTGTCAGCTCTGACAAATAAGGCAGTGATTATTTTTTTCCTGCTGAAATATGGAATCCAGGTATAGCTTGAATTGTTGCTTTTTGAAGTCAATTCCCCATTTTCATGCTAGTCAGAACAAAACGATCCACTAACACACACAACTATTCCAGGTTACAGGTAGTAGAGTGCTCAAGTTTCAGTGCTATAAATGTGCATAGCAATACCTTCCCTCACACGGACTGAAAGTCAACATATATATTTTTTAAAAGTTGATGATTTTCACCTCTTCCAGTAGAGGAGTCACATTCTCTACAGACTGATGTCTCAGGTCATTTGAAGACCTCTACATGACACCATTATTAGCTGCTTTAGAAAATAATATTTAAATAAACCTTAGTTGGTCTGTTCTTCAGCCATATACCAAACAATAAACTTCAGATTTTTCTTCACAACCCAGTTAAATCAGGTGATAGACATTTGACTAAGCAGTCAGCTTTCTCATGTGCAAAAATGCCTACACTCCAGTTCAATGTGTCAAATATTCCACTTCCTGTGTCTCCTTATTTGAGATTAAGCCAAGCAGTAAACCTATAACAGACATAAACCTGGTGGCCAAGGCACTTTCCTGTGACCTAGTTTTTCTCCTGCACATCCTGCTCTGCATACAATGTGACTCCTTGCTCCTTTTCATGCTGGAAGAGCCTCAAGAACTTCCAGTCAAATATGATTTAAGACCTCTATCCTGATGACAGCAGGATGCTACTGCTAGTACCAGCTGTTTATGCTCATCTCTGAGGTACATAAATTTCAACTTGATGAAGAACAAACTCAGCACCAACTCTTTAAGAAATAAAATAGCTTTGGTGTGCTACAAATACTGACAGTCTATATAAGAGCTTATCTGGTTGAGCTCAAGCTCTCTTGCTTCACTTACACAGCTACGATAATTGTGTACAGAATAGCTTTGAATATCCACAGCTGATGATTAAATCACTAGCAGTATTTCACAGCGCTTTAATGCACTCATTTTCTCCTTCTCCCTTTTTTTTTTTAAAGGGTTCTTATTGTCTAAAGGATACGTTTAGTCCCCGGGGAATAGTAGACTCTTAGTGTTACTTAGCTTTATTTGCTAGTCATCCTGTCCTTTCCCTTCACCTTGCATGTCACCATTGATTACCATATTTTCTATATTCTACCAAGTAGTATCTCTGGTTTTTACCCTTCCAGTCCTTTTTTTTTTTTTTACTCTCCCAGACTGTATTTGTCAACACCAACACACGGTAGTCCCCAGACTAAGCTACAGAGCAGAAAATACTTCTGTTCTTATTTACACAGTGGCTGTACATACAACCCGGTAGTAGAATTTGGTTGTGGTGCAAAGGAGTACTGAATTTGAGACTAAAACCCTTCCACCTTGGGTTGAGCTACTGCTACCAGTGACAAGCAAGAGCATGAACATGATTGCAGATAATAGCATTTAAAAGTGTAGCACTCAAAAGGGAAAGCTCTGGAAAGCACAACTCCTGCATTTAACTCAAAGGTCACTTGAAATTGAACTGGTAGAATGTTAAAATGGACTACTGCTGAAAGTTACAATGACTTTCTGTCATTGCTAGGAGTGCAACCATCTGGAAGAATGTTTCCTAAGCACCTACACCCTGACCAGGTTACGCTCTTACAGTCCCATTAGTAACAATTTGACAGAAAATGTCCTGAAGTTACATGATTACTACTGCTAGAAAAATTCATAGCAAGATTTTAGTATAAAAGTTCAATTTTGTGATTGCTAGTTAAGCCTCCTGATCTACCAAGCACAATTAGGCTTTGCAAGACTGGTTTTATAAAACTTTTAAGCCTGAGGGTAACCCCTGGTATTCCAGGTTCATATTGCCTTCTCTATACAGGCTTTATAGTTTCTTATATTCCTTGTAATACACTTTTAGAAGCAGCAAAAAACACATTCAGACAAAGCATATTGATCTTTTCCAGCTCACTTTTCAAGTTTGGAGCATAGTTTCTGTAGTTTGCAAGACTGCCATCAACTTATGCCTCAGAGCTGGACTATCTCCAATTTGAAGCTTTTGAAAAGCCCAACTAAATTCCTCATTTTTCTAAGTTATTTGACACAAGCAATCTGTTCTCTATACTGAAACGCTGTTAGGAAGGTTAAGGAGTAGAACGCAATTATTGTAGCTCTGTATGTGAAGCAAGAGAGCCTGAGCTCAACCTGATAAGCTCTTATATATAGACTGGCAATCAGTATTTGTAGTATATCAAAAGGATGAGCAACTGCTTACAGGAAGATACTTGTAGCGTGGGAAGAGTGAATAGAAAATATACCTAATCTGTTTGTATACTAGAAGGTGTGCTCCTTGCTGGTATCTCTTTGTCAATAACTTCTTTATCTGTTTGAGACATTTCCCCCACTAATTCACAAGAGAACCTTTTGAAGGAAGATTATTTAAATCAGACAAATTACAAAACCTACTCCATCAGCACTGCCTAATTGTTTCAAATAGTTTATTATAGGCAGATGAAGTACATCTGCCTGTTAGATAAACAGCAATTTCTTAGTTAGCAGTTTGCAAAGTAAACAATTTTTCCCTAAACAAAACTATTATTCTTATTTTGGAGTTATTACATATTACTGAGGTGCTTAGAGGCAATTTGGTTCTCATAATGTGCCATTGTCTCTACACATATGTGCATACACCTGAAGAAAAACAATCCTTCCCCTGGAAAGCCATGAGAGAAAGGAAAGCCTCATCATGCTCTATATACAGATGGGGAAGTCATCTAGATGAAATTCAGTGACTGACACTATACCTGCACTACAGCTGAAGCACACCAGCAAGCCAGCTCTGAACATACACCATGCATGGTAGCTGTGGAAGCACAACATTCACTGCAGAATGACTGCCATGCTGCTGCAGCTGCATGATCAAAACATTTCAATGAAGCACTTTAAGACCAGTTCACACCTATTCCATCTACAATAGAACTTCTGGACTCTGTGGTCAGGGACAGCTTTAACCAAGAGTATATGAGAATTCACTAGCAGAGCTCAGTATTCAACCCAGCACTCCTAGATTGCAGCCCAGGATGCTTTAACCCGGCATCTGTTTCTTCATGCTGTTGTTTCAGCACAAGCTTGAACACCCGGAATAGACAGCTCAGTCATTTGTTCTAGACCACTACTTCTATTTTTGCCTTTTGTTTTGTCACCGCTGCAAGACTCCATGAGGGACTCAGTAGGCATCCAGAAGTACTGCTTAATTACTTGCCTTTAGCAGAACAAGCTGCTCCCCTGATCAGAGGCAAGAGCTCTAGAAGTCACAGAAGTTGTTCCTTTCTGACATTTTAGCTGAAATTTGTAGAACACTGACATCATCCCAGTCAGCTGCAGAAGTGAGCTGTGCTGGCAAACCCAGTGACAGCTTCAGAGGCTCAGGAGAGTTCACAGGATGAATATGAAGAACCATTTTCTATTCCGTTTTTCCTAATTTCTACTACAGATCTCATCTCTCATGACACTCCTTGCTGATATAGATCAATGTAGAAAGAGCAGAGCTTGAAGCTACAAGATCATCTCAAATAGCTACCTGAGAGCAGGAAAACTGCTCAGCTATTTCTCCCTTTTGTTTAAAAGAGGCAACCGAAAGAATCTGTATGCAGTCCTGAACTCCAGCCTGCAAATGAAATTTCAGGCAAAGCCAAGACTAGAAGGTTGGACAGACTTGGTGCAACTGCCAGCCTGCAGCGCCAATTTTTGCCTTAGAATGCACTAGAGGAGGCAGCAATATTCAACATTGCAAAACCCTACAAAGAATATTTAGAATTACACACTAGAGCTGAGTTCTTGATCCCACAGAGACCCGGTTCTGTCCACACATGTTTTCTGTTCAGATCTAAGAGGCAGAACTGTGTCCTTCAAACAAGACAGTAGTGCATGTGAAACAAGAGACAATACAACCTACTTAAGTGACTACATCTCATTGTACAGTTTGTTCCTTGCTTGTCCTCAGCAGCCTGATTCATGGAGCTATTTGTCAGCCTACTTACCTGGGCCTTCATGCAGCAAGATAAAGCACATGGATTATCACTGTTTGAAAGCCAAGTACAATGTAAGCAATGGACCGCATCTGTACTTAATTTTAGACTTTTTGTGAAATCAAGGCTAGATAAGCCACCCATGAAACACACACAACCCCAACTAAACACCTGCATGCTCTCTCACATTTCTCTGCTCATTCTCTACGCATCAAATTCATCAAGATAAATACTTTTTCCACAGTAAAACCCAGTCCTTGACTGCATACTGTTCCTGACACTCCCAGCCTGAAGCACATGGTGAAGGCATTATTCTCTGCCTGTTTTTCTTCCCTGGTGTTTGTGGCAGGAGGGAGCAATTAACTTTAGCAGCCAGAGAAGCCAGAATAATTCTTCCGTCAGTCAGGGAAAGCTTGGCATTATGTTTTCCCACCTCTCTTGTTAGGAAACCCTGAAGCCTTAGGGAAGTCATTATTGATGGACCAGAATAAGTTTGTAAATCTGTTGTACCACATATTACCTAGACAACTTCTTTTCTCAGGGTCTGACTTGCATAGTCCATCAAAGAAATTGGGGTAGTGTGAGGAGGGTCTGGAGGGAGAAAAAAGCCCTTTCTGCCTCCTTCTTAAACCATAAATAATGGCAGAGAACAAGAGACATCCATTTTCTGAATAGAATCCAGTCTCCAGAGGCTTACTATCTCCTCATTTTCCCTACCTCACCATACACTTCATACTAGCAAACTGCAGTTTCTTCAAAGAGCAAAAGGAAAACGACAAAAAAACCAAAACCCAAACAAAAACCCTTTGAGATCTATACATTGGAGTGAAGCAGCAAAAAAAACCACCTTGTTTTGATAATGTTTGATTAACAAGATGGGGTTTTTTAAAGCTCACTTCAAGCTTAATAATAAATTTGGCCACAACGTTAGTGACAAAGTTTCAAATCTGACTGTTATTTTGCAAAATAAACCCAAACCACCCAAAACTTTGTTTTGTTTCGCTTTTTAAGAAAGCTTCCTTTCTGCCAGTTCGTGAGGGGTTTGGCAATTCAAGAGACTTACATTTCCCACGTAAAAATAAATAAATCTGATTTTTACCTATGTGTGTGGCTGTCAATAGAGAAGGCAGGCCAGGGTTTATATGGGAGATAACACTACAGTTTCCTTCCCATAGTTTATTGTGAAGGAATGGCAGCTAGTGGGCCCCAGAAATCTCGTGTGCAGGGCAGTGGATATCCCACAAGAGGAAGGGCAACACTCCATGCAGCTCAGGGAGTGAGAGGAATAAACAAACTGCTGTTTTGTCTGGTTCCCTAAGGCAGGTATAACTTATTATTTGACATTTACACTATGATAAAAGGAAGTTTCATTCCTTAGATACCGCCCTTCATTTTTCTGTATTCTCTTTTGTTTCAGTACTGAAGATGGGCTCAACACTTCAACTTTTGCTGAGTCATTTGACTTCTCCTTGTTTCTTGCTAAGGAATTTTCTCCTCACTCAAGACAAATGCAAGCCTCTCTTCTCATGTAGTCCCACTTTCAAGGGGGCAAGGAAGAGGAGAAAAGGGGGAGACAGGAAAGAAGAGATGCTTGCATAAGTTATCTCTAAGGAAATCAATGAGCAAGTCCTCATCTCCTCTCCAATCACATTTTGTTCTATCCCAAGTGTTTCACTTGAACCAGAACTAAGAAGTAACAACAAAAACTCCCAATGTTAAAGCAAGTCCTGCAGCAGTATTTTTGCTGTGGTATCAGGTGGCAAAAGTTCATAGGCTCCCACAGCCATCCCTATAACTCCAGAAGCAGCTACAATCTCCCTTTCCAATTTATTCCTTACCACTTAAAGCCTAAGGCCTCTATTCAAATTTTGCACTCTAGATTTACACACAGAGAAAATCCCACCAACTCCAGAGGCAGTTGCTTCATTAGAATCTGGGGGAAAACCACCATGTCAAGAGTTGACAACTGATTAGTCCTTTCCCAGTCTAAAGAAATGAAGAAGTTTTCTGACTAAACTAAGTTACTACATAAAATAGAGAGGGAAGTCAGCTAAGTGGAAAAAGTGGTTTCAATAGGAAAGATAATTAAAAGAGATAGTGCATCATCCTGATGTCAAAACATTAGGCAAGGGACGAAGAGGGTGAATTTTCTTGACATAAGAGCCTCTCCAAATTGTTATCATGGAAATTTTGGGAAAATGTATGCACATTTTCTCAGCTTGGCTCACACCTTGGTGGGTCTGAAGGGAACCGCAGTATGTACCACAAGACATAACTGGAAACATTGCCAAGATAGCGAAAAATAAAAGCAAGAAGCACACATGCTAGAAAGTTTTTGGTTTGCAAAACAAGCCACAAGATGTAACTCAGTCAACAGTAACAAACTATAGCTGCATTCTCAGACAACCCAGGTGAAAGATTCCCCCTGCGTTCTCTACCATGCTTTTCCCCAGGTCATATATCCTTCACTGCTTAGAAGAAATAACATTAGCTAATGAAGCATGCAAGCTCATATATAACATTAGCTGTTTCCCAGTGGAAGGCACAAGAGCTCCTGAGAAACCGCTGTAAGAAGTGTTAGTGAAACAGAGGGCACAGTTTGAAGCCTTTAGATCTTGGATCCTGCATCTGGCTTTCCAACTCATTTAATTTAAAAAAAAAAAGTTATACCAGAACCTGGCTGTCAGCACTAGGTGATTTATTCAGTTCAGCATAAAGCTTCTGGGCCAGAAAGCTCTACTCTGGTTGAATCCATAGCAGATCTGAATTCAGTTCCTACACCAGTGAGAGCACTGTGCAGACCTAAGGGATTTCTTTTCTCCAGCCTTCTGCTTATAGGCTAGGGTAATACTCTTATTTCCCCACAGGAAATACCACATGCAAATGTTGTACACTGACCTGAATTTCCTCTGGAATAGGCATCAAAACCAAATTAACCCACCTTATAGCATATCTGTCAGAAGCCCAGGCAGCACTCTGGTGCCCTAAGCCACAATCTCAGCTGTGATTTTAATGTTGGTGGTCATGAGATGGCAAGACCTTCCCTGCACTGTCATCTCTTGCTTTCCCTTAGCAGGCAGGAAAAAGGAGAAATAAGGACAGGGACCAATTCCAGGAGAAGGGGACACTCTCTGGGACACAGTGCCTCACAAGTCCACCCATACTGCAGAGAGATAATCCTCAGGACCTGGCTACAGCTGCCAAAGATGACTTCTGTCACATAATCTACAAAAGTCCCTACAAAATTCTTCAGTAAACGCTTACTTCATATTTACACCAATGTAGGTGCAGCAAGGGGACCAAAATTTAGGACTCGACCAGTTTCTACCTTTATGTACTACAAGAAACACAGCCACAAGACTGCTCTTGCCCACTAGTCTTGAGGCTTTTCAATGTGCAAGGCAACAGAGGTAAGTTAGATCCTCTGCAATAGCAACTAATGAACTGATCAGTTGTACAACTATTTACTGCTATTGAAAAAAGGATTGTCACTATGGCAACAGCAGCATTTACCAGGTTTGATTTCTCCAAGACACAGAATATCTCCTGGGGAGTGCACACAGTGGACCAACAAGCTATCAGAGATTTTCACAGGGTCTCCTAGGAAATATTTCTCCTTGTTTTCCGTTACAGAAAGTTCTGCTGCATGACAGTCATTGTTTTGATTGACTTCATGAACCCCCCCTCCATGACTCCTCAAATAGAGGGAGGGGCAGAGAAAGTTGGAACTAGATTATCTTGAGATGTTTTCCAACCCTAGCCATTCCATAAAGCTAGTAGAGAAATCTTTACTGTCTAGAGTAATAAGGCCATAACACAACTTGTGGCACTAAGTCCCAAGTGAGAACAGTTTGTGCCACTCTTCAAGGCTCAGCTCCATTGTTCCAATTTCAACTCTGCTTCCTTCCAGCTCACATCACCCTTCAGGGCTCAGGATACCAGCCCAAGGCACTGCACACTTCTAAGAGCTGAAACTCTTGCTTTTGCCAAAAATCGAAGCTCCATTTCATTCTGCAACACCAGAGAAATCTCTTCCAATGCAACAGTCGGGCCAAAACACGTAGCTGAGTCAAAATAAACGCAAATGTTTTTTATGCAGAAATACATTTTTTACATGACAAATGATGCAGACTGATGGGAGAGGGCCTGCAAGAAAAGCAATTCTGTTCCTATCTGCATGTTCCCATCTCCTCCTTGTGCTGAACATAACATAGGGAGCTTGTGGATGCAAAGCTGACCATATTAAGTTTACTGACCAGACAAATCAAATCCCAAAAACCTAGTTATTAGATCAGCTTGCTGTCTGAACCTCCCGAAGGACACATTTGTTTCTAATGCATGGGATTGGAAGATAGCAGGGGAGCAACCCAGTTATATTGAATAAAGTCTAACAAAGTCACATTCTGATGCCTACCCACAGGCATCTGCAGTTATAGATATACCTTAGGTCGCTGACATTGTTTGAAACTCACACTGACCAGTAATGATAACCCTGAGACATTTCGCCATATTACAGCTGCAGCAACTTTGAGCACAGAATCACTAACTTTGAAACTATGCTCTGGAGTAGTTCAGTACCAAAAGTCTATAGCTATTCCTGCAAAACAGGCAGACACTTCCTATGTGCAGAAAGCCAGTTGACATCATGGGAGCCAGGAAGAACTTCAATATTTATTTCTAAAAGGTACTTAAACAGAGTTTCTATTTTAGCATTATGACATTAAGTCACTTCGTCACAAACAGATAAACGTATGCAGCCACACCTCCTATATGTTTGCCTACAAGTCTCCCATTTGAAGCCCACAGGAACTTGGTTACATGTCTCTTAAGAAAACTGACTATTTTTCAAGAGTACTAGGAAATAAGAATAGCCTAGTTCTTCCCAGGATACTTGGGATCAACAGATTTGAAAGCAGTCAATAGTAAACTGAAGAGAGCAGAGATTTAGACTTCATCCCCTCCAACTCTGCTCCAATAACAATTTTACTGAGGATGGAGAACAGAAGAAACATATTCCTGATTAAATAAGGAAAAACAGAGTCACTTCTGTTCCTTAAAATCATGCCTTTAAATTTCTTTAATTTTTTAACTTTTCCCAGAACCCCAACAATAGTTCAAGTATGGCAGCAGGGAGAGCTCTGTGCTTGCTGTGAATGTTATACCACTAAGACCAAACCAGACATTAAGATCTCTGGAGCGCTAACATAAGCATGATTCTTCTTATGCCTTCTGAAGGAACACCTGCTTGCCCAATTTGCCTGCCTCATAGGGTAATATCAAAGCATGCTGTAGACTCTTCTTGCAACTTGCTGTTGTTTCCACAGAGAGGGAAAGAAGGGAGAGCTCCAGGGTTCCCTTCTCCCTTTGGACCATTAACCCAGCCCTGTCAGGGTTTGGGCAGGAACCCAGCAGCAGCCCCTTTTCAGCTAAAGGGGGCAGGTGGGCACTTGGGTGGCCAAAGGTATCAAACCAGAGCAGCTAGACGCCTTGGAGGCAGGAAAGGAAACACACAGTATATCTGGAGGACCACAGGCTATTTGGAAAGTGCAAAGTAGAAACCACCGGGTTGCAGGACACAGGAAGAAGAATGTCTGCAGCAGCAGAGCCATATGCAGGTTCTTCAATATGCCAAGAGATAAGTGCTAATCATCAGAGATACAGGCAAATCCTTAAGAGTGAGGTATAGATGTCTCAGAGTACAGGGAAATGAAGGTATTTCAAAGTCATGATGCTAGAGGCTAGACACTAGTGGCCTAGACTCACATCATTTGGGCTGACATACTGCATAGTGGGGATATGAATCCAAGGTACAATTTCAAAAGTTAGCAACACTGCTCTGAAAGCATTTCTTATATCACAAAAGATGAGACTATTCCATCCTCCAGGACACTGTAACACTATATGGCACTGATCTGACATGAGAACATTTTGTCAATTCATGTCTCTTCTTGTTCTTTAAAATGAGAATTCTGCTGCACCATACCTGACTCAATTTTTTCCCCAACACATTTTTCTCTCTTTAAACCTGAGATGTCTTAATTGAAAAGTACCTCACCATCAGTATCACTTCTGGGTTTTTTTATAAGCCTTTCTGTGCAAGTGTGTCAGTCCCCATTTGTCTCCTGCTGGGATAAGTGGATGTGCCTTCCCAAATTGGCCCCAAGGCCTAGTCACAACCCTGCTTCTCTTCCTGCTTCTGACAGCTCCAGTTAAAAAGTGGTTTCATTTTAAGAAAATGAAAAATACCTGGAAAGAGAACCAGCCTCTCTGATGTCTGCTCTACAGACTCCCATGGTCTTCTGTGCTACACAGAAGCACTCCTGCTCCAGTTTACTCAATAACCACATTAGCAAGCATCTACCTCTGCTAGTCAATTCTTGGAAGCAGGATAAATAGCCTCAGGACTTGTATGCTCTGCCTAGCTTCCAACTTTGCAGTCATGACAGGATGGGGAAAAAATGTTCAGTTTTGTTTGGGATTTGGTTGGGTTTTTTTTTTTTATAAATTCAATTAATTCAGCCAAACAAGCCAAGGGATGATGAGGTTTAGGAAGCAAAGTATTGTTACTTGGGCAAGAGATCGTTGAAGTTGCCATGTTTCCTCTAGAAATTATGTAAAGAGACATTCACTGGGTAATGTAAATATAAAAAGATAGAAACCATTCCCAGCTCATTCCCAGGTTGTTTGGCCTGAACAACAGTACATGAGAGTACTCAAAGGTGTATCATTACCCTTCCCTAAGCACTTAGGCCTCTGCTGCAGCCAGAGTACAGCACTAGAGGAACCCTTAATAAGAACATTATTAATCAGGCCCTGGCACAATGCATCTGAAGCTACTCAGTGAAGTTAACTTGAACTTATTCACCTGAAATGCCCTGGAACATCAGCAAACCTGGTGTCACTTCACCAGCCAAGATTAGTGATGAGCTTACAGAAGTTGATGCTCCAACATAAATCTTCTAATAAAATTTTTTATTTTAAGAGCCTAGTGGCCCCATGTCTGGGGAATTTAAGTGAAGCCCCATGAATCTCCCTTCCATATGACTAATAACCTCTTTAGACCCAAGGTTGCTGGGCTACATGGGTAAAGGCCCATCAGAGCCAACCAAAAGAAGCCTGGTAGCCTCATCATAAGAGCTGGAGCACATCGAGAAGCACACAGTTTCTCCAAAAACAAAGGAAATAGTTTAGCTGATGTCCTTGGGTGAAATCCACAAGGATGAGCTACGCAAAGAAGCTTCTCCTTAAAAGTCCTGCAAGCTGATGGGGGTTGTTGTCTCAAAGGGGATAGGACTTTGGGGTTAGGACTTTAGGAGGCTAGGTGAACTGCATTTTGAGGTTATGGAAGTATTATGAAGTCTTCAGGTGAAGAGCTCTGGAGTCTCCCCAGGAGAAAGAATACAAGTGAGCGACTTGTGAGAAAAGCTTCAGAAAGGAATTGGCATCTTATTAGACATCATCGGAAACAACCTCAGGTTGCTCAGGGATCAGGAGAGCTTGTTCTAATTCTTTTCAGTAGGAAAATTCTAGCAGAAAATACAGCCTGATTTTTTAACTGGAAAAATAGTCAAAGTGGAAAGAGTAAATAAAATAATTGTCACAGCCTGACTGAAACCACTGGAGATATGAAAACACTTGTTTTATAGAAACACCATTACACACTTCGATCTAGGTTTGCAGAGTTATTTACCCCAAATCCCTTCTTTACATGCAATCAAATAATTAATTCTCAGTACTCAATGCACAATACAAGTGCCTTACAGCTTTCTGTGTGCATAATTAAAATTTTTTATAGACAAAAGTGACAACTGTGTATAAATTCAATGTTGCAGCGTTAAGTTTAATATCAGCAGGCAGGAAAGTAATTAGTTAATGGGCATGCAGAGCTTTTCTTAAAGGGCAAAAGCATTAATTACTATTTCTTCTATTTTAAATGGCTCTAATAGACAGATTCCTCCCCAAGTATAGCTAAAGATTTCAGTTTAGGTGTTGTTTTATACAATCAAAATTCAAGCTCAAAATTAGCCATCAACCAAGGAACTGGTAATGGTTATTATTCCTAGTGGGTTTAGGGTTCTCCCCTGCCGCCCTTGGGGAGTAAATCCAATACTCTTGAGGAGTACCTTACAAAAGGCATTACTAATTCCTGTGCTGCAATTATCAGCAAATGCACCAATTTACCTAATTCAGTGGCTATTTCCAAAGCAGGTCTCCTTACAGTGTCCCTGAGCATCCCATGAGCTTTCATTCACACTGTTTCACGAACACTACATGATTATTTTTTCCCCCCTTTTAGCAATTTACAGGATTGACAAAGTTCAGAGGAAGCTAAAACATTAGCTTCAGGCAGAGACAGAGCACAAAGATCAGCATCAAAGCTTCAGACAGGTCATGGACTAACAATAGAGGAGTTGTGCTCTATCCAATTTCAGCTCTGTGGAGTCTATCCACTCTTTCATCCAGGCAGTATGTGCTTAGCAAAAACCATTTTTTGTATAGGAAACCTTCATAAAAGCCACACATGTATCAGAAATTATATGGCGAATTCTACTGTTCTATGGTAACAATTCAGGGCCAACAAGAAACAACAGTGGTCTTTCCAGATAGACACAAACAGGAAGCCCTCCCACAAGAGATAATGGCTTCACATCACTTTAGGCAAAACCAGAGCTGCTGGCATTATCATTTTGGAGTTACTCTGAACTACGTTGTGTCTATCTATCCTGTTCTCTAGCATCCCCAGCAACCAGCAGCTCCACACACTAAGCCTCAGCGGCATTAATCAGTAGCAGGTCTGTGCTTGTCACCCTACACCATATCTTATAGCTAACACAGCCAAAGCCTCCAAGCTCTGAAGCTTCCACAACACAGGTCCAAGCCCACCAAACAGGAGCACTAATGATATAAAGACCACACACGGCATGAGCTGGTGCCCAAAGACTCTGATATCCCAAAGACAGAGCTCTCTCCATCATTCCTCTGTCCCCTGCCCTTTGCTAAGGCCACTGTTACTGCAAGGCAGTTCTTAAAGAGGAGCCTCCAAGATACAGCTCATTGCTTGGCAAGGGGTGGTGTATTTGGGAATAGCCCAGGTGATCCCTACTAGGGAATGTAAGCTCCCACTCTGTCCCCAGCTGTTTTACAATATGGTGATGCCCTTTTCCAGAGCTATTGGAAGCATTGTTTTTACTCCATGCAGCTACAGCACGCTGCAGCATTCAAAGGGAGAATGTATAACTGTAGTACTGGTTATTCAGCTGCCAGGAAAAAAAGAACTATTCCCACTAGCAGAGCAAGAAAGGAGTTGTTCAAGACAAGCACTTACTATCCACATTTCATATCACCACCAGCCTTCCTTGTACATATATGCAAATTGAAATCTTTTTCTCCTTCAGAGGCAATTAAGTATTCCCTGCATCATTTCCTATGCAAGAGACTACTAAGGTGTATAAACTACTGATTCATACCTGCTAAAGACTTCACCATTGTCACCTAATTATTGTTGGTACTAATTAAAACACTGTATGCAGATAGAGCCAACACTGTGACACTAGATCAAAGGCATCTAAGCACTTCTTCATATTGCTAAAATACACAGGCATGTTTTTCAGCACCAGAACATTTCCTTTCTAATTTAGAAGTGAATTAGGCATCACTGCAAGTTTGTGACTCAAAGATAACTGAAAGACTTTTCCTGGCTTCTTGTATTTTCAATTTGAGAATGCTGCAAGAGGTTTAATAGTAGCTGTAATTCTCTGTGCTGCACCAGAAGTCCCCAAGGGGCCAGCCACAATGCCAGTTTCTCAGAAGTAAACCATTGCACTCGCTTGCTATAAAGATCAGGGTGTAGAATAAATGTGAAATACAACGTAATTAAGAACTCTTTCAACCAAGAGCTGTTTCCTTTGGGACTTTATTCAGAAAGTCTGAGTGCTTTGATGAAAGCCAATGAAGACCAATCCCCTTCACCTGTTAGCAACAGCTACCTCCCATGATGATTACTTTCTTCAAAATTAAGAATACCCATCAGTTGTCTACTCACTGTAGATTAGGCTGAAACAGAACGTTGACTAAGTTGCTTAATGTTGAGTCACACTGCTTAGTTCACAACATTAAGCACCCAAATTCCCCATGGGGCAGGTCAGAAAAAGAAAAGGCAAAGTGGCCAATGGACTATGTTCTGAAAAGCCTGTTTCTCATCCTGAAACCTAGAAAATAATTCAAGATTCTGTTGATTTGTTGTTTGGGGCTTGAGGTTATAAAAGAGTAATGCCAGATGAGAAATACAGGGTACTGAAAGGCCTAAAGCTAGGGAAAGAATGTGGTATGCTATTTTAAAAGAAAATGGAAGTTTTACAGAATACATTAACCTGTTCTAAAGCCTATTCTCGCCTTTCCTCATCCCAAGTTTCACAGCTAAGCAGAGCAGAGCTCTCTGACAGGTCACTCCGTGATCTTTGCCTGACAGGGTATGGATCCATAATTTAGCACCTTTCTATAAGGGGCAAGAGATGTGTAACAGTTTTTCAGCACAAGGGCTCAACAGCTTGCAGGCAACAGGCACCTTTGCTTCTAGCACCCCTGGAAGGAAGTCTCCCACAGTAAAGACAACAGCTCAAGATAGAAATAATCCTATACAATAATGCTGCACCTGGGATTTCTCAAAGAACAGAGAACTGATATTTCCTAACAGCAAAGCAATGAAGATAACATGGGCATTTACAGTGTGCCAGCCAGACTTGCAGGTTTCACTTCTCTTTAGAAGAGCCTGAATGCCTGCAGAAATTCACACCACCTCAATGATATTTTTGTAAGTGTGCACTAAAGACAGTTTTGATCAGTGAATTTAGAAAAGTTGAGCTTAACAATTGAGATTTGACCATACTTGAGCAGAACTTTTGCTCAGGCTGCCATGACACTTTGGGGACACAGTTAAACCTACCAGTCACAAGAACTTAATACAGGGTGGCCATCATTTTGTCACAATGAGATGATCGATGCATTGGAACAGGGACTACAGCTAAACTGGGAGCTAGCACATGACTCTGAGTTGAGATAGTCTTGCACCTTATGTCTTTGCATTGTTCAGCCAAGTCTCCTGGGTCACCGCTGATAAATGAGCATCGAGTGTGAACTTGCATATGAAATAAACTTAAGGAGGAGCATTAAAATCCCTTAACATGCTTTTACCTACACTGGAAAGAATAAAAAGCTTTGCACCTCTGTCTCTCTGAAAAAGCCTGAAGAACATCAGATGGACAAAGCTACAGAGACGGCATGTATTATTAGAGAATAAAGGAGATAACAGGCTGATTCTTTGTTTATTAGGAGACCTACACAAGGCAAGAAATTCAGTACAAGCCTCCTGCAGCTCTGGAAGAATTTGAGCGACTGATTAATATATACACACACCCCTGCACTTCTAAAGGAAAGGCATTCACCCAGGTATAGTTCAGGCAATGAATGATAACTGAACAGAGCACTCTTTGCTGCAGTCACTTTTCAAGTTTACTGAAAAATTCTGGGAAGAAAAACCAGAAAAGTGAGACCACATTACAGCAAAGCCTTGTCAGAGGGAAAGAAAACAGCTAAAACATTTCTTAAAGGCATTCAATTAAGCACATGTTCAGAATTCACATTTGAGATTCAAGGAAAATAAAGACATAGCTTTTTTCCATGCAGGAGGATTTCTTATTTATAAACCAAGAGAACAATAATTACTCTCAGCAAGTTAAAACTAACCCTTCCAGAAAAAGGGTCCTTCACCCAGTCAAAGACCATTACTCACACAGCAGTGTTTGTTAGAAACCAAAATAATATATTATTCATATCAAGTTCTTGCATTCAGTCAGCCTCCCCCCTCCAACACCTCATTTTTCCTATTTAGCCTAGCATTTTGCTGAGATTCAGCATAAGGCTAACATTTTCTATGATTTACTTCTTGAAGCTGCTTGATTCGGACCAGATTAAAAGCAGCCCTACTACATACACATAATAGCCTTATTTCCCCTTATTCATTTCACAGTGGCCTTCCTCTTTGAATAAGGCCCACTCCCCACTGGGTAATATGCTCTATTTATCACCACCTGGAGAGAATCCCATAACAGGACTTGGCTGTATATTGCAGCACCTCACTAACATACTACCTTTCATCTATTAAACACCTGAATTTTCAGCCTGAAGGATGCCCATTAAATTTTACTAAACTAGTACCTGGATATAAGTTTTTGGCTCCTCATACTACATAGCTAAACAAAATATTCTGGCTACTACTACAAGTAACATGCTGATAAAACAAAGGGTTTATTTAGTTATGATTCATATATACACTGACAAGCACTTAAAGCATCATGTAGCATATAAGGGGGGAAAATAAAGTAACAGGACAAAACATGAAATTCCTATATCATACAATATACATCCTATCACTAATTAAGTAACTTTCACCAGTTGAGTTCTACCTTCACTTTTCAAAAGTTGTTTGATGCATTCTCTGCTCATCATGTCCTATAAAGCTCGACCTGGTTTAAGTCTTACAGCTACTGCTCTGAAACTAGAATGTGTCTCATTCTCCCAAGTTCAATGGGCACACGTAAAAATTCGATTCATTTGTCAACCTCCAGCTCAGAGCTCATCCTGTATCTTCCAATATCTTATCACTTCCAAGCAAAGGTTTCAAATCACAACTGAAGTACAAATCTAAAAATTAGAACAAGATATACTGTAGAGGGAAGTAAGGCTTGCACCATTGGTTAACACTACTTCTGCAGCTCCCATCACAAGCTCCAGGTAAAATAAATCTTTAGCACAAGTTTTGTAACAGTGAGAATAAGAGAATGTGGGACAGCAAGAACTTCCTAGGACATTCCTGGCACATGTTTCATAGATTAACAGTTTGATTCATTGCTTTTATTAGAAGACATATCCAAGTGAATGCTTTCTTCCAGGAGCAGTGAGGTACCACCCTAATAGGAGTATCTGAAAGACAATGCTGGATGGGAACTCACAGTGTGAGCTTTACCCAAAAGTTATCTCCTACAAAGATGCACTTTACTGAGGCTCAGAACTACCCCAATGAATCTCGGCATAAATACTCTTCCTGGAGTTTTTCTATTCCAGGGAACAGCCTAGCGAACCCTTGAATTACTGCAGGTTTTAGTCACTATTTTGGAGCTATGCAGTAATCTAACAAGAAAATGCTTATGGTATGTAGATAATGAGGAAGACCTGGAGACAAATAGATTTTAGTTACAGAATTTGTTCTATATTAAGAAACAAACTACACACCCTGCTTGAAAGCTTTGCCATATCTACCTCTCAGGATTGCCTAGAGCTCTGTTATAGGCATCAACACACTCTGTGAGGGAGGATTAGCCTCCAGTAGTTGCAATCCAAAGCAAGGTGTGCTCAAAACAAGTTCTACAGTCAATTTATTTGGACAGCTTCT
Organism: Myiopsitta monachus; assembly: GCA_017639245.1. Classification (NCBI taxonomy): domain Eukaryota; kingdom Metazoa; phylum Chordata; class Aves; order Psittaciformes; family Psittacidae; genus Myiopsitta; species Myiopsitta monachus. Next base: position 39,301,897 of record CM029926.1, read on the forward strand.
GTAGGAATGACTGCTTTAATGAAGAAAAAAGAACTATATCTCCAATATTCAGCAGGTTAGAAAGTACACATGCATGTGCAGAGTTCTGCTAATTATTCTTTTAACACTAGATAAGAGCTCGCAAACCAAACCTTAAGAGTTTGCAAAATCTAGCATGTAACCTTCCTCAGGACTAGAAATGAGTTCACTGTAGTTCACTACCATTGCCTAACCAAGGCATAATAATGACGTGTACATCATTCAACAACACTGGGCAAACAGATCACACATGTCTTCAGAAATCCATACCTACTACGAGCATTCAGACTTGCAACATGCTTAAGTAACTAAAACACAGCCACACACCAATTCTAGTTAACATTGTACATATCCATAGCCCAGAAAATCCTGTAAAGCACTTACCTTCAACCAGAGCTAGCCCAAACTGCATTTGCTTCCCCCAAAGACTCACAAGAAAAAGCAGTAATTCTTTCACAAGCCACAACTCAGTCTCTTCCTTCAGATTTTATCTTCTTTGTACTGGCTCATTAAGCTAAGAACTCAGCTTCACCTGGAGCAGATGGGTCAGGTCTCACTTTGCAGGTGAGAGCAATGAGGTAATCTGGGAGACCAAGCCACGCAAACAATAGGAAGTAGACAATGTAACATTGATAAAATAGGAGTCTTTTTACAGAACTAAGGATAAAGTGCATTGGAAGGTGACCTTAGGAGAAAGGGACTGAGTCAGCCAGTGTTAATACTTGTAGCACTTAAGATATATGAGTTATAGATATGCCCTTCATAAGAGGTATAGTATTGAACTAAAGGAAAAGTTCCCAGACCAGCTGACCTCTCAAAACCTGACACAAAAAAGCTTTGTATTTTCTTTCACTGTAGGAAAAATGTTCTTTGGACTAAGTTAGCAGCTAAATCAGAGCAACATGACAATACTGCTGATCATCTGGAATTTACGGTCTCAATAAGGATAGCTGGATGACAGAGGACAGGTTAGGCAATCTGATGATACTTTTGTCTTTAAAGGCCAGGCATGAAAGAAAGGAGACAAAGCAATGTGTTCGCTGCAACTCGCCTGTGTAAATCCTTATTCTCCATGTTAGCTGTGTGCTTTCTTTTTAGGTGCCTTGAATGTGTTTCTTAGAACTATTTTGGGTGTCCTTCTGAGTCTACTACAGACCACACAAACACTTCAATAGACTTTCCTGGGCCTCAGTGCTAAATAAACCATGAGGATTTCCAAGCTGTCTTTTACTTTACCTCTCCTGGGAACCAAAAACCTTCTTAAAATGATTCAGAGCTTTTCTAGTACCCTGCAACGTCGATGGGCTCAATACAACAATGGGATCTGAGATTAAGGTTTAAGTTCTCCACTTGTTAGAGTGACAGTAGGTCTTTTTCTTAGTATCCACCAAGAGGTTTTTATTCTTACTTATGAGTTTGTCTATATGGTAAAGAATAAGTTAAGCATTTTCACATTAGACGGAGCTTGGATTTGGTTAAAGACCAATCTGCATATGTTATGCACAAAAGATCTCATCATAGCAATAGAGCCCTAAACCTCCCCCAGAATATCCTTACAAATCTTTAGGCTCAACCCATCCAACTTTCTTTTTCATTTAGATTTCCCTTTAAGTTTTGCTTGTACTTACAGAGAAGCTTTCCCCTATCTCTTTACCTCAGCTTCCTGCTCCTTTTTGTTATGATTATCTAATAGAGTAGTTAAATATTTCATCTTTGCCAGAATTAATTGTTTTATGTTCCACATAGAGTATTTTCTTTGATTAATTAAAACATGCGCAGGAAGCTATACAGTATTTTTACTGTTGTTTTCTACTAAGTAGCTTTTTTGTGTTCTGGATGTTATCTGGCAAACACACAGTTCAATTAAGAACTACAAAACAGAATTGAAAATTAATATAAACTAACTAATGTCGTAGAAAGCTAACACCAGTGCCATCAGTTACAGGGAAAGTCATGACACACTATGCATTACTCGAGGAATTTGGCTTTTTTTTTAGCTGAAGAATTAAAATACAGTGTATTGGTTTGATGACATAATAGCAATACATCAGGTTGCCTACATGTTGCATGAGATGACATAGATAATTTAACATTCAATGGATAAATTTAAATTCTATGTGTATTCTTATTCTAGGTGCAGCAGGTCAAACCGTAAATAACAGACTTCAGTGGACCTAAGTCTTGCAGCATTTGAAATATAGCTGGACCAAAACCTTTCAGGCTGACCCTGCTTCTAGGAAAAAAGTCATGGAGCATAGGCTGTCATATTTCACAGGCTGGTGATTATGAGCACTTTGTTCTACACAGGCAAACAAATATCATTGTCCTGTTGGGTGCATATAGGCCACACATTCACCACCTTTAAACTTGCCTACTGCAGTGACCTCAGCTGTAAACTAGAACAGCTTAGAGCATGCAAAAAAAAACCCTTTGTGCTCCAATAGCAGCTTGTGCTTCCTTTCCCATGCTTCTGTGCCTTGAAAAGGAACTAGTTTCAACAAATGTATTATTAATTCCCTGCCTAATCTTGATCGCTCAAAGTCTACATGGAGTCACTCCAGCCTGTGGCTTCACAGACCAACTTTCTGGAGCCAGCCTTCCTCCAGAGCTGCTAGTTCTGATCACTACCAATCTGCTTGAAACTCACCTCTGGATAAGGAAAACTGAAGAATTTATACAACAAAACCAGACACAAGAGCCTGATTTTGCCTGTAAGATCCATGCACCTTTCAAACTGCAAGTCTGCCCCAGAATGAAACAAAAGCAACTCTTAAGACAAGCTCAGTGTGAGAGACTCAAATATCAAAAGGCTGTGCAAACTCAGACTGCATGCACAGATATAGAGTGAATTTATTCTGAAAGTACTAAATAAGCATATGATAAATCACCAAAGGTTAAGGGTTTGGGGTTTTTTTACTCTTTCAGTGGTATTTGCCACTGCTGCTATCAAAACCACACTAAGATTGGTTTGATGCTTTAAATATCATGGACACATCTCCGGTCACCATTCCTGTCCACACTATTTTCTAAACGGTATCTAAAATAATTTCCTTTTTATTTTCCCAGGAAAGTGTGAAATTGTTTTCAAAAGTAATTAGCACATTGTGCAGCAAGTAGGAATTAGTATAGCAAAACCCCTACCAGTCCGCAAGAGAATGGGTTTTGAAACAAATTGCCTAAATCTTCAAAAGGTCTTGAACACAAAGGGGCATAGAAAAGCATCACAGAGATTTAGTGTGAGTCCCTATTGAAGTATTAATTCATGTGGGAATCTACTGCAATTATATTAAAGGTAAAGATTATCTCTATTTGCTGTGAAATGATAATAAATGGTTTGTAGTGACAAAGATGCAGGGTCTAACTCTCCTGTACCTGTAATCTTCCTCTTCTTGGAAAATAAGAGAAAGCTCAAAGATGCTTCCAATAGTTGCAGGCAAACATGCAAACCTGTATTTCTCCATCCCACTAATACAGGGGCCGTCAGCTGGGTTTGGATTGAAGTGAAGCTCTTCAACATCTCAGGAAAACCATGCAAGCAACTGCCTGGTGCTAGGCAAGCAGGCATGTTGATAGATGTGTTTCAGCATTAATTATACTATGGAAGAAAAAGCTGCATTTTTGATGTGCAGTGTTTCACTAACAATTAAATGAAGTTTAAGTGTGAAAAAAATCCAAACCAGAAGTTTTTGCCCGTCCTCTCATTTCAAGTTGTTTCATTTTGTCCCAGCTTCTAGAAACATCACCTTTTTTTTTTGTGTGCGTGGAAATGTCACCTTTTAATTAACTTGTGCTGCTCTTCTGAAGCTCCTGAGTAAAATGTTTATTTGATTATTTCCTACACTTTCCTAAAGATATGCTTTGCATTTCCTATTCTTTGCAGGTACTATAGATGTGTTCAATAAGGAAACCTTCCAATAACTAATCGAGGAGACCTCTATTGACACAAATTAGCTCCCTAAAGCCCTGCTAAATACTCAAGTACTACCAAACGTTTTGTAAAATCCCATCCAGAAGTGGCTTCAAAAAAGCATCCACCATTCATCTCAAATGGAGAATATGAATGACCTGGTTTGGGCAGTTCTTTGCTGCAGGGTGTCAGGCCCCCCCCCAAGGGATGCAAGAGGTGGCCAGAAGGTCACCTTAACCCAACAGCTGTGCTTCACAGACCTCAGCTTCATGGGTTATTTCTATCACCTGAGTCTGATACAAACTGGCTAGAACTGTTCAGCAACCCATTTATGTCCTCAGAGCTTGGAAACTCTGATAATATCTTTCTACTCCCTGCTTAAGCCTGGTCTACACCTGAGCCACTGTTTTCCATCCAATTGACCTTATTTTCTGTCTGTAACAAACCCATAGAGAGCTCTGAGTGTTGGCCTTTCCTTCCACAGCACTTTAGGACCACCTGTTCCTCAATATTTTAGCCCCAAACGAGAAAACCAGACAGCAGCAGATAACTATCCAAAAAAGCACTGGAGATAGTTTAGAGGACTTCTACATCTATCATATGGCAGCAGTCAGGCACATCCTCAGACAGGGACTGATGGCCCCAGCGTGAGCTGAAATGGGCCATTTGCAGGAATAGGGGAGGCTCCAGGGGAGTCTCACAGGGACATTAGTGCCCTCAGGGGCCTGACAATGTGACCCATCCCTTCATTTGGAAGATTACATTTGCAAATATTAATGCCAATGGAAAAGCCAACAAATTGCTTTCAATTTTATGATCTCAGAAGTTTTCTGAGATCCCCTTTCAACTATACTAACACTTTCTTGGATTAAATATTTTCACAGTTTTTTCATATATAGGTAGACAAGTATCTTCACTACCAGATTAGATGATACAGCTAATAGTTTACAAATAGAGGGAGTCTTCCTCCCTCATAATTAGTACTTTGCTAGTTTGCTAGCTGACTGAATTATTGCTTGCAAGTACTTTTGGATGGATTAGCTCTTGAAGGGTATTTGGAGCTGTTTGAATCAATGTGCATTAATTTCTGGATCTTCAATTGTAAGAAAGATATCAGAGAATTGGCTCACAGAAATGGTTTATCATATTTTATTGGTTTTGCATCATTTACATAGCTATTTCTGACCCCTAGCTGGAGTGAAACACATATTCCGAAGTATCTGTGTCCTGTTACACAGGTAAATAAGGCATAATTAGATCACTGACACCTCTAAAGTTTTCTCTTAGAACTGGAAGATCAATTGAAACTATGTATATTTTCTTTTCTCCTCTTCTACATCAGTTTTTTAATCAAAACCTTATTTCTTTTAGATTTACAAAGCTGCATTGTCTTGCACAAATCCTTTTGATGTATGCTAGACAGTCTATGCTTGAGAATGCACAGCCTTAATGCACAGTGAATCAACATGAAAAACATCAAATCTGCATTTTTCAGATGTAGACTTTGTGAGCAGGGTAATATATACAGTGGTTTCTGGCCAGTATCAGACATACACAAATATCCCCATTTGATCCTGAAAGACCTGTATGGGTCTGGGGTTAGAAGATGCAGTAGCTGGTTTCCATTCTCTGCCTCTGACTTTCCAGGCATCCTCAGGCTTCTCTCATGACTGGTTCATTGACTTCATTTTCCATTGCCCATCACACAAGAATAAAAAATATTTAACAACTTATGACAAGGATGCAACAATCTTATAGAACATTTTGCAAACCAAGCATAAAAGATGCAAAAGAAATAGCTAATATTATTATTCAATTCTAATTCTCTTATTCTTCTGCAGAATGCAAAGTTATCAGCTATTGGGCTAATTTTGAACAGTTTGTCACAGTGTGCTTGCCTCTTTCAAATTGATCATCAGTATGTTGACGGAGAAAAATCATGTCTAACATCACGGGAGTAAGATTTCCTAAAAGAGAGCTGCTCCAAGGAGTATGCTTTCTGGTATCAGGAGGCAGATTTGCACAGATCAAAAAACTCACTGTTTTATGAAGTCCTATTTAGAACACACAATTGGTAGCATGATCTATCCAAGGGCCATTGCATTTTTCTGCTCCTGGATTTTCTGGAAGTAGCAGATCTGGATTTTCTAGATGTACCAAAGGGAAAAAATTCTGATTTTAAAACCTCAAATGATAGAAGATCAACACAATCTGCCACAATACAATCTTTCACAGCTCTAATAGAAGCCTTTTTCAAGGAGGAGGTCAAAGTACACATCTCAGGCCAGCTATTGAAATAAATACATTTCAGCTTGGAGATGAAGGTCCATGACTTTTGCCAAGTGTTCCCAAGACTTTTTCTGCCATTTCCATCAGGCTACAATGAGTGGTTCTGAACATTTCTTATTGCAGGATCCTCCAGCAGTGGAAACTGGACAAGACACAGTCTGTCCAGTCACATCATCAAAGCAGGCATCACAATGAAGATGTCAGACTGCCACTTCACCTGGAACAAGCTGAAGTGTTCAATATTAACCAGTAGTGTGGGAATTTAGGTATATTTCACAAAACCTAGTAGAAGATTGACAATTGATACTTAAATAATCCTAGTCTGAGTTCTCATTCCAAAGTTTACTTGAAATGTGGCCATAATAATTGCCCCACTGTTTCTTATGGCACTAACGCCCACTATTTCCCCAGCTGGGACTAGATCATGCAGATCACAGTTACTACCGTCAAAACTAGTTTATGCTACGTGTAGACACAATCTGCAGTGCAAACAGGGTGGTCTTGGGATGAAGGAGGTCTCTAAACCCTGCTGAAGTTAAAAATAGAAGCTTTGGTTCTCAAAGCCACATGGTTGACAACCAAAGGGATGTTAGCAATCCAGAGCAGCTGATGGGTGGGAAAAGTGCCATTGAACGATCATTGTTCAATGATTTTTAATTAATTAATTGAAGAATTCAGTAGTATATGAACATATCAAATTGAAGGCTTGCAAGTGCCACTGAAGATTTGCAACTCTTGTGCCTTCACAATATGAATATGAAGCATTCATATGCATATGAAGGAGCACATCTTCCTTCTTGCTGGCTGCTGGTATTCTCAACACCCAGGAGGTCCTGCCAGTGCTTACTCCTGGGGGTTTGCAAAGAACTTCAGTAGTTTAAATATTAGTCAAGCAGGATACTCAAAGCTCCATGGGGGATTTACAGGCCCAAATTCCATTAATTTTAGAAGGAATTGAATGCTCCAAAACCATAGGGGCCATCAAGCATTTTACTCTCATTTCCATGCCTAAAATTTCCTTTCAAGGAAAGCTTTTGGTAAGAAATGCCATGGGGAGAAGCACTGATTTGCAGCTATTGCTGTAGAAAGCTGATTACTACAAGCAATGAGTACATGACTTTTCTTTGTGGTTTTTTGTTAGTCCTGTGTCCTGTTTGTAGAGGTGATTTTTGTATCACTTCTGGGATCTCCGTTGCAGGTGACAGCTCTAAGGTGGGATGAAGAAGGATGATCTGTGCAAAATGTGCTGGCAGAAGCTAAGAAACAAAAATCTTAAATCACTTGCCTATGACAAGCAGAAGGGCTCTCTGGCTAAGGTTTACTGACTCACTTGCACAGCATTTATCACTTCTGGCCATTCTCTCTCTTGACTTGCTTCCACCAGGTAAAGTGTTACTAGAAATGAAGTAAATGACAGCACAATTTCACACACACATTTTATTACTGGTGCACCCAAGGCACTACCATAACCTTCAGATATTTATTCTGATGATTCAGGAGCACAAGTATCCAAACCTCAGATTTTGTTTCAACGTATTCTAAGGATGGGGATTAGCCAGGTCATATGAGTTGCTAGATCAGTCATAAGAGATTTTACAGGAATTTACTGGGACCATGGTATTTTTGTCAGTCCGATTATAGATGCAGAGAGATGACTTCTCCATAATGCAGGTCTTCCTGAAGTGCTGCAAAGTCTGGCACACTAAAGAGACTCACTGAGGGGCTCCTGCATTACAACTCTGCACGAATAAGTCTGAAGCCTGACACTGCTCAGCAGTGCCATGCCTCCCCTACCGCCCTGTGGTCCCTCTCCAGGGTAATCTTACCTCTGCTCTCACCTTATTGGTGCCAACAATCACAAGCACCTAGCTAGAGAACACGGTTCTCACATGATTCAAATAGATGGGTTTAATATTCTACAGAAGAGCAAAGTTGGTATATGGTTTAAGCAGTCACTAACCTTAGCAGACAGGTATAAAGTCCTGGTGGCTGGAACATCACCTCATGCACTCTACCTTATCCACGTGACAAGAAATTTGCTCCCATATGTTTCCTCTCGGGGTTATTTCGCTTGATGTTTTCATATGCTTCTCTATATAAATGATATTGAAAGAAAAAGATATAACACCACTTTCTTCAAAAAACATCCTGATTGGAAGGGTAAGAGATTGGTGTTTATTTGGTGTTAATTATGTAGTATTGCTATACACGCAAAAAAGTAACAGAAAACCTTCCCAAGGTACACAGATTCTACAGAGGCTGAAGACTGAGAAATCTACCTAACAATTAACTTACTTTTCACTTACTTAGCCAAGTATCTTCAGTTTTCTTGTATAAATATTGTGTGTAGGAAAGCAACTGCTGTAAAATGAAATGCATTAAAACAGTGTCAATCCTCTTATTTCACAGAGCCAATTATTGATTGGGTTATCGTGCCAAGAACACAGAGAATTCATTGAACTGGGACCATTTAGATAAAATAAATTCACTTTTACCTCCTTTTTCCTTCATCAATCCTCGCGTAGCGTCCTTTGCGTGAGCTAATAACAGATTCATTGCAGCCATGCTGTAACTGATTGCTATAACTTTGTATTTTTTACCGAGGTATATTAAGAGGGAGTACTTAGGCTGTCAGGATTAACAGATCTATGTTTTGAATTACCTTTCATTTCCACTCAAAGTCCATGCATTTCTTTACAAGGGCTCTTCAAAAGAAGTGCTTTGGGAAACAAAGCCAGAAAATTCACAGCAGATTACAACTCAGCAGGGGTGAATTCATATGTGGTGGAATTAAAACAAGAAAACCAGTTCCACATTTTGTTCAAAGAAGCAGAGTAATCATGACCTTACAAGGATTGCAATTCTTACAGCAACACAAACCTCAGTGTCTCAAAGGCTGTCCATGCCTGTTAATTTGTCTAAGTAGGGCCTAGAGAACTGAAAAATAAAGATTCCACAGGTCTGCTCCAATCCCCAATGGGAACACAATGAGGGAATAATTTAGGATGGGCAGGACCTCTTGAAGCCAGGAGGTCCAATACCACCCCATACCACCTTGAAGGACAGGTTGCTCAACAGCTTTTCCAGTCTGGTGTTGGACACCTCCAAGGGCAGAGGCTTACCAGTCCCTTTAAGCCCTTGTTGCAGGGTTTCATTGCTCTCCCTGTGGAATTTTTCCAGGTATCTGATATTAATTTCCCTTGTTGCAGTTTGTGTTTGTTGCCTTTTGTGAGCAGGACAGAGCAAGCCTTTATTTTGAAGATTAAGGCAAGGGGAAGAATTTGGGACATTATTCCAGACACATCCTTTTAAGGGTTCCATAGAGGGAAAGAAGCACCTAGGTTCTAGCTAATGGAGCTTATGGTGAATTTGACCTTTGCAGCCTGGACAAGCATTGTTGGTGCATAAAGATCATGATGCCCACTAGGCCAGGCAGGTCCTTTTCCATAACCAATTTCTATATAAAAGGGCAGTTAGTACACGTCTTCTGTCCTCACTGCAATTTTAGAACATTCCAAGGGTGCCTTGGTGTGTCTGGTATATAAAAAAAAACCCAAACCCCAATCCCTGAATTTCCCAACACAAACGAATTTCCACTATAGTTCTATTTTATCCTAGTCTGTTGTCAATCTTGCTAGAAATCATTAGAAATCATCAATCAAAAGTGAATTAGAAGACGTATCTAGAGAAGTCCAGCCGGACAAACAATCTAGTGCCTTTCTTGGACATTTGAAAGAGAAAATGAGAATAATTTCTGTGGGAGATGAGAAATTTGAGTAAATAACTGATGCCTCCCTGCATTCATTAAGTGCCAATCTCTACTTCAAGTTAAACTTTGAATGAGCTGGAGTCCAAACCCAAATTCTTCAGCTGGGTGTGGTAAGTCATTACTCTAACACCTGATATGTAAGTAGCTCATCCCTTCAGGTGAGCCTCTGTGATCCTAATGACTGGAATACTCATGAAATTCCTTCCCAAACAAGCAGTATCCCTGCATACCAGTACTGCATTGGCAGCCCTTTAAATTATTCTGCTCTGTTGTCTAATGAGGTTTCCGTCTTGTGCTTAACTTCGCCATCCTCCTAGCTCTATACTGCTCCAAGGAGTTCCCTTAACCACTCTGCTCTCACAGCATCTCCATCCTTCTGGTCCACCCCCCTCTCTCAGCAGTTCCCAGTTCAGTATCTGTCAGACACCAACAATGGACTGGGAGAGAGGATGAGGATTTTATGAGCATTTCCCTTTAGGTCCCTTCCTTCCTGAAACCCTAATCTTAGATCAAGCTTACCCAGGAAGACAACATTTTCCCATCAAGCAAAAGAAGAGATGGAAAGAGGATATGGGAAGAGAGGTTCTTATGTAGCCCTTCATGATCCAACACTGCTTTTTTGCAAGGGTGGAAAGATATAATCCAATTGCTTCATGTTTTCTCCTGCCCAGAAGTTTCAAGTGGGTATTGAGTTTTCATTCACTGAGATGGTGTCATTTATTGCTGCCTCAAATTGTTAAGCAGCTTCTGGATTCTCTCTTCTGATGGATGAGGCAATTCTGTCTTTACGTAATTCAGAGGAGCCACACGAGACTTAATTAATACGTATAAAGCATTCAGGATGTTCAGTTGAAAAGGGTGATGATATAAAAACCCTACAAAACCACTCACAATTTCTCAAATTCTCTGATGTTGCAGGTCAATTTACAGACTAATTTTTCCCCTTCATTTTCCTACAGCAATTCCGTCCCCTGTGGGTTATGTGGAAACAGTCAATGCCCAGAAGCCAGTAACACATGGAATTTAAAGAGAATAACTTATACCTGTAAAGGATGGTGTCCCATGAACAGCAAAACCAGTTAAAGTTATTTTGTGTGGATTTGTTCCTGTCTGCTCTAACCACCGTCTTGTCATACATCTTCCCACAGTCCTCACATCTCCCATGGGGCACATGATGGTACAAGCAGTAGCTGATCTGAAATAGCCAAGGAGTCTGTCAGCTGGTGTATGCTGTTCAGCCATGCAACTGCTTGAAACACTGAAGGAGTTGAAGAGCATTGTGATGATGCTGATATAGCTTGTTATTACATCTGCAGTCACTCTGTCTTCTTCAAGTTGTTTGAGATTGTCTGGAAAAGCAGACAGATGTCTCAGCTGTCTGAAGAACCTCGCTTCTTAAACTGGACAAGCACAGCTCCAAGCAGAGCAGACAGGACTGGGGCTCTTGAGGCCTCTTGATGATAATCTAGTTTTTACCTATGTCTTGTGCTTGGGAACAGCTGGTGGTGCCAGAAAAGAAATAAAAAGCTGCTTAACTGAGGCTGGAGCAGAGTGAAAACCATCCCACACTGCTGCAGGGCACTACCAGAGATGCAATAAGGATCACAGTGACAACAGCAAAGGCATTGGACTGGAAGGGATGCGTTATAGCTGGCAAACAAAAGCACCAGTTAGAGGAACATCATAGCCCATAGGGAAACATGCGTGTTTATTTTTCAGGTCTCATCTGCCACGCAGAGGAAAATTATAGAGAAAGAGAGCGTCTGTGTGTGTTTGTATCTCCACTCAACCATACTGGGAAAGGGAAATCATCCAGAGCACAGATTTGTCTAATGTGGAATGATTTAATGGTGTATGGTGTAATTCTGCAAGTAACCAGAGGCAATCTACCACAACAGCTCAGCAGTGCAGTACTGTCATCCCCTCTCACCTCACAGGCAGGGCTCCTCAGGAATGCCACCTCTCCCCAGACTCCTCTTCCATGATCCAGATGCTGTTCCCACCCCTCATGGAAAGCTGAGGGGTGGTGAAGCAGCTGTTCCTAAGACAGAAAGTTGAAACTTGGTTTATTTCTTAATGTGCAATGCCTACAGCTGCTTCCCAGAGACATTCAACTGATTGCGTCCTTGCTCTATATCAAATCAAGGGATTGCTGGGACTGAGCTTCTGAATTATGGGGCTGAAGCACCACAGAATCATAGAATGGCTTGGCCTGGAAAGGACCTTAAGATCGTCTAGTTCCAAATCCCTTGCCATGGGTAGGGACACCACACACTAAGCCATGTCAGCCAAGACTCTGTCCAACCTGGCCTTGAACACCGCCAGTGATGGAGCATTCACCACTTCTCTGGGCACTCTGTGCCAGTGCTAGCACTCATGGGCCCATCTTGCCTTCAGTTTCCTCCCCTAGTGTCAACTCCAGCACACTTCTAGTCCAATACTGGGCTATTTCAGCACTAGGAACTGGCAGAGAAATCTCTGCTGTTTGTTTTGCTGAGTTTGTTTTCACATGCCATCAAGTCCATCCCCTCGTCCTCCTCTGTATGTCTCCCCAGAACACTGCTTCCCTGCTGTGCCTACAAAAGCAGGCTGTCCATCAGTTGAGACCCCTGCCTGCGCCACCACCAGTATCGCCCTGCTGTTGGTTACTGATCTCACCAGCCAGCCTTCTCTGCTGACAGTGGTTCTGCTACCATTCAGCAGCCCCTGCTAGGCTCAGACATGCGGCAGCTGACCTTTACCACAGCATGCACAGTGTCTGTGTCCTTCTTTTCGCTGCTGGGACATATTCAGCACCCTGAGAAGATGTTTTGGAGTTGTAAAATGCTTTTCATCCTGGATATCCAAATTTCCCATCATGCTCAATGCCCTGTCAAGTTACAGAGCAATTTCCTCTAGCAGGGGCAGCAGGGAGACTGCACACAGACTGAGCAGGCAAGAACAGTCATTTGCACAAGTTGGTGTTACCAGTAGCATCAGTAGATGAGTGCCTCAGTGATATGATTTAGCGGTGGTCTTAGCAGTCCTGAGGTAATGGTTGGACTTGATGATCTTAAAGGTCTTTTCCAACCTAGGTGATTCTATAATTCCGTGATTGGCAAGTGAGCAGAGGTCATGCTTGAAAAGCTGCTGGATTTGAGAATAATGGAGTGAGAAGAAAATGAATGTAGTAAAGCAAAAGGAAAAAGTTTGCTGCAATGAGATAAGCCTGAAGTGAAACTTTCAGGGAAAAATTAGCTGATACAAGGGCAGATGTGAGTTTTACATCTGCCCTCCAGTGGCTACATTAGTATCCATAGATCTCCTCCAGGCTTGATTAGCTAATATTTCAGATGTGAAAGAAATCCCTATAGAGTTTTACTTGTGCCACAGTGACCACTTCTCTCACAAGCAATTTAAGTCAGAAGAATTGATTCCTTGTCATTTTGACTAAAGGAACCAAATTCTGATCCTATTTTAGTGACAGAACAATAACAATTAACATTGCTACTAAAGCTGCTGGCAGGCCAGGATGCAGGGGATGGGCACAGAGGTAAATGCAGCCCCTTCCAGCACAAAGCACGTCTTCAGATTTATGATTTCTGGGTTGGCAGCCAGAACCATACTCCTCCTCACTTTCAAACCACCCCTAAGGCAATTGCTTTTTTCTCTCAGATCCAGACCCAGCTGTGAGTTCTGCCCTGCACATCATCCAGGGGAAGTGAATGGACCAAAGGATCCTGTCATTGCTTCATTCCCCACACCTTGCGGGCTGGAAATGCTTGAATTGCCACAGAGACTTAGAGCCTTAAGATCAAGAGACTCCGAAATACTCGTGTAAGGTATTCCTGCCCTCCTTTCAACCTTTCTCCATCATTTGTTCATGTCACCAGCTTGGCTCCCCCTGCCATGCTGACAGTGGCCAGTGGTGCTTTGCAGACAGTGGACTGGGACTTTGATCAGCCTCAGAAATAGCCCAGAAGAAGAGCGGATGGAAGGGGAAGAAGATGCAGAATCTCTTTCAGCAAAGCCTCAAAGCAGCTGCCTGGGAATAGGGGACAGAGGTACAGGGGAGGAAATGAGCAGGGAAGGGAAAGGACAAGATTTGTCACCATCAACACTGTTAAGAAATACACATGAACCACATCTCCTGGGCTCCACAAAGCCAACTGGTTACAGGGACAGAGGTACTTAGCAGGGCACTGGCCATCTCCCTGTCCAGACCCTACACTTTTGTGCTGTGCAGAAGAGTGGACTGTGCTGCCCTCCCTACCCTGAAGGATTTCTTAGAGCCAGGGGACTCCTCAGATTTTCTATAAGGCAGGTTCAAATCTGATTTGCACTGGTGGGTGCATGGGGAGGTTTTTGATTAAAAAATGCTGTATGTCGATGAAGCAGGCTGCTCACTGGTGGTTTTATGACTCTTCTTCCTGGGACACTTGAGTTCAAGGTTATCTTCACAAGGAAAAGCCTGCAGAATATTTTAAAACCAAATTAATGCTTCACCTTGTAGCCATGTTCAGCCAAAGTCTTGGGATTGCTCTCCAGCATCAGAGGAAGGTTTACATCTAAAGAGGGATAAGCTCAGCTGGCAAGCACTGCCAGGCTCTCCGAAGTACCACAATGGCACAGCCTCTTCTTTCCACCTACCTTGCAGAAGATCCAGTTCTCTGCCTTCCACAGCTGTGGAGGGGCATCAGTTTGTATGGGGTGAGAGAGTGGGGGGATCTGATATGGGCCTGCAACCCTCACATCTGTTCTTGCATCTGGGACAATTCCAAACTTGCAGCACGCTCAGGTCTGGACTTGGATTTGCTTTGTCTCTTTAAAATGCTCATCAGGACCAGAGGCTGCGGAAGGAAGAAGAGGTGAAGAGCTTCTCTCCTACTGCAAATTTTCTCTTGAAGCATGGTAAGCACCACTCCATGGCCACAGGCATTAAATATGGTCTTTGTGTTCCTGTGAGGTGCCAAACACAGCCTGAATCCTGCAACTATAAAAATCAATCACAGCAACAGATAAAAATTAGCTCCAAAAGAAGTACTTTCCATGTTAAGCACATATTGCATCTGCTTGCTGAGGAAATGGTGTTTTGTTTCTAAGGGACAGCCTGAGGGCTGAGGTATGGGAACCGTGGTGTCCAGACCCTCAGCTGGAACGGCAGCTGTAGGTGAAGCTCCACCACCATCTGCTGGACACACTGGAGATGGAGCTGTGCTCATCCGTGTTTGTCTATTACCAAAACTATAAAAACCCTCTAAAGAAAAAAAAAAGTTAAAAATTCTGGAACCAAAGCCCCTATTCCCCTGTTTTCCAGCCATCCAGAATTTTCTACCCATTGACATAAGTGACAACTACATTATCTCCTTTGGAAAGTCTGTTTCCATTTCATTTTACTGTAGCTCTGATAGATCTGAGAGGCAATTCTTCGTGAAGTGCAGTCGGAGTGCAAAAGCAGGAGGAGAGTGGGGAAAAGAGTGTCTTCTTAGGCAATTTAAGCAGAAAACCCTTATGTGGTTTACACGGTAGGGAGCAGTCAGACTCAGGGTTAACTCCCTGTATGAGAATGAGTTAGGAGAAAGAAAACACTGTACCAGAGCCCATACGGACACTGGAAATTGCTGTAGTCACATAGTAATAACAGGGAGAATTGATTTTTTTGTATTACAGAAGAAAATCACCCTGAGCAAGTTAGACCAGGAGTCTCACTGTGTCCCCCCAGTCAGTTATTTATACCTGCTGCACTGCTGCTGGGTGGCCAGGACCTGTGCTCCATCCCTACTGTGCAGTAGCTGAACATGTGCTGCCTATCCTGCTCAGGGGCAGGGATGGGGAAGAGATGCCCAGCACCAAGATGATTGGGATTGGTGGTACATTAGTGCATAGCACTGTGCGGGTTAATACCAGTGGAACTACGGAGGCATCAGTTCATCCTCCAGCCATGCTCCATGTGTACCACAGGGCACCATGCCATTACCTCCTGGGCACTGCAGGACTTTCCATCAAACTGCTGTGGTTTAAGATCTCCAGCTCTTCCCCCCTTCACATGACTGACAGTAATCATCGAATAATTAGGGTTGGGAAGGACCTTCAGATCATCTAGTTCCAACCCCCAAGGAAGCGACCATGCTATGCCACATACCTGAAACTTCCTACACCAAACCCACTTTCCAGATTATGCCCAGTCTGCAGCAGAGCATGACACACCAGGGTGTTACGGCAGCAATGTCTCAAGCCTGCTGTATCATTTGGATCTGCTTCTTTATTAAATGAAGAAGTGAGGCTTTAATAAGAGATCAGGGAGCCTCAGACTGACTTGCTTAGACTAATATTTTAATGGTGGAAAATGATAGACAAGCTGCCTCAAATTCTTATCTAGCAGTTTGCTTTGAATTACTAATAATCAATTTGTATTTAATTCACTTAGTTTAGAAAATTAACTACATGTGTCACTGGTTCCAACACTTTGCATTTTTACTGCCTTCTGCATCAGCAAAGGGATAACTTCATATAAACCAATTAAAAGACAAAAACACACACACAACCTCCTGCCCTGGTTTGCTCTCCTAACTCTCTGGAGTATATCCAGAGGCATCAGCTTCTAATATTTCTACACTTTATTTCAGTCTTCCTTAAACTACAACTTGGATTAATGGTTACAGCTGGTAAAGGGATAGAATTCTCCTCTCTAAAACAGCTCTCCAAGACCCTTGGTCAAAAAGAAACATTTTGGAGTAAAAATGACAGAATCTGCAGTTTTGAAGGGAGAACAGAGTTCTAAAACATAACACCAGAATCAATTCACATTATATCTAAGTACTACGAAAATGTAAACATAAGACATGTCTAAACTCCCTCCTCTCCCAAAATCAGGGAACATCTGCTTTATTCCATGTCATGATTTCTTTTGGAGATATAAAAAATACTTTTCAAGGAGTGTTCCCTGTGGTATGGTTTCTTCGAAACAGCATTTCTCTGCAATAGAACACATTATTCTGCACTATAGCGTCAATCTCATTGAGTCAGGTTGACCATTCTAAAAATGACAAATAACATTTATTCAGGAAAACAAGTATTCCCGGATTAATCAAGCTACTCTCCAAGAACACGAAGAGACATTTCAATGACAGCTGAATGAAACATCACAAACATTGCAAATCCAATTGTTTTGGTGAATGTTTTTGTGGAAAACTCTCGAGAAAAGGTTTGTTCTACCTTCACTTTCAAACCCCCAAAACTGACCAAAGCCACTACTTCAATGCAAAGTCCTTCTTCAGAGTCAATTCTTTCGCAAATGCCTTGCCAAAAGAAGGAAGCACAGGAAGAAACCTACCTGCTTTTTAACACATTGATTAGAAGGAAACAGGATTTTCCAAAAGAAAACAAAAATCATTAATTACCATGTCTGGATTTTAAAGGAGCATATTTTTGTGTTCTGGGGGCTCTGAATGAGAAAGCTGAGTCACCCAACAAAAGAGCTGCTTTTAAGAAGGACAATCAGAAGCGCCAGGGAACAGGAACGGTCACAAGGATGACGAGGCTCTAAACCTGTAGCACACAAAAAGAAGAAACTGGGGAGACTGGAGGCTATAATTGCCAGCGAGCCAAAGAGACAACAGGAGAGATTCGAACGTCCTGCTTTATCATAATTAAGTTTAATGGAGGGGAAATATCAACACTGAAAAGGGGCTTTTACAGCTTTCTGATAATTAGTAGTGTAATTGGCCTCCATCCTGCAGAGACAAGAGGAAGGCTGATTCAACCAGATCTCTAGCACCACTGCTAAAATTAGGCTTCATCTCTATTTAGAGAACATCTACATTAACATAAGCCACAAGGTGAGCCTGTAGAACTTTCCACAGATATGTAAATTGTTTAACTGGGGAACAAACCTGATCCATCAGCCCTCCCTTAGCTTCATCTGAAGGAGGACAACAAATCAAAGGTGAGACACTGGTTTTATAGACATGTTTCTCTAGCTCTTAACAAGTCATCTTGAGTACCAACTACACAGCAGCCATCACACAGTACAGAGCTCTCTTAAAGAGGTTGGCTAAGCATTTTGGGGGAATCCTGGCAATTCCAAAGAATTTCCAAAGAAATTCTGTGGCATTTATAAATGTTATTTTCCTTTAGTAGATAAAATTCCTGGAGTCTAAACTCCTGAGATAAGGCAACAGTCAAGGCAGAGGTAAACCCAAAACTCAGGAAATACCCTTTGGCTTTCAGCATTTCTAACTCAGGACCAGAGTTAAACTGTAATCTGCTAACAGGTTACAGGGTTAATTTGTAATTTGTTATTGTAAACTGCCAGAACAGTCTGGAAGGTGATAATACCAGGGGCAGGATTCCTCACACATTTTCCAGTCAGCAGGGGTTCTACTACTGGCAGAGGTAGGATGCTCCTACACATCTCTCCGTGAAAATCATCACACCCCACTCCAGACTCAGTGCAGAGCCATGATGATATCTGTTCTCTTCTCTATTCCTTTCCTGGTCACTGCTGGCACTCCATGTGCTTTTTGACCATCTGAGACACTAAACAAATGTTTCTACAGAACAACCTTAAAAAAACCCTCATATATTTTATTCCTGAACAATTATAGGAATAAGAGGTACAATCTATATGAGAGCTGCTCCTGATCTTGGGACTGAGGAATAAAGAGCCAGCCAGACCAACAGTCGAAGCAGCCTGACCAAGCTGTCTGCACAAGCCCATTTCTATTTTCATAGAATCGTAGAACGGTTTGGTTTGGAAGGGACCTTAAAGCTCATCCAGCTCCAACCCTCTGCCATAAGCAGACACCTTCCACTAGTCCAGTTTGCTCAAAGCCCCATCCAATCTGGCCTTAAAAAGACAACTAGACCTGCAAAGCAAAGCTTCACCTCATGCCCATTCTGCTCAACACGGCACAACCAGCATGGACAGGAACCCAATACCCAGAACAAGGGAAATATCAACAGCCCTGCCCCAGGCCATTCACCTCAGTGCTTCTCCCTGCTTTCAGAAGAAGATTTTACAGCATCTAACCTGACTCTTTTCACTGCAACTAAATTCACTGCTGTTATCCAACCTGGGGAATCCCACATCCAGGAGGTAATCCAGATTCTTCTCCACAATGTGAGAGAAAAAGTTTCTTTTTCCCCCTTGCATCTTGCCCTTAGCATCCTTCAGAGTTCCTCAAAAAGAACATTTTATGCCAGCTGACACCTTATCAATCTGAATGGACTGTTAAGTTTTGCCATATTTGTCATTATGTGCAGGCACAAGGCGTCACTTTGCATGACGTCTGTCCTTTTCATAACAGAATGCCACTTTTGACTCATGCCCTGCTTGTAATCTGCCAGTAAATTGGAGTTCTCTCCAAAGAATTGCTACACAGACAGTTTATTTCCTCTTCTGCGTCTGCACATTTAAATTGCCTCAGTTGCGGTACCTTGTGCTTCCCTGGTTATTCTTCTTTTTGCCTTCTCTCCAAAATGCATCATTACCACTGGGATCATGACAACCTGGCTCTTCCAGATCTTGCTATCTACATATGTAAAGAGCAATCTCTCTTCCATTCCCCAGGTAACTAATGAAGATACTGAATAGATGAGACTCAGAACAGATGCTACTGGAATCGTGTTCACTACAAATAGTGATTATTCCACTCCATAATTCTTCCATTCTGACTATGAATGGTGCTTTAAGGAGAGAAAAAAAAAAATATCCACTTAGTGCTTGTACACAGGCAGCTTTCCCCAAACTACCATCACTTGCTAATGAAAATACAAGACAGCATCAGAAGTGACATGTAAATTAGGAGCAAAAGAATAGGCTCATAGGTGTTACTGAATACATGCATGGCATTAGACACATCTGATTTTCATGCCTCAGCCTCCTCATCTTTCAGACTGCCACTCTGTAAAACATTTGAGACCAAGAGACTGCAAATGCTATCAGTTTAAGAACCAAGTGTTATGCTATAGAACACCCTTTTAATGCAGATTACTCATAGCAATTATGCCATGCATCCTTTATTGAAATTTTGCACTGCAGAACTACATACACATGCATTTGTATAACTAATAGCTATACAATAATTGAATAGCTTTTGTTTCTGTAACTGTCAATGTTTTCTGACAGATGAAATCTAGAAGTTTCTTTGGGATTTATGGTCTCCTAGGTCTGAACTCCAGCATAAACCACAGCAATGAACACTTCCTTCATGTTTCTTCCCCAAAGCCAGAAAGTTCCTTATTCTAATGACAGAATCAACTATGATACTTGGACAATTACATTAACAGGTGCACCAACTTACAGAAGAATTAATAAGGATGATACATCTCACCCAGCAAATGCAAAGTGCAATGAACATCTATAAAAGACTAAAAAGAAAATGTTTTCAAGCAGCAGTTCAGATCAATGTGGAACTTACCTTGAAAAAACAGGGCTGCTGAAAACTTGGTGTATCATAAGTGAGAACAGAGCATAGAGCTCAAATCAAGTGACCCTTCTAAACAAGCCTGCCAAGCTTTTATTACAAGATAACTTAATTAAGCAAAAACTGGGATAAGTGCTTTATCCAACATTTGGGATTTTAAAAGGCTGAGAAATAGGAAGACATTTAGAGAAAGAATAACATGTAAGAATAACATTCATCACCAATAAGAATTGGGTTTTAGTCAAGCTATTGACAATAATTGAATTTCAGCTTCCTGCCTCAGCCTAGAGCTGTCAATTAATCGAGCCTCGCTTGCATGTGAACACTGCTAGAGGCCTCTTAAAGAATCAGTTGATTACAACTTCTTGGTTTGTTTTTTTTTCCTGAAGAGTGAAACAGCATCCTTCCTTCTCAATTTAAGTAATGATCATCTATGCAGGTTTTATTGCATTAAAGCCCCACTCCGATTGATTCACATTTGCAGATGCTGTCAGAATTGCTGACAGGTGCTTATTGCCCTCTAGCTCAGCTTGAAATCGCCATGGGAAGGGACAGTCTGTAGCATCAGTCATCCCAGACTTCTGAATGACACCCCCACACCCCCCATAAGGCAAGAGGAAAGAGGAAAACACATACAAGAGCCCTGCAGGGATGGGGAAAGAGAGAAGCAAAATGACACCTCTGCTTCACAACAAAACAGTGACTAGGGAGTCAGGATGTCACCTCAGTCTGCTTGTCAAATGGTTCTGCTCCAGTACATACACTGCCAGAGATACATTTACAGTGAAAGCTTTTAATTGTTTAATTTCAGAAATGACCTGGAATGGGTCAAAGTTACTGAATGAATTACCTCAGCAGGTCATTTAAAAAACCACCCCCAAAAAAACCCCAAACCAACCACATACACAGAAACAAAAAACAAAACCAACCCCCCAAAAACACTAGAAAAACTCGTTAAATGTCATATTAGCAAACAGTTTAATGTATTAAAATGACTCCAGTACACCTCTGTGCTTCTACAACAGACACGGCATTACACATAACAGGTAAACCATGGTAATGTTTTCAAGGAAGCAGTATCAGGCTCATTACCACAGAAACACAAGAGCAACAGTATCCTCACATCACCTCCCAGCCCAACTTTCTTCTGCATGGTGGTTCTGATATTTCTCTGTGGAGCAAGCAGTCAGCTGAATGCAAGTGCATGGATATGCTTCCTTATCAAAGCTAGGTGAATAAAGCCCTATACTGTCCAAAAGAAGACAGGTATGCCTCCAAAGTCAGTGTGAGTAAGGAAGTAAATGGATTAACAAGCTTATGATCCCTGGGGGCCTGGGTAGCTGTGGCAGCACAGGAAGGGGAATTCTACATTTTTATCACTGTAAAAATGTGATATCTACAGGATGCATGTGAAAAGACTAAGGTTCTCGCATCTTGAAAGATCCTGGCCCCAAAAGACTTGCACACCTGAGTAATATGCTCATAAGAATGACAAGACTTGTGTAAAGTCTTTATAAGAGGAGTCTCTTAAAATACATCAGTGGTAATTCAGGGCCAGACCTTTCTTCTTTACTGGTTAACTTCACCTTCACTGAAATTAACTCAACATGGAACTCAATCAACAGAAGAAACATGAAATATTAATAAGAATCAGAAGACACTAAAGGTGTAAATACAGTGCAAAAGTGTTGGTTTCAGTTTTTAACTGTTACAGCCTGATAATTTTATATTCTGTGCTTTATTTTCAGGGAAAAGCATAGTTCTTGTGTGTCACAATATACACACTTGCATATATATGTGTACATACACATTTGCTGCAGAATGCAAAGGCTTCCAGTGGCATATGATTTGTAGTACTGACTTCTCACATGCAGGGTTATTTTCATACAAAACCAAACTAGCTTTAGAGGTGCCCCCTCCCTCTGCATACTGAATGTAGGCATTAATGTGTATTCACATGCATTACTGCCCTACGAACTCACTGATTAACCAGATTTATTTACTTATTTTTAAATGTAAGCTATCATTTACCTTTAACAGCTAGCCAGAACACTCTGGTGACCACAGTACTCCTGGGTTTTACGGTAACCAATACATCAGTTGGCAGAACATTCTTCATAAAATGACTCAAGTTTTGTTTATTTCATATTGCTTTACTTTTAAAAATCTGTTTAATGTACAATCTTTGCTGTTAGTACACTTGAGATTTACTGAAATGCAGTAAACTATGAAAGCTCATTATTCAAAAGCACCTAGTCTTTTTTTTTGACATTAAATAGAAGCCATCAGCAATAACTGCTGTACGGAGCACTCATCAGGTTAACATCAGCTAGTATGAGATGAAACTGTTTTCTAAAGAGCTAGAAAGACTTCACAAAACAGATTATGTGTGATGTAGTCACTATCCTGCTGAGAGAGCAGAAGGATGTAACAACAAAAGCCACTCTAGGATCAGTTTCTATCCGTATTATATGTAGCTTTGGTTCAGATATTCTTTAAGTGTTGTAGAGCACCTGGTTTAGTGACAGAACACGTGTCTCACAGTGCTAACAGTAGAATGCTAATAAACTATAAACTGCCCGTTTAAAATATTAACAGCATTTAATAAAAAAAATTTACAGAAACATTCCTGTTGACATATGTGCGGTATAAATGCAAGATCCTTGGCCACAAACTCAAATTGTCTGCATCAGTTTTGTGCTGGCGTAACAGTGCAAGTGCAGGGATTCAAGTATGTTTTTCCATGTTTATGTTAAACAACAGAGACTACGTGATGAAGTTTGAGGGATTTTCTGTTCACAAGGCCAAGATGTGAGAATGAAGTGAAACACTGCAGTAATCAAAATGTTCTATTTCCCTCAAAAAGAAGGCAGTCTAAATGAGGAAAACCACATTTTGCAAGCAAAACAAACCAGCTTCACATACCATCAAGTTATTGCTTCAGCTAAATCAGCTGTACTAAAATACAGGACTACAGGTCGCAATCTGATCTCCACTCACATGAAGAGAAGATGAAATCTACAGTGCAAGTCCTCCATGCAAAAGGATCAAATCGCAAGTCCAGAGTCCTGTTTCAGAGGACAGAATTTATTCATCACAAATTGGTCTACAATTTCATTTGTAAGTCAGTTTGGATTCTGTGGATCAGAGTCAAAAGTACATTGGTTCTGATATTTCTGTATTTCTAGAGGTTACTTCTTCATGCCAATTTAGACCTGCTCAACAAAGAATAAAATATGAACGCTTGTTTCCGAAGAACTGCAGAAGTTATTGCTGAAATTTTTAGGGCCACAATTATTTCACCAAATCAAGTCTTTACCTCACTTTCAAAAAACAAATCTGACATCCTATTAATTAAAAACAAAACAAAACAAAACTTAATAGCTTTTTTCAATTAAATAATCTAAGATTTTACAAGATATTCACAGTCAGGCAACTGTCTCCTGACTTGTATCTGGCTGAATGACAGACGCCGTAACAAAACCAAGAACGCTACTCTCACATTCTTCATGGCAGCAGTGATTAGTGCGGTTTACCACTGCTCTAAGAGTGCAAGGTGTGCCTGCTGCCAACGTTTCTCACAATCATCTGCTGCATGATTATTATTCTCAGATGTCTGTAACTGTTATTTTCATTAGAATTTTGGCATTTATGTTAACATTTATGAAAAACTATGGCTTTATCCATGAAATATTTATCCTGCCTAAGCAATTTTTTAACCATTTATTTAAAACAGTAAAACTGAATTGGGATTAATTTGTTTATGCCATAAGCGGTGTTGCCACTAAACTCAAGATCTCAGGGTGTCCTAGGTTCAGCAGTAGCAGTCACTTTTCTCCTTCTTAGAGACACAGGGTTAGCTACAGATCACCAATATGTGCATTTGTGCATTTGTTACAGTCTTTAAAAGTATAGTTAAAACATAACACTGATAAAACTTTGTTATTCATTGTAAGTCTAATTCTAATAATTTACATTATTTTTTGCAACGTGTTTAATTACCTGTATCCAAAGTGTCATGTATCACTGTAATTACAACAGGATTGGGACTGTAAGAAACCCATAAATGCATACATAAGAAGGCACTTGTCTTCCAGTAGTTCAAATCAGAGAAGGCCTTACCCAGAGAGTGGCACCTTACACTTCAAAGGATTAGCAAATGTCCCCAGGCTTTGACACAGTCTCAAAACCTGCCTTCGTGTCCCTGGACTAAGGTGCTATAGGCGGTCTATAATACCATGAAGCTCATGATGAATTCCAGTAGTTTTTGCCTGTTGCGCTGAGGTAGGAACGTAGTGCTGAGTTCCAAAATGGTGTCTCTTCTTTGTGCCGTCTGACTGAAAACCTAAAGCACAGCATGAATATATGTAAGTATTACCATGTTAAAAGGATCTCCTTTCTTTTGTGATGAAAATTTTATGGTCTTCAATAAATTTGCTCTCATTTACAGGACTTTTTTTCCTTTCTTGAAGGCTTAGATGGTAATGCCGTTAGATATTCATAGACTCATATAATGGTTTGAGTTGGAAAGGACCTTAAGATCATCCAGTTCCAACCTCTGTGTCATGGAGGGGGTTATTATGTTATTAGAATTCAGTCAATGTTGAAGTACTTCAAGTGATATGGAAGAACAGAATCTGAGAAAAAGTATGATAAACAGTCAACTCTTAACAGCAAGGGATAAACAAGCATTTAAAAGGCATCTGAATTCAAAGTGAAAGCACTTTGATAACAAGAATACAGATGCTATGCCATGAATAGATGCTTAGTAGATGCTATCTAGCTCCCCTTTTCCAATGGCAGAATGAACTAAAAATGATCGATTTGATACATGCTTTCTTTACAGCTCTTACAGGAAGATACCTTTATTATAGGTTTTACTATAGTCTAACTATTGTTAGATTACTTACTACATTAGAATTAAAGACAAAGATTTCAAAATCCTCATCTGGCAATACTCTGCCTAAATGCTGATGCTTCCAAAATTGAAATGCTAAATCCCATCTGGCATTCAGGAAGCTGTATTATTTAGTTGAAAGAAAACCCCTTCATTTGCAAAGTCATAGAATCATAGAATAGTTAGGGTTGGAAAGGACATTAAGATCATCAAGTTCCAACCCCCCTGCCATGGGCAGAGACACCTCACACTAAACCAAGTCACCCAAGGCTGTTCAACCTGGCCTTGAACATCATCAGGGATGGAGATTCACAACTTCCCTAGGGCAACCCATTCCAGTGCCTCACCACCCTCACAGTTAAGAACTTCTTCCTTATATCCAATCTAAACTTCCCCTGGTGAAGTTTTTACCTGTTACCCCTTGTCCTATCACTACAGTTCCCAATGAAGAGTCCCTCCCCAGCACCTTCATAAGACCCCCTTCAGATACTGGAAGGCTGCTATGAGGTCTCTACGCAGCCTTCTCTTCTCCAGGATGAACAGCCCCAACTTTCTCAGCCTTCATACGGGAGGTGCTCCAGTCCCCTGATGTTCCCCGTGGCCTCCTCTGGACTTATTCCAACAGTTCCATGTCTTTTTTATGTTGAGGACACCAAAACTGTATACAAAACTCCAAGTGAGGTCTCACGAGAGCAGAGCAGAGGGGCAGGATCACCTGCTTGACCTGCTGGTCACGGTCTTTTTGATGCAGTCAAGGATACGGTTGGCTTTCTGAGCTGCGAGCACACACTGAAGCCAGCTTATGTTAAGCTTCTCATCGACCAACACCCACAAGTCTTCCTCCACAGGGCTGAAGGGGAGTCCAGTTAGGGGGTTTAAAATTCAAAATGCTAGTAGTAAAGAGCAAAACTGATCCTTTTTTTTTTTTTTAAGAACACCTGTATCCTCGTGGTGGACACTGTGGGTCTATTAGGGATGGTTCCAATGGAGTACTAATCACTGCTAAGTCAAAATTCAGCTAATACTTTCTGAAGATTTAAGTAGTTGCCCAAAATGAAATGTAGGTGTTAGTAAGCACAGAGCATGCTCTCAGCCTTCCAACATAGTCACTGATGCCCAGTAACGACATGGAGTAGAGCACATGAAGCACACTTCATTTGCTGTGAATAAAAACATCTAGTTACCCAGCCCTCATCTAGCCTGGTCTTCTCAGGGACAAGAAGTGCCCTGCTCCACAACGTGCTCTTCTCCTACAGCCCTAAGCTTTAAGGAAAGCAAAGTGCTCAAAACCCACAATATATTTGCACAGATACATTCACAGATTTTGAACTGACATTAAACAGGTTCCATGAATAGTCAAAATTGTTCTCACTATTAAAATGAAACTTAACAGTCTCCACCTCTGATCACTGCACACTTACCCCAATTTCCTTAAAGACTTTCAATGCATTTTTCACATGACTGTAGGTAGCACTCTCAGCTGCAAGAAAGAAAACCCAGATGTAAGCAAACTGCAGTTGGATTTAGGCTACCTTGTGATAGGAGGAACAGAAAGAACCAAATCCAGTTCCAAAAACAGTTTGACATACCATATACAGCAACATTCTTCTCCGTCCTGCTTATTAAGTGCCTGTGTAACTTTTGAAGGTATTCAGACTCCAAAACAGGACCACTAAAATTGTGCACGAAGATGACAACAGAGCTATATGCCTCCAGTAAAGGTCCCAACAACCTCTGCAGGAAAGTGATGTACTGCTGGTGCTCCTGAGACTGGCTCACCTAAGAAAGGGCAACAAGAGCTTAAGTGACAGAGACCAGTGGAAACAAGAAACACCCTGCAACACAGTACATGGCACAGCAGTAGCCAAAATAATTCTTAACACAAAAAAGAGGCACAACAGAGAACATTAAGAAAGCCCAGCAGAAAACCAGTTTACCATGAGGGACAAAATAGGCACTGCACGTCACAGATCAATGCGACTTTTTTCTCCATCAGGGTATTAATGACTATTTTCCTAGGATAAAAATAAAAAGACATCACACTGTTCTGCAGCCAGCAGAAGGTTGCCAGACATTCAGAAATGGACATGAGTTTCTAAGCGTTAACAAGATATCCTCAAGAGTATTTGTGTCAGCCCCGTAAGAAAACTTGTATTATGGCTAACATCAAAAGGATCAATCTAAGAAGTGAAATTTAGGCTGAAAATAAATATCAGCCAGCTGTGCCCCTTTTAGAGTGTATGCATTCAATTCAATGCATTCAATTAAGAATAAAACATCCAGACCCTAAGATACTTAAGCCTTTTACAGTTTTCATGACAGTAACCATTGTCCTTCCACCTCCTATGAGATTGTTCTTCAACTGTTTCTTCATGGGGAGGAATGAAAAGCGTTTTACTGACCATAGCAAAATGCAACAAACACTGTGAGCCAATAATAAAAAATTATCATTACCTCTCCTGAACTAGTCAAGTAGTTTGGATCTCACACAACAGGCTTCGATGTTTGTAGCCCTAGAATCATATTACCTTCAGGTAGCAATCTCTCTGCTCTTCTCCAAAATCACTGTCTTCATCTTCCTCATCACTTCTCCAAGACAACGGCTCAGGGAGTTTTTTATTCCATTGGTGTTCTGTAAGACTAGGGCTAACGTCCTCCTGATCATCCTGCTTAAATTTGAAAGGCAAAGTGGTAAATAAGAACCCAAACGCAAGCAAACAAAAGATTTATTTTATAATCTCATAAGAATTAGTCCATTTGCTAAGCAGAATTCAATGAAAGCAGGTGAGACCCAATTATAGACAAGGTTGAGACAAGCAGGAAGAAATCAGACATTTGGTGAAAAAGGCTGGTTTTCATTAAAGTTTGCCATCACGTAAAAATGTAAAAGTGCTGCTGAATCTTCCTACCAGAGGCCATATAGTAGCACTTGTCAAAAAAGTGTCTTCAGTTGCACTAGAAAGAGTAAGGGAAGCCTTAGTATCAATCATTCACCATTACTTGCTCTGCTCAAAGTAGTAGAACAAAAAGATTTTTTTCCAGAGGTCACCAGTACTAAGTCACTGAAGAAAGACCCCTCATAGTTATTCCTTTTAGAAATGTGAATCAGGCAAGATAAAAACCAAATGGATAACAGACACCTCCTAGATGTGATTATTGTCATATTAATGTCAATGTAAAAGGCCCCTGAAGCTAATGAAGAATAACATCCTTCCAATCTTACATTTTGAATAAAGCAGAAGTCATAAAATAAGTTTAAAAAAAGACCAGAAATCACTAGGTGTTAGGAATATTTCTTAGTTTTTGAAGCAGACACTAGAATCACAGGAAAAGTGTTAAAAAAATAGCAGGGATCAATGAAGCTCAGTATAATGGGAAATATATCAATGTGTTAATGTCAGCAGTAAAACTAAAATCACTGGAAGGAGAAGAAGCTAGCGACCTTTCTTACAGAATAGGTTGTAAAACCCCCACAAACATTTCCAGCCTCTCTGAAGTCATGAAACAACCACTGCTTACAGTGTTTGCACTGACTATGCAAATTTCTCAACATTTAAAAAAGAGTAAGCAGATTCAGAGGTTTTCTAAGTATAAGAAATACACTGATGGAATATATGCCCGTCTTAAGCGTTCAAATGTTGCACTGGTGCTGTGTATCAGACAACACATACAACACCTATATACTGCCTGACATCTATCTATATTCCAGCTGTAAAGTACAAGATTTGCAACCAAAACTTATAGAAGAACCCTCAAGACAGGTTTCATGCTTAAGTAGACAGAGGCGCACATCTACTACAGTCCACCCCTGTTTTACTCATTTGGCCCCCCAGGTATGGAACATACAGGTCTCTTTCTAATCCTCTGATCAGCATTTATTTTTGGATTTATCTTCTAACGATTACAATCTAGAGCCTCACTACATGTCATTCGTTCAGACAAAAAGCAAGCACTAGTAACTCCAGAGGAGAATGTTTAATATTCAGTTGTATTAAGTAAATAGTACCTATGGTTACATACATTAAAAATGGAAGCATGTATCAAGAGGTATGCAGTAAGATTAGAGTGAAGCAGTGGCCACTGACAAATACACCAGAAGCAGCTCTAGCCTCTGAAACCGGACAGCTGCAAGAAGAAAGCAGCCAAACGCATAACTTCTTTTCCACATGTTCTTTAAATTTCACTACTTCCTCCTGGGCATCAAGATTTGTTTACTGTGCACAAAAAAAGCCGAGGAAGCAAAGGTATGGCAAGTCAGCTGCCCCCTCTTCCCCAGGTTTTCTTTACACTGTACACCTATGGCAGATCATACCATATAGTAGCTACAGTACATCCCTGAAACTGCAAATTGTGCTAGTAGAAGAGGTGTACAATAATTTTGAGATTAATGCGAAAGAATCGAATAAGGACAAAAAATCTGGACTACTGACTCCTGCAGAGTAGAAAGTAAATGTCCATGTAACTATGCTACAGTCTGAAAGGGCTCCGATAATTAAATAAATCTTCATTTTACAAGACAGAATAAAACATGTGTCTTCCTTGGTAGGTTTAACGGCACAATGAAATTACAGTCATTAATAGCATCACGTCATGACTATATCCAAATGTCTGATGCTTATAGTGTAGGAATGAATAGTATCAGTCCTTGAAGCCATTAATAGAAGCTTTCAGTAACAGCATGTATTTAGAGCAAGACTCACAATTAACAAACAAACTACTATAGTTAAAGTCAAGTACATAAAACAAAGCTCACTTAACATCTCTACCACTTTACCTCAGCCACCAGAAGAATGCCGTATTGAATCAGCCTTTCCACAGATTCATGGCAAACTTGATAGATCAACTGGCAAGGCTGCACAACATAAAACAAAGGCAGTGAAAAAATCATATCCATTATAACCATTACAGCAACACCAGCTCCCTGGTCCGTATGAATGTTTCAGGTACAGCACTTATTATTCCTTTCAAACCAGTTATTGAATATTCACCATAATCCCAGTGCATCACTCTTATGTCTATACTGGCAGATGTTAAAAAAACTATAGTGAAATAGGATATTTGAAACTTATCCAATGTTTTCTTAAGAAAGGCATTACTACACTGGTAAAAAAACACATAAAATATTCTCCCATTCTAATAGGCTCTAACCAAATTTTAGTAGAACAATTCTGGAATAAAATCACTGCAAAAATAAAATCATTGACGCGTATAGCAGTGATTTATTTATAAAAGGAAAAAAAATCCCTACGTATTTTGAAACTCTGAATAAAAAAAAAAAGTAACAAGCAAACAAAAAAATCTCAAAACAAAACACCCCCCCCAAACACAATCCTCTTTTACATTGTTCATAATGATGCAGAAAATCTAAGTTAAAATTACCATCTCTGAAAGCAGAAGGATAAAATCACTGAAGAGCCCCATCATATGAGCTACATTATTGAAGAGACAAAAATCCTAAATTTGGCTTGTGCTTCATTTATAAAGGCAAAAGTCAGAAATATGTGTACAAGTTTAAGCAGAAATACAAGAATCCCCAGAATTCCTGTACTTCTACACATTAAAAAAACAATAAAAAAACTAGCACTTAAAATTGCAAGTCTCCAGAGCGTAAGGATACAGAGTCTGAGAACTGAGATAGAATCAGCTTTCTTCAGTGTTTTGTAACAAACCGAAAACCAAAGTCAGGTCCTGTTTAAAGTTGCCACTAAGTGCTAGGCGTGGCACCCTGTGACTTACACTCCTATGCAAACTAGGAGTATCTTCAGAATCTGAGCCTTAGTTCCCAGCATTATTTCAATCATCTATGCAAACCCTTATAAGCTGGGTACTCTCAGAAACCTGTATTTGTTTATTGCAAAAAAATTTAAATAGTGTAGGCAGAATGCAGACTATAGTTGTCATGGTCTAATGACATAAACAACACCAAATCTGTTAGAAGGCATTAAGAAGCCCAACCTCAAGTTGTGGGAAGCTCAGAGAGATATGAGTGAGCAGCTTTTCTCTCTCAGGAAAAGCCCAAAACCAGCACAGCAGAAATGCTGCAGGCTCACCCCAGCATCACCCACTTCAGGACTTGCACGAGCAGCAGGCATGCACCCAGTATGTATCCCTGAAATGGGATCAAACGATGTTGTTGCACCTTGCCAAAGAAACTTAAGCAGTGACAGGAGTTTGGCAAGTTAAGTCACATGTTATCTCAGGCCACACATCTTTTGGATGAACTCTCCTGATGAACCACATTCATTGAAATGTTGAGAGATTTCCTTGAAGCAAATAATGCTATCTTTATCAAATTATCTTCAGCCTCTTGCTACCCACTACCATCAGACTGTCCTTAAAATGAATGTATCAGAACTGACACTTGAAAAAAGCATCAATTCATTTTAAAATAACATATGCAGTTACAAGCAGAACAAAAATTTAAAACATGGGCAATTAATGTAATTACTTACCAAAGATACAGTAAATTCATTAGAGAGCAAGTAACACAAGCTGGCAGCTTTTCGGACCAGGTGTTCTTGACTAATCAAACTGGGAGAAGCACCATTGGTACCATTTCTGTACCTCCTACTCTGAACCGCATGAAGACTGCAGGCTACAGCAGAAACAAACATATGCAAAGTTTATTTTTCTGAAGAGCTTTATAGCAAAGGAAACAAAACTTTTGGTTTGTCTATTTCTAGCCTAAAAGCAGCCAAACATTACACATGCAAATGAAGAATGAAGATAGAATTCACCACTATTTTGTTTGTGTCAAAGCACAGGTTCTGCTATGTTCACTCAGACTCTGATAGTGCCTTGCCTATGGCTGTGACCAATACACAAATACTTCCAAGGAAGATTAAGGATGGTCTCAGAAACGAGCGGAAACATTTCACAAACAAAAGACAAGGGTTGAAGGGGATAGGGAAGAAATATATAAAAGTAAATTACATGAAAAACTGATGAGGTTTTTTGTGCAGATACTTTGACTTCATGGATTACAAGAAAGCCTTTTCTTGGTAAACCCCAAAACATACCAATAATGGCCTCTTTAATGAATACATGAAGTACTCCATTGCTGTAGAAGTTGAGTTCAAAGACAGCAGGTATTGTTGTGCTGGGAGTGATGAAGAACTCATTGTTTCGGCTTGTGTTTGTAATATTTACACAGTTCCCCAGCAAGTGGATAGCATGCATAACAACATCGTCTGAGTTCCCTGAAAATCCCAAGTCGAAGTCACGGGCTAATACCTCCTCCTTCATAGAGAAGAAATCTTCTACCAACCTGGAAAGATCAGTTCCCTAGGAAGAAAAACAGAATCACACAGTTAAACAATTTTTCTGCATAGAAGTTTACCTGTAAACCACAAACACACATATACAGCAAACACAAAGAATACACTACTGTCAATAGGCCAAATCACAACAGTCATACTAGCAAAAATCTTCATGGAGATGTTGCACGTAGCTCACAGGTTTTGAATCACATGCAATTTTATTTTAAAGCCTTGCAGCTATTTGGAAATGCAATGTTTTTTTGTTTGCATTTTGGTTTATTTCACAACCTCCAGAGACAAGAGTTGTTCTTCAAGAAGTTGTTAGAGATACCTTATTTCCATTACTTATGCTAAAAAATTAATGATCAATTATCTGGGAATGTTGTAAATAAAGGAATTATTCAACTGGCTGGGGACACAAGGAAAAGCTTTTAGTAAAGATGGCTTCAGATCACACAGTAAAATGATTCATTGGTCCCATTATTTCAGGAAATTGGAAAGACTAGACTGATGGGAATGTTGACACCGTTCTCAACAAGCAAGACTACGTGTCCGAGCAGTATTTTTCAATTCATTCTCAGTTTACGTGCAATAAAAGCTTCAGATTAGAAAGAGAAGGAATTTCAGAAAAAAAAAAAATGCAAAACACGCTTGCAGGACAAAAAAGTATTTTATCCAAGCCCCATGCACAAGGCTTCAGTTAAACATTAGTACCCTTCTGCCATTGTGGTATAATATTCTAGTACTGAAGAACAGCCAAACTAGTCTGAAAATTAACAGAAGAGGTTCTAGCATATTCAGTAGTGAACGTGTTTGAGATGTAAAATACAATGAACCAAACCCATGTTCTCTTCAAAAGAAGAATAACGTATAACTACGTTTCAAACTACAAAATCTATTTCCACGAGTGTTACCACCCCATCAATAATGGCTTATCTTCAAGCATCCACTAACAACTAAAATATTAGCACTCAGACTGCCTGAAATCCACTTTCATTTAAATGCATCTTTCTTCTTAATATCATGCAATAGTAAAATACATGCTATTTTTTTTTATTAACAAGGCCAAAGTAATGCCTGTTTAAGCAGCATGGAGGCCTTACCTGCCTGTGTCTGTACAGCAGCAAACAGGCAACAATATGCGTAGACATCACAGCACAGGACTTGTTAGCAGCTAGAGGCAAACAAGATAAATTTGTTAAGCACCTGTGAAGGTCAGAATATTTTAACAAGTGAAAGAGCACTCATTATCTAAAAATCAATACGAATAATATCAATATTGGCACAGAACTGTACATTCCATATTAAATACACAGTGCATTTTGTCTATATGTTAACAGTATTAATCAAATTAATTCGAACAAAGTAGGCTGAGTAAAGCTTAAAAGTTTACTAAGTACTGTTTTGTATGCATCTCTTTTACCACAAGTCACAGATCTGACTGAAAAACACAACACATAACCTATAAAACCTGGCAACATTGGTCCATGCAGCTAGACGAGTTCATGTGAGTACGATCTTAAATAATGCCATTAAGACACCACAGTAACTTCATTAAAGAAGTAGATAAGGCATCAGTGTATCAATATAACAATGAAACACTTCAGAGTACAGCAAGTTCAGTATACTAGTCCAAGGAATACAAAAGTTAACAAAACAGAATAAAAAGCTTGTACGTAATCAGAAAGAGATTTAATTAAACTGTGAAGAGGGAGGGAGGCAGACAAAGGATAGAGAAGTGTCAATAGAGCATTTGAAGTCATGAAATGATCACCTGAATGGAGGGAATTGGGAAGTACAACATTACCAAACAGCAAGTTACTTCACGCAATCAGCAAAACAAAACAGTAGCTAATAGTGATCCTATAACACTTACTGAACAAAATATGCTCAGCCAAGTTGGATATTAGTTCTCTTCTGAAGGGTTCACTGGTGATATCCCTGGAGTTGGGCAGTGAGGCCTCTGCACCTTCATCCACAGTATCATTAGGTCTGAATACATAATAAAAACTCACATTATGACATTTAGACCACAGTACATGAAACAAACCTGCCCAAAAGGCAATTTCCAGCCTAGCCTCCCTACAAACCAGAAATGGTCCTTTTTACGGACCTACAACTTCATAAAGGCAAATGACTGATTTTGTCTCTACCAGGACTACACTGGTTTGTACAAATCCAGCAAAGACCGGAACCAAAATGTTTATCCATGTAACAAATGCAGATCTAGCCCCTGTGCACAGTTTTGCAGTGCTGGAGGTGACAGTCACCTCCTTGAGCAAGGGGTACTCGGTCCCAAGTTCTATTTGCTTTGAAATTATAGCAAAACCCACCTGAAATGTTTTTGAGGTTTTAAACACATCCTTAGTTTTTCATTTAGGGTGTCATTTTTCCAAAGTTATTCAAAAAAATTTAAAATGAAACCTACAGAGCTCACTGAAATTAAAAAAAGAAAAAAGCCTCCTTGAGCTTTTTGAAACAGAACTATCCGGAAAGAATGCAACTCATAATAAACTGCAGTTACAATTATCAAAGTTTTCAGGTTTTCTATACACAATGGGGAGTTGCAGAGTTCAAGCACAGCTTGGAATATCATGTAGAAAACTTAAATAACAAGCACACTCCAACCTGCCTTCTCTCTTCCCAACCCCCAAAAAAGTCTGTACCTTGATGGAAGTATAGCTGGTAACAAAGCTTGTTCCAAAGAAAGAGGAGCAGGCACAGGTTTTTGGCTTTGGCTGTTTACATATTCCTGAGAAGAGAAGAAGAGTTGTTATTTTTTTTTTCTGGTACTTTTCCCACTTTATTCTTGCACTGAACTGCTTTTATTATTATATGAAAAAAACAATT
The DNA here is from genome assembly GCA_017639245.1 of Myiopsitta monachus. Lineage (NCBI taxonomy): Eukaryota > Metazoa > Chordata > Aves > Psittaciformes > Psittacidae > Myiopsitta > Myiopsitta monachus. The sequence goes on from CM029926.1 coordinate 39,337,292, forward strand.
ACTAAAAAAAATAACAAAAAAAACCCCAAAAAAACCCCAAAACTGCAATTCAAAACAGCTTACATTAAAAAAGCAGTAATTAGGTCACAGAAATGAAAAGTTCTCAACAGCTTATTCACTTTTGATTTTATTCTATGAAAACGCAGATTTTCCACAGCAAGAAATCTGTACTTCATAAAAAGCACTGCAACAAAAAGAATACATAAACCCTGTCAGTACCGTGCTGGGAACAACTCCTTTGAGACTAGCTTCTCCGTGGTTAAATTAATGAGAACTTCCTTCATTAACATGAGAGAGAGCAAAGTAATACCCATTCAGAAGTGACATGGAGACTGTAATTAGTGCTTGCTGCTGCCTTCCTCAAATACCAGGATACGGAACTTCTCCACTAGATAAACACTAGCGTAGATACTCTAGTTGTAAGACCCCTTACAGTGCCACAAACTACAGCACCCAGGAAACAAGGAGGGTACCACATGCTTAGAATTCTTGAACCCCTGATTTCTCAAAAGCCAAACACCTCTCCTTACAGGTTATCATTTACATTATTACGTTTTCAGGACACTGTGTTCTTGCAGTTTCTATGAAGACTAGAAAAAAGAGCCACTTAACCTGCTAGTCAGGAAAAGAGTTCCTTCCTAGGAAAGCTGCTTAAAAGACTTTCACAGCCAGCTCACACTCTCCTGCTTCTAAGCCTGTGCCCACAGAACTGCAGATGCCCCAAATTAACCCCCACAGCTCATCTCCTTTACAAAAACCTGCAGTGACATAACTTCAGTTTAAAAACGCAGTTACAATTCTGCAAATCTTGGTTAAGGAATACTTTAAAAATGTATGCAATTTATTACCTTTTCGGAGTACAAAAATGAATACGGAGACAAATGAGACCTGAAGGAGGTTGCTAGGAAGGTACAGTGATTAGCATTTCACTAGATTAAGAGGGCAGATAACCTTGTTTTCCTTATACTGATCCAACAACAACTTGTTAACTCCCCACCAAGAATAGCCCAAGCCTTCTCCTTTGGAAGTGAATGAATATCTTTCCCTACTACGCCATTATAATGCAGTGCAGGTGGTCACAGTAATTTCATGCTGTGGTAATTGAACCCTCCAAAGCTCTCCAACCTACTGTTTTGCTGAGAGAAGTAGGGCAGAAAGAACACCTAATTAATTTGAATAATGTTCTAGTAGGCTGTTGTTACAGTAGCTAATCTTATTAAAGTCACACTAAAAATAAGGTATACTGTAGCAGAACACAAGATTAGTGAAATGCAGGTAAGTATAGTACTAGCAGAGGCCACAAAGAGATCAGAGAAAATTTAAGAAGTGAAGGCAGATACTTCTGCATCACCCCATTCCCTGAGAAACTACACAACAGTATTTGGTGAGCTAGTGAAGGTAATAGATGTAAACTAATAATGAACTATGACTTGTAAAGAATATGCAGATTTTTATGACCTATTATCCACGATACTTTAATAGCTACTGATTTACTTAGCCATTTTAAAAGTCCAGTGAGATAAATGCCCTTCCTCAACAATAGTATAAGCCAATTAATTGCTTAAACTGGAGAACAGTATTCAGTCTCCTTCAACTCCAAATGTCCCTATGCAGTAAAGTATTACTACATGATGCAAGGATCGTTTTAAAGATTCTCAACCCAGTGAGAATACTTACACTACTTCAAAACGAAACACTTTGCATCAGCTCTGACACTATTTCAGCTTAACACAGATGTGTCCAAAGACTCACACAATCAGCAAACCAGGGATACTTTTGTCCCACCAGAATGAACTTCAGCAGATAATGCTTGTGATGACAGCCCACAAAGAGAAAATGTAAAGTAAGTGTGCCCCACTTACTGAAACATTGAAAATGTCAAGTCTTAAGAAGGATCTTCAAAACATGAAACTTACTTTTAAGGAAAACGGTTGTGCAAAATCTACCCGGACGCACCCATAGTTCTTTCGCAGCATTCTGAAGACTCCTCTAGCTATACTCCAAATACTTTCATTCTTCTTAGGCTTGCCCTGGAAAACAGAGGTGGTTGTTACGTTGATGGTTTTTTTTCCAATTTGCAATTAACAGGTCATGACTAAAATTAAAATGCATGTGACAGCAGACAAAACAAGGCCAAACCTTTTGACACACCCTATAACTTCAATTAAATCAAGAGAACTATTTTTTTTCCATAGATAACAAGTAACACGTTCAAGTGGGTATGTCACGAATTTGCATTTAGAACTATGTCACCTATACCTCAGCACTCCCTATTAAAGAAGTTTTGTGATTCATGGCTGTACACTCTACAACACTAACACCAAGGACATGAGACAGACGACTACTAGCACATCATTTGAATATGTAACACATTTTCCTGCACATAAACAGAAAATCCCCTAGGCAAAACAAGTTGTTCAATTGCTCTTACCAGCTGTTCACTGTTATAGTGACCTTCAATTATGCGATCATAAGAGATTCCCACAGGTATAATTAGGACATCAGGAGTAGCATTTGAGAAGAGAGCATCCACCACTACAGATAAAAGACCTGCTCTAGCGCCAGATGTCTTTCCACTTCGCGACCGTGTGCCTTCCAAGAATATTTCTAAAAACTGCTGCTGTCTCAACAACTCTTCTATGTGCTGAATACAAAAAGATTGGAAAAGAAGAAAAAAATAAATATCTAATTATATTGGCAAATTCATATTTGAAATATATTGTCAGCAACCATTTCCTTTTGCAAACACTGGAAGATCATGAGTTGACATGAATACTTGTGAAAAAAAACCCCAATGATTAATCCTTGACATAAACCCAGACCAAAATGCAATTGGATTTGCATGAATATACAAGCAGTGTAATGCCATTTGCTCAGGAACAGCATCTCCAGCAACAGTTGATCTAGTCAATTTGTATACATCAGTCCTTCTGGTTCCTCGGTACATCATATTATCTAAGATGCAAATACAGCTATTATACTGAATGGCACAAAGGATTACAACAACCCATCATAAACAGAGACTTCCATTAAGTTACAGAACCTGTGCAGATCTGCCCCAGCACAAAAGGAATCAGAGAAAAAAGGCTGAAGTTTAACATTAATTCAGAGGGCATTAATTTCACTTTCTTTAATAATGATTATGCATGGTGAAAATCTGTTCATCTTTGAAGCTGCTGGGCATTCAATTTTATTCTATACAGTCAAGACTTCATACAAAAATATATCCTTTTTTTTCAGCATGAAAACTAAGACAAATTCAAAGCAGTAAAAAACATCCCCAGACTGATGGAACTCACTTTCCCACTTGCCACCTGACTGAAATGCTACCTAGAGAAACAAAGACAAGAAATACATACCACGTAGAGCAAAGCTCTGTAGAGGAAGTCCTTACGACCATCAGGACTCTGATCTAACTTTCGACGGATGAAAAATCCTCCTAGCTTGCGGATCAGTGTGCTACATGATAAAGAAGAATTATACTCTTTGAATTTAGTTTGTAGGAAACTACATGTCCAGTACAAAATTCCTAGCACACAACAGAACTGAAATTATTGAAAATCTCAGACACTAAAATGTATTATATTACTTGCAAATGATGTGACCACACAAATATTACTCTATTTAACTTAAGAGACAGGGCTCTCCATGCTGTCTTGCCTCACTTGCCAGACCCCTTGCCCTCTGCATTGACCCTGACTGGGAGACCATTCTACATTGAGATGTTGGTGACTCACGTAAATTAAGCCGAGTTGGCCAAGTCTGCGGTGTGCTGCACATAAAGCATGGCCCTCGTGTCTGTGCTGTGCTGCATATGCCCCTTGCTGCAGGATCAGCTCAACCAACTAATTTTAACAGAGGAGCCTGCAAGCAGCATCCAGTTGGCACCAGTAGTTACACCACCTGCACGTCCTTGCCTTTGTCCAACAGTGCAGCAAGTTCTCATGAGAACATCCTTTCCACTTGACAGAAGAAATTATGAATAGTTGTTTTCTTGTAAGAAAATCCTGTACTAACTCAAACAACCAAAATGGGCAACCCCTTCTGTAGACAGGGTCCACATGATGTGCTGAATATGGATAGGAGGCCCACTGGATGCTGCACAACTTGGGGTTCCAGTTTCTAAAGGCCTCTTAGATTATCTATGTTAGTCCCTCTTTTTTTATACTGCTAGCCCTAACATATGTAATTTTAATCGATGTTTCATAGACTCTGAATGCCTGTCTTACCGGGATCCTCATAGATCAGCACTCACGGGTGCAAAACACCCTCAAAGTCAAGGTACCCCCCTTTCTCACCATTTCCTGCAATATCCAGTGGCTTTTTCAGAAATTAGTTATCACCAAGTTCTGACTCACTGGCAAAATACACCTAAAAGACTGTATGTTCTTCAGCCACCAGAAACATAATTTAAAGAGAGACCACACTGGAGTACTTTCCACAAAGTATTGCACATTCAGCACTGTTGCTGCCCATTAGACAGGTCACTGAACTTCATGAAGAAGAGCTGTCCACTCACAACACTTTTTCACACACTCATCTTTCCTAGTCCCTTACCCATTTTGATACTCCTAGAAGAAAGGAATATTCTTCCTTACCTTACTTAGGTTATCACAGTTTCTCAGAAGGATTTTGTTATGCTCTCTAAGCATGTAATCGGAACCAATGAAGTTCTAAATGAGCCTAATAATACTCAAATTATCTCACACTTGGATGTAAGATATATGGAGTAACAGGTCTCCTGAAGTTCCCCCACTCAGTCTGTTCATAGAATCACAGAATCATTAGGGCTGAAACGAACAAACAAGGAGAGGTTATTACCTGAAGATGGGGATGTTGAGATTGTTCCCTGCAGCAATGTAGGGTGCTTTGATGTTATGGCAGAAAAGAATGAATGTAAGGAGCAGGTAGTCAATGTGGGATTTGTGAACAGGCAAGAAGATAAGAGGTAAATTCATCTATGGTGGGGAGAGAAGGAAAAAGAGAAGACAGTTGTCAAGAAAAGTAGAATATTACTCCTTTTCTAATCAATCACTGAGATTGCTAGCATCATGTTAGCAGAACTGATGGTATTTCCCGGTTAGCATCAGTTTGTTTCCTTCTGGTTTTCAGTCATCTGTGACAAAAAAACATTTTAGTCAACAGTACTTGCTATTTTCATGGGCTGTAGTTTTTAGTTGTATGCATTACATTTACAATTATTAATATTCCCAGTTTCTTCACAGTATTCAGACAATGAAACAAACAGATGGGGCTAAATCAGTGTCACCAAAGTACTTCTAATTCTTTCTATTAGATCTCAGCAAGGATTTATGAATAGTGGGGTTCCCAAACACTGTAATCAAAAGATAAAATATTAGGAACCCTTTTTTTGTTTCATTTATCCAATCCATCTTTCTAAGGAAAACCCTGCAAAAAGGATCAATTAATTTGAGTGCAAAGAAAATGGTAGCATTTAGGAGTTATTTTGATCAATTTAAATAAATATTGAATGACTGGGAACAAATTTCTAGCAAGAAATAGAAGTTTATTTCTTAAAGATTTTTATTCCAAATTAAGGCAAGGGTGAAAAATCCTAAATAGACACTGCTAATTTATTAGTGGCTGCCTCAGCACAAAAAACAAAATATTGCTGGATGAAGGTTATCTGCAATAATCATTCAGCCTGATAGTTCAAATTTGATCCTGAAGCAAAGGTAAAACCAGAGCTCACATAGTATTTTAGCTTACACAACTCAAAGAGCATTACGTTCAATTAAAAACTCTATTTCACACATATGAGACAGTTCTACAAATCTGGCATCATAGACTTAGCAGAACTCTTCTGAAAACAGAAAGTGCTGTAAGCATGATTAGAAAGTACATCAGAAATCTATGTTATTAGATTTTTCCCACTCTCCCTTACCTCTGTTGCTGCCTTGACCATTTCTATTTGACCTCTGTGGATCTGAATATTCCAGAAAAAGCTGTTAAACAACTTCAGTAACACCCAGCCAGTCAACCTGAAGGAAGAACAAACACAAGTCAAAAAGCTCCATTCATTTCTGCCTCCCTCTCATATTGCTTCTATACGCTGAAAGGCAAAGCCATAAAATCTCATTACTTTATATTCAAACAGAATTACTATAAAATCCAATTGCTTAACAAGTTTTTGCCTATCAGCTAAGCCATGGTTAGCAACCACATTTCAGCTTCCTGCAGTTAAGACACAAATCTTGTTAGTGTCAACTTCAGTGAAGGTTGTTCAAAGGGCAAAGACCACTTACCGTATAGGGCAAATTAATGGTGGGTGTATAATCAATTATAATAACTAAGCTAGTTATCTTAGGTGACAGTGTTTATCTGGTCTTGTGGAAGAACTTAATATAGTTAGAAAAATATAGGATTTGCATCATAGAAGTTGGTAAAGGACTAGGAAGATTACAGAGACAAATTCATCCCTAGGAGTAATGGGTAGACACCACAGTTGAAGATTTTATCTACAGTGTTTTCTGGGTTATGATATTCAGTGGGCTAGTGAAAAAAAAAGATCTTGCGCAGCTGAAGATGCTGCAGCTAGCTGCTTTCACCCATATGAGCCTGAAACAAAGGATACTAATATTGGTCTAAGCATTAGCACCAAACCCATCTTTCAGAAGAAAAAAACATGCTTTTATTTAACCTTATCATAAGACTTATCCCTTGAAAAGTCAGATGACTTCTGCTGCATCGGAAAATGAAGACTAACTACTAATTTCAGTAGTTAACCATTAGAACAGGGATTTTTATCAACAATGCATTATTTTTTAGAACACTTATTATTTATGAATGTGTTATAAGCCCTGCTGGTGTAACACAGAGCGAGCTTGGCCATCTTTCTACCCACTGACAATACTGATGAGCCATTTTTCTTACCTGATTAAAGCAGGTGACACATTTGCTACCATTTCTTGGAGAATTTTCCTAGCTTTTTTCTTCACTTTGTTGATAGCTTTAGTATCTGCTTGAACAAAACTACCTGGAGTACTTGGTTCAGAAGCTTCATCAACAATGGCCTTCTGGACTCTAATATTAAAAAGTAACTCATATGAGACAATCACACAACAGAAGTGTTCAAGACACACACAACAGCTGGGCTGTTAAGGGATAGTGATATGTTATGACCTACATATCACTACAGGAGCACCTTGCAGGAATAAAAGAATCTGCACACTGAAATATCATGCACTCCAAATGCATTAAATGTAATTCAGTAGTTTCCTAAGCTCTGATTAAATAGGTGGACAACTGGTGAATGCACTCAAGTTGACCATGTATGGTATGTACACTGTTCACAGGTGCTGACATTAAAGAATCGCTAATTTTCAGAAACTGCTAATGAGGTTAAGATGCAGAAAGAATAGCTGAAATATCTGTAAATATTTTTTTTCTGTCACAGCAGTGCCACTTACCTTATTAGACAGATTTATGCAGTTGCTATTTTGCACAGCTACAGTATCCTCCCCCTTGAATTCCCACTTTTACAAAGCATAAGTGAATTTTACAAGGGCTCTTTTCCCCATTTAAAACATATCTAACAGAGATTAAGTGGTTTAACACACCATAACTATAGCACAATGCAGTCTGCTTTACTTTACAAAAGCAACACTGTGATCTTCAGATGGGACTTTAACATTAAAAATTCAGGAGAGTTAGGAATGTTAATGTAGGCAGTGTGTACTCTCTGACAAAAGTAGACTCAAGGAGTGGGCAGCTGAATTTCTTTGTGTCCAGGGAAAACTGATACCTTAATAGCATATCAGGGGCTCAACATGCCATTTAAAATGCAGTATATGAAACACAAAACAAGCTCCACAAATAAGAGGGTGGGTATTTCATTCTACAGCCTTTTTCCAGTTTTGTCTCATGCTCTTGGTATACAATCAGGGTACTCTAAAATGCTGTTTTCCTATTACTTCTGAAACACAAACAACTTCTTATGACTGCAGTAGACTTTAGTGGTAACAATTTACATGAATTACATAAACAAACATTTGAAGAGTTCGCACGCAGCAATTTATTTTTCCATGTACTGTCTGCTGTCCACCCACTATGCATCATTCATTTGGAGTATTATAGCTCTTAATCTCCACTTTTACTATTCAAATGGAAATTGCAAGCTACAGGCCTGAAAAGCTGTGCCGAAGATACTGTACCCTCTCATATTTTCACAGTCTTGACTTTCAAAACCTGCCATTTCCAAATTCTTAAATCATATTATAATGTATTAGCCATTCAAAAAAAGAGAAAAGTTTATTTTGTATTATCTTACCTGCTGTTATTCAGCACATTTTCTGTCAAATTCTTGGCAAACATACCCTTATGAACATCCCTTTCTTGCACAAAAAGGACATAACAAAAGCGTCTCGCAAGCCACCCTCTGTACCTACAAAAACATGAAGGATATTTGAATCTGACCCTCAAACCAATTCACCACAAAAAGAAAGAATATACAAACACCTAAAACACAATGAAGAAGCAAAAGTAAGTAAAGATTTATGAAGGGCTGCCTACAAGCTTCTGTATCTTCTAGTAAATAATCAATATGTTAATGTTACAGATGATATAACTGATTCATAGCACAAGGTATCTGACACAGCTGGGGTCTTCATTACTTCAACTCGGGGTGATACTGGCCCTAAACTATCCATAGTATCACAGGAAAGCTACAAACCAGCATATACATTTTGTCTATCCGCTGGAGCCGACCCCCCAGCTCAGCAAAGACAAAAGAAGAGGTAGTGCCGATTCCCCATTTGGTGACTTTCCAACAGGGAATGAAAATGCCCAGCTAAGAGGTTTGTCAACTTCTTCACAAAATACGGAGTTCTCTTGGGAAAGCTGCTCACGTACACAGCAGCGTAAACTCTCACAGACACTTCTAAAAGTATGTTTGCATAAGCCACCAACACTAAAACCACCTTTTTTGTAACCTTTTCTAGTGTTTTTAAAAACCCAGTCATATGCGCCTCCTATGTACTTTCTCCCTGTGCAGTTATAAAAGTAGCAGAACCACTAAATCAGTAAATCTCTCTACACATTCAAGTGTTTAACTAAGGCTGCTTAGTTCATGCTGCCCACCTTTCTTTTAACCCTGTTCTCTACTCTCAGGATCATATAAACAGTAAATACCTGAGAAAATGTTCTTTTGAACAGTTTTACTAACATCACAGACAATGCATGTGATACAGGAAGGGCTAAGATCCAGTCCCCAGCAGCGAATATTCATTACTATTTTCTCTCCTTACCACCCTTACTCACCAGGCCAGGACTGGACAAGCCCCAACTCATGCTGGTCACTTCCCAAACCAAACAGAGCTGGGACCCCCAAACAGTAGAGCTGATGTGATAGGGAATAACCAACAGCTGGAAGAAGAAATTAAATTCTGGCCATTCCAGAGACCAGAGCATTCTCTATTACGCAAAACCCTGTCCTGACAGCTGATGTTGCAATGCTGATGCTCCAGCAAGTAACTCAAAACAAACCATGGATGGCAATGCTCATCTTGGTTTCCATGCTGAAGTGCTGCCAAGATCTCACTCCTTGTTGTCACCCAAGTTACTAATCTTGGCTGTTAAATTTCCCTACCACATTTCAGTAAATTTATACATGGGTTAAAACCAGCTAGGAAAGATGAGAAGGAATGTTTACACTGTAAAAGGGCAAACCACCTGAGAGAACAGGCCACTCGCGCTATAATTAACATGAGCGCACATGCACAAGTAAGTCTGACATACAACTGTTACACAAATACTCAGACCACCTCAAAGGACAAAGAACTTTGCTAGTCGTCGTCAGGGAAGTAAACTGGTGACTGCTTTAATTGCTTTTCCATTTTCCCCTTCTCATCAGAGTTTGAGAGCCTTATTGATTTTTCTAAAAAGCAAAGTTTAAGATGTTTCTTTCTGACAACAGTTTTGGTAACTACGAACATATCACAACAGCATACAGCTACTGCAGGGATCTGTCAAGGTATAAAGGCTTCTACATTCATTTTACAGCTTAGCTACTACGTAGTACAATTAGAAAAATCTGTTTTCTAATAATTTAGCAATGATAGAAGACAAAAACCACACAGAATAGACTCAGTTAAGATGTATTACAAAACTGACATTCACACCTCAGAAAAAGGCTGTGTTAATGTCTCAATGCAGATACAGCACACAAGGAGTTAAAAGAAAATCCCTCTTGCTTTCCAAGGACAAGAAACTGTGACTAAGTAACCCCATCAGACCTCAGAACTTCATTGAAACTGCCAATTTTCATACTGTAATGACGTCCTGAGCTAAAGGCATTTTATTTCAGAGTAATTCATTAACCCATATTTTGTTGCCTTTATATTCCTAATTTAAGTAACTGACCATTCAAAACCATTCAAGCGTTAGACCTTTGAAACTAATTAAAAAAGGTTAATATTATATACGATTTCCCTTAATTTTCTGTATTCTAAACCACAAGATCCACTCTTAAAAAGACATCATTAATTCAAATTGAAGAAAGAACAGCCTCTATCATTAGCTTCCTCCCTCTCAAGCACAGCACAATGCTGCCTTTCTTCCGCTCAGAGACATTGGCTCATTTCTTTTGGGCTGCTGGCTTCTCTTTGTTTGCTCTGACTCTACAACAAACACTGCAGGATCTGTTTATGCTAATGATTACTGTAAAAACCTTAGCAAGCATTATTAACTTTCCACAGAACAGAATAGATTTTTGTGTACTTTCAGTATCTTTGTCCAAGAACACAAGACATATTTCCAATAGCGCAAAATACAACATCATTTTTAGGTCATCTACACCATCCTTCAGCAGCTGAACTCTGCCACGGAGGCAGAGGAGAGACAGCCTCAGAAGACATGTTCAGATTTAATTGTCATTAGTGATAACAGTCAACGCCTAAATTGTGAGCCAGATCTGCTCAGTAAATGAAAATGCAGCCTGAAGTCATTTTGAAGCGTGGGAATAAAACAGCTTGTCTCAGCATTATGCTATGGATGCTGCATTTGCACTAAGGAGAAAGGATTTAAACATGCTCTGGTTTTTGTGAAACAGGTTTGACCCTTACATTCCTTGCCTATAACCCCAACGGACTTTGCCCAGCTCCCAAATACACACAGCCAGATTCAACAAGTACATTACTTTCCTGAAGTCAGCACCAATTCCTGCATTTTAGGACAGCAACATACACTCACTGAGTCCATACTATCCTAGAGATTTCCCTGTCCTAAGATCAAAACACACTGAATTTTGAAAGCAAAAGACAGACTTGCTACATTACCTTGTATGTGTTTCATTGATATATATGACATTACGCAGACCCAAAGAAGGAATACTAGCATTGAAGAAGTTATCCTGTAAAACCAGGGAGGAAAAAAGGTTAGTGGACTATTTCATTACATAAGAATAGTTGTGTCTTTATATTTATCATAACATTTCAGATAATGCTAAGTTTTTCAATCTAATATAAACAAAAGCCAAAGCAGAAAAGTGCTGAACTTGCACGTTAAGTACACACAAGCTGTTCTGAAGTGAAAATTAAATTCAGAAAGTCACTATTCCCACTCTAATATTTTCACTACATTCTCTAGGCTTTACTGAATACAGAAATGGTTGTTTTGATTACATTCTTCAAGCCAGAATATTTTATCATGTTCTGATGTAATATAAACCAGGGCTCATCATAATACAAAACCCATCTTCAAGACAGAACTTCATTAAGCCACATTCAGTGTTAGTATAATTACAAGCCTTTTGATGCTACGTCTGTGACATCCAGTTTGCCAGTGGATCAGGCATCACATAACGGCAACCAAGGGTCAGGATATCCATCCGTGGTTAAGTGGCAAATCACACTCCTGCTCTGCCTGAACAACCAACTCAACCCAGCCTTCTACATCCCTGGTACAGATACCATATTCCAGGTTATTAACTGTTCTGGGATGAGTTTAGGAGCAGTTCCACTTTGGATAAACAAATATTTCCTGTGCAGAAGACCTAAACTTTAATCTTCCATATTGCAAGTACCTTGACAGTGAGGCTAGCTTCTTTCTGCCCAAATATTTAATTATAAAACTGGTACCATGCCAACAGTGAATTACAGCTAAAAATCACTGGGACTGTGCATGTCAAGGAAGACAAAAACAGGGCAGTGAAGGACATAGATGGTCACCAGCTACAGCAGAGCTGCAGAACAGCCTCATGACCAATTCTGCAATGGGAGTCAGGGAAGAGTCTCATTTATTTGTATTTTTTTTTAGGACACACCACTTGCCACAACTTCAAGCTAATACTAATTTCCTTGACTATTCACTGGTAATATTTGGTGGATTTTGAAGCTTATGAGATGTTCTGGCAAAAAGAAGTGAAATTACTTTTTCTTGGTCTCACAATAAGTCAGCAACAAAGTTAATTACCATTCAATGCCCAAGTCCAGACCAGGGCTCTATTAGGCTACAATCTTGCTCTGTGAAATTCATCCTCTAGCTGTAATGTCACACTTTGGCTTTTCCTCATTTAACTCCTTCCCAACCTGTGTCAAGCAGAGAATGCAGTTCTGGGAGACCAAGTGAGCTGATAAAGCATCTCCATGCTGCTGTGAGGAAGAAGCCCAGCTCTCAACACCACATCCTACCCTTTCCCACTGAACACTTTCCCTCACCTCTTAAATTATATCACCTCTAGCATTCATCACACGCCTTAACAAGCCAGCTTCATTCAAGCAAGGCAGAAAACCAAGACAGCCAGACTAAATGAATAAATAAAGCAGGAAGTTTTCTGCTTGGATGGTGAACTTGATCAGCCCCCAGGACAGCAGGAAAGAAAACAAGGAGGAGAAGCTAGAATTCCCACTCCCAGTATCAGCAAGCTGTTAGTTTGGCCAACACACTTAGGTAAATTCGTCTCACTCATCCATCCCTTTTCCTTAAGAGAATTAATGAAACAGGCAGCTCAAAAGGAAAAAAAAAGTGAAATATCTGGAGGCTGAGAGGGTCTGCTTTGTTATTGTCTGCTGCATTGTGGCATAATGCAATAAAGGGCTTAATCAGGTCATGCCCCTTTCTTAAGTGGGATCTCAGGGTAGTTAATTAGTTTCTTACTAAATGCACAAAATAAAGAACAATATTTTTATTTTTAAAGCATGATTCCCAAATTGAGAGAAAGAGCCTAATTCCTAATAGACTGATTACTAAATATATAAAGCCTTAAGTTGAGGATTCTTACACATCTTTTGACAAGTCAAAACACTAAAGTGTCTGTTAGAAGTAGTCTCAGTTTATCTAACTGCTTGTCTTGTTGCCTTTATCATACCTAGCCTTCACAGCACATTTGGATTTCTAGCCCACATTTATATGTCATTGCTTTAATTTTCTATTCTGTCACAAGAATAGAGTGAAGTAACAACTTTTCCTTGGTCAAAGAAACAAAGGAAATTTTCACTCTATTCCAGCGCAAAAAATCATGGAGCTCAGTGCAGGTACAACTGAGTGCAATTTAAAGCCTGGGGAGAACGCATAAATCAAGTTACATGATGAACTGATTGCAAACTGCATTATGCCATTTATCAGCATTCTGCATCTTCAGCTTATGGAAAGCTGGCCACTGCAGTTCAATAAAGTTCATATTTTAAATCAGGTTGTGCAACCTCTCTGGAGCCACCATCTTGACATTGCTCCCAGCAGACAAATATCCCCACTACTGTAACTGGTGCTCCTTGTTTACAGGCTGGGCAGAGAAGCCAGGAATCAGCTAAGTGTAGAAAACCAACCCATCAGAACTGTTGCCTTCAAATTTGAAAGGAAACATATTGTTTACTTTCAAAACTGCATTTATTCTGATAATAGGGAATTAAGTGTCCTAGAAGTAAGGCTTAATACTTTCATATGCACCAATTTCCATTACTAATCTAGCAGAGCATATAATTTTTTCCTATACAATTTCCTAGTGCTGAATCTGGAGAGCTGGAGAGTTTTGTGCAAGGAGTAAGTTCACACTGAAAAGTAGGAGACAAAGCATCACAATGGGTCTGTGTCACCCATTAATTCTGTGACAAAGAAATATGACAACAACGGTGAAAAACTATATTCCTTTATGAAACAAAACTATTGTGACCTTAATTCTGAAATTAAGAAAACTACTGAAACTTCATCATACTGCAGTTACACGTTGTCAAACATAACCCATTCCATAATCTTCTTACCCGGCTCTGGGGAGTGCATACATAGCAACATCGTCCCACAAAAGGCCTTTTTCTGCCCAATAGCGTCTCTTTCCATTTTAAAGTAGCAGATCGGAAGAGAGTGGGCCTAGAGTTACACTCCCCCTGCAGAACAAAAGAGTGCTGTGTAAATAGCCAGAAATATATGTTTTACTGAGTATACGAAAACTTGGAGTGAGAAACAAAAAATTACCACCCCCCCCAATTACATAAAACTAAGACAAACTCTTCCAGGATTTTTCTAAAATAAATTATACTATCTCCAGATGATGTAATTTTACAAAATAAAAGCAAAATCAGTATTGTACTTTTGTAACTCAAGCACTGCAGTATTTGCTGACACACAAAGGTTTAAAACAAATAACGACCCTAATAAGAAACTGCAAGGAAACTGGCAGCTGAGAAAAGTGGAAGAAGTTAGCAGTAAATTACACTTTCAGTAATGTAAGGCTGCTTATAATATGAACAATATATGTTCAGCTTTACTGGACATCACCCTGCGGAACTGCAGGAAGGCTGGATGTATGCAAAACATTAACTCCATTGACTCTGCGGGCTATTTTTCAAGCAGTTCCATGCAAAGTGATATGAAAGAGGAACTCCTGTGCCTTTTCCAATGTTACACTGTCTTTCTAAAGATTACAGAACAAAAAAACTCCAGAGTAACTGTATTCACAGAACACATGCTCTATGCAAGGACATAAAGAAAATATACTTGACTATAATTTTTACAAAGACATTAACTGTTCCCATAGAAGTCTACTGAATTATTGCTTGCCTCAGAACAAGCACTAGATTGCCATTTTCTGAACCATCTACTCTAAGTTTTTAATAAAAGGAAAATTACAGAAACAAACCAAATCAAAATGTTGGTTAAAATAGCACACTTAAGTGGAAGAAAAGCAGGGTAGAACCAATACCTTAAGGCAACATAAGGGCTAGAAAGCACAAATACAGATCATCGCATACTCAGTTACAAAGCCAGCCCAGTGAGAAACAGCTGAAAAGTCAAAATCAACACTGAAGATGCCTAAAAACTAAAATGTGCATGTATCACGTTTGGCCAGTATGAACTGGCCATTATTATAAGGCTAAGTTTACCATCTGAAATAAAGCAGCATAAAGGTGCTAAGCCTGACCCAATTCCTTCTCTATTACTTTCTGTAATGCTAACTCCAAAGTTAATCAACTTTCCAATAATAGTCTTCCTTCTACTTGCCCCCAAGCCCTGACTGAACTCATCACAAGTGTTTTACAAAACCTCCTCTCTATCTCTTGTGTCTCGCCTGCTTTTATCCCACTCTCTCACAGATCCCTTGGTTAGCGCAACTTGCTGTCCAATGAAACTTGTATCTAACTAGACAGAAAACCCAGCTGCCAGGACATCTGTCCTTTCCCTCAACTCTGACCATGTGTCCAACTCTTCTGTATCAAGTTCAAACTCCCCCTCTCCAGAACATGTATAATGCTTCCAGACCTCTGCTTCTAAACCAACTGGGACCAGCACAGTCCCCATGGGCTCTTTCTTCTCCACCCAGCCATCTCTGCTCACTGACCCCTTTGCCTCCTTCAAATCCCAAAACTCACTCCACAGAGGACACAGACTTTTAATAGGCTCCTTATTTATAGCCACCAAATTTTCTTTGCCTCTTGTACTGCACAAAAAGCTCCAGCTATAACGGCTACACAACCATGCATCTTTAGTTTCACACTCCTTTTCACTTGTGCATTTCAAACTACATGCTTCAGAACAGCGACAAGCTTTCCATTTGATCTCAGTCTACGCCACAAGGGGATTCTGCACATTTAATGCTATATAAAATGATTAGCAATATCAAACCATAAGACTGTAAGACTATCACAGGAGTTTGATGAGGCTTTCTTTTCTAGCAACATTGTTCTTTAGCACAGCATTCGACTTGGGTTCCTCCTTACATTTCAAGTTAAATTAAAACCAAACTGTCTCATGCATGAGAGAGGCGACGCCTGAACTTCATTCTTCATAACAATAAAAAAGTCCACCTCTGACTCTAAGAAAAAATAAGATAAATACTGCCAGTAATATTCATAATTTTCACTTACCCATTCTTCACTGGAATGCTTACATCTACTGATACTACATTCTGCTGAGGTGGATAAATAGGAAACATCTATTGTTCCAAGGGACAAAGCAGTTTCATCCATGACACAGGAGCTGAACTGAAGATCAGAGCTGCAAAATAATAACATACATACATATGTATACGCACACATACACATGTATAATTTCAGTGATATCTAGATATCTAGTGGTATCTAGCAGTAGACTAGCAATCTGATATTTTTGCACCCTTCAGTAGAAGTTAGGTTCTGAAAAAGTTTCACTGCAGGCAGAAATCAGCATGATTTTAATATGATAAAAAAAAAAAAAACACCCAGCACATTCAACTTCCATAAACACAGCACACCAAACAACTATTATATGTTCTTCTCTCCCTGCTCTTCTTCCCATTCATTACAGCTTAATGTTGTCCCTTTGTGCTTTTCCACTGTTCCTCACTGCCTGGTTTAAACCATTCTACCACAACGATACACATTTCAGACACTTTCCAAAGTTCATTATTCTCTTGCACCACGACCTTACTCTTTCATCATCTGCTTCTCAAGGACACCCATTATCTACACAAGAAATTTCATTTAGGCTCTCTCCCAGTCCTATCACACAGTATATTTTATGTGTCTGATCCAGCTGTAGTCAAACCAGTTTGCAAACCACTGGGAAAAAGGAGTGCTGTGCACAATAGCAGAGACCTAAATCCAAACGTATCGCTGACACAGGTGTCATGACAGGCTTGTGGGATTAAAAAGCAGTAAAGAAGTCTAAACTTGCACTATTAAAGTGGAAGTTTTATGGTTCATGTAATAAGCACGGCAAAATAATTCTCCCTTGCATGAAATAAAAAGTAGGCCAAACACAACGAAACAACTTATTGCTGTATGGTTTATCTGCAAAAGACTGCAAATCCAACTGCTTCAAGCAGGAATCCCAGCACTTCCACCTAGAGAAACTGTGAAGTGGCAATACAGCCTCTTCCATCTGCCGCCGCAAAGAAACTTACAGCACGGCCAAGCTATGAGCCACCAGGAGCGAGACTGCTCCCACCCTGCACGTGAACATTCTCAAGAGCAAGGCCTAAAACTTCGGTGCAACGCTTTGTCTTTCTCACCATCTTCCCCGAGCAGGCACAAACCCCTCTTGCGAGACTCCCACTCGTTCAGAGCTCCCCGTACAAACTGGATCTAGCTTGTCCACACGCATAGGTATCGTTGCACAGCACAAGTACAGAAGTCATCTTTTTTTGGTTGCTGGCTCTCATACTCAGTTTGCCCAATACTCAACACTTTATTAGTGCTCGAGCAAATCTATAGCTAAACCACCCAATAAAGACATAAAAAGCGGCTCACAAACAATGAAAACGAAATGCGTCCTCCTTGTGCTCAAGGTGACCTTGGCTGCACCGGCAATACACAAAAGATGAACTTCAAAACCCACGCCATTAAAAGCCTATTTGAGCAAGAGCAGCCCCATATCCACCTCAAGCAAAATCCTCCCTCCCGAGCCCCCCGCTCACGCAGCCGCCCCACCGCGGCACGCCATCCTGCGGGCCGGCAGCCGCGTTCTGCGACCCCGCACGCTCACGAGAGCTGGTATAAAGAAGAATACAGCGGAGCGCGGAGCTGTCAAAGGACCGGCCCCGTAAACTCCCGGCCGAGGCTCCCCGCACGCTTACCCACCGCCCGGCCCGGCCTCCCTCCGAAATCGGCCCCACGCTCCGCCGGCGGCTGCTGGCCGCGGCCCGCCCCGTCCCGCCCCGCGGCTGCCCCTCACCCCGCCCCTCTGCCGGGGGCGGCACCTCCGCACCCGGTTCCGGCTCCCGCTCTAGCGGCGGCTGGCAGTCGCACCGCGGCCGCTCTTCCCCCGGCGTGTCCGCCGAGCCGCGCGGCGGCGCCGGGCCTGACGCGACTTCCTGAGCGCCCGTCGCCATCGTGCGGGCCCCGCTGCGAGCCGCCGTACCCCTCGTTGACGGGAGTAACCGGCCGTGGCCCGCGCAGGTGCACGGGCAGGGTTCGGCCGCCGTCCCGCTGCCGGGCCGCCTCCTCACCCGCTCCTCCTGGAGACGGACGCTGTTCCGCCCTCAAATCAGAGCTGCCAGCAGGGAAGAACGCTGGGAAAGGGATGCAAAATCGTGTTTATACGGGCTGGTCGCGGCTCTGGGCTGCCGCTGCTGTCGAAATGAGAGCAGCTGCAGAAGGTTCAGGGCAGGCATCGATCTGCCCACCTGGCCTTGCAGCGGTGCCAGTTTGCCTTTTACTGAGTGCAAGAGTAAATGTTGATTGAGATTGCTGCATATAAACAAACATGGGCAGAGGGGGTTTTGGCTTTGCAGACTTGAGCTATTTAAAGATAGCTTTTCCGTGGTTTGACTTACAGACCTATGGCAGAGCGAGCACCTATGTTTTTTGCATGCATGAATCTTCGTGGTTGTTCTAAATAGAGCAACACAGGAATAAAGTGACAAAATACAAGACATCGTTTTATGCTAACACAAATATTCTAGTCATACATTTAAGCAACCCAAGGAGGTATTCTCTTAGAGGCCTCACTTCTAGATGTTATTTTGAATTTATTACAAACGAGAATTGTTCTTCAAGAATTCCAAACTGTAAGATTGTGTAAGATGGGATGGACAAACCGCAGGCTGTTGCATGCATGCGTGCGTTGTCCTGATTCCCACAACGGAGTGCCTCCCAGGGAATATCACACAGATACTAAATCTGATACTTCACAAGCAGCATTCTGCAGTTCATGGGTCTGAACAGATTTTGAGTCTGAATTTTCCTCCTTTAGCAAGAAAAGGTACTCTACTGTATTGCAGAGTGGACTAAGGAATATAAGACTTTTGAGATAAAATACAGTAGTGAGATGTACAACTCAAAACATTTGTAGTTCTGCATAATACACAGTACAGCATTTGTGCATAACGAAGCACCATTTTTTATGGCATCACATTCTGTATAAAGGGCAATCTCTAATTGTATTTCTTAGTGCCAAATACCTGCTTTCAAGTTGTGGTCTTGAAAAGCAGCATAGCCAGAATCTCTGGCCTCTTCTGAAGTACAAGCCCATAACTGTCCAGCTTTATAACAAAGCTTTTGACTTTATATCAATTTTTTGTGGAATTGATTTCCTGAAGGTCATCTGGGAAAGAGGGAGCAGATTCTGCTTTCATCTGGGTTTACTGCAGCTAAGTGGATTTGTAACTGCTTCACTAACTAGAGCCCAGCCCAGTAGGCCATCCATATGGAAAGAAAACACCGTCAGAGAGGCACAGTGCTACTGTTAGATTCGTGTGATCTAAGTTGTTGCATCCTCATCTCTGCTCAACTCACATTATGAGCATCTCATTGGCTTGGTGGAGTTGTTGGAGCCAGAGATGTCTGATCTCCAGTCCTGTGGTCCAGCCAGTCAGCAGCGCCATGTCCAACACCCAGGATTGCATGGCGTTTGTCCTAGGTGCGTTGGAAGCATCAGAAGGGGAAACCCTGAACTCCATTCAGAAAAGTGAAATCCAGTGTTACATCATGTGTTTTCATAACTCTTTGCTTAAAGAGCGGATCACAGTAGTCAAAGATACACATTATCCCAGTATAATGCTGCAGCCCACATCCTGATCATTGCTCTGATGCCCCAAACATATGAAGAATGTAGACCTGTTAGAGCATGTCCAGAGGAGGGCTACAAAGATGATCAACAGACTGGAGCACCTCTCCTATGGAGACAGGATGAGAGAGCTGGGCTTGTTCAGCCTGGAGAAGAGAAGGTTCCAGGGAGACCTTGGAGCAACTTCCAGTGCCTAAAGGGGCCTACAAAAAAACTAAAGAGGGACTTTTTATAAGAACGTTGGGGACAAGTCAAGGGGTAATGGCTTTAAAACTGAAAGAGGGTAGGTTTAGATTAGATATTAGGAATAAATTCTTCCCTGTGAGGGTGGTGAGGCACTGGCACAGGTTGCCCAGAGAAGCTGTGGCTGTGCCATCCCTGGCAGTGTTCAAGGCCAGGTTGGATGGGGCTCGGAGCAACCTGGTCTAGTGGAAGGTGGGAACTAGATGAGCCTTAAGACCCCTTCCAACTCAAACTATTCTATGATTACTTCCAGGATGGGTCTGTCTTTTTAAGACTGTGTGCAATAGGGAAGCCAGAGCTGTTGACTAAAGTGGCAGAATTCTCTCAGAAATCACATTGAAGGAGAAGATTCAACAACTGGATTACATGAAAACAATATAACAGAGATGGTAATGAATGGCTATATTGTCTAAGAAAATGCATGAAACACAAAGCAGTTAAAATTCTTGTTTGTGTTGCCTAATAATTTTATTTGCTCCACTGCATTTATATTGTTAATTGGGAACTTCTTAGTAGCTACTTTACATTATAAAGGACAATTGATATTGTTTGCACACAACTTTACCTTCTTCGGGTATGGAATCACTTTGATATTTTTCCCCTTCCACACATAAAAGTAGGAAATCAAGGTGTAGTGCGCTCAGTTTCAGCATGCTATAATGTAACTCAGAGCAAACTCTCAGCCACCGAGGTAAAGCAAGCTTGTCTGCTTTGCTTCCCTCTCTGAGAGATGAACTGTAGCACATTCAGAATCTAACATGGATCTTTGCGCACGGGTTTTTGCCTCACATGCTTTTATACTGTTCTGTTTTTCAGGTTGCAAAACAGTTGTTTCTGTGATATAAGTAATACAGAAATCACAAGAAAAGCCTCAGTGGTTTTACCATAATTTTATGCGGTCTTCAGAGTCTGATTTTAGTAGATTTTATGAGAAAACTGCTTAGGCTATTCTCTAGACTGTTTTGAAAAGAATAGCAAATAGATACAGTGTTTTATAAAAACATAATGATTCCGAGTAATAAAAAGTTGTTTCTGGTATGATTGTAGAGCAGTTTTTTCTAACCTTAGAAAATTCTTGGCTTATTGTAAACTAAATCCACAGATAAATTTGGCACTCACTTGAAAAGGACTCAGTTACGCCAATGGCAATAGCAGCTCAGGTCTTTTTACAGGACACACTGGTGTAAATCCTCAGGCTTAGGAGTAAAATCTCATTTCAGTACTGAGAGCTTGGTGGTGATGTTGTGTTGCCATGGAATCAAGCAAATGGGGAAAAAGTTTGGAATGCCCTAAGGGAACAGCCTTTCAGAGCTGCCTGTGCTCCAAAAAGCTCTAATACTGCTGGGTCTCGCTTCTGGTAAAGAGAGACTCTGTCCTGCTTCCATTGAAGTGCATGGGAGGCTTGCCACTGATCCCAGTAGGAGCGGGAGCATGCCTAAGTTTTGCAATCCATCTTTTTAAACTTCTTAAACTGAGGTGTTTACCATGCCAATGAGTCCAGGGAGGTAATTTGCATATGATGGCAAATCAGCAGAACCCTGACTTTGTGTGAATAAGCTGCTGACCACGTTGTGCATAGCAGCCTGCAGATGAGAAAGAGCTGGCAGGGCTCTTCTTTTAAATAATGATTAGTCCTTCCTATGTTTAAATTCCTCATGAAGCTTCCAGCAGAGTTGAACAAAGTACCTGTTTGCTGGACAATGCTGTGGGGAGGAGGAGGGAGAAAGGACCAGGGGGACTTCTTTTTATATTGCTTCTACCCTGGGTCTGTACTCCCAGCTCATTCCCAGCGATTCCCATGATGTCACTTTTAGTAACAGAGACATGTTTACAAAAGAGTACACAGCATCCTCTTGAAAAAGAAACTCTCAGCCCTGGGAATGCTACAAAAGTTAGAAACCGAAAACGGCATGAGGTGGGAGTAAAGATCCAGACAGAGGTTCTTTGTTTGCCACGACCGAACTTGACCTCACATGACTATGAACAATAATGAATATGCAATTTGGCCATCGCAGAACTCAATGTCAGCAGCACTGCCTTTGGTATACAATATATTAAGAGCATCTCAGAATGGCAAGTGGCCATGAAATGGACTGATAAGATTGTACATAGAAATGGTTTGGATATAGTTCATATCTTCTTTCAAGACAAATGATTTCTTCTATTTCATCTGCTTTATCTTGAGAATAAATGCAAAACTCATTAAGAGTACATTGACTCCCTCCTATGTAATGTAGCACATTGTGTAATTTCTTCTCATTCAAATATCATACTTATTACTTTGGAGAGATAAGGGCATTTCAGCCCAAGCTGCTCCTAGCTTTTCTCTTGAACTCGTTCCATTAGTACAAAAAAAGGCTTTTGTTCTAACAGAATACAACTGGGACAAAACCAGTAAAATTAACTTTTACACTTGCACTGTTAGCCCCATTTGTCTATCAAGCAATTATACACACACCTGTATTATATACAAATCAGGAAATCTTCACTATCCAAAGGAATTTTCTAACATTTTTAATTTAGAGATAATGAATGGCGGAATTTGGAACAAGATTCTCCCATACTCAGACCTTGAGCAATTATCTGCCGTAACAATGCAAACTTCCCCATGCCTGCCGTGAATAGGGGTACATTTTGTAAGGGCAGTTATTTCTGTTCTCTCCTTTTGTTTGCTGAGGGTATTTGTGAAGCTGACATTTTAGGTGAGAGTTGATTTTATCTAAAAAGTAGCACAAATGGAACAACTAATTTACTGTCTATAGGCCCTAAATACTCTTGAATACCCCAAACATGTTAGCCACTTATAAATTGTTAAAAATCAGTATGTGTGTGGGACTCTGGTTATACAAAGGATAAATCTAGGTTTCTATTTGCAGGTATTTCAAGTTTCACGAATGACTTTATTGTATGTCAAGCCCAATGGACTGCTACTTTTTGCCAACTTCCCTGAGGAATACAAAGAAGAGTTTCTTCTCATCTGGCCCCCTCTCCCGGAATGCAGAGCTGTTTTCTATCCCTCCAAACAAACAGACAAGGAATAAAGGACTAAAGGAATAAAGAAGCCTGAAAGCTGAGGGCAATATAGACCATTTTAAAAACAAAATCAGCATCTCATTAAAAAATCTGTGACTCATCCTTGAGAGACTGCAAATTGTTCTAGAATAACACACCCCTAATTATTATAAGATACTAGACAAGTCTTTCATCAGGATCTCAAAAGGAGGCGGTTTTCACTGCTTGGGTTTGTTCTATTGTGCAGTTGTTGGCTTTAGAAGGACTTGTCATATCTTATATTTTAAAGCACTGTTGATAATGGAAGTTGGGATCACAGGCATATGTTTCAACCACCAGTGCACAAGAGTCTTTGCAGCAGATTATATAACTCAAGTGTTGGATCGTATGATATCCCACTCCTCCTCTCATTTTGGGGTATTTGGGACCATAATCAAGGTGCTGCTATATGAGCCACTGGAAGAGTCTTAATGCCTCTGACATGGCACACATAGGACTTGTTGGTTGGGAAATTTTCTCAGACTTTTGGGGTCATATTTGCAAACACCTTGGGTGGGTTAGGATAGTGTCTTAACTGTTCTGACCTGATAAAATAATCCTGATGCAGGCTTCAATATATTGCAATGAAGGCTTTACAACCCCAGTATTTTCCAATCTCCTATTTGATTCTGCCTTCTGCAGATGAACAGAGAGCCATGTGCAAAGGGCAGCACGCCCTGCCCCCCAGTTTATCCAAGCAAACAAGATGGATTCACTGAGTTGGGCTTTGCAAAGACCGAGCAGGAAATAAAATTTCCCGTAGGTGCCTAAATACGTTTTTCTGGTTTGATAAGTCAGTTTCCCTAGAAAATGCGAGGTCTCCAGGCTTTAGTTTATCACAGATATATATAATTAAAGTAACTGAAATTTTAGCTCTGAGCAGAGTCAATGGAAAGGAAACTATAAATTTTATTTCAGTACTACAAAATTAACCGACAACCCTGACAAAGGCAATTTTTTTGCCTTTGGCCTCCTCTTCGCACTGATCTGGCTACACCAGTTGTTGCATTTCAGTTCTGACATTCAAGTCATGTTGAGTAATTTTCCCACAATGTTTCTCAAACAAAAACATTTTTTTCCCACTCCCACTTATGTGTCTCCTGGATCTGGAGACTGCAGAAAAATATCTCTTTGTTTAGGACCTAAGACCCAGCCAACTATGGTATTGCAGTGCTAGATTTCACCATCTATCAATGATCATTTGACCAAAATGATGCGAATTGACCTAGAAAAATCATACTTTTTCAGTTTCTAAATAACAGATATTCATCTCACAACATGATAAAACCCTCCTTGGGGCTGGGGTTCTTTACTGTTTGAAGCATAACCTAATACTTTCCCAAGCACCTTATGTCTTCGTGAGAGCAGAAATCTTTTCATGTGTATATCCAAAACTATTAAATTGCTTAGTTATTCCAAGATAGTCACCTGGAATGGCAGGGATCTTGAAAAGGATATCAGCTGTTGCTAAGAGATGATGTTTTTTGCTACCCTGGCCTTTGCCCTCTATAAAAAAACAGTGCATATTACTAGCTTGGTATTTCACACATGACAAACCATTGCTTCAGGAAAATTACATGGGTCATACCATGACAGGCTGGTTTCATAAAGCTGTTTGTGGGTTAGGGCTGAATCACTCCACAGCTTTTTCAGATTTAGGATAACACAGGATCATATATGCCTTGTTTGTTCTTGCTTCACTTTCACCTTTCCTTCTCTCCATAGGAGGGGTAAAGCAACTGTGGTTTCTGTAGGGTTTTTGTTTGAACTGAGGCAAGAGATTAGACTACACATTCCACTGCAGCAAAATACCCTTGGCTGCAGGACAGAGGTGTTTTCAGCAAGGTCTTTTGGGGAAGAGAAATGATTTATGCCTTTTATTAGGACCTAATCAATTTAACCTGAGGTACAAGAGAAGATTCTATCAGCTTTTGCCTTTAAAATGCCAGTGTTAAGAGAGACACAAAGTTACAAAAAATAGGCCATTTCATCCAGCATAAAAAAAAAATTGGCACATTTGAGCACCTATCTATCAGCATGATTTACTGAAAGTGCCACAGTTGTTCAGGTAAAATAAAATTCGTACAATGTGTCATAGAATCCAGATTGAAAGGCAAGACGAGGAGCCTCTTGAAGCAACAGTGTTTTATTTCTTCTGAGGAACTGGAAAAAAAACCAAAACAAACAGTAAACTGTAGATAGCAGTTCTGTATTTTATGATTGACTTTTTAATTTTTAATGTTACAGATTTACTGCACAGGCCTGATTTTATGAAATATAAAAAGTACTGATTAGGCCAGTGCACTTTGAATGTGCATTCAGAAATCCCCTTTAGTGGTCAGAATGTGTTGGGCATGCATTTGCCTTGGAGTCTTCCTTGCAAAAGGTTTTCTTCTCATTTTCTATCTATGCTACTGCAGTGCCTCCAAGATCAAGCTGAGCTCCATCACTCAGTCTAAGAGGTGTTTCCCCACCATCTTTTTTCGTAAAAGAACTTTCTGTGTATTTTCACCTGTGACATTTCTCAGATATGTTTTTGTGGTTATTTAGCAATTCTTATGAAACAAGTTTAGAATGTGCTAATTAAGTTAATGAATAAAAAGAAAATAGCACTTGAGAAGCACTGGCCAGACTGGAAATTGGAGATGGCTCCTATGCAGTTAAGACGTAATTTCTGGAGCAGCCTTTCAAGAGTAGTATGGGGTAAATATCATCCTGAAATCCAGCTACATCACAGAATCATCCTTACTTTTTTGTCCATTCCTTATTCAGTTTCAGCATCTCTGGTAGACCATTAGCATATGTAAGCCAAGAGGTACCATCAGTAATCTTAGTATGATGAAACACAGAGCAAAATTTCGTAATTTGTTTACACTAGGAGCACTTGTTGCTAAAAATGTCTGAGTTACTATATTTTAACTAATATTCCAGCACTAGCATAGATATGTTATCTTTTTCTGACCAGCCCTCGAGGTGAGAGCGAATAGATTTTGAAGCGTAATTTATTTTCTTATTAGGTGTTGTTAAGTCTAAAACATGGGTCAGGCAGATCTGGCGAAAAAGTCATCCATATCTCTGTACTTGCAAAACTTGGAAGCAAAGCAGTGCTTGATCTAAGAGTCCAAATGCCATTTTGCAACTTTGTGATCAGTAGCATGATCCACTCTCTCTGCTCCCTGTTCTACCTCTTCCTCTGGAAAATCTGTGTAGGATGTTTCCTGATCACAGCCATAGATGTGCTATGTCTCATATTCTTGTGGTCAGGGGATACTCAGAATTAAAAAAGGCTCCCAAAGAAGCAAGGTATGCATTTTCAGAGGACCATACCGGAAAATATATGCTGATGGAGCACTCCAATGAAGATATGCCTTAAATCTAGCTTTTGGGGTTTGCTGTGGGAATTGAAATTTGTAATTTAGAAAGGTGTTATATTAATGTTAGGGAAGGAAAGAAAGTGTTTTTATAGCTAACAACATTTCAAATTGCAATTCTGTTCACAATCCTTCTGATTTAAACTAAATTTAGATTTAAATACATTTTTGCTGAACTAAAATTCCATTCTCCATGTCCATTCTTTTGAATTTCTTTTATTCCAGGCTCAACTCTGCATTTAGTATACCATCTGAGACAAACTTAGATTCTCTTTCCTCAGTATGTATCCATACTTAGCCTAATTAAAATTAGATTAAATACAAGAAAAAGGGCAAAACCAATAAAAGTAGTATAAAATTAAAAAAGAACCTCAAGAAACAACAACAAAACACAACAAAACCAAACCTAGTGACCTAGTGAATGTTGACTATGTCTTCTGATGCCTTCTCTATCTACGTGTTATTGTGTTTTAGCTGATACAGCCTGACATCCTTGGGGTAAAATCATAGCATGGCAAAAGCCAATGGCAAAATTCCCACTCTGATTATTGCACTTATATGTTCAATGAATATCACAAAACTTATACAGTATATCAGGACAACCACAGCTATCTACTTTCTGAGCCCTATTTGAACTTACAGTCTACACTTCTGTATTGAGCATTTGACTTATGTAGGGAGGATTTTAATTAATATAAGATTCAACCAATAGTAATCTTTGAAACCATGCTTACATTATCACTTTATCAGTTGTGTTGTGTGCAGGGTGCCTCATGGAGCTGCAATCTATGTATCCTTACATAACAGGCATTAAGAAGCAGTTACACAACTAAATGCAAACACCACCAACAAGTGGAAATCCATGGCATAGGCAGGATCTTGAGTAATCATCAAAGCAGTGCCAGAAAATAAATTCTACCTACAGAAAGCATTTGGGGTTTTTTTCATGTTAAGTGCATTTCAGGGGATGCTCTACATTTCAGTTGCTGGTAGCCATAATACAAAGTCTGCTACAAAGTGGCTTTTTATTGTAAACTGTTTATCCTTCAAAACCTGTTAATACAAACTTTGACCAAGGCTGCCACAAACTGTGTGTGCATTTCAACTCATATCTTTACTGACTGCAATAATAAACTTTTGGTCTAAAACAAACAGGTCATTAGCAAACAGATACTCTTGTGCACTGTGGTTACTTGGGCCTCTCTCCTCCTGTGATCCCATTTTTCACTCACTCTTCACATGCTTAGTGTGTGATGTCTGAGCACAACTGCCAGGGCCTCTCCGCTTTGTCAGATCTATTAGAATTTGAAGAATATGCTCCATTTCTCTGTGCACAAAGTTTAGTAGTATCCCTTACTTGTAACTGCTAATTCAGGCATTCTCAGGTGTTAACTTAGGGCACAGGGTATGTCTAAATTCAAGCAGCCATGCTCATATATTCTAAATTCAAGAAATGATATCCAATTATCATTGTACTACCTTCAGGATATTTTTTAAAGTTGATGCAATTTCTCCATAAATAAATTCTATTTTGTGAGAAAGGAGCATTCCAAGACCCTTTTTAGATACTTTATAGTGCTGCAGCTGAAGTGCTATACAGACTGTTTTATGTGACAACTTACGGTCACTTTTACATCAATAGAAATTGGGATGACTACAAATTCCTACTGGTATAACAAACCAGCCTTTTTTAACTCTGCCATTATAAAAGGCTGACATGCATGGCAAGACATAACTGTGTGGTCAGAAATACTTTTTGAAAGATGCGTAGTTTATCACAATTTAACTACATTTAATCTTTAGAAATCACTCAGGTATTTTAAATACCATCAGGGCTGGAAGAAGACACAGAGCTTATCTTTTAATCTGTGGCATTGCCTGCCTCCTTGACTGGGGCATTCACAATGGTTTAAGAGGTAAAGTGTTTGAATCAAATACATGCAAACAGCAGGTAAAACAGTAGTTCTGAATGACTGGGACACACAGAATCGGGCTGTGTTCAGGGGGACAGGAATGCTGAAAGAAGAGAAAATTTAGTTTCTTACCTTTATCACAGCCTGATAAAAATCCACACATCCAACTTTACTTCTAACCCACTAGTCTAAGGAGGCATTTTATTTCCCCTGTTGAGACTCCCATTTTTAGGCTTTCATCTCTCAAAACATAGTCACCTAGAAATACTTAAATACACACATTCAGTCACTGAAAAGCCTAACCAACAAAGGCCAAGGACCAGGTTTAAGAATCACCTGAAAACCTGACCCATCCTAATTTGACTTTCCTAATGTTTTTCCCCTCTCTCAACAGAAAGAAAATGCACAATTCCTTTGGGCTTTTTCTGATTAAAACTCACTAGTGACAAAATATACCCCTCAGCTGGGAGGTGTGCAGTGAGCTAGATGGGGAAACAATCAACCTGAAAAATAAGTCATCATCAAAACCATCGTGTTGCTCCAGCCATAGAGGCAGCAGAAGGGTGGGAGGAGTAACTGAGGGAGGGGCACAAAGTGGCGGAGCCATTAGAAGACATGTATGTGGAGCTGCGCTCAAAGTCATATCCTTCTGCTTGTGAGGAATAGTTTTGTTTCCTGTTGTTGAATGAGAACACAGACATGGGGGAGGGAGAGCCCCAGTAGGAAGACAGACTTCATAAAGAATGGGGTCAATTCACAGCTTTAAAAAGTACATACTTTATATGATTATCCAGATTAAGGCTTAGTTCTGTTTTCTGGGGGTGAAAAAAGGGAAAATAACTTACAACAGGCCTTTTCCTGCATTTGAATTCCCAGTTAAAAATAAAAAGTAATCAGTTTTGCTTGTATGCCTACACTTCCATTTACCAGAATATAATTGTATTTATTCCCTAATTAAGCTAAATTCCATTTGTCAAAGCCCTTTAGAGCACAGTGGTGTCAATGGGAATAATCACCAAAGTAAGTTTTTCTTGAACAAGGTATTTTCCTCAATGTGATGTTTTGCTACAAGGCTACAAGTTAAATCCAATTCAGGCATGCTTGAAAATACTATAACTAGTGTTGGTAAGGAACGTAATCTTTTTCTCAAAGAAACGGGTTTCCAAACCAGCTTCTACCACCTACAGTTTGGAAACCAATTTACTGTCATACAGGCTACTTCCTTTCATTGCCTGCTATTGGCAAAGTGCCATTTTGTCTATATACATGGTTAAAAACTCTGCGTATGAACTAAGGATCTATGAGTACAGAAGAATCTGGAAAATGCGATGAAGCATTTATTTACTATATTCTGAATTACTTTTACCTTCATCTTAATTTTTTTAATCCTTCTTTGTACTGGTTATTTCAGAATTGTCTGTCATCTAGGACATCCTAATTGTATTGCTTTAACACAGATAAGTACAAAATATCATTCCACAGACTTATTTTTAATCACAGTTTTCTCTGCCTTGATTAAAAAATAACAATAAAGCAACACATAAAAAGATAACTGCAGAACAGGCAGTGATCCTGAAAGAGATTAAGCTGCTCTCTCCCAAATAATCCAGTTCGCTTTGCCCATTGCAAGACAATGGGCATGAGAACATGAGAACCATCTATTTCCCACCCTTCCCTCTGCCTGCAAGCATCCTGAGCACTGTATGGGCACCTTGAACTGTATTTTCTTTTCTTTTATGCAAAAAAATAATGACAAAATAACCAGTGTCTTACCACATCCAGCTGATGTGTGGTCATGAGCAAGGACATAAAATCTGCCTGGGTGAAGCCCGATTCATACTTAGAGGGGAGGTACCCAGGAGACATGCCAGGGATGATCTCTGTCCCCTGCTATTTTATCTGTCTTGCTAAGGCATTTACACGTCTCCCATTACTGCGATGCCAGAATATATATGAACATACGGCTATTCTTACCACACTGAGATAGGGCAGACAGATTACATGGGTTATCCTAGGTCAGAAGTTTGAAGCAGAACAGATTGTTGCACAAGTTTCACAAGCTCTTTTTCATTAGAAGGAGTTTAATGACCATTTCTATATAAACCAACAACTAACCCCATTCCCAAAGTATCCAAGTGTTTCTCAAGCATTTATGCTAAAATACCATCTTGAAGGTTTTATTGGACATGAACAGATGGTCGAGAGGTAGTGATGTTTGACTTCTAGTAGTTTCTTTCGGTGTTATCTTGACAATATATTTCATAATATGACTTCTATTTCATATATTATTTCATATTATTTCATATTACTTCATTATTTCATAATAAGACTATTTCATAATAAGACTTCAAAATTTCTATTTTAGTCAATCATTTTAATCATAGAGTGCCCAGTAAGAATATATTTCCCCCATTGCCCATATGGTCATAAAATTAATTTCTGTTAGACAAAGATGTCACTAACCTACTCATGCCTTCAGGTTTTCAAAGTTAGACTATCCGAAGATGCTTTAAAGCAGCATTATACCTGAAATTGACTTGGAAGCACAACGTACCTGTTTACATGCATCAACAAGTTATACTCATATTATAAATATATGAATATAGTCTTGTTAATTTGCTGAAGCCAGCAGTGAGATTCTTGGGTGGACAGAGTCATGTTAACATCTACTATGAGTGATGTAAGTTCAGGCTGACAGTTGGATGTCATCTGGTAGCTTCTCCTGTAGAGGTACCCATTGCTGGCCGGCTGAATAACCCATTTTATTCCCCTTACTCCATAAACACCTGCTTTGCCACAATGGGAGGAATAATGCTTTTTACACAATCCTTTATCATCCCAATATTATACCATAGAGTCAGAAAGTATTAATATTCTTATAATTGTCTGTAAAATGGCAAAATACTTACCACCCTGCTAGGATGTTGGCAAAGATACTGAACTATTATTTGGAGAAGCTCTTAAGACTGCTGAATGCTAAGTCCTACAAGAGAAAGAAAAACATGATCCACCAACACTTGGTTAACACACACTCATGTCATCCTTTACAATCTGTGCAACCTTCACAGCCTCATGGGCCTTGGTAGCCAAAGGAAATCCAGCAAAGCCTGGATTGCTCAAAATTAATAATAGACTTAAACAACACTTGGCAATGAAAAGTAGTGTGTTCACTATGTTGGCATCTTTTCCCTTAAAACACCTAGCATTCCAGTTTAATCTAAATATTTTTCATCTAGTACCATCCTTCTAACACAATGAATTATTGTATCTCTCATCATTTGGAAGTTGGACTATGTGATGCTTGAAGGTCCCTTCAGCCCAAACTGTTCTATGATTCTATGATTTTACTGATGTCAGTGTGTGTTCATGCTCAATAAGTTTAGTCAGCAGTGATTACTTCAGATTTCATTATGAAAATTTTTTTTAGCTGTTTTATTTTGTAAACCAACTTCTATTTAAATACTTATAACAGAAAACCCGTGACCAATAAACTTACTGAAGGAAAAGCATACAAGTAGAAAATATCATGAAATTCCATATACCATAGACAATTTCTCCAGCAATATCATTGCAGCAATATAATCAAAGATATTTTCAGCATGTATTGAATAGGTTTCAACTCCTTGTGGTGGCAATTTGAGCATTACTAAAAATCAGAGGGGTTGGACTGGAACTGATGGCAACAATGCTAGAGGGTTTCACAGGAAGCACCCAGTCAGGTGGCTTTGGGAAGTTATGGACTCCACCTTTCGTATCTTTGCTATTTTAGCTGTTATCAGTGTAAGCTTTAAGATTAATGTAATACATTAACCTGAATGTGGTGCAGTCAGATGTAAGAGCCAACCAATTCTAAAATGTTCTGAACAGGTTTTAATAATGTCTTGCACTAGATCTGGTAGGATATCTTTTCCATGAAAGAATCGATGGCAAGTATTATATAAAGTTAGTCTTTATGGGAATTTTTGCTGTTCAGCTCTCATTTCATCCAGAGACATGAGTAATTTTGGCCCAATAACTTGTTCAAAAATGAAGATGTTAGCTCAGGAATACTGCAATACTGCTTTATGGAGATGGAGGATGAACTCACAGTTTAATAGGTGTCTTATCAATAATGTCATTATGTTTTAGGACTGATGTAGTTCATATGCTTGCTGCCTTCATTCTCCTCTCTTTGCCAGGATCCTTGGCTAGGTTATATGTAGTGCAACATCTGCCTTGGCATAATGCATCTTGTGAGATCTTGTCTGAGGTAGCAGTTCATGCACTGAAATCCATCTCTCCCTGTCTCTGCAGTGATATTTCTGAACAGACAAGCATTTCAGTTTTCCATCTCAGAAGTCTTTGGACAGATAGGTGAACACAGACTAACTTTCCTCTTTTCTCTTTACAGAGACAACATTGCACAGTACACATGACAATATTGCCAATAAGTTTAGCCATTCAGGGCAGTTTGCAGCATAAAAACATTAATAAATATTACAGATATAAATTCAAGTCCTGACCACTGAACATTTGTTCAGCTGAACAGTGTCCTCTCAGGACAGGAATCTCAGTGATGCTGAAGAGGCCTGCGACATATGTATTACTCACAGGAGCCATGGTGCAAGACTGGAAATTCAATTCCAGCTCATTATGCATGTATGGTTTCAGTCCTCCTAATGGCAGGCTTACCCAGATAAATGCACTTTAACTCTACAGCAGTGGGAGTAAGAAAATCTACAAGCACTCAACGTAAGTGTCACAGCAATATGTGCAATACACACCTCCCCACAGCAACTGGGATGAGCTGATAGCTGCTCCTGTGCCATACTTCAAACCAGAGTTTTCCATGGAGAGGAAGTAGGGCAGAATGAAGGCTATGAAGAGTTCTCAGACTTTTTACATCAGCACATCTAAATGTTCCTAACAGGCCTTCAGAATTTCTATTTCGGCCCCTGGGTACACATACTGGAAAGAATAAGAGTCAAGATGCAAGGACCTTAAAAGGCAATAAGAAACAAACCTGTTTATGAATAAGAGGAAGGAAAAAGTAGGTTTACTATTCAGTGGCGATGGAAATCTACTGATGAATGATGCTGAGAGAGCTGAAATGTGTTATGTCTTTTCATTTTCCACCGCCACAGACAACTAACAATTCAGTGACTATCTAATTCCTCAAGTATCCTAGAGAAGGGGATTTTGTATTCTGGTTCTTTCTATATGAGTGCTTTAAAATATTCTCTAGCATGTTCTTTCTATTTTCTGACTTAAGCTCCTACCATGCAATTAGAATTAATTTTGCTAAACTTCAGGACACAACTAACTTTCAGATTGAAAGCCTTAAATAATTTCACTTTTTTATTATCTGCTATTTCATCTCGTTTCATATTAAGTAGTAAACTTCTAACTTCCCTTTATCTTTCCTTAATATTTTCATTACAGAATCTTTTCTTCTTGCCTTTTTTATATCCTCTAAAATATTTATCACTTCAACCTTCCTGATTTTATTTCTATATTCTTGACTTTTTTTCTCATCCTCCAATATGTCTCCTTGTTTCTATTTTTTATACACATTTCATTTAGATTTTCAAGTCACAGAAGTGATCGTGATGCAGCTTTGTCAGCTGGGAGAGGGAGGGCCACAGACATAGCTGACTCCACATCAGAAGATTCAGGTTTTAGTCTTCTTAAATATATGCTTACAAGAAATCAGATTATTAGATGCAAACATTTAGGCAAATCCAGTTGTTGATATGATAAGATATGACTAGTAGATACTCAGATGAGAGAAAACAGATTTGGTGCTCACTGGGTGGGAAAGTCTGAAATGGCAAAACAGGAAACGATGGTTTTCTTAATCTAGAGGAGTTAAACATCTGGAACAATATTGCATGTATCATGACCACAGTATTGTAACCCCAGCTCTGGCCCAAGAAGAGCTGTGATTCTGTCTCCCCTGCCATGTGCTTAACCCGCAGGGTCTGTGTGGTACCAGATGTTGCTCTAGTACACTCAGAAGGGATGATAATTCGAAGGTTTGTTGAAAAAGCATTAATAACACAAGTGGAGTGGACTTACACATCCAAACAAGTCATACAAATCATTTGCCATACTCTGCTTCTCTGTCTGGTTTCTCTGTGCCTTCTACAATCTAGAAAAAAACATCTTCTATTCTACTTAGTCCTCTTAATATGGAGAGGCTACTGAGAGGAAAAGCTGAACTGAACTGAAGGGCAAAGGTATGGGGTGAGTTTCATCCAGCTAAGCTTAGATATCTGTATCTCTATCTCATTCTGGAATGAAAAATTTTCTTCTAGGACACAGTTCATCTTATCCCAAAGTAGATGCCTCAAACACTCAGATGCATTGCTCATAACAGGCTCTCAAGGACCCTGTTTCTCTGCACTGCATACAACATTAGTTTAAGATGACTATTCCAGATGCAAACCACTGACTTCTAGCTATAGGCAGGGTAAACTCCAGCCCAGCTGACAAGCCTTGACAGTATGGTACAAAACAAATAAATGCAGAGTTTATTTAGATGCACAGGACTGACATGGAGTCCAGAGATACCTACTGGAACAGCTCATGGAAACCATAGTCTGGGCTTTGAAATATGAAACTATAAACAACTTCAGACTCATCATTAAAGGCTTTAACCAGCTCAAATCTACTCCAGCAGTGCTTTGCAGGTCGGTTCCCATCTTCCCTGCAGGCTTCCTTCAGTCCTTGGAGTAGACATTATCCTCCCACTGAAGATCTCTAGGGATCTATCTGCGATAGAGCTAATTATTGGTAATCTGCTGATGTATGATTAAATATGCTCACCAGCATAATTTGTGGGTTACGTGGTATGCTCTGCTATGGTGACATTGAACTGGAATAAATACCAGTTTGGACTGCAGGAGATTAGTGATCTGAAGCACCTGTTGTGTGACAAAAAGAACCCAAGCTGGGATGCCAGTTAAAACAAATTCCCTTAAATAAGGATGCCTTGACATGTATGTATTGGGAAATACAAGTCTTTTTTAATCACAGTTAAGGAATCAGTATTTAATATTTACCTTTTACTACAGACCAGAGGAGGCATGGGCAGAACTACTAACCACTCAGTGAGCTACAAATATAGTCAGAAGAGACAATTTTTCCACTAAGGAGACTGGAAGCTAAAAATACAAGGCAAAGGCTGAAGGGCAGCCAAATGCATGGGGTGATATTCTGTATCAGTGATCAAACGACTGGTCTGTGTCCAAGGACTGTTCTCTGTCCCTCAACACTGGTTAAATACAGCCCAGAGACTGACAGTGGAGATGAGAAAAGCCTCTAGAGATTGTAGAAAAAAATGTTGCATGGAATGGTGTCTTTCACACTGTCCTTAAGTTAACATGAAGCCAAGGAGCTCAATCAGTGCAAGACTGTGTGAGTTACTGGCTACTTTTCTGTGAAACAGACAGCATAATCTGCTTCTGAATGACTGACTCTACCAGCACTGTCTGAGGTCTGATGAAACCAGTAGCGGGATTTGATTATGAGTAGTCTCAAATTGGATCAGTAAGTTGTTTTACAGAAACCACTGCGCAAATCACAATGTGAGCCTTAGGAGAGGTCCAAGGCACTGAAGAAATTCCATCTGGATTGTACACACAGGTCTGGAAAGGGGCTTTCTCCTAAGCCAAAGTTCCCAATGTGCATCTATTCTTAACAGAAGGAGCTGCAAGAGACAGGAATATGTTCTACACAATAACACAGAGTGAATCTGTCTTCTTCACCTAATAAAAGTTAACCAATACAAAAATAAACGTACCTTAACTGTGGAATCCCAGTTGGAAAGTTGAGGGGAAATTATGTCCTCCCAAAACCTTATGCAACCATCACAGACACCCAGAGCTCAAAAATAGACAGGAGACATGTCCCAGTGAGCATGATGAGTTTCAGAACAAAGTCCAAAATGTTCTGTTCAAGCCATTTCTTTGAAGCGACCATCAAAAATGAAACAGCCAAAGAAAAAAACAAAGCAAACCCCAAACAATAAAAACTGCATCAAAGTACTACTTACAGAGTATGAAAAATCCAAAGAGACTACATGAGACTTCTGATTCCCTGTGCCAAGGCTAGCATGTTGCATGCATGTATTTGAACATAACAGGATTTGTTCCTAGCCATGGTCTATTAAATGTATTTATATTTGGAATTGATCTGTTGCACAATGTAATGAATAATACAGTAATAACAGAGAATAAATTAGCTTTCTTGGCACCAGTTTCTGGATAATAATAATCTGCAAATAACACATGACTCATTGGCAATTCCCTTTCATATGCTACTTTAAAGGGAACAATATTGAAGTTCATTAAATTATGCCCCTACAGTCAGCCATATCCTGTTCAGGTACCCAGTTTATATAGGTGTGGCCGTGAGGTATATTGTCCACTAATCAGGGTCCTGAGTCGAAGATTATTATCCAAAAGCAGTTATAAGAGAATGATGAACATGACATGAGCAAAGCAGTATCTTTAGGCCATCACATCTATGACAGAACAACTGCTATCACATAAAAGCTGAGCATAACCTATAACTGAATTAACAGCTACCTATTTTACATGTGGGAGAGAATTAGGGGGTGTTTTGTTCCCTAAAGAAAGTGCAGGTAATTTGGTTTGGAAACAATGCCTACAATGTTAAGATCATAAAACTTTAACTATCAGCATGGGTCATTTCAGCAAGAACAGCAGAAGAAATGCCACCACATCACGGGAGAATTCCTGGCCTCCTTGACATTCAGTCAAGAAATGTCTCCTTTCTGAGCATTGCTTTTCACTCTTGATTAGGTTTGTAAGAACACAGGGAGTAGAAATTCAGCACAGGGGAGGCAGGCAGTGGATGCAACATGCGACCAAACGCTGTGTAGTTAATTACAGCTGTGGGATCACACTCAGTTGGTAGTGTGGGCCAAATATTCTGGGGTTTCTTAATTGCTTGTTGCTTTATTAGCATTACTTTTATAGTGATTAGAAAAAACGTGACTCATAAATGAGCCACCACAGGCATGACAAGTATTTCAAATTGGAAAGAAATGCGCTGGTCTTTCCTGATGCAGATCCACCAGCTGGTAAGGCAGTGAAAATGAAAGGGGACCTTATAGCAGATAAAATATTTTACTTAGGCCACACATGTTATTAAATACCTATTAGACATGAGTAGCATAGAGTCTGGTGGGGAATAAAATTGATGAAGTCAGGTCCACCGTGCAAGCAGTTCAGAAAGACCAGCCCCTTTTGGAACTGAGAACATGAGAGAGCAAATCCTCACTGTCACTGCATGGTTGATTCACATATCCACAGGTGGGTGCTTAGCTAATGGGTGTACTTACACCCACAGTGGAACACGCATGCCAGCAGGCATGCACTTCTGTCCTGATTCAGGATAACATATCCACACACTGAAGAAGAGCCTATGCCTCCCCAGGGTAGTTTTCCAATCTGTGCTGAGAGCATATTCCCCCACTGTTTTGTGCAAATTTGGCCTCCATCATATATCTTTTTTCTCTTTCATTTACCTGTTTGCATTTCTTTTGCCTTTCAATGTTTTTCGAAACCAAAGAAACACTATGCAAAAGCTGTGATAGTGCAATGTTTACCCAGAAAGGCCAGAAAGATGGCAAAGCTATCTGACATACAAAGATGGGGGAGAAGCACAAACAACAGCAGTCGTGCCAGACACTTTCAGAAGTATAGCCAAAGGCAGGGTCAGAGAGAGCAGAACAGTCAGAATCCTATCCTGAGCGCTGCAGTAAGATTCAAGAGGTACTCATGTAAGTCATCACCAATCTCAAGACACTAAAAATACGTTCCAAGTTCTCTTGCACTGTGTAAGAAAAAGTTTTTACATCAGAAACAGCTATTTCCTAGTGGAAGATTTTTGACCACAGAACATTGTCTAGATCTCTGGAAGGTATCTCTCACTTCAGGGCAGAACTAAAAGCAGGCTGCAGAGGCTGACTATTGTTCCACCCTGTATCAGCTGCTAGTTGGCTATTTAGAAACTCATTAACTTCCTTAAGAGACCTTGATCCTAATTAGTGCCTGGACTGATCAGCCTGCCCCTTCCTCTTTTGCCTCTCAGAGCCTTCCACAGTCATTAAAGGAAACCATATCCCTTTTTCCACATCTTTAAAAATAGAATTTATTGAGTTATCAGGATTTGCAAACAGCTGTTGAATTCTGTTCTGCATTGGAGCTTACCAGACCACTCCAGAATTCTCCAGTTTGCTTTGACACCCTAATTCTTCATGCACATCACTTAAATCCTTCTTAAAGCAGGCTCTATATTTCCCTTCCTTTGCCATTTGAACAACAGAATCTGTTTTGTGATTGAAGTGTCACCAGGGCCATTCAGCCAACTATACTGTTGATGTCAATCCTGCAGACTTTTTAACAGTATCATTGAGAGAGAAATGAACAAAAAAATAGCTCATTCCATCTTCCAAAATTATAGTGTATTTTGTATGTAGGTATGTACCCATATGCTCCACAAAAGTGACAAAAAGAACTTATCAGTAGAATAGAAAGGACTTCTCACATGAATATCTGTCTAAATGGATGCAGTTAATGATACCAAGTTCAATAACTATGTAAGCTGAAAGACAAATTAACTGTAGAAAGCAAAATGAGAAAAGCTGTGAGTGCAAAGCACAAGCACAGTCTTACTCAGACGCTTACACAGCTTAATGCAAACGGACAGCTTATGCAAAATGTTTTTTATTTCCAGAATTTCTCAGAAATAAAGTTTCAACATGTCTGTGCAGGAAAGTAAAGGTTGCCATGCCCTGAAACTGGTGAGTTTAGGTGGCTGGACCTGTTTCCACTGCTGCACAGCCACAGATGCACTCATAGTCCAGCTAAAGCCAGCCTCTTCCCAGGCAACTGTGGTAGTCCTTATTCACCAAAATGAGGAGAAGTGTTGTCCTTGGACATAGACTAGCTGAATAGTCAGTCCAAGGGCTGCACAGTAGTAGTACTACTGTAACAACTCTCTAATTAATCTAATTACTGTAAATGCCACCTAAAGACTTTTATCTTATTGTGGATATGTGCACAGATCTCCCATCGGCATTACAGGAAGGCATACTGCAGCCATCATAATTCATTATCATAATTATATATTAACCATGACCCCAGATTTTTTTTCCAAAACAGGATTTGAAAAACATCATCACTACAACAATAGCAACTGCAGCAGGAGTGAGGACAGTAATGTCCTGAAGGGTATCCTACCTGCAGCAATTAAATGACCTTTTAATCAACAGATTTCTCAGCTCAAAGACAGACTGAGGAAAATAATGAAGTATTTTAACAAAACGCGATGCACTGACACCCAGGGAGTTTCTTAATATTATATCTAAGAGAGGTATGAGGCTAAAAGGCCCATTTAAACTGACAGGCAGTAGCCTGTTAAAAATCCTCCTGTTCTGGCACCCTTACCTTGAGTAGTCACTTATTTACCAACCTTGAGCTGCATTTATGGTCAAACTACTGAGTAAGTATTTCCTGAATTCTGTTGCTGTTTCCCTGAGGATTCCATATATTCCATATTCCATATATGATGTGTATCCAAATCACACATGCCTCCTTTCTGCTTTCTCACATTCTCATACACAAATTTCCAATTCTGTATTAACTGTCCTTTGTATCCAAACACAATTTCACTTACGCATTCAGGCCTTTTCAGTTTCTTGAAGAACAGTCTTTAAAAGGAAACATACTGAATAAGCAGACATTTCCCTTCAGTCTTCCTAAGTAAAAATTCCAGTCTATATAATTCTTGGGAGAAAAGACTTCTTCAGGTAATTGTGGGGGACAGAAAACTTTTCCAAACAAGAAGCACTTCCACCTTTGTAAGCACAACTGATCAAACTTCAGAATTTCCATCCTGCAGAACACTGCCATATTTTCACATTCATTCTCTGCAGAAGTTAGATGAAAAGTTGAAATGATGAACTCTACAGAAATATTGATATATCCTATAAATATATTCTGCAGACAGAATTGAGCATTATCTCCTTACCAGCTCTCATTTTTAAATAATTTAAGGGCAACACATCATCTTCGGGGTCTACATCGCTTTTCCAAATTATTCTCTCTGCAGTATTCTCAGGGTGATAAACACAAGTTGCCCTCAGGAATTATGGAGGCTCTCTGTATTTACAGGATGGAGACCAATTTGAAGACCATGTGGTGGGCTCAACAGCCTCGTTGTAAAGTAGTCTTCCTGCAGGCAAAGCAGCTTCATCAGAAAAGGTATTTTTTGGTAGATAGGATTTATTTTTAAAAAAGCTGTTCTATGTGAAACTCAAAGGGCAATAGATTTATTTGGCAAACAGATGCAGAAGCTTCTAATGCTGAATAACAGTAAAGAGAGGACCATTAGTTTAGCAATCCTTAAAAATTACTAGATTTAGACTCCTAAAGAACTCATTTTGAATATATAAATAAACCATCTAAATCTCTTGGATCCATTTTTAGAGGTATTTAGATGCCAAGTGCCCCTAGAGTTAAGATACTGGACAATAAACAGGAAGCTTTGATTAGAAGAGCTATGTAATTTAAAAAAATATCTTCAAATTTAGAGCCTACTGGCAAAGCAGAAAAAGCGATTACCATCACAATAGTCTGCCACATAAATAAATCACCAGCATGATTGATCTCAGTGGCCTTTACTCCTGATGGCTCTTTTCCCAGGCCGTCTAGGACACTTTGTCCAGTATGTTAAATCTCAAAGATAATAGCCATTGTAGATAACACAGCCATTTAGATACAAATATCAGGGCATATCTCTGCACAGGAACTATATCAGGATGCCCCCAACTTTAGCATGAACAGACGAGAAATAAGAGGACAAGAGCAGCTGCGCCTTCTTGTGTGATCTGTGCAAAATGAAAGGCAAGGACAGGTCCATGCATTGGGGAAGGCTGGGACAAGTTCCCTTGCACAGAAGCTGTGGAAACCTCCCTGAAGAAGGCAGAGCAATGAAATATCAAGGTACAGTTTTCTCTGTTTCTCCTTTTTGTTTCTGGTGCCTCTAAGCAGCAAACTCAGGCTGTACCTGGCCTCCTCATTTCAGGAGAGCATGGACTGAGGCTAAAGGGTCCACGGTGGTTGTGAGTGCACAGTGACACAGGAAGTACAAGAATCTTTGTCTCCTTCTCTTTGGTAATGATTAAAATAGCTGATAAAGTGCAAAACAGTGCATGGATAACCTGGTGTCATAGCAACAGCCTAGTGCCAAGGAGCTGTGTTAGCTGACCACCGTCAGCTGCCCAACAGCAACTACTGTCTCCCTGCTCACAGAGCCTTTCCTGGCTGATGGCATACTGCCAGTGACAGGAGCAGAAGTGAAAAAGCAATCAGGAAAGCACCACTTCGACCCTGCACAGAGTGAGGGAGCATTAGAAGGAAAGATTCACAATGAAAATCTCACAAGCTTATTCAAGTAGCATAGGCAAAGTCATGAAGCGAAGGAGACCATACGACCATCAGTGTTTATTCAATTGTTTTTTTCAGTTTCAATTGAGTTTACTCGGTTGAGCTTATCAGTGAGCTCAATGAAAGTGGTAACTGAATGGAAGGGTGGTGAGAGAGGAAACAACAAAGGAGGTGTGAGGGTGAGAAGCCAGCCCACCACATCAGAAAATAGCATTACATAGTAACTGCAGACATTGTGGTTTTAGAGGCTTATTGGACAGACTGCAACGATTGCAACTACAAGAGGAAAATGAAGACTAGAAAGTGAAGTTTAATCTTATGAAGTTTAAACCATGACAAGTGCAAGGTCCTACACCTGGGTCAGAGCAATCCCAGGCACAGCTACAGGTTGGGCAGAGAAGAGATTCAGAGCAGCCCTGCGCAGAAGGACTTGGGGGTGTTGGTCAATGAGAAAATGAACATGAGCCGGCTGCAGTGTGCGCTCGCAGCCCAGAAAGCCAACCGTATCCCGGGCTGCATCAAAAGGAGCGTGGCCAGCAGGTCGAGGGAGGTGATGCTGCCCCTCTGCTCTGCTCTTGCAAGACCTCACTTGGAGTATTGTGTGCAGTTCTGGTGTCCTCAACAGAAAAAGGACATGGAACTGTTGGAACAAGTGCAGAGGAGGGCCATGAGGATGATCAGGGGACTGGAGCACCTCCCGTATGAAGATAGGCTGAGAAAGTTTGGGCTGTTGAGCCTGGAGAAGAGAAGGCTGCGTGGAGACCTCACAGCAGCCTTCCAGTATCTGAAGGGGGCCTATAGGGATGCTGGGGATGGACTCTTCATGAGGGACTGTAGTGATAGGACAAGGGGTAATGGGTTCAAACTTAAACAGGGGAAGTCTAGACTGGATACAAGGAAGAAATTCTTTACTGTTAAGGGTGATG
Source organism: Myiopsitta monachus (assembly GCA_017639245.1). Classification (NCBI taxonomy): domain Eukaryota; kingdom Metazoa; phylum Chordata; class Aves; order Psittaciformes; family Psittacidae; genus Myiopsitta; species Myiopsitta monachus. The sequence continues at coordinate 39,380,188 of CM029926.1, forward strand.
AGGCACAGGAATGGGTTGCCCAGGGAAGTTGTGAATGCTCCACCGCTGGCAGTGTTCAAGGGCAGGTTGCCCAGAGCCTTGGGTGGCATGGTTTAGTGTGAGGTGTCCCTGCCCATGGCAGGGGGGTTGGAACCAGATGATCTTAATGTCCTTTCCAACCCTAAATATTCTATGAAGAAATGAGGGATCAACAATGGTGATAGAAAAGGAGACTGAAAGGTTTGAGGTCTCCCTAATTTGGTATCTCAGCTGAGCTGACTCCTGAGAGGAATTGAAGGGGGAAGGGAATATTGAATCATAATATTTTGGGTTGGAAGGGATCTTCAAAGGTCATCTAGTCCAACCCTCCTGCAATGATCAGGGATATCTTCAACTAGATCAGGTTGCCCAGAATGACATGTGGCATTTGTTGTCCTGGAGAGGAACATCTTTCCAAACTATCTATTACTAGCCACAGATAAAAACTTAGAAGAGAAGGCAAAAACATCTGGGTGACTGAACTTATTTCACTCACATCTGCTATTCCTGAGGGATGTAAGCTTTGGTCTATTCTATTTTGAATTACTTCATAATAAATTATTAGGTAATGAATTAGGTAATTAATGTATCCCGAATGATTCAAGGAAATTATGCTTGCCTTCATATCATTGCTTGCTTGCAATATTGAAACAGCAACACTTAATAATAATTATTATTGATAATGCAAATAATCAGAACAGGCCAATGAAAGGCCCAAGAGATGGAGCAGCTCTTAGAGGAGGGTGAGATGTCTTCACCAGGTTTCATACGAGTGTGTGAGTCACTGCTTTTCTTTGTCATGCATTGCCTGTTTATAAGTACACCACTAACACCATCTCCTGGCCAGTTGATGTCTGGAGTAAAATCTTTTAAAGATATCTGAAAGACTAGAATTAAAGGTATTGCAGATATAGAAAATATCATCTTTGCTCTATCTTATGTACATTCATATTCACTTATTTTCCTAAAATGATACCATGCCATCCCACCCTAGAATTAAATGTAGGGTGCATGCATTTCAATTACATTTTATTTTCTTTCCTGTAAGGTTTCCAGCAAGGTGTTTCTGAATATTCTTATATCAGTTTATATTTTCAGAACTGGATATTGATTTTGGTAGATCTTGCTTTGAAGCCCACTAAGAAAAACTAAAGCTGATATTCAGGAAAAGCCTGTGAAAACAGACCATTTCCCAGTATTTCAAGTTCAGCACTTTAAACTTACATACTTTCTGAAACACCACTAATGTATCTTGACCAGCTATTGCTGTCAAATATTCAGTACTCCCCATTCTTTTTACTAACTGTGTTAGATATCAAGACCATTCAGAGATGCAAAGAATAACTCTTCAACTTTATATGCTTTTAGTACAGCCAAGCAGTCAATAGACCAAGGTCTGTCCAGTTAGCGCTTATGGTCATGGGTTCAGCAGCAGCAGTCATTTTTCTCCTTGTTAGCTGGTGCAGCACTGTGGTTTTGATTTTGGGCCTGGGAACAGTGCTGATAACACCAGTGTTTTCAGTTACTGCTTGGTGATTTTTTGTCTGGCCAAGGACTTTCTGAGTCTCATGCTATACCAGGGAGGAGGGGGAGCTGGGAGGAAGCAGAGACAGGACACTTGACCCAAACTGACCAAAGAGGTTATTCCATACCACAGCACGTCATGTCCAGGATGTGAAACTGGAGGGCAGAGACCCAGAAGGGTGTGGTGGTGGACTGGGGGTGCACGGCATGGTCAGGTTTTTGGTACTGGGGGGTTCGCTGCTGGGGGGTGCACTGGCTGGGTTGGGCTTGGTGAGCAGTTGTATTCTTTTTCCTTGTATTTCTCTTGTATTATTATTGATGGTAGCAGCAGTGATTTGTTTTATACTTTAGTTACTAAACTGTTCTTATCTCAACCTGTGTGAATTGCATTATTTTGATTCTCCTCCCCATCCCCCCAGGACTGGGATAATTAAGAGGGGGGGTGAGTGAGTGAGAAAACTGCGTGGGTGGGGGGCTTAAACCACGACATTTGAATTCACCCAGCTGTTTTCAAGCATTTAAAACAAGTCTTTAAAATCTTCTTGAGCCTTCAAAATCTTAAATGTCTGTAGATGTCTAACACAGCATGTTAAAGAGTTACTTTGGAAATGGCTCGGGGGTTATTGTTCATACATATCAATTGGCCCTGACGTTTCTCTTTTCAAAATGACTGAAGAACTGACTCAGTTCAAGGAAGACACCTTTTGAGCTTTGGCTTGAGAGACTGTAATTCCATAAAAATCATCAGAATCAGTAAGTTGCATTTTTGCCTGTAAGTTAATTCAGAAACATAGGGTCAACTTCTAATCTTAGCTAAACAAACAGCAGAAGAGCCTGCTGTGCCATTAACAGCATCATCAGTCTAGAGTCTTCGGCACAATCTGTCTTTGAGAACTGAGTATTTGGAGCTATTGTGGGTTTCTGCAGAGTGCAACTCTATGAATTCTTGGAAGGTAATCAGGTTATTGTACTCCTGAGGGATTTTCATAGGAGAGAACTGCAGTATCATATTTGTGGAATAGCTTCCAGGACATATTATGTGAATGCTTCTGTATATTATAATTGCAAGCATTTTGCAGATGACCACAATCTTCTGTTCAGCTAACTTAAGTTGAAATGATTGCTTTCTGCAGAGGGCATATGTGATCACATTAGTGAGCCACACTAGGAGACAGAAACTGTCATTTTAAAAGCAAGCAAATAGTACTTATGATCACCATACAAAACAGACAAAGTGATTTTAAGCAAATCAGTGCAACATCAGCTACAGCCCAGCAGAAGAAAAGCAAAGGAATCAGCTTTCTCAAACTTAGTATTCAGAGGAAGCCTGTGAAAAATCTCTGAAGAGCTGTACATGGGCAGTAATACAGCCATCTCTTACATTTGGTGTTTCACTGATTCTATTACAATCTAACTTCAAAAAGCCTATGCAAATAGGAAGATCAGGGTTTTACTTGTGGTTGATTGAGTCATAAAGCAACAAGGAAATAAATACCTGAGTACTTGAAGCCTCTAGACTTGATTACTCTGCTTCACCCCACTACATGGAGCCTGTAACATCTCTCTACTGCTACATGTTGAAAAGAATCATAAAATCATAGAATAGTTAGGGTTGGAAAGGACCTTAAGATGATCTAGTTCCAACCCCCTGCCATGGGCAGGGACACCTCACACTAAACCATGCCACCCAAGGCTCTGGCCAACCTGCCCTTGAACACTGCCAGCGGTGGAGCATTCACAACTTCCCTGGGCAACCCATTCCAGTGCCTCATCACCCTTACAGGAAAGAATTTCTTCCTCATATCCAATCTAAACTTCCCCTGTTTAAGTCTGAACCCATTGCACCTTGTCGTATCACTACAGTCCCTAACAAATAGCCCCCTCCTCAGCATCCCTATGATATCCTTCAGATACTGGAAGGCTGCTGTGAGGTCTCCACGCAGCCTTCTCTTCTCCAGGCTCAACAGCCCAAACTTTCTCAGCCTATCTTCATACGGGAGGTGCTCCAGTCCCCTGATCATCCTCATGGCCCTCCTCTGCACTTGTTCCAACAGTTCCATGTCCTTTTTCTGTTGAGGACACCAGAACTGCACACAATACTCCAAGTGAGGTCTCAGGAGAGCAGAGTAGAGGGGCAGCATCACCTCCCTCGACCTGCTGGTCACTCTCTTTTTGATGCAGCCCAGGATTCAGGTGGCTTCTGGGCTGCAAGCGCACACTGCAGCCGGCTCATGTTCATTTTCTCATTGACCAGCACCCCCAAGTCCTTCTGCAGCAGGGCTGCTCTGAATCTCTTCTCTGCCCAACCTGTAGCTGTGCCTGGGATTGCCCCGACCCAGGTGTAGGACCTTGCACTTGTCATGGTTAAACTTCCTGAGGTTGGCATCAGCCCACCTCACAAGCCTGTCAAGGTCCCTCTGGATGGCATTCCTTCCCTCCAACTTATCAACCGAACCACACAGCTTGGTGTCATCGGCAAACTTGCTGAGGGTGCACTCTATCCCACTGTCCATGTCACCAACAAAGATGTTGAACAAGACTGGTCCCAACGCGCATCCCTGAGGGTCACCACTCGTTATTGGTCTCCATCTGGACATTGAGCCATTGAGTACAACTCTTTGCATGTGGCTATCCAGCCAGTTCTTTATCCACTGAGTGGTTCACCTATCATATTGATGTCTCTCCAATTTAGAGACAAGGATTTCATGCGGGACAGTGTTGAATGCTTTGCACAAGTCCAGGTAGATGACATCAACTGCTCTACCGCTGTCCATCAGTTCCGTAGCCCCATCATAGAAGGCCACCAGATTGGTCAGGCAGGATTTCCCCTTAGTGAAGCCATGCTGTCTGTCACCAACCACCTTGTTGTTTTTCATGTGCCTTAGCATGCCTTCCAGGAATCATCTCAATGTATATCATCATTAGCGTGTTGGTGCAGTTTGAAGAAAACTATATCCTTTAACTGATCTGAAATTTCACCTGTTATCTATGGGAAGTCTTAGAAAGTGACCTTTTTGTAAGTTGGATGAATTAAAGTCTATGCCTGAACAAAGTGGGAAGAAAAACTCTGTTCATGGCAAAACAAAAGGAAAATCCCGTGAGAAAAGGAACTGGTGATGGATTGTGAGTCATCAAATCATTAGTTAGCCATAAGGCCAGTGCGAGTGGTAAACTGACAAGCAGGACAGTTTACTACTTTGTGTGGTAAAATGGGAGGCCTCTGTGCCAGAAGATATGGCCTGACAGTTCAGGCAATAGTCCTGCAGCATCCCAGAAAGCTTTTCTTACTCAAAGAACAAACTCATCCGAAGCGTGCTTGGACAGATTTTCCTCCAAGCTACTTTCTGTTACAGTGACACGGGGGAAATAAGAGCAGCATGGCCATTTCAAGAACCCTGCACTGGGCTTTGCCTTTCTGTGGCTGGGTTCCACTGTCTGCACAACAGAGATAGCAGCAGTAAAAGTTTGATAAGCATTATTATGATCACTTTGCAAGCACAGCACAAGGTAATTAATACAGTTAAGTTTGACACATGTAGCTCTCAAAGCCATGTAATTCTTTATAACAAACAGATCTTTTCATGGCAAGAGAGACAGTCTCCAAGCACAATGCTATCAGACTGCTGAAAAATCACAAACTTTTAAAAATGGGGACAACACTAGTATAATGGATACAGTGTTAGGAAAAGTAGGCCTAAGAATGAGCTAGTAGGATTATGTAGCTTGGGAAACCAGAACTGTGATTTTAATCAGCAGCTGATTAAAGCAGAAGTGCAGAGGTTTGTGTTTGATTTGAGAGGACAGCGCTACACGTACTGAAAGATTATTTCACAGAGAAAATGAACAGATCTTAACTCTTCAAAGGATGGGAATTATGGTGAGCACTTCTAGAACCTGATTTTTACCAGTCCTCCATTTATGCAACCCTATCCAGATCCACCAAGCAGGTTTATAATTCAGCTGTCTCAGACCACCAGGTAACCAGGGAGTTGAGACAGGTTCTGCAGCTCGGTTAAGGGTAGAGGTGTCAGAGAGGGAGCAGGAGTACTCCAGGCTCCCAGTGCAGTACAGATTGTAAATCTGAGGAAAGGTTTCTAGGCTTGGGAATGTGAAGAGGTGGAGGCACTTCCAAGACAGGCAGAAATCAAGTTCTTTCTTGTAATTCTACATTCCTCCTGCTTCTGAAATTTCTTTAACACTTTGCCTCTGCATTTTTCTTTATTTTTTGTTTTGTTTTTGCTTACTTAATCATATTTTTAAAATAAGCTGTATACCTTCAGAGTCAGTTCCTCAGCACCCAATGGAACTGCTACTGAGGGACACCAGAGGTGAAATTTGCCTTTAATATATTTTTAAAACCTCGCTGCACTGCAGTCCTTTTCCTTGTCACCTTTTCTGTAGCAAAGCATTAGGCTGGGCAAGCAGCGTTATTTATGGCCAGTGCATCGTGGCCAGGAATCAGGCAGCTGCTATGCACTCTTTCAGAGTTGTAGTGACATACTGCAACCTAAGCTGAGAAACATAATTTGCTGCAACCTTCCCAGCACTAGCAGGATAGCGTCCAGAAAAGTGAGCATTGCTGGAGCAAGAAGAGCAATGGTTATTGTGTCAGAGCCAGCTGCCAATCTGAGAAGATTAATAAATGACGCAAAGAGTCCATTCTACCTCCTTTCTCACCTTCCTCTTAAAATCCTCCACTACACCCTCCCACCCCACACTGCCAAGAGATCAAGACCTGTTGTTGAGATAACAAGAACTAAAAAGGTTACAAGGTGTTATACAGGGCAGCATGGCAGAGATCCAAGAAAGCACTTAAGCAACCTCAAAGCCATTTAGGCCACATTCAGGTGATTCCAGCATCATAATTCTACTGCAAAACACTTCTCATATTCTCAACAGAAAATACCTGCAGTTCTGCTATGGCACATACCCCACGGGACAGCAACGCTGATCACAGCTGAGCCCAGCAGCCGTGTTCTCTTCAAAGGACAGCTGGAGGAGAGAGGCCTGGTGGTCAGAGCCCTTGCCCAGGACTTTGGGAGACCCAGATTTTATTCTCCTTGACTGTTGAGTTCAAAGCTATCTTTCCCCAGAAGTGCTCTAACTTCTATCTAGAAGCTAGCCTTGGGTACTCAGTGAATAATTTGAGGGTGCTGTGCCAATTGGAGCAGGCTCAGGCATGTGCACTGCAGAGCATTCAGGGGTGCTTAGACTTCCAAGGCAAACAGAAAATGAATGTCAAGCCAACCAGAGCAGTGTGCCTGGCTGATCTCCATTCAGATGCCCACACACAGACATCTAGTGCCATTTAAGGTGCCCTTGAATATACTATCTGGCCACCAGACCCCAGTCCAAGTCTCCTAGAGCCTCCTAGAGGTCCTGTGTCTCAGATGCGAATATCTTGGCCACCTTACAGCTCCCGTTACTGTAATACATACCTTGTCTAGGCAAATGAATCAAGTGCCTGGCAAGTTTAAGCATCTCCAAACGGCAGCAGACTATGGTCTCACCTGACCTGTGTAGAGTCATCAGTTCCAGTCTTGTATGACCTGTTTTACATGTCTCATGCCTTTATTAAATAAAGCCCCAAATCCTTATCCTGCATAACTAGCTAGCTCCAATACAGCTCATAAAACAAAATGCCAAATAAAACACTTACCCACAGGAAAGCTTCAAGGAAACTCAGCTGGAAGTCGATGTTTTCTTCCAGTAGTAATGAACCCCAGACAAAACTTTGCAGGAAAAGTTTCCAAAGAATGTTACTCAGAGTACACTGGTAAAGCTGAACAACAACAGGGTCAGGCATTCAAATGAACATGAAATATGACTGCTTATTTCAGCCACAATTCTGTGCTCAGCAAGATTCCCTGTTGTAAATGTGTGAATGCGTTGGACAGCAGAAATATCAGAAGCAGAATGCTTCTTCAGTCAAGAGTGTGCTTCTTCACCAGGCAGAGCATGTACCAACAGCATCACTGTCTCACCAAGCATATGACTGCAGGTGATTGCTGAAAATGATTCAGTGCCATGTAGTTACACAGACAGACAGGTGATGGATGAGCAAGTCTGGAGCGCAAGATTATCTCTTCCGGTGGCCTGAACCCTCACCTCTGATTTTTGTATGACTCCCTCTCCCACAGACACGATTTCCTCTGATTTCTCCTGCTCCTGGTTTGTTCTGTGCATTTATTAAGAATTTCAGCCACCTGAGGACTTAGGGTGCAGAGTATCTGTGGACCCCAGGTGCTCTTTTATGCATATGCACAGTTCTATCACCTGCTCACAAGGCTGAAACATCACAGAATAGAATCATTAAGTCATTTAGGTTGGAAAAGACCTTGAAGATTAAGTCCAACCATAAACCTAACACTGACAAGTCCGCCACTAATCTATGTCCCTAAGTGCCACATCCAGATGCCTTTTAAATACCTCCAGGGCTGGTGACTCAATCATGTGCTGAAGTGAGTGACCAGCCACGTGCCGTGTGTAACTAACTATTGGGATGGTATTTATTCTATAAAAGGCAAAATGATGCTGAAATCCATAGGGTATTTACTGACTTGAGGCAATGAATCTACACAGCACAAGCTTGCTGGAGACTTCAGGTCCAGGACAAATTTGACTGTATCAGCATAATGCTGTATTTCCAACAAGACCCATTAACTCAGATCAGGCTCAATACAAATGCAGTCACCACACTTCCAGACCTGGCGTGGATGTCTCCATGCCTGTGGGATAAAGACACTTCTTATGTCAGACAAAACTGAGTATACCAGGTTTTGGTGCGTGGTTGGAAACAGGATCATTAATACATTTCAGTCTCTATGTGAATGTCACCAGATCTCAGTCCTCCTGGAATCAGCTAGCTGCTTCGTTGGTCCTTGTTATCCCATGAAGTCCTTCCATATAGCTAATGGGCTCTTCAGGTTTATTGTTTTATCCAAAACAATAAAATTGGATGTCACCTGATTCCGTTGCAGATTCAAACAGCAGAACCTCATTTTTGTCATGTAAGAACCAGACAGTAGATACTTGCACAGCTTTCCATCACAATGTGAGGAACAAAGCTGGAGAGACAAGCTGCCCTTGTAGGTGAAATTCACAATAAGGCCTTCATTTGCTCTTTGTCAAAATCTTCACAGATACTTAGATTGCTGAGGTTATTCAGGGAGCTTGGAAAGAATTGGCAAAATGCAACAATCCTCAATGGTCTGCTTTGCAATTTAATGACTTTCCTTTTTCTATGTATGCAATTACTGAAAGAAACCTAACCCTTCCCCAAGCCTTCACCTTTGATCAGAGCAGGTATCAAATACTGGTTGGCTTAGGTACATTCTGTGCTTGTTTCTTATGCAAATGCAAACTACTATACACCAGCTGGTACTTCTGCCAAATTTGTTTCATGGATTTCATTCTGTTTTCTACCTTGCACCCCTTTTAAGAAGGGATATCATGTACATGGAGATTACTTTCCTGTGAGAAGATCGTGAGAGATTTATTTTCTTCCACAAATTATGGGACCAGCTCCATCTTGAAGTAATTCCACTAGAAACCTGTGGCATTACACCAAGGATAATTTAATTACAGTATTTGCTAAATATCATCAGAACAAAGCTGATCTGTTTTTCAAGTGCTGTGTTAATGTTACAGTGAGCTTGAGCACTTAACGTCATTTTTAGCAAGGCATCTACACTATGCCAAATCAAGGCTAGCCATGTATCTTATGCTCCAAATGAGCCCTGTGTGGGCAGACATGTGAGACCAAGTCCAACCCCAGGGCTGAATCTGATCCCTTGAGCTTGAAAAATCAGTTTGTACAGGGTCATAAGGCCCTTCTCATGCCCAAAGTCACAAACTTTCTCCTGCAAGCCTCTCCTTGTTTCTGACCTACATATATGCTTGATAACAGGGTGGGTCATAAAGTCTCACAAGACCCTGGGTTCTGGTTCCAGGCCAAATACACACACACAAAAAGACAGAAGTAAGTGAATACACATACAGCGTATATTCAGTGTATACACACAGTATATATTCAGAGTTGGGTTTAGAAAATCAAATCTGGGCCTCCATGCCTGCAGGATTTAGGGTTGAGGCCAAAACCAGAGATATCTAGAGTTAAATCTTATTTTAGAATTTCTATTGAGGTTAATTCCTAATTCAGTCACACCAAATTAGTTATGAGCTTTGGTTCTTGTTTAGTGGATTATTCTTTAATTTAATTAAAATAACAAATCCTGGCCGAAGGATTTTATCTGTGCGTACACCTTTAACTAATCTCATTTAAATCAGAATGTGATGGCTTGCAGGACTTAGCTCACAAGAATAGTGACAGTAGCCTATTATGTGCTCTGTACTGCAAATTTTAAAGCTTTAGGTCTAGGATCAGTCTTATTATTTGAAACTAAACACAGAAATTTATAGGCTTTTCAACCTTTCCTTAGGTCTCTTGATCAGTTTGCAAGAAGCAGAAGTCACCCTAATTACTTATAAATGTTTTCATTGCAGATTTTCATTTGCTAATGTCATCTGGCTTGAGACACTTCTTGTAGTGAATGCTCTCTTGAAAGCGCATCCATAAATCTCGCCCACAGGAGAGCTGAAAACTCACTGTCTAGCATTTCAGGTTAAGGCCAAGGCCTACTGTATTCTTCCACCCCATGCCCGCCTTCAAAAACTCCAGACAACTGCTTTACCACTGCGTAGCCCCTACATGCTTGAGAGAAGGCAGACCCACACCAAACCCTTGCCACAGATGAGGCAGAATGAGTCTCTCCACAGGAGACACCAAAACAGTCTCTGAGGAGCCCCACAGGACTGGGTCACACAGGTAAGGTCAGTGAGATCCTCTGTGTTTTGTGACTCCAAACAGGTATCAAAGCATAAGTAGCTCAACACCACCTGAATCTGGGTGGATACGCACATGCCCAAAGTCGAGCCTGTGCCAATTTATGTGTCAAGACTCATGTTTTTTAAGCAGTCATGTAAAGTAGCAGCAGCATAACCAAGTCCTTTTTCTGGGCCTATCACTAAAAGCTAACACAAGCAGGATGTAGTAGGTCACCGGAATATCTTACCAGCTGACCCCATGACTGATGGTCATGTGAAGAGCAAATTTGTTTCAGTTTTATATGCACTGGTGAATTTTACATATTCTGTATTGCAATATTTAACGTATGCTACATAGTCTTGTAGGCAGTTAGTATTGTGTACTATAGTAATATAATACGATACTCGGGATTATAGTATGATAGTCAGGCTTTTGGAATATCCTACATAAACTCAGATTACATGCCTGTTCACTTTTAGAAAAAGTCATTAGAAGAACCCCAAACAACCCCAAAGGTGGTATGTGATCTGTTGAAATGACTTTTGTCCACTTGCATGGCTCAAAAGGTTGACATTGTTAATAAGCCATTCAAGACAAGCATCTAATTCCTGTGAATAACTTTTCACTGAATTTTAGAAGGCAGCTGTGGCTTCACCTCTGCAGAAATTCTACATTTTCCTAATTAACTTGTAAACCAAAATGTTGTGCAAGCTATAAGCCTTCAACAGGTTTCTGTTCAATTACTTTCAAGACCTAAAAAAAGCCACCATAGAAAAACTTCTAAACCTCAAATAGCAGCAATGCAGTCCCATCTAGAGGAAATGAACTGCTTTTCTATAACTCTTTTTTTTTTCCTGCCACACTGGACAATACTGGCAGGTTGAGATTCAACCCAGAGATGGGCTCCTTTTACAAGATTGCTTATATAAAGAGAAGATAACACCAGCTGGATTCATTTGAAAGGGGACATCTTGGGAAAGAGCTAACAGCGCAGCTATTGGAATAAGCCCAGGATGAAAATCTGAAATACTTAGCCTCTTCCTGCCTCATAGGTATAATATTTAATTTCTTATATAATGCATAGGATTATCATTAGAAGGAATTACTGAAATTACACGTATTTTATGAGCTTTTTCTTAAATAATTTTTTTAAATAGAGATTGAAAATGTTGAAACTGCTTTTTTTTTTTTTTTGTTGTTGTTGAAAATACTTAATCAGGAAGACTTTTTTTCTTTACCTAAATAACATTTGTTACTTCTGACAGTTTGCCTAGTGATGTGTATGTAAGGGCAGACACTGAAGAGTGTCTACAAAGGGAAGATATGAGAGCTCACGTCCCAATCCCACAGGCTGTATGTGCTTCTTTCTGCCTGTGGGAACAGCTTGTGGGTTTGAGGCCTGAAGTGGAAATGTAAGTTACTGGTGTGTATATTTTCCTAAAACCTCAGCATTTAGCAGTCAAGGAGAAAACGTATAATTTACCAAAACCGAGCTGCATGAACTTAAGGTTATATACATCAGGATAGCTATCACCAAAGGGAACAGTGTCAGCATTTAATTTATAAACGCAATATGTGTGTTATTGCATCGTATTTCTTCTAGTAATTTCTAGTTCTGTCTTCGTCAGCTGCCATTGTTTCAGTTTCATTTGGTTATACTAATGCTTTGGGTTTCATCTCTTTACAAGAACAAATAAAAGCTAGAATAATCAAAAGCCACCACTAAACTGAAATAGTAAAATTGTCACAGCACTAATAATGGTCTTGGAGGTATTTACCTTGGAGATGCAAGTATGTTGGGTGACAGATTGTCACCAATGTTATTTGTTTCTCTCTACAAGAGCATGTTTAAGAGTAGCTGCAGGTTCAGGTCTGAAGTCAATGCATTGTTTTTATTTCCGATTTTGAAAACAATTTCAGCTTTTATTCCCTGTGTCCTCAGATCACTGCAAGAAATGTTGACTCTTACTATTTATCCGCTGGTCATCTTGGCTCAAGCTCTTGCGGGGCCTTGCAGTCCAAATAAAGCAGGTAAAATAACTTAAGTCTCCTATGATCTTCTCTTGTAATTAAGTTGCCAAAGGGTTTGGTTGGTTTTTTTCTATGTAAAAGTGGAAAGGTTTTTCTTCAGAAAGTTAAACTGTTGATTTTGGAGAGCTAATCCTTACATTTCTTTTATTGATCTGCTTTCAGCTAGCACATACCATTAAAGTCCTAGCCCCCAGAGAATTGCTTAACAGAATGCTTAACTCTGCAATAATCATAGTGCAATGAAGTTAAGCAGAAGCAGAATTCAGACATAAAATGGCAAAGAAACTAACAACAATTAGAAATTATCTGAGTAGCACAGGCTAGATGCAGCAGATCTTTTCTGCACAAGCTGGGCTTTAGTCCCACTGACTTGTAATCAGATGGCTAGCGGTGAATTAATGTGCTGGGCTGAACTGCTGAACCACACTGTTGTATTAAATGAGAAAAAAAAACATTGAAGTTAAGGCTTTAATGGCACACTGATTTCTGCCTACAAACCCAAATGATCTGGCACAAGACCTGTAGTATATAATTTACTACAATTAAGAAATGTGCTTTAGAAATATGCTGGAATATGGCTCAATATAGAGTTTTTGTTTTGTATGTGCATGACTGGTGTCAGACTACTGTCAGTAATTTCATGGTATATCTGAAATATTTGGCCCTCTGGCCATTTATTTAGGTACCTTCATTTGCACAAGCAGTTTCTCTGAGCTGCAGGAATTTTCATAGCTGGAAAGTCACCAGTGTCGCAGATGCGACCATCAACACAAGCAAAATCAGCCTATGTGTGCTAAAGGTTCGTTGACCCAAAGAAGCAAGCTGATAAGGTCCCTAGTTCCCTGAGCATTCCCTAACAGACATGGAAAGGCTGAAAAATGAGGCTTTTATGATAAAAATGAGACTTTGAAGGACTTTAAAAGAAATAATTGGATAATTCCAGGCAGAGTGTCCTTTTTCTAACTGTAGTAATTGGAGGTCTTTCTCAGTTTTCAGGTCACTGATGGTTAGCCAGTATTTGCCCTTTTAATTCCCATCAGACATTCAAATTCACACTGCATGATTCTCTTTGAAAAACGTCCAATTCTGCTATAAGTTGCAATGTGCAATATTCATGGTTCTATTAGTAGTCTCCACGTTTGGAAATACATTACACTGCTATTAAACATCACTGTTAACAGGGCTAGGATTTCAGTTCATTTAATATTGCTAGTAAGAGGGCTAGGCTTTTCATTGTATTTATTATTGCCATTAACAGGGCTAGGCTTTTCAGTTCCTTTTTAGATCTCAGCTTTTAACTTGAGAATCGTAAAAGTCCATTTTGCGCTGGTGCTGCAATGCCCGTGCAAGGAGAGAAAGGGCAGAATGTCTGTCATGGCCTAGATCTAACACCACTACAGAAAGCTGCAGATCTACCTAGCAAACAACTTCACCAATATTATTTTTACAGAGTCGGTAGCATTACAGAAGCCAGCTCTGCAGCATAAACCAATCTGTGCAACCATTTTTCATGTCAGGTTTCTCAGCAGAGTCTCTGTTCCTCAATCAGCTATTCCAGAAAGGTACAACATTTACAGAAGTTCTGCACTGATTAGAAGGCAAAGGCTAAACCTGTCCAAAGAGGACAGAATTTAACAATTCAAAGGTCAATTTTGTGTTGCAAAAGCTACTCACATTAGGGGACTTTTCAGCACACACCCCTACTCATGGATGCATAATCCCAATGGAAAGCAGGTATGCAGACTCATTTATTTGAAAGAAAACCACCACTGAATATCACTCTAGGCATATTTTCCTTTCAGATGTAATTCTGGTATACTGCTATCCTAAAACCATCATTACCAAAATTCCGGAGTGTCCTTACGGATGGGAGGTTAATCAGCTCGCACTTGGAGGCATTTGCTACAATGGAATCCACGATTCGGGGTATTACCAATTCACAATCCCAGACTTGTCACCTAAAAACAAATCATACTGTGGGACACAATCAGAGGTAAGACTATCAAGATGCACTTTTCTAACCTGTACTCAGAAATCAGGTGGCCTCACTTGAGAGTCCTGTTTGCTTCAGCTCAGAGTAGGCTTTAAGTATTGATGGAAGGAGGACTGCAGTATCAGGGAGAAGGAAGAATGAAACAGTTGTGCTTTGAATCTATGGGCAAAATACTTACAGGCTTAGTCAGTGTGTTAGTAACCCACTTAGACCTGTATTACACTGAACATACATATATTAAGGCATATATATAGGCAGCATAGCATATAAAGAGCTACAAAACCATGTTTCCTTGGCCATGTCACCAGATAGAGTCTTCTTCATGTTTCAAAGTATGAAGCTGATGCCTTAAAGACTTAGTCCTGTCTACATTTCTCTGTCTCACCATCCACAGTTCAAGAATCCTGTTTATCACTTCTACAACTCCATCATCTCCAATGACTCCTCAGTAATTGTGAAGAGCCAGCCTGTGAATTACTCATTCACCTGCACATACAATGCTAACTACCTGGTGAACCAGGCTGCCTTTGACCAAAGGTATGTCCTCTTCTGTGAGTGTGCCTCATCCTGTCTTCAGGGTGACACCGCACCTCACTCAGGCAGAAACTTTATGTCCCCAGGGTGGCCACCATCCATGTGAAGAATGGGAGCTCCGGCTCATTTGAAAGTCAGCTGTCCCTCAACTTCTACTCTGTAAGTGCTCTTTGCCACCTAGCTTTCCGGTTTCATCTTCCTCATGCTTCAGTCTATGTGCTAGAAATAGAGGCTGCTGCTGCTACTGACTTTTATGTGTCATGGAGCACATCACTTGCCTAGAACAGATAATTACAGGGGTCCTTGTTTCAGCTGATTTACAGGGATATAGTTAAACTGAACAGAGCAGACACATGCCAGCTGTTCTTTTAATCCCTCCAAATCAGACAGATTTTTCTGCTGAGAGATACATTTCTAACATGCCAACAAGTTTTATAAGGAAGAGCAAAGCTTGCTAGTAGTCCCACTCAAAGAACAGCATGCATCTGCAGGCACTGCTGCTATCACAGTCTCTATCAGCACAGCAAAACCCCACGCATTTCTCTTGCAGTTTGTTTCCTTGTCCTCTCTCACCTGACAGATATTTTGTGTTCCCCAGAGATCTTAAAGTCATGTTGGAATTTTGTTTCCAACAAAATTTTGTTCCTGGATATCAAGCCAATGTTTGGAAATGCCCTTCTCCTCCCCATGCTTCTGCTGTGCTGCTGGAGCACTCAGCTCCTGATCCTGGAATCTTTTTTCCAACCAAAGCACAGCCAAAAGCACCAGAACAGCCTCTCTATTTTATCACAGCTAGAAGCAGAACAACTAGTAACATACCGTGTTAAATTTATAGTCCAGGAAGACAGAATATTTATCACAGATAGACAGATGGAAATTTCTCCCCTTTACTCCTACATTCTGGGCACCAGTTGAGCACTAAACATTTTGTCTGGGTTGGGTGCCACATAAAAGCCCATGTGGTCTTTAATTCTGATATATGGCACGCTGGTAGTGCATGCCAGCAGGGAACCAGGAGGTACCACACTGCTCCTGTCAACGCCTGACAGAATGGCTGCAAAAACAAATGACTAACAATGAACAATAGATCTCTGGTACTTTAATATTTTGCCGGATGACTGTTTTGTTCTAATGGCCATGGGGCTCCCAGGAGTCAAGGAAGGAGTGACTGAGCTGTACTAGTCCATTTTCCCACTGAGCACAAGTACAGAACAAGCTCAGAAAGCTGATATACTATTCCTTTGTTATTTTGTTCACATTTTCACTGGGGAGAAAAAGTTCATTTCAATGAAATATTCTTTTTTTCTGTCTGGCAAAATGGAAATAAAAGATTCATTTTGCCTTGCTATTCATCTCTGCTGCTGCCTGACACTGCCCTCTGCCTCCAGTGGGCTATACTTCAGGTTCTTCAGGGGCCCATTTCCACATCCAGAAGCAGCGCCCAAGCTACAGCGTAACCCAGTGGAAACACTTCCACCTCACCTGCTCTTTAATCTATGACACACCATTAATAGCAAAGGGCTGTGATGCAGCATGAGGGGCTGGAGCCTGAACAGAAATCAGACCTGCAAGACTGAAACCTGTTGTGAAGAGCAAGATAGTACCTTAAAACAGTGTAGTGGAACAGCTTGATAAAAGAAGCACTATACCAGGTTCAGCTCATTTTAGAGCAAGGACCGTTAAGAGTTTTGTGACAGTATTTCTGCAAGTTCTCTCCTTTGAGAGAAATCTTTGGTTAAATAAGAATTTCTTCGGGTACTTTACAGCCACGGAACACTGATCTAAACACAGCCTTGAGCCTTGACTTCAGTGCATCCAATCTATCAGATGTTAAAGTGGGAATAAAGATAGTGCCTCAGAGCAGCTCTCTGTGTAGGCAGGAAAGATACATAAGAAAATCAGCACCAAGTAACTGAGCTAGCACAGCAGGAAGCAATAGTCCAACAGCGCCAGAACTACATATTCCTAAACCCTGCTGTGTAGATTTAACTAAGTAAACCAATGCTATGACTAAACATATTACTCTTTATGTAGTTTTGGTACTAGCTTCGTTATGATTTTATGCAATAAAAAGCAACAGGATTTAAGGTAAGTACTTCAGTGTATCCGTAACCAAATTTTTTCACCCAAGTAATGCACGCTGCACTCCTTTGAGCACTCTGGCTTTTTAGTGGATGAATGACTACAGCAGGTAAAGCTCTTTCTGGACACTAGTGTCCCCTCAGCTCCCACTGTGCTGGCCACCAGAAGTATATATCACAGAGTGGTGTATTTTACATATGAGCAGGTATTTTCTGTTTGCTTTCATTCCTTTTCCCTGATACATGGCTATCTCCCAACCCTATTCCTATTTCATACACTTATCTCCAGTCTTTCTTGCACCACTTCCCCCACCACCCCTGGTGTACCAGAAGCAGCAGCAACCTCGCTTCCTACCCATGGTTTGATATAACACATATCACAACCCAAATAGCATCAAATTTTGTCACTTATTATAAGCCAAACATTAACAAAAGGATTTTAAATACCATCTTAGGCTTGCAGTAGTCCTACAACTAGTTTGGAGCTTGCAGGTAGTAAGAGCCCAGACTTCTGGAGACCATCTCTCCAGAGCTGTCTGAAGTTTCCTTATGCCTTTGCTTTGCATGTTACCAGTAATGTATGATGCCTTTCTCTTTGTCTTTCAAAGAATGCCAAGTTTTCAAGTATAAAAGAAGCCCCTTTCATTGTTGAAACATCAGAAATTGGTTCTGACATATTTTCTGGAGTGGAAGCTAAGGGCTTAAGCGACAGGTGAGCAAGGGAAGGAGTAGTAATTAATAAACTGACAATCAGGACGTTCCTTGCTAATCTGGGGTTTGTATCTCCCTAGGTTCAAAGTGGTTCTCAACAACTGCTGGGCAACTCCCTCCTCAGAGTACTTCTACCAAATCCATTGGCCTCTGATCACCAAGGGGTAGGTGCAAGTGGGACCTCGGGAAGCCTAGCCCAGCCCTGAAGATAACATAAACCAGGGGGATGAGTGGCAAAAGAGAAGCTTGCTGACAGCAGCACAAATGCATTAATCAGGAACCTCAGGAGATGTCTCTTTGAAACCATGGAGGCTCTGACGCTGCTTCTCCACATACAACACAGGTGTGCCACAGACAGCTCCATCCTGGTGCATGAGAATGGGAAAACAAGCAGAGCAACATTCCAGTTCAATGCTTTCCGCTTCCGTAACATCCCCAAGCTGTCCAAGGTCTGGCTGCACTGCGAGACACATATCTGTGACAGCGAGAAGTTCTCCTGCCCGGTGGTAAGAAACACAACAGTGCTAAATTTAGGTAGAGGATGTCGAGACCTTCCTGAGGGTACATCAGGTGCAAGGCCGGCACCAAGGCTTCAGTAGATGGAGGCACCACAATGCGTGAAACTGAGTGGCCAGCTGTGCACCCCGACCCCTGTCATGCCACACGGGTCAACACCGGGCAACTTGTTTAAACACATTGAGAAATACGATAGCCGCTGAAAACCTTAGTTCTTGTCAACATCCCAGGCTACAGTCCTGTCTGATAAACAGCTGCAGTTAAACATGAGCCTGAAAAAAGGGAGAAAGTAGAACTTTTTCCATTTTACCAAACATGGTGCTGAGGGCACCCTGGGGGCAGTGGCTGAACCTGGCTCAAAGCCCTCTGCTAGTCAAACAAAACCTCGCAATCCCCCTTCCCAGGGAAAGTCCTCTCTGCAATCCTACAGTGAGTTACCGCTTTGCAGCTGTGCTATTCTGCATGAAATACATAAATTGTCACTGGAGAGGGAACTAAGGTTGAACAGCAGGTTCTTGTGTGCTTAGGTGGGAATGAGGTGGAGATGCTATACAGGCATGCTATTTAGTGTGGGCAGGTGAGCATTGGTGCGAGGGTTACTGAAGTGTATTTCTTTAAAGGTTTCTCTGTTCTTCCTTCACTAAGTTAGAGCTTCATTATTCTTTCTCTCAAGCAATGAATGTGTCATTGCTATAAAGTGAAGTTGACTTTTACTTAACCTGAAATGAACACCTACAATACTCTCTGACCGACATATTGTCATTTCAGCAACAAGAATTTCTTGCTGGAGAAGAGAAAGCATCACTCCTCATTAAACCACCTTTTCAGTCTAAACATTTTCTCAGACCAGGAGCCAAATTAAGATAGCAGTTTATTACCCACCCTCAGTACTAAGCAGGGGGCACTGATTTGTGCAAAATTTGCAGGATTGACAAATATGCACTGTTGGAAATTCTAAGTTTCAAGGGCAAAACCCCAAATCCTTTGGGCTTAGATTTTTGTTTGCCTTTAAAGATTTCTTTCATTTTTCATCCAGCCAAAGACCAGAGTTAAAACACAAAACCAGTCCTCTATCTCTGCTTTTCTGTCAGTCCTGATAAACATCTACATCATCCTTTCTGACACAGGGTGGAATGCCCTCCTCATCCTCCAGCACAGGATAATTGCTCAATCAGGCTAACATCCCTTGAGTCCATTTCCAGTCCAAAAATGCAGCTGGTGGCCTGCTGCAATTAGGGTTGAACCAAGCTGGGGGTCTATGCTTACAAGCAACTCATAACATGAATTACCACACTCTGAGTTTGTAAAAAGAAAATGCCCATAGCTGGGGATCTGCAAGGGTCAGGGGACAGACAAGGACCTTTAATCTGTAGAGCACTGCCTCCAATACAGACCTTGTCAGCTGTGACAAGCATCATTAGCGCTGGACAGGAGATGATTTATATGGAAAGCTTTAGTGTTTCTTATTTCTACCCAATGGGCAACAATTAGCAATAAACAACAACAGAAGCCTTCACAGAGGTCACTGGTTAAACAGATGGAGTTCAACTCCCCACTTCCTTCTTAACAAGAAGTTTTGTTGAAGGCAGGGTAGAAAGGGTAATGCAGGAGGACCTGTGATTAGCAAGAGGGCACCCATCTGTGCTCCCTCCTACCATCTCACAATTTACAGTCATTGTAATGGCTGTGGCACACAAAAGTCCTTAGAAAATGTGCTGTAAAGACCCTCCTCACATCTCTCCATCAAAACCCCATAATAATTACAGGAGGTGGGGGGAAAATCGCTAGAAATATGCAGCAATATTGATACAGGTTTCATTTCCTTGGCTGGGAACATGAGAATTGGGTTTGGATTTTTAAACTATTTTTAGTATTTTTGCTATACATGGCTTTCTCTCTGATCTCTTGAGACATGTGACAAACGAAAGCAGCGCATGGAGCAGACCGGAGGTGTTTTAATGGCAGAGATCACTGTACACAGTAAGTGACTAGGTTTCTGGGGCGTTTCTCCCTTTGGGAAGCAATGAAGTTCTGAGCCACCTGTGGCTGGAGCACAGGGGCAAGCAGAGGGAGCAGAAGCCCTCTGCCAGAGCGTTTGCCCCTATGGCAGCAGGAGTCTTGAACAGAAGTTGGTCCTCTCCAGGCTCCAGCAGAGCTCAAAGTGACTAAAGGCACCCATTTGGCATAAACAATCAATGGCCAAACCTCTTAAACATTAAGTCAGCAATGTAAACTCTGCTCACCTGGATTTGACCTCAGCCATAGCCCAGACAAGCTCTCATAGGTTGTACATGAGTGGGAGAGAGGTCAGACTTAGGAGCAGCAGGAAAGGGATTTTTTACTTGAAGAGTTGGTACTACAGCATGCCTATAGCTCTGGTAGGTTCACCCTTCATGTCTATTCCTCCTTATACACAAATTGAACTGCCACGAGGTTTCCCCATTATAAAACAATGCCTGCTTCCTCTGACTGTTGCCTCCTGGAGGCACCAGGAATTTCTCCCTGAGCTGGTTTAATTCTGCACAACCAGCACATCTTTTGAAACAGGTCCTTGGAACAAGGAATGCCTACATCACATTCTCACTAGAGCCCTTTATACTAGTTTATCAACTACATCCACACCAACCTGAAAGCTAATCTGAAATCACAAATACACATACAGCAGCATTATTACAGTTCATTATGTTGCACCAATAAAACCTCTTTAATTTTAGAAGATAAAAGAACTGAGTATCCTTTTATAACTTCAGACAGTTAATCCAAGAAGATGAAATATCCAGCATTTAAAAATCTGGCAAAAGTTGTCTGTTCTGCTTTTACAAAGCACGCTGATGCACTTTGGCCCTTTTTAACATGCTATCCCAATGTTATCTTTTCCCATTATTTTATACAGGCAAAGCTTTATCCAGATTTTACACCCTCTCAGGTAAGTAGCAAAGTATGACAATGAAAATATCAGTCCCAAATATGGATTTTGAGTGAATCTGTCAACATAAACCTCATAGCTCAATAAAAGAGCTGAACAATCTGGTAAATTTGACCCAAAGGGAAATATTTCAATAGCAAATTTAATTTATCAACATTACACACTTTGTTTTCCTTCTTTTGGCACATCCCTCACTCTGGACAATAAAATACCTATAGCTTCCAATACTGAACATTACTTTCTCTTATTTTCACACCCTCTTCCCCAAAAGGAACAAGCATGTTTCGCTGAGTTAACAGAGGTGTCCTGAAAGCATTTCTATTTGCAGAAGGTTTGAAAAAGGCTTCTCAAAGCCTATTTGTTAACTTGATATGGTGACAGAGCCACATTAGGGGCATGCAGTGACATTGATGGGAGTGAGAAGAGAATAGTGAAAGACAGCTGATAAGGAACTACTCACATTTAGTCTGTGTTTCTCTTGCAGATATCATCTTCCACCTACTCTTTGTGATTGGATTTTGTGCTGTTTTATTATAAAAGGTGGCCCAGCTGTGTTTAACTTTTCCCACTCCTGTTCAAACCTGGACTTCTTTCCTAAAGATGTTTATTTTACAGAGGAAAAATGAAAGTCATAAAAATTCCTTGTGCACCATTTTTCCAGATAAATAAAACATTCCATGAGCTTTGTGTCTTATATACGGAAGAATCCCAAAGCAGATTTGCCTCTCCCCAGTATCTGCAGGCATTTTAAACTAGTGAAAACCCAGGGGTTCTGTATTCTTACCTTTGCCCTCTTTTAAAAAGTTGTGATGCCAACAACACAGTTGTTTCTATAAGGAACATAGAAATATGCAAAAATCAGCATTTCTCAACACCAAATTTACCTTCAGGTTTCCCCTTCCCCATCAGTCTCAGTGTGGTACCAAACTCTGCTCCAGGCCTGGTCTTGCAAGGTCCTAGCTTGAGCTGTGAAGCCTTTGAACAAGATGAAAACTAACAAACATGTCAGGCAGAAAAAGATGCTTTTTAGGTAGCAGTAGTTAGAATGTCCTCAGAATTACTTACATGATATTTCTTTCCTGCTTCTCAGCATTGTGAGTATTGATTGGTTGGGTTAAGTAGCATACAACACTAGTTAGGAGTAGGACGTCCTTGCTGATTGCACAGACTCAGTGCACACAGGTGTGGATGCAAATTAATCACATCTGAACATCTGATGTTAGAAAACAAGCTAATGAGCTTTACATTTTCTTGAAGACATAGCTGGCGTCAGGTGCAACAAGGGTCCAGATGTTAGCTCTGTATCTGATTACCAACAGCTCTTAAACAGCAAGAATAAATCACTAGAAATGGAAACCATGATTTCTAAAGAGCAGGAAATATCAGGACATGACACAATTTCCCAACAAAGGTGATGGTAGGTTCCTTACTTCCAGTAATTACTAAACCAATATTAAACAAAACTCTTGAAAGTGTAAGAAACATTCCCAAGCCTTTTCCATGAAATTCTAGGACTCCTAAATGTGAAAGAGAATGACTACAGCTGTTACTTCCTAATAATGAACACAATGGGTATACATGTCTCTATACATCCTGCAACATAAACACAATATAGAATTTTTGCCATTATTTGTAGAGAGGAAACGACCTGAATAACTCTATTAAGGATTTTAAGCTCTCTGTTCTTTCTGAAATCACACTGTTATGAATGTATTGCGCAGCTAGAACATGGATAGATTACAGCCGCAGTTTTCAGACACGACACAGATGCCCCTTCCCAAGGTCTCTACTCCTCTAGGTGTAAACTCAGTCCATACCTATTTATAAGTAACTGAGAAAAGTAAAGCTGTTTAGAAGCTGAAATTATAGCAGACATCACTCACCCTGACAGCCTGCAGAAAAGCAGCCCGTTGCGGTGTCATGCGTTTGGCCATTACATACAACAGAGGGCACTCTCTTGACAGGATTGTCTGATCTAGGCAGACAGCAGTTAGATCTGCCACTTAAAGTACTTCTTAGTGGCACAAGTTTCTAAAGCAGAGCTGACCTATTGAATGTTTTGTGCATCCCGGGATATTTGATCAGAGATGATGACCCTGCAGGCTTTTCTCTCCCATTTGCTGCTTTGCCTCCCTTTCCCCTTCCCTCCTCCCACTAACGCCTCAAGTTTCAGCGCCTGCCAGGTGGCTTTATTTCTTCAAATTCTTGTCCTTGCCAAATGAGATTAACACACCAGCTTTTCCTCCAAAGCCTCTTTCTTTTGCCTTTCTTTAGATTGGATATGAGGAAGAAATTCTTTCCTGTAAGGGTGGTGAGGCACTGGAATGGGTTGCCCAGGGAAGTTGTGAATGCTCCATCCCTGGTGGTGTTCAAGGCCGGGTTGGACAGAGCCTTGGGTGGCATGGTTTAGTGTGAGGTGTTCCTGCCCATGGCAGGGGGGTTGGAACTAGATGATCTTAAGGTCCTTTCCAACCCTAACTATTCTATGATTCTATGATTCTCCTATCACAGCTATGTTGTGCAGAAAGCCTTGAACTGGGTTTCCTTGGTAGGTTGATCAGTTTTCTTCCTGATTATGCAATAAGTGTTGCTTTGAAACAAACCCTGCAGGATTGCAGCAGCTGTGAAGAGTGCCTGGGAATTCTCAGGCTGCCTCCCTGCTCACCGTGGGATGGAGCCTCTGGGCATACATATCTTCTGGATGTGTTATTACTGTGCTGAGTGGGGCTCAGACAGCCTGTGGGCAGTGACTGCAGGATGGGCAAAGCCTTATGACCTATCCAAGTCTGGATAACTATCTCCCTACAGTCCAGAAATGGTTTATTGCTGAAAACAACCAAATGAAACACAACTGAAAACCAGCTCCCAAGGTGGCTGTGGAAAGGTCTATCTGCCAAACAAAGCAGCAACACATGAACAGGTTTCAGCTCCAGAAGTACTGTTACTTAAGAAAGCACAAGTAATCGATCCTAAATAGTTTGCATAAAAAATATTCACCTTCATTTTTCCTACCTTGCTTATGGCTCATCACTATTTATTCTACTAAACACTATTTACATTGCCAGTATCAGAAAATACAGTGATTGCAAAAGATTTTAGCACAAGCTGAAGCTTGATAGACTTCATTTCAGATGCACTATACTGACAGATCTTTTTCAGCTGGCAAGGTGTGAAGATGCTTGCCTTGATCTCTTCATCTGGAAGTCCAACTCAGGGCTGGTCATGGAAGCATAAGGAAAAGAAGATTAGTCACAGGGGATACACATAATCTCTTTAGAACCCAATATTTGTTTTCCCATAGATTACAGTTTGGTTTTGTCCCAGTTCTTCCTCCCATTATGGAGGATGAACCCTAATACGGCGTGAGTTTTTTATATGCTTTCATTCTCGCAGTTTGGCATTGCAATGCTGAGGGCACAAGGCCACTGAGCTCTTGGCAAAAAGTAGGACAGAAATGAACCCACAGAGGTGTCAAGATGATAACAACACAGGCTGCGGCACAATACTGCTAGTACAGTGACACACATTTGCACAACGTTTTGTTCATTAAATACAGGTCATTTCTCACTTGCAAAGGGTAAATACATTAACCTGGGTGGCCTTTGTTTGGCAGTCACTGCAGATACAAACAAGGATTAAGAAGGTCCAACAAAAATTGCCAATGAAAGAGTGAGTCAGATCCAAAACAAGATCTCAGAAGTACCAAGCAGCAAGCAAGCTGGTACTTTCCATCCTTGACATTCTATATGTCGTGTCTCCAAACAAGTAGCACTGTGGCATTGTGATTCCTTCCACTGCTGCCACTCTAGGTCAATAGTGAAAAAGAAGGAGCAGGCTCTGGGACTGTAGAGTCAGAATTAATTGTAGTCTAGCATTATGCCTTATACCCCGTGATGGGATTCCACAATTTCAAATCTAAACTTGAGAATGAATCCTCAGTAGCTGGTTATCAAAGGGCACATGACTGATTCTGCCACAGAGGTGCAAGACCAGGTCTGACTTGATATGCCCACCTTTGTGCATCTCCTGGTAGCTGAGCCCTGAAAGGAGTGAAGCCAAGCCAGGCGTGCAACCCTTTCTACAGGGGGATCTCAACTCAGTATCACAAGGAGGTAAACATTACATACACTGCCAGAATTGGCAATATATTACACAATGTAAACACAGGCAACACCTCAGATACAGATAGCATATATAGAAGCTCCCCATATTGATTCTAATTTAAATACCAACTTCACCTCTTTATTCTGTAAATCCATGACATTTATTTGAAATGGCCCAGTCAGGGACAAGGAAAAACCCTACTTATCTCAAAATAGTATCATAAGAGCAGTGACTCAGTGCATACAAAACACATCCTAGAAGTACACAGCCTATGTTAGGGGCGAATCTCCTCACCCAGTTCTGAATAGCAAATCTTTCCAAGTTACCTCCATCCAAAGGGTAGTTCTCGCTCACATGTGCAGAGAAAGAAATAGCTATTGATTAATTGGACCCCACAGCCCTTTCATGTAGCATATCACTGTGGCCCTGCAAAAGTCAAGTCCAGTGGCTACAGAGAAATAAATAACAATTCTTGCAGCCAGGCACTCAAGGAGGGGACTAGTATCCTGAGCTCTGTCAGAAGCTGCATTGCACACTGAAACAGAGAGATCACCCTGTTTTCCAATGCACTCTTCTTCACTTTGTCGTTACAAAGAAAACCTAGTACCCACCTAACTTATTTGCCTGCTCTTTAAAAATAATTACATTGGACATGTTCCCATTCTAAATTCTAAGAAAGATGCTTAAATTCCACTATACAAAGCCCACCTGCAATGCAAACAGCTGCTCTGTAGTGCAGCCCATCTCCAGCCTTGCCAGACTGCTTCTCACATTGAACAGGCTGTACCTCCTCCCCTGCTAAATTTTCTTTGCATGTGTTTTCATCCACGTTAACACCTTCTTCCCACAGACTGGCTCTCTTTGGACATTTAGGCACTGTGACAGAAAGCATCACTAGAAGGCATCCCACCCTGTTTCAAGACAGTTTGCTTGTCTGCTTACACTCACCTGCTCTGATTGGAAAAGAACAGTAACATTTTTCTTGTGGAAGCAACACAGCAACATCCATCAATACGTCTAAAACACAGACATTCATGACGTGTATCATACTGACCTTGTATTAAAAAGGACGATTAAGCCACGATAGATAATACAGACTTGTGGTAACATGGTCCTGAAACATGTTTTGAGAAGATCTTGCCTGTTTAAACTGCATTGGGTCTTTCTATAAGCACATTCAGCAGAGTCCTAATGATGCAGTGCTGCATGATGGGAAGTGAGGCATATAGTTCCTGTTCCTCAATGAGCACTAAATCAGAGATCTGTCAGTAAAGCAGAAGTCTTATCACCATGAAATGTTTGCACAGCACTATAAATTTACATGGTGATTAATAAGCCCTGATAAGAGCATGCTGAGCACTTCTCATTGTCTTCATATGCAGTGCTTCTGTGCTAGCACTTTTTAGTGAATGCCTCAAAGTACTCTAAAAACAGTAACTAGTTAATCTGGAAGATTCAATATTCCCTTTACAAAACTAACTTACAAACTAAGATAAACTGAGGCAGAAAGGGTGACATGAGCAGGTCATGGCAGGAGGGCGCATCAGACTGGTGCTCATTTCAGTAGAGGGGAATGTTTCTGTAACAACAGAAATAGTCAAAGAAAAATATGTAGCCTCATCTGATACTTCTGAGAATGAACTGTAAATTGAGAAAACTTGTATTTATTTTATCTGTATTAGGAAAGAGAATTTCCATATGCACAGAAAATCAAGACAGCAAATTTAAGGATTCTAATACACAACTTATTATGTTCCCAATGACCCACAATAACAAATCACAAGCACCTACAGCAAATGTTAAAACTCAAAGCTTAATCACTTGGAAAGAATTTTACACCAAGAGGTTTTGTATCACACTTGTGATATGTCTGCCACCATGCCTCAGTGGGTGGCAACCCTTATCCTCTGATGTACCCAGACTTCCACCCCCAGCTCACAACCAGCCAGACTTGGGCTGTTTACCTGGGTGAAGGCCAATAATTCAGTTTCAGGTTCTCTCTGGGTATATCACCTATCTCGAAAGTAATCACAGCACTCAGGAATTTCACAGACATAACAGCTATTTCTTCCGTGTGATTGATCCCACTGCAGATGAGCAGGCTGCTAGCCACCATAGAAGCATCAACAGTGGTTTCTATCTTTAGCAAACAAAAAGAGTGCAACTATTTGCATATCTAGATGTGGGATGCAGGGTGGATATAAACCTGAACTTCGATCCTGCAGTGACCGGTACCAAAATATAAAGAAAAATGGGGGGAATAAACCCAAAACTGTTTTGAAGTTACTGTGTCAATAATACTTCACTGGACTAAACTGAAACTTTATTGAGGCTTTTATCCTAAGAGATCTTCAGCCATTTCACAACTTTCTTTGGCAGTTGGGGAAACAAGTTTCCTCCTCACACCCATTAACAGATTATGAAAATGCTTTAGCTACTAATCTGCTTGCCGAGTTATTCTAGCAGAGGTCCCTCTCCAAGGCCAACAGATGAGTCCCATCAAAAAAGCTTGCAATTCCATGACTGTTTGCTCAATAGGCTTCTGGCTGGCTTTCGTTTCTTAATTTCAAGCATGTTAGAGCAGCACTTTGGTTAGCAACACGTTTGTACAGTGTCAGCCAAAAAGCCCAGCCAACACTGATGACAACAGCTTGCTTATCTTCGTTTTCTCTGCCACCAACTGCACCAGTCCCTCCAAACAATCTACATATTTTTCCTGTTTGCTCACCATGTTGTCCGAGATCCAAATGTGCCTACTGGGGCATATACAACCAGGTCACATTTGTTTATCATCTGGTGCCAAGCAACACAGCATATAGTGAATAGTTTCAGATCCCATTAGTTTCCTCCAGGAGGCTGGATTTCATGGCATGGGAAGGAACAATTTGTCTGTTCCATGTTCCATGCCTTTTCATGAAGTGCCATAGTCTGATCATGCTTGGGTCCTCCTGCCACACATCTCTGCAGAATCTACATACATGGTTAATTCCTTAGCTATTTCTCATACTAGCTTCAAGGGCTGTTACGTGAGGCAAGTAATAATTTTGAAATAAAATAATTTTCCCATCTGGCACAATTTAACACTAGCTTCACTGGAGCAGAATATTCATCTCGTTCGAAAGCCTCCCTCTGACAGCAACCGCCACCAGCAGCTGCTTATAGTGCAAAAGCAACAGAACATATACACTGTGAATCTCAGAGTCCTCTATAGCAACTATTGTAACTTACAGCTATCTCACAAGATGCAAAGCTGTAGGCTTGCATCCTGGCCAAATCCTATCCTGGCAAAATCTTGGAGCAGATTCTCCTGGAAGGCATGCTAAGGTACATGAAAAACAACAAGGTGCTTGGTGACAGCCAGCATGGCTTCACTACGGGGAAATCCTGCCTGACCAATCTGGTGGCCTTCTATGATGGGGCTACGGAACTGATGGACAGGGGTAGAGCAGTTGATGTCATCTACCTGGACTTGTGCAAAGTGTTCGACACTGTCTCACATGACATCCTTGTCTCTAAATTGGACAGACATCAATTTGATAGGTGAACAACTCAGTGGATAAAGAACTGGCTGGATGGCTGCATGCAAAGAGTTGTACTCAATGGCTCAATGTCCAGATGGAGACCAGTAACGATCCCTCAGGGATGCGCGTTGGGACCGGTCTTGTTCAACATCTTTGTTGGTGACATGGACAGTGGGATTGAGTGTGCCCTCAGCAAGTTTGCCGATGACACCAAGCTGTGTGGTTCAGGTTGATACACTGGAAGGGAAGGAATGGCATCCAGAGGGACCTTGACACGCTTGTGAGGTGGGCTGATGCCAACCTGATGAAGTCTAACCATGACAAGTGCAAGGTCCTACACCTGGGTGGGAGCAATCCCAGGCACAGCTACAGGTTGGGCAGAGAGGAAATTCAGAGCAGCCCTGCAGAGAAGGACTTAGGGGTGTTGGTCAATGAAAAAAATGAACATGAGCCGGCTGCAGTGTGCGCTCGCAGCCCAGAAAGCCAACAGTATGCTGGGCTGCATCAAAAGGAGCGTGACCAGCAGGCCATGGGAGGTGATCCTGCCCCTCTGCTCTGCTCTTGCAAGACCTCACTTGGAGTATTGTGTGCAGTTCTGGTGTCCTCAACATCAAAAGGACATGGAACTGTTGGAACAAGTGCAGAGGAGGGCCACGAGGATGATCAGGGGACTGGAGCACCTCCCGTATGAAGATAGGCTGAGAAAGATGGGGCTGTTCAGCCTGGAGAAGAGAAGGCTGCGTGGAGATCTCATAGCAGCCTTCCAGTACCTGAAGGGGGGCTATAAGGATGCTGGGGAGGGACTCTTCATGAGGGACTGTAGTGATAGGACAAGGGGTAATGGGTTCAAACTTAAACAGGGGAAGTTCAGATTGGATATGAGGAAGAAATTCTTTACTGTAAGGCTGGTGAAGCGGTGGTGAGGCACTGGAATGGGTTGCCCAGGGAAGTTGTGAATGCTCCATCGCTGGTGGTGTTCAAGGCTGGGTTGAACAGAGCCTTGGGTGGCATGGTTTAGTGCGAGGTGTCCCTGCCCATGGCAGGGGGGTTGGAACTGGATGATCTTAAGGTCCTTTCCAGCCCTAACTATTCTATGATTCTATGATTATTATATAATACTGAGATATTGAAATGAATAAAATGTAATTACCTGAGAGAAGGAGTTGCAGGGATTGAAGATCAGGGGTATCTACTGTTCGCTATTGTTTAGTTAGCACAATTGCAAAGGATAAGGCATTTGTATATATTTTGTCTCTTTAGCTTATTTTGAGGCTTTTTAGATGGAGTAAGAGTAATGTGACCTATTTTACTTCAAGAAGAGAGTAGGCAATCATTTGAAATGAGTAGGGAGAATACTGATCACAAATATAGAAAATGAGGTGGAGGGACTCTGTCACCCATTGCACCTGAAGCAACCACAGTCTGCAATAAAAATAAAGGGCACTAGCTTAACAATTTTCTAATTTTTTACTATTTTTGTAATTACCATGATATCTGGCAATTTCAACTGGATATTAGTCATCTTCACTTCCTTCTCTAAACCACCAAACATTGTCATTGTGGACTGTTCAGCAGCTACTATTTCCCTTCTCTACACCAGCTGCATTTCAGCGGTAAGCAAACAACTGCACATTTCACAGAGTCTACAAAACACTTTTGATACCTGTCAGATGAAAAGTGCAACCTATTTGTGGTAATAAACCTCTCGCAAGTGAGCAAAACTCACCCTTTATGGCTTGCTTCCCTTGACCACTTTTTCACAGGGAAGAAAATTAATCTCTGCTCTGTATTTTCATCCCAACATGCTCTTAATGTGGTGATGGTCCTTGTATTGCACTTGTCCACACACACACTAGGATGGGTGCAGGAATGAGTCCTTGAGTCTGTTGAAATCTCTGAACACAGCAAGGACTGTTCATCATGAGCCCAGGTCCCCATATGACTATTCTTATTTGGCTGAAAATGCATATAACAACAAAAGGGTTGTGTCCTCCCTATGAAGTGTTCCAATATGCAGTGGACAAGAAGACACCACCTGAGTGCTTTAATACACTGGAGAGAAAGAGTGACCATGGTTGCTGAAACAGATAAATTGCTAAGGAATTTTGCTGAGCTGCTTGAAAATTTGGGCACGGTGGGAGCTGTGGAGGAACTTGGAGGGGTACATGTGGATATGTTTCTTGCTAATAGGATTTACAATCAGCGACAGGATGTCCATTTAGCATTAGAAATCAAATGAAGGTATTACTAGTAAGCTTAGGCAAATTCTGTAACTTTGTAGAATATTTGTCGAAAGGTCAAAATCTGTACAAGCCTTCGAAGATGGAAGATGACATCTTTAGTAAGGAGACAGATACATTTCCCTGTACTCAGGTATTCAACGTTTCAATGCAAATACAGTAAAGATAGCTCTTTCAGGATGTAAATGTGAACTTCCAAAAAGGATTGTATGAAACGACAGTTGAAAACAAGCAATAGAACAATCTGGCAATACTGGCCTCAGAAATCCTTGATCTCTCTCTTCTCCATCCAGCAAACTGCCTCTCCTCGAGGGGATCCTGTTTCCCATCAGCGTACACAGTATCACGGTTCTGCTATAGCTGCATGGCACTGTCCTATCTACCTTTAGACATCTGCCTGTGACTCAGGCCACAGGCTTATCTCAATGCTGATGCCTAAATCCAGCCAAGTGATGCCTAAGTACAGATCCAGCTCACAGAACCAGACCTGATGTGGCTGTACAAACCCAGTACAGAGAACAAGTAGGAAACTCAAATGCTAGGAAGGACATAGTGGTGCTAAAAGGCTGCTGTAAAAGTTTGTCTTAGGAATAGGAAGATAAATTAAACATCCTTTAGTCTAAGATAGAACAAGAAAAGAGAGGAGGAAGAAAAAAGGAACAGCTGTGAGGAAAGGCTCTAGAAAAAGTTAACTTTACACCCCAATAACTAGAACTGACCACAAACAAAAAGCAAACTGGTTCAGGTAACCGCCGGGGAACAACCGGATTAGACATTATGTCTGTTCAACAGCAGTACGACAATTATCTTGTTACAGTTCTGCCACTGCAACTCTCTTATTTATACACAGACATTACAAGCAACACTGTGCCCCAGGGCATTGTAACTCAGAAACTGAGCACATAATATCCATGCCCAGGTCTCCATCCCAAAAGTGAAATAATATCCTAATTCCTCTGTAATTGTCACCTGAAGGTTGAGCATAATTTTTCAAGAGGTTGCCCAAGAGTTGTTGGCTTTTCTTAACAATGTCAAGATTAAGATTTTCTTCTATCAGTTATTCCTAGGTACAAAGAAGTGGAGCAACGCAACACAAATAGTGCAGCAGCACACTCTCAACAAAAGAACAATCATGAAACTGCTCTGATCAGTGCTGGGGCAGCCTGCAAGGTGCAGCATTACCCGGGCTCTGCTGCTGCTGCCATCCGTGCTCTGACTTTCCAGGAGAGTTTTCCAGGGAAGGGGCTTACAACCTCTGAAAACCAGCCTTAAGGGCTGCCTGGAGATGGCTGTGATGCTGGAGCAGAGGATGTCTTTGCCAAGATTAACTAATTTAATGTTGCTCACAAATCCACATGCCCTGAATTTCTGGGTTCTTTATTAACCAAACAGAGTTCAATGTTATTTTGGAGACCAACTCTGGAAGACGCTAACTTTAAAGGCTTAATCCTTCTAAGCCCTAGTTCCCACTGTACACACGTACACACTCCCCCCACCCCCAGCCTTTTGAATGTGACTGTGCACACCACAGACTTCTGTTAGTTGACATTTATAAGTTATTGACATGTTTGAAAAGAGCAATGTTTTCCTTAATCCCCAAAGCACCTGACAGTTCAGTTGTTGTGATTCTTAAACATGCTTGTAACTGAAGTTTGGCAGTATTCATCATGAAGTCCACAAAGTGGCCTGTCTTTAGGAGGAAAGCCATCTATCCAGCTGATAGAAGCAATTTATTTTGTTGGACTGCAGGCAGATGTGGACAGCTATATAAGAATCCATTTCTACTATGCTTTTTCTTTCATTTTTGCTTTATGAATTGCAGGGGACACCCCAAATTGCTCTGTCCTCTGAAACTAACCATGGGTTGTTGAAAATGGAATGTTTTCTTCCCCACAGAAATTTCAGAAAGTGGAAGACAATCTACAAATAAAATGAAATACTGGGGGGAGGGGGGGGGGGGAGAGGAATATCCAAACCTGTTAAAATTCATCTCCTGTTAAAATAAGTCTCCTTCATGGGAAATCATCTTTGAGCGAAGAATACTGATAGGGGAAATTTTCCAGCCACCTATGCAGCATGTTTTTCTGAAGCATGCTCCTCTCTCCTAATTTATCAATGTACACCAACCCATGTATCCCTAGGAAGAGAAGGCATTTAACACATGAATGTTGCGGATGAGAGGAACGCGGTCAGTCTCAGCTTCTCTCCACTTTTGCTGCATGTTGAGCTGGATGTTCCCCCATTAGTTTCCCTAATTTTCCTTCTAGAAATAAATCAAATCTCCAGAGCAAGAGCATTCCAAAATGCACATTTTACCCTCCTCAGATTGTTCAGGTGCAATAAGAGTAACCTGTTAATACAGACACCCTAAGGACTGATATTTTACTGGAAGGGGGTTTTTATATATAAATATATGATGGTAACAGTAGGACCCAAGGCTGCCCAGGCAAGAACTGCTGCTGACTGAGTTCAGGCTCCAGTTACACCAGCGGTCTTCCACAACCTGTTTCGTAGATTGCAGATGCTACTTTCCTGACTTTGTATCTCAAACATGGCACTTTCCAGGCCGGTGAAGAAGGGCTAAACTCCTTTCTCCATCAACTGCCTGCCCTCTTTCAGAAAGGCCTTGTGGAATCTATCAGGGGTGATGTAGCTGAAGCATTGGTGCTCCCTGAAGGCTCTTTAGCACCCAGCAAAGCCCAGAGAAGGCATTAAAGCAGCTTTCAGGACAAGACTGGCTTTTCTGACCCTTATACTGGCTTTTATTTTTTGGTTCTTAGGAACCGAAAAGGACTTTAGTGGGACTTAGGACAGATGGCAGAGTAACTACATCACTTTTCAAAAGTTCATTGTGGTTGTGCATGTCCAAAAGAGACAGAAAAAGCATATCCCAAGAATGGCAAGTGCTAAAAGCAGCTGGGCTAGGATGTACAGCTCCTGTTCTTGTGCCACATCTCTCCTCTCTGCTCAGCAGCCTAAATGTTGGGGTTTTTTCTTTCTTCAGAGCACCTGGGATTATGAGCTTGGTAAAGACATGACATGCATGCTTCTATTCCCAGTGTGGGACTAAATCAGCGCACTCTTCACCAACTACTGTAGACCTGCTGAGAGCCTTCAAGCAAGGTTTGTAATTCAACAGAAAAGACCCAGGACAGGCAGATCCTTGAATTTCCTCTGCTTCTTAATTGAGGGAAGGACAACAGACAAAGAAAACTTGCTTGCCTCTAATGTCAGGAAGGGATCAGCCTGCATGTTGGCTGATGAACTGTCTGAACCACACAGGACTGGCACCAAGCCAGTAAGCAGTGATGATTCTGCAGCTGGGCAGGCTGTAAAAACGTTGTGCCTTACTCAGCTTCCGCTGCCTGTCTACCTTTAAGCAAACCCTCTCCCTAACCCAGCAACCTCACAATGACCTGGAGTTAAAAGGCAAAACAGACAGTTATTCTGAGAAATGTTCAAGGTAACCAGGTAATTTCATCAGCACTGCCTGGATCTGATTTGGAGGTACTGATCTCACCCTCTTTTAAGGACAGTTGAAACAGGACATTTTGATATCGCCTCAAAACACAGCTATAGCCAGTGTATGCTTACAAGTCCTGCAACTATGCCTCCAGCTGCAGCCTATGATGGAAGCAGCCTGTTGGTTCACTCCAAATGTATACAATCAGGAAAATCACCTATCTGAATGCAAAAAGCCAAAGGGGGTTTAGTTTCAGATTCACAGTAAGTGCTTTTTGACCTCAGATGTCCTTCTCATCATTTAACTTCTTTTCTTTATTACAGATACAGCCCCATGATTTAACATTTGCTTTATAGATATGTCATAACAGTGGGACTGTGTCATGCAGGTAGACAAAATAAGAAGCACACCTTAACTAACAAACCTAAACCAAAGTGCAACAAAAATGCAGCAGTCTTGAGATGCTGCCTGGGTTTGGTATTCACCGAAGCATTTTCAGTTAAAGGTACATTTCATTTTCAGTAAATACATTCCAACTTTGTCCCAAATGCAGCTGTGATTCCAGATCATTATAATTAATTAACAATCCATATCTAGAACTAGCTAGTATCATTCTTCAAGTAGGAAGGAAAAAAACATGCCTAGAAATGTCACTCTTACATGGAGCTTGGGATTCTTTAGTCCCTGAGGACTGAAAACCACACACAGGGGCCTCAGATGCACTTTGGTTGGAGACAGACTTATACAGATACATAAATCTGGGGAGAATCACAAACTGGGAAAAGGGAAAGATTTAAAGAATATCATATAAGGATGTGCTATAAACATGGAGTGCAATGTCAAACCTCTTCCTCTGAAGAAAGAGAGCTGTGAAAATGCTGTGCATCAAGTCTTTCCTAACCTTCTTCCAAAGAATCTAAATTCTCAGTAGATTCCCCAGGAGAGCTGAGGCTGACCAGGAACATGCGCTCATTGTCGTGGAGAACACTGCTGCCCTCAGTGCATCTTCCAGGAA
This sequence comes from Myiopsitta monachus, assembly GCA_017639245.1. NCBI lineage: Eukaryota > Metazoa > Chordata > Aves > Psittaciformes > Psittacidae > Myiopsitta > Myiopsitta monachus. The sequence goes on from CM029926.1 coordinate 39,415,692, forward strand.
CATGTTCTGAAATCAAGAAACAATGCCCTTCCTCTGGCATGCAGTTAGTAACACCAGCACTTATCCAATAAATCCCCTGCAAAAAGCTAGCAAGTAAGGTCAGCTCACTGCTGGGTTGAGAGAACTTTAATCCGTGAGTTTATTTGTTGATTCTCTCTTACTGACCAACAAGCATGTAAACCAGAAAGTTGCATTAGGCTTACTGCATTGCTGCTGACCTTAAACTGCTGGACAACAAAGGCAAGTTTCCCATTAGCAGATCTGTTTAACTTCTGGCGTAACTGACTGACATCTGAAGAGCTGCAGATTAAAACAGCCACTGCAGTGGTGAGAGGGAAGGAGCACATACAGTCATTTCCCTTTGTCACAGAACAAACAGAGCTACTGATCACCAGTAATATTCCGTGGCCTGAATTTGTCACCACACAGCAAACACCTATGTGCAGAATTTAACTGGAGAGGTGTTCCTGGAAAGCCCACTGGGCTGTAATTGAGTAGTTAAAAATGTATTGCTGCTGAATATCAGTTGACTAATTTAAATACCAGTTTAAAGACCATGTGGTGATGGAAAATTAAGTACTTTGTGGCAACTGGAAACTGCCACCAATATTTTACCCATTAATAGTCCTAAAATTAAACTGCCTGGAGGTAACACAAGAAAGGACTGCTTTTTAGGCAAGAGGATTGCCAGCCGTGGGTTTCTCTTTGCTGTACAGAAACAATAAAATTCATCCAGAATATCAAACTGAATCTACCAAGTGATAGAAAAATCCCTGTGAAAAGCATTTCTTTGCATGATGGTGGGCAGCCAGCTAAACCAACACAGAAACATCTGCAAACAAGACGTGACAACTAAAGACAAGAAACGGCTTCATTCATTCTCTCATCTTCCAAAAAAAATATATTTTACCAAAAAGCTGCAAAATATTTATTTAAATTTTTTTCCCTGGCAATGTTAAGTTAAAAGCCCAAAACTCCATCAACATTTTAGGATGTGGCAGCTTCCAGTTACACAAAGGAGCATTTTCCCATTTTCTAAAAATGGAAGATGGCATTCCTCCCTCTTTCAAAACTGTGGGACCTTCCAAGAAAATGAAAAATTATTTACCCATTTTTTTCCAAATTTCTGAAAAGTTAGAAATTTCCAACGAGGAAAAGCAACACGAACAAGTACAGAGTTCCCCTCCATGCCACTGCTCGCAGTTTTTATGCCCAGACTTAGTGACAATACCTAGCAAAGTCCATCTCCTGAGAGTCCAGGAGTAGATGCTGCCTCCAGAGCTTTCCCAAGAGACACATTTTTCTATTACTTTGGTGTCTGGAGAATGCAGGAAGACCACCTCACTACAGTGGGCATTAACTAATGCTGGTAAGCAGGGATGGTTTGAGCCCTACACAAAGAGCTGAGTCACAGCTGGCAGCAGAAAAGTGTGTCCTGGAAAAGCCCAGGATCAGTGCAGACTCTATTCCATAGGTGAGCACTTTTCTCCTCCCTTCACCAGAGGGAAGAGCACAATGCTTAAACTACAGTGAGTGGAGCAAAGTCCTCCTTCTGCACAGCTAGAAGGCACCAAGCAAAGAGGAAAGCAGCACATGTTATCAGCATGGTCCTGGGGCCAAGTACAATGCCAGCAAGAACTCTGTCAAAAGATCACTTATTTGTATGTAATTTACCTAGCTAGGCTCAGTGGCCTGTGCTTGGGCTGTCTATTGCTGCAATATGCCTTTCTAAGGTAACATGACAGAAGATAATACACACGTATTTTTAAAATGACATTTGAATTTGGAAGCTGCATAAGAAGCAGACCTTCAATGATCACAGCTTCCATAAATCATGCACTTACAAGGTGCATATCCCTACAGAGCTCAGATGCAGAGTGCTATGAAATGGCTTGAGTTCAGACATCCTAATTAGAGATATTTCAACAACTGGATCAGATCGCCATTTAGATCCAGAGTTTTGCTCTGTGAGGATGAATCATATTTTTAAGCTACTGATTAATCTTTATTTCACCATGTTAGGCCCACAGTAATCCTTGCTGAGTGTTCTGACTTGTGCTATGCTACTGAAATGTGTAACATAAAAAAGCCCATAAAATAAATTGCGAAGAGGATGGCTGCAGTATTTGTCACAATGGCAGTTTTCAATATTTTTTAATATTCAAATTCAATGTTCAATTTCAACACTAGCAGCATGGTAGCTGCATTCTAGCATGGGGAGTAACAGTCCCTATTTATAAAGCCTCACACACTTTCTGCAAGAGTTACAAAGAAATACAAATCACCCTTTAAACAGCTAACAGTAAGGATGGAGTCCATGCAGTTTGGCATAAGCTATAGTTATTGGGAACCACATATATCCTCAAAAACTGACAGCCTCTGACCAAATGTTTATTACACACTGGAATATTAACCATAACAAACTAGGAAACATTCATTTACTGTTAAAACCCAAATTTGCACTAAGTAAATATTCACCACTTACAACACTATCCCATTTCTATATCTCATAGTGCAAGAGACAAGTGCTGTGCAGTACATTCCTTCCTTAGCTCAGCACTTCCTTACCATCATGGGTAAGAAAACCTAAGAGTAAAATCCTGACAAAGCCAAGCTGATTTGTACTTAATTTTGCTCCCTTAATGCGCTTCTGCTGAAACTTTCACTGATACAGCAACTTTCTCATTTTGAAATCAAGATCAAGTAGATGTTTTCCTTACCATGATGGTTTCAGGTGGATTTTCACATAGTTGACAATGATTAAAAACAGAGGACAAACTGAGGTAACTATATACTCTCTCTATATACACACACTATATATATACACTATATATATTATATAGTATATATATATAGTATATATATAGGATCATGGGTTACCTAAGTAACTCTTACACAATCAACATCACTTTTTTTCCCTATGATGTGTCTCTGGATCAAGAGTTATACCCGATAATTCAAAGGGAATGAACAAGTTTTGCACCTAAGTAGTCTTTCATTAAAAAATAAATGAGTAAATAAAAAGTTATTTAGCTTGAGAAAAGAATGTCAGTAAGAAATGAGAAAAGTAATTAAGCAAACATAACTTTTGCAAGATGAAAGCTAACCACTCTTGCACAGAAGCATGCCATGCTGTTTGCACAAAATCTGTGACAAAACAGAGAGCTGCATATTATTCCCTGCAACTTCTGCAGGAGCCCAGCAAGGCAGACCTGAGCAGGAGTAACTGCATTAGCTGTTCTTGGACATTCTCTACTTAGGCTTATTAGACAGGCTCATTAAAAGACTGCAGCAAGATCTCTCAGAGCATAGAGCCACAGCCCACAATTTGTTAAAGAATGACAATCTCTGCAGCATCAGGCAACTGCTCAAGCTTTCAGGCCATGCAAGCTGGGGAAGAATTGAGAGGGACTTCCCCCAGCCTCCAGTAGAAACCACAGTAACTGGCAGTCACTTAGATGCGTTGTCTTATGATGACTGGAACCAATGATCACAAGGGCTCTCTGGATCAAAAACTTACTTCTTCAATATTAAGCTCTATTTTAACTCTGGGCACTGAATGTCCATTAGAAAAGTTTCAATGTCTGAAAAGCATATGGAAACTCTCTACTGTAAAAGTGGCTTCACTGAGAAAATACTTTTCCAAATCATTGCAATTTAATGTGAAAAATCCATTTCAGACTGAAATTCTTCTTCACCATATAGACCTATAGCAAATCTATACCATTTGCTATAGACCTTGGAAGCCACTAACAGACTAGAAAACCAGTTGGTAGGCAGTGTCCCATTAGAACTGTTTTCAGGTTTCCAAGCTTGTGAGTAGGCTGGCTAAATCACTAAGGTGAATGCACTGCATAAAAACAAGTTATTATGTGAGGGTGTAGCTGTCACAGTATAAAGGACGGTTGAGTAAGCAGATGGAACAGCAAAGAGCGAGAAGTTGACAACAGTGCTAAGGAGATCACAGAAACGACTACTGATATTCTACTGAAAGAGGTAAGTCACTTAAGAAAAAACTCTAAATTATATAAATGTTACTTGCTTTGTCCATTTCTTGGGCTAAGATGCTTAGCTGGGGAACAACTCCCTGTTGCTGGAGAGTTAAGACTTCGGTGATACTGCTGATCTCTTCTCTCTCTTGTGACAGGATGCATGTTTTGGTTTTTCACAGTAAGGTCATTAAAAAATGCTAGGTGAGCATCATGTATGAGAAGCATCTTCTCTGGAATATCTAGTTCAATGTACCAGTCTTTAACAGCTACTCCATATGCACTTGTGCATTTGCACTTTGGGGCTGGAGGTGGGAAAAATAAAGGGGATGGAGAAGGGAAAAAGAAGAAATCTAAGTTCTTAACTCTTATGACGACTATTTTATACATGGAAACCTGTGAGATAATGAATCAATGTATACTGGTATGTATTTTTGAAGAGCATGTGGACTTACTGCAAGACTGGAAGCAAATAACACTGAAACCCGCAAGGAAAAATGGAGAACTTCAGCAGCAGCATGGATGTTAATGTTCTCTGAATAATGAAGTTGTACTAAGGAACATAAACTACACCAGTGACTACATAGAACTAAGTGAAGCCTTGATACACCTCCTCAGACAAACATGACAGGTTTGGAGTTTGTTTTTATTTCTTTCCCTTTTTTGTTGGTTTTGTTTTTAAAAAGATCAAACCTGGATTGCAAAATCTGGAGATAAAGAGAATGTAAATGACATGAAGCCTGGCTGGGTGTTACGAAGCGTTTCCTAATGTACCTTCTTGAGAAAACTTAATCCAAAAAAGGTGATCTAAAAGCACCACTTTAGAATGAAACAGAAGAGAAGGAATGTAAAGGAAGACTCATTGTTTCCAGCACTTGGAATCTTCCGTGCCCCCGGGTACTCCTCCAGCTTTGTTGGGAGGCTGAAGTCAAACACCTTGTACATTAGTTCCTGCTCTACCTTTGAATATGGGACCTTCTCCATACATTTGGTCAACAAGCTGGATCTGGATATATTACTCTAATACCAAACAATTAATGATATTACTTACACCAAAGGTATTACAACAGTACATGGGTGTGTAAAATGAAGAATGGTATGTGACTGCGTATCAGGAGGAAGTTTTGCAGTGACCTGTACTCCACACCATGGGTTCAAACATGAGTAAGCTTGGGTTCTCAGCACCCAGAAGAGAACAACAAAGGGTATTATCATAGAACAAGTATTTTTTGGAGTATATGCAGCATATGTAGTAGATACTGCTCACTGTGAGCAGCTTTTAGTCTTTACAAGGTGACTGAACAGATTAACATGTTCCTCTGTTACTCAATTATCTGCCAAATACTCATATAATTAATGACCCGTTTCTCACTGATTATGTTGATTTGACATTTATAGAATTTATAGCATTCGTTGCACGCTCCTGCAATCAGAGGGACAGATTACATTATATGATACAGACATGGGCCCTGCTAGGATGCCGTAATTGCCTCAAGAAAAGTTTTGAGTTGGCTCTTACCAGTTACAGAGATATGATGTGGCAATATTTTCTAGCATTTGCCTTCCTATTGCATTCTTCTACCAGGAAGCATCTTTGGATTACTACAGAGTGAGTCAAAATGCTGTGATTGTGGCCATATAGAATTCATTTAAAGCTACAGATGGCCTGCCAGAGAAGCTCAAAGCAGAGTCTTGGGGCAAACCATACTATGAAAGGTTAAGAAAGGAGAAGGATGTGCACCAAAGAAGAGGCAACACTCAGGAACTCCAAGTGCTCTCAAAGACAATATCGTCCCGTAGTACAGAGATTAATCTTTGCAGTGCACACATAGCTGCCTCAGACTTCAATGGCGGCATGAGCTAGTGACTGAAGTGCCATCCCAGGATGTACAAGACTAGGGCTGAAGACACAATTTGCTTCTGGCTAGTTAAAGTATTTCTTGGGTTGGTATAATCTCTGGCAAACCATATCACAAAACACCCAGGTTCAGCTGGAAAGTGCCAAGACATTGTGCTTCAGCATTTTGGAAAACATAATACAATTGTGTTCGGCTAAAATTGGTCTCTTGCTTTTCAAGGCTTGAAAGACCCTCAGAGCAAAACAGAGCTCAGTCAGCTTTCTGAAACTGCTAGAGAAAAAAAACCCCAAAGAGCCCTTCCCAGCCAGCTCTGACACTGGTATCTTCTAGAGGGTAATTTGTAGGAAACACCCTGAACCAAAATCAGCTCCTCATAAGAGAAAATAATAGGGCTGACAGCAAAAAACCCTTGGCAGCAACCACAGAGGGCTCAAGAGCTCAGTATAGCTGAAGAGCACTACTTGCCCGCAGTTGCTGTTAAGTGCTTTCCGTTCTGCCATTTGTTATAATTAACAGACAAATGAGCCCCCTTCCCTTCCACTTCCTAACAGAAAATACCAACTTCATAGCACAAGCAATATACTTCAAGATGTGGCACAGGCACAAGGCAACCCACATCAAAGGCAGGTCTCATGACAAGCAGGTAAATCAAAGGAGCATTGTGTTAAGACTACATTAACAGACACAGATAGCTTACACAGAGGGAGCCATCTTCAACTTCCTATCCACCTATCCCAAATTTCCCATCTTCTTTTCACAAAGTTTCATGAAATGTCCTGTAATTATCAACAGAAACATAGGGACATCACTAGAATTTCAGTGGTTTTTACTGAAGAAGAAAGTATTTGAGTGTCACAATCCAAGATGCATGAAATGCAATAGCCTGTGAGCTCAGAGGCAGAAGAAACATGTCAGAGGGGATAAAGCTCCCTGAGAAAATCCTCCTGGCTCCTCACAGTAATAGTCTTCCCCTAATGCATTCCTCCAGAAAAGCCTGGAAAAGAACACAGTATTTTTGCATCTACTGGAAAACTGCAGCTAAACTGGGTCTTATCCAGCTGCTTTTGAACAATCTGGTCCAGAAGGGCTGACAATTGAAGGCATTAAGAGACTTCTTGGCACCACAAACACAATTGGCATAAAGAAAAGCCAGGAAAAAGTTACCTGAGGACGACTGGTCTGAAATGACTGCTGACTCAATCTGGAGAGTGGAGCCCAGCTGCTGGTTGCCATCTGGGTAGGAAGCATTCCAAGGTGCTTGAAATGCCACAACAAGCCTGAAGCTGTCTAATACATTAACCAAGGCATTGGCAAGGTTTGCAAGAGCTTGTAAAAGACAGAAGTCTTCCTTGGTAATGAAGGGCACACTCAGATCATGCTGTCACCAAGTGGCAGTACATCTGAACCTCATATGCTACAGTTCCTTCTTATTTCTGTTTTTATTCTTCTGGTTCCAACTTCTTTGCCTGTAATCAGATTTTAATTAAGTAATCCTAATTAATGAGATCATCTTTAACTATTCCAGTGGCATCCTGAGTTGGATTCAATATGCATTGCAGCTCAGGGCAGGTCAGATTTTACAGCTTGTCATGTATTGTTTATCACATTTCAATTGGAAAGAAACAACTAGGTATATGGGATGCAGCATAACAGTAATTAAGAAATGAAGAGAGCTTGCCTCAGTGTTACTGTTGTTCATCTCTCTCCACCTAAGCCAGACGCTGGATCATGTGTAATATAGGCAGGGTAGAAATTCTCTTCCTGAACAGAAAAGCCTGGCAGGTGATGGAGGAGAGGGCAGGCAGTACTAGGTTTGGTTTATTTGCTTGGGGTGTTTTTAACTGTTTGCTTTTCATGTATTTCCCTTGGTTCTTCAGCAAGAGCTGAATGAACGCATACAGCCTTGTGAAGCAATGGACATGCTCCTCTGCTCGGGGTGCCACCAGACACAGGATGCATTTAATGCAGGATGGGAGGTTTAATTTGCTTTGAAACTGAGTGGAACCACAACAGCTGAAGAACTTCCAAATCCTCCTAGTAATCTAGGTAAACAACTTCAGATATCAGCAAAAGATCCAGGTGAAGCAGCAGATGGCACTTGGTACCCTCCATGTTGCTCAGGGTACCAGCAGTGTCCTGCAGGAAGGGGCTATCAATGGCTGGTCCAAACATCTACCGGCATTTTTTCTGCCCAAATAATTTCCTTTGACCTTCAACCTTTTACACAATCAAGACCTCACAGGTAGTCCAATACCGCTGGTGACAAAGGTCATGAAACTACCAAGGCAGAATAGGCTGCTTGTCTGTTTATAGCCAGCATGAGTATGTTTTCTGTTCTCTAGCATTCTGCTTACCCTCTAACTTTTTTTCCTCTTTCCTAAATTTTTCTTCTTTCTAACAAAGTTTTCAGCACTGCATATTCTTCACTGGGTATTGGAAACAGATCCAACATGGTTCACTGCTACAGTGCCCACGTCTCATTTTATCTTCTTCACATTAAATACCCCATATGCTCTGAAACAGAAAATGTAACCCAAATAATCTATGTCTGAGCTTGCCCTGGATAGGCAGCTGACAGAACATGGTCATCTGTCCCAGCTATGGCTTCAACATGAGCAGTAGGTCCTTTCCAAATCATCTGGGGCTAGAACACAGGTCTCGATGTAACTCAGCAGTATAACTTCGTGGATTGCTGCATAAGATCTAGTAGTGATATCAATCAAAGGTACTAAGTGATAGCAATTCAAAGCACAAGGTCATAAAAGGCATAGAATGTGATGCATTTCATCTTGAATCCACTGCAAAGTGAGCTGCAAGTTTCAGGTCTTGTAAACCAGAATGCACTATGCCTTACATCAGCACGTTTTTCTGCCGGTAACCTAACCCAAGAAAAATCCATGACCTTGCAATATATGTATTGCGGAGTCCTCTCTGGCTGTAGCAAATTTAATCTGGGAAACATGCTAGATTAAAACACAGGGGAAGCCCCACTGAACACAATGGAAATCCAAGTAAAATGTCTGTGCTTAAGTACTCACTACGACAAGTCTGTTTAGTGATTTTTCAGGACTTCCCACAGGCTAAAGTGCCTTTTGAAAATTATTTTTAATGTAGTTAAACCATAAAGCATCAAATTAATCCCTTTTGCAAATCTATTGCAGTGACTGCAGTATAAATGGCATAGATGTGAATGTTACACACCTGTATTTCATACAGTGATTAATTTGGTACACAAAGTTATTTACTCACCTCATTCCAAACCCTCATTAAACATGATGCAGGGGTTATAACTTAGCTATAGAAAATACTGACTAGCTGAATTAGAATATCATTACCTTTTTTTCTCAATGCATTTCCCTGAACTGCAATATACACCTACATATTATTAGTCAAGCAAATGGCTTTTTTCAAGGTCAGTATCTTCAGCTGGCACAAAATTGAAGTTGATGATCCTTTGTCTGCACAACTCTGAAAAGCCACATATGCCATTGAAACAACCTCAATCACAGTCCCTAAATTTCTGAACCTACTTTGAGGCACCAAACCATAAGTGCCTTTGTCAGAAATAAGCAACTTCAACAAGAGAAGCTTAATTACAGTCTAAATCCACAGTTTAAAACAATGTCTCTGTTTGTGATCTTGGACTAGGATGATCTCTAAAGCCTTCTAAAATTTAACTCCAGTGGTCTTTTTCAACTGATTTCTAAAGAAATATGTCCAATTACTTTGGAAATTAGAGACTGTGCCAGTACTCACCAGATGGCATAATTCCTTGGTCTTTTAAATTTATGCATCTAATGAAGTTCATGGAATTAAATCACAAAAACATCAAACACCTTACCTCATAACAAGACACATCCTGATCTTCTTATACTCAGCCAGATCTTTAATTGAGAAAAAACTGACTCACATTCAAGGCTTTAGCTGAAGCACAGGTAGAAAGAAAAAACTTTAGAACATTACAGGCATTCTGCATTGCTCCTGTAACAATGTATAAGCAGATCTATTGTATTTTAAAGGCTTGTTATTAAAGGCAAGCTCTGGTCTGAAAGGAAAAAAAGACCCCCTTATATTATAACGTTTTGATATTAGAGATGGACCCCAAATCAGATCACAGCTCTTCAGAATATGAGAGTAAGAGCTGAACTCCAAAGCTGATGCCTTTATGTTAAGCACAGATGAACAGATAAGGTCTAAGACATAACACATAAAGGACTGCAAGAGGCAACTTATCAAACCGACTTATTACGCCACTATCAAAAGCATAGTGTCTTAAAAAAAAAATATCATTGCTGGCTCTTTTGCTCAGCAAAATTACTCAGGATTGACACTGACAAATCAAAACTTCATGGCTACCTACACCACAAATAGAACTTGGTTGTTTCAACAAAAGCGTAACCACCTAAACAAATTACAGTACTGTGATAACACCCAGAAGCAATCCCAGTGGTCTTTAAACTTTCCTCATCTAAATATTACACGTCAGATACTGCTTACTTTAAACATTAGCTTTTTTCTTTTTTATAAGTCCATAGATCCAAAGTCTAAAGTCTCCAAGAGAGATTTCCTCCATTCTTACTTCCAGTTTTAATGGTCAATAGTCAAAGTCTGTTCATAAATTGTCATGTCTGCTTCCTTAGGCCACATTTTTTCCTGGCAGTAGAGGAGGGTAAGTACTGCAAAATGTTCAGGTTAATGTGTAGGCAGAAAGAGCCCAACCAGGGAAAACTACTGAGCAAATGATTGGAAGATTCAGTTCTTAGTCATGACTCGGGATTGGATTTGAAAGTCTGGATTTGATGCAGAAGCCAAGCTCTGCATGGAAAAAGAACCCCAACAAAATTATGTTGATCTTCAAACTGTCAGCAGACCATCAACTTTGATAGGCATTCCCCTTTTCATCAGGAGTTGGATACCATGAAATTTTCATGAACTGCTGCAAGCTGAACCTGTGATCATGTGTATCCATTGTGTCTGCCCACTTCATATTTGTGCAGCCTCCATTGTCGTTAACCTTTAGATAAGGAAAAGACCTGATAATTTAATCTGTCCACAGACTTTCCACAGAGCCTTGCGGTCAAGTCCATGCAGCCAGGCAGCATGTGTGGTGGATGATCTGCAGAGCTGACATGCAATATATGGCATTCAGTGCTTTTGAGATAGGAATGGCTCTACTTTGAGATTATACAGAGACAGCTTCATTACCTTTTCATCAATAATTCTTATCAGATGAAACAGAAGTCATCAATGCCAATTATTTTTTTTTTGTGTAAGAGTTAAGAACAAATCTCTGGGGACAAATTCTGATCCCAAATCAGAATTTACCACTGTAAATCCACAGTATTACATATTTTTTTAGTCAAAATCAGTAGAACTATCTGTCAATTGTTATTCTCAGAGTCAACAAGGCAAGATATAAATCAGACACTTTTAGTTCCTGCAAAGTGACTGGTGACAATTCATATTTGAGTCTATGTAACACCTGCAGTTGTCTTAAAAGTCTGTTTCATTTGGTTTTAAAATCACAGACACTGGAACACACCACTTGAGCTCTGCTTGAAGAGAGGACAATGCAAGATTGTCAATGGTAACGCGGAAACAGCAAATTCAGTCAGATCCTTCAATTTCATGCAACAGCTGTACCAGTCCACAAAGTAAGTGTACAGCTGTTCTTGGACACCACAAACCAACTGCAAATATTCAGACGTGCAGCCTCATTATTTGATCAACAGTTTCACACATATCCATCCCTTTTACACAAATACTTTAACATAGTAAGAACGATTTCTAATACCATGGCACCAAACTTTACTACTGGCAGGGCAATTACTTAGGCTGAAGGGTTAGTTCTTTTCACGTTTATCACCCGACAGCCTATTGCATTTCAGTAGATTTCACAAGACCAAGAAAAAAAGGCTTCTTATGTGTTACCAAGAAGTGATTAAACTCCAGCTTTATGTGGTAATGACCTTTAGCTCCACTCTTTACAGCTCACACTGGTTGCACAACCTCAGCAAGAGTCACTTTTGATCAGCATTCAGGGATACCCCACAGTTGTATGTTCAGCTGGCAGGTATCTAAAATGTGCCTGTGAATCCTACTGTCAGTAATGGAGCTAGGAGAAAGCTGGAAAAAACACTCTTCAATTTTTTTTTGCTCCCTTTTGATGCATATTCTTCATCATTCGAGCGTCAAGTGAACTGAACACAAGTCAAACAATTAAACTGCTAGTGTGATATTTGAAAGTGCTAATGTGACTAGTGATGCTTTAGATAAGAACAGAAAATGGATCTAAACAGAGAAGGTAAACTACTGAGCTTTCTATCACCTATGAAAACTAGCCAGAGAAACTTTGGATTATCACATGCTTAAAAACCAGATGCATGCGGACACTTTTGACAAAAATTAATACTTTGACAATATTTTGAGCCATAACCAATTCTGAAAGTTCAAAAATTACTAGCTCGATGCAATCCATACAGACAGCTCTGTGCCATTTGTCATCTGTTTTCTTCATAATTTAGTCTTGAGGAGAAAAATTACCATCATTTTCATTACCTAAAAGCATTTTTTCCCAATCTTATGATTGACTCACAACCTATGTATGTAGATCTGCCTTGAGTTCCTCTTTTTCAGAACTGGGACATAGGTGATGCCCACACCTGATCTAGTCTATCATGTCATTGTTCATGCGGTTACCTCACTGAGTTCACAAACTACAGTGTCAATTGTTCAGAAGCAGTAAGACACAGGTAATCTGCACAGATGAGCCTGCACTACAGAACGTAAGCCCATGCGTCTTCCAGGGCTTATGAACATGTCTTCTCACACCTGCTTCAAAATAAGCTGAAAAGGTCACCCACCATTAGCAAGTCAGCAAGACTTTTGATCAAGAGCCCGCCTCCCAGATGACACACTCTCTGCTCAGAGTTGCTTGGGATTCCCAGAGTGGTTTTTAATAGTAAACTGATCAGTAGCCTTCATGCATCAGGAAGCAATTATATAGTTGAAAGGTGACAATTACCATAACTTGGCTAAATTTGGTGTTCAAAGGAGGTAAAAAGCCAAGCACTTTACATATCAGGGTGAAAGGGTGGAGAAGGAAAAGCAGTTATAGCTTTACATGTACAAATAGCTCAAGTAATTGGCTTTGTTTCCACCTCCAGTGACTCTACTGTCTTTTCCCGCCCACATAGAATCATAGAATCGTAGAATCATAGAATAGTTAGGGTTGGAAAGGACATTAAGATCATCTAGTTCCAACCCCCCTGCCATGGGCAAGGACACTTCACACTAAACCATGACACCCAAGACTGTTCAACCTCGCCTTGAACACTGCCAGGGATGGGGCACTCACAACTTCCCTGGGCAACCAATTCCAGTGCCTCACCACCCTTACAGTAAAGAATTTCTTCCTTATATCCAATCTAAACTTCCCCTGTTAAAGTTTTAACCTGCTACCCCTTGTCCTATCATACAGTTCCTAATGAAGAGTCCCTCCCCAGCATCCTTATACAAGATGCATCTAGGAGCCTAAACCATAGATGGTGTTAGTCACTCTAGCTCTTTTGACGTGGTGAGGCAATGTCCACTTACATGGAACCTGATGAACTACTTATTATTAGTATGTATTGCATACCTTGCAACAGCATTGACTGCTCTTTTTCCCATATGCAAGATGCACCACAGGCTGGAACCAAGAGACTTGCACACCAGTATCATCTCTTTACTCCAAGTTTGGATCTGCTCCAGTCTTTTCATCCTCCTCAAACTGATATTTACTAAAAACTTAGAGAAGGTTGCAATCAGAAGGTCTAGGATGAGTGTTGCCCCAGTGCTTCCACTTTTATTCATGTCCACTGGTACAGGCAGGTTCCTCTACTCCGATCAAGAACACTTAAGATCATAAGTGAAAAGTGTTAACATTGGTTTACTCTTTAAATATCATACAGGAGTGAAATTCCAGCATCAGTCAAACCAGGCCTGGATTAACAAAAGCTTAGTGATTTGACCAGTCCTGACAGTATTAAATGAGTGCTGAAAGGACTTTGGTATTGAGCCTTATCTCTTGGATCATGAGGAGAAAACTTCTTCCAAAGATCACATCCACAGCCTTTGGAAGTGAAGCCCTTGGCTCCACCTGCTAGTCCAGCCTGCATATCTCACCTCACAGCCGGGTCTTTCTCAAGCAGCATTAGGCATAGCAGCTCTGTTGCTCTCATTTCATTCATGGAGAAAGACAAAAAAACAATCAACTCGCACTTAAATCAACACAAGAAATCCCTGATGAAGCAGGATTAGCCTACTTGCCAGTCCAGCAAGTGCAACAACACCCTTTGCTCACCTTCAGAAGGGAAGGTGCATTACCGTAAGATAACCAGCTCCCTGTACATCCCAAGTGCACTGAGAGCCCCTTGCATAACAGAGTTTACTACTTCATGGACCACTTGAGCCACAAAGGAAACCCATGCCACAGTGGTTGGACATGATTAAGGAGAGTCCCCTACACAAAGCAGTTGAGAAAAATATCAGAACACGTTTGCTTGCTCAAAGTATGATTCAAGAGTCACCTTTTCTCAGTGGAACAAGACTTATACAGTGCTCTGTGCATAGTCTGTGTAAATGAGAGTCCTATTAAAAGCTCAAGTGTGCAGCTTTTGCAGGGCTGGGGTTAGCTTTCAAAATGCACTGCTCTCTTCTAAAGCCATTGTGCAAGAGCTGTGTGTTTAAGCACACATTTCCAACCTGCCAAAATCGCTCTTTATATTTGACCAGGAATAATTTAATTTTATTTTTTTTTTTGACCTTTGAACCTGTTGCAACGCAGGTTCAAAGGTTACTTGGGTGCAGTGTTGCCTGTTTATTAAAGCCACGCACTGATGATTCGGGGCTTAGTCCTGCCACAGGAGCTGGCGAAGCACCAGCCCTTGAACACCCACTTGGAGTTGTAAAGCAGTGAAGGAAGCAAGCTGTACCAGCCCTCCACCCTCATCAAGCGCTGAAGGAAGGTAAGCAAATCTTTCCTGATCAGAGCCTGTGTTTCTCAAGTCCCAGACTTCCTGCTCCTGCAGAGAAGTACTGCAAGTGGGATAATAGCCTTAATCTGCTGCAATGCCTTTAACCCATGTACTCTTCTAGACTGTGTGCTGCTAAAGGTAACAACTGTGTAATTGGCTGCATGTTACTAAAGAAGCAAGCCTGGGCTCAGGGGTGGCCTATGGAGAAATTACAGCCTGAATCAAAGCAGCCACCTCAACACTCCCTGCTGCTACAGAATGGCTGGAATTGGAAACCTATGTCCAGGCTGAAGCCATTTTCTTATCAGTTTGTTAGTTAAGTCTATTTAAAGATGCAGTGCACACAGTGCCAGTGCTGGGCTCCCATTCAGACTCGCATCTAAAAGAATTCCAGAAATAGTAGATGCATTTGGTTCCACAGCAACGTGGGTAGGCTCTGAAATCTTGTCAGTAAAAAGTTGATAAATGCTAGATCACTTACAGAAGTTATTGGGAACATTTACTACATCCAATAGGACCTTAATCCCCAACTATGAACACAGAAGTTGGCTATAATGCTTTTTTCAATATTTTAAAAGCAAGATCTTAGAGTATGGCACACCAGATTGCTGCCATCGCCTCAGTACAACTGCTTGGTGTAGCTATAGAGATGGAGCCTCCTTCAAGCTCTTTCTTGTGTACAGAGCTATCCATGTAACAAAGGAGCAGAGACAAATATTAACCAGAAGTCAAGCTGCAAGAAAGAGAACTGGCACAAAGCAGACTGCTTCTCCAAGCCCTGAGCCCATTGTCCTGTCCATACTAACTTCTCCAAGATTATTTATGTCCTTGTGTAGTTACTCTGTTTAACAATAGCCAGAAGGTTGCCCTTGAAAAGTGCAGCAGAGCAATAAAGAATGATTATTTTTACAGCATTAACAAACTGGAATTCAAAAATCCTTCAAATAAAGTGAGCCAACACTTCCCACACTCACAAAGTTTAGATTCAAGTCTTGAACTGACAACAGAAAAAAGTGTTCACAGAGCTAATTCTTCCCTTTCATTTATTTACATCCTCTGCTATTTGCTATAGGTGGATGAACTATTTTGGCATCTTTGGATAGCAAAAGCTCATGCTGTGCCATGACTTTAAGATTTATTATGAAAACTCATCTATTCTCTATGCAAACCTTTTGTAACAGTGACAACAGGTAGGAAACAAGTTGAGCTCTATATACAGACTCTACCTACTGCTCATCCTAATTTGCTAATGGGTAGGAAGATGGCAGGTGTACTTTTTATATACACGTACAAAAAGATGCAAAGGTTGAGTTATTCACAACTCTGCTTTATTTTTTGGCAGAAAATTACTAACAATAAATGGATTCATGCCTCTCAAAAATCTGGAGTTTATTCAGATCAGTTAAGGCAGTATCAAAAATTAAAAGCCTAAAGATTTGCATGCCACTTCTTATGCACACCAGGCAAAGAGCATCAGCTGTATTGTAATTTAGGAGCATTAAACAGAACCCCTCATTAAGGAGAAGCTGTCCTCCCCAGGGCTTTTTTTGTGTGCATCATTTACGTTGGAGCTGTGAGACCCACTGAGCCCAGACAATGCAGCATAACTTTACCAGCTCAAGGACCTCTGCTTCACATGCTGGGCTTCTAGCAGGCCAGGTAGGACACTGCTATGGGCATGTTCTCTCACTCCTGCAGCCAATGCATGAGGTACACAGCATCACTACTTAACAGCTAATCAGAGACAGGGCAAATTCATTGCTATTTTTCTACCTCCTGGAAAAATAACAGCCTGAGGCCTGATATCTGAAGAGGGAAAGTCCTTGGAGAGGTACTCAAAGGTGGTGATAATTGAGCTGGCTGGGCTGGGAGCCTGGCCTTCTTACCCTTCTCTGTAAGGGGTATTGCCTTTCTCTAAGCAGAAGTCTCTCTGAGGTGCACTATTAAAGCTAAAGCTCACAACTTCACTTAAACGCCACAGGAACAGGTCTAGGTAGGCAAAGCCAAAGGCAGAGAAGTTTCATGCAGAACAAGCTGTTTCCTTTTCATCTTCACATAAAGCTTACAGAAAGAAAAAATATCAGTGAATTAAGCTTCAGCTTTCCTAAAAGTATATCTGCAATGCTAAATAATATCGCAATTGCAATGTAAGTTAACTTTACCTGAATAGCATAAAGTTTACAGCAACAATAAAAACATAGTTGTGATTAGTAGAGGCTATGCATTTTGGCAAGCCAAGGTCCAGGACAGGTTGTATTCTCGATGCAAGTACGCGCCGTGTTATTCCATCACAGATATACTTAATCTAGCTAAGAAGAATAAACTGAAATCATGCAGCATAAAAAAAACCCTTTCATACAGGCAAATTGCTAAGTGGGAAAACAATTCCAAGACCTGAAGTCAAGGTACTAAAGAGGAGAGATAGGAGAAGCTGCTGCTTTCTCACCCTTGCAAAGTTGCAGTTATATTAAACAAGCATCAGAGAGAAAAATGAAACTGCAGCAGCTATAAACTGTTCAACTTTAAAGTGAAGAAAAACAACTGCAAAACCACAAAGAAAAACCTTGTCATAGCAGGAAACAAAACTGAAGTCTGAAACGTGATTCACTATTATGTTGTGCAAATAATTACACACATGTAAGTCTGTACCACAACAGAAAGAACTAGGTAGCTTTGAGGACAAAAAAAAAAATCCCCAGAGCAACCATACCCCAAAATAAAACAAGAAAAAACACTAAAACCCAATAAGCCAAAACCAGCAGCAGGAATGGGGATCCAACCCACCAGCTAATACATTACAGCAGTATATGAGAAATACTATACTCAGAGCATTCTCTCAGTATCACAGGTTCCAAAGTTCTGCTCAGCGTAGTATACCTGCAGCTACAGGAAGAAAATTGCTATTATTGAGAGTACAGTTTTATACACACAGAAAATAGATTAAAAGCTATAGATGATAAATATTGCTTCAAAAGGGTTTGTTCTACTTTTCACTTGGCTCTTCAAAAACATGCAAACCTCAAGCTCTTTTCATCAACAGAGAAAAAACTCAACAACTTCCTCTGTATTGTTTTTTCTCTTACCACTCCAGTTCCCACATGCAAGTTCCTCCCATTTATAAGTTCCCTTCCCAGCATGCTTTTCTGCTTATTGATTTATTTAAACCAGGGAGAGGGAGCTAGCTGTAGTTTTTAATGAGCATTACCTAATTGGTGTCAGTTTGTTATAGTGTTGGTAAGGCTCCATTTTACTTAAGAAAAAGAGATTAGTTTCCCTCCCCTCCCCATCTTCAAAATGGTAGGTGTTCTTGATTACTGATTTTCTATATTTGCTCTGAAGTGTTTTCTGTATAAGTAATGAAGTTCTACTTTTATTTGTTTTATTGCTGATGGGATTGCTTGTTGTTATATATATGGGCTTTACTGTAACCTGTGTGCAGGTGTGGTGATTAGCTGTAGGGTCCAAGATCATGAGCTCTTTCAGGAAATTGCTAGGAGATCTCTGGTAGTATGCTATCGGGAACAAATATGAACCTTAGGCTAAGCTAAGTTCAGATACATCGTGAAGAGCAAAGAGCAAGCATGTAAGTACTGTGATAATATGTAATGATAAAATACAATAGTATCTGAAATTTTTTTGTGCTACCTTTTCTGTGTATGGCTATGTATAAGCTAAGTAAGGTGCTTAATGCTGATGTTCTAGCCTTAAGAGTTCTATGTGAGTTTTCAAGTTCTAGCTCTTTAAGCTGTGCTTGCTGAACATCTAATTTCCTATTAATATAGCATTAATGCATGCATGTTTTGCAAGAATGTGATCCTGTATTATCTAATAGAGAAGCAGTAACAAAACCTCTTATTGACTACTTTGCTTAATTTTTCAAAGCCTCAAAGGGCTAGCTGAATGTGTTCTGTTTCTGAGTAGGTTACTTTCAGGGAGAAAACCTGATATAGAAAAATACATGAAAGCTTGACTTTTCAGTTTAGCTAGCAAAGCTGCTTCTAGTACGAAGCAGCATCATGGTGTCGTTGCTCTCCTGGTACAGAGATAACAATACCAGGCACGGTGAAATTATTTCTAAAAAATAGCCTTTCTATTTAAGTATAATGAAGCTCTGATGTCAGTAGGTTTCATGAGCAAGGCCCCGAAACAGCCTGTAACATATAGTCTGAAACCAGAGAGCACTCTACTTCCCGAAAGTTACTGAGGCCTCATTCTTTCCCACCTCCTTGCAGGGTGTCCTTCTCAGTCAAGATCAAAGGGTACTTGAACTGTTTAGCTCTAACTTTCACAAGAGGTACTCTCAAAACAAAGCCCAACTAAAGCATATCTCAGGCTTATTGAAAATTACTGTGGATTTGTTTTGTGGCTTTTATGTGGCTCTGTTCAGCAGTCACTGCTGAACTTTTACACTTTAGCTTCTTTCTGGATGCTAAAAGTTAGGTGTTCCTAAACCCTGCAGGCCACAAGGCTTGTCCTTGCTGCTGCTAGAGGAAAGTGGGACATAATGCTTCCAAGGAGCAAGAACTGGCACAATGGCTCACAGCTGCAGGACACCAAGCAAAAGCTGCACTGTGTAAGCAAATGTAAAAAGTAGGTTACTGGTGGCTAACTAATTAATGACCCCAGTGTAGTCATCTATGCTCTGCTCTTCCTGCTTGAGAAGAGTCAATACTCCTACATGTTACCTTACTAATACAAATCGACAACTTATCGTGATCACCTCAAAAGCATATGCAAACTGTTTCTTAGGCAAAGTTCTAGAAAACATTTTCCTAGGCAGCATATGACCACTGCTTCTGAAATTGTGTGAGTTTTGACCGTTGCTTTGCTGTCTGTGAGAAGCTACTGTGATTGAGATTTCTTTCTTCATGCTTATATGTTTGCAGGCACAAAACTTAGTCTCTTTGCAGTGGAGAGAATCTCCTGACTAGGAAAGAATAGAGAATAACTATTTCCTTCCTTCTCATTAGTTGAAGAATTGCTGTAGAGACTAAGAAGCTGGGGGGTACAGTAGAAATGAGAATGTATGTACTCCTGAACCCAGGGGTGTAAATGGTATCACTGTAATCTCTTTTGATAAAAACTAAGCCTTTGCACTCTGAAGCCTAGTGTGTCTTATCCCTGACCGTTGATCAGGGCAGGCAGTCTAAGTATACTTTAACTGTCTAGCGTCATATTGCACAAGAGGCCTACATGTGGTTTGAGACACCCTCTGCATTTTATATCTTTCTGGTCACTGGGATCTGAACCCTTTGGAACTTGGGGGTTTCAAGCACTTCATCCCTGCACGCTTAAGAAAGCAGCTAGTCCTCAGACCTGCCTTGCAGCTCAAGCTGGTGTCTGTCAAGAATGCCCTGGCTTTGTCTCGTGCTGCACTGAATTGAGCTTTCACCTAGCCGATATAGGTTGGGTATTATGAATGCATAGGGCATTTGGATTTGTGGGTTAAACACTGGTTGTAGTTGCTCCATAGGACAGATCTAGGGGAGAGTTGTTCTCGTCCCATGGGCAGGAACTCTTAGCCTCTCCGCTGGTTCTTCTGCTTTGAGGGCAACAGGATTAAGTAGCTTTTGGAGGACACCAGGGATGATTAACTAGCAGTGGCGTGGATTTGACAAGTTGCAGTAGAAGCTCTTGGCATAGGAAACAACTGTCCTGATACTGGGAATTAAGACAAATTTGCTGACAAGTCTCTTTTCACATCTTGAATAACACATCCTGTGTCTATTGATAGGAGTGACTAAAGCCTACCTGAGGAAATAGGGTTGGGAAGTGAAAGCAAAACACTATTAATAAAGTAGTGGAATTGAAAATAGCCTGTCAGATATGAAAAGCATTTTTAATTTTGTGTATTGCAAACAAGATCTATGTATCTGTGCTTTTCTCTTGACACAACACTGACTTCTGTAGCTTTAAAGGGTGCTGGGTTTTGACTCTCAGGTATAGTCTGTAAGCAGGCTAATGAAGACAGTTATTAAAATAACCCAAAACAAACAAAAGGAACCCCCTAGAAACAAATGAACATATGATACTTCTGAGGCTTTAGAGAGAAAATCATCAACAGGTCTTGCTTTAAATGAAAAATCCATTTGGCTTATAACTGAAACCCATCCTTGACTAGCTATGACTTGCTGCTTAGATTTCAGTGGGAATAGGCTACTGTCTTACGTGGAGAGAAAGAGAAACCAGAGACTTGGGGAATCAATTTAGAATCTCAAGGCAAAAGTTTTGCTGCATTTAATTGTCTTCAGGCTTTTCACAGCTTCATCAGGTGTGCTCTCTAGACCTAGAGTTCTCTGCACCATGCACCATTTCCTTTCAGGGCCTGATGCTCTCTCTTCCTAGTTGTCTTTGTACAAACTGCCTTGCATGTGAGTCAGTGAGGAGATGAGAATACCTTGATGGAAAGATTTTCAGTGACTTATCTACTGCTGCATGGAGCATTTGGGGTTAGTGGGTTCTCTGATCCTTACCCCATAAAGGTCAGACAAGTGACCTCTGTTAATTTTCTGTCAGATAAGGCCATGTAATGGGCAGTAGCTATTTGAGACAGCTGCGCTGATCAGTCTGATTAGGCAGTGTTAATAAGTTATAGGAGGGGACTTAGTCCTATAGGCCTGATCCTCAGTTCTGTTTATTCCTCTAGTATGATACTCTAAAGCCAACCAATCCTTCCTGGTTTCACATGAGAGCACACCTCATCCGTTAAAAGAGGTGAAGCTGTACAAGCATGTGGTTTCCTCTGATGCCTTCATGTAGCTCTCTTCCCTTACTACCGACTGGAAAACTTCATGTCCAGGGGAGGGTCATGAGTGCAAACTCCTTTTGCCCTACATAGGAATGGAAAAAGATTGGAAAACAGCTCAAGCTTTATGCAAGCTGTTTTAATGGAAGGTGTCCCTGCTCACAGCAAGGGGGTTGGAACTGGGTGAGCTTTAAGGTCCTTTCCAACCCAACCCATTCTATGAAAATTCAGGTGAATTGAACATAAGTACTCAGGTATTCATCTGAAAAGATGTGAGAATAGATGGGCCAGGGTCTAGTTTTGCCAACAAGCTAAGCTTCCACCATACAGATGGTACAAATGTGATTTGATCTATCACTTGGATCCAGTACTGGCCTTTGAGTTAAACAAATAAAGTTTATATATCCAGCTCCTGTTCGTGTCAGAGAGTAAAGATGCCTCTACCAAACTGCCTCAGTGCTCAGGCTACAGAAGAAGTGACTTGTTCCTGTTAACAGAAGAGGAAGTGGCTGAGTCACACCATAAACCAGGTACTATTTAAGCACCTACAGAAAGCTGTTTGCTAGCTGCTCCAGTAATGGGTTACAAGGCCAAATGTCTAAGTCATGAAGTGCAGCTGATTGCCAAGTTGCTTCATTAATAATCTTCAGTCTTCCAAACAAAGCAGTGCTAGAACCTATACTGTTAAGTGCCTTTGCCCTGAATGTAGACTTAATCAGCAGACCTGGTTTTAAGGGATTTTTTTAATCTAGACTTGGTTGGTCAAGGCCCAAAGGAAGAGTGTGGAGATGGGTGACTTCTGTGCTGTAGAAAGAGCAGGTTTGTGCTTCCTAGGTTTGATATACCCAGTGGCTGGAACTGTCAGGCAATGCAGAGTGCCAAGGGCAGTTCCTGCCTTTCTTGCTGTAGCACAATCTTTTGGGACTCTCAATACATAAAACCAAGGTCAGGAGTTTGAAGTGCACATTGTATCTAAGGTTTGGAGTAGAAAACTTGCAATGCTAGGGAGTTGGTACCGTTCAGATATGTAGGTGGCATGTTTTTGGAAACTTGGACTTGACAACAGCCCTCAGAGGTACCCTTCCTTATACAGATGCCAAGTGGGCAAAGCATGCCTTCTCTTACCAGAGAACAGGTGAGGACTGCTGATTAACGCAGCCACTGGAAACTGAAAATACAAACCCATAAATCAGATACGGGTGATCTAATTCTGGTTAGTCTGGGCTCAAAGACCCAAATTCTGACTTAGGGTCCTGGTTGAATTTATTTGGAAAATTCCTTCAACTTTCTTGAAGTTATAGTTAAAGGATAACTGGAGCCCATTGCTCCAGAATGCCTTTGACAGGGATTTAGTTAGTTGCTAGCTCAGCATACTATCTACTGACTGGATTCCCTTGATTCTGTATGAAGGAATTTGACAAGGTGTGGTTATCCGTCTCACAAAGAGTGATGTGTCATGTCCTGCATAGCTATTTAGATACTATCAAAGGTAAGTTGGTGAAATCTGAGTTGATTGAGACAAAAAGCTGTCACCTATGCTAGATTTCCTTGGCTATTCAACCTTAAACATACCAGAACACTCTAAAGTACTTGTTTCAAAGGGAGGGGCTGAGGTAGGTGTCCATCACTTCCAAGAAATCCTGCATTCTTGGGTTTTGCTTTCCTGTCCTTGAAGGAAGAGGCTCTGGAGGATCTAGTTCTGCAAGCAGCAGAACTGCCGCTGTTTCCCAGCCAGATTTCCATTGCACACATTGACTTCCAGGTCACAACTTCCTAGTAACTTGAACAGTTTTGCCTTGTGCTGTATCTCATGCTAAACATGTTTTTCACAATCTGAAATAATTATCCAGCATGAAGCCTGCTTTCCAGCAAGAGCTGCTGATCACAAAGGTGCTTCTTCTCTTGCAGACTTGTATAAGCACATGCAACAAACACTCAACTTGGCAATATCCCTGCTATTTTAGCAATACCCCCTCCCCAGTTGCAGAATATTTTCTTACTCCTGCTCACATCACTGAACTGTAGGCATTTTTTGGTCATATTCAATTTGGGAAATTGTATACTGTCTTTTCCCAAGGCAGATTTTTTTACTCTTCTATACAATTAATAACATCTATTCCTTGTCTGACTTCATCAGGCTTCAGCTTTTTGTGGAGGTGGATGCAGCATGGATTAAGATTAATGGGGACAGGTGACTTGTGATCTCTTAAGAGGCTTAAAACGTTGCATAAGCATGCTTTATTATTGTACCAGGACTCTTTAGGAGCAAACTGCTGAAATAATTTGTAGTATTGTTTAACAAACTGCTGAAGTAACCATGGCTCATGGGTAGGGAGTGCTTCTAGCTCACGTCTACTAAATATCCTGTTTGTTTCAGGTTCAGCTCTGGCTCCTCTGATCCAGCACAATGATCTGGATACTTCAAGTCTTGTTCTCACCGCTCCCAACACCAGCATTGATTAGTCTTATTGTATTTGGAGCTGGCGTCTTCCTGTGGGTGACAAGCAGGCCAAGGCCTGTTTTGCCTCCTGTTGACTTGAACAAGCAGTCAATAGGAATTGAGGTAATACTCTACTTGTGGGCATGAGTTATTTTTGAGCTTAATCTAAATACTGATCCATTCTGACTCTGGGTATCGGTGGAAACTGATATACACAGCCTTCTCTCCCAGGTGTACAACTCAAGAGTATGGTGGGGAGAAGGGAAGTCTTAAGACACTAAGAGCAGGAAGCAGCTGCTCTTGCCAAGAGGGTTAGGTGGGCCGTTTACCAAATGGCCTTGGCTGTTGATGACTTTCTTCTGTATTTTAAATCCTTTGCATCAGCTTTGGGGCTAGTGCTAGGCTTCCTGTAACTAGGCAAGTGGTAACACTCAATCTTAGTCAAGGTCTCTCTAATAACTTGTAATGGAAGATTAATCCATTTAGGGGCCATTTAGAAAATTCCTTTGCATATGACTGAGCAGATCAAAATCAGCAAGGAAAATGGGACTTCCTTAAACAAAGCAGAGCTATTGAAATGCTTCAAAGGGAATCGCTGGGAGAATGGTTAAGGAACAAATGACACTGCATCTGTTCTGCACTGCTTCATAACTATGCTCTTTTCCTAGGGAGGAGCCAGAAGAAGTGCACTCTTGACAGACAATAACCTACTTTCTTACTACTATGAAGATACTAAAACCTTGTATGAAGTTTTCCAGAGAGGACTGCATGCTTCTGGTAAGCTTTGCATCTGCTAGTTATTATTTGCCTATCACAGGTAAATAAAATTATTCCAAGCTCTTTTGCCTTGCCTCTTGTCTGTAGCAATAATTAAGGATAGCAAAAGCTTTCCCAGCGTTTTGTGGGGTAGAGTGACAAGTGACCATATTCCCCACACATGCACACTTATTTAGAAGCACTCTTAGTTGGCAGTCTGGGCAGGAACAAACATCAAATGCTTAAGATGGCAGAGTTCAGTGAAGAGGCAGAAGACACTAAGCATCAGAGGGAACTGCAAGGAAACACCTCTGCTCTGCCTCATGATGGGTTTTTTAGTGTAAAGTTACTGCTTGTTTACAACAGGTATGAATTTGTGCACATGTGACTTTGGGGGTCCTGTGCATGGAAAGGGGTGATAGTTTGCAAGCGATTTCAATCTTATGTGTGTTACGAAATGGGAAAATATCCCCAGATCTTGGAACTATTGCCTTTAAGGATAATCCAAGCAGTCCTACAATGTTGGCTTGGGCAGAATGGTTAACTATGGACACAGCATTTCCATGCTCCGTGCAGTTAGCTGGATGTCTGACTGAAACTATTTCCCGCTTAGTGTCTCGTTGAAGTGCTATGCAACTTCAGTACTGAGCTTGACAATTGCTTTTCTGAACTCCTCCGTTAGGAAATGGCAACTGTTTAGGCTACAGAAAACCCAAGCAACCTTATCAGTGGCTGACATATAAACAGGTGAGTACTGTACACAACAGATGATTTCATTTGGGATCCTGTCTTGTAACACTGAAGTCTGGGAAAACTATCTTACAGGTTTTGGACAGAGCTCAACACCTGGGATCAGGGCTTCTGCAAAAAGGGTGCAAACCACAGCCAAACCAGTTTATTGGCATTTTTGCTCAGAATAGGCCAGAGGTAAGGATCAAACTGAATATTCGTTCCCAGAATATTCTGACACCTTGGGGAGAGGGAAGGGCCTGTATTTAAAGAGTTTGAGGCCACTTGAGGACCAATCACAACTGGCTTTTCTTTCTCAGTTACTTTATTATTGACTAAGCTTATGTGATGCCAGACATGTAATACAATGTTCTTGAACCCTCATGACTCTTAATCTCATGTACACATGCTCCTTACACAACTCCCACTATTATTATGTGCATGGGCTAGTCAAGCTGTAGGAAATCTGCAGGTAATCCTGTCTTGAGCTGCTAGTTTTTGTTAGCTGTACTGTTTTCTCTTTCCAGTGGATCATTTCAGAGTATGCCTGCTACACTTACTCAATGGTTGCTGTTCCACTCTATGACACTCTGGGGCCAGAGGCCATTGTATATATTATTAAGAAAGGTAAATATTGACTTCCACTATTTCATAATGACTTCTCTAAGAAGCTTTGTTTTGAGAAGGCTGAAGTTAAGGGAATTTTATGCAAAAATCAGAGTAGCTTTAACCTTATTGCTCATATACTTTTATAGACACTTAATTTCTGTAAATGAAGCTGCTTTGCAGGGGGCATGGTCAATGCCTAGAAGAAGTCAGTGGCTTTTATATGTCTCCTAGTGTATTGACTGCAAGTTCACTGAAGACCTGCTAGATCCTGTGGATCATCCTGCAATCAAAGTGCTCAACTATTTGCTATTTCGGGTTCTGCAATCTTGAACTCCCACATTGCCAACCAACCAGACAATGCAGACAGGCTTGCACGCAAATTAAGACTAGATGTGTGTCTCTGATTTAAAGTTGTAGGATGTAAAGAGTGGAGGAAGGAAGGGTAAAGATATGCCTAAATCTGTTTAACCTATCTTGTTAGGGCCTTTTGTTCTACAGAACCAACAACTAGCATGCCACCACAGAAGAAACTGGTGAGGAAGCTTGAATAAATGTTCAGGCTTTCTTCTTGCAGTCAGGAGATATGGAAGGGGAGGGGGGAATATCCACTGCTGTCACAGTGATCTGGGATTCAACCCATAAACAGGATTTCTATGAAAAATTGCTTCAACAGTTATGCTGGTGAAACTTGCAAACAGGTCTTGCCTTGGGACTACACAGCGGAAAGGGGAACTGGGATGTTCAGGCAAACCCAATTCATCAGCTGACTTAATGGGAAATGTGTTTGTAATTGCACAAAACTCTCTTCTACAAGCAGGGAAGCTGAGGTGTAAACTCAATAATTTTGGTTACCTCTTTCAAATAGATCTTAATTTCTTTAGATTTGAAGAAGATTGCTAAACCTAAACAGTCAGTGAGGACAACTTTGAGCTTTTACGATACTATCAAGAGTTTAAATGCCTCTCTTGACTGTGATTGAAGATTTGTCTTTAGTTCCTCAGTGTTTTGTATAGCCAAAATCTCAAGTTTGATCAATCAATTGGCCATGGTAGGTGGAACGTTCTTAGCACTGCAAGCCAACCACCAAATCCAGATGAACAAACACAAATGGCTTTAGAAACGATGCTATGTTCTAAATGTATGCTCTGCTGAGCTGTCACTAGCCTCGTGTCTTCTAAACAGACTTCTGAAATGTAATTTCTTTTCTGTAGCTGACATAAGCATAGTGATCTGTGACAAGCCCGAGAAGGCACAGGTCTTGCTTGAGAACTGTGAGCAAGAAAAGACCCCATGTCTGAAGACTGTCATTCTCATGGATCTCTTTGATAAAGAGCTCAAGGACAGAGGAGTTAAAGTGGGAGTTGAAGTTATAGCACTGCAGGAGGTTGAGGTAGGTGACTAAAGGCTTCTGCTTGATCTTGCAGAGGAATACCTTGCCAGCTAAATGTCTGTATTTCCTTTGGCAACAATGACACTTTGATGTAAGCATTATCCAGTTGTCACACCTGTACCTGAGGTGTTGATGAGCGGTCATCTTGAAACTTGATGCATTTAGCAAAATGAATTTGCAAAGTTCAAACCATTGACTGAAGTTCTGTCCATGTGTTGTGGATAGTCAGTATGCATGAAACTGAAGACTTCCTTAGCTTAATTTATGGTGTAGTTGCAATGGGATTTGTCAGGTTTTTAAGCTGATGGTTAAGTATAATTGAACTGTAAGTGCAAATTACTGACTGCTTGACATCCCAATACTGAGCTTAATCTTCCAGATGTGATGCATACATGCAAAGTCTAAGAGATGTGGCCTATGTTAAATAAAATGAAATCCCTCCACTCAGGACTTCAGAATTTCTTAAGTAGCTCTGACTGCTTTCTACACATTTTAATTCATGCTTTCCACAACCCCAGGAGACAGCTTTCCCAAGTTGTGAAAATCCAGGAATTAAATTCAGGAAGACCAGCAGCTCTCCCTGAAACAGAATATCAAGAGGTTGCATGTGAATGCAATTACCTATTCATCTACTGTTGCACATGTATTTCTGTTGCAATTAAGCTGCCTTTTCTCTCTAACACAGGAGCTTGGAAGAAACAGTATCAGAGAACCAGTGGTAAGTATCTCTGTAGAACAGTTACGAATCTGTAAATGTAGTCTTTGGAAAGAACTCTCGCCACGCTGCAAGTAGAGGAAGCTGGCAGGATTTATTTTGCGCTGTATCTTGTCTTGCTGTTTCTAAACAGAATTCCTAGTTCATCCCACTTTGGGATGTGTATGTAAATGATAATTTAAATATGACATATAAATAATAAACATGATCCTTACCCTGTTAACTGTTTTTTCCCTTTAGCCTCCTAAGCCTAAAGATCTTTGCATTGTGTGTTTTACCAGTGGAACCACGGGTAAGAGAATAAATATATATAGTGGTGCTTCGCCACTACAATAATATCTCTGGGCTGAAAAAATAGCTTTGTAGCACGAAAAATTATAACGTAGAAGTAAAACGGTAAATGAGAACAGTGTCAATCAACTACTTCAGTTTTACTTGGGACATTGTTGCTACAAGTCAAGTACACTAAGACAAAGCTCCTTAGAGCTGGGGAGAGGAATAGCGAAATCCATGTTGTCTTACACAGTTAAATGGTCAATCTTTAACATTAAGACTCTATTTTTCATAGGGCATGTATTCTGACCCACAGGGGCTAGAGAAATATCTTGTAGCATTCTCAACGTTACTCCTAATTACTCTGCTGTTTCAACAGACCTTTCCTTTATATAATATGCCTCATCTTGAGCACTTTCAGCTAGGGATATTTGTGATCCCTTAAGACAAAGCATGCTATGACTAAACCTAATACAAACATAGCTCAAACTGAGTCAAACAAGACACAGGAAACTGACAGCATAAGCAGTCAGAGCCACAGCTGACCTTTGCTTGATTTCTCCAAAGGTAACCCTAAAGGAGCCATGCTGACACATGAAAGTGTTGTTTCAAATGCTGCTGCCTTCCTTA
Source organism: Myiopsitta monachus (assembly GCA_017639245.1). Classification (NCBI taxonomy): domain Eukaryota; kingdom Metazoa; phylum Chordata; class Aves; order Psittaciformes; family Psittacidae; genus Myiopsitta; species Myiopsitta monachus. The sequence goes on from CM029926.1 coordinate 39,444,844, forward strand.
GATGCACAGAGGTAGGCTATTGCTAATGCTGAACTCTAGGCTGTGTCACTCAATCATTAAACTAGCTTTAATCTGGGCATTTCTGCAAACCACTCACTCCAGCAAACTCATATTTTCCTAAATGTCCATATATCAATGGTACAATGGCATTGCAAGAAACTTGGTTTAACCTTGAACAAGAACTTCCATACAGAAGTTATTCTAGAATGAGTCAGTCCTAAGTGCCAAGAGTATTAAACTACCCTATTACAAGTCCTGCCAACACAAAACTATGTTGATCTAGTATGGCAGAGTTACAGCTGCAAATGTTGAAGAGATGATGGATGATCTGAGTTGCTTCAGTCATTGAAGTGTCTATTTGGAAGTACTCAAATTGATCCAAACTATACTTGTTTTCTACTTAACTAACTCAAGTAGGCATAGGAAGTGCTAACCTACATCTGTTTCTTTCCCCTCTAGAACACAGTTGAGTGTACAAGTTCAGATATTGTCATATCCTACCTTCCCTTGGCTCACATGTTTGAGAGAGTTGTACAGGTATGTACAGACGCATGCATCTGAGCTTCTATAAATCAAACAGCAAAAGGTACAATGGCCTGTATTTTCTCAAAAGCTATTTACAATAGAACTTTTGTCCCACTGGGCACTGAAAATCATGCTACTTTCCATAGACAATAATTATGGCTGATGAAGCTAGGAATTACCCTTAACTTGTTTGGTCAATTTTCAGACTGTGGTCTACAGCTGTGGAGCAAAAGTGGGCTTCTTCCAAGGGGACATCAAGTTCCTAACAGATGATATGAAAACCTTGAAGCCAACACTATTTCCAGTTGTACCAAGACTGCTTAACAGAATATATGACAAGGTATGTGAGCAATTTTAGCTTAATCATCATCATGTTCATATATCTAAGCAATCACACAAGTTTAAATGAATATTGAATGCATCATCACCACTAGTAAATTACTCCTTAGCAGGAAAAATTCTTTAAAATCCTTTCTGAGGAGATGGAAAGAGCCCTATGACCTGGAGTATAAGAACAACATATCCAGTCATGACTGGGCTAAGCCTGTTGCTGTTCAAAGATGACATGTTCATTTACTTTGGAATGCAAATGAAGCAAGTTCAAAGCTAGAAGGATCTCTGTCTGTCAAAGCTACGAGCTGAATATGTCAGCAGTAACACAGATTAGTGTTGTCCCTTGGTTCATATCCCAGACCATGGCAGTAGTGAAGATGGACCCAAGAATATCAAAGTTATAGTGACTCCTAATAAAACAAGAACAGGATGTACAGATGTGAGTGTTAAACCCAAGAGTCACCAACACTTTTCTTTGCAGATACAAAGTGGTGCAAAGAGCCCAGTGAAACGCTGCCTGTTAAACTTTGCTGTGATTATGAAGATGGCTGAAATAAAACAGGGCATAATTCGTAATGACAGCATTTGGGATAAGTTAATCTTCAAAAAAGTTCAGGTAAGGTATTCTAGGTGTAAATACCAGGTGAACCATGTAGGACTGGAAGATCTGATGTCTTCTGTTTCACTTGCAGGAAACCATGGGTGGAAGAGTACGTTTAATGGTAACAGGCGCAGCTCCCATATCTCCCTCTGTCCTGACATTTCTTAGAGCAGCATTAGGCTGTCAGGTAAGATGATTTTTTGATTGTTTGAGTATGCCCGAAAAAGTTATCAACAATATAGCTGTGGTCCAGCCCAGCTTGTTCAGGGAAGATTGCTGTCAATCTTCACTATTTACAGGCTGCTTGATAAACTCAATGCATGCCCAGTGCAGTACATTTGAGAACACAGTTGTCCTGTTTAGAGAATTAGGTGACCAAAGCAAGGTTTGGGTTGGTAAACTTGAGCATTTGGTTGCACCAATAAGTCCAAGAAGTCTTGGTTCCCTTCCTAAGAAGAACTTGAAACAGCACTTTCACACCAATGGTTTGATGTTCAAAGAATATTCCTCCTTTCTTACACAGATCTTTGAAGGTTATGGTCAGACTGAATGTTCAGCTGGATGCACTTTCTCAATGCCTGGAGATTGGACAACAGGTATGGTAGCTGAGACTTGGAAACTCTCCCATAGCTGTCAGCAGGAAGTGTCACTCAAGCTTAGGTGCTCTACTGCTTTTTGTTCAATGACAGTTAAATCCTGGGTACTTATCCTTAGAGTGATTCTTGGTAGTAACAGTTACCTGTATGCTTAACAGATTAAAAAAAAAAATAACCTTGACTCAAGTGGTTGAGTCCTTGAGTGAGGACTCAAGTACATGAGAATCTCTCATGTCACACTACATCTAAGTGACGTAGGTTAGCTTAGACCTTATCCCAGTGTACAGGAAAAGATTGTCTGTACAGAGCTGGAAAAACTGGACAAGGACTTCCCAAATGGCTCTAAGAAACTAGCTTTAGCTCCTAAGTAACTTGTTTTACTCCAGGAATAATGACTAAAATATCAGACATGATACTTGACTATTTTCCTGAAGGATTACCTGACCTTGAAGATCTGGCTTTCTTATTAGCAAGGATATTTTTAATATTGGGTATTCTAAATTCAAGTTCTAGTTATTATCTTTGGTAACATAACTGCATAAAGAGCATATGAGGATGAAATGCAAGTGAATACCACGGTCTATGAGGGAATCCAGCAGAGGCAAGAGTGCTACATTGTTGGTGTGGTTAATTACACCAATAAATGGTTGTAATAATTGACACTTAGCTGCTATTTATCCTGCATTAACTGCCTGAAAATGGCATTACAATAACTTTCTTGAGCGTTTAGTGTCATAATCCTTTAAATAGTACTGGTTCTTGCTAAAGCAGTGAATAAAGTACCATTAAGTACCTACCATCTCTGAGGCCTTTCATGTGTCAGGGCATCTGAGTTCTCCCATATTACTTAAATATCTAGTCTTTGTAGCTTTAGACCAAATAGGGCCAACTGCTAGCAGAATCCCCAAAACATAACTGTCTTTTGCTTGTTTGTTTTTTTGGGGGTTTGTTTTTTTAGGCCATGTTGGACCCCCTCTGGCTTGTAACATCATAAAACTAGATGATGTGGAAGAAATGAACTACTTCTCTTCTAACAATGAAGGCGAGGTAGGTGCTGTCTCCTGTATGCATCAGGAAATGCTAGAATGTAAGACACTGTTGATTAACAATGTTCTGTGCTTGCTATAGGTCTGCATTAAAGGACCAAATGTGTTCAAGGGTTATCTGCAGGACCCTGAGAAGACAGCAGAAGCAATTGATAAAGATGGATGGCTCCACACTGGAGACATAGGGAAGTGGTTGCCAGTGAGTAATTGTTTAATACAAACTATTCCTTGGATATAAATTCCTGGCTAGTTCACAGTAATCTGAAAAGCTGGAGAAATTAATTCTAAGATAAAAACCTTACACAGTATTTTATATCATTCCCAAAGTAACTCCAGGCAAAGCTCCAAAGACCAATTAGGTTACAAGATCTCAAATAACATCTGCCAGGCCAGTAATTAAGACTGTCACTTCCACAGTTAAGAACAACAAGGTATCTTGGTTTCTTTCAGAGAAGAAGGAAGGAGCTATCTAATCTGATCTAACTGGAGAAATTAGACCAAGTGCTTCCTTCTCTCTATAGAGAAACCAGTTCCAGACTAGCATGTGCCTTTCATGCAACAAACCCTAACCTATTATGTTCTTATAAAAGCAAGACAGAGACTTGAAACTAATGGCTTTCTCTAACTTCTAGAATGGAACACTGAAGATCATAGATAGGAAGAAGAATATATTTAAACTTGCACAAGGAGAATACATTGCTCCAGAGAAGATAGAAAATGTCTATGTCAGAAGTGCTGCTGTAGCCCAGGTCTTTGTACATGGGGAAAGCTTAAGGGTAAGTGATGCTAGGAGCAAGGATCCCGCAAGATTCCTCCCTCAACAAATTCTGGAAGATCAGGTACAAAGGTATGAGCATATGAGAGACTCCTTGAACAAGATCTGTTTCCCAGAGTGCCATGTTTATAGGACTATCTGTTCAGACCTATAGTCTTCTCAATTGATACCAGAGAAAAGGAGAGCTTGGCACCAAGTCCTGGGTAAAGGCTAATTACATACTTGTGTGCGATTAGTATGTCAGGTCAGCTCTGGAGAATTTAGAATTATACAATAATTTGAGTTGGAAGGGACCTTTGAAAGTCATCTAGTCCAATCCCCCTGCAGTGAGCAAGGATATCTCCATCTAGACCACACTGCTCAGAGCCCTCTGCAGCCTGACCTTGAATGTTTCCAGGGATGGGGCACCTACTCTGGGCAACCTGTTTCAGTGCTTCATCACCCTCGCAATAACAAATCTCTTCCTTATATTTAGTCTAAATCTCCCCTCTTTTAGTTGCATAGGTGTATGTACAAAGCATTACCCCTTGTCCTGTTGCAACAGACCCTACTACAAAGTTTGTCCCCATCTTACTTATAAGACCCCTTTTAAGTACTGAAAAGCTGCAGTAAGGTCACCCTGGAACCTTTTCTTCTCCAGGCTGAACAACCCCAATTATCTCAGCCTTTCTTCACAGGAGTGTTTCTCCACTCCTCTTCCACACATGTCACATATGCTAGCAGAGGCCATTCTTCAATCTGTGAACCAGCCAAAAGCAATTGCTGGAGCATTCAGCACACACAAAAAACCCTGTGTTAGTACATTTACTGCTGTCTTATAAGTGACTTAAAGTCTGTGTAGCTACCTTCCGAACTCCTGGAACAGATGAGGCTGTAGATGTGGCTTGTTGTAAAGACACTGTCTACAGTCAAGTACACATAATTTCAGATGTGTTTTCCTGGTCTCGACATGACTGCTTCCACTTTTTTTGCAGTCTTTTCTAATAGGTATAGTGGTTCCTGATCCTGAGACGCTTCCAGAATTTGCAGCAAAACTAGGAGTAAAAGGTTCCTATGAAGATCTCTGCAAAAATCCAGTGAGTAGCTTAATGTTTTTAGTGGCTTGCAGATGGAACTTAATTCTGAAGTCCAGTCTTGCATTGCTTTGGCTTCAGTCTACTTTTTTTGTAAATTAAATTGGCTCAATACTGCTCAAGTCATGCAAGCAGACTTACAGTAGAAACTGGAACCAAGTATAGGTGTCTCTTGATGCTTCAAGGGCTATCGCTGCTGCTTTTCTAATGAGAAGATGTGAACTCACAGTGGCCTTAACATGATAAATCTTGAACATTGAAGTATGTACGTGTTTTCTTGTCAACCTCAGTTTTCACTGACTGGGCAATTGGTATGGCCTTGAATTGCAATTACAAAGTGGCAGCTTTGCCCACCATGTTCATGCTCCATTTCTTCTAGACAGTGAAGAAGGCTATCTTAGAAGATATGGTCAGACTGGGGAAAGAGGCTGGCCTTAAATCCTTTGAACAGGTGAGTACTTCTACATCCTGCTTGTCACAAGCACTTGTATTGAGCTGGGAAGTCTTCATTCCTGATACTGGCTGTGTCAGGATGGGACCTAAGATAGATGCCCCAGGCAACTGATCAAAGTAGGCAGTGAAACAGTGACTTCTGGCCAACAAACAGATGGCTGTACAGGACAACAGCAGTAATTGTCAGGAGATGGAGTGGAGATTCACCATAGGCTGCAGGAGCTGTACTGTAGTTCCAGCCTATCCTCTTGCTGTGTCAGCCAAAAGGATTTTGACTTCATCAAAACAAAAAAAAAACCCCACACCACCCCAGTTTAGTTACAGGGAACTGCTGAAACCGAGTTGTTGCACTGAGCTCAAGGAAGGTGACAAGGACTGTTTATCCTCTGAATAACTGTGTAAGTGCAGTTGCTAAAATATTTTCTTTTAATAGGTTAAAGACCTGTACATCCACACAGAGATGTTCTCTGTAGAAAATGGACTCTTGACACCAACACTGAAGGCAAAGCGAGCAGATCTGGTTAAACTCTTCCAGAAGCAGATTGAAGACCTCTATACAAGTGCAGAGGAGTAAGTGGCTGGTTTAAACTAAACTGCATGGAGTATCCATACAAATCTGTGACACTACATCACCTATGAAGGACACAGGCACGAGTGGAGGGGAGCAAGGAGAATTTCAATGTATTTTTTTCTGGTATCCTGGGAAAAATGACTTTCAGATGAAGATGGCTGTAACATAACTGACAACTGGCAGTGTTCACATGGTGCAGGATTGAGCATTAGCTGTTTAGGCAAAGCCAGAACGTTGATCTTCCTCGGACTGTGGCTGAATTGCAGAAACACTCAAGACCCTCAGCCTTCAAATGGCAGCTGTGTGCACTTCTCACTGTCAAAAGCGAATCTGTGTTTTCCTGTTCCAGCTATAAACTCCATTGTGACCTTCCATGGATTGATCTGCAATCGGATTGAACTTTGTCATGAAGTTACATTTTGGGTGGGGGGGAGATAGTTCAAAAACCAAGTGCAGGAAAATAACACTTCAGTTTTCACTTGGGATGCTAGTCTACTTGGGATACCTGTCTCAACTGGAGGTGTCACAATTTGAATTAGAACTTTAACATCTGTTCAGCAAACACAGAAGTGAATTTCCTGTTCCTAGCCCTGGACCACACAGTACAGGTTATTTTTAATGAATAGTTGGGCATCAACCAGTTTACAAAGTACATGTGTCTAAGGCAAGCATAGTTTAGTATAGGAGGCACTGGATCAGTTTTTGCACGTTCTCAAATGCAGTGGCAGTTAAAAAGCCTCTACACTTATAAATCCGAGTCTGGTAAGTGGAAAACTTTTAGCTGTCCTTCCTAAGGATATAGGATGCAATAAATTGTAACTGCACAATTAAACCAAAGCCTCTGTGCATGATTTGTTTCTCTGCTGCAACCAGACTGTCAGTTGTAAGGTTTACTGCTGCCTGGTTATGTATAGCTACAGCTCCAATGCAACTGCTGCAGAAAGCTAACTTGTTTCCTCTGCTGTCACTGCTCAAGCCATGAGGCAATAAGACTGTGCCAGACCAGATGTTAGTCCTCTACTCAACTTATAATTTTCTAGGGCTAAAGCTGCTTCTTTAGGAACCTCTTCAGGCAGGATGCATACTGTCTCTATCTTTAGGACGATGTCTCCGATCAGTGTATGCTGTCTCTGCTGTCCCAGTAAATAGTCTGCTGTATCAGTCAAAGGCAATGCATTGCTAACAAATATGTTACATAGAGGAGGAGTACATGTAGCTTTCTTATGCCAGTTCTCCTTGTCTGTGCCAGGTTCCCACAGCTAGTGGCTGTTCCACCCTGTATTTAGTACTTTTGGTTAAATACCCCCAAATGAAAACAACCGGCAGATGCGTTGGTCAGGAAAGCTCTGAGGCATATACAGCTTTGACTAGTAGAAACAACTGGTCCAGTTCTGTTTCTAGTCTAGGCTAAAGACTTTGGCTTCTTCAGGTAACTTTTGTGTCACTTACTGTGCTTGTCATAACCTGAGGCTATAAAGGCACCTCAGAGTCTGAAAGTGCATGTCAGTGTTGCTTATCTCTCCCATAATTCCTTAAAGCAGTGGACTTAAAAGTTATTGCTGGCTTGATGTTTTACCTCCCGTGTGAGACTGAGGAGTGAAAAAAAGAACCAGAAAGAAGAAAAAAAAAAACTATGCTGAGGCTGGGTTTGGGTTCTGATAAGCTATACGGTTGAGGACACTAAACATAAGGCAACTGAACTGCGCTCTGTATAAACTCGATGCTGAATCCTATGATGCCACCTGCTGCAACGACAGGAAAGTACATTGTTTTGGGTATCAAGTGAAACCTCTACAGTGATCTGTCTGCATGTTGAAACCCAGCACTCTGGTGGGCCCTCCAACTAGCAGTGTTCGGATATCGAGCACAGTGCTTCGTTCAGCTTAAAGTGATAGTGGAGAATGCCTACTTCTCCATGCTATGTCTCAGAAAGCAGCAACTTTGTATAGGTCACTTCCTAATACAGCAGAGATGGTTTCCCTTTCAGAGAAGGAAACCTCAATCTGTTAACTTGGTTTGCTCTTAATGACAATTAAGTCTCTTTTCAGTACTTTAGATTTTTCATGTCTGTGGCATTTGCTAGTAGCTGTTACAATGACAGAATTGCATGAGTACTGGAACTGTCTGAACACTAATAACCCATACATAGCAATTCAAGTGTAAATTTGTCTGAAACTGATCTCTTGGATGCCACTTCTGCCACATGAACTACATACACCATATAGACCTGAAGTGAAAACAGGAGCACTTCAGCCATGCCTGCGTTGAAACAGTACAACAGTTACTTCAGGCTATTGTTGAAACACTAGAGAATGCTACAGCAGGCTTGAAGCACTATTATGCCCAGCGAACAAATATTTGAGGTAAGGATGACTGTAGGTATCATGAAGCTTAATTCTTCGCAACTTTTTTACCCATTATACAGACAGGTGCTAAAAACTAACATCCAGTCTTCTCTACTTGCTTTACAAAGCTCTCATCTAGCAGCTGTCCATTATGAACTGATCAATTTGGTCTACAGTACAGAAGTGTATAGAAACTGAATAACTAGATACCATAACTAGTACATGCTTCACATGACTCATAATATGAATGTTGATAATATATTACTTAACAAATTGGAAACAACTTGTACGTACTGCATCAGGAATTGGATTGCCTGATTTCAGCTCTCAAAATAGTGTAAGAAGTGTATAACAAAGACATTTTTTAAGTGTATTTTATTTCCATCTCTGTGGAAGAAAACCCCTGTGCTCGCAACTTAATAACTACTGGCTAATGTTGTCTGTTCCTGATCCAGAAAAGTATTCAGAGGAAAATAGTGACTCTTAATTCACAATTTGCTTTTGATGAGGTCCGTATTTCAATCAAAGCTATCACGGCAGCTCTAGAATCATTTTCAAAAGGCATAGCTGGGCAACTCAATTGTAAAAACTCACTAATCTGCATATCACCGGCCTCCTAGCATGGGAAGTTCTCTTTTAGCCATCTGCTTACCACTTAGCATTTGAAAAACTAACTAGATGGGAAATGTGTAAACTCCAGCACTAGCTTGTATGTGCTTGGCTCTTAAGAGATCTGGATTAATATCAGAAGTCTCTTGAAGGAGGAGAGAACTTTTTCATCACTGATTTCTTATACTGTTGGTAGTCACCTCAAAGTTACCAGCTGTGAGAATACCAAGGTTAGTCTTTTGCACAGCCTGTTGTACAGGGTAACCAGGATCTTCCTCATGAAGAACTGAGACATCTGGCATTCCACAATGGAGTCTCTTTGAATTGGAGGGCAACAGAAACCCTAGCTACCTGTGCTACAGAAGAGGTGAGACTTAAGTTATGGCTACAACAGGATGAAACCATGTTCTTCAACCACTGAAAGACATCCACTCCCTACAAACAGACCACAGCTTAAATAAATGCCCCTCCTAGTAGCTAACAATCAACTGTGGTTATTAGCGCTGTTACTCTGTTCCTATTACACTGCTAATTGCTGCCTGCTAAAATAGACACCAGCTATACGATAATTTCAAAGTCAAGAATAAGAGGTCCTTAGCTGTCAGCTTCTTCAGCTAGGAGAAAAGCTTATTTTTGTAATCTTTGGTTCTTGACTTCAGGCACTGAACAGAAACTACTGCAGTTGAGACTGAGAGTATTCCATGCACTTTGGAAGATTTCATATTAATTTCTGCTCATATTCCGTATAGCTACATCCTGCTGAGATACAGCCTTTCAGCTATTACTAGCTAGCAGGGAAACTAGGAGTATGATACACTCCTACAAATGTAATGGTATGCTACTTCTAAAAAAGTGCTTTGATTTCAAGAGGGACAAAGCACCTGCTTGCAGGCTACTGAAACTGATCACTAACTCCCCATTGCCACAGCTCAGAAACAACCTAGGATTATGGCTTACCATTAGCATTAACACACAGCAGGTCAGGCGAAACAAAAACCTGTCTGTGCTGGAGATGAAAAGCCTAAGAGTAGGAGCATACAGAACTAACGCTGGCTTGTCTGTATGTAGTTATTTCTCTATACACTTAATACTGGTTAAGAAATGCTCACCTGAGAAAACTCTTGCAGGGGGATGTAAATCGGGTATTAGTTTAGAACACTAAACTGCAAATACTCCCAACATGTGATGTGCAGCTGCACTATGAGAGAACAAAACCACCTGTTGCATTTAGGATACATTCAGAAAGCCTTCAGCTGGTACAGGTTACATCATTTTAAGGTCGTCTTTCTAATAATTCATACCAGAAGCTAAATAAAAATGCTTTAGGAAGGGTGTTAATCACCTTGTAGCAACTAGGCTTAGAAAACTTTTTATTCTTGGCGCTATTGCTTCCTTTCACTCCAAGATGGATCAAGACCTCTAGTCTCTTGGGCATGCACTTATATTTCAGAGGGAGCAGATACAGCTGGCTATATTTTTTAGCCATTAAAAGCACAGAATATTCTTACAGCATGAGCAGCAGTCATTCTAACGTTGAAAAACAACTTATAACTCTGAGGGCTACCTCCCAGTCGTTTCACCTTCCATGTCAATAAACAAGTTCTTGGTAGCTCTAAGAACAATTAAATCCACAAGTGAATATGAACGTATCATTTATTTGAGGTGGACAATTCACTTCATTAAAAGTCACAGGTAAGAAATTTCATCTTGAATTTGAATCAGATGTTTATTTTATAGCTTTCAGGGGCAGCTTCAGAGAAATTAAAATATAAAAGATATGCAGTACGCATCACAATCAGATGCGGTTGAGAAAAACATCTAAATCATGAACCCTCAGAATGCAATTGAAACAGCAAAAAGAAAAAAACCCTGACTCGGGCTGAAGAAAGATGCATCTTGAAGGCAATCCACTGAATGGCTTCTTTAATTATTTATTGTTAAAAAAGTCTGCAAACCATGGCACAGGCATATCCAACCCTTTCAGCTGCGAGGAAAAGAAAACCTTGTCCTAACACATTCATTGCATAAATCTGAAGTCATACGCAGAAAATTTCAAGTAAAGGATTGTGGTCTGAAGTAAAAATTCCATTTCTAATTTCACAAAATGAGAGGGCTATCTGTTTTTCTTCTCTCCATCCACTGGTTGATCCGTTTCTGAGTCATATTGGCATTTTTCCACACATTTCCTAGGGAACCAGCCTCGTTCTCTTATTGCACCTTAAGACATGAAAAGTTGCATTAACTTTGAACAAAACATGGCCCACTATAGATGAAAAATACAGGATTGGAAGAGATATCAAAAGGTTACACCCAGGTTATTTTATTCTCCAAGGTCATCTAATGATTCCCAACATCACTGCCTGGGGATGCACCAATTCTATTCCACTGCCTCAAATGTCTTCAGAGTGCTCTACCTTCCTTAAGGAAAATCTTTCCTAATACCCTATCTGAATCTTTCTGACTACAATTCAAGTTCACAACTCCTCTTTCTACACACCAGAGACACAGCTAACAACCTTTTCCACAACAGTTTCACACAGCTGATGACTACTTGTACATACCCTGGGCTTTCTTCTACCTCTTTTTTCTCTTCCAGCCTTCCCTTATCGGTCACATTTTCTATTACTCTGATGATTCTCATTGTTTTCCTCTTGACCCTTTACAGCTGATCTTCCTCTTTCCTGAGACACAGTATCTGCTTTTACTTGTGGCAGTATTTCAGCTGAGCCTCTGCCAGCATTGAGTAGGATGAAAGGATTACTTCATGCATCTCAGAAGCTATATGCTTTTTTCTTTCTTGGAAGTGTTGACTCATCTTAAGGTTTTGATTAACTCTTTTGCTCAGAAGAACTGCTACTTAATGATCAATTTTTCCATCTTGTTATAGTGCAGCCTGTTACACTGGCTTTATTATAACATTTTGCTATGCAGTCCTAACAAATCTTATTCTATTTTTGAAGCTTAGTTCTCCAAAATGCCAGTGTTATTTTGAATTCTAATCTAGCCTCTTAGTACACACTCAGTTTCCTACTCATTTCATCTGATTAAAAACCAAAACTAGTCAATGTAGCACAGATATCTCCTGCTAATACCCAACACAAAACAATTACCATGCTCATTTCTCTGACTCGTTTAAGGTTGATGTTTGAGAGAGCTCACTGGAGTGAGCTGCTAAGCCCAGGAGATAGCAGGGCTTATACAGCAGGCTTTAAACTAGGTTTGAGGGGAAAGAGGATAACACCAGGCTCACTAGAAATGAGCCACTGGGTAGCATGCCACTGTTGGAGTCCAGATCCACAGAGCAATTTAAATGCATTTATGCCAGTGCCCACAGCATGGGCAACAAATAGGAGATGGAAGCCATTGTGCAGCAGGGAAACCATGACATAATTGCCATTACAGAAATGTGGTCAAATGATTTGCATGATTGGAGTGCTGCAACGGATGGCTACAGGCTCTGCAGAAGGCACAGGCAAGGAAAAAGGTCTACTGATAGGAAATCTCAATGTGTTTAAGAAAATCTGCTACTTAAATATAAAAAAGAAATAATCATTAACCTCATTAAAAGTCTAACTTTTTCTTCAATATGAAGAAGTCCTGCTTCCCACTCAACCTTCAATAAACTTCAAGCCTGCAAGTCTAGTAAGATGCAAAAAACGTGGATGTGGTTTTAGAGGGGAGAGAAGCTAATGCCAGTAAGATCAGTCATTACATCTTTTGAGAACTGAATATGTAATACTGTCAACATTTCTAGACAACTACAAAAGTGATTTGTAATTTTCAACAGAAAAAGTGAAAATAACTGCTTCATAATACCATCAGCAGCTGAGTCGAGAATCTTCTCACCATACATCCAGTGGCTGGGGAAGAAAGCGTAACAGGTAATTAGATGCCAGAACTCATCTCAATATTTCTTTTAACCAAAAACTAAGGTGTGGAGTCACTAACTTTAAGCCTCTTGTGGCTAAGATCAGATCCCCTTTACTCAGTGCAATTCTAGGTTCTTCAGAACACGGTGTTGTGAATAACGTTTTAACACCTTTAGTCACAGGGCAGCAGACACCACTGTAATCTTCTATTGCTCGATATCGCACCTACAAATTTGAACACAACATGGCAATCTATTATTATAAGGAGTTACGGCCTTGCTGACAGTTTCATACCAAGAAAGTCAATTCAAGCATACTATTAGATTTCAGCATAATGACAATGGCTGTCAAAGGGTATCTAAATTTTTAATTAACTGCTTAATAATGAAGCACTGTCATCTTTATTATCATGTTTATTACCACCTAAGGAGCAAATGCAAAGAAAACTAAATGTTAAGTTTGGTTAAGCAGAGGTTGCAGCATATTGTTTGTGTGGAAACACAAAGCCTTTATTTAATTGCTAAGTTTAAAATAAAGAAATTGTTTCAGCAGTTACTTACATTTATTTAAACTGATATTTCAAAGTCATTTCAGACCAAACTTCACAAATACTTACACTTCTTACTCGCTTGTCTGCTTTCTGTTTCAGTTGCTCTATCTGTAAATGATTACAGATAGAAATTTAGGCAGTCTTTATTTTAAGAGGACTTGTGCATTCAACACAAAATGAAGTCAGGCATTGAAACGATTCAACACAGAAAATATCATTAGCATTTAAAAGCACTCACACAAGCATAACCATTTTAGTCTATCAAAAATGGGAGAACATCTGACAGAAGTCCTGTTTCATAAATATATGTACCACTAGTCTGTCTATTTTGGTTATTTAAAATACTGGTATATTACTGCAAAAGGAAAGCAGGCAGTTGGATACTGGGGAGGATTAACTTGAGAAATCATTGAAGATCAATTACCGTCAAACTGTATTGATGACAGCCATCTCTTACTGGCCAATCCAGGCCATCTCCCTCAGGAATCCCGGACCATGTAAACACTTGCTTGAAGTTCTTCCATTTACTTCCCATGTCATAGGGAAAAATAAAGGTCTCACCTGTTTGGTAGTACTGGATTCTGTCTTTGGCCTGGAAAATAATTAAGAAATACAGTATATAAAAACATACCCTACAAACTGCAATTGAGCAGTAAATATTAAGAAGGCTGGATCATAAGTTCTGTATGGGTCATGAGACCTAAAGGCAAACATTTTGAATCAAGAGAGCAAGAGCAGTATATTCCTGATATACTAACCCAGGCTTTCAAAACTATATACAACAACCAGCATTTTGAAGTATGCCTGGTTTGGGTTAACTTGTTAACAGAATTAACCGGCTACACTCATTAATCCACTCCAAGCTCTGGTTTTCTTTTATGGCTTTTTTTAAGTACTGATGCCTGACCATTTCTCAGTTGCATACAAAGGCATCCACTGCTTGGGATTCTTTGATTAATCAGTGTGAGAATAAGTCAATATCGGTAGTGCCCATTTCACCTCTAAGAATTGTGTACACAGGAATGTTCTGAATCTCCCACAATCTGCAGCCACGAACTTTTCATTCTCTCAGTAGCAATGACATCTAGTGGAGCAGCCACTGAAGAGTTTGTCCTCTGTTGCAATAATGTAATTTTTATTAAACACTCATGTATTACAGTCTGTGTTCGGTTTTCAGAAGGGACATATTAGCAGCCTGTATTTTACAACAAAAATATCAAGATATGACTCCAAATTCTACTACATAGTTGTAACAGGGTTTTCTTTCATTTATATCCCATTCGTCCTATTATTCAAAGGTCTAACAGGACTAGGATCCAGCTAAGCTAGATTCTGTGCAAAGAGAAAGCATTACAATACTTAGGGACTTAACACACAGTCAGAATCCTCATGCTAATTTTGACACAGAATAAAAGAGATAAGGTAATAATGTTTGTGGTCTTATACAAAATAACCTGATAGTACTGAACTAGTTTCTAAACACTGAATCAGTTTTGCTTCATCTAAAGTTAGCTTCTGTTTAGCTCTATTTCTTCTCAAAAAATCTTGAGAAAAATCTCTATAAAGATTTGGAAATCAAGAGAAATTTAGAGAAGAAAAGACATTATCATTATTTTCCCGTACCTCTTTGAAATGAAAGCAAATCATTTCAAGTTTAATCAGAGAAGTAGGAAATGAGAAAAATCATGAGCCCAAACATGCCACCTAGAATGGGGAGGTGGACAATTAAAGACACAGACAGGCATAGTGAGAAGCAAAGACAACTCAAGTTTCTGCTGAACACACCCACTTATTCCAAGAACATAAGCAAAGTCTCTTAAAAGCAAATATTTTATTATGTTCACATCAATTCCCCCAAACAAAAAAGAAACACCTACGCAGTTAATGATTTATCATCTATTTCAACTAATTTTAGAGACAGCAAAGGAAAAGCTGGTAGTAGGTATTAAGTCAGTGGTGAATCAAAATGACACCTTTGGTTTAAATCCAGAGAGGTGAAACAACAAATTGATAACTATGGAGAACAGACTTTGTAACAATATAGTGCAAGAATACTGTAATAAAAGCTTACCTTTTCTTCAATCCAGGACTCGATTGAAGTTTTATTTGTCAAAATTACTTTCATCTAAAATAAAAGTGTTAGGCAAAGTTAGAGTTGATTTTCTCCAGGAATATATCAGCTGGTCAAAGAAAACATCTAACAAACTGAGTTTGCTTTAAAGAACAAAGCAACTTTTATAGGCTTAAAAACACTCAAAATTAAGATTCAGCATAAACATATGCTAATGCTATCCTCTAGAACTATACACTTAAGACAGTACCACACAGTATTTCTGTTTATGCTTAAAATGCATACTTTTATTTCCTTCCAAAGATCTCAGACTTTTGAAGTAACAGATCAGGCATGTTTATATCTACCCTCAGGGACAGGGGCATGTACTCCTGAAATACGAAGTATTTTGCCTTTTCCAGAGAGTTTAAAAAGGCCATCTCATATTTTCTTAGTGTTAGATTCTCACCTCTAAGTTCTCCCACAAAAAATGGCTGTGGTACAACAGAGGAACTGAGATAAAGTAACATAAACCCCTGAAAAACTTCCACAGCAACATAAGCGATAAACAGCTGCTCCCACATCAATCCCAAATTCTGTTTCTGCTCCACAGGCAGGCACAACTTACAGCTTTTAACTTCTTTGTAACAGAAGCTGTAAACTTACCTGGATAATAAACAGCATACCAACAGCAATAGTTGTTCCTAATGCCAGTCCTAAGGCAAATAAAGATGCAGCAAATGCAGACAGTCCAAAGGGAATAATGGGTCGAGGGTCTCTTTTGGCTGCACTCATGTCAATCTTTACAGAACTCCACCCAAAAGATATCTGCAAAGGAAAAGTATCATTCAGCTTTAGAACACTTTGACTGCTGAAACAAGTTGACGATAAAAAATATGGCTCTTAAGTGTCCAACTTCAGATGTTTCATAATGCAAATGGAGTAATTAAAAAAAAATATTCAAAAGACTTTTCTTCTTCAGAAATACATTCTTTGCTAGATGCAGGACTTCTCTAGATGGAAAACAAACCAAAATCCCCATCTCGCAAGCTCCACAAGTTAGGCCCAAAATCAACAACAACAAAAAAATATCTGGACTTCGGCACATTAACAAAAACACATTCACCAGTTTCAGATAAAATATAGTAACATAACGCAGCACCCATTTTCAAAAGAAACGCTACAAGTTTTCCTCTAAAAGCTTCTGGAGAAAACAGTTCCCCAGCATTATTGCTCTGCAAATATAGCACATAGCCTTCGCCTGTTACACTCTGCAGATATATTCAAGCTCTTCATTGCAACCACAAAGGCTGAAATTGAAGCTTATAATCTTAACCATGGATCTGAGATAAGGGATGTATTCCAGAACAAGCTTTACTTGTTGCTGCAGTTAAATTTTTCCATTTGAAAACAAATGCAACGTAATTTGAGTCCCCCCTTGAAAAACTGAATACAATTCTAAAAGAAGCGGCAAGCAAAAATAAACAGCATTTAACTTGTCTGCTGGAAATAAATAGTAGTTAGGTTTCTATGCCAGCCAAAACACAGTCTGTCTCTCTCCATATAAAGTGCTACTCAGAAACTGTCCTCAGTTTCTAGAAAACTCCCAGTGGCTAAGACAAGCAACTTCTCACAGGCAGAGAGCAGAACTTAAGAGTGTATACTGAAAGATTAACAAGGAATTCTACATGCTGCTTCTCAGGAAACCAAACTGTCTCATACTTCCAGAAATAAATTATACATCTGACTTAAATAATATTTTAAACATTTAATTATGTTTTCTTACTCTGTTGTAAAGCTGAGTGTACATAGTCATAACAAATATGAAAGAAGCATGAATGCATCCAAGTGGAGCTAAGAGGAGAAACAGAGTGAAAGATGCGTGATTCTGGTACCCACAACAGTTGTTGATCCAAGGACAGTGGTGATCCATCTTCATGACACATCTGTGAATAATAAACATTGATTAATATGAAGGACATTTATGATGTGTTTCAAAAAGCTAATAAAAAAAGACAGCTAACTTTCTACAACTCAACCTTCATTCATTCATTTAAACCCACCACTTTCTGACAGATTAATACAGTAACTTCTTTTTTTGTTGCTATTCAGAATGGTATATCATGTTGTAGAGTGAAAAAAAGCAAAACAAGAAGTGCCCCCTAGGTTGTACCATCCTTAATGATCCCCTCCTCCTCTTTACTCTAATAGTTGCATCATATTCCAGAGCCAGCAGACAGAGGCCTAGAATGGGTCATGTAAGAACTGTCAACACAATAATTAAGCACTACTATTATTGCTATTTCTTTAAAATAAGCACACCAGGAAAATAAATGAAATACCAAATCCCCTGTGAACTACTCGAAGAAAGAATATAAAGATTCACAAGCAGAATTGAATTTTTCAGTAGACCCTCTGAAAGCTTTATTAACTGTCATGTATTGACCTCACACCACTGCAAGACCTTTTCAAATAGCTTTTAACAAAAGTAAATACCTTACAGACAGTCTTGCATTCAGTATAAAGCTGGTTAATTTATGTAGCTCACAGGTGCAAAAAACCCACTTGATAATCCACATCCCAAATTGCATTGATTTTAATTAATGGGTATAAAAGTCACTAATTATAATGCTGCAATTCATCTGCAGCAAATCTAACTGATAAACAAAGGACTCAACTGCACAAATATCCAGCTTCTCTCAAAATAAAAGTTAATTGCTTTAGAGCTACTGACCTCATTATCTTTTAAGCTAGTCTGTTCCCAATAGGAAGTTCAGTTTCTCCCTTTTAAGAAGTAGTTACTCTGTTAGCTGAACTGTCACTGTACAGTTTCTTGAACATGCAATCAGAACTATGAGCACAAGTGTTTCTGAAGAAGTTCCTCAGTCTCACCCCATTCAGGTCCACAAGAAGTTAACTTCCATTCATACACTGAAACTTGCCATAGCACAGAAGACTTTCAGCAATGGTTTAAGTTACCTACTTCTTTGCAACAGGCTAAAAATAGGTGTGGAATGAGCTCCTTTAGCCACAGTTGAGGTGGGGGAGAATGTGCCGCAGTGTCTTCTGTTTTATTTGACGAGAGAAATAATTTAAGAACCTGCTTTTGCAAAGACAGTCATCAGGATCTGCTGCCATTTTCTATGCAGTCCTCAGTGTAAACACTGTCACTCCAGGAAAAGAGTCTAATTTTAAATCTTGGGATGACACAGCCAAATTACAGCACTGCTCTACAGTTTCAGTCTCTGCTTCCCAAAAGCACACTAACTGCACAGTCTTGTGTTTACAGAAACAACAAATGAACATGCGTGTTGTAATATCCTTTTACCACGTTCTCTAATACTCCTTCAGAGGAGGATCTGCCCAGTAAACCCAGGATAAATGCAACAACAGCTTAGAATGTAGACAGCTGAAATGGCTTGCTTTTTTCAAGCTGCACTAAATTCCAGTGTAGCTATTTATAATAAAAGCATCCTTTACCAAAACAACACTTAAGCAAAGACTAAAGAACAGTCCAAAATTTCCACTCAAATAAATCTTTGACTCCCACTGGGAAAGATGATACAATAGACTTTTCTACTCCCTGAGCAGGTGAATGTTTAGACTTGTAACTTAGAAAGGACTGATTTTTAGGTATTTACATTGTGTCACTTTCCTGAAACAGTACTGCAATGTTTTGTTAACACTGTTGAGAAGTTCTTAAGAGGAAATGATTTCAAGCTAAGAAGAAAATGTTAAAGACAGATTTATTCATTAAACTAAAACACAGTAAACCCACACAGAAATCATACAACTACAAAGTGGAAATATTTGAAACAGGAGCATTGTTCATACAGAAGTCTTTTAAAAGTGCACAAGACAAGACCTAGAAGAACAAATTATATTAATAGCTCATTACTAGATTTGAAGCTGCTTTCATATGGAATTAAAACAATTTTAAAAAAAGATAGTACCTGTTACACTTTCGACAGTGGTGTGAACGTGGTGCCTTATAAGACTGACACACTTTACAGTATTGGAGATACATGCAATCCTGAGATTTTTCCTTTAAACAGAAGAACAGGTGTGTTAGATGCATACATAATCTTATTGGAAATACATATCTTGACACTTTCCTAACCTAAGCATCTTTGCTTTCTTCTGGCAGGGTGTGTCTCATAACCCAACCCTATTTAATGGTAGGTGATGAGGAAAGTTAAAACTAAAATGAAATAATCCCTTGCTACCAACACAGCCATCTCTCACTGTTGAAAGTGCTGGATGCTAAAATAAATAAACAGTTCTTTCATCAAGAAGAGCGTGCAAGCAGGGTTTCATAGTAGAGTTCTGGGAGTAAAACAAAAAAAGCACAAGGCCTTCATAATTTTTAAAAAATAGCTTCTGCACCTTGTCTCTTCATTTTATGCCACGAGCCAACCTGGGTTTACTACTAATATGCTGTACGGGCAAGCATTAATGTTCAGCTATGGCTGACGAGAAGCCTAGCATGGCCTGGTGGTGTGCACTGGCAGCCCAGAAAGCCAACCGTACGCAGCGCTGTCTCAAAAGGAGCATGACCAGCAGGTTGAGGGAAGTGATTTTGCTCCTCTACTCTAGTCTCATAAGACCCCAACTGGAGTACTGCATTCAGCTCCGAGGCCCCCAAGATACAGAGGATGCAGACCTGTTGGAGTGAGTCCAAAGAACTCACAAAGACAAACAGAGGGCTGGAGGACCTCTCCTAGGAAGACAGGCTGGGCTTTTTCAGCCTGGAGAAGAGAAGGCTCTGAGAATACCTTGTAACAGTCTCCCCATAACTAAACGGGGCCTACAAGAAACTTGGGAGAGGGATTTTTTACAAGGGCACATAGGACTAGGACAAGGGGAAATGGCTTTAAACTCAAAAAGAGTAGATTTAGATTAGACATTAGGAAAAAGTTATTCACTGTGAGGGTGGTAAGACAGTGAGTGGCACAGGTTGACCAGATAAGCTGTGGCTGGCCCACCCCTGGCAGTGTTCAAGGCCATCATGGACATGGCTTGGAGCAACCTGGTCTAAAGGAAGGTGTCCCTGACCATGGCAGGGGACTAGAACTGGATGAGCTTTAAGGTCCCTTCCAACCCAAACCGTTCTATGATTCTAATTAGCTCTTATTTGCCACCCATCTCTCTTACACACACCCGTAAGCCAAGTACAGCAAAATGACAGACTGGGAGACATGTACACAGCAAGTAAATACTGACCAAAATCCTCTGCCTGTGAAGTGGAATACTCAGTTATTCTGCTAGACTACATCAAGATCCTCTTGTCTCTAGACTGTCCTGAGAAATATTTCACAAATAGAAATGTGACTACCACTAATCTTCATTTCCTGCCACTGGACCACAAACTCTGTTCAGCTCTCTCGAGATATTGAGCCTTTATCAGTAGGTCCTTCACTACTACTCGTCCAAGAGATTACTAAGGCAAAGGAAATGGAAATTTCTACCTTAACTTACAATACTGTATTGAGCATCAGATAAAGATGCAATTTTCTGGCTCACATAAAAAAAAAAATTGCTCAATGGAGTTTTTTAATCCTTGGTTACTAGCAGCAAAGTCTTCAGTGCCGGCAGGAGCTCACAGATAACCTTGACGCTCTCACTGCTGGGTAGCAGCACTTGTTTCCTGTTGTTTTGGTTTGAGAAGCAGCAATAAAACCGCCGGTCCCCCCCCGCGCCCAGTCCGGGAGGAGCGATCGAAAACCAGCACTTACCGGCGTCCACCCCAGCGGGACGTACCCCGGGCCGACAAACATGGCGCTGAAGTAGTTGTAAAGGATCATGACGGTCCAGTTGAGGAGCATGATGAAGTTGACGCTTCCTCCGGCGGTATCCAGGGGCCAGTACCACAGCGCGGCGTCCGCCATGGCGGTGGCGGAGCACACGGCCACCACAGCTAGGGCCACCAGCGGTCCCCAGTGGCACAGCCGCCGCACGCGGCCCAGCCCTCCCGGCCCGTCCATAGCCGCTACCGGCGCCCGGCCCTGCCCTCCTGGCCCGTCTGTGGCCGCCACCGGTGGCCGGCCCACCTCTCCCGGCCCGTCCATGGCCGCTACCGCCGCCCGCCCGCTGCTCCTGCCGCCCCGCCGCCACCTCCACGCATGGCTCCCGCCACGCTCAGCCCAGCCGGCAGCCGAGACAGAGGAAGCTCCGAGAGGAAGGGGAAGAGGTGTCGGGGCCCGCCGGGGCTCAGCCCCGCCCCGCAGCCCACGGAGCGCAGCCCGCGCCCGCCTCCGCCCGCCGGCTCCTTCGGGCCAGCTCCCGCCCCCCAGCTGTCCTATAGCAATAGGATCCCGACGGGAAATGGTGTCCCGGCGGTCTTGCCGCAGCCTCGTCTTTCCCCTCCACGGCCACGGGAGTTGCAGGGTGTGAGCAGGCCGCCGCAGCCCTTGGGGCTACAGTTCGAGCCCGCAAGCGAAGGTGTGGCGGGGCGGCAGCGGGGAGCCGCGTTGGTAGAAACACCTGTGTGGGGACGTAGAGTTCCGGCGGAACGTGTGGCGAGGTCCCCGGCGGCGGGGGGACGCCTTTGCGGGTAGCAGAACGCGGAAGCGGGTCGGTGCGGAGTGGGGAAGGCGAGCGCGGTGCCTCCGCGGAAGCGCAGCGGGGCCGCGGCTTCCCTTGGTGCCGCCGCCATGTCCTCCGATTTCGAGAGTTACGAGCAGGACTTCGCGGTGCTGACGGCTGAGATCACGGGCAGGATCGGGAAGGTGCCCAAGCTGGTAGGAGGTGAGCGGCGGGAGCCTGAAGCGGTGGGGTGGGGGGCTGCTCGCCTGGCGGCGCGCAGAGGCCGTGGTCTGCCGGCGCTGCTCTCCGCCTTCGGCTCTGAGCCCCGTCCTTCTCGTCTGCGGGAGCCTTTGCGGCTCCTGGAGCCTTCGGCATCCCGGCGACAAGCGCTCGGCGTGGTGGCGGGAGGGTGTTGGTGTGTTTTAGCGTGCCTGTCTCAGCGTTCCATCACCCGGCTGTGTTTCTTGCTCCTTACGCAGCAGAGTCAGGATTCCTCTCTCTGGCCCGAGTGCACGTCTGTTCGAGCAGCGAGTTGTCTCTTGAAATGTATTGCGATAAACCTGACTGAATATTGTTTGCTGTAAGGATTAGCCCTTCTCTTCTGACTTGCCGTAGAGCCGCACAAAGTTAGGTCAGCACAGCTGAGGAGCTGAGCAGAGCAGGGGACCCAGCTGGGCGGGTGTTTACCGCCATTGTTGCTGAATGCCTTTCGTTGTGATGATGCCACAACATCAGTCATGGAAATGGAGTTTTCATGTAGCATAGACAGAATTTGTGCGTGATTTAATCGGAATCTCTGTTTTTGCCACCTGCTGTTAGAACATTTGATTTGGGTAATTGAGGTGATTCATATTTAGAAGAATATTCAAAGAAATCAGTGTTCATTTACTTTAAGGTGTCAAGAGCCTGCAGCATTCATGGGTGATTCATGATGTATCCCTGCAGTAGAAGCAATAATGTCTATAAGAGTGATAGAAAGCCTAAAGTTATAATCCCTTTACCCAGCCCAGCTGAATCTTCTAGTGCATAGGAATGAGTGCCTTAATATGGGGCTGCTAGTACAAGGCAGAGGGAAGCTGAAACTAGTGGCTTCCTCATCTGTCCCTCTTGCAGCTCAGCTTAATGCCTCTTCTGTTCCCAGGTCAGTAAATATTTTGGCCTCTACTGCCTATACACGTTTCCCAAAGCTTTAAGGTACTTGAACTGTAGGACTGGATATAATTTAAGAATGAAGTATAAACACACTAATGGTACACTTTTCCATGTGAGTAAAGGCAAAAATATCATTCATCTGGGACCAAAGAATAACATCCTGCTTCTAGAGTAGGAAATGTGTCGTGAATCAGTGACTCTAAACAGGATTTGAAGTAGGTGGTTAACTAAAACATATCTCAGTGCAGTGTTAATTCAGGTATTCAAAATATATTTGAAATAAATAAACAGGAATTTGAGAAAAAACTGATTCTGGAAGGTTTATGTCCAATTCTAATCTTAGCAAGTTAGAAAGTCTTCCAAAAAATTGGTGTTCAGTGACCAATCACTGGCAGGATTGAAGGGCAGGAAACTGCTTTTTCTTTGGCTTAACAAAACTGTTTTGCTGTTGACCTTAACAAAAAGGACACAGATAATTCAGTCACAATATCCAGATACTTGGAGGTAGAAAACTTTTGTAATGGAGACAACAAAATTAGGCGGAGATCCAGAGAGTTCCTGTGATTGAAATTTAGAACTGGTCTAATTTAGTGCACTCAGAAATTATATTTAACCTATAACTGGCCACCAGAACAATTTGCCAAGAGGATGCAGTGAATTCTTCACTAATATAAAGTACCTAACCAAGGCCATATTTCCCACTGCCTCACAAAGGGTTGTTCACTTTTAAACAGCAAATTTAAGGACCTGTTTGTAGGAACAGGGAGACATCATAAATGCACTACTGGCTTCTCTTCTGAATATCAGTAGTGCTAAACTGATTTATGGAAAGAGAATAGATATTTGATTTCCTAATTCTATAGATTTTGGAAGTCATTGGTGTCTGTTTGATACTGGAAGTATATTCTGCTTAGTAGTAGTGGATTTCCATAATCCTCTCCTTGAAGCAGACTCCCTTATTCACTTAGGGAGACTTTAAAGCTTAAATACAAGATATTTAAAGAATATGGTCTTAAACAGTGGCATAGCCTAGAAGCAGCAGGCTTTGAAATTGTGATTCATTTATGTGGCCATTAGAAGGTTGTTTTGGAATTTGCCATTGTTTTCCCCTCTCAGAGGGGAAAGAATGCGTGTTCCCTGTGGGACCAGTAGTGTGTGTAGTACTGGGCTAAATGGCTTTAAGATGAGACAGTGGTCGATTATTTTATTTTATTTTTATTTTATTTTATTTTGGAGGTGGCTTGTCACACATGGTTTGGACTGGCTTGTTTTATAGCTGCTTCTTGCAATATACATTTATGAGTGAGTGTATTGCTTCAGTTTTCAGGGCTCTTCTGTCTTTCATCAGAAAAAAAAATCATGTATGACTTCAAGAGAAATTGCAGTCTTAACTACTAGAGACTTTTGACCACCTGAAAAAAAAACCGCCTAGACAATAAATCTCTGACTATGCTGAACACTTTAATCAGAAATATTTTAAATATACATTTTTCCCTTGTTTCTTAATAGGAATATTTGCAAGATCTTTGCCTCTTCATCACCAGAAGTTCCAGTTAGTTCTTGTGGAGATGGCTGGGACAGCCTCAAAAGAGGATTATGAGGTGGGAGGGGGACGTGAGGAGAGCTGCATGTGAGGTGGCAGTTTTCAGCAGCAGTGATTTGAGAGAGATTGCTGATGGCCTTCTTCCTCCACGCTGGAAGAAGCAGGATGAAAGGTGTAAGGACTTGTGCTACTTCCACATAATGCAGAGATATCTCCTGAAGTCTAGTGACTGGTTTATTTCCTTCTGCTACTGAAGATGGACCTGCTGTAACCTTCGCGTTCAGTCGAATTGGAGGAATACAGGTTAATTGTTTTTGCAACATTCCTGCAGTTGTTGTTGTCAGGACTTGATGCTGTCTTGTGTTCTAGGTTGGTGATGGCTCAACAAGCAGTCCTATTGTCACAAATACATAAATAGTTCATCAAGAAATGTAACAAAAGCACTCTGACACTACAGAAGCAATAAGCAGCAGGGACGATAGAATGTCTTGGGAAGAAATGTCTTCTGCTGAAGCAGACATCATCTGGAGAATTAAAAAAGCATTCTAAATAGAGAAATAACTTCTAAATAGTTTTTCTGTGATGCTGCTGCAGGTCTTTAAAGAATGTTTTATTAATGTTCCTTGATGTTTCAGAGAAACACCTATCTTGTGCTTTGACCAAAAATTTACGTAAATTTTGATTGCTTGATCTGAAAGAGTTTTATCAGCACAAATAGCGACCCTTAGTCTTTTCCGAGCACAGTAGCCACTGGTCATGATGGTTTTAGACTTGAGTGCTGTCATTCTTCTGATGCTTAATACCTGCATTTTCTACTGGGCAATCAAAGCTGAAGAAGAAAGTCCCTCCTTTAATTTTCTGTTATACCCCTGTACTGGAGTGTACTATTTCCATTTCAGGTCTGCCTCATCATGCGATGCCCCTTGAACCCAGTTTTATAACCAAAACACACATATAATTCCATTTGTCACTGCTGTTGGGCAGTAACTTCTGGCACAAACACGTAAACCACTTCAGCAACTGCAGCAAAATCTGCAGGTGGTCTATGAACTGAAGCCCTTTGTTACTCAGACTCTTCCGCAGCATGTACTAATAAAAGGAAGCAATTACGCAAGCAATGAGACTACTCAGTTTTAGTCCGCATTTTTTTAATCTCTTCATTGGTTGTGAGATTAAACTAGTGCTGTATTATCTTTCTACACTTGTAGGCAGATTTCTGCCTTTCTGTAACTGCTGTATTTTGGGGGACGAAAGAGTGACTAATGCAAGGGCAAAGTCACAAGAACTGAGGAGAAAGTAGTAAAAGCTAGTTTCTTTTAAGATATTAATACAACTTTGTGTGCAAACTCAGAACAGGTTTCTTTGTACACAATCTTTATATGGAGGAAAAAACCACTTGTTTCCAGTCATTTTATTTATCCATATTTTGAATTTGAGCAATTAAAGAAAATACTGCATGTAGCTTGTATAATTCAGGACATTCTGACAAACAATTTGGAGACAAAAATACTATTCTAAATTTATGTATATTTAATGGAATATTAGTTTTTATTTTCTCTAAAGGACATTATTCTGAATTAAGAAAAAATGTTATGTACTCCCTTTTATTTAATATGATGGTAGTGTATTTAAGGAATGATCAAGTAGGCAGATTCAAAACTGCTAAGACACAGTGGAGTAATACAGTTAGCAATATGAGGATCTTTAATTGGATCGTAACTTGTTTGTCCTGATCCACTAGATTAGTGGCAAGCTTCTGTTATTCTGAGTAACTCCCTCTGACCTCATCTGCAGTCTCTGAGAAATATCCTGTGGATATTGTGCCCTCCTTTCTATGGAGATGCTGACTGTGAAGTAAGTTGTTCTATAGCTTAACCGTGACAGTAAACTGGAAGTAAATGGTTTGGGAGCCATTCCGGCAAGTGCTTTCTGATTGACAATGCTGTACCATTTCATGCTTCTGTTGCTGGTGTCAACAACAGGCAGGCCTAGAGTTATTGGCAGTCCTGCAGGCAGGTTGCTCCAGGCAGCATACTCCCACTAGGATATTACGAGGATGTGGCTAAAGGAAAAGAGAGGAAAGCAAAACCAAGTGGGTGATATATATACTTATACTTTAGTCAGCTTCCTTTTCCTTACCGAAGTGACAGTGCTGGATCCTGCCACCCCTTCTTGTTCTGCGGAGTGCATGGTGTTGTGTGCTCTGGAAGATCAGTAGCTGGAACAAGTTCAGCTGCTTTCCTGGAAATCCGTGAAGATACTGCTCCAAAGCTGCAGTGCTGGGATGTTGCCATGTGCCTGCTCTCACATCTGTGTTTGAGGGAGCAACAAAGGCCCTTTGTCAGTAAGCCTTGCTCCCCGCAGTTGCTCTGATCACCAGCTGGGTGATTATGTATTGATAAGCCTGGGATGATCTTACAATGCAGCTCTAGAGTTGGATGAAATTTTAATTAGCTAAAAAACATCATTTGAGTATCTCCCCAGTTTTATGGGAGCAGTTTCAGACAGACCTTGTGTGCTAATGAGTTTTCCCTACCAAAGATCTGTAGTGTAATAACTGTGTGGGTAGGTAAGACTTACTGATCAGTGGAGAGCTAGGTGGTTCTTATAATCACAAGTACACACAGAAATTTGTATAGCATGAAGTATCTTCTCCAAAGTTGCAGTTTTATATCCCTAAGTTTCAGGTTACCTCATGTATATGGAAATTGTAATCCAGTAAAACTCAGGGAAATGCCGGAATTGCTATAGTACATTTATTTTCTGCTGATGTATTTTTAAATTTTATTTCAGCTTCAATAAAATGGTATTTTATGTTTTACCTTACATTGTTTTTCCTTTTATCCATCGTCATCTTGCCCTCTTTCAAGTGATGGAAAGAACAGGGGTGTTTTGGGAGGCTGGGTAAGAGAATTTAAATGTGCAGGCAAACAAGTGGCAGTTTATCTTTTCTTTTGGGTTTAAGTTATGTTAGGAAGATAAATCACTAACAGAATTTTTTTGGCTTAGGTGTCATCATGAGAACCTGGTGGGAAATTAAAGACATTGCTAACAGAGAATTAAAAGTGCTGCTCAGAAATGAGCATGTCCTACATCTTCTGCTGTTGTAGAGTCCTCCAGATTCTACTACAATGGCAACGTGAATTTGAGGTTTTCAAGAAGGATGCTGTTTTTTCATGGCTTTAGCTTTGTAGAGAGGATTACTTGATGAAATTCTGGTCTCTTTCAAGATTAAGAAAGGAAATTCTGTTTGGGAAGATTTGGAGGTGAGCTCTAACTTCTATTCTTGGACAGATATAAGTGCTTCCTCCTCACTTCTGTCACTGGCAGAGTTCCCTTTATTCGAAGGGATTCAGTGTTCTTATTCTTCAGTGTAGAATAAGATTCTATTCTAGCTGTGTTTTGGTAGTGTGTTGTTTAGTCCTTTCTGCTGCCACCCAGAAACAGCTTGATTTGTTCATATAGGATATAGCAGAGTCGGAGCTTGGGACAATCTCAGCTTCAGGTGAATCTTATCAGCACTGGACCACTTGCTTATCCAGTCCAGTCTCGGAAGGAGCCTGCTGCCTATCCAGCTGGCTACAACACATTCTTGGGCTTCTCTGAGAGGAATTTTCTCTCAGCGAAAGACCTCGTTCTGTAGTCTTAATTTTGGGCTGTAAAGAAATTACCTACATGTCCTACTATGCTATTCTTGGGTGATAACCCAGCACATGTGATTTATTCTTGCGAATCTGCCATATTTTCTGCAGGCAAAACTCTAGTGTATATAACTGAAGAAGGGTGGATCACGATGTTCATGTGTCCTTAAATTGAGAGTATAGCGTATTTTAGGTGAAAGAAGATAGATGGGTAAGGCTAAGCTTTTAAGGACAGATGTTTTACAGGTATGTTTTAATTTATGTGACAGAAATTCTGGTTTTGGTTGCTATCACAGTTCCTGCCTATGGCATTAAGTTTACTTAAAGCATTTCGGCTTGTTGGAAGCTAAATTATATACATTTAATAAAGGGGGTCCCTCTTGAAATTCAGTGGCTTCTGGCATGCAGAAGATCAAAGGAGATGATCAGATAGTCCCTTTGGTCTTTAATGTGTCAATTCTAGGATACATGTGGAAGAGAAGAAGCAAGGGAATTCAGGCTAAAAGAGAAAACTGTGAAGTCTAAAGATACGTAATAAAGTCTCTTGTGCCAACATAGACTTGCCCATTGCAATATCTGAGAAACAATGACTGGAGGTACTTTCGTGCAACTCACTTTTTATCTACTTCATCAGGCAAACCACTGGCACAGATGTCATGATGCCCTTGGTTTAAAATGTATAAATGGTTGCATATCAGAGTTTTGCTAACTTCATTGAGACAGTAAGTAGATTTACAGTCTGAAGGATGGAAGTTTGGCCACGAGAGGGGCACAGGGCAATGCAATTGGTATTGAAGCACATGAATGCCCCAAGTAATTCAGCAATGTGGGGACTTTATTATCTAGTGACTGAATATTCCTCAGAAGTCTCTTTTCATGCTGTAACGAACCAAGTGGTCAAAAAAATAGAAAAACTTGTGATGGTGTGACCCTGAATCTCAGTTCTGAGTTCACATTGGATTCTCTGCAAATGGATGTTAGAGGCAGGTTGGAAGTCAGACATGCTCTTTATGGCTGGGATAATAGACTTGCTGGGGAGCCTGGCTGGTGATAATTGCTACATATAGCTTACAACTGAATTTATTATTTTTTTTTTTTTTTAATTTTCACCTTTATTACTAATTTCCATTTTTTACTCTTACTGAAGACAGTGGTTTTCTTGTAGCTCCCACAGAGTTTTCTTTTTCTCCTCCTCTACTGAAGTAAAAGAAACTGTTCTAGATCGGGTGTAAGAGCAGGGGAATAGAAACCTTGTTTTTCTTCAGTACCTGGCTTCATTATAAGTGGGATGCTTGGTTTTGTGCAGCTCATATTTTGCAAATAAATAGGATAAACCTTTGTTCTTGAACCATAATTTATTTTCTTTTCTGTTTGGCATAAGTCTGTACTTTCTCATGCATTTGTACACACCCAGCAAGCGCCTGCTGAGGCATAACTAACTCCTACACCTGGAGCAGCTGTAACTGCTTTTCTAACTAGCAAATGCTGTGTAACAAAGCAGAAGACTTCAAGGATTCTCCAGTCTCCTTTGTTTGTTTGCCTTTTTTTGTTAATTACTAATGTGTGTATTATAGCGAATGATGATTTCAGACAGGATGAATCCTTCGAGTCAGTTTTAACTGATATACATAACCTTTTGAAATGGTGTATTTTCCTTTCATGGCAAGAGCATGATTATATTGTTATTTTCACCATTGTATTTCAGATGAGAAGAAGCAGATGGTTGCAAATATTGAGAAACAGCTAGAAGAAGCAAGGGAACTGGTATGTTCTGGCTTTTCATATGGTAACTGTAAATTCCTAAGGAAAATAATAGGATCATTAGTGGTAACATTTAGCACACATGATTCCCTAAAAATACTGAAAAATAATAGATAATTAAATAATATTTTTGAAATAGTTCTTATTTGAATATATGGGATTTCCAAGAGGAGTGTACCCTCTTTTAATCTTGTGTTAAATGGTTCAACCTTTGCATTATTGCTGTAGGCTATTACAGGCTGCTACAGGCTTTCAGCTGTGGATTAGGTCTTTTACTTTAGGAATTGAATTAAATATTTACACACTTGACTGTTGTTTGTTGCTTGTTTTATTTTTTTTCTCCTAAGACATGTGCATCTACTTGATTTAAGGTGTCTGATTGTCTTGTAAAGCAGTAGATCTTCTCCTTCCCCTTCATTTGGCAAGTGAGGCATATTTAGTTGTTTAGTTGTCAAGGCAGTGATGGTAGTGTGGGTTACTGATCTTGGAAGAGTATATGTGTTAACCAAGCATTACTTAGTGGTCCATGCTGACAGAAGAAAGCAGTATGTGTTAAGCAATTGTGACTTTACTTTGATTACAGCCTGCCATGTCCTCCATCTGGATGGAATATAAAAGTCAAATTTTGTAGATGCTAAGTAACTGAGTGAAGGTGTTGGTGACAGCTGAGATTGGCTTTTTGCCAATAGTTCTTTGCCTGAAGTTGCTTTTGTTTATTGCTTGGAAATTAGCTTGGTCTGTCAAGTGTCAGAAATGTAAGCTGGCTGTTAAGGTAGGGAAAGAAAATCAGTTCTCCTAGCCTGAAAGTTTTTATAATTGAGCAAATTGAATGATTCAGTTACTAACTGAACAGTAATATTAAATTTCACTTTTTAAGTGGCATAGGTCTCTAGGGTTACATGGTTTAGTGGTGGACTTGGCAGTCCTGGAGTAAAGGTTGGACTTGATGATCTTAAAGATCTTTTCAACCTAGCTGATTTTACAGTTCTAGGGTGTTTGTTGACATACCTGTTGCTTTTAGTTTAGGAATTGAATTAGTCTTGTAGACTAGAGCATTGGAATTGCATCCAGAAAAGCTGGATATTGGGGTGACTCCCTGCAGGTCCTCCCTGTGAGGATGCCAAGGCACCTAACCTCTCTGATTTGTTATTCTCAGTGGGAAACATGGTCAAATTACTGTCCCATCTCATAAAGGTGTTCTGAAGATACATGAAGGCCTTTTGGGCACTTTCATACTCAAACAGCCGAAAGAAAGTAAAAATCTAGAAATGTTTTCTATCTTCTTTTTACAACTTGACATGGCAAAAAAGCATAGCAGTGCAGGGTAATTGTAGCGTGGGTGGTCTGATGAAAAGTCATTCAGATTTGGTTTCCTACTCAAAGTAAGACTGGAAGGAGCTGAAATGGAGTTAATGGCTCATTACTTCTCTATTGCCTTATGTCAGGAAAAGATCATTTAAATTTGTTTTTATTATAAGATTAAAAAGTAAATCCTGTATCTGTACTTTTATCCTAATGATGATCTTCATTTAATGTACTGGCTTTTCTTTCACGCTTTTGTTTAAGATCTTGTTGCTAATGCTGCTAGACAGGTGCTTAATTCAATTATGGGCTTTAAGCAATTACCTAACGTGTTTGTGATTCATGTCAAAGCTTGAGTTTAAAAATCAATTTGAACAAACCTGCTAATAACGGAACTGATTAAAAATCCTCTTTAAACTAAAGGCTATGGTAGAAAATCAAAACAAACCTAATTCCTTGCTACTGATAGTTTAATACATTGGTTTGTTTCACCATTTTGAGTAGTCAAAGTTGAGTTTAGCTCATTTTGGTTTATTTCCTACTTGGCTAGGAAATAGCACTCGCATCTAGCATAAATATTATTGCAGAGATAATTTATTTACACTGACTAACCATTGATTGTTTTAAAACACTGTCTGCTTTGTTTGGGTAAAATCACTTGTGTAATTGATTTCATCTATGTGCAGAACTGACACCAAAACTTTCAGACTCCCAGGCTGCCTTTTCAAGCCAGAGCTGTTGAATAAGTTATCTCTGGAGAAATCCTGTCGTTCTCCATCTGGTGTGGAGTATCTGAATGTTATTTTTACCAGGTTTTTAAAGAAAGGTGAATGTTGTGGTAACCTCAGAGGAGTTATCTGAGGATAAAATCTAGCATGTGCTAGAAGATCTGGATGGAATTTTTTGAGTGAAATTACTACTTTTAAGAAGGAAACTGTGCCTGTGTGTTATTTGCCTTTGTTTTATGAGGGGCACATAACAAAATTGCTTTGTTGCAAATGCTAGGTTATTCTTATTTAGACACTCGTTTTTTGAAGTATAGATCTCTATTTTGGTCCCAGGACTTTGGAATCAGAATAAAATAGCCTAAGCTTGGAAATTTTATAAAATACTGCCCAGATAAATAAAATACTGTATTATAAAATAGAAACTGTCCAGAGTGATTTAATGTAGAAAAGTTCCTGTGGGAGGAGGAGACTTATTCTGGGGGTATCAGTGGACAACAGCAACACTGCCTTACTTTGTTGTAGTTTTGAATGGAAATGCTACTGGCTGCTCTGCTTTGTGCTGTAGTTTGGTTCTTGGAGTGTATTGGGTGTTGTTAGGAGCAAACCAACTAGGTTAAGCCCCTGAGGAACTTTAAGGATTGGCCTGGTTTATGAATTTGGTCAAGAGTTTGGTGCCAGAATGCTCAGCTTCACCACAGTGGTCGTGGTGTGGTTTAACCCACAGCTGGCAACTAAGCCCTGCTCAGCCACTTGCTTACTCCCTTCCCAGTGGGATGGGGGAGAGAATCAGAAGAGTAAAATTGAGAAAACTCATGGGTTGAGATAAAGGCAATTTAATAGGAAAAGCAGAAGCCGTGTGCACAAGCAAAACAAAACAAGGAAGTAGTTCACCGTTTCCCATCTAAGGTAGGTGTTCAGCCATCTCCAGGACAGCATGTCTCCATCACATATAAGAGTTACTTGGGAAGACAAACACCATAACTGCAAATGTTCCCCCTTTCTTCTTCTTCCCCCAGTTGACATCCTGACCATGATGCCATATGGTGTGGGATATCCCTTGGTTCAGTTGGTGTCAGTTGTCCCTCTCCCAGCTTCTTGTGTACCTCCAGCCTGCTTACTGGTGGGGTGAGGAGCAGAGAAAGCCTTGACTGTGTGTAAGCACTGCTCAGCCACAACGAAAACATCTCTGAATTATCAACAGTTTTCAGCA
This sequence comes from Myiopsitta monachus, assembly GCA_017639245.1. Classification (NCBI taxonomy): domain Eukaryota; kingdom Metazoa; phylum Chordata; class Aves; order Psittaciformes; family Psittacidae; genus Myiopsitta; species Myiopsitta monachus. The sequence goes on from CM029926.1 coordinate 39,478,102, forward strand.
CAAATCCAAACCATAGTGCCATAGCCAGTTACTATGGAGAAAATTGACTATCCCAGCCAAAACCGGCACAGGTGGCAAGTTTGAACATAGGTGGTAACAGAAGTTTGAGCTTGTAGGTTTTCAGAAGAAAAGTTGAGCTTCTGCAGATGTTTTCAGTGCCAGGTTATTTTTAGTTTTATATAGAATTTAGTGCTGTTCTAGCTTGTATATTGAACAACAACAAAAAAATTTATGACCAGTAATATAAGTCCTGAAAGTGAAGATGCATGAAATTAGGTTGCATTTAGGTTCACACCTTGGAGCACTGTTTTCTGCATGTCTTCATGTGGAAATTTATCAGCCCAGCCACAAAATATACCCATTTAATCTTATGATGGAATGAGATTAAATGATGGCTGGTTTGGGCCTAAATAAGCATGCTTCATCATAATTTCTTGGATATTGCACTCTCTGACACTGATTCTTTAGAATTAACTTTTTGGGTTTCATATACTGTGCTGCAAATTCTGTATTAACTGGGAACTGGTTTCATTTTTATATGGTAGATAAGAACTGAGACTTCATTATAATATCCCGCTCTTGCAGATATAATTATATATCTGTGAGGAATGTTTTGTATGTTTATAGAACATTTGAGATCAAATATGTTGTGATTAAATTGATAAGAAATAAGTAATTAATTCCAGCTATTGGTTTAATTTATAATACTCCTTTGGAAAGTTAAGCCTGAGTGAAAGAACTGAGTAGAACTAGAAATTGCTTTGTATGTTTCAATTCATTACTGACTATTTAATTAAAGCCTGCTTTACAGTTTATTATTGTATATCATTTTGTATAATCAGAACAGATCAGGCAGAATGAATTTTGAGTATCTGGTAATTCCATTGATTAAATTCAGATGCTTTCCTCATGATATGAGGATGAAATTTCAAAGTGTAAGCAAGTGATTACATAGGAATAAACTGTAGCTGTCCCTTGTGAAGACCATAACCAGTAGCTTGGGATCCTAATTGAAAGGCGTTTCTGTTCCAATGCCATATTGCTCAACTGAGATCAGTAGGAGGTGAGTAAATATTGTTTCAGGTGCCTACAGCAACCAAGGAGAGGTGTTCTTTTATCTTTTTAAGTAAGTTGGAAAGATTTTAAAAGGCAGGTAAGGGATTCTTCAGCTGTGCAAAACAGAATTCCTGAATAGGCAGCGCCATGTAGAGGAGGCTCCATGACCCAGTGGGCAGGTAATTAGCAGGCAGCTCAGTCCTGGTTTATAACTTCATTTGATTTTCTGTACCTCTGTGCCATATTCTTGTGCTTCAGGCCCCTTCGTATTCTGCATGGCAAGAATAAATAGAAAAAGCTGTTGAAAGATAGAATATATCTCTGATGTTTTGAAGCATTTGCCTGTATAAAATTACATAAATGGTATTGTCATTAAATTCTGAAATTCAGCCATTTAATATACCTGCATACAGATTTGGGATGTAGATTTAGGCAGTCAGTTCAGGCATTGTAATTCTGCTGAATAAACAAGAATTACTTTGTTAAACATAGAGGCTGGTGGTCCATAAAACTTTAAACATGTAAATATATGCACACACATACAGTCACATGTGTATAGAATCATGGAATAGTAGGGTTGGAAAGGACCTTAAGGATCATCTAGTTCCAACCCCCCTGCTATGGGCAGGGACACCTCCCACTAAACCATGCCACCCAAGGCTCTGTTCAACCTGGCCTTGAACACTGCCTAGCGATGGAGCATTCCCAACTTCCCTGGGCAACCCATTCCAGTGCCTCACCACCCTTACAGAAAAGAATTTCTGTGTGTGTATATATATACACATATGTTTATATAAAGAAATAAAATGCCTTTTTCAGCCAAGGTTTTCTAATACCACACTGCTAGATGGAAGCATGCTTTCTTCTGAACTACTCTTATTTGCAGGAAGCTATTTAACCTCAGTTGTATTATTTTCTTGTAATAATATATATTCATCATATTTGGAATTGAAATCCAGAAATATTTGACTAGAAACATTCCTTCTCAGTGTTAATAATATTAATTCTGTCGCTTGTTTGTTGACTTAAGGATGTGTAAAGATTTTGATACATTGTTTATATAATGAGGAATAAGCAACATTTCCTGATAAAGAAGGAATATTTCTAAGTGTTTGTGAACAATTTAGGTAAATTCATCTTGCTTGTCTCTTCTTCATTTTACTTACTAGCTTGAGCAGATGGAACTTGAAGTTCGAGAGATCCCACCTCAAAGCCGAGGAATGTACAGCAGTCGAATGAGAAGCTACAAACAAGAAATGGGAAAACTTGAAGCTGACTTCGTGAGTTTTTAACATATTACATAAAGAAAGATCTATGAGAATTTTTAGAATGTAATAATGCAGTTATTCAGGCAACTGAGAGGCTATTTTTGACTACTGTGAGAGATGAGTTCTGCGTGTATCTTGCTGTATTTATGGATAGATGAAAACCAAACTGGGGAAGAGAAACTTTTCCTTTTGTAGCAGTCTCATCTCAGTGTTCAAGTTGCTAGCCTTCTGTCCCTTTGTCTGAATCTGAATTGTTTCTGTGCCATTCAGCATTGTGAGTGTTCATGATGTGGGCACAGCAGTCAGTTTTTAATTAGATTTCTCAAGGAACGACTGGTAGAACATCCAAATTAATACTCAAATTGTAATGTAAGTATACTCTGAGTAGAAAATAATGGTTTGTTTAAGGCAGCTTGTGGTAATGTGGGCACTAACATGAAAATATAATCTCCAATCCGTGGAATTTTTGAATGTAATTTGTCTTAGGTACACAGCATTTCTTAGTCTCTGATTTCTTTTCCATTACACTTAGATTCTTCCTGGCTTTTGTACAAATCGGTTATAAATACTACATTTTTTTTTCAAGTAATGGATGCAAACTAACAATATTCCTTTGTCTAGGGGCTTCTGCTACTGTTATCAGTCCTTTTTTGTGACTAGGATTTGCACGGAATAGATTTACATAGAGACAAAACTGTTTCCTGTAAAATCCTGAAAAAGTTCAAAGGGAATGCAAAGTGTAGGAAAATGCTATGTTAATTGGCAGCAGCTCAGTTCCTCCAGGGTAGAGAAAAAGAAATAACTAGTAGCAGTGTTTTCCATTCACTGGAGAACTGTGAATTTTCTCGGGTTGCTGGCAGCAGTTTATTCCTTCAGGGGAGGGGATTCAATGTTTATACCTGCAGCCAGGAAATCCAGCTGGTTGTCACTCCTCTGTGCTTCTGCCAAGTTGAGGAGTTGCACGAAAATGTATTAGTTAGAAGATGGTTGCAGGTTTGTGAAGTTGAAGGAATGCTAGGATAAAAAGACTTGCCTCAAAATTTCATGCCATTTCTCTGTAGGGAGTGCGTATGGCCCTGCTGGCTAAACAGTGGCTTCCAAGAGAGCAATTCCTGGCCTAGTAGTGAGTGTTCTTTTTCTTCTCAGATGTGGGAGAATTCACTGTCATCATGTGTTTGTTGCTGGCCTATTTCTATATGTAGGCAAGCAGGGAAATTGGTACTTCCCTGTTGCCTATCCCAGGCAATAAGGAATGAGAGAGTTCAGAACTGGTCTCTTTATAGATGAGGAGAAATGTGTGGAAGAACATTATACATGTGGAAGAAATGCATCAGAGCACTAGGAGTTACATGATCGAGAGAACCTGAGTTGGTACTTGGAGCAATGGAGCAAAAACAACGTGAGAAAGAGGAAGGAACAGATCATAATAATGGGAAAAAACCTGAAACCACCCAGAACACCAAGGATGGCATTCAGCAGAAGATCAAGGAAGGAAAGTGAAGGATGGAGTGAAGTACTCAAAGGAAAGAACAGCAGTGTGTGAAAAGACTTCAGTTGGATAGAAACAGTGTTGTTACAACTAAATTCCCTACATAATTCCAGTTTTTAAGTACTAACATTTTTCTAAGTTTATATGTAAAGGTTTGAGAATTTTATTTGATTATTCTCCAGTCAAACAGCAACTTGTTGGAAACTGTATAACAAAGTGATTCAGTTGTGAGTTCAAAGAGGGAAGAGGAGGAAGGAAAGGAAATGTGATTTTGACTCTATAAGCTGCAGGGCCATTGAAGATAGGAAATAGAAAATATTTGCTGAAATGAAAGTTCTTTTGAGTGTCCTGCCTAAATATTGTCCTGAATGAGTTGTGACCTGTTTGGCTGTAAGCAAAGCATACAGAGCTTTAGCAGACCTTTATGGAAAGCAGATCAAAGTACTTTTAAAATGAATTCACTTTTATAGATGAAGGGAAATTCTTAACTGGAAATGATGCTGACAGTTTTGGGTTATGATCAGTTTACAGGTTTGCTGGTCAAAGTTCTTGGCTCTTCCAAAAGGCATGCAGATGTGAACTTGCAAAGTTAAGTGTTCTTTATAAGTAGAGTTGGAATCTCAGCTGGATCCTGCGGTATTTGGCTTGGCCTTTCTTCCTGTGTAAAGTAGCTTGTGCACGGAGCAGAGGACATTTCTCAATCATCTTGAAGTGTGGGTTTCATTTTAAAGAAATCATTTCTTTGAAATGAATTTAACAAATTATATACCTCAGTGTACATTCTTTAAGTTCTATATTTTGAACATGAATGCAGAACTGGCACTGGTAGTTTCCTTTTATATTCATCATAATGAACATGAGTTTTGATCCTGTGGTTATTTGTATGAGTTACAGCATCTTGAAATCTGTGCTTAACCAAGCAGTTATGGAAAGCAGCAGCGCAGCAACATATTTAAAGTTAGGAGAAGGAAGCATGAAGGATGTGGACTGTTCACTCTTTCCTTGCAGGATGGACTACATAAAAGTTTATTTGGGACATGTAATATCTAATTGGTGAGTTTATTTGATCTTCCCAGTATGTATAATAATGACAAAATACTGACTATCACTTTAATATTATTTACTACATGCTATGCTATCTTAATATATAGTGAAGTTTTTTTTATGCACTTTGCTATGCCAGAAGTATGGTCTAAAAAATATGGATTTAAGTTTGGTTGAGCTGTACTTTGAGAAGTTACTCCATGAGCATGGTTTGTTCGTCTTTAACTTTCAAATCCAATAGGAACAAGTTGCAAATAGGAGATATATTCCCCCTCACTGCTAATCCTTGTTATCCTGAGTCATGCCTGCCGTTAGTTATCAGTGCTCTGCAGCCCAGAGCTGTGTGTGGAGGTGATGACATCTCCTGCAGGCACTGTATTGCACACTGATATTTGGTAACCTACTAAATTGTATTAAATCATTCCTGAGGGAAAAAAAGCCACCTTATTCCATTTTGGTTTTCCCTCCCTCTTGGAGAGAAATGGTGTTAACAAAAAAAAAGAATAGCTCTATTTTGTCTTTGAGTCCTCAACATAAAACTGTGAATATGTATGGGGAAAATTAACGCAAGCAATGACTGCATCTCAGCTTAAGGCAGCAGCAGTATCTGAAGCTTTCCTCGGTGCTGTGCAGTCTTTTGTGGGGAGCAGATACCTGGGGAGAAATATAATCACAGGGCAAGCATCAAGTGATACTTTGCAGAAAAGCTGTATATGCATCTCAAAAGGTTCAGTTTCAGCCTTGCTTACTGCATGTGATAAATGTATCAAAACAGAATAAAACTGTGAAATCTTATGCTGCCTTTCTTAACTTGCAGATGTAGAGCTTGGTTTTATGATCTTATTTGCACGAGTATATACCAGTACTGCATTTTTATAGAGGGGTCTCTTTCTCTTCGGTCCGGGCATCTCAGCTGTATGTAGTTCCAAAACCTGGGTGGCTCTGGGCCTCCTGCACCCCCAGCCTTGCTGGGTTGCAGAGACTGTGATAATGGCTCTATCTTGTGGCTCAGAGTGGAGTTGCAGACCATGTACTTGGGTTGATTAAGGTCTTGAGTCCACCTGTGAAGGAGTTCCTGAAACTTAAAACAATCATCCTATGAGCAGGCCTTTTCCCCACACCTACTGATGCACCGTTCATAGAATAACAGAATCATAGAATGGTTTCGGTTGGAAGGGACCTTAAAAATCATCTTGTTCCATGGGCAGGGGCATCTTCCAATAGACCAGGTTGATCAAAGCCCTGTCCAACCTGGCCTTGAACACTTCTGTTATATTTTTTAAGCTTGTAAACGTTTTGTTTTGAGCTATTTCAGATATCGAATGTCCAGGGTGACTGCCTGCATGGACTAAGTCCTGAAAAAAGAAATCCTGATATTGTAGTCTTTTAAGTACATGGATGTCATGGGTTCAGCAGTAGCAGTCATTTTTCTCCTTAGTAGCTGGTGCAGCGCTGTGTTTTTGACTTTCGGCCTGGGAACTGTGCTCATAACACCAGTGTTTTCAGTTACTGCTTGGTAATGTTTTGGTCTGACCAAGGACTTTCTGAGTCTCATGCTCTGCCAGAGAGGAGGGGAAGCTGGGAGGAAGCCGAAACAGGACACCTGACCCAAACTGACCATAAGAGGTATTCCACACCACAGCACGTCATACCCAGGATGTAAAAACGGAGGGCAGAGACCTGGAAGGGGAGGTGCACTGCTTGGTCGGGGTGGGTATCGGTGGTGAGCAGTTGTATTCTTTTCCCTTGTATTTCTCTTGTCATTATTATTACTGGTGGTAGCAGTAGTGATTTGTGTTATACCTTAGTTACTAAACTGTTCTTATCTCAACCTGTGGGGGTTGCATTTTTTCAATTCTCCTCCCCATCCCCCTGGGACTGGGGGAAGAAAGAGGGGTGAGTGAGTGAACGAACTGTGTTGAGGGGCTTAAACCACGACAATGGACAGTGGGTATTGTTTTTCAGATAAAGCATTTTTTGGTAATTGTTACCTAGGAAACAGCCAGTGCTCTTTAAACAGTGGGGATATGCCATGGTAAAAGGCTTTCCAGATTTTATAAACATACTTTGACCTGAATCTATCCCAGTTCATGTGAAACTGTAACTGTATAAACTTAGCAAATGTATGGTTATCTACTAGCATTTGTATTCACTCCAAGGGTTCCGTGTACTGGCTTAACGTCAGGGCACCCTAAAAAATAAAAGAAAAGGCAGGCATTTTCCTGCAAATCTTACAGCTGAAGTATGAGGCATTCAAATAGGTGGGGAAATATAAAAATCCTGGTAAGACTGCATTACACAGTAATTTCCTATTAAAAAAATGAATACTACACAATGAGTGCTCGAAGTGGGATGACTATATTCAACACCAATACCGGCCATCAAATAAAGTAGGTGGCATAGGAACTGTTCCTATTCTGTCATGTCAGCACTGAGACAAATTTTACAGCTAGTATTTTTTATCGATCCAAGAGACAATACTCATTCCATTTAAGGACTCGAACTTGGTACTGATTGTGGTTATTCTGACCTTCACCTTAAAAAAAGAAAAGGAGGGAGAAGTCATGCATGGATAGATTGTGCAAAACCCGACTACACATTTAAACATTTTTGGCATTGAACAATAGCTTCAGTTCAGTCAATAGTGAAGATAGATATTCACATTTCATACCTCCTACAGGTTCCTTCTAAAATCATTGTTAAAATGGCAGCTGGTGTTAAGCTTTAAAAACATTTATAGAGATAAGCAACGGAATTTCATTTGATAAAGTTAGCTCTTTTGTGTGACTCTGAAGTACCACCTGAGTCCAGGAGCCCCCCTGAACAGCTATGTCAGTTATATTCTGTCTACTTCTTGCAAGTAGTTGCTTCCCTTACGTCAGGTGCAGTCACCTACCTAGGCAAAAATTTGTATGGGTAGAAGTGCAATGAATGACATTTGTCGAATGGCATGTTAGTGCCCTGTTATCTTTACAGCCAGACACATCCCTAGCTTTCTAATTTGAGCTGAACTGTTGCTGCTGGATTATTTTGATTTATAAAGCAAAGCATTATTGCCTTATAGTTACAAAATTGTAAACTCTGTTGTGCGGGACAGATGTCTAAATCTTCATAGTTGTATCCCAGTGATGTTACTAAAAACAGGGAACCCTCTGCATGTCCATGTCAAGTAAGCATGTGCACCCTGCATGGGCAGGCACACACGTCTGTAGGGGAAACCTGATCTTGTTGACAAATGCGAAACTTTTTAAATTGGATTAGGTTTTGCTATGTGAGTACTGCAGCTCTTTTGAACTGTGCTGTGGAGGATTTGTTTTACTGTGCATAAGATTGAACTGATTAAGTTTCAGAAGAAAGAATTTGAAATATCTGACCATGTACTTTGATAATCTAATTTTGCGAAAGCATTTTGAGAACAAATGTTCCTTCTCCCTGCCATTGTTACAGATACTGTCACCTTCTTGAGATAAGTAATCAGGCCTCTACACTGTACTCAAACTGCTCTGTACAGAGGCACTGGTTTTCTTTCCTCTGTTTCTTTCCTAATGACTGCTGATAGGATATTTGGTCTGCTTGGCTGCTGCTGAGCCTTAGGACAGCTTCTTTTCTATACAGTCAAATTCCACTTTATTTTCAATTGTTTGTTTCTACTTGTGTCCCCACGTTTGCAGGTTTGTAGTGAAAAAAGGTGGAGTCATTTGACATTTTTGCAATTACTTTATTTATAATACTGCCATTTTAAATGGGGAAAAAGCGATACAGGAAAGAATGTTCTTTTTTGGTAACATTCAAGGCCTAAACTGACTTTTTGATGAAAGACTAGGAGGTGGTATAACTTAGATCCTCTGTAGAAAACTTAACCCTAATTTATCTACATCTTGAGAATTCTTTTTATAGTTTCGTGTGGAACTACGGAGAAAGAAGGAAATTTATTTCACCATGGAATTTACTGGTGATTACATGCTTTTCCTTAGAGGAAAGTGTGATAGATGGGAGTTAACGTGCCTAATTTGTAATTAACCTAAGGGGTTATGATCTTCTTAACTGAGATCCTGAGTGACCGGACCAGTGAAACACACCTTACCTCCTGGGTTTTATAATTCTGTAGTATCACTTATGTAGGAATCCTTCCCATGTTTCACTGGTAAGATACATCTCGTAACACAATGTGTGAAGAGCAAACTAAGCAGCAAATTTTTAATGTCAATAAAAACAATTCCTAACTACATTCTTCTCTCAACTGACTTCACTTTGATACTCATAAGGAAATTCTGTGTGTCTCTCAAGAGATGTTGCTCCTCTTAACACCTAGGGATAAGATTAGTGAGCTTTGTGGCATGCTGACTGTTGGCCTTCAGCAAGTCTGTGGTTGTTGTGGTGGAGGTGATGCACATGATTTTAAGAAAAATCAGTTTGTGAAGCACTGGGCTTGGCTGAGTGATTACAAATAAAGGTGCTTTCAGGAAGTGATTTGGTGAGTCTGATAGTATTTGTGTCTGGCTGAGTATTTGTGAAAGGCGTATTGACTCTTACAGTGCTCTATAAGGATTCATATTTCTTTCTTTCCTTTCTCCCTTCGCCCACAAAATATTTCTGTATTAAACGCAGCTGAAAAAGGGGTCCATAGCAGAATGAAATAATTCTGTAAAATAAACTTTAAAACATGTAGAACAAATTCAGCATGATATGAGCTCTGCCTTTTCCGCTAAGCATGCTTTCTCACCTGGAAGTCTTGAGTCTAGCCCTCATCAGCCTTTCTCAGGTAGACAGCTGTCATTTCTCTATTTATCATGTAATTTGTTCTTATGTTAAAACTTCTGTTTCTCAATTTAGTAGAATTAAATCTGTTTGCTGTTTTTCCCAGCAGATGATATAAGAAGCAACGTACATTCAAAATCGCTTCTAGCCAGCTATTGAATAAAGTGACTTCATGTACTAGAAGACGAATGCTGGTTTTTTGGGAGGCAGGAGGAAGACTTTAACGTTTCCCAATTCCTTGGTGGTCTCTTATTTTAGTCAAGTGATACTTCCCTACCTGTCATGCAAAAAAAAAGCAAGCTGTCATTGTTCCCGCTTTCAATAGCAGCAATTATAAAGGTTCTGGAGTTGGAACATGGGTATGGGATGCAATAGAGAATAAAGCCAAACAGAGTGTATCTCACTTTCCGTTGTATTGCTCACCTGCAGCCATATAAATAAAAGTTTGATTTGGTTTCTATCATGAATTACAAACATAAAGATTTAAAACAAACAAGCTGAGCAAAAAATCCCCATCATTTTAACATGCTTGCTTTCCAGACTAGAACTGCTCTCTCAAGTTCTTTAATGTGTTTATTACTCTTTTTTTGGCTTTTTTGCCAGCTAGAGCGAGGATAATTTGTGTTTGACTGTGAAATAGGAGAGACATGTGCTACTGATAAAACAAAAATGTAGGGAGAGGGTACCCGTTTGGCACTGGGGGAATTAATTACATCCCTGTTCACATTTCTTGATTTGTTTGGTCGGGAATGACACTAGATGGCACTGTTTGTTTGCAAAGCAAGCCCTTTTCTTTTCTTTTTCTACCCCTCCACCCCCCCCTTTTCCCTGTTTCTTTTTTTCTTTTTTTGCTTTGGTAGTAACTGAAATTACTGTTTCATGAATAAAATATTTCTGGTGGGATTTGCATTTCTATATTGGCTGAAGATACTGTGTTGAATGTTTTATTAACCAGCCCAGTGCAACTGTCAGCCTATTAAAGAGATCCAATGGACCCTGTTTAGCTAAATAAACTAAATAAATCCAATTCGTCAAATTGTGTTCCTGGCTGTTTATTTTCCATTCTTTTGATGTACAGTTTATTTTAAGTTAAAGCCGCATAGTTTTAAAAATTAATGTGAAAATAGAATGTAGCATTTGAAGCATGAGGAGACTAATTGCCGTGGTCAAAAATACCTTTCCTTTATGGTGAAGTTGCCATCTGGTAACTGGTGAACTTTTTATTGGTGACTGATCAGTGCCCCGTGTCAAAAATTAGTTTGGCAAACGAGTGGTTAATGGCTTTTTTGGCCTCTTTGCTAGGTTCTGTTGCTTTCATGAAATGAAACTTGAAACATAAGCACTGCTGTTAAAGGTAGCTATTTCTACCCAACTTCAAGAGGTTTGTGCTTCATCTTCATATTTTCTCAATCAGAATTCAAGGGGAAAATTTTATATGATCATTACATATTAAATGCTTGTTGAAATTCCGATTGCATCATAGGCAAATATTACAGCATAAAAAAATCTCTTTGCATAACTGAAGGTATTGTATGTCTGGTTGTCAAACAGCTGTCAGGCTTTACAAATAATAGAATTCATTACATTCTGCTAGTACAAATAATATTTTAGTTACCTTGTTTTTTGCTGAAAACCTTTGCCATAGAATGGTAGGAGACAGGCTATAAATTTATGGTAATGTTATTGGCCTAGTAAAAATTCTTCTGTGCCAGTTAACAATTCCTGGAGATGCAAATATATTCCAGATTTGTTGATAAGTGAAATGAAGAAAAAATGATGTATGTATTCTCTTTTTCTTTCTGATGCTTTCCGTAGCACTCCTTTAGTGATGTTATGTGTTAACTTTTGTATGTTTTACAAGAAATAGAAGTTGCCAAGTATCATTTTTTTCATAGTTTTTATGATCTCAGGTTTCCAAAAGTGGAATACTGAAATTCAGTGTAATAGAAACAGAGTTTGGTCAAATTAAATTTCTGGCTTTTCTCTCCAGAAATCTACTATAATGGATTAAAAGTCTGTGTGAACATGTTGGTATGAATTTGATAGTGTCAGGGATTCTTAAGGAAGAGCATTCAATCAGTATATTTTTATCTTTTTTCATACAAATTATGGTTGAACTTAAATTTATATTTCTATTGCCACCTCTTTCCCAAACTCTAACCCATGAACAAAGTAGATATTTATGCAAATGTTCTCAGTGTTGGATAGAGCGCTATTTCCTTGTGTGGGTAGACTTTTATTTGTACTTGAAAATACTAAATTTCTTTAATATTTACCAGTTGTAAATATTTTAAAATGCTATTTAATAACTAAGCTGCACAATGTGAGCCTATTTTTTCCCCAATAAAACCTTCCCATTTTGTACTCTAAACTGATTCTTTTAAACATACCAGTAGTAAGCACTGAAGGAACTTCATGGTTTTTTAAAACTCTCTAGCACAGGTAAAAGGAGATGGACTTTTACAGCAGTGGAGATGTCTTGTTTCTGGCTTAAGTTGTAGTAAGGAAGGAATATAAAGCAAAACCATGGAGCTTGGAGTGTATTAGAGTGATTCTCCCCCTCCTTGTAATGTTCTTTACTATGCGAAGCATATGGAAAAAGTGTGAATATCTCTGTTCTTTTGTTTGGTAACTTTTTACTTGTATTCTGCAATCATTTGGTAATCAGTGCCAAGTACAGTCAGCTTCCCTTAAAGCTGCTGTACAAACCACAACAAAAAGTGGTTCTTTGCCACAAAGCCTATTTAAACATGCTGTTCATACGCAGTTGGGGAGGAAATCCCTGCAAAGGCGAGAGGATCTGTAAGTTGTACATTTGACAATTTAATGCTTGTATACATTTATAATAAGTGGATCAAATGCAGCACCTCGCTTACTTTTAATCTGCTTTTTATAAATTGCCTTTAGGGTGCCAGGGCTAGGAAAATAAGCGTTTTCCAATACTTAATAAATACTACTGAGATTTCATTCCTAAAAGAGCTGATCAATGAAAATAAGAGTAGAAATATGAAGAACAGATAGTAAAAAGGAATACTGAAGGTGGCTTCTGGGATCAGGAGTAAAACACATCAGTATTTCCTGCTGTAATATCATTTAACCATTTCTGATGGGTTTAATGAAAAAAGGCTTTTGCTAGCTGTATATTTGGTGCTTGGTGTATAAAGAATTTGGGGAATGTGTGTGTGCTCCACATGATTCCCATTGAGTGGTATTTATGCTTACTTTCTGAATCCCCACCAATTTCCAGCATGTCCTTAGTTTGGCAGGTGGTTTGTTTTTTTAAAAATTTATTATTTTATTTCAATTATTATATACTTAATATATATAATACAGTATATAATATATAATATATTACATGTAATAATATATATTATTTCCATTTTTTTATTATTATTTTATTTTCAGAGAAGCTAAGACTAGAATGAATAAGAGTAATATCTGCCAACTTAGTCTCCTGGTCAGCATGTTAGGTGGGCTTTTGGAAAACACTGAATTGCAGTTGCGGACTTTGTACCTGTTCACTAAAGACTCATATGTGAATTCTGGCAACTCAAAGAAAAGGCTCATACTGTGTTTCGTATGTGTTTGCTTAGCTAGAAGATGCTCCTGCATTGCAAAGGTAGCGCCTTCCTTTCCATTTTAAGCCCTTATTTAATCAAATTGTAACCTTTACTATGTTGTATCACCAACCAGAAAAAAGTGTTATTTAATATTTGAGTTAGGAAAAAGTAATGGCATTAAAGCAAAATTTGTTATTTTGAAACTTGAAAAGCAACTCTCCATAATTATGGTTGTATTTTTTGATGTGTAACTGCAACTATTTTGACACTATTTGTAGTGTCTTGCACAAAAGGGTGTCTCACCTGTGAGTAGAGCTCTTTAGCACTGTGTAGTAAGTGTTAACTAAATAGAGTTATGCAAAGAACTGAGTTATGTTGATGTGTTTCTTGAGGTTTATTATTTAAGAGGTAGAGGTTAGTTTCAGTATTGTGGATTGTTCCATGGGCAGATGTCTTTGAAACTACAGGTTTTCATCAGTTTTAATTTCTAGCATTCTTAAAAAAAGACTGAGAAGTATTTATGTAGGTCCAGTGTGGTTGGGAGTAAAACTCATAATGCTGTAATGAGGTTTTAACTACAAATCTAGGATTTTTTATTAAAAAAATGTTTGATTTGTAATGACTGTGGTTTTGCATTGTTTTGGAATTCAGTGCTATTAATACCCCTAAGTGACCATGTGAATTCCTCTTTTTTCTGCCCAATCTTCAGTAGAAATCAGACCGTGTTTCAGTTGTGTATGCTTCCCACAAAGTTAGTTCAGTCGACTAAATCAAGGTAAAAGTTAGAGAAAGGTCAGGATTAAGTTAGGGGTTGCTAACCTGAATTGCTTTCCCAGCCTTCTTAAGCCCTTAGTGCTCCTTTTGTCTTTTTCTCAACTTCTGTCATGTTGTCCTCCTGTTAGATCTTTATTTCAGTTGAAGGCACCTGGGCTGCATCTTTCTTCTGAGACATGCTTTCAAACATGTTGTTAAGGTCCCCTTTTTCCATTCATGAGCTACATGTCCAGCATTCAGCAATGCAGATCGGAGGCTCAGCACTTGTGCCCTGTAGAGATCTTGCTTGAAAATAAATCTATTTTAAATGATCATAATGAGAATTTGCTCTTCTCCCTCCTCCTTCTCACTTTTATTTAAACGCTTCTCTTTCTGGTATAAATTGTAGCATTTTTCAGTTTTGATTTGTACCTAAAAATACTCTTTTGCTAAGGTTACCTGCTGACTTGCCTTCTCTCACAAAGTAGGACTGGTTTGCAAGTCATTTGTATGTTTTAAAAAATGCCTTAGCTGAGGACATTTCTCCCACCTGGGGCCTAATGTACAATGGTTGTGGTTGGTTTGGCAGTACTGTGATTTCAGAGTGAATTATCCAGTTTCCCTTACTGCACGTGAGTCTGAATAGGATTGTTTTTTTCAGGAAAATGAACTGGAAACTCCATTTCAGGGGTGCTCCAAACGTAGCAATAAGGGTCTGAACCAAAGACTTGTGTTTCAGACAGCTTTGAGCTATGTTGAAGTGAGCTATGTTCGAGGTCTAAGAACTGGGCTGAATCTATTCTGAGAGAAAACCCCTGAAATCATGTACACTGCAGAAACAATAGTGGAAAAATTCCAAGATGCTACCTGTTCTGCTGTAGTTAAATGTAGCCTTTTGGAGCAAGGCTATCTCTTGAGAGCTATGCTTTCTTAGTGGAAGATTTGGGTCCTTTGGAAATTTCCATTCCTCTACTCATATTTCGAATGAAGGAAACCACGGAGCATGCTCGTCTAGCCTAAAATCTGGTTATTAGTAAATGTGGATGACTTTAATTTTGGAATTTGTCTTTACAATGAGTTTGATTAATATGTAAAGATCACTTACGGTGGATCATGTGTCAATTCTTTCACCTACTTCTCATTTAAACAGAAAACAAAGTCTTTTTTTCCATCACGTCCAATGCACTTTCAAAGTCATCAGCATTAAATTTCTGATACCAGTAAAGGATTAATGGCTGATATTTATGATATTCCATATCTGTACTCACCAAATCTGTGATTTTGATGCAAAAGTAACAAGAATTAGTAAAATCCCTGTATTCTGAGCAATAGGAAATCAAAATCAGGCATGTCTTTGAAGGCATGTTCAGCATGTCTGGTGAATTCCAAAAAATCAGTTATCCTTACCCTTGCCAGGGTAAGTTTTACAGAAGTAGTGAAGAGGCTGTGACATGCCACACTTCTTGATGTCCATGGAATCAAGTCCTTATATCAGCTTGGTTGTATGATGGTAAAATTCTTCTCCATGTCTTATGCTGAGGTGTAGAGTGGGACTTGCTGAAGAAAAGCCCTTTTTCGGGAGGGAGAGATGTTGTCAATGGGCAGTCCATTCTTTATTTCCCCCTGCCTATAAATTCTTCGGTGCTGCTGGCTGTAATTTGACCTGGGTTTAGCTTTGGCAGAGGTCTTCGAACTCATCTGTTCAACAGAGTTTATCTTTCATTCAGATAAATATTTTTGTTCTTTTTTTTCTTCCCCTATAGAGCAAACTGTTGTGATCTGACTGGAATGACTCAGTGATGAGGGGTTTATCTGTGTAGTGGTGGGGCTGTGTCATGGTTTAAGCCAGCTGAACCCAGGATAGACCTTGTTGCCCTCTGTTACATTTTGGGGGGAAATACTTAGAAAGCAGTGTGAATAGATTGTCCTTCTGACATAAACAATAAGATGGACCTTTGATAGTAACAATCATCTTGAGAAAATTGCATCAAGCATCCTTCTGTAGAAAGTAGAAGCAAATGTATTGCTGAACTTCAGAGTTGTATTCGAAGTTTCTTGTGCCTTATATTTTAACTTTTATGCAGTTTTAATATAGTTTTAGATCAGAAGAAATCTTTGGTGTGTGTTTAAATACAGGTGAACACGTTTTTGTGTTTGTGGTTATGTGCTTGTTGTTTTGGTTTTTTTCCAACATTAAACAAAGCCTTTTTCCTGCCCAAAACAGCCAAAATGGAATTCATATTCACCAAGAATTATAATACATCTCTAACCGTCACTGTTGGACACTTCACTTCAAAAATAGCCATATGAAGAAAAATGTGTGATGCACTTATTGATGGAGAAAAGCCAATAAATCCAATTTGATTCAGGAAGCTGAGAAATGTTTTAATAACTTTTTGACGTTTTCCTGTAGTCCTTATTTACCTTATCAATAGTTATGGTGACATATGATTGTCAACTTTTTATATTAAACCAAACTAATAAATTAAACATGTTGTGTTTATACCTGATGAAAGCTGACATTTTGGAAAGGCGTTAAAATATACTGACAGGTCTTGTTCATAAACTCCTTTGGTATAAATATGTAGATGACATCTTTAGATATTGTTTGTACATAGGCTGATAGGCAGGAAACGTTGACAACGTAACAAATGCAAATGTCAACCCCACAATTTAACCTTTCTGTGTAGGAAAAGATGTTAGTTTTAAGTTACATGTATCTTTTAACTTTATTTTCAAAGTTTTTTTTTTTTTTTGAGCCTGTTATCATTGCTGTTTCATGTGCCACTGAAAGTAACGCTGCAATAAGAAAGGTTTGCACTTAAGAGCTTTTCTCTGTGGTGTTCCTACTTAAATGACTACAGCTGAGAGTGTGGTTTTTCTTCTAATTCTTTTTATTTTTCATGTTCACCTAGTACCTTGTGAATCTCTCTGCAATAGTCACCCTTTCATCCCTGACTTGCCAGTAATTCAGGGTTTGCAAGTGTGACTCAAGGGCAGTAAACCAGTAAAACTATTTTAAAATGTTGGAACAGTTTATTGTAACAACAACCATGGCCTTGGCTTTAACGCGGATCAGGGTTGCTTCATATGCAGAATGTTTCTGACTTGACCCCGGTCTCCTCTGTGGTGACGTAAATCCACTGTGTGTTATCTGCTTGACGTTTTTTCTGCATCCTTTGCAAACTGTGAAGCTGTGGTTAGTATCAAATCTTACAAAAGTTATGCTCAGTTTCAGATGGTCAGGGTCCTCAGGGCACCAATCGCCCTTAACATTACTGAGCAGTCTCACCAACCTGTCAAGAGACCGATTTCCAACTGCTCCAGGAATGCATGGGATGCTGCTTTCTAGCTCCCATGGTCCTGCCCAGCTGTGGTCATTGCTGAGCTGGGCTCTGATAAAATGCTGGCCTGAACTTGCCTGTTTTGGGAGCCATGCAGCTCTGCCAAATGTCCCAAGGGGCTTGTAAGTTCCTTGTCCTTTGTCTTTCTGACTTTTATAACTACGTGGTCCAAACTGCTCAAGTAACATTTTTCTGTCATTCACCTAGGCACATCTGCCTGCAGTCTAGGGTCTGGGCTGGCAATGTGGAGTCTTCTGTGAACATGGAGGACTTCTGGTGGGGTTTCATAGTGCTGACTTAGAGCAGATATTGAAATGTCAAGTATCTTGCACTGCTTTCAGAATGATAATGCCCATATTGATCCTGATAGCTGTTAGCAGAATTCCTACTGAAATCTGTAGCCTGTCTGAACTATGTGTCTCAATTTCCCGTTTTAGTGTTGTAGGGGATTTAAGAAGAAAAACTTGCTGCACTTAAGTGCCCTCCCCTTTCTGTCACCCAGGCTTTTCACTCTGTATTTTAGTGACCAGTTTGACAACTAAGATGACCTTTTCCATAATGTTCTTGCTTCTCCTTCATGCAGATCTTCCTTTATCACAACTGAAAGTTCACTGGTAGATTGGAGATGTGTTGGTTGATATTTCATGATGTTACACAAGACTCTCAGGTTGGAATATCCAAGAATGAGGGAGTGGTTTGAATATTGACTGTATAATAGCCAAGCTATGAATCTCATCAAGGAGAATCCACCATTTCCTCATTGAGTGTGCTATACTCTGGGTGTCGGATAGAGAGGTTAAACAGAAGTTTGGGAAGGGGTGGTTTGTGTTAATTGGTTTGTGATGCTGGACTGTTGGAGTTAGCAAAGCTGTTGCTGTTATTTCAGGAATTACAAACTGCTGAATTTCAGTAGTGGAAGAGGAAGTTATGACTGGTTTTGTTGTTTTTACCTTGTAAATGAGTTAAAAGATGGCCACAGTCACAGTTGGGCCTCTGTTATCGATAAAACCAAAAATGTACCAACAGTTTTGGTGTACTCAAACTGCCTACAGAGGTAGTATAATGAAAGTCAAAGTAGTGGGAGGTTGGTGCAGGCATATAAAATTTAATCGTTTTGGAAGGCTTTGGGTATATTAAAAATAACTTTTTCCACAATAATTAACTACTTTCACTTGGTATTGAATCAGTCAGCCAATTAGCACAGTCCTGTTTTGTATTGTGGAAGCTTTGGTAGTGCATTAATGAGCAGCAACTTTTTCAGCAGAGATATTTCTACAGTTAGACTGACATATATTATGTACTACTTAAAGATAGTGCTCAAGAGTGTTTTCCAGCTATATATTGTTTTCATTTTGCTAGTTAGATGGACAGATTTGGGATGTACATCTGTGATGCTGCATAATTGACAGAAAACCCTGTGGTATTTGACTGTCCAAAGAACATGAAAGGTATACTTTACTTTGCAACAGTCATATTCTGTCAGATGGTTGCATTGACTTTCTGGAACAGTTGGAGAAAATTGATAAGACTTAATGTAAATGAAACTGTTACATTTGAAACTTAGCACATGTTACCTCCCTGTGATGCCGAGCAGTTCCCAATCGCGCAGTAAGTGTCTTTTGCATGGTTTATTCCAAATCTTTCCCTGGGGAAATCACTGCAAGCTGTGGGACAGAGCTCTTTCATGTGCTTTTTAAGCACCATTGACTTAGTTTCCTGAGTTGTCTATCTAGGTGGCTTCATGTAATCCACTTCCTTTATACAGACTATAAATTGATGCTTCTATCAGTAGAATTGACTGTTTTTTTTTCTGGAAAAATGTATACCTTTCATTTCTAAAGAACATAACTTTGAGATTCCAGGTAGCTCTGTCAGGGCCTGGGCAGTGTAGCTGCAGTGTACTTTTGGAAGTTCCATTAATTAGCACTCTCGTTCTTTAAAGAACTGGCTGGATGGCCCTACGCAAAGAGTTGTGCTCAATGGCTCAATGACCAGGTGGAGACCAGTAATGAGTGGTGTCCCTCAGGGGTCGGTGTTGGGACCGGTCTTGTTCAACATCTTTGTCGGTGACATGAACTGTGGAATTGAGTGCTCACTCAGCAAGTTTGCTGATGACACCAAGCTGTGTGGTTCGGTTGATATGCTTGAGGGAAGGAATGCCATCCAGAGGGACCTTGACGCACTTGTGAGGTGGGCTGATGCCAACCTGATGAAGTTTAACCATGACAAGTGCAAGATCCTACCGCTTGGTCGGAGCAATCCCAGGCACAGCTACAGGTTGGGCAGAGAAGAGATTCAGAGCAGCCCTGCGGAGGACTTGGGGGTGTTGATCGATGAGAAAATGAACATGAGCCGGCTGCAGTGTACACTCGCAGCCCAGAAAGCCAACTGTATCCTGAGCTGCATCAAAAGGAGTGTGACCAGCAGGTCGAGGGAGGTGATCCTGCCCCTCTGCTCTGCTCTTGCGAGACCTCACTTGGAATATTGTGTGCAGTTCTGGTGTCCTCAACATCAAAAGGACATGGGACTGTTGGAACAAGTCCAGAGGAGGGCCATGAGGATGGTGAGGGGACTGGAGCACCTCCCGTATGAAGATAGGCTGAGAAAGTTGGGCTGTTGAGCCTGGAGAAGAGAAGGCTGCGTGGAGACCTCAAAGCAGCCTTCCAATATCTGAAGGGGGGCTATAGGGATGCTGGGGAGGGACTCTTCTTTAGGGACTGTAGTGATAGGACAAGGGGTAACGGGTTCAGACTTAAACAGGGGAAGTTTAGATTGGATATGAGGAAGAAAGTCTTTACTGTAAGGGTGGTGAGGCACTGGAATGGGTTGCCCAGGGAAGTTGTGAATGCTCCACCGCTGGCAGTGTTCAAGGGCAGGTTGGCCAGAGCCTTGGGTGGCATGATTTAGTGTGAGGTGTTCCTGCCCATGGCAGGGGGGTTGGAACCAGATGATCTTAAGGTCCTTTCCAACCCTAACTATTCTGTGATTCTAGTGATTCTATGGTTTTATTTAGTGGCTTTTCTACTCAGTGTAATGCCAGCTCACTTTTTCTTCCCCTAGGTTTTTTTTGTTGTTTTGCATTTCCTGCTTCACAGAATATTTATTTAGGTAGATATGAATGCAGTGAATTTCCTGAAAGTTACTCATTGGGGAAATTGAAATGAAATTTTAAAATATCATTAAGAATGCAAACAATAAATTCTTTCATTTGCTGTAGGCATCTTTAGGTTGGAATGACTAGAAAAGGTTCTGGTTAATTAGAAGTAATTTGTTAGAAACCTGAATCCTTTTTTTTATTTCCTAGATTAAAACTCAGTTCCCAGCTGGATGCTTATAAGTGCAGGAAATGTAATTGTGAGATGATTAACTGCAAAAAGATGGATAATTGGAGTTCATATGATATGTCAAATATACCTAAACCAAAAGGTTTGCTGCATGTTGAAAGAGATTGGCTGAAGTTTAGGTTGTAGAGTATTGAGCAAGGAGTGTTTTTAGAGATTAATAATCACAGATTGCTGCAAAAGGGCTTGGCTGTAAAGAGCTAACCCCTCCCAGCCCTTTCCTATTACTTCAGGTTTTAATTAGCATGGTTTTCGTCTTGTCCTCTTCCCTTTATTGCTGTTATGTGAATTGGAGATTAGGAAGCACAGTAAACATCATACATCTAACACCAATGCTTAGAGACAAAGGTATCTCCTTCTCTCCACTAGGAAAGGCTCAGCCTACCACAGGAAGCAGCTGAACAGTCCTGATGGACTTATGTATTTGAGTTTTGTATGTTATTCTCTCTCCAGAGTCTTGCCTCACAATCAGAATGGTTTTTTTTCTTTATTATTTTTAATGTTTGTAAAATTTGCTTTGAGTCCCTATTTGCATTATTTTAGCTGTACTGTAATACTTTAAAAGGTGATACATACAGTATAAACTGCATCAGTGGCATTTTGCTTTCATTATCCCTCATAGATGTTTAGCAAAACAGTGCCTGGTGTTTTAAATTACTTCGGCTTTACTTTACAGTGGGAACTTAGGTTTGAATAGCCTATTGTTCTGTTAGTTACTACAATATACTTCAAACCACACAGGGTTATTTATATTCACTGTATTTTGGGATCATATAAAATATTTGTTTCCACCCCCTGCTCCCAACCTATAAACTTCATATCTCGATAAGGAGTTTCTAACCCTTGGAAATACTGCTTTACAAATTCAGCTAATGACCCAAATACAGCTTGTTTGTTGTGTGCTAGTTGTATTAAAATAACGCACTGTATGTGTATTGTCATTAATGATATGCTCATTTTGATAATGGAGCTGCAGTCTCTTAGTATGTAGTCCTTGGGGAGATGCTGCATTTTTTTAACTAAGTATTGTTCTGGCTTCTTTCCTTGATTGGCCCAGAAATAGCAATCAGCTGGGGAGCAGGATGACATGCCTCTTAGCGATCCCTTTTATCTTTGAGATGAGTATCAACATTGTATGCTTCCTAATGGAAGTGTAATTTAATGAAATCTATTGGGTAAACATACTTCAGATGTTCAAAGGAGGTGACAAAATTTTTGCTGGCAGCCAGGACCTGGCTGGTTTCCAGCTTGCCTTTAGCTGCTATGCATATAGCATTGAGAGAGGCACTTAAAATAGGAACACAAAGTATTGTTTCTATTGTGTTTTGGGTTGTGGATTTCCCCCCACCCTCTCTGGTTTATTTTCCTTACTTTTATTTTTGTGGTGTTTGTACTAGTGCCCTCTAAGTTTTTCTGGTAAAATGCTGCGTGAGGTCAGGTTTCCCCTCTCCCCCCAAAATGTAGATAACAGTGTTAAACTCAGGGGAGATCACTGGCACAGAGCATGCTGCTACTGGGAAAGGGCTTGTATGGTGTGAGTAATTGAGTTTGCTGTTAGCCAGTAGCTCTGTGAAAGAGTAAGTTCCTCTGTAGACTGATAAAATTAAACATCCTGTTTTAAAGATTGTGGCAGAGCACATTTGTTTTATCAGTAATAATTGCTGATGCAGAACTGTCCTTTATGAGGTTTTATAACAGATGGCTGGGAGTGGAAGGAAAGCTGCTCAGACTTCTTTCTCCTCAGCTAGGAACAAAATACTAAAAGGAGACAGTTGTCCCTCTTGCTGTTGCTCCCTCCTCATTACAGAGTACAGTGATACACACACACTTGTGGTAGCAAACTTGGCAGAAAGACTGGAAAATTATATCAGCAATGTTGTCTCTTTAAGTGGATGCGTAACTGGACAGCTAATGGCTCTTACTGCTCACATCTTAATGGTTTGGTAAACTGTAGGAAAGTGTTTGAGAGGAACTACATTAGCATTTAGGTACATTTGAATGTAATCAATGTGTCTTTGAGACATGGTGTTTTCTTCTTTAGGAGTGAGGTCTAGGGCATGTAGTTTTTCTTTGAAGACTTCCACAGTGGGCAGAATTGGGAGACAAAGAATGTGCCCAGAAAAAGATAAGTGCATCATTTGCCTTTCGCTGTTCTGTCAGGGATTGGTGGCTAAATCAGAGCTTTTCACTGTGGCCCGCTTTATTTCCTGCTTGATCCTGTAAAGAAGCCTCATTCCCAAGCTTATGCTGTCACTCTCTTATGAATGTGGGGCATGATATATTTAATCACTGTGGTTTTACTGTGGTAACAAAACAGTTCTTTGGACTGGAGGAAGTCAAGGTCTGCCAACAGGGAGTTTTTTTCCAAATGTTCCAACTTTTGGTACAAAGGCAAGGGTTAAACAACTGTCTCTTTCTGTAGTGTTGTTAGGCTTGTGTTCCATGTGGGGACACTAATTAAGGATCAAAATAAAATAAGATGTAAAATGGAGTGAAACATATTGCTTGTTTACAAATAATGGAACAAAATGTGAAAGACTTGAGGAAGAAAATTTAGGATATGTCAACGTACTTGCTATTTGTGCAACTGTGGGCTATAATGATGATAGAAAATAAATTGTAACTGTATTGAACTGCCTTCATTCAAAGCGTCTTTGATTCCTCAGCCTAGCTCTATGTTACTTTAATGCTTACTGTATTTTACAAATTTTCTATTCATGCCCCAGTTTGTGCAAGACCCTGGTTTATGGTTCTCTGCGTGTGTGTGTATGCACGTACAGTGTTATGCAGTACATGGAATACACTGATACCAGCTTAGCTTGTGGCAGCTGTGGGATGGTTAAAACTACATATAAATTAAGACTATTTAATATATAAACATGTTTTATTTAATTCTGTCCTTGCATTGCTTCTGGTGGCTGATGAGGAGAGGCAGGAAATGGACACAACTACAGGCAGCTGCATAGTTTATGACTATATGTTGTGAACCCAAATGATTAAAAGGTTCAACAGGCTTTCAACTCAACAAAATTAATTCAGCAATGGCTCAGAGAAGAATATTTTCCAAAACAAAGAAGTTTGGAAAAACTGAAATGTCCTGGATCTAGATCTGCTTCTTAGAAACTATCTCCTTCATGTGAAGTCCTCCTTCAAAGTAAAAGGTTTCTCTATGCCTTTCGTGGACCAGTTAGCACTGTAAATTAGTATCTCAATGACTGCTTCAATGAGAACACCTTGAAATATCTCAGTATCTTAATTTTATTGTTGTTGTTGTTCTGTAATGCTTTCTTTAGGTACAAATAAATGCAGTGGTACAGTATTTGGAGTGGTTGGTTGGTTTGTATAACTTTTGTGGATGTGCGTGCACCTTTTAGTCAGGTTTAAGGAAAGCCAAGCTCCAACTTGAATATAGAAATACCAAATCTACAGTGATGTGATTGTACTTAGTGCATCTGTTCTGTGGTGAAATTAGGATTGAAGAATTGGATCTCTTTTTTTTTTGTCTCCCCTTCACATCATTATCAGTTGAGAGTTCAAGGGAACGGAATTAGCTAACTGCTGTAGGTTGATGAGATAGTTAAATACTAGTTTCATATCCCCTTTTCGCAGCTAGGGGAAGATGCTGACTTAAAGCTTTTTCTCATTTTGATAGTTTTCTGAGTTCAACCAAGGACATAATTAGATGGTAGTCTGCTTTCTCTATCTCTTCATTTTATTGCTCATGATTTGTTTTCTCCTTTACAGCAGTCCACACTGCAGCTGCTTTATGCCCCAGTGCAGAAGATTAAGCTGCTTCTGAGGTCACCATCAAAAGCTGCCTTCTCACTAGGTCTATAGGAAGAGACAGAAGCAGAGGCATTACCTTTGACTACTGCCACTGCCATCTTTATCATCTTTTTTTCTCCAGTGTCAGGCTACCGTTTGTAGCTGCTGTAAGCTTTTACCTGGGGAAGCTTAAAAGATATAGGTTGAGTTTTTTCATGGAATCACAGAATGGTTTGGGTTGGAAGGGGACCCTAAAGATCATCCAGTTCCAACCCTCTGCAGTGAGCAGGGGCACCTTCCACTAGACCAGGTTGCTCAAAGCCCTGTCCAGTCTGGCCTTGAGCACTTCCATGTATGGAACATGTGCAGCTGTTCTGGCCAACCTCTCCCAGTGCCTCACCACCATCCCAGTAATGAATTTCTTCCTAATACCTAATCCAAATCTCCCCTCTGTCAGATTAAAGTTTTCTTGTTGGCCCGCCTTAGGTACTTACTGGAAGACTGCTCTTAAAGTCTCGCCACAGCCTTCTCCAGGCTGAACAACTCTGACTCTCTCAGCTTTTCCTAGGAGAGGTGCTTCAGCCCTTGAAGTCTTTGGAGCATCTTCGTGGCTTCCTCTGGATTTGCTCAAACAGCTCCATCTTTTGTTGGGGGCCACAGAGCTGAACACAGTACTGCAGGTGGGGTCTCACGAGAGTAGAATAAAGGGGGAGAATCACCTCCTTCAACCTGCTGGTCACGCTTCTTTTGATGCAGCTTTTCAGAAAGGACCCTAAAGAAGTCAGCGCTCAGTCCTCAATGGTTTTCAGATATGAGCAGCTTAGACCTCTTTTAAATTCTAGTCTTATATCTTTTCAGGTGGGTTTGTCAGATTCTCCAGTAACCCCCTGTAAAAGGAAGGTATGTTGAAACCTGTACCGCATTTCATGGTTCAGGAGGGCTTGGTTTGTTTTTTTTTTCAGACTACATAACTGTTTTTGAAATTTCATCCTTTGGCAAGATCTTGTGTCAAGTCTTAGCAAGGTAGGGTTTGAACAGCTATGAATTCAGAGCAAGTCACTTGCCATTTGAAGAATTTTGTTGACATGTTTTCTTTCATATGAAATTCCACTATGGTTGAGCAACCAATATGTCCAGAGGTCTTTTGGGCAGGTGGGCATACCAGCTAAAGTAATAAACCCAGAAACTTATAGGTAATCTTTACATTGTTGGAGAAAGGGGCAGAAGTTACCTCAAAGCTTTTGAAATGTTGGATGTTGCAAAGAATGAGAAATGCAAGGAAGTCTGTTGTGTTACTTTGAGAAAGTCTTTGGCAAGTGATTGTTTTGTGGGGCATGCTTCAAGATGACTCTGCAAAACTGTCCTTACACAGCTTTTACTGAAAAAAAAACCCAACCTCCAAAACAACACCACCAAGCCCATCAAAATTCCACCTCATTCCATCTGTACTAAAGAGAATGCATTTTCTGCCTTAGAATGATATGGAGTGACAGATGACAAGATTGAAGTGGAATTGAAATGATAGTCAAGGAAAAGATACAATTATAGAAGATAACATTGAGAATAATATTATAGATACTGCAGGTGAGTCAGTCAGTGAAGTATACATAGTTCTGGTAAAATTTTCCTATAAAAATTCATTGATAAAAGTTGAGAGAGCTGGGATATCTGAGGAATGTCGGTTCGGTAGTACATCACGTTTGAAACCTATCAGATGCTTGATGTAGAAGTTAGAAGACAGTGGTGTATCCCCATAGAATGAGTGTATTAGGTTGGACCAACAACCCATGTAGTTTCATGTTGTTGCTCTGTAAGAGCTCACTGAAGAAGAGTTCGGGGGCAAGGCAGATGTGTACTGATGCTATTCTTGCACTCTTCCTGCTTTTCTCACTTGTGACTGAGAGGTTACTGAGTCAGAAGTGGTGTCTCCAACCTGGGACTGTATCACCAGAACAGAAGTTAGTTATCAAAGTTGTGGCTTGGGAGTTAAAGCACAGAGGAAGAAGAAAGTCGGAGAACTTCTGCAGAGGGTGAGCCAGCTGTGTTTTTCTCTAGACTCAGAAAATTAAGTGAACACTGAAGCAGGATGCAAATGTATAAGTGTTTGGGAGTTTTTTCTCATTTTCCCATGAATGTTTTGCTTAGAGTTGGCTGAGTCTCTAATGGCCAGTGCTCCAGGGTTGTGAAATCATAAGCTCTGAAGACCTGTGATGGCAAGAAATGTCAGGGCTGTGTCTGAAGGTAGAAGGGGATGGTTCTGCCATGAGCAGCATCATGCTTTGGACCTGCTCCCAGACTCCCTGTAAGCTTAAGAAGGTGCAAAGGTGGGAAGTGCCTGGAAACAGTGCAGCAAATAAGGCTGTGTAATTTTGGTGCATATTAAAGACTCCTTCACTTAGTTTGTTTCATGCTATGTAATTGGACAGTATTATTTTGTGGGTGGAAGGAGGTCCTTTTCTAGTTAATGTTAGTAGTAAAGCGTCCTGTCTAGTAAGTCATCATGGCTCTGAAGTTATATAGTGTTTTCTGCATTGCATGTTTTCTTATATTTTTCGTGGCTTGATTCTATTATCCACTTGGATTTGGGCAGATGTTTGGAGTTACACGGATGACAGTATCTGTATCCAAAGACATAATTCTAGGTAATACTTCGTTATGCTTGTACCTTGCACTTCTGTTCACTCTGTGTGTCGGGTTTTATGCGTATGAGTGCCATTTATTCTCTGTCTTGATAAACTTTTCATTTGGGGCTCTAAAATATCAGATGTGTGATTTCCATGATGGTAAGAAGTGCAATTAATCATTTATCTGCTAGGTGTCAGCAAAGGTTCTCTTTAAGATAAATTAAAAGTTATATGCATTCATGCACTAGATCTTGAGACTCAATTCTGTTTGGAGGCTGCAAAGGAATTTCTTAATGATGTATTTGGGAAATAAACACTAGTCAGCATCTAGAAGATGGAGCTGCACTTCATACCCCTCACTTAATTCACTCCATTGCATTTTTCTTGATGTATGCAACTTTGAACCTCTAATTAAGCAAAATGGACAAGTTTGCTGTTTATAGAGAAGATTTCATAGATTTCCGTTCAGCAAAGGTTTTTTAAAAAAAATCAAGTTGCTGTGGCATAAGAAGATACTTTCATAGATAATGTCAAAAATAGGTAATAAAGGGTAAGAAGAAATGGTTAATTTTCACAGTGGAAGAAGCTCATCAGTGGTGTCCCACAGCTTCCTATACATGGTGTTCAGGGTATTTGTAGATGGCCTTAATACAAAGAGGGAAGATTTGACAAGTTACTGTTGATGCTAAAATATGCAAGATAGTTAAAGGGAAAATAAATTAGTTATTTCAGAAGTATCTTGGGGTACTGGGGGATTGAGCATTAAACTCAGGTGAAGGTTATTGTTGATAAGTGATGTGCTTGGCAGAAAAACAATTCTGACTGTGCCTTTGCAAGGATGAGGAAGTGTTATTGTTTAGTAAAAATAAAGTACAAAGTCCAAACTCAGTAGTGGCCAGAGAAGAAAATCAGACTTTAGGAATTGCTGGGAAAGAAACAGACGCAGAGACAAATAATTTCTCTATCTACAGATGTTTATGACTCCTCAGGGCTTTGTGTGATTATGATTCCCTGTTCCCCAAAAGTGCAGTGGAACTAGAACATAGTTCTACTACTGATGATGAAAGCTCTGTGTGAGGAACTGGGTAACAGACAGAAATTCTTCACCTAGGAAAAGGGGGAAGGGATAGATAGATAGATGATTGTATAAATCAAGTGACATATAGTGAAGGTCAGTGTCAAGCAGTTATTCACCATTGCTCATATTATGTGTCTGGTGGCATCAATATACTGAATAAGAGAGTAAAAAGCAGGAGATAATTTTTCCACACAAAGCATTATTAAATCATGGAAGGAATCGCTGCAGAGTGTTGTGGAAGCCAGGAGGTTAGTTAGTTTCAAGAAACATTTACAAATTCAAGGAAGAAATATCTTTGTCATTTGTAAAACAGAAGAGAGGGAATCTAAATTGGAAGGTGCCTGCTATGTAGTCCACTGCAAGGTGATTGAGCAGAATATACCAGAGAGGGGCTGTGCACTTCTATTCTTTCTCTGGGCATCTAATGTTATTTCTTACTGGATACTGCACACTACACTTGATAGACCTTTGATCTGAATTAGCATGGCCAGTCAGCTCTATAAATGGCATTTTTTCCTGACCGTGTGTGACCTAGAGGAGGATGCAGTTCCTTTTACAAGTCTGTGCCCAGGTTCGGTATAAACACTGTGCCTGGACTTTCTGACTCCAAGAACACTGACTTTTTTGCTTGCATGGGTGGTGGTTGTTATTCCAAACTAAAAACTTGGGATCACATTGGGCATGTGTTGGTTTATTTGGGCTGATAAATAAATTTAACTTCAGCCTATGCATAAAATAAATAAGACTTCCTTTCTTCTGATGTGATTGCTGCTTCTGGAAATGGTATAACTTAAATGGGGAAAACACTGCAAATACTTATTTGGGAATACAAACAGATTTCATCTGTTTCCATGTCTCTGTCTCGTTCACTTTATAGAAACATTCTGGGGAAAAGCTCCGTAAATGGGTATGTTTTAAAGTTTGTACACTTTGGATTTATATGCTACTTAAAGATAATGCAAATATTAGACTTTTATGTGGTATTGGTTATACATAACTCATCCAGCTGGGATCAGACTGTTGCCATATGACCTTTGTTTTTAAAACATAGCACTTAAAATGTGTACAACAACCAAGTAGCAAACTGTGGAAATAA
The DNA here is from genome assembly GCA_017639245.1 of Myiopsitta monachus. Classification (NCBI taxonomy): domain Eukaryota; kingdom Metazoa; phylum Chordata; class Aves; order Psittaciformes; family Psittacidae; genus Myiopsitta; species Myiopsitta monachus. Next base: position 39,507,278 of record CM029926.1, read on the forward strand.
AATGTTGTGTTGAAAGGGTTCCTTTAGAATATTTTTTTAACCAGTTTGCAGAGACTTCAACAGAAGACCCTAACCAAAGGACTAGATACAGACTTCTGAGGTCTTGTATAGTCTTATGTTTGTCATTAAATATACAAATTGAGAGTTCATACTACCCATTGTGATAGTAATCATTACTGTTCTTTACCTAGATTAGAGTTTTTTAAAGTGCTTGGTTAGAAGTGTAACTTTTTTTTTGTCTGAAGTAGTATTTAATAGACTGGTGAGTGTGACAATTCTGTTCACTCAGGCTGGTGATTCTTTTAATATAACTATGTAACTGCACAGTAGGCCCAATATTTTCCCCTTAGCTCTTGTATTAATGAGAAACAGTGTTGTCTAATATTACTGTGTTACTTGTAATTCAGTAGAGCTCAAATAACTCCCTCAGGCTTGGTGACCATACTGCGACAGATGCTTTAAAGTTAGAAAGATGTCCTCTCTAAACAAAGAACTTAAGTGTCTGACCTTTGAGTTGGCTTTGCTATTGAAGAATATACCCACTTCGGTGGTATCAGGTTTATGCAACAACACAATTGTTTTAGTTGTTTTAAAATAAACAAGTATTTTATTTTACTATGTTATGCTGCTAATAATTAAATTTTAAAACTTTAAAACTGAAGTACTTGATCTTTAGACTTTCAGCTGTGTTCCTCTACTAACTGCTGTGTCAAAGAGCATATTGATGCAGCCACATAGCTGGTGTTCATATATTCCCTGCTCATTCAATAGGAAAATATGATAGGAATGCTGTCACTGTGCAGTGAGAAAAGTGTGATATTTTCCCCAAATCTTTCTCATTAGAAAGAACTTCAGCCGCTGAGATTTGAAAGGGTTTGTTTTGTTAAGTTCTATCGTGCCAGGGAAGTAGCTTTCTTACATTTTCTGTTTAAAAAATAGATTGATCAATCTCTTCCCATCTCTCTCATATACTTGTTCACCAAAGGATTTCCTCCCATGCCAGTTTTCCAAAATTCAAGTTGAAAGATGCAGGTAGATCTTGTGTACCTATGCTTCATCTTCTGAAATCCACATAAAAGGATCATAGTCCCACAAAGAAGGCATTAAAACTTCAGATCTTAGCAGAACAGGGTATTTTTTTCAGTATATGAGAAAAAGACAATGACCACAGGAAGCAGGTAGCTGTGTTTCTGTACGTTGAATAACTTCTGTCAATACAGTTTATATATTCTTCCACAGCTTGTAAGTGAAAGGTGTATTAGGGTTTTTTGAAATTCATGTCTGGATTGCAAATCAGGCAGGTATTGATTGTATAGCAAATAATCACCATCAGCAGAGCAATTGTAAACCATTTTGTGACAACGTGGAAAAGATTTTGCACTGCCAAATAGAATCATAGAATAGTTAGGGTTGGAAAGGACTTAATGTCACAGGAAATAATGAAATCGTGATTCAAAATTATATTAGTTTTGCTTTTTTTTAATCTTCCATTTACTGTGGAGGAGTGGAATGACATAGGTATTTATTTGTGCAAGTATATTGCCTGTATTATGTTATCTTCAGTTTGCTTTTTAAATATACATAGTTCCCTTTCTAGACTTGTTCTCTGATGTGGTCATATGGAGAATTAACTCTTATAAAAGCAGGGACAAGGGCTGGCATCACATTTTTCTGCTGACCATCATGCTAGCTTGCCAAAATGCATGTAGGATTTGAAGAGTGAAGGGGAAGAGTGGAACAGTGGGGAAAAACATCTTACATTTACAGTTACTCCTGTAAGATATGGAATATGACCATCAAAACTTTGGACTAGTGATGGTAGCATTCAACAAAATTAATCTTGATGGCAAATTAGGGCAGAGGCTGAGATGCTGAGTGTATGTAACTGCTTGAGGCTTAGTGAAACCTGTTTATCATATCTATATATTTTTAAAAAGTAAATTTGAAAGTGGCATGGCTGCTCTGTATTTTCTACAAAGCAAGGTTGTCGCCATTTTTCTTTACTGTTAACTACTTGACTGATGGCTTAGATTTGTACCATTTATATGCAAATTATTTAATTAAGATAGAGGTTGAGCAGTGGGCCCTTAGTGTTTCACTGCTCACTCTTTTGTTCTGGTTCCTCAAACTGAATCAATTCCAGGCAGTGAATGCATAGTCAAGTCTTCTTTCGTGCCCTGTACCAGAAGAATGACATGTTATGCAGTGTTAGCATTTATAAATATAGAAGTGCAAGTTGGAGTGCCACTGACCTTACAGCACAACTTCTTGTTCTGTGGAACCCAAAATGGAAAAAGGGCAATATTGGGTTATGTTGTAAAGACTGAGGATACTGTCCTGGAGCTGAATTGCTCGTAGAAAAAATTAAAGGCATTTCGTTATACAAGATTCTCTTTTTCATGCTTCCATAAGGTAATCTGTATCTAAATGTGCTTTAAAAAAGTTAATATACTGGTGTGATTAAAATCTGGTTTTGTTTTATGTGAGAAGTCTCTAGGCTTAGAAATGCTTTGAATAAGATGTGGTAATGGGACAACTGAAATTTATTTGAAGGTCTTTATAACCTTGGAAGCTTTCATTAAAAGATGCTGCAGATCATGGAAAAGAAGAGAAACCTGATGAAGAAGCATAGGAAAAACTAGATGTTGATCTCCAGTCCAAAGACAGTGGAAGTGTGGGGGGAAGAAACTCTTGGGAATCTCAGACCCATAACCAAGGTGCATTGTGAAAAGAAAATTTTCATCTTTAAAAAGGACACACTGTACTGATTAGGATTTCTGTCTTTTGAGTAATGGAAGACAATACCACATGCTTCTGCAGTAGGATCAGCCTTACCAGAGCACTACCCTTTGAGAGTCAACCAGGTGATATAGTGTGCTGTTCTTTTTAGGGGCTGAGGAATCTATGGGGCTGAGAGAGAACCACTGAAAGATGCTGAATGAAGATGAGTGAATTGCAAACGTTATCTGAGGGGCACTTAGGGGAAGAGGTAGCAAATAAATTTTTTGAAGAAATTCCCAACTGCCTTCAGCAAACTGAGTCAAACTGATGCATATTGGCAGCTCCTCACCTTGCTTTTGCAGTAATTTGAATTAAATATGGGGTAAGAAGCACATGCAGCCTGGATACGAAGGAGACTTATGTGTTAATATAAAATACTTAGTTTGGAAAAATGCTTCCTGTTGGCAAACATGCAGAGGTCAGATTAGATATTCTTTTCATTCTTGAGGATTTTAAGTCCTTGACCATGTGGAAATTGCTTAGAGGCCATTTGGTGTCTTTTTATAGAATCATAGAATCATTGGTTAGTTAGGGTTGGAAAGGACCTCAAGATCATCAAATTCCAACCCCCCTGCCATGGGCAGGGTCACCTCACACTAAACCATGTCACTCAAGGCTCTGTCCAACCTGGCCTTGAACACCGCCAGCGATAGAGCATTCCCAGCTTCCCTGGGCAGCACATTCCAGTGCCTCACCACCCTTACAGTAAAGAACTTCCTCCTTATATCCAATCTAAACTTCCCCTGTTTAAGTTCTAACCTGTTACTCCTTGTCCTATCACTACAGTTGCTAATGAAGAGTCCCTCCCCAGCATCCTTATAGGGATATATGTACCCCTTCAGATACTGGAAGGCTGTTATGAGGTCTCCACGCAGCCTTCTCTTCTCCAGGCTGAACAGCCCCAACTTTCTCAGCCTATCTTCATACGGGAGGTGCTCCAGTCCCCTGATCATCCTTGTGGCCCTCCTCTGGACTTGTTCCAACAGTTCCATGTCCTTTTTATGTTGAGGACACCAGAACTGCACGCAATACTCCAAGTGAGGTCTTTTTCCTAAAGAAAATAATGTTGCAAGCATTGCAATGTAGAAATTAGGCATTTCATTGCTTCCCTTACTGCTATTGAAGCAGTGGAGATACCAGGCATAGGTTTCAAGATTATATTTGCAAACAACGTTTTCTTGAACCATTTGGCATTTTAATGTCCAGTGCATTTACAAATTTGGATGTGTCCGAGAGAATAATTTTCTGTTTAAAGCTTCTCTGCAGTGTCTTAAAATGAGGGAAGGGGATGGTTTGTAATAGGTTCTGGCCCTTATAGCTTTGAAATCATTATGTGTGTAACATAGATAATGGAATGGCCCAACACAAATTACCTTAAAAGTACATGTCTGCTTTCAGCTTTACTTTTCTAGCATTACTTGTTTACTAAGAGTGTATTAGAAAGGTTTTCTCTATATATTTTGCCCAGAGTAATTTTGCCTAATGAATTTTGAGTGGATAAATATTTCTTTACTTTTAACTTGATTTTGTACACTCTTTCCATCAGTGTAGTTATTGGTAGTGTTTGTGGGTTTTTTTGTCAGAGTGGTAGGTATATCATTTTGTCTCTATTAGTGCTTAATTTTACGTTTCAAGTTGCTTTTTGCACATGAGAGTAGTTTCTAAGGTTGAAATTATACAGTCACACGTACAAGATTGTAGCTTCTTTTATTTTTCAGGGATGGAGATGGAATATAAGCGAACATGCTGAATTTTTCAATTGAGTTAAAAAAAATTCCCAAGACAAAACCTAAAGGATACTGAAAACACCAGAAAAAAAAAGAAACAGAAAAATTTAGACAAATTTCATTCCAATTAGCTTGTAGATGAACGTTTCTTTTTTAAGTGCTATAATCCATAAAAGAAAAATAACTCCTAGTTCAAATGCTAAGGTCTGTGTAGTGTACTACCATGGTTCAGAGGGAAAGTGTTTTCAAGGTCTTTTCATGAATGGTGTGTTATGGAATGGGGTCACTCCAAGAGGAATAATTACAGAGTGATCAGAAGATTTCTTTGAAAAGATTGTGCTAGACCTTCTGTGTGGTTTGTGGAAGAACAGAAATCAGTTTTGCTCCTAGGGTGGGCTAACAAAATGTATCGTGTTTTTACAGCTACTTCTATCCTTGCTCCAAAAGATGCATGCATCACCTCAGCAGTGCACCCAGCGTCTGTAAGGTCATTGCCTAGAAGGCAGATCTTGGAGTTGTTAGAAGTACAACATACTGCTGCACCATTTGACCAATTGTGAAAGTTTAGTTTTGAACTCTAATGAGTCTTTGCTCATCTCCTGTCTTAGCACTACCAGTTGTTAAATAATTAGCTCCTCTTTGATTGTACCTCTTTATGCGCTTTTATAAACTTATTTGTATTATTTTGTGTTGTATTTTATTTGTACTCAGCATCTTCACTTTTTCTTCTGGTGCATGGTGTTACTAGAAAGAATTAATTTCAGGAATGCTTTTTCACCCTTTGTGTAGTGTTCATATTGGGGATCTGTGATCTACAGTAATTCTTATTCATTTGGAATATAGTAATTTGTTCCTGTCAGCACAGAGGCTGGTTAGTTGTTTTAAATTGCTGACTTTTGTTTTGGTTGGCATGCTCCCCAATACAAATTGAACATCTGACAAAAATCTATTGGTACAACAGTTCAGTCGAGAGAGGTGCTCTGTGTTGCCTAACAGTATGATTCGGGGTACCCAAGATAAAAGTTGACTGAATGCCAAGATTTTAGTAGAGCTTGTTTGTGCAGATAACAGAGGTAATCCATATTCTTCAGGTCTGGAAATCAAATGTACAAAGAAGAGACATGTATGCACTCCATTCTCTTAGAGATAGTGGACTGGTAGTTTCTTCTTAATAACAATGGGGACTGTCTAGCCTCTGAGAACAATGGAAAGCTGACACCAGGGCTGTTCCTATATGAAATTAGAGCAATTGGAAGATTCTTAGAATGCTTCTCTCCCTTTAGCAGATACTGCCTGAATAAATTATTCAGTGGATCTGGTTTGTGGCAATTTCTGCTCTTTATTTAGAACCAAAGTCAGATTATTATAGATCTGAAAGTTGATCCATAATGCAGTGGAAGAAGAAAGCCACCCACTAGGTCTTGACTGTGTTTCCCAGTGTGATACAGACAAATATATCAACCTTAATGGCCATCTATGGAAATATTGTTTAAAAAAACAAATGCTGGATTCTAATGATCTTCTTTAGTGATTTTTCCAGGATAAAATGAGGTACTGAAAAATCCTGGCTTTGATGAGGTGGTTAGATCAATAGTATTAAACCCAAACTAGGAATCCTAGTGGCCTCGTAAACACTTTTTGATAAAATAGTTTTTAAGGTACAATAATTGGTTGTCATCCCCATGTGAAACATTCCCCACATCAGCTGTATGCAACTATTCATCCATTTTTGCTGCTTAACTGGGGAATCTCATACATTTTAGTTAACTCTCAAATATCACTTTTCTAATTTACTGCAGTGCAGATTTTCCCTATCCAAGCCATGAATTTAGTTTTGTAGGCTTCTTACTAGTTAAAATGTGTTACTCCAAGGGCATGTTTATGGACAACTTGTATATACTTTGATACTTGCAAATTCTCAGGATATCTTTGAGTATGAAATCGCTGTAATTTTATATAAAGATTCTTTAGTATACAAGTATACTGGCTAATTTGTTATCCATTTACTTATAAGTATTTCCTGAAACAGCATAATTCTTTTCTCTAGCTCATATCTATAGATTTACTGAACTGTTAATTCAGTTTCTGTGATAATGCATTTTTTATGATTGCAAAATCTAAATAAGTAAATAAGTGGTTCATTTTACAATGTGTTCAAGATCAGCTGGAACCACATTTTGCTCTTTGTCTTGATCTTTCAGACTGAAATACTTCTTACCTGTTGAGTTCTTCCTTACCTTTCATTGAATGAAACTCTACCTCTTTTGCAGAAGGGTTAATAACAAAATACTTCCAACATGATGTTCATTGCAAAATGATGTTCAAGAATTTTTTTAGGCAAGTATGTTGATGGACTTTTATCACCCTGCTGCTAAGAAATGCCCATTTGTGGTCAGAGTCAACAGTTTGTGGAATGTTTTAGGTCATGTATTATCAGGTATATACACCCAACAACCCCTAAACTTTTTTCTGGGGCCAGTACCTTCAGAAGTCTTTGAAACTGTTGCCCCTCTATTATAATGGTTACCATTCTCCTGTATAACCATTAAGCTAGTGGTAACGGGATAGTGGCAGTGGACAAATGACGCCATGGGCTCTTCAAGATGGCTGTGCTTGTTCATTGTACGGCATATGGTCCTGTGCGACTTGGGAGAGGGAGTTTAGGAAGAGGACCCAAACATCTCGGCAGAGGGAGGGATTTAGTAGGGGATGGCAAAATGAACGGTGGGGAAGGGAATGAAAAGTGATGTTTTATCACGCTTTGTAATAAACAAGTATGGTCACACTGGAGAAAGCATGTGATAAATTGAGGCAAGAAGGTACAAGCTGGGAAAGGTGGAAGACTGATAAATGATAGGGAAAGGAAAAGAGCAGCAAGTACATCACCTGAGTTGAGGAGGATGGTTGCTATCACTCTCTATCTTTGTACAAACTGCAGCTGTAATCCGAGTTTGTTACATAAATTTGGGTCTGTCCCTGACTGCTTAGTAATCAAAAATCCAAATATGCATTACACACTTGTATTTTTCTTGTTTCCTTCTGTTCCTTATATTCATCTGTGTTGGTTTTGCATGTCAGGTTCGTGAATTGGAGTTGGAAATATTATGTTTGCCATATGCTATCAAACTTCTCTTTTTCTTTGAATCAGATCATCTGTATTTGATGTTAACAGCTTCGTTATACCAGAAGTTTCTAAACTGTGCCATGCATGAACAGCTGGTGGGGTGGAGGGACAGATGTTTGGTCAAATGGTACTGGGCCTTTCTTGCACTTCAAAGGAGCTGAGTGGGGATATAATATGACGATAGAGTTCTGTTTTTCTAATCTGGGTAATTTGAATATTTGCCATAGTTTATGAAGAGACTGGGACAGCAGATGACCTGTTTCAGCAGAAATTGGAAACTAATTCATTAGGTAATCTTTCTCATACTGTGGAGTCTACCCTGTAAAGCTGAGAACCTCTGAATTAAATTCCTATTGACAATATGTGCCCCATGGAAGAGATGTTACAGTGTTCTGTGTTATAAATTAATTGCTTTTGATGTTTTAATTGTTACCATTTTTCTTTGGAGCTTCACTTCAGATTTGTTCAAATAAAAAGTGGGATAACTTTTGAATTTAATCTTTGCCCTGATACTGAGATCTGAACATCTTTCTTCTTGTGCATGAATACTTGTTCAGTTGCTATTTAAATAAAAGAAGTATTATGTAAGCAGTAACCATCAAAGTTTATTAAGTATGAAGATCTTAGATGTACCTTAAACTCCCTGAACTGCTGATCATCAGAAACTGTCAGCCTCTACTGAAATGAGGATCATTCCATCCTTGCTCTGTTCCTTAAGATTTCCCCTTGTTATCCATTAATGGCCACTATAGGAGGCAGTACAAGTTCTGGACTAATTGAAGCTTTGACTGATACAATAGTCTGTATACGGTCTTACATAAAGTGAGGTTTCCCTTAAGGTTCACACTACGTTGTCTTGACAGTGAAAATCTAGGCAGCTATAAACAAGATCAATAGAAATGTGTAAGCATTGTTGGTGACAACACAGGAACAGGGACAAAACAGAAATACTCAGTGAATTTTTTGAGTTTGGACATCAATATTTACTGGGAAATGAGCTACTGCCAGTATCAGTGTTCTCATTATTCTTTTTGTTATATGTTGGTCCACTTAGAGGCAGAATTTATGACTATGTTACAGGTAAGACGAAAAATAACAAGTTAGCTGAAGCCTGTCTATCAGAAAGACACTTTAAATGCCAAAATTTTGTATCAATCTACTGACTTTCTGTCACACTGTGTTACAAGGCTTAAGTTCTGAAGAAATAAACCAAGCAGAGGAGGGGTAGTGTGGCTATTTTTTTATACAGATATGTGCATTATAATAAGAATTTTCATCCGTTTTATGCACTTTAAGAACTGAATATTGCTTAGAAATATTTTCACTGAATTTTCCTCAGTCTCCCAGACAGAGGAACTCAAATGCAGAGGCAGTGTAACGAGGAGGACTTTAGCTAGATAAATTCTAGGTAGTGGATTAGATACTGACTTTTATCTCAGTTAGTGTAAAGCAAGAACTGCTAATCATCAGCTTGTGATAAAATTAGAAAATGCCATGTCTGAGCATCGGGCTATTATTTTATCATATTAGCTATTGATTTAGCACAGCATGAAACAACTGGTTCTGTCCCAGTAGTGCCTGGTGGAAAGCAATGAAGTTACTGATTTACTCCTCCTTCAGTCTGCTGCAAACTTCAAAGCCCAATTGTGACCACCTTAACTACTAAAATTACTAAACTCAACCAATTTCTCTTTTTAAGGCAAGGCAATGTATTTTTGTAAAAGTACATGTGATCCAGAAGGAAGGAAAGGAATCCCAGCTAAATCACGTCAGGGCAAAAATAATTCAGGAATCATGGACAGCAAGAACAGTTTTGACTGGGCTGTCTTAAACTAAAACTGTTTTTCATTTTTCTTTTGATTAATCAATAGTTTGACCTAATGTGTTTATGGTCCAAAATACTTGTACTGAAAGACTGCAAAACGAGCACCATATGGGTATATTTGTATGCAAACCACCTCAAATATGCTGGTTTTCAATTTAATTATTCTTTGCATCAAGCATTATTAAATTTTGTATTAATGTTGAAGTCAGAAATAATATTCTGTTACTCTCTTTGAAGAGTTGGTGTTTTTTGTTTATGATGATTAATATTTTTAGTGCTCAATTGAAATTTTCTTACTGTGTTTTATTTTCAGAAATTTAAAACAATTTATTGCTGTAAAGATGGAAAGATGCTTCAGAGAGAGTGTGTATGCTTAGCGAAAAAAGGAAATTTCATAAAAATAGCTTTTTATGCACTAAAATCTATTTTTGGAAAGGCCTGCTTTCATTTCTTTGCTTTAAAATAAATCCTTTCAGAGTAGCACAGATGTAGGTGGGACAATTCAGCTGTCTCAGAAACATCTTAGTCATCTGCCTTGCTCTCATTCTAAGGGTCCAAAAATGAGATATGTCTTCATGGCTTCCTTTTGTTTTTCACTCTTGGAGTTCACAGTGGACAAAATGTATTATTAATGGAACTGAGCTCTGTGAAAAAATTATACTTTTAACTGGAAAGCCAAAAGGCAAAAAAAAAAAAAAGAATACTGCCTTTCCTAAGCATTACCTACTGTTAGAAATCCAGGGATTTGGGGAACTGGGAAAGGTGATGGTAAGATTCAGCAATGACAACTATTGCAGTTTTTCATTACAGTTGCAGATCTGCATAGTGTCTGGCCAGCAAGTGCAGGCACAAGCTGGTAAGGACAATTAAGTAGCGAGCCAGGGATGGAAGTAACACTTGGATGATGCTTTCTGGAAAAAGAAAGAGCTGGCGGAAAGTGCTAGTGTGGAGAATAAGGCACGGACCCCATTTCTGGTTACAAATGAAATCCTTTATTATCTGAAGGCCCAGGGTTGATATAGGCTATATGAAGTACCTGCATGTATGAGCAGCTAATACAATTGGTTAGCTATCACCACCCACGTGGGTATTTTGGCTTCTTCATTGGTAGATATCTTGCTCACTGGTTGCCTTGATTGGATGTCTGCTTCTTGCTTCTTTCTTCCTTCTTATCTTGCCTACCTTTCCCTGCAATACTCCCAAAACTTTCCCAGCAACATTCCTCTGCTATCTCAAAGCTTTCCCAGCAGCTAGTCTAGCTCAAAAATCCATCACATCATGGTTCTTTACACTCACATACTAGTAGGAATCTTCTTACAGTTAGCAGCAGGAACCTAGGCTCCAGATGGAAATACCAGCTGAAGCAAAGTTATTGTAATGATCATCTCATGTTTTGGTTCATCTGAGATGTTTAAAATCCTTTACCATGAGCTAACTAGTTTAAAAAAAAATCTTAAGGCTCCTTAAGACATTTTTTTTTCCCTGCTTCACTGTCTTTGGGAACATTCTCTTTAAAAGTTGGCCCTCATCTTATAAACTTCTTCCCTTGGAGGAAAGTGGCTCAGTATTTTCATTTTCTTGGTTCGTCTGTCTGTTGGTCCAACACACTGGACTTTGTTTTCTATCTCCAGGATTTAGCGAAAATATGTATTAATTACAAACCTACAACACAGCTTAAAGTCTTTGGACCACAAGACTAATCTGAAGTATGTGATGCTGAGGTATAGTTGCTCCTTGCCCTCTAACTAGCACTTGTTGGGTAGATGGATCGGTGAAGTTGCATAGTAATAGGCATTATTTAAATGAAATAATTATAATTTTAAAAAATGAAAGTAAATATTTTGTAAAAATAAAAATGACTGCTATAATATGTGAGTTCAGTCAATGCAACAAGGAGATGAGTTGAGATGACCAATGAAGTTTTCATAACAGAAACATAAGCTTGGTGTTGTACTGGGAAAAGGCACGAGAAGTGCTCTATTCCACTGTTAACATTTTTCCCTAAAATTTAATTTTGTAGAGAAACTTGTGGCTCTTATGTGTATACTTATTATGTGCATATGCCAGTTCTAAGCGCAAAGATCTGCTGTAGTTAAAGCATGGTCAAAATAAGCTTATTTTTATAGCCTAGTCTTGCTGATCTTTTGCTGATCTGTTTGTACCTAACAGAGACTTCTGTAAAAAACATCAGCCTATACGACGTTAGTGACTGACTTTCAGTGCCTGATGTGACTTTTTAAAATCTGGTTTAGGAGTGAGAGGATTTAATATGGAAACTGAATTAAGTGATCATGTTGGCATCCTGAAATATTTCTGCAAGTTAGCCTGGACATTAATTGAGGGTCAGTGTATCTGTCAACAATACTGGCTTAATTTTGGCTGTTGCTGTTCTTTGGATTCAGATTTTTTGTTGATGCCACATCTGGACATGTCTCCAAGTCCAAGTGTGAACCTATGCTATAAACAAAAGAATTTTTCCCACTTAGCCCTCCTGTACCAAATGAATAGTCAAGGTGTGGGTTACTTTGAACCTGCATCAGATGTAGTGTTACAGCTGAGGTACCTATTTTGAAACTGTCGTCTGAGTTGGGAAGAGGTGGTATTGTCCCCTCTCCAACCTTGCTCTTGCCTTTTCTTCCAGCATTGCTGATTGAAATGACTGTGGCAAATAAGGGTCTGCAAGTTGCAAAACCTTTGTCAACAAATTAGGTCAATATATGCCAATGTTTGCTGTACAAACCATGGCAAAAGGCACTAACACCGTTCAGCTTTAAATTTAGCAAGCTAGGTTATCAGACTGGTCTTTGAATACACACAGGGTGAATACAAGGAAGCACTAGGCTTTTCTGGAAGGCAAATCTGAGAAGAAATGAACTCAAGGGATCTCATGGACAATTTAGAGGAATTTCAATTGACTGAATTGGCAAGTTGGTTAACTTAAGCCAGCTAAGTAGATGTGTAAAGATAGGTTTAGTAATGAAATACAATAGTTTGATAATGGTTCATTTGTAGGAATCAGTATAGAAAGCAGTTGTATAAAGTACTAAAATTAGAGTACTGAGAACTGTATTACAGGAACAAACTTGCAGACATGAGTAACAGGAGATAGCAGAATAGCTGCAGTTTGGCAGTGAAGGGGCAGATGTCACTGTGTTTGTCTACAGGGAGGTTACACCTACATTTGCCGGAATACTCAAGTCACCCTTCATGTGTCAGCTCATGCCTGACATATGAGTGAAAAGGCAAACTGTTGTGTAGAACAGGCCAAAGCTGAAAGCATGTTGGAGAAACTGAGTTTTGATGAAAGAATGCAGTAGTGTATGCATAGGAACCAAATTTATATTAACACCAGGTTAAGAGGAATTATTCATTGTTATGTTTGGAGAGTCCTGACCAAGCCCAAGCAAAGATTATCTGAAGTTTACTGTGCTTGGATTGTATAACTTGGTTTGTATTTAATTATATCACTCTTCCGTAGATGTGGTCTTTTTAAATTGGAAGATATGGTGGTGGGCATTCAAGCATCCTCTAAAAAATAGAAGGGGGGAGAAGTCAGTTAGTTACAGACCTTTGAATTTTGACAAAACTTTGCTTTTCTGGGTTATTAAGTTTAAAAGGCAGAGCTCAGGTAAATATAAGCTAGTTTTCTAAATACAAGTGTCTTTTTCACAATAGAAGTAATTCTCCTTCTGTTACTCCTTAAATTCATAGAAGCAACTAGTTACAATTCTCTCACAGGTCATTCTCTACCTACAACACAATGTTGCAGATTGATTAGACGCCAGTGATGTCGGTGACATACATGGTCCACTTGTCATGAGTTTGAGGTGGAAGTAGTTTTGTTGGCAGATGCTGCATTTTTCATGACCAGCATAATATAGTATGTTGTATCCTCATGGGGGTTTGCGTGACCTTCCTACCTGCCATCACCCCATAATGAAACTAAAAGCATGTTTGTTGATGAGTATTGAAAACAAGGTTTATAGATCTGTGACTTCTACTTAAAATAGGTGATAGTATCTCTGCATTAATTTCACATTAGCACTTGAAGTTTGATTTCTCTCTGCTATTGTGAGAAGCTGACAACATTTGGCAGAGTGGCAGAATACAGATTTTAAGTTCTACATTTCTCTTTCAGGCTTGACTGAAAACTTCTTTGTGTGCAAGCAGAGGCATGGCAATACCAGGAGTGCCTTACACGTTGACTATTGCCATCCAATGCCTACTGCTGAACTGATTCTTTCAATCAGAAGTTTAATAGGGTTTGTGAAATAGTTTTAATTTACTTTTGGACAGAAATATATCAGCTTTGGGGTTTTATTTTCATCAGGAAATACTTGAAAGTCCAGCACTGCATCAGATTGTGTATGAGCACTATGTAATTGTTTTCCTGCTTCTTACAGTAACATGTAAGATAGGAAGAGGAAAACCCCTTTCAAACTGCAACCTGAAGTGTGTAGTATATTATTCCTGGATCACTTATACAGAGAAATGTGGAAAAATTGGGAGCTGAAGTTTGAACACAATTTCTTGTGCAAATTAATTTGAGACCTCATTTGGAGTATTGTGTGCAGTTCTGGTGTCGTCAACATCAAAAGGCCATGGAACTGTTGGAACAAGTGCAGAGGAGGGCCATGAGGATGATGAGGGGACTGGAGCACCTCCCGTATGAAGATAGGCTGAGAAAGTTGGGGCTGTTGAGCCTGGAGAAGAGAAGGCTGAGTGGAGTCCTCCTAGCAGCCTTCCAGTATCTGAAGGGAGCCTATAGGGATGCTGGGGAGGGACTCTTCATGAGCGACTGTAGTGATAGGACAAGGGGTAACGGGTTCAAACTTAAACAGGGCTAAGTTTAGATTGGATATGAGGAAGAAATTCTTTCCTGTGATGGTGGTGAGGCACTGGAATGGGTTGCCCAGGGAACTTGTGAATGCTCCATCGCTGGCGATGTTCAAGGCGAGGTTGGACAGAGCCTTGGGTGTCATGGTTTAGTGTGAGGTGTCCCTGCCCATGGCAGGGGGGTTGGAACTAGATTATCTTGAGATCCTTTCCGACCCTAACTATTCTGTGATTTATTTCCTGAAGAAATTATTTCCTGGTTTTGTGTTTCTGTTTAAATACAGACTTTAAGATTGTTAAGTAGGGTCACTTATTTTTCTTCTGAATTTGTTTAACTGTATCTTTTGCATTTCTGCTTGGCAAAAACTAGTTAAGCATCTATTCTTAGAAAGGCAGAGATGAAAGTGTACATTCTGCAGTAATTTAGCAGTCCATTTGAAGATCAGGTCACTTTTTTTCACCTTTTAGCGAGAGCAATGGCAAAATGGGCTGCTCTCAAAGAGTACAACATAAAATTAATTTATTCCTACAAATTATTTCTGGTTATGCTAATCTGGAGTATTTACTTACATCTAGAGCAGGGCCAAACTCTAAAACAGATGCTTGAAGATTTTTATTTAATCATTTATCTATACTGGGAAATCCCAGTGAGTTCTGTATGGAAACAGATGTTTGTGGATAAATAAGCCTTTTTGTTTGTTTACGCATATTTCACCAAAAAAAATCTGTTTCAGCTGTGCTTAAAACATTAAGCCTGAAAAATTGAGAGGTTGGGACGAAAGGATTTGCTGGGCCTTTTGTCTGAAATGCACCTCTGCGTGTTCGCCTGTTTCAGGGGCTGCTTAGTATTTAGGAGGAGGAAAGCTATTCTGTAGTTAAGGTAGGAAAATGTGCGATACTTTATATCAATTATTTGGCTGATTGCTGGAAGTGCATTGGAGTGAGGGGGCATTGGCTAGTTCCTGGCCTTTGCTAATGGGAGCATTTCAGAGTGCGTATGGTAATTAAAGTACAGAATGCAGAATATTAGGCCAAAATTGAATAGAAATGAATAAGTATGTGTTCTGTTGTGCAGATGTTGGGAACAGATTATTTTGGATACCTCTTTCTATCTACATCTTATTTGGTTACCATGCAAAAATCGTCATACACCGATTGTAGGTTGTTTCTTCCCATTGCCTTCTCTGTTTTTTATGTTGTGATGTATCTGTATAGGTAGTAATTTAGCAAAATATCCTGTCTGCCAGGTGTGGGAACTAGCTGACTGTATTGTAATACCAGATCATTACTTAATTCATATGCAACCTAGCCTAGCACATGGAAAGCATTATAAATCTATTTACAGTGTGGCTGGTCTGATGATAACATTGTATTAAATTCCCAGGTGAGGCAATTTAAGCAATTGCTTTGCCATGTGTAGGCCATGGAAATTAACTTCTCATATGCCTTAGTAATAGACGAACTTCATTGGTATGCTCAGATTAGTAGTATAGCAGAATTCTTACAGTCTGATGACATGTACCCTACTTCACATGTAGAATCATACAGGGGGGTGGTACTGCAGATCACAGATCTTAATTAGTTTAAGCTGAGTTAATTCATTTCAATTCTAATTTAGCTGGGCTTGCCCATGAACACATTCAGTTCTATTGGGAAATGTTAAGGCTTGGGTCAAGTAGGCAGATTGTTTAAAGCCAAATTGCCAGACAGAACTGAGCAAGTGTATCTGTTTGAACAGGGCTTTAAGGAAATCACCCAATCAGTATGCAAAAATCCTGTTCATAAACCAAGAGAGGTCTGCCTGGAATCAGAAATTTTTCCTTGTCAGAAGGTCTGGTTACTGTAGTACATGTAAAACAGCCTCTGAAACTTTCTGTCTTGAAAGTTCTTGTAGAAAGTAGCTTAACCCTTTTGTGTCATTGTGTGTTCATGTGCAATGCGACATTTGAATGCAAAGGTGTACACCAAGGTAGAAACTTGTGTGCTTAGACTTTTGGTATAGGTATCTACAAGAAAATATAAAAAACCAAGGAGAACTTCTATATATGACAGACCCTTACAGGCAAAAAACTGCACACAGAACCTCTTAAACCTATATTGAGCTGCCCAGAAATGCCTTGGATTACAAACTCTGTAAAGCTTCTGTCTTTTCTAGAAACGTACATATAAAGTACCAGTAGACAGTGGTAACTGACAAGTAAGACTAAAAATGTTGACAATTTCTTGATTTGCCTGGTTAGCTTATGTACAGAAGTCATTAACTATTTATAAAATGCATTATGAATTGGTTTCCTTCAAACTGTAGCAGAGTGTGACATTTCCAGCTCAAACTATCATTCTTGCATTTGGCTAAAGTACATATTTATAAACAGCTGATAGTTATAGACTAAAAAAAACCCCCATATATCTAAACAGTATTTAATTTTTGAGTTCAGACAAACTGAACTGATTTTGATAGCCACATTTACAAGTGTTAGCCAGTATTACTTTAATAAAAATGAGAATAGTAATTTGAGATATTGATATTTTGGACAAATCCTGAAAGAACAAATGAACACTTTAGTTCAAAGGCCTTTCCTTTTATAATATTGATTCATTTGGTAGTGAAACTATGATCAAAAGTAGTATCAGATTATTTATTGATTATGGCAAAGAGTTATGCCTAATTGTAGTCAAAGGGTTATTTCTTTTAATATAATTACTGTTTTTCAGATCATGATAGATAATTGCAATAAAAGAACAATGATACAAATATATTTATTAAGTTCAGTGGTGCTAATACAAAGGATTGTAAAGGGCCTCTAAATATTGTATTGCTATTAATATTATTTTCCTTCCTGTGCAGATACTATTTTTAATTTCTGCTATGCAGGCTCTTAGGAATGAAAATATCAGCCAGTTAAAGCTTTCAAGTAAATGATGTCTAACCAGGAACCATCTCAGTCTCTCCATATAATGAGGCAACTTGTTCACTGGAGAGCAAGCTCATGAAGCATCATGCTCCTCATCTCAGTCTAATAATGATAAATACATTCAACACTAACAGAATCAATGGGGCTGAGTCATTTTGTGAAACTGGGAGAGACTGTACAGTTGAACTGCTAGACCTCAAATGGGAAGATTGAATGTTAATCAGAAAAGAAGATTAGGTATTTATTGATATGTATTTAGAATTTCCCTCCTTCTTTGATGTGTATCAAATAAAAATAGGAAAATAACATAATTGAGCAATCTATGGCAATTTGTTGGCTTTTTGGTGAAAAAAGAGAAAAACAAAACCTACCTCCGTATGATATTCTTGCATACTGTGGAGTGTTTTAGTCCCCCATAGTGATGAAATGAATAATTTAAACAGGCAGCTCTGATACCACAGCCTGTTTAAAGGTTCTCATTTCCTTTAATGCTGTAGACTACTTTAGCATGGTTAGTATGAAACTGTGACAGCTGAGATCTCCAAAAGATTTGGCACAATTCATCTCTTGTAGTAGGTCCATGGTATGCTTTGTCCTTGCTACGTACATCTGTAGCTTTAGTATATAATCTAGATCTGAACACTTGCAACTGAATCACAAATCACTAAGCATTGTAATAATGATGATGGGAACAAAGGGTAAACTATGCAGACTAAAAAGCTAAAATGTGTTGCTCCGTGATGACCAACACAAGGCTTACTCCACTGCCAAGTTGCCAGTGTAAAGGGTGATGCCCCTCCAAATTTCTTTGTCTCAAACGTAATGAGTTTTCCTGTGCTCAGGATAAATTCTAGTGGGTTCTTTTCTGTGCCACAGCAGTCTCAAGCACACTTTTTTTGGAATGATTGTCCAATTAGGAAAGGTTTGAGGAGGAATTGTTTTTTTTGTGGAGCTCCTGCTGGTGGTGAGTACCATGGCAGAGTGTGAGGGAAATTTCCATCAGTAAAGGAAGGCCCTACAGCTTAGTTCTTGCAACTCTTGGGTTTCTTCCTCTGATGAGGTATCAAATTTATCATAACCACACTCAAATATAAAAAGACTTTAGCCAATTTATTAAAAACCCTTTCTCTCTTTTGATAGCGAGTGTAGAAATATTAACTGACTAAGGGCCAACAGGGAATTTGAAAGCTGGGCTGGTGTTCTCTTTATGAACTTCCCTATTGTTCCATTGAACGCTGTGCACCTTGGTAATCTTCAGACGTTTGCTTTCCATTGCTTGGCAGTTGATCTAGTTTAGAGTCAATACGGTGGTCAGTTTATGAACAGATCTGGTGCTCATAAGCTGTGAATAATGACTATCTGTCATAATCTAATGAATGACTGTTTTAGTTTTGTGATGTTTCCATGAACTACTGTAAACTAATATTTCCTCGTGTTGCCTTTTCTCCTTTCTTTTTCCCTTTGCTTTCTGGTCCTTTCCCAATAGGCTTTCATAGCCTTAGTGGCATAGAAAACACTTGTTAATTTTTTTACATCTTTAAGTTCAACCAGTTTTGTCAAACGTACGCTGTTCAAGTTTTGAATTTTTTAGTATGGGAACAGCTCAGTCTTCCTTTCCTGTTTAGTGGCATCACTGCAGTGCTCTCCTGAGTTCTGCATCTATCTAGCAAGTTCTTCAGAAAAATGCACATGCATTTCTTCAGCACTTCTGATATTAGTGCATATTGCTTCTCCTGGTTACCTGATTATCAGAATTGGGATTGCACGTTATATATCTTGAGCTTCACTGAAGCTGCTTTCATTGCTGAAATGCTGAGGATGTGACTGTCTTAGAAATGCAAAGGATTTTCATGCCTGTTTGTCAAAGTACAGCAGTTGAAGAACTTTTTATTAACTTTTTACTTGCAGATTCATTTTTTTTCATCAAATAGGTATCCATTAGGGGGCTCTCGAGGTTTAAGATGATCAGCCTTGATACCAAGGGCTTCGGAGCTTTACTTCCTAACCCTTTTCTTCTTTTTGTTTTACAGAAAAGGTCACGAATTGCCTACAGTGATGAGGTGCGGAATGAGCTCCTAGGGGATGACGGGAATTCCTCAGAGAACCAGGTAGGATGCTAATCAAGAAGCCCTAGTGGGTGGCTGGAGGGTGAAGAAGGTCACTGGCACACTGGGCTTCTCAAGCTGCTCCTTAACAGCATTAGCAACAACTCATGTGGAAGTGATACTGTTTAATGCAAAGCTGGGGTCTTAATCAACTTCAAAATGTTTCTTGGAGATCTTATATTTAACCCTTTAACTTGTGATCACTGTCTGCTATCTTAAAAAAAAATCTTTTCTTCTCTTTTCTTTATTATTTAGTACTTAAAAAATAACTTGAAATGCGCTGTTTGCCGACAAAGCCAAGGCCTTCACCTCAAACACATGTTAAAGGAATAAAAAAAGTACATAATGCAGCTTTGATAATAATGCAGTATAATTAAACCAACACTGACAGGCAAAACAAATGAAAGTGCGCTCTCAGAATTAGGCAGTTCCCCACTCAGTTTCCTTGTGTGATTCCTTCCCTAAACAGATTTTTTTCTCCTTGTACCAAAACCACAAGTTGTACTAATAAGAGCATGCTTTCATAATGTGTGTTGTCCTAGAATGCAGAGTGGCATCCATCTCTTTTCATGAAGGAAAGCTTGATAATCCTGGGACTTCTTAAAAATCTTGTGCCCGTATTGTTGTTCTGGACACTACAGTGAGGGTCCTGCTAGACTAGTGAAAATTATAAAGGCAATATTATATTCAGGGGATTTTGACCCACCTGTTAATATTCCTTTTGGTGCTGAAACTTGTTTGAGAAGCTGTATGAAAGTAGAGTATTTCTTTTCTTTTCAAAAATCAAGTTAGTTGTAATCAGAGGTGTGCAGTTTGGGTCAAAAGTTAGTTGAAAGTTTTCTTAACTATCAGATATTCTTTTCTGACCAGATAGAATTATTAGATTATATTGGAAGTGAAAGTGAAAATTGTTTAAATGTTTATTTGATAATGCAGTATTAGATAAGGAAACAGATTGGAACCATGTTCTGAAATTTTTAATATCTTCTACCTTATCTTAATATAATAGATATCTTCTGTCTATCTTAATATAAGCTCAGTTCCACTAAGGATAAAAAAGAAGAAAGACTTGGAGACTTATCCCAATACAATGAATTTTAAAATAAAGACCCATTAAGCCTTAACCTTAGCCGGTATTTTAAATGTGCTGTGTAAGTTTTAAACTCTGTAATAGACTTTAATGCATACATTAATGAAATTATACACAGGCTATAACTTATCTGTAGACATAACACTTAATGTATAGCAGCTCTAATAGGTGTGTGAATAATTAAATTAAAAAGATATTAATCTTCATATTAATATACCATGGCAAGGGGAGATTCCAAAATTCTAATAAAATAGACTTTTCTTTAACCCTCAGTGATGAATTCATGGAAAGGCTGTTTTTAGGGAAAAGAGTTTCACAGTCTCAGTGTCATGATCATAAACTCAGTCCTATGAAAGTGTTAAGATTCTTATTTTATTTCTTTTAAGGTGCTGCTATTTTTACATTTCAAGAAAAAAATGGTGTGAATTCAAACATAAAAGGGCAATTGTGATAAGAAGCTTTACTTAGAATATCTTATGTGGAGGGATGAGATACAATATTTTATTTTCACTTTTTGAGGAATAATTAAATAACTGGTTCATATGTGCACTTTTTGCAAGTTATGATTCTTTATTCTAAACTTGATGGAATAAACATGGTCTCATCTCAAGGAACCAGTTGCTACCTTCAACATGAGTTTTTTCTTCCAAATGACCACTTCATAAATGGAAGAAAATTTTGGCTGGTAAAGGAGTTTTGTCTAGTCTTACAGGGAATCAAAATCCTTTTCTATAACCCAACTATACCTTTGAAAGTTCTGAATTTCTTCTTTTCTTCCTTGAAAGATGTTGTGAAACACCACCACCTACGGAGTCACCTAACTTCTTTTAAACTGCGTGAATGCCAGTATTTGAAAAAAAAAGGATTATTTATTGTGTTGTTCCAATACTCAATGTTGCAATCTCTTTTTTTCTTATGAAATGCCATTACTTATGTTTTTACTTACCTTACATATATGTAGTTATCAGTGCAGTCAGTAAATGCAAAAACTTTAGTCTGATGTTGAGCTTATCAGAATGTACAGCTATCCGAATCAAGTATAAGGTTTTGGTACTTGCCATACACTGAATATGTTATATTGATGTATTTAGCTCAGTAACCCCAGATCTAACGCACTCTTACTCCAATACATTATTATATCAATAGCAGATTTGGACTAGATGATGAATGGATGCTCAGGTATAACTTGCAGCCATATAAAATATTTGAAGATGTTTCACATTCTTGCTTTCATGTTGGTCTGATGGAAATAAATTAGGTAGATGGACTGACCTTCACCCTGATGTTGTAGGATTTCTACTGAATCAGTTTGGATTATTAAATTTGTTAAACTAAAAATGGTGGGTTTCTTTTCCCCAATTTAGTCATCGAACTGAGAGAGGATGGATTCCTCTTCTGACAGAGGAAGTTGTTGAAAAACATTGCCAGTTCAGAATTGCCCTTGTACCAGTCTGCAAATATTGGTAAAATCTGCCAGTAGAAATGCTGGATATCTGGTTAGACTGGGGTGTCACCCAAGGGAAACGAGGTGTGAGCTGCATGTTTCAGGCATGGTCTTTGTCATCATAATAAATGTTTGCATAAATGGTTTTGGTGGAGTGAGAAGACAAAAAGAACTTAATATATATTGGACTAATATGACCATATTAAGTATCTAGAAATAAATGGGGCAATTCTGTTTTTTCAGTTGTGTTTCAAAGGTACAATTGCAGCAAGCCACAACCAAGTTATAAGCTGTGCGGTCACAGCTGTGAGTTGTGTATATAGCAGTCATAGCTATGAGTTGTTCTCCCAGGACTGAAAGATTGAAGTACAAAGCGCAGATTGAAGAATTAGCGAATTATCTTTTGTCTTAATTTTCCCAGTATGTCTCCCATAAGTACCAATCATCCTGTGTAGATGACGACTTGGAATACAGTTGCCTTATAATGATTATACCAAGATTTAACTAATTTTACCAGATAAACCATATGGAAACTTCTTGTAAGTTTTTGGAATTATACAATTCTGCTATTCAAAGTTTCTTTTGAAGTAACTGCATCTTTATTTAATGACATAGTGGTATAAGTGCTCTGTATGCACTTCCAAGTTTAGTAGTTCATTGCTTAGTATATGTTAATTTCTTCTTAATTTGATTCATGTGAATGTAGTCAGATGAGGCACATACAGAGGTTGAGAACCTGGGACAGCCCTCCTTACATCAAAAAAACTCCACCTCACAACCTCATACCCCAAAACTTACTGTGTGCATTGGGTTGTTATTTATTTTCCAGGGGTGGTTTAAACAGGCTGTGTTGTTTTCAAGTCTTATATTGTCATTCTGGCCACCAGCATTTATCAAATCCCTTGAAACTTTTGTGGGGTTTAGTGCACTACTTAAAGTTATGGCTTCACTTGAATAATAATACAACGGGTTTATGTGGCAATTTGTATGTTTTTCTAGAAAGTATGTATTGTGTTAAATCAGAAATGCTTCTCAACTAAAATGTCAGGTACGGTATTACCAACTTTCTTGAAATACACTGGTGTTCCTTTTTCACAAGTGTGTTCATTAATAAGTTTAAATAAATTTGCATTAGGTTAAATTGCGTGTCTGTATACACATACATTGTATATGTGATTTGTGGCAAACAAATATTTTGTGGCTACTTAATTTCTGACTACAAAGTTGTGATAATATTAGATTTGGGCTTGCTGTGTATAAAGTGTGTCAAACTTCAGCTACAGACCAGGGGGTGAAGTTGGTCAATTTAATTCCCCAAGATCTAAAGAAGGTCGGTATCATTTCGTATAGCCCTGGCAGAGCTGATCATTACCAGACACAAATCTGTTCGTTACATGCCGAGGGTTTATAGCAAAATAAATAGACTGTCATCATAAGTTCAGAAAATTGTGTGTTCGACCCACGATAATGTGTAAAGGGCGTTTAATAGAGTTCAGCATTTATTCGTTATCTGTATGCGGACAGAGACGGCGGTAGCGTTATCAGCCTTATAAAAAAAATTCAGTAGTTTTCTATGCCACGTGATGTGCCTCACAGACACACACACGCACATACACGCGTGCACACACACATACACACACATCCCCCATCTCGCTCTCTGCGGCACAGTTTTGATTTTAGTCACAGCAGAAGGCTTAGCCACAAGAGATTCCACTGGTTCAAACCAGCGTAAACCAGATTTATGGTTGGTTTTTTTCCCAGCCTACAAAGGAGCAGATTACCTCTTGTATCGAATTCTGTATTGCAAAAAAAAGCCCACAAACCCTCAAAATCATCTTTGTTTCAAAAATACGCTGATTATCATAACCTAAAATGGTGGCTGCACACGGCTTATTGCTGCTTGCAGTTAAGCGGTGAGCATTATAAAAATAAGGTTTCAAAACAGAAACGTAGAGGTAGCACATTTTCATCAAGAGCATTGTTAAATGGGGGAAAAATACATCTTTTGTTAATCTGAATGAATATCTTTCAGCCAATGTTAGAAAAAAAAACCCCAAACCCTCTCCCATTACTTAGCTTAGCTTCAAATCCCATGCAGAGCTTAAATTCAGCCATGCAGCACAAACAAGATAGAACATTTTTGTTTGGGACCTATTGAAAAAACAAATGTGCAGCATTTTAAAACTCTCATTGATTATAGCAGGGTGGCATGCCCAAACGGGCTCTATTGCGGGAGAGTAGTTTTAAACTTTGGCCCTTTAAGTATCATAGCCAACTGAAGAATGGTGGCCTCAGAAAGAAGAGATAGCTATGTGATCAACTCCCAGATCCTCTCTTTCTAAAGAGCCTTAATGTTTGCCTTTTTGGGGAAAAAAAGGGGGGGAAGATCTGGAGAAAGAGACCAATTTATGATAGGCCAAGCACTTGAATTTAAATGCCGGTTTGGCGGAAAATGCAGTTTTCTTTATACCAAATTCTAGCAAAGTTCCTTTAGCTACGTGCTAAAGAGCCATTTCAGTTTAAGTCTGTGTGGTAGTAGCCCTCCTAATTACATCTTGTTAGAGCCTCGTTGTCCGTTTTGGTGGCGGGGTGAGGCATACATTCAGTTCTAGACGAGCCATGTGAAACAATAGAGAATAATGGAGGTTCTTTTGTTTCCTTCATGCTGGTGAGACTTTATTAGTAGTAAACATTCTCAGCTTACACACGTGTTGAAAATTAGTGTTATGAAACTGTAGGTGAAGTATCAGCATAACCTGAGATAATGATGTAGCTGTTGTAATTTTGAATTCAGCTGGAATTGGTGAGAGAACTGTAATTTTTTGTAAAGAGCCACTCTTATGCAGGCGTTTGTTGTGAGTAATTATACGTTTTGTTCCAGTACAAATAATTTATCTGTCTCTCTAAGGGGAGAGCATATTACAAGATAGCTTGATAATTAGACTGGGGTTATATTTAGTTTTATAGTAAAACTGCCAGAGCAGTATTATTAATAGTGCTAGATTGTGGTAATTTACAGGCATAAATTGATAAATATAAATGTATGTGCTATATAAGTATACACAGACACACTATGTGTGTCTATATACGCATACACTGAGTAGTGATCTAGGATTAAGAACCTGGAGTGGGTCTTTTCTGAGGGAAATACTTTTCATGATGTTCCCTGTTCCTTTGTCTATTTTTAAAAATGCTATGCAATAAATCATAATTCTGAGCCATTTATCTAAGCTGCTCCTTTTTATTTTAAGCTGGAAAAATCCTCTATATGAGGTTCATTAATAAAATCAGATAATATAGTTACAGTAGAACTCAGGTATATAAAAATCGAAATACTGTTTACATGCTATAAAGATGCAGTCATCTATTAATAAGTTGGATCAGCTAGTAAAATAAGAAATCAGTTGTCACAACTAAAATATACAGAAAACATTCTGAAAACTTGTATATACAAAACCACTTCAGCTGTACAGTCTTCGAAGAGAGGAATAGTAAACTTGTTTTTTCTTTATAATATAGACTTCTATGAAGTCATTCCCCTTTATTTCATGATGGTGTCTTAGATGTGGTTTAAAAGAGAATTTCACACTATTCTCTTTGTTTAATGTGACAGTGTGAGAAAGTGATCTTTATTCGTTCAAAAAACTCTGCATGTAGTCTATGTTTAGGTTCTTTTAATGTGTTTGTCTGTGATTTTTAAATGCTAAACATGTAAACAGATAAATTGTCAATGTTAATTCTGTATCCTGTCACACAACTGATCTTTCTTTCCTGCCATTTCTTTCCTTTTTATCTTTTCTGTGCGTTCATGTTGCAGTTGATAAAATTACGTGAAGAGGTGAGTACTTTCTTGCTTTTTGTTGTCTAGCTTTCCCTTTAAAGCTGAGTTTCTAAATCTGAAGTAGATCTTTTTGTTCATTGTTGCAGGGAAATCTACACAAAGCAAAAATATTGATTACATTGCTTTAAAATATTCACTGTTGTGCCTCTTTTTCCCTAATAATTGTATACTTACATGGGAATCTGTAGATCAAACCTTGGAAATTCACATTCTTTGATAGTGGAAATTTTTTTAAAAGCACTAGAAAAAGAAGGGGAAAAAAAAAACCCCACTATTATTTGATCTCTGCAAGAATGCCATGATCAAATCAGGTACAGTAATAATCATGTTTGCATCACAAAATCTTTGATAGGGTCAATACATTTATACTCCAGTACTGAAAGTGAAAGCATTGCTTTAGTAAAAACCTGTGCTGAAACACTGTAAAAATTACACAGTGTTTCACAACGGTTGAGTTTGGTGTGAGGTATTCAAGTACCTTATGTATTATGCTGGATATTGTATATCTGCTGCAAATACAGTGCAGGTAGACCTGCACACACAGATTTATTATGTGTTTGTGAGTGCTGTAGATCTGTAGGTGTAACACTAGAGATCAGTATTCCCGAGCACCTTTCTTCCAGTTATAAAATGACTCATAAATATTTAGAGAGAGAAGCCTATTTTAATGGTCAGTTCCCCAAATGTTTCAGTATATTTTCTGAAATTAATCTTCTCTGTCACTTACTGCTGTAGCAAAGCAGCTATCTGAAATGCTTTATTATTATTATTTCCTGATAGCTACCAAGAAGGTCTCAGTAAAGTCAAGATTACTTATGGGTCAGATTTCTGAAGGGTTTCATACAGAGAGTTGGAGCCAGTGGAGCATTTGAATAAATATATTTAGAAGCATGAGTATTTTAGCATCACGTATTTGTCTGGTATCTTCTTTTTGAAACGTGTTCCCAGACATATCAGTATTGAATACTGAACTCTGCAGGAAAGGATTTGTAAGTTTTAGAAATGGTGATGACAAAGAATTGTAAAGTAACCAGATTAAGGACAATTACAGAGAATTCTTAAAAACAGTAAGATATTTGTGATGTAAAGATTGTTTCAGTAGTTCCCTGAATGCTTTATTTTTCCCTCTTCTTGTGGAGCTGATATTAATATGTTAAAGCTACAAAGTAAAACAGTTAGGAAAAAAAAATTAAACAAAATAAACATGCAACCACATGAAAGCCCTCCCACCACTGCTGAGCTCCCCTCCCCAATAGTACCAGTATTTAAACAGATGACAATATTGTTGCAAGGGTTTGTATAGCCTGGTTTACGAGATTTTTTAGAAACAAGGTTCATTTGCTCATCCCTTTGGCAATACATGCACGTCTGCTCCTGTGCTTTCCTAAAACAATGTAGTAGGCTCATTTTTGCTTGCAAACTGTATTTTATAGTTTTATAAAGATTCCTAATTTGTAAATTTGCTCTGAAAATTGAATCAGAAACAAAGGACAAGGCTGCTACTTAACTGCTCTTCTTTTTGAAATAGCTATGAAGGCAAATAAAATTCAGGTTATTGCAACTTGTGAGCTACACTGAACTCAGTCATACCTTATGGAGCTTTTAAATCCTCTTTGTTAGCCACCTAAAAAAATTTGACATTGCTTCTGGTAATTTTCTTCTTTGCTTTTTCTTGCTAGCCTCATAAGTTACTTGTTCCTCTCTCTGCATATTGTGAAAGAGGCAGGAAATAGAAGTAGATAAAGGGATTTGCTATTTTTTCTAGGTTGATTGTACAGGTAGAGAGAGAAATAATTTGATAAACAATTGTTAGCATTCTGTTCTCTGCACTTAGTACCCACTATGTGCTGGAGAGGTTGTAATTGCAATGGTGTCTTTATACCCAAAGCAAAATGCACATTAAAGTTTAAATGAAGGCTAGTACGGTGACTCAGGCATAATTCTTAACTCGTCACATAGTGAAACATCAAGGCATCCCCAATTATAGTTCTCCTAAGGAGGTATGAACTGATCTTAGAAGAAATTGTGGTTTGCCGTAGTGTTTGTTAATAAAACCTGTGCTTCCTCTCATTACAGGGCTCTATTCTAGCACACTTGCCGTACACAGGCTTCCATGGAGGCTGTGTCATTCTGTCTTTTGAGCTCCTGAGATCTCAGTTTGAATCCAGCCCACATGGAATGACTAAATCTCTAGTGATAGCGTGCCACTTTGCAAAACTTCCTTATGTAACTCCAGCTAGAAGCTGTTTCTGAAGCTGAAAGATGCACTGAATCACCTCGCTGCCCAACCTCACAGAGAGCAGGGGATACTGTGGGAGAAGGAGTTTGGGGAGGGGTGGGAAGCAGTTGGAAGCATCAGCTGCTACGGTAGGGCACTGATTTCATAACCAAAGAGCAGGGTGCCTCCAAACCCAAACAATATAAATGGCATCACCCTTTCTAATAAAAAATAAGTTTCATTATAGAATGGCTTGTGTGGAAAGGTTCTGAAATCAAGTAAGAAACAGCTCTGAGTTAATGTTAGCACGGAGTTCACAGGGCTTTAGTATTCTAATTGCTCTCAGTAAGACTGAACTGAACTGTGGGCTTGTAATTTCCTTTTCAGATTAAATGTGGGTTATATAGTGTATCAAAATACACAGTCAAATGCTAACTCTTTCTCTTGGGTAGCTCTTCCACATTGTAATGTGAAATATGATTATAAACACCCCACTTCCCCCTTAACATAGCAGGATAGTCTTTTCATTTCTAGTATACCACTACACCATTATACATCTGTAATTATAATCTTCCATTCTTTGTGCTCGCTCCCAGCCTATGTTTTCTTTTTAAAGTATCTTCTAACTTTTTAGATTTTTGCCTTCTAAACTCCTTCTTTATACCTCCCCCTCCTCTTCTACTTTTTTTTTCCTTGAGAGACATCTATGTTATAGTGTTAGGTTTCTGATATTTTTACTAAGTTTAAAATATTTAGCACCAGTTGTTCTTTAATAGCATTGGGGGGGGGGGTACAATTTGGAGAAAGGCACTGCAGGCTTGCACATTTTTTTTCTCTTCTCTTCTAATGGGCGCTGGAGAGGAAACAGCAGATGTTATGAAAAGGTGCCTTTTAAAAAAAATTAAGCAAAATTAACACTAATTATCTAGATTGACCATGAGTACTAAGAACATGCAGCACTCTAGTTGCTGTCGTGATTTCAATTACAGCACTGTAACTCATGGGTTTAAATTTTATTAAGTGCTTGCGCTGATTTCTTTTTTTTTTCTTGGTGGCCTGCCCCCCATGAATGCAAAAGGATTTTTTGCAATTTACTCTTAACCTATCCACTGTGTATTAGACAACTCTATTAATTATTATAGACTGTTATTGCAGCTTTCCTGACCTTCACATTGGGTCCTATCTGTGCTGATCTAAATACATTGTTTTAATGATTTCCAAAAAAAGAAAAAGAGAGGGGGGAAAAAAAAAAAAAGGAAAAAAAAAAAAATTCAAGGCAAGCTTTGATGTGGCTTTAGCTGCCTCGATCGTCTGGCCGCATCTCAGAGATGTGTCACCTATGCCGGGAGGGAATAGGGAAATCACGTTTTGAATGGTAATGATAACATACTAATCACTTCCTTTCTTTGAAGATAGAAGCGAGATATTCTGTCAGCATCCCTGGCTGCTAGAGCTTGGAGGCACTGGTCTAGGTGTATTAGCTTAAGTGTGCATGTCAATACAGCTTGCATCTCCCAAGATCCATAGGGGCTCATTAGAGCAAGGTAGATCGTTTCGGTAGACAGCCACTCAGATAATATGTATGGCACCTCCTTTTTTTATTATTATTAGAAAGCACTGCTTCATTTTTAAAATGACATCTGTCAACAAGGCAAAGTTGTAGGAAATATTTTTTGTCAAATATCCAAAATGTTGGTTTTTGGGTTAAGGGCTGCTCAGAAAGGTGTGTGTGATTGCTTTACTGTGAGGGGGGTTATGTTATTTGATGGCTTGATTAGAGCTAGTTTAGGACGAAATTTCCACAGAAAATGAGCTTGCGTGTTGAAATGTTGGTGTTTTAGGTGGAGAATAAACTAATGAAAATAATTTTTACTATTGCCGACTCCCCAAGTAAAAATGTTATTGGAAGATGCGTTTTTACTACAGTTTATTGTTTCCTCATAAATGAATTCTGGGAAAAATATCTTATACCTGTGTTTGTATATGTTATTTATATATTCATATATATATTTAGGCATAAGAAATGTAAATCAAGAAACCAGTGTTTTGTTTCTACATCTTTCTACATCAAACAGTCTGAAGAATATTCCTGCTGTTCAGTATTCTGTATGAATAGCTTGTTGTTTTTATCACCTCACTTGAGTAGTACACATAAAGGAAATATATCCTCTGCTGAAAATTAAGTTCACATTAAAATCTGCACTTGTATTTAAAGCGATGGTTTCATCTAACTATAGTTGAATAGAAATCATGGGTGCTTGCATACATGTGTCACAGGGAAATCTATTTTGGAAATGCTCTTCAGACAGATTTCCTATATGATAGTCACAGTCTGCTTTGTGGGTTCATGTAATAAAAGTGAAGCACATATTCCACGTTTGAAAACAAAAATGATTGGTACACATAATTATGATAGATCATAGAACCTGCCCCTTCCAGTGGTCCTTGTAACAGGCTCCTCCATAAAATATACAGTGGATATTTTTATGTTTTGGAATATGAAGGCACAATTAAAAAGGGGGGAGAACATTGTAGACTGCTGGCTGATTATTTTTTTTCTCCCTCTCTCTCCCCTTTTCTTTTTCAGAGGGCACATCTGCTCGATAACACAGAGAGGCTGGAAAGGTCATCTCGGAGACTAGAGGCTGGATACCAAATAGCAGTGGAAACCGGTAAGAATTCTGAGAGTGAGCAAATTGTCTTGCTTATGCACAGCAGTCTTCACAACACATGACATTTCAGGGAAACTTCAAAGGCGAAACAGAGACAGCAGCCCGAGATGTGGTTTACATATTGGGGAGACAATTGGGAGCTTATTTGCGCTTATCTTTTTTCAAGTTAAAAGGCATGACATCTACTGAAAACAGTTCCTGAGGTTTAAAAGTATACATCTGAAAAGAGATGGAATACTTTGTCTAAATTCTACATTTGTCTTAATATGCAGTTACATGTTGTCAGTTTACCCACCCGCAATGATTGCTAGCACACACTGCAGACTCCAGTTGTTTTTGTCTTTTACTTTTATTCATATATGTAAAAAATACCATTTTAACAAATTTAGAAGATACTAACTACAGATGATATATAACAAGGTTATCAGCTGAATTTTCTTGCAATCAGTTCAGTGGCTGATTATGCAGCTCTTCCTGTGCAACGAAAGAAGTAAACAAACCATACCCCAGAATATACAGATGCAATATAATTAAGGGAGAAAGCTAAATTGAAGTTTAATTGTTGAATTAGTGGGGTTTTTACTGACAACAACTTTTCACTTAGTGGTTTCAAAATGTTTTTACTAAGTTTTAGCAATTTATAGTGGGGATTTTTTTTTTAAACCAGCAGTAGTTAAGCCTCCAAAGTCTAATCCCCTTAAATAAAGCTTATGCAAAGTTACAGAAACTTTCTGAGAATGTGTGTTTGAGCAGTGAAGTAATTTGCTGGCAGAGAGTCCCAATTAATTGATATATTCCAGTGTCTTTCTAGAATTCCAGCCTTATTTAGGAGGTAAATTAAGTTGAACTCTTGTAGAGTTAAGTATGGCTATGTTAAATGAATGATATTGCTAAAGTGCCTGCATTTTAATTATTCTGGGCTTAGCACTGTGCACAGTAACAAAATAGGTGTATGGAACATACAGTGTAGGTTTTAGAGGGGACAAGGAGAGTTAATTCTCTTATGCCAGAGGATGACACGTTAGTAGAGATGCGCATAAGACAGCAATTAAGTTTGCTTTCCTGCAGATTTTCAGGTCTGGTCGATCAATGGTCATAACTTATTTTTTTTTCGAAGGACCATTTCAAACTGGTCAAAAATGGTTCCTTATCTGTTTTAGTTGAGCCTGGATCTTTCACAAAGAAACAGTGCATAAAAATTCAGGCTGATCCTTTTGGGGAAGAGATATCTTATATCCTGTTTTACTCCATGTGGAATTTGTTTTATAGAGA
Organism: Myiopsitta monachus; assembly: GCA_017639245.1. NCBI lineage: Eukaryota > Metazoa > Chordata > Aves > Psittaciformes > Psittacidae > Myiopsitta > Myiopsitta monachus. The sequence continues at coordinate 39,539,125 of CM029926.1, forward strand.
TGATGGTCATGTTAACTTCCATTGCATATCTCCACGGTGTTCTCTGAGAAATATGGTTGGAGCGCAAATGTATATTTATATGGAAAGGGTGAGTTTTGCTATAAAAACCAGGTGGAACTGCATTGAATTCCATAGGGCCACACTAATTCTGTCCATCTTTACTTTTCATCTTGAGCAGTAAGATATATATATATATACATGTATATATATATTTCCTGTTCCCTGAACTCTGTGAAGACTAGTAGTGTAGCAATATTATATGACATATCAATATTAAGTAATTTGGAGATGATAACTTTGGAAATATTGACTTAATTGTCGTGTAGATTTTTGCAGAAGATTTTTATGAAAACAGATTAATTATATTTAATTCCTGGCATGGATCATGTTGCTTATTCATGTGAATGAATTTGGATTAATTCAGTGCAATGAAAGAACTTAATTTTAGGATTACACTATAATAATTTTTTGTTGAGCTGTCCCAATAAAATATCCATTCTGGAGTTTCAGTTCATCACTGAGTTTACTCTTCAAATGCTCTTTTGCCTTTGTTTATTACTTTTTTTGTATGAAGATCTCTGCCCAGCACTGGTGAGGCCACATCTGGAGTACTGTTTCCAGGTCTGGACTCCTTGATTCAAGACAGATGTTGATATACTGGATTGAGACCAGCAAAGGGCTGTGAAGAGAATTAAGGGACTGGAGCATCTTTCATGTGAGGAGAACCTGAGAAGGCTGACACTGTTCAACCTGGAGGAGAGAAGGCTTGGGGGAGCTTATCAATGTATACAAATAGCTGATGGGATGGTATAAAGAAGAGGGAGCCAGACTTTTCTCAGTAATGGCCAGTGACAGGATGAGAGGCAATGAGCACAAATTAAAACCTGTTAAATTCCATCAGAGTGCAAAAAAAAGAATTTTTTATTGCAGGAATGGTCAAACACTGAAATAGGTAGCCCAAAGCGATTGTAGAGTCTGTTTCTCTGAAGATACTCAAAATCCACATGGGCACGGTCCTGACTGTTGGTGACCCTGCTTGAGCAAGGTGTTGGACTAGATGATCTCAAGAGGTCCCTTCTCACCTCAGCCATTCTGTGAGGAAGAGGAGGAGAATGTGACAACTCTTAAGTGTCTATTCTGCTTTATTTATGTGGTGTCTTTTCACAATTATGGATGTGTATGTTGCTCATTGTAATGAAGCTGGATGAATTTCACCTCTGAAAGAAGTCATATTTGGGTCTTTGTTATTAACTTCATCAGCAAAAATGCATATACTATTTTAGCCTGCACCTGTGATCATCTAAGGATTAATCTGACATCGCATAACTAATTTAATGCAATTTCACATTACTCTTCCTGAAACTTACCATGATAAATTTGAGTCTTTTTCCCTGTTTGCATCTCTACATTGATAAGCCCTTTCATCTTATGTACAGTTGTTCATACAAGCTGAGATCTGTTGGAAGGTCTGACTTCTTTCTTTGGGAAGTGCCATTGATTTGTTGGCTTCAGTGGTGTCTGAACAGGATGCCACTTATGTCTCCATCTCTAAGACACAATCCAACATTACTTGTTAGGCTTTCATAGTTTGTTGACTATAATTTCTTGAAACTAAGGATGATTAAATCTATGCAGTAATCTGAAGGACTAAACAAAGCCTTTAGTATCGTAACCAGTTCCGTAGTACTCAGGTCCTACTGTAAAGAGGAGAAAGTTATTCTAAATATTCATGGGGTATGTTGCAAATCTAAAAGTCATCTGAGTAGCTGATTTGGTAAACCAGTAAGTTCATTAGAGCATTTGCATTTTAATTACCTGAGTTCTGTGGCACAAATGTGAGGGAAATCTCTCAGGACATAGAGGGAAACCACCAGCTGTTTGAATCTTGAAGGTCTCTGTTGTTTGTACCAAGTAGGGGAAATTTTAATAATGGCTGATAACACTGCAAAGTGAACTCATGCCTTTTTTTCATCAAAATAGTTTTAAATAATATTTCTTGTTATTTTTCTATTTTTGCGTTATTATCTGCTGTGCTGGTAGAGAAACAGACAAGCAAGTTGACATCCTGGTTAGTAGGCATTTCCATCATCAGTCATTGCACTAGAGCTCAGCATTCTTAATTTCAGTTCATTTAGTCTGACCATACAGCCTCTGAATATGAGAAAGATTTTAGAGATGCATGGAAATTGCTGGTTTCAGTCAAAAGGGGAGTAGGTTCAAGTAATCCTGATTAATCAGAGAATTCTTTCCATTTTGGAGAGGGAGATTCCCTAATTTCATTCTCCTGCTCAGATTTCCACAACATCAAACTGAATTCTAGAACTTCTTTATTTGTCTGCATAGCATAGTCAGGTATCCCTTTCTTTCTTGAGTCTTACCTGTGTTTGCTCAGACAGGAGTATATTGAATGAGGAATAGTTCAAAATGCTTCATTCATCTTCAGAGATAAAATTGGCATGCAAATGTAAAACACTGTCAAGACAAAGAAACGCAAACCTTGCTAAGGTTTGTAATCTGCAGTTGAATTGGTTTTGGTAAGTTCTTCTCAATTGCCATATACTTTCTAGGAAAAAATAGATAAATCCTGGTGTTTATGTAATATAGACTTCACCTTGTTTCATGACAATGTAAGAGAGAGAGATCCAAACATTCAATATTGTCCAGGCTTTCATGGTGTCGTGGTTTAAGTCTCCAACCCCCCCACGCAGTTTTCTCACTCACTCACTCCCCTCTATTTCTTCCCCCAGTCCCTGGGGAATGGGAGGAGAATCAAAAGAATTCAACTCACACAGGTTGAGATAAGAACAGTTTAGTAACTAAAGTATAACACAAATCACTACTGCTACCACCAGTAATAATACAAGAGAAATACAAAGAAAGAGAATACAACTGCTCACCAAGCCCGACCCAGCCAGTGCACCCCCCAGCAGCGAACCCCCCCACTACCAAAAACCTGACCATGCCGTGCACCCCCACTGCACCACCACATCCTTCTGGGTCTCTGCTCTCCGTTTTCACATCCTGGACATGACGTGCTGTGGCATGGAAAAACCTCTTTGGTCAGTTTGGGTCAGGTGTCCTGTCTCTGCTTCCTCCCGGCTTCCCCTGCTCCCTGGCAGAGCATGAGACTCAGAAAGTCCTTGGTCAGACCAAAACATTACCAAGCAGTAACTGAAAACACTGGTGTTATCAGCGCTGTTCCCAGGCCCAAAATCAAAAACACAGCGCTGCACCAGCTACCAAGAAGGAGAAAAAATGACTGCTGCTGCTCAACCCATGACACATGGCAAAACTACATTGCAGGGTTTTATTTGGGTTTTGGTTTGGTTTTTTTTTCCCCTTCATGAGCCATAGATATTTCTATAGCTTTCAGTACTTGTAATTTGTGAGCAAGTATTGAGCTTGCCTCTGTGAGTGATGGTTATTGAGTATTATGCTGTGGCTCTGAATCTCTCTGAAATATTTGTGGTACTTAAAGTGCTTGTAGTTTGTGGATAATAGATCTTAAAATTTTGTCTTGATTTCTCTTTTTATATCCTTTTTGTAATAGGTAAACGTGGTGTTTTAAGGAAAAGAAATCAAAGGAAGAAAAACTTACACAAATGTAATTCTGAAACAGTTACAGGGGAAATATCTCTGAGCAAGAGATGCAGCAGTTTATTTCCCACCCTTATGTGACATGGTACTAAGGGGTCTAAGCAAATTTCAGTAGCTTTCACCTGGTTTAGTTGAACAACTGTCAAACCTCCCTTTTGGACTGATCCATAAATGTGTAGTGTAGTGGTGGCCTAGCTGAGGAAGATGATCAGACCCACCTCAAAGTGGGTACCTTTCTAGGTGGAAAGCAAATAAGAATCTCGTTAGACAAAGAGGTGTGTTTGCTTTGTTATGAAATAATAGCAGTTATTGTCTTATCTGGATGCAGAATTGAGTGAAAGTACAGTGAGCAGATCAGTGGAAGTGTGTTAAGAAATGTTTATAGAGGGTTCCTGAAGGCAGGAGTCTTCAAGTTCAGTGACTTTAGCATGGATGGGAAACTATTTTAGCGTAACACCAGTAGGTGTCTTGCCAGATGTGAGTAATGGAATTTGAGGTAGTAGCACATTGTCCGCAGCAGCATGCCACAGATTTGGATTCCTGACTCCTTTACTGATTAAACTACCTGAACCCCAAGCACCTGCCCTAAAGTATCTTCTGCCGCCATATTTTATGAGGTGGTTATGCTGTTCAGGTGTCATAAATAAGATGCATGCTAAAGCTGACATAAAATATGAGAAAATAAAAAATTGATAACATTATATTCAGTAAACTAATTCCATTCCATTACAGTTGCAAGAGCTGGAGGTTGGCATTTGAGGTTAGACAAAATAGTAAACATTGCTGTGATCAACTAGAAAGTGTTTGCTCAGCTTAGAAAAAATTTAAATGGCTCTAACATCCAGTGTTAATTTAACAAAATAACAAACCCTAATGTTCAAATAGGTAGGGCTACATTAGGGTAGTGGAAAGGGTGTCGCTTCTTTTATGTTGTAATTCTGTATATGAAGTAATTTGCTTGCATTAGTTAGTATCACTTGGACCTTCACACCCCTGTTCCGTCTTCAGGTGCAGTGCATATCCCAATTACATTTGAGCTGCAAATAGCTAAAGGTATGAAAAAAGAAACCAACTTTTGAAAACCAGGACCTTGCTTCTAGTGCCCCTTGTTTAAATAAAATAGTCTATTCCTGTCCAAGATATTTACACTTAATATCCACCTATTTCATCTCTAATGAATTAATTCATATGTGTGTATGTGAATACTGTATGTAAAACCTTTCATTAGAGGAAGAAGGCTTCTGAGTTCTGGAGCATATACCAATGCTTTCTCCTCAGGTGTTTCTTTGATATGCCAGAACATCTTTCTACTGAAATCTTAATCCAAAGTTTCTACAGTGAAATGAGTTTTTATGCAGTTTCCAGCCACCATCAGAGAGAGCTTTTTCATGATCCCTGTTTCTTCTGCTAGCAATGATATTTCATGTTTCATACATAATTTTCTTCTTTGCTGGCTGATTTCTATTAAAATCTGTTTATTGTTTCAGAAATTCATTTTGAAGTGGCATATTGCATTCCTACATCTCTAAGCCCTCTGCCCTTCTTCATAGTCTGGGCTTTAAAGTGGGGAGAAGGAAGAAATAGGGAGAGATTTTTGTTTCTAAGGATGTCAGGCCTCAGGAGTATCCCACTGCATGGTCGTGTGGGGAAACATGTTCGGGTAGTGCTGCTGCCTTGTAACAAACAGCCAGAAGCAGCATCGAGAGCACTTAGAGAGACCACCATACTCAGTTTCCTTTCCTTAGTGTTTTACAGTGCAGTTGTTGATACTGGCAAAGTGCTTTTTACACCTTTAGTTTGAATACTGCTTGCTGGTTCATTGCTTGTCCAGTCACTGAGCTGCTCCTTCTAGCTTTGATTCTGCCGCCTCCTCCCTTCTAGCCATCCCGTCCTCCTTCACTCCCTCTCACCAGCTTTCTCCGCTCTGGTGTTCCTAATTCTAGCTCCAGACTTATCTTCAGGACTTTGTCTTTAACCAGATATTCCTGCACATAATTTATTCAAATTCTGGCACCATCCCCATTTTCCTTAGCTCTGTGTTGCATCTTAAAGATTTGATTGCACAGCAGTGTGGGCCTTGCATGTTTGTGGTCATGGAAGGGTTACCCACTAACCCACCTAACCTTGTCTAAAGTGTCCAAAGTCTGTTCCCTCTGCTCAGTGGCCCTCAGCATTTATGTATGTTGTCTCAAATGCAGGATATAGATTTTTTTTGAGTATATTCATATATTTGCAAATACATAGAGTGCTTGCTATAAAGTAAAGAAATGGTGAATTTTCGTTATTTAAGTACTGTCCTTTGGTACTGCTTCAGAGTACAAAAACCCCCTTTTCCAGCTACTTTGTTGAAGAGACAAGAAAAACTTATTTTGTAGAGTTTTGCACAGTCTCTGCAGTATTGTTAGACCATTTCTGTTAAAAATTTATCTGTTGGGTAGTCAGCACCTATCATCCGGGATTCCAGTAAAATGAATGCTTATCTTTCACCTCAGTAGGTTTGGGATTATACCGTTGGTGCAGCAAATAAGGACTGTCAAATCTGTTCAGTGGTACAGATTTGCTAAGGTACAGTAAGAAAAGTAGTGATCCAAATTTGGCCATTCTGTCCCCTGTTCTGGAAGAATTCCCAGCTTATTTTAATGCTCACTAATAGGCAGGAACTCATTATAGTGCCACATACCATGAGACAACTCACCTTCAGTCTTGTTAGGAGCTGGCATCCAGTTGAAGTAAATTTGTTTAAGACTGATTTTTGGTCTTCAGATTGTGGACTTTTATTCCATGATGGAATAAGATTTTTTTTTCAGGTATCAAACCTTATGCTGAAGTACTTCCCATGTGCATTCTGGAAAAATAATCATACAGGCTGAAATCTCTACATATTTTCACAAGTACCTTGCATTTGTCATAGGAGACCTGTGAATAATAATATCTGAATTATAAACCAAACACAGAAGATAACTTCTAAAACATTTTGCAAGCATTGTATTGGAACATCTCTGTTGTGTAGACTGTTCTACAGGAAATAACGTCTTACTGAATCACTGAAAACAGCATTGCAGCATAATTTTCTCTACTGATGACGCTCTTTCTGTAATGCATTTGCTGGTATAAGATGGTGTTTATTGGTAATGGTATTCATTGTAGATTATTCCTAAGTCCATAGCAAATCTTTTGAAGACTTGTCCTCATAAAAATGTGAAGATTTCAAGTCAAGGTAAGTGATTATGTTTTTTGGTCTTAAGTCACACTAACTGCTTCTTTCAATTTTGAAGTTGTGTAGGCTCAGGGAGGTTTCTGCCATGTGATGACATTTCCGAGTTTCTTGTCCTGTTCCGAGCAGGTCAGGCAAATACATAAGTAGATAAAAGGTAAAAGTAGCTGTTTTTTCTAGCAGTTCAAGTAAACTCTCCAAAATACTTTGGTTTGGCAAAGGGATGATGGAAGAAGCTACAAGTTTGTTTTTCTTCCAGATATATATATGTGTGTATATATATATTCTTTCCTCATCTGCACAGCACTCTCAGTCTTCGTCCTTATGTATCTCTGAGAGGTGTCAGAATTTTATCCAACATTGGATGTCCAGACAACTCATTGTGTAAGTGGACAAAAAATGTGAAGTCATGCCTGTGGCAGGGAAATGTTCAACTTGTGTTGCCCCAAGAATCTCCCATGCTCAGGTTTCATATTCTCCCTGAGAAAAATGGCTTGCAAAGAATTTGTCCAAAAAAGCTCAGACGATTGGGAACTGCTGGTTTATCTTTAATGGGTAGAATTAAAATCCTGGTATATTGTCCCTAGACACTCCACTTCTCTTCCTCCCGTCCTGTGCTACAACCATTTCCTTTGAACTTTCACGGAGTGAACTGGATTTATTCCAAATGATACTAGTTTGACAGTGGCATCAGTCTGTTACAACCTTTAAAAGAACGCACACAAATAGAAAGTTAAGTCCACCTTTTAACCTTCAAATATCTTAATCCCTTGCTAATTTAATGACTTAATTTGGTGATTTCATTGTCCACAGAGCATAAGCTGTATATTTCATTTAAAACCAAGACTTTGGTGGGTTATTATTTTGGGTGCCTAAGTAATCAAGATGTTTTTCAATAGTTTTTGACAGACTTTTTGCTACATGGGCATGGCTGAATTTGCACAGCATGAGATCTTGTTGGGCATAGACTCTGTATTACAACTTACACCAAGAAAAAACGTTGATGAGCTTAGACTTGACAAAGCTCACCCTAGGTTTTTTTTGATTATATTTCTTGTTTGAAGCCTTCTGCCTCTACTTCCTGTCAGGCTAACAGTGTTTTCCTCCAATTGCACTAGAGAACAAAGTTTAGCATTAAAAAAATTATCTATATTGAACATGCTTTTCTAGGTAGAGTCAATACCAAAAGGGTTTCCTTGGTAGATCATCTTTTAAGTGTTGTATTTTGCCCTTTTACAACTTAGGACTGAAGAGGTATAGTTACACAAATACCTTTTCTTTTTCTTTTTGGTAGGAGTACAGGGAGGGTGGAACACAATCTTCTTTCTGAAATGAGACATAGAAGCGGGAGATTGAAAACCGTTGTTCTCACCCTAGTATGGAACGATTGAAGAGCCGCTTATCTATATAGGACAGAAGCACCTCCCGTATGAAGATAGGATGAGAAAATTGGGGCTCTTCAGCCTGGAGAAGAGAAGGCTGCGTGGAGACCTCATAGCAGTCTTCCAGTATCTGAAGGGGGCCTATAGAGATGCTGGGGATGGACTCTTCATTAGGGACTGTAGTGATAGGACAAGGGGTAACGGGTTCAAACTTAAACAGGGGAAGTTTAGATTGGATATGAGGAAGAAATTCTTTCCTGTGAGGGTGGTGAGGGACTGGAATGGGTTTCCCAGGGAAGTTGTGAATGCTCGATCGCTGGCAGTGTTCAAGGCTGGGTTGGACAGAGCCTTGGGTGGCATGGTTTAGTGTGAGGTGTCCCTGCCCATGGCAGGGGGGTTGGAACTAGATGATCTTAAGGTCCTTTCCAACCCTAACTATTCTATGATTCTATGATTCTATATTTCTTCATTTAGTTCAAGTCATACTGTACTACTTTATGCTACTGATTTTACTACCCCGCTTATAGAGTATATTTTCTTCTGTAATTACTTGCATTTATAGTGAAAAAAATTATCAAGTTGTTTCATGTGCAAGCATGCAAGTTTGAGAAAATATTGAATGTTGTGGAAACTTAGTCCAGTTGCAGTCAAAATGTCTACTTGTGTGATGTCTGTCAGGTGAGGACATAACCTCTGATTTTTTGCAAGTAATACTGACCATCCAAGTCTCTATTTTTAAATCAAAGCTTTATTGCTTTTCAGTTGGATTTTTGTTTGTATTGTCTTGCTTTTGAACAATGTGGCTTATGTTGGCCTAATAGCCCATAATATGAATTTTACTTAATTACTAAGTAAATACATAGATTGTAAAACTGAAATTAATGCCATTCCTTATAGAAAGAGTCAGGAGTTCAATTTAGGAAGCTGTTTACTGTCTAGCTTGATTTCATATCAGACTGAGTTCAACTGCTGATCTGCAGTACCAGTCATCTTTCTGAAGTAGCAAGATAGTCTTCTTAGAGCTGTTTCAGCCTCGTTTTGGGAAACTACTGTCAGTTATTGACTACCAGCTCCTGGAAGGAACTGAAGACCCACAAAATTGAAATTCATGTCTTTGAAAACTACAATTTCACAATTTTATATCAGTCTGTCATAGGCCATTTACTGCACATTTGTCCATTCTTGTTTTGCTGCATCTTTCCTTGGTTCAGGAGTGCTTTCTTGTTTGGGTTTTTTTGCATACTAACGCATCTTCTTCAATGGAGGTTCCTCATACTGTTTCTGTGATTCTGCGTTCCTACCGTATTTGGCAGACTCTTCCCTTGCTCCTGATTTCCAGCATCACCTGTCTGTCCTGTTGTGATTGTTTTTCTGCCATTTGCTATTTATCTCATGTTACTTCACTAGTTCCAAAAATGTTAATGTAAAATTTTATATGAAATTTTATACTCTTGGCTTAATCATCACAATTGTAATAAATGCGCATGGTTGTAAACATGCTCAGTTATTGGCAGAGCATAAATATCTACATACTGAATTGCAAGTGTGTGTGTATGCACATGCATTCATGTGCATGCTGAAGAAGGACATGTTGTCTATTTTGTTTAGTCCCTTTCCGAAAAGGTTTGCAAGATGAGACCTTGTTTCCATGAGCAAGCTGAAGCTCAGTGTAATGATGTCTGAATCTAAATATCACAAGTAGATAATTGCTGTGGTTTGCATTTTTGTGAAATAAACCACACAATTTACCTTGCATATCTTGCAGAAGTAAACATTGGTGCAAAGGTAATCTCTTACATCGGCTTGGCTGGTCTCTCCTGTGGTGAACTTTTCCATATTTCATGGCCTCTGTGACTCTATTAAAAAAGATTTTAAAGTGTTCATGTTTTTGGGGATTTGGTTCCTGTTTAGCTCTCTTGCAGGATCTAGACAGACAACACGCAAAACAGTTAGATGAAGAGGATTGATCAGTCTTTGCTTTTTTCATTATTCATATAGATGAAATAGTTCTATGTTTTTATTACACGTGTTTTGAAAGTATTAATCTGATTTTTCTAATTGAGTGTTGCAAGGTTGCCATGCATTGATTGTCTTGGCACTTGACTGCTACAATAATTGGCTGGAATGCCATCTTGAGAAATGCTGTGAAAATGACTGATTACATTTGCTTTACTCCATGTGTAAGTGCTTTTGCATGTTTAGTGCCATGTTTCTCACTAGTGAATTATCAAGTAGAGAAGCATTAAGAATGAAACGTAGATACCACATTTGTTTCAGTATTTTATTTTTTTTAAATGAACTGCTCCCAGTTTTATGGTGAGGATGTATTTTAGATCAAGTCTAGAAATGATACTTTCTTAAATGAGTTTAAAATTGTCAGAGTCCTGCTCAAATGTGAGTCAAGTGAAGAGTTTTTTATTGCATACACCATTAAATATTGTACACGACAATGACACAAAAATTCTAGCATCAGCATAAGCTTTATAAATGTGTCATGTAGTAGGTTAAGTATTTAATGTAGGTCTTTATAATAAATGTTAATCTTAACATTGTCCCTAATTTTTGTCATTCCGGTTTATTATGCTGAAAAGTCATTGGCTTAATTATTTCAGATTTTAACCCAGCAGATGCAGAAAGAAATTTTACTTTCTTGGACTGGTTCATGGTGAGTTAAGAAGTAGATTAATTATTATAAATGAGCAAGTCTGCTTTATTAAGTTCATGTAAAAGTGGGACAGGATGAAGCGTAAGTCAGTAAAGAATCAGGATCAGAGTAAGTTATGGAGCTGCAGTTAACGTTTATCATCTTTTTTCTGAATAAATGAAGCAGGTAAGGTACGTAATTCAGATGGAAGGGAGTGATAATTGATTACAGACCTGCTGTACCATTTTCTGAAGTAATTGTAGGCTTTTTGGAGAAAGCACTTAGAAATACTTCAAAAAATCTGGCCCACGGAAATGGAAGTGACACTGAATTTGTGGAATAAATTCATTATTTGTAAATGTAAAGTACACTTGGATAATCCTTGCTGGTTTGCCCATGGTGTTTTTTGAGTTGTTTTATTCAGCTACCAACACAACAAAAAAATTTTTTTAACTTCTTTATTGGAAAAAAGTTGCTTCAAATTCAAAATATATTAAAACAAAACAAAACAAAATAACCAAAAAAAAACCCCAACCAAAACCACCCAAAAAAACCAGCACCCAAAAGTCACATAACAAATAAGAAAAATATTCTGTAAGCTACACAGGCCTTAAACGAATATATGGAGGTATGGCATATCCTGCTGTCTACTCAGAAAGGACAAAACTGAGTTTGAAGATTTTCCTTTCGTGGAAATTGTCATGTTTTAATGACTATGCAAACAGAGTGAATGTTTTGTTAAGGAAATAGTTTAAACTAGTGATTCAAAATGAGATTGACTGCATAATCACAGGTTATTACTTGTAAATTAAATCAAATACAGATTTGATTTAACATATTTGTATTTGTAGAGAGCAGTGCCTACTATTTTTCTTCAATTTCCTCTTCCATGCATAGTTATTTGCATAATCATATTTCTTGAAACATTTTAAAAACTTTGACTGTGTGTAACCAACAAAACCATTACATGTGTTTAACCAACAAGACCCTGAGTATTCATCATAATACTCTGCCTAATACGGTTGCACCATTGCGTATACTTTTTTGTCTGGGACCTACTCTGTTCTGGTAGGAAATGAGTGTTTGAATATTTGTTTTGTAAATATATGAAATTTGAGGCAAAATTCTGATGCAGGCAGGTAAAGTATTGCATTAACACTGGACATGGCTTTATGTTGTCTCTTGTTGTGTTGAACCTTTGAAGAAAGGTCCTGTTGCCAAAAAAAAAAAAATGACCTGTGTTTTCACTGATGTCTAAAGCACAGATCTGGAGTCTGAGTAGTAACATGTTTAGTTCTATATAATTTGTGGACTGTCAGTCTTCCTGTTACATCTTACTCAGGCACAAAATAGCATTTTCTGCTTTGCATATTCTGCAAATATGCTAAATATTACTGAAGTTTTGTAGTATCCTTGCTCTTTTAAATGCATTCCTGGTAATACTGATACTATGTCTTGTTTGTGCTTTAAGTTTGATAGTTTCTCTTCACAGAGATACAATTTTTTAGAAATCTAATACATAACTTCCATATATTGAGATGTTACATTATTGACCATTTGTAATAACAGAGTATCTGGCTACAAAAATACCTGTATGGGCTTCGCATTTCCTGAAATTTATTTTCTTCCCAGTCATTTTCCAAGTGTACGCTAGATCTTCATTGATATTTAGCAGCGTAAAGTATCAGGAGACTAATTGCTTACTTCTGATTTGCCTTTAGACATGTGAATGCTTGTGTAGCAAACTATAAATCAGAAGAAAACTTACTGTGATTTTATAAGGGCCTGACCCAGAGTTCATTGAAAGCAGCAGGAAGGTTTCTCTTGATTTTCCTTAAGATCACATTTGAAAGATTGAGGCATAGGAAAACTCAAAAAGTCCACAACTGCAATTTGCCTATTTCTTTTCTTATGAGCATTATTTTTATTTGTTAAAATATGTTAATGTCCGCTTGATCCTGAGTAGCCTCTAGTAATCCTCTAGAATGGATTAATTTTTGGTGTTGGGAAATAAAACCATGAATGACCATTTTGTAGATTGGAGACATAAGTTCAGAACTGAAGATATTTCATGAAGCCAGTACTTCTGTATTAATATAGGGTTTTGAGTATTTAAAAATGATTCAAATAGACTGTAAACTCAACTTTCAATGTTTTGGGTTTTTTGTATCATGTCAAATACCGTGCTTTCTTATCTCCAAAGATTAAATTTGCCCATTTTGCCTATGTAATATTTATGTATGGACAGGAAATAGAAGTCAGTATCCAGATTTGTTGACCCCTGAGATCTAATATTGACCTGAGTGAGTATTAACTTCTCAGATCAATAAATGCTGTTATTGACCTCAAAGAAAAATCAATAGCAGCTTGTTAATTTGCAAACTATGACTACAAGAAAACGGTACTCATTTTGTTCTTCATTATCACCTATTTATATCTGTATTTTAGCGCCTTCAGTATTTCCGCCTAGAGATCATCATGTCAAAACATTTCAGTCCTACCTGTTAGAAGGTTGGAGAGACAGGCATTATACATTATGGGATAATTGATGAGCAGTACATGTTATTTCCCATATCTTATGAAAATAGTACCTTCAACAGTAGTATATGACCTGTGTTGTTTTCCTTTTTTGGGTACTCCAGGTTGCTTAATTTCATTTTCTCTCATGCACTTCATCAAAACATTGCATGAAAGTGCTATATTTTAGCTGCCAAAAGAACATTTCTACATGAATAATAAGGGGGATGAAAGACTGACTGCTGGAAATGAGGAGACTGAAAGCGATCACTATAAAAACCATAATTAATATACAGTAGATTTTTCCTATTTGCATAAGGATGACAGGTTTCTAGGCAAGAATCTTCTTTGCAGCAGGCTGAAATATAACTGTGACTATATAACAAAGAAAAAAGTTTTAAATTACAAAGTATTGGTGGAGAGGTGTTGTTTTGTATCATAGCTTGTTTTGTATATAAACACCGAAATGTCAGGTTTTACATAGTTTGAAATGCCTAAAAAATGCCTATTGCTGAAATTCAAATGTCATAACAGTTCTTCTGCATGTGTATCACTTTCGTATTTAAGCTTAAAAACCTCATAAATGATTAATATTACTTTGGCCTTGTTATGATCTGACTGCCAAAAATGGCAGAGGCTGATTTTTATCTGGTCTGGAAAGCAGTGTTTTCATTCACAGAAGGCTGTCAGTCTTTTACAGTCATTATTTCTGATACATCTGCAAGTGATCTTGGCAAACTGATAGCTATGTTTAGAAAATTTTTACTTTGTTAAACGACAGTGTGAGAGGTATTCAAATGGAAAAATCAGGCAGTAGTTTAATTTTTGCAGTGACTGAAGTGGCTGCAGGTTCTTTGCCCAGTTGGAAGGCTGTATGGTTTGGCCCTTTAATATCATGAGCTCCCAGAACTTCATTTGTGCATCCTTGTTGTCCTCTTGAGAGACAGCGTCAGTGATATTATACTCATTCTGCAGATAGGCAGATCAAAGCATAATGAGGTTAAATTCAAAATAAAAAAAAAATAAAAAAGGCAGCATCAAGCTTGATTAATCTCTGAGGTTCAGATAAATGAGATCTGGAAGATAGATGTTAATGGTGATTATGCAGCATCATTACAGAGGAAGTCCTGAATGGTCCGGAAGGGTTGTATCTGTAAGCCTATATGCACATCCCAAATAGTAGGAATGGTTTCCTGCCTCTCTCTGATGTTTTGAGTTATCTTTGAGTGACCAAGGAGTATGGATCCTTCTACAAGAGACTGAAACAGAAGCAATGCAGGAAGATGGCAGATTTGTGAAGAGTGGAAAGTTCATAGTTACACGGCAGTAGGTGAGAGCTCATGTTGGTTTTGCAGTTTAGGATTCTCTTTTCAGCCCACACAGATTGCGGAACAGCATCCAAGCATTCAAAGTGCCAAATTGTCTGTGGTGTATCAGAATTTTAGGAGTAGAACTAGGAATAAAGTCTTGGGGCAACCAGACAAGCTCTTGATTGCGAGCTAAATGTGGCTCCTTGATTCTGCAGACCACTTCTTCAACCTGGAAGTTACCTAGTCTGCCCAGGAACACTGTGCTACAGAGGCTGGATCTCAGCATGACTGCAGGTCTCGGGATTACAGGAGATGGTACTGGTGACAGTTCTTCTGGTGCCGTAATGGC
Source organism: Myiopsitta monachus (assembly GCA_017639245.1). Taxonomy (NCBI): domain Eukaryota; kingdom Metazoa; phylum Chordata; class Aves; order Psittaciformes; family Psittacidae; genus Myiopsitta; species Myiopsitta monachus. The sequence goes on from CM029926.1 coordinate 39,554,138, forward strand.
TATCTAGCACCTGGTGAATTTGCTCTTGTCTTTAAGGTGTATGAGAGTTCAAGAAAAGCCCAGTCTTTTGCTACAAACGTCTAATGATTTATTTTCCCTTTTAATATTGTCTGTAATCCCTAGAACTGCTTACTTAACTGATGAAAAGATCTCAGGACTGATATACCAGGTATATACTGATATACTGTCTAACATCCAAAAGAGAAGAAAATGTAATTCACAGTGGTCTAATTTCTTAAAATCTTTGTCCAGAATCTAGCTTATGTAGTACGTCAGAAGGAGTCCAGTTTATAACTATAAAATCACTGAATTGAACTTCTCAATAGATGTCATTGATGGCAGAGTTACTGATTTCCATAATGGAAGTGTTTTGAGATTTTGCACTAATGGTCAGTGGGGCACAAGCTACTAATGTTACGAGATGGCTTAGCCTCTTTGTGAATTACTTTTAGTCTCCACATTTTGCTTTATTAAGGGAATTTTCCATTTGCTTTCTATTTTGGGAAGAAGTCTCTACGTTATTAAAGTACATAAAATGTTTGATGCCATAAAATGGATCTATTTTGGTTTGATAAACTAGAAATATGCTGAGCTGTGAGGGTCATAGCTTATATTACATACTGTTAGTACTTTTTCATTTTTCTATATTAGGAGATTAGTGAAAAATAAGCTCTATCAATTAAGTTTTATTGCAAAATTATCTTCAGATGTACAGCAGTGAAGATGATATTGAGTGATAACACTAGAGTGGATTTTGTATAAAGCAATTACAGCTTGAAAACCACAATCTGAATGAAAATATTGCTCAGGGTTTTTTTTATAATCTAGCATTAATGCCAGAAAAAAAATCTTCCTTTGGGAACTGCTTAAATTACCTCTATTAAACACAAAACATTCCTAAGGTGTTCATGTATGCTGTTGACTGAAAAGTACTTTACTGATACCTGGTTTCACTGCTCATGCTTTGGGAAATCTGTAAAGTACATGCAAGGGTGTATGATTCCACTTCTTAAGATGTTTCTCTGTTTATAATATTTCTGTATTTTCCTAAAGATATTACTTTGTTTATATGAATAATGGAGTTCTTAATTCAGACATTATTTTATGCAGATGCACTTCAGTGCCATGAAATTTTTTGCATTCCTTAAAGCAGTGATTTACCCTCCTAGAAAAAGCAAGCCTTTTTCACAATATAATGTAATACATATAGCCACATATGTTTCCTTGGCACATTATTCTGGAGTTGAGTGCATTGAGCTTTGCAAAATGAATTTGAAGAACTGAAGAAGTGAATTGTTTAATTCTGCTCATAATGAATGAAATCTGTCTGAATCCTCAAATCATTCCTATTGTAGTGTTCCTTTCTGCTATCCTACCTACTGTTGGGACAGCCAGCCCCTCAAAACACATAAAAGACTTTGTTAATTTAGAAAAACAAACCAAATTGTTCAGGAGCTGCAGAACAGTTCAGTTCCTATTTATGGCATAGGGAATTTTGCTCGTAGTGTTCACTACTTGTTTTGGAATAGCATAATTCAATTTATTGAGTGAGCATACAAGAGAAGTAGCTCTGTAAAACACCCAATTTGGAGTAAACTGAGCAGTACCTGAAGGAGGGTCAAATAATTTCAGAGGTGTATCAGTTGTACTCCATTGTTTCATTTGTAGATGGATGGTTTGTGTCTGACCAGTGATGCCAGCATGAATCAAGACAATTGAGTCAAGTGGTTACAGGTTTCCATCCTTTCAAATTGATCAAATTGAAACAGCCCATTAAGAATTGATTTAAATCAGTTTAGATAAGCTCAGTCTTAGTCCTGGCCCTTGAGGCTTTGGCTACTGAAAGTTCACTTGAAGCTGGACGTATACCAGCTCCACAGGCCATCAACTTTATTAGTGTGGAGATAAGCTGATTAGATCTTGTCAATCAAAGGTGCCAATATCTCAATTGAGTGTCTCTCCCAGTCTTTCCTTCTTTGTTGCCCACTTCAATGCCTTAAAAAAAAAAGAGAGAGAGAGAGAGCAAGCAAGAGAGAGATGTGTGCATGCATCCCCCTGGTTGTCACCAAGCAGGGTGCAAGGCTACTGTGATGATGTGATGACTATATTAAAGGAGACATCAATTTGTTTTAAAGTGTTTTGATTTTTTATGGTGGCATTAAGAGAGAGAACATTGTGGTTGCAGCTTTACTAGAAAGCAAAGAGTTCTAGAAGGAAAGGGGGAAAAAAAAAGTGTTTCTTTGAAACCTACCGGGTCTTTGAGTCTTGCTGTGCCAATGGGCACTTAAGTGCTCCTGTAACTGGCATACTCTGATCCACCACCAGCTTAGGAACTATTCTTCTGTCCAAATTATTCACTTATATAAAATGAAAAGATTTGTGGATGTTTAATCCTTGCAGAAGTAATTTTAAATATTTGTTAAATGCAACCTGTTGGGGAAATGTTTGGTTATGCCAGTAATGAGCATGAATTATTGTAACAGTCTAGGCAATTGCAGCATGAAATAAGGTCAGCTCAGAACATACACAGTGACCCTCCCTCTGAAAATGAAGCTGTGCATGCACTAAATAAATACATACAAGTATTTGCATCTCTACCTTATAGAGGAAAAACCAGATAAACAGAACATCAGCTGTAAAAATCTAATAGTGCAGTGTTTCCGCTTTAGGCTTCATCATATAGTTAGAAATGGTATAGAGGAAAACTGGGCTTTTGTTCTTCACATCTGAAGTTTGCTCACACCATGCCTCCCTCATACTTCAAATGCAAACAACAGAAGCCCGTCCTTTTCTTCCATCACCCTACACTCACCACCCAATGAAGGCCGGAGCTACAGTGCTGCAGGACTACATTGCCACACTGGATTATCTCTTTATCAGTTATTCTTCACTCCACTGTATCAATTTTCTGCTAACCAATCAGACACTCCTCTTAGAAAAGACTTTTTGACTATTTCTTCTAGATAAATGTATTTATAGCTACCACCAATCCATGCAGGCAACTCATGTGCTACATGTCTTGGGGATTGAAAGGGAATTACTTACTCCTTCTGGGACACTTCAAGTGTGTCCCTCTAGTTAATACTTCTATTCGGGGATATTCCAGTAAAAAAAAAAATCAATTGTGTGAAGATCTTTGTTATTCATTCAGGTATTGGAGTTCAGCTATAACTCTGGTTTACGTTGCAAACTGCAACACTGTGTATTTACATAGAATGGAAAGATGCTCTTTTCTAATCTCACCTTGTTTCCTGCCAGTTTTTCTTGCCAGCTCCCTGTTCGCTCTGTACGTGGAGGGGAATAGCCAATGTTAGCACAAGGAGGATATCACAACAGTAAGCTGTCCACATTATTCAAGTAGGAGGTTTTATTTGCCATTCCCCAAAAAGGATAAAATTTTCCAAGCATGTTTAAAGACATTTACATACGAAGAAATTGTAGGAGAGAATAGCCACCTTAGAGCTAATTAGAATTCCTCTGTGTGTAGATGGGATTGTTGAGCTGTATTTCTTTCTTTGTTTAATGCACTGATAACAGCACTTACGCTGCAGTTACAGTCAATCAGAAGCAAATGTTTTTTTTTGTGAAATCATTTAAGGAAATCTATCCAGCAGACCACTAATCAAATGATAGACCTTTTTCCTCTGGCTACTTCTCATATTAGAATCACTAACTCATTGTTTAAAATCTTATTTTGAAGGCTACAAAGAAACGTGTTGGAGTTCCATCTTGCCCTTTGATTGATCTGCCTCACCTACATGAGTCGTATTTTTTCAGACTGATGTTTGTTTCTAATGCAGTCGTCTTTGAAAACTCATTTTTTTACTGATTGTATGTAACTGTGCATCACAAAACTGAATCAATGGTACAAAACTCATGGTGATAATACTTGATGATGATCTAGTATTTTGTGATAAGACTGGATGGTATGGTCGTGGCTTCCAAAATAATTTGTACATTATTAAAAATGGGGTGTGCACAACTCGAAATTCTAGATAGATGGAATATGTGTTTTGTCTTGGCAATTCTGAGAGCATTAAATAGGATTTCTATTTCTTCCTACAGTCAAGTAGGAAGTGGAGGAGCTGAGTTCCATCTTGATGGCTGAGTCTAGTATAGTTTTATTGCTGTGTTTATTTCAGCAGAGCCTTCAGTTAATATCTACACTCAGCTCAGTGTAAGGCCATAGATGACAGTAAACACAATTTCTAGAAAGATGCGTTAACCAAATAAGCAGAGATTTTTGGTAAGTTTTTACTTCAGGGCTACAACTGCTACTGAAGTTATTTGAAGTTTGCGTCATATGTGTACTGTATTTGGGGATGAGTGTGCCTAATGAAAATTATATATGCTTGTAAACATCCTCCCATTGTTATTTAATAAAAGCAAATCTAGAACTATTGCCGGAAGGACTTGTATGTTAAGGCTCTCTTTGACAGCAGATTTGCAATATTCTCATTGAAAGTGCTTAAAATTCAGTTAGGAGGCTCTGTAACTTTGAGGCCAACATCTTGAGGGAATGGTTTCAATGTAGTAACTTGGTTTTGGACATAAATAAAAAGCTGGCAGTGCATAGGGTTGGTTTGTTTGTTTGTTTGTTTGTTTTTTCCTTTGGAATTTTTATTGTTAAACAATCGAGAAACCCATTCAGTTTATGGCATTGTTATGGCTTAGATGTGTAAGCTTGAAAATATCTTCATCAGTAGACTCTTTTTCCATTGTGTTTGTTTCTTTTTTTCTGTTAAGAAAAAAGACTTTGTATCACCGGTTCTATCATCACCTAATGAATGTGTTTCAGTGAGGTAATGTAAAGTAAGAAAACAAGAAGGGAAATGTTCTCCATGTATTCCTTTCACAAAGTTCCCCAAGCCATTGTCTAGCGAAGATATTTACTGACTGTGTATGTGCTGATTAGTGTACAAAAGTATTATACTAGAGGCCAGGTTGAAGGTATCTCTGTGAACTCACAAACACAGAAGAAAAGATGTTTTTAGTATTTAAAAAAACCCTGAACCAACCACTATTTGCTTCATGTTCTTCCCTTGGAGGTTAGTCTAGCTTCAAGCATTAGAGGGCCACAAGCATCCATTTTCCCTGTTTACCCTGCATCTTGCCAGTTTTCTAACCAGGGAGGAATGTAAGTGAATATTGGAAACTAAAGTTGCAATTGCCTAAGCTTCCTTTTCAGAAGACTCTTGGTTTTAACAAATTTGACAGAACATGTAGTTCAGAAAAAGTCCTCACTTTTTCACTTTTTAAAATCATATTCTTGAATTGCGAAGTAATACAACTCTTCTGCTTTTTGAACAATATTCAGATGTCTTTGATCTCTACATTTGGGGAATTCTTATTAGCTTAAATACAATCACTTGCTGGAAAAGTCCTACAAGGAGGGAGGTTTTTTTCTTAAATGGGGAGAAAAAAATAAAAAAGAAAAAAACAAAAGAGAGAAAGAAAATCTCTTCCTGTTTCTTCCCTGAGGCTGAACTGTTTATCACTCCATCCTTGTTCGATAGAAGTGAATTTTATAATAAAATTTTCCCTAATCGGGCTCTGTCAGTGAGGTGTCTTATCACGGGGAGGAAAATGACACCGATCCTATCGAAAAACAGAGACTATGTCACAGTGTCCGCAATCACAGCTACTCAGCTTCCATATCTACCTTCTCCACAAACACCAAGCACTGCTTTTTCATAAGAACATCAAAACCCAGCAAAGTCATTAAAATTGCACCCGCGTAGAGTTGCAGGGATCAGCCGCACTAGCGCAAAATGGGATGTGGGAAAACAGACTCTCTAAATGTGCTAATTCCATTGTCACGTGTTTACGGCTTAATTTTAATCAGTTAAAAAAGCCACACATTGCAATAAATTGGCATTATCTTCTGTGACACCAGAGGACACAGTTGGTTCAAGGATTTAGAGGGTCGCTGGCAACAGCATATAGTGTTACAGACAAAGTATTTTTACGCTTGAACTACAGTAGCTAAGGTGCAATCCCCAGTTAAGACTGCAAACAAAGACTATAACCCACACAGTACTAAGTTCAACATGCAGACCACCTTCAGCCTGGAGACAGTGTAGAATGCTAAACTGAATATTGCTGAAGAACATTTTCTAATTTAATGGTTAAAGGTAATTTGTTGGCCAGTGTAATTGAGGTTGCAGTTCAGTAGCGTTCTCTCATGTGTCCTGTACCATAATGAAGAAAGATCTACTGGAAAAATCCCTTTGCACTCAGTTTCTAAATTGATGGTGCTTGTTTATATTGTGCCATTAGATTTCTTCCCAAAAACTCTGCATTGCATTTTCTACTCACAGAAAATGCAATTTTTCAGGTAAATCAGCCGACGTGAACTGAAATGTCGTAGTAGTAATACTGCTGCTTCCAGTGAAAGGTTTATGGAAAGTTTAAGTTTTCTGATTAGGTAGTATCACAGGTTACATTACAATTGTACATGGTATTTGTCTCTACTCCTCCCATTTTCTTTCTTTTCCTTTCCCCCCTCCCCCTTGGGCTTGTTCTTTCACTTGAATATGTCTGATCAAAATGTTTATAAGCAGCAGGAGAATTATTTTCTGTAGAGCAGTATGATCTAACTAATAAACATCTATTTCAATAAAACCATGTCTATAAAAGTTGTCCAGTTTTATTTCAATGGATCAAACATGAAAAATGTGTGTGACCAGTTAAATTCTAGAATGAGCAAGCAGAAAGCAACCAAAGAAATAGTTGGAATTTAACTTTTACTGAATAAACTGCTCCTTCCAGGATGTGAGCATGTGCATAGCCAAACACAAATGTCTGTTTGAAACAGCTCTAAAAGAGCACTGCTAAATAAGCACACAGAGTCATTACTATGAAAAACAAGATGTGCTTAGTGTAGATGCAGGTCATCACTCTGCTGCTTCCAACTTTTGCTATTTTGGCTTGGACAATTTAGTGCCAAGTAGGTAGTGTATCATTTCCATGTGTTCTAAGCCCCATAAGCTCTTCAAAAATAAACAGGAAAATGGCCAAAGAAACTATTAACACTCAGCGATGAATAGCATTGGCAAATAAAGTGAAATTAGTCTATGGATCTCTCTTGCACATAAAGAAATAGGAGCATTTGACCTATTTGGAAATAAACCTGCAGAATTGTTTTAGGTGGAAAACAAAGGAACAACTTTATCTGAGCTTGAGTTAAATCCAGGATTTTTCATTAATTACATGTTTATAAAAATAAAAGATGATAGCAATGAAAAAAAAATTGCTTAAATATATAATAAAGGTTTTCTACTCTAAAAATTAGCTTACATGTGAATGATGCCCTGAAACACTTTACGGTCTGATTTTTCTGAATTTAACATCTATTTCTGTGCTTGCAATTTTCCTGCTGATTTGGGTCTGTAACAAGATGCAAGCTGTGTTTTTTGCACTTCTTACCTGTTTTAACAGCTTGAGTAAATATGCAGGGTCATTTTATTGGAATAATAGAAAAAAAGAATTGAGTGTCAGTATAAACCACTGTTCTCTTCTGTGTCTGGATTAGCAGCCAACTCTGCATGATAAAAAAAAAAAAGACTTCTTTATGGCAGTATACTTGGCTTTATAAAGACCATTATGACTTTGTTCTCTAAACCAAAATACAAGCATCTAATTGTTCAAAAGATCTCATTTGAGAGTTTTGCCACTACATTTCTATGGATTTGTGCATATATTCTGTTGGGAAGAGTGACAAGCCATTTGAAAAAAATAAAAAAGAAATGCTTTTTATTATGGTTTAAAATCTGGCAAATCAGCTAGGGGAGTGTTTCTGTAAACAAACTGTACTGCTTGCAGGTTTCCCAAGTTGAGACCCCCTTAGGTTGTTCTACTCACTGCTAACATGTGATATAGGTCATGGCACATTATAGCCAGGTTTCGGACATCCACTTTGAATGAACTAACTGGTGTTTATCTGCTATGCAAATTATTATCCAGTTCTTCAGGGGTGTGAGCTGGACAGTCTCTTTCTCTTTATCTCCTCCTCTCTCTCAAAACTCCCCAATTTTTGCAATCCACACTTAGATCCTCTGTTGTAACTGATTTGTGATCATACTTAAGTGGAATTATTGAATTTGGTTGCTTTGAAGTGAGTGAAGGTTGGGGTGGGGAAGTGGGAGAGCAAGTTCATGTTAGATGCATATATAGGAGGAGAGTATTTCTTGGTCCTTATATTTGCATGCTTCTGTGCTAAAATTATTAGCTTACATCATAAGCTAAAATTTACTTGTTACTTATTACAGAGTAGTAAAATATTTTACACTGAATATATCACTTTGAAAAAAGTGTATATCTAAGTATGTACTTTGTCTCTGAAAAGAACACAAACCAAACAATATTAATGTATCCAAATGTGCATTTTAAAGGTTGTGAGGTTAAATTGTATTCTTTATATATTTTTACATTCTGCAGTATCTTTTTAATAAAGGAGGGGTGAGAATCATTGTTTCAGATATAGTCTTACAGAACAATATCAAAGTAGAGGATGCTTACTTATTAGCTCTGCACAGAATCACTTGAATTTCATGTTTTATGTTGTGGATAATTTCATTAAATTAGATCTATGAGTATGCATATTGTACTAAAATAGTCTCTCATTTGTGCAGCTCATCAGTTTTTAAATTGTAGGTATGTTCGCTTATCTAAATGCAGCAAAACCAGAGGGTTGGCACTCATTTATGAAACTATAAAGTTCTTGTGTTATACTTTTGCACACATAGGCTGCGCCATTGAGCCACCGGTCTGATAAAACTGTTTTCTTACTTGATACTGTGTGATGGGTGGAACTAAAGATGTACTTAACAGAACTGGATATCAGCATCTTTTTGTGTTTGTTACTATAACGGAATTTGGGGAAAATGCAGCATATTTCTAAGTACCTACTTGTAACGTTAGTCAGTGTCTTATAAGCTTGACCCTATTAGATTTTCTTGTATCTGTAAATATGCTGTAGTTACTTTAATACAGTGCTTATGACAGTTATTTGTTCTTTTCAAATGTATATCAATTTCCTATTAGATGTTTATCTGCATACCAGGAATATTAATAATAAATTTGCCAAAAAAGCATCTGACTGCATTTGAGTAAGAGTTAAAAATACAGTGCTAATAATATGCAGGTAGTTAAAAGGTGTTTTTCCTGATTTAAACTTAATTCATTTCAAAAAGATCTGTTACTGTAATTGAAGTAACTTTTGCAAAAAGTGTAAAAATACTTCAAAATATAGAAATGTGTGTATAGTATATACACACGCACACATATATGCACATGCTTTTAATTCAGGAATTGAATTTTATCCATACTGTAAGATCAACCAATTAACCTTTCTATCTGTGAAAGGGAGTTTAGAACTCAAAGTGAATATTATTGCTGCTCATCTATTTGAAGATGTAAAATGTCCTGTAAGACTAGGCAAAAGATTATTCTGTTCTGCTTAATTTGTAATACACATTAGTAATACATTTGCATAAACACTAACCACATCTAATATGGGGGGAGGGGGTGGGATCTGTGAGCAGTGTGTTTGGTATTTTTAGTTTCCTGGGGTTTTGATATTTGGTATTTTTTACTTTTTGAACCAGGGTACAATACATGAAAAATGTAAGCACATTTAAATGAAACTAACAGTCACTTAATGATATGAAGGTATTAGAGAAAGAGGGAATTACCTTCTCTAATGGAGCTATCAAGCCTTCACTTAATAACTGATCAGTGAGATAAACTTCATACTGTGTAGATCTATGATATAGTGTTAAAGATGCTGTATCTCTTTCAGAAAACCTTCTGTTTAGAAACGTGTGTTTTATTTCTAAATGCCAGTTTGGTTTATGCAGATAATTTCTATTTTTTCTGGCTGTTGTCATTATAACTGGTTTCGACATGTGGCTCTGGGTGTGTGTTCTGTTCATGAAGCTTCGTGTTGAAAATAGGTTTTGGGGGGGGATACATGTGATCATCATTTGCATCTTTAAAATCCTGTTTTGTGTTGCTGTGGCCCGTTGTTCTTTCTTGTGATTGTGGATTCAGGATCCAGCTTACCTGAAACACAAATTCTGTTTGGCCCTGATAAGATCACTTCTTCTGAAGCAGACTACCTTTGTAAATGGTCATTTTCAAAACTCCTTAATATTAATTTAAAATGTTAGAGCACTGTAATGTAATTTTATTTTAATGTGATTCTACCAGGATATTATTTTGCCATGTTTATACGTTCATAGGTAGTGATGTTGTAGTTTTTCATTACCAATGTATAATGATGTAGTCTGAAAATGTGCTGTCACTTAAACGTGTATGTACTTAATTTGTTTAGGAGACATATGTCTGTATTCACTAAAAAAGCATAGCAGAAGTTACAGTATAAAGACCAATAGACAGAGTCATTTATTTTTGAAGCATACCTACCTTGTATATATAAAATAAGTGCAAAGTAATCAGAAACTCTTCCTTGTTTTCTAGTTTATTAAAGGGATGTTCTTTATATGTGGTACAGTGGCATGGACGAGGTTTATTTTATTCCAGTACAGCTGTGGTTAGGAAATCTGCAGTGGCTGCAGCTTGTGTGTATGTATAATGCAGTCCGGCAGATCTTGGGTTTTGTAATTATTCTTGCTACGTATTACCTTGTAACTTCTATTACCGTAGTACTAAGGATCTATGTCTTGGACAAAGGCTCGAATTATTCGCTGTGTTGATATGGGTTAAAAAATACTTCCTCTTCCAAAAAAGCTAGCAATTAAACAGGGAAGATGGGTGAGGATTAACAGGTTGAAAAGGAAAAGAAGAACAGTGATGATTAGCATCCTGCGCAGAGATCTTGTTGCACCTATGGCCTACATATGATAAGATTTGGGCTGTGTTTTTTTCCTCTCACAAACTTCATAGCAATAGAGTTTTAACAGAGAGATCAAGAAAGTTCATAGGGAGAAACAGTAACTGTAAACATAATAGAAAGGTCATTGTAGGTAGGTCTGGAAATCCTCCTGACTGTGATGAGCAGTGAGAGGGAGGAAGAAGAGTTATTTGCTTGCAAATTTGACTGGTGAAAAGTTGGTCTCCTTGGCCAGTCATACGTATTTGCCAAGAGGTTCACAGATACACTGAATAAAAATTGATGAAGTGCAGTTGATGTGGCCTGGAAAATGAAGATGAGCAACTGAAATTTGACATGGGAGAGGAATGGAAACTGGAGGCAGAAGCGAAGGAAGCAGAGGGAAGCACTGCAAAGAGAGGTCTAAGTTGCCCAAACCATTGGCTAGAAAAAGATAGGTTCTCTTAAGGCCAGGGAAGAGGTTATTTGACTAATCAAAGCAAAAGCTAATTAAAGCCTAAACAGGATATTTGCATAGCAGCTGATAGAAGAGTCTCTATCTCAGTGTTACCTAGAAAGAACCTACAAGATTTTACACTTAGTCTGGTAAAAAGAACCTGAAGATTATGCTTAAACAATGCAGAAACAGCAATAGTACCATGGGAAGAGAGAAAGGAAGTAACAGGCAGAGTTGGGGATGGTAGAAAGTTAAAGAAAGACTCTGTTCTAGTTATGTTAAGCTTTAACCAAAGGCTGGATATGTTCAGGTATAAGAGATAAATCTTCCTAGATCATGTCTTTTTTCATTAAAACTAGATTTCAGCTATTGATAGTCTCGTTTAATTCTGATGTCAGATAAGTGCTTAACATAATAAATCAGGAGGCTAGAACAAAACTGGGTAGCCCGTATTTAATGTGAATACCTTTGTCTGCCTTATGCAGTGAATATCTTTGTCTGCCTTATGCAGTATGCTATGTAGTGTGCTATGATAGATAAAGTAGACAGGAAGGTCAAACTAAAATTACATATTTATTCTCCAATACAATTCTTAAGTAGCGCTCAGGAAGTCATAAAGAAGCCCTGCTAGTTTGTGATCATTTTAATAGAGGGATGCCTTATTCTAATGAAATCCTCATAAAATGAGGCACCTTTTTTTTCAGACCTGAGGGTGGGTTTGTGTTCCAAATCATATGTCTGTCTTTTCAAACTGTATCTGAGAAGAGTTTTAGCACCTCTGCAAACCTTTTCATTTTGAGAGAACTAGTTTGGTAATGCAGCAGTAACGTGCAGTTGTGGCTCTGGTGTGATAGCTGAAGTATAATGATTGATTCTGAAGTTGATGTTGCCCAGGGGTGACAATGGGGATGGCTTGCATTAGATTTTGTAGAATGATAAAAAAAGGTCCAGTAAGATTTTGATAAAGTATTTATTAAAGTGTTTTGTTTTGTTTTAAATAGTTTGCTATAGCAATGATGTGTAGATGCTGCAAAAAGATTTATGTAGCAAGTGGTCTCATTTCTTTCTTAAGAATTTAATTTCAGGTCCTGTGAATGAAGAGGCTTGCCTGCACCACACTGTACTCACTTAATCCAGGTTAAGGGTTCCAGATTTCTTCATATTTGTGTGCTATTCCTAGGGGACTTAACGAAAAGTTTGGATTTGCACTCTGTAGATTCAGGTTCAGTGTTATCTATTTAAAGTTCTCCATGCCTGTTGTCTTGCCTGTGCCCTAGAAAGGGAGAGTAATTTGGTAAATCTGCATTTACACGTATCTCTGGAGAGAGGTACTGCTGCCATACCTGATGGAGGAATATGATTAGATATTGGCACAGTTCATAAATTCATAGACTTTAAGGATGGAGGACTGTTAAATCATCATTTCACATACTGTAAAAAAGAAAGCTATTGAATCTCACCTAATTATTTCAGCATTTAACCCAGTGAGCTGTATGCATGAAAATGTCTTGTCCAGATTGGTTTGAAGGTATCAAGAGATGGGGTGGTCACTTCTTTCCTTAGTAATCATTCCAAGAATGAATCAGTCTGCATTTAAAGGAGTAGGAGATCCTATTACTAACCTGAGTTTGCCTGGCTTCAGGGTTCAGTCCCAAATCCTTCATATTCCCTTTCCTGACAGACTGTAGACTGCATTAGGAAGTGGAACCTTCTGCCATGAAAATATTTAGAACCATAGCTGAACTTTTCCATTTTATTATGATAACTGAATTCCTTAAATCTCTTGTTGTAAAATAAGCTTCTTTGCACCCAATTTATAAATCTTTTCTGCAGCCCTTCTCTATACAATTCAGTTATTCAACACCCTTTTTTAAACAAGGAGAAGTAACACACTTTCAATTCAGTTTGGTGTTGTATTTCAGGGGAGTATGATTCACAGGTGATTCACAAAGATTATGCAAGACTTCATGAGGCTGCTTCTCTGTTGCTTTGATGTTTCATGTCTGCAGAGTTATCACAGTGTGTCATACTAACTCTGGTTTACTTTCTTCGCCTGAGTGTAGAAAATATGGTAAAGACTCAGGAGTAAGATAAGATCTCCTGAGCACCCATGTTTTATGTTTTCCTCCTCCTAAACATGCAGTTCTCTCAGCTGAGATCAACAGAAGTGTAAGTCATATTTCCAGGAATTATAAAATCTCCAGTGGACTAGGAAAGTTGGGAACATGAGCTGTAACCCCAGTCTGCCACTTCTCTCTTGTGCTAGCATCTTCATTGCACCCTTAGTGTCGACTAAAGAGGATAAACCCCTTACCTGGTTCATGCCTTTATGATACCCTTTCTCCACAAATCCATACTGCAATCATGGAGTCTGTCAAATAACCGCAACTCCATGTCTCAGGTAGGTTGATGTTTTTTCCTGCCTATGAATTCCTGATCCCTGCTAGCTTTCTTTATTATGATTTGATGGTGATGTTAGAGTTTTATAATGGGAAGTGGTTTAGAGGGCATTTGCTTCAAAGTACTCACCTACTTTCTCAAGAGTGTTACAGTGTGTCCCTCTGGCAGAAGTAAATGTTGGAATCCAAATTTTTTTTCACCTATGTGAAAGATTGACATTTATGCTGAATGCTGTGAGTTATAGGGGTTTGTTGTTTTCTGAAGCTGGAGCATCCTGAAGTATATCCTGTTTGGAAACTTAGGAAGTGCAGTGTGCAAGGTGGAAGAGTGGGGTGACAAGGTAGGGCGCAATATATTTCCTTTCAACTGCGTCTGATTTTTGTCACACTGAGAAACAGCTATATAAGGGCATGCCAAACTCATAGCAGAAATACAACTGTGTACAAATACAACTGCACTTAGTTGTAGCAATTCCAATGGGTGTTGTAGGGCCAGAAATGATGGTCCAATTATCAACAAAAAAATAGGCATGTAGGTAACATTGTCTTGATCAGAAGAGTCATTTCACATAGGGAAGTTGACCGTAGGGGGCAGGTTAATGAAAATAATGGCGGAGATTGGTTCTAGCTTTCCCGCTGCAATGCATGAAGAGGCAAGTTGTTTTTCTGTTTATTATTTCTTATTTTTATTTTTTGTCTTGCCACTGCTGTCAAAGTCAAAAGAAAGCTCTTACTGAGAAGAGTCTGGCTGATTTCAGCCAGTGCGTGGCCTCACCAGCCTGCAGCATCAGGGACTTGATCTTCAGCTGCTCCGCAGCCTCCATTTCCGAGACTGTCTTGGTTTGCACATAGTGCAGCTAGCAAAAGGATTGCATTATTGCCTGTTTGTCAGCCACACAATATTTTTTCATGGAATTTAATCCATGATAGATAAAAATAATTTTACTTCTCCATTCAGAGCCTTGTAAATGTAGTGTACCCACCCTGGGTCAGACTGCTTCCATCCACTTCAGCTTGCTTTCTTCACACAGGGCACGACTGGCAAGAGAGTATGAAAAGCTCTGTCCGGGTTATCGTTGCCTGTCCCACATGGAAATTACATGCCAGGTCTTTAATAGGTCAGAATTTTCTTAAATTCTGGAATATGGTGTTTCAGAAAGACAAGAACCATCAGTCTTGCCTGTATTAGCATCTAAACTAGCACTGAATTGTAATGAGATTTCTTAGGCCATCTCATGTTTCTGTCAGCTAGAACAACCGTCTGTGTTCTTACAATACCGTGTAAAGCTAAAAATGGCTTAACTTTGGATTTCCATTTTTAAATGAAGCAAAAAGAAAACAATTTTATCCATCAGGACTTGTTTCAGTTCCTTTCTGTTTATCCAGAGCTGCTTGGTCGTGTGAATTAAACAGGGGAGATTCTTAACTAAGGATAGCTGGCACAGTTTCCATTTTTCTTCACTTCAGGTATTACATTGCTAGTGTGTGAAATTTTCTGTGTTTTATTTCTAACTGTGCCTTGCACTGAAGAAATCCAAACTGTGTTGATAAGGCTGTCGGTGCCTTCATTATCAGGTTGGGTTTTGGAACCCATTTTGCTACTATGTGACCTTTTATGCCAGTCAATAAAGTCAGTGGATTTGTGCAGGTATACAAGTAGAGTAACACAGTAATGAGTGAGGCCCCAGAAAACAGCAAACAGCAGCATATCAGTATATTTATCACTTTTAAAAGGTTATGGCAGCTTCCATTAGCCTATGTAAAGAAGTTTCTTCTTGGTTTAGTTAAACTTTGCTTAAACATTTGATTTTGTGTGTAAATCATGTAATCAGGATCTCATCACATTTTTATATTCAATTTCTACTGAAAAACTGCTTTAAATTTCTGCATTCATAGAATTTATAGTCCTCAATCCTTCCTTATGCTTTTCTCACCCATTGGGGTTTCTCAGAGGATGTCAGAAGAGTGTGTCCTGGTGTACCCTTCATGTCCAGTGCTGAGGCACAGCTTGGAGAGCTAAAGGCTGGGGAATAGCCTCAGCTACATTCTCATAGGTGAATGCTTTCCGTATCCACATCTGTTAGTCTTACTATATTAATGTATCAGTGTATGTGCACATATTCACAGTTTCAGGGATGTGGTAGCACTCAGTTTTGTTGTCCTAAATGCTGCATTTCTTGTCTGGAGTCCCCACAGTTCAATCTTCCAGTCCTGTGCATTTAGCAGCCATTCAGGCTCTGTGCAGCATTTACACATATATTATGTAAAATAAAATAATTTTAAAAATACATTATTAAGAGTGGGGGGTGGGCTGTGAATGGATTATTACAACTTGCCTATCATGGTAATGACACCTGTTAGAGGTGTGATACAAAAGGCAGTGACAGGCAGTGTAATTTAGTAATTGTAGCTATTGTGCTGTATAGCTGGTCAGTTCACCAGGCAAGTACAAAGAAACCAGTGTTAAGGCTAAGTAGGGGTGGGTAAGCTTAATAGAGAGAGCTAGTGCTTTACTGAAAGAAACTTTTGGTGGAGGGCTAACTCCCAGGGGGAAGGAGTTAGAATGGGTTGAAAAGAATGAACAAAAGTATAAAAATGGTACAGGTTTTCCTGTTTCAGCTGTTAAAGTGACAGGGGACTTCTGGTGATGAGCATGGCTCGCTCTGCCAGCCAAAGGAGGGCAGAGGGGAAGAGGGAAGCTTTTTGAAATACAGAACTGAGGTAAGCCCAGGCTGGCGGTTGTCTTTCTCCATCTTGCTGAACATCATGGTTGGGTTTGGCAAAATTGTTTTCCTATCAAGGTAGTGATAAACGGGTAACAGGGTCAGAAGGTAAGTTTGAGAGGTCGCAGGAAGCCACTGCTGGCAGATCATAAACCCATGCCCTGAACATATCTGCACATGCATATATTATTTAATATGGCAGATCTGCCAATTGCTAATATTTGAAGAGTTAGCTACAGTCTGAAAAGTCAACCATCTTCAGTGGCTTCTTTCCTCATCTGTAGAAGCCATAATGTTCATGGAGGTTTTACATGTTAGAGATAAAGGTGCTAAAGGTACAAGGATAATTTGTTACTAGTTCCTTTGTAAATGCATTTGTTTTGTAAGCTGTTTGGAGCGCAGACCTCATCTTCCATACCTTGGGTGCAGAGGAGTGAATACTCAATACTTACTTAATCCTAAATATCATTTTTTCTATCATTTTGTGAGCCAAATTGCAGCACAAAGACTATACAATTAATATTTTCCCTGATGCAGTATCCCTGTAGGCCCCAACAGGCTATGTAAAATGCATTGCCGTTAATTAAATTTCTGTTCTGTATTTATGAGAATGCTAAAGCATTCTCATAAACTTCTTATACCAGACCTATCTTTCTTTTTTAGTACTTTAAGATTATCTGTCCTCTCTCCATCGCCCATCTGGATATTTGATTTTACACACAGCACATTGGTCTTTCTTCCCATGAACCTGTAATTGTTGAACAAATTGTTGTCACAATGAAGAACATGTTAGGCGTTTATGAAGATGCATTAGAAAACAATAGTCTTGAAAGATAAGAAGTGGACACAGCACTGAAACATATTAAGGCCAGATTGACTCATTTAACAGCTTTAAGAGAACAAGGAAGTAGCCTGAAGTTAACAAAGGTCTGCACAGCAGGGCATTTATGCTAGCAAATACTAATTCACATTTGCTAAACAGTATAAACAGATTTGCAGGCAACACCAGGCATCCCATTTAAAGGGATTAGGTGTGCCATTTAGGTATTGTCAGGGCTGAGGAATGTGGGGTGCTCAATATGTTCCTTGCAATTAGCCCAATTAGGCAGGCACGCCCTTTGTGCAAAGCCAGTTACAGGGCACTTAATCCATTGATTGGAAAGGTAATATTTCTCTTTTGAATTTAGAAGCTTGTCCCATGGTGTTACTTGCATCTTTGCTGATTCCACACCTAAGCCTTAAAGTGGCCACACATCCTGTGTCAGCCAGCCCGTTGGTAATGTATTTTGTCTTTATAAACTGTGCAAACTGGTGTATTGACTTTGTTGCAGTCAGCCGATGGAATGCTGCAAAAGGAAGAAAATCCCACCCAGTTTTGTAATCCCCACAAAACCAAGTGTTAATAAATGGGCCATCCCCATTGTCTAATGGTAACTGCAGGGTGATGCTTGTTTATGTTCAAAGTAACCTTACTAGTAACCGGTTTTTTTCCCAGCAAGGGTTAAGAACACAGCGGCAGATTCACGTGCTGTACGACGTACTATTATCACTAATTTCTGTAGGAAGTGACCCGTGTTGCACTGGAGCTGCAGAAACCCCTGCATTCCTTGTTTCCTGCCTGTTATTCAGATGTAAAGGCCATTTCCAGACTCCTTCAGCTGGTCGGAGGGTCCATATGGCGGAGTCCCCTTGAGCTTCGGAAGGAAGTTGAAGAACCAGTCCCAAAGGGAGCTTCCTAGAAAATTATTACAAAAGAAGGTTGTGTAAAAACAGGAGAAGAATGAGCTGGTATTCAGCCGACTACTTACGTATTGTCTGAAGGCATCTGAATTATTGCAGACTATATGCCAAAGTAAAACAAAGTTTTGTGCCAATAAAAAGGAGCTGAAGCAGTGCGTGTTAGTGGGTGATCTCCCTGCACCCTTCTGCTGGCTGGAGAGGAAACCAGTTACAGTGCTGAGCTGCTGAGCTCTGCATTTCCCCAGAGGAAAGGGTGGGTGCAGGCATCGCTGAATGGCATGTGTGGCTGTGGAGCTTCTGCAAACCTCATGACTGGCTGTTTGGAGTCATTCAAACATAGACTTTAGGGGGTCACTGCAGTGGATTAGGCTGGTAGAGGCCAGTTCCTCAAATACTGCTGGTAGAAGCCTTACCTAATGCATCCTCAGCTTCAAATCTGCTTGTGCCCCCTCTGTCATCATCAGTACCTGTTTTACCAGTGATAGTGTTTCAGAAATCCATCTCTAGCTATTTAGGGATGTCTTGCTTCAAAGAAGCTTCTGCGATTTGTGAAGGATCTTCTGGAGGTAGAAATACAAAGTTCACAGAGCGCAGATAGAAGAGATTTGGCACTGGGCTCCATTCCTAAGGAAAGTGAAAGAATACCCAGTCTGTGAAATGGAAGTGGGTTGTTGCATTCATGTCTTTCAGGTTAAAGTATTGTGCATAAAATTATCATGGAAGGTGTAAAAGAATGCTTCTTTCCAACAGACAAGAAGTTGGATCAAAGGCAACACACCTTTTCTCGAGTGCAGCCTTTATTTCTCATGAAATCACTGGGGCTCCTTGGTGGGTTGAAGGCAAGGATGTGGCTACAGCCCGGCTTGTGGCCACATTCAGCCTTCCTGGAGTCAGGCTTGGTGTTTGTGTACAGTGTTTAAAGCGTAATAGCACTAAACACTGCCCTCACAAACCTCAGTAATTACTTCTGCTGCTGAAAAAACCCAGAACATGAACAAAAATATCATAGAAGAGCTATTTCTAACACTAGTGCTGCTCTTTATGGCTAAGTGGCAGCCATTGTTTTTTTCCTAAATTATGTGTTCTTTTTTCAAGCATTTAGATGATGCAAACCAGATTTTTGTGGCAGCATTATTGCTCATAGCCAAAAGAGCATTCAAGGAAACACTGTATTTCTGCTAAATTGCCTTTTATTCGGAACACTTTTGAGTTGTTTATCTTTTCTCATTCTCTTGACAAATCAAATAGCCATTGAGCCTGTATTTGTGATTATAAGTTTAGTAATAACTTTAATAAAAGTGATAGCTACTGTCTGCTTTTGGGGGGGGTGAGATTATACAAAATTCCGGGGTTTATTTTCTATTTTAAAGGAAAAATCCCCAGGGAAATTGTTTTTCCAGTTTTATAGAAGAGCTTCCTGTTTGTTGTGGAATATTTTCTTACACGTAGCATGATGGTAGAAAAGCTGTTGATGTACTTGCATTCTAGGTAGCATTCTAGAGTCATTTTTTGTTTGTTTACCTATTCTCTAGACTGATGCTGTAGTTTAAAAATAAGAGATTTTGAGCAATCATTAGAAGAGTACTGTGAATGCCTTTTCAGTTTTCACATGGCTTTTTATTCTCTTTGAGTGTTCCTAATAGTAAGTGTTTAATGGAGGGAATGTTCCATAGAAAAGAAAAAGTAACAGATAATCATGCAAAGGTATGTAATTATGGATATTTGTCTCAGGCATGTGAGTATGAAAGTTCTTTGGGGTTCATCCAGTCAGCAAGTAAGAACAATAACATGAGATGGAGGTGATTAATCAAGTGTTGCAGAAAGAAAAATATGAATTGCAAGTAATCAAAACAGTATCTAGGACAGAGAGTTCACAGGCAATCCACAGGCCACACATGTTCACATGAACAAGTCACTGAATTGTTTCAAGGTGAGGACATATGTATACACGGAAATAGTAGTATATAGTCATGAATACAAAAAGTACTAATGCAGTTGCATAAATTGTTTATTTTATAAGTGCTGTAAAAGTCCTTTTTCAAGATAGACCATTTCTGTTCTGCCTGTAAAGAGTGGGAAGTACAATCATTAGTTTAGAACTCACTTCAGCCTTTTGCTATAAAGAAAGCAAGCTGACAGTCAGCTCTATCCAATGCACAGCATACCCCTGAAAAATATTATCATTCACCTTTGAACATAACACTGTGTTTCATTTGAAGATGTTAAAATCTAGACTGAAGGATCAAAATAAACATATTCTTCTTTCTGGTATCTTCTGATTTCTGTCATTTCTGCAGTGCATGTCCTCTTGTTCTGCTGCTTGGCTTCTGCATTCTGCTAGTAGCCTGCTCGCTTTAAAAAGTCTGGAGATTTTACAGGGATATTTTTTATCCTTCTTGCTAGGCATTGCGACTTTTAGCTCAATAGTTTTTAATTCAATTACAGTGAATTAAGTTTACCTTAGGATCTTTGGAGCCCCTTAGAGGGCTGATCAGATTAATTACTGTGCAAAACAGATTGTTAAAATAACTAGGTTTTGTGCAGTTTCTCTTTGTTCTTTCCCTTAGCTTCTGTAATTCATAGACATTGATACCGGATGAGCAAGGTTAATGTGGGAGACATGTTCCCACAAGCTCACTGACTCTTCTGACTTTCCTTTCCTTCCTCGTCAAAAACAGGCTCCCGTGGATGGGGATTATGTGAAATCCCTTGCTGGGCTGTGACATGTGCCTACAGTCATGACATTTGTGTGTCAATGCCGAGTAGAGGACCAGCAGAGGAATCAGGGTGGCCTTATATACAGGTTGTTATGAATTTAATAGCAAATAACTTTGTAGTCCAAAGTGCAGGCTGAATTTAATTTTATTTCTGGTTTAATTGTAGCAACCTTTAATATCCAAAGCTAGAAAATATATCCTACTGAGCACTCCTGATCTGTGTCATGTCTGGGATAATAGAGTGCAGCAGGGTAAGGAGTTGTCTGAGCTTCTGATACTGCTATGCTTTTCAATGGGTTCATGAAGGTCAGGGGTTTAGTGGTTTATGTAAGTGGCTGTGGTCCTGCTCCCAAGCCAAACCAGACAGACCTTAGTAGAGACATGGCATCTAGTTATGCACTTCCTTATATGACAAATAAAAGTGGCTTATACCATTCTTGGGCAAATTTATCCCAACCCTCTGTAACCTTGGAAGGCTAACTCATAACAAAGCAGACATGCTTTTGAACGAGGTGGTGCAACAGGGTGTAAGGGTCACTTTGAATGAGAGGGAAACCACCTGTATTGGGCATGGCTTATAATTTTGCCGGTTGCAACTGCTCAGCAGGAATTAGGAAGGGGAAGCTACCATGTCCCCTGTGTTCAGAGAGCCTTCATGTGTCGCTATGTGGCTAGAATTGGTATCCTGAGTGGTGGAATTGGTATCCTGAGGAGGTCTAGCCCAGTGCAAACAGTTCTAGAGTACATCCACTTCTTTCCCGCATTCTCCAACACAGGGCAGAGCAAGTAAACTGGTCCTTTTCTAGGCAGAAGGAAGCTGGCTAATACAAGCTCATCCGTCTCTGTATTCTGGAGTGGGGATTTCCCAGACTGTAGAATAAAGCCCAATATCAGTCTCTTCAAACAGACTGGGAATTTCCAAAGCAAAATCAGGTTTACAGGGACAAAGTACAGTGTTACTGTCTTCAAATAGACTGTGTAGCCTCCAGTTTGTGAGAGGTGTGTTAACGGGATCATATACATGTTCTAGCTCTCATTTATTTATAGGTTTTCTGATACTATGATTTTAGATCTACCATTTAAGCTCTGCCACTTGTAATCTTCCTTTGACAGCTGGAGAGGTGGTGAGAAGGGAGAAGAACTGAGATTTACTTACTTTCTCCTTTTGGGGTATAGGCCTTATTTTATGGAACTATTGAATGTTCTCAGTAGTTTAGTCCCTTTTTGAAGCACAATAGAAAGTCACTGCTGCACTGATGTCATCAAAGAAAAATGAGCTGGTATTGAGCTGAAAAGTGCATAAAAAGTTTATGGATCTTTAAAAAACTTTTATCGTGAACTGCAGCAGTGGATTTTTAACTTGAACAAAACCAAATCAAGTGTTAAACCTTTCCACATTTAGATGTTGTAATGGTAACTGAAACTTTAAAAGCAGTGTTGAGAGAGGTGAAGTGCTTAGTGAAAAACCCTGGCGATGTGCACTGGAGGGGGATCCAGAGCAGGAGCAGGGCTGGGCCTGCAGGAAATCGATGCTAAAACTCAGTTAAATTAGACCAGTGCCAAGAATTTATAACACATCTGTTTTGCCTTGATTTTTTTATTTAATTATCACCTGCAAAAAGTCTGATTTCTAAGCATTTATTATGAAATTAATAAAAGGTTTTACAAGGCAGTGCTGTAATGCACTCCAGGGTGTGTCCTGCTGGAATGGTGCCATTTCCAAAGTAGTTGAAGTTGTTCCTCATAAAGTTTGTGCTTCAGTTTGTGGTCAGTGCAGAACAATATCCCAGGAAAAATACTACATAGTTCTGGTAGGGCTGCCTGGCAGAAAGCTAACTGCCATGCATGGCCCCGGAATGCATAGGGTTGTGCATATAGTAGGCTTTATTCTGAGCATAGGTGATGTGACACCAAGTTATGAAGACACTGTTGTGCTATTTGCTCATTGCTTTTCTGAGAAATTCACACAGAAGATACAATAATATGTTAAATATATTCAGGATAAGATGCATCTTTGCATATGTATATATTGGCAGGTCACTTACATATATGTGTATATACATGGGATTTATATATATATGTGATAATATGTATATTACATATGGGTACAGGGCAGGTCCCAGAAGATTGGAGGTTGGCAAATGTGTCGCCTATATCCAAAAAGGGTGGGAAGGAAGTACCCCAGAAACTCAGTGCTGGGGAACATCATGGAGCAGATAATCCTGAGTGTGATCACAGACCACGTGAAGGAAAAATGGAAGATGAGCCTCAGGTCAGCATGTGTTCATGAAGGACAGGTCCTGCTTGACCAACCTGGTCTCTTATGACAAGGTGACCCACCTGGTTGATGAGGCAAAGGCTGTGGACATTGTCTATTTGGACTTCAGTAAAAGCATTTGATACTGTCCCATAGTGTTCTCCTGGAGAAACTGTCAGCTCATGGCCTGGATAGGTGTATTCCTCACTGGGTGAAAAACTGGCTGGGTGGCAGACCCCAGAGTGATGGTGAGTGGTGTCACATCTAGTTGGTGACTGGTTGGTCACTAGTGGTGTCCCCCAGGGCTTGGTATTGGGTCCAGTCTCATTAAGTATCTTCATTGACAATCTGAATGAGGGGATTGAGTGCATCATCAGAAGGTGTAATTACACATATTAATGGGATAATTGCAGGATGTTGGGTGCAAAATGTATAGGCTGAAGTTTCTTTAAAACTTCTGTTCCTTATTAAGTCATTCAATTAGTATAGTGCCTGAAGGCTGCAACTGGAATGAAGACTTCACTGTACTGAGTATTGTACAGACACATGGTATGATTTAGGATGTGAATGGATGCTTGTGATCAATTCAATTGTGGTAGCTTCATAATTTGCTTCTCAGATGAGTAATGATAACTGATTTCATATTAATTACTACTTCGTTGCAGTCAGGGCTGGCCTGCAAGGGTGTTTTAGGACTGATGTACTTTTCTCTGTAATTACAGTGGTTTAGAAGTATATAATGGGGTAAGAGTTGATTACCTCAGCTTTCACAATGAATGGATAGCCCTGGGCTTGTAGCGGTTTGGTCAACTACCTATAGCCCGAGTCTTGGGACTGAACCTCTAAAAGCAATGCAGTGCGTGCAGTTTGGGAGAAGAAGGCATGTTACAGCTTAAATGCAAAAGAGAGCATTTTCGACATACAGTTCTATGTCCCGTAATGCTGTTCCTGTCTGACTACTCTGTATTTTTCTGCTTACTCCACTAGTGCAGATCTTACGAATCACAAGGACCTGGTATCAAACCTTGCAGACAAAAAAACTTCTGCCCCCACTATTCCAGACAGAGTTCTTTTGTGGTATGGCCCACTGCTCAAAGTGCTGTGGCAGCTTTTCCTTTTGTGAAAAGCTCCTTCCTCAAGTGCCTTGTGCTGCCCGGAAATACAGAAACATCTGAAATATTTCAAGTCACCACCAAATCATTCAGAAAGTAGCTGGCAATTTATCTGCTTCTTCAGAGTGTAGGTGAAGCTACTGCTTTCTGCCTGGAACCTTCCTGTGTTGGCAAGCACCAACTTAGAGACACGTTCTGCATTTAACTAGGCTTCTAAAATATGCAGATTATTACTTTGTATAGCACAGCAGTCGGAACAGAAGGCAAAATTGACATGATCAAGGCTTATGAGGTCTATATTCAAATACACTGGCAGATTGGATATAAATCCCCAAAATAAAATAATATAGAAACAGATCTCTCCAGAGATGTACTTACTCTGAAAACTTCAAAACCCATCATTGATGGTTTAGACTGTTTTTTTTCAGGATGCTATCTTGGAAGTTATTTAATGCTGTGTCAAATAGGTAATTGATTTGAATTATGGCTTGATATGTACATGTTTCCATTTTTGCATTGAGCATAAGAACTACTCTTGTACCTTTTCTCCCATGAAAATGAACTGTTTCTAGTTCAGCTGGGACTGACTGTGGTTTTCCTGTTGCTATAGTCAGCTACAAAAGTACGTTATGAAGTAAAGGACATGGCTGCTGTTCATTGTGTAGATAGACAAGCACTAGTTCTAATCTGTTACACTAATGAAGTTAATGAATGCCTGCTAGAGTAACGCTCTGCTTTTCTCCCCTTGGGCCCAGAAAAATTGTCTTAGCTTCCTGTAAAGTTCTGCCTGTCAGAATTTAACTTTACAAAGACAAGACAAATGTATGATATGCGATTTTTATTGTTCAATTTGATTAATTTATTGCTTCATAGTCTATTTATGAGAATTTAACTTTGCAAGTTTTCTCTTAAAATAAGAAATATTAACAATGATGGGATCTCTTAATATTGTTAAATAATAAATAATTTTATTTATATACAACTGTTTTTTTCCTAAATATTGTAATTTACATAGTAATAGCTCTGAAATTTTGCTATGGAAAATAGTTACTGCAGGACCATGTCCAGTTCCTTTTATTCATTAACTTGGAAGGAAATTACCATTTTTTTGCATAGAATGCCATTCTGTCTGACACTGTCCATTTTGAAGAAATTATATTAATGTTTGAGGTATAAATAAACCATCAATTTTGCTGTAGGTGTGAAGGCCAGTAGCAGAAATCAAGGTTTCTTCTGTTCTTCAGAGTGTAATATGAAGTAAGACTTAACATAGAATCATAGAATAGTTAGTGTTGGAAAGGACCTTAAGATCACCCAGTTCCAACCCCCCTGCCAGGGGCAAGGTCACTTCCCGCTAAACCATGCCATCCAAGGCTATGTTCAACCTGGCCTTGAGCACCACCAGGGATGGAGCATTCACAACTTCCCTGGGCAACCCATTCCAGTGCCTCACCACCCTTACAGTAAAGAATTTCTTCCTCATATCCAATCTAAACTTCCCCTGTGTAAGTTTCAGCCTGTTACCCCTTGTCCTCTCACTACAGTCCCTCATGAAGAGTCATGGCAAAATTTGAAACAGGCTGTTTCTGGGAAAATGGTTTCTCCTTTGCTGAGTACATCCATGTACTTTTTAACTGATCCTTCACTTCCTGTCAAAACGATACTTCTCTACTTCTTTTAAAAATGTTCCAGCAATGACATTTCTTGTGTGAAACACTACTTAAAGTTTGTTACCTACTGGTTTGGAAATGGTGAGGAAGTGGTAATTCAGTGTGTTTATACAGCACCTAGTTCATTTGGATCCCAGTCTCTTAGCAAACATTAATACATTAATATGCTGTTTTACATCCCTTCAATTCAGGTTTTAAATGTTACATTTTTATACTCTTAAGAACCTTAGTTCTAAAGATGTACGAGGTGGCAATTAATAGAGTTAAAGCTTCAGATTCTG
Source organism: Myiopsitta monachus (assembly GCA_017639245.1). Lineage (NCBI taxonomy): Eukaryota > Metazoa > Chordata > Aves > Psittaciformes > Psittacidae > Myiopsitta > Myiopsitta monachus. The sequence goes on from CM029926.1 coordinate 39,580,328, forward strand.
ACTTCAGTTTGTATTATCACTAACCTGAAAAAAATGCTGCTGAACTCAAAATCTTGTTTGGAATTAGATAATAAACTTACATTATCCGTAATGTAACTTGATACAAAATGGTATAATTACAGCCATATTGTCAAGTTTATATATCAAATATAACTGATACAGAGCGTATGAGTTGTTGAAGTTTATCTTACACTCTAGCCATTGATAGAAGTTGCAGAGTACTACAATGAGCTGTATAGATTTATATTAAGGCTCTTGATGATGCTGAAAGATACCTTCATGGTAATTAGAAAGATCATCCCTTATAAAACCACATTTTCTTTTAGCTTTTACATGAGGCCATACACATGTAGTATTTTTGGGTGGTAATGGGATTAAGATTTGGGTGGAAAGTTGTGATATGGGCACACTGAATTTTGTAATGAAAAATTAGAGGTTTTCTCTTAATCATCAGGAAAGACCAAATTGGCAGTGTGAGGCCATTGGCTTTCTGAAGTTTTAGCTGGCAGTGTTAATTTACATATGAAAGTTATCTTAATTTATCCACATTACATTTTGTGTGGCACGCTAAATCAGTCACACTAAATTTTGGCTGATTTAGTACACAAATCAGCCAAACAGAACATTGGTTTAGCTGATCATACGTATTGTGTTGAGTTTTTTAGACAACTGATGTTAGTAGATTAACTTGGGGACACCTTGCTCAAGGTGTTAACAATCACAGATTCTTAAATGGTAAGGAAGGACATGAGCCTATCTTTGAGTTGTGTTCAGATTAAGGAAAGAATATGAAAAGGAAAAATAAGGAAAAAATCATGCAACTAAGATGCTGAAGATCTCAGGAGATCCAAGTTTGGTCCTTTTTTGTCACATACTTCCTATCTGACCTTGCTCAAGTCACTTAGATCTTTTACAGTTGTTTAAACCTTTTTACACAAATAATCTTGTCCTTAATCGCTCTTCCATATCTCCTTAATTATGCAAGTGGATTAAAACACCATCTTCATCCTTTACCTCAGTACACATACATATACTTCATCCTTTACCTCAGCATACAGTATATATACTGTATATATAAAAGTACTGTGAATTCTTTGTAGCAATAGACTGTCAAAGAAAAGTACGTAGCAGCTCTTAACATAAAGTGGTGTAGATCTCACTTGTATGTCCAAGTATTGCTGTAATATACAACTGAAAAAAATAATGGACATTGAACATTTTTTCCCTCCAGACTAATTCTAAGTTTTTCTTGATCACTTCAAAAATTGATGTAATTTCTCATAAATCCCAAAAGTATCAAAATGCGAGTGAGCAAAGAACAAGACTTTCCATAAACCACAGTATTTTTCACGGTCTTCTGAAGCTGACTGTAGCTAGACATAAGGTAAGAGCAGGCAGTGTTACTACCATTAAAACCTCAATGCAGCATGCTTACATTGTCAGTGTTAAGGAAATCACCAGGTTCTTAGTTTTGAGGGATTGTTTCTCCCCAAGACAGATTTGGAGAAAGTAGATTTGGTTATTTTTAGCTTTTCTTCTTAGTATGGCACCTGGTCTGCTTTCTGGGATCACTTGTGACTTATGACTGGAAAGTCACCTATGTTCTCAAGGGCTTAGAACATTGACAGTGTTCTCGATCTTTCTTGTGCTCTTCCTCTCAAACACTGTAATTGTGAGGTTTTATCTTTAAGGGTTTCTGGGTTTTTAAAGTTTCTTAAATGATGCAGAAGGAACTTTGTGGTATATGTTAGCTTATAGATTAGATGTTCTATGGCTGCTTCTGAACTGGACGTGTATTTGATTGCATTTGTTTCTTGCTGTTGAACTCCCTTGTAATATCCATTTTTCATATATAGTAATATATTAATCCTCTCATTAGAAACATGCAGCCAGTTCCGATTACTTGTTCTTATGAACAGACCTTCCTCTAAGAATGTTTCCATGCCGAGATACTGAGAAAGTTGAGGTGAAGTCTATAAACATGTAAAGTTTAACCTAAGAGACTGGTTAGGTGGCCATCCTGTCTTGTCAGGCTTACATGTCAGAGCACATCAGAATAGAGGGGATAGGCAGTGAAAAGGAGAGCAAGGACACTGCAAAATGCCACAGTTGCAGCTCTTGTTGAGTTACTTTCACATTCTGTTGCTCCATTAAGTCCTGGGGAGCATGTTCTGAGAAGTGCCAATTGTGTACTGACCTCCAATGAAGAAAAATATGAGGTCACTTGCAAGCCATCTGCAAGAGAGTATGTGCTGTTGTTGCTCCTCTTAAGTCATGCCATTGTAAGCTTATTTTTAAAGATGAACTGTCACATTAGGAGCATTTGATTTCTGGTTTCATGGAAATACTGCAGTATGTGTTTTCAAAATGATGATGATTTATATTTTTATTCCTTTTTATAGACTTAATGTGTACAGGGATTGAAGAGCAACGCTTTAATGTTAGGGTGCTATTTAAGTAGAGATATCTAGTGTTCATGGAACAGTATTTTTGTACACAAAGAAATGAAAACTGTTGCTGAACATAACTTTTCATTCCACTTAAACACATTTATTATATGTATTGTGTATCCACATGTCTCCAGACATGCAACTGCTTCATAGTATATTCCCAAACAGGAGACCATAGGTCAAATGCAGTTAAGGGTCATCACTTGGTTGTGTAGTTGAGGCAATAGATCAAAGACACTTTTATACAACTGTGGGGGAATCACTGTCTTGAATGACAAAGTATATGGAAGCCATACTTTTTTCTTCACCTGATTTGTTTCATTTAAACCTCTGTCTTCAGTCTTTGAAAGCCAATATTAAATGCACATATCTTCCTATCTCACATGTCATTGCTGAGCTTTTTAATAGATGAAAGGTTGTTCAGTATAACAGAAGGTCCTTAAACTGACCACAGTGATATGTTCTAGTTGAGGAACTTAGTTAGCAATGACTTGACCTTTGAAAGAAATAGGTGGAAGAAGATGGTATTTAAGCCGAGCTGCCTCAGTCTAGCCCTTATCCTGAATCCTTCCATCCAGCATAAGCAAGGCTATGGAAGGTTATTCAAACTTTGTAGATAGTATTAGTAAAGGCATGGATTTACAAATATGACATGATCATGTTGGAGGAGGATCTTGCCAAATATTAAAATATTCATATGTTCCTAGAAGTAGATGGGTATTATGTGGGTAAGGAGGAATATTATTTTCAGTTGAGCACTGGAAACCTGGTTATATTTTGGAATTCCCAGAGGAGAAACACTGGTATGATGTCTAACACATAGTGACAGAGGTGATGTCTAAATTAAACATTCATGCTCCTACACATGGCTATTTGCTAAAATATTTATGTTGGAATATATTTCATTCTTTTTTATGATTAAAGTTTGCACAAAATATGCGTGTTTGTTTACGCCCCAGAGATTAGGGTCAGTGCTATGATGTGAAAGGCAACTGATTGGATGCTACTTGGGTTTAACAATTATGTATTTATTTATTTATTCATGAGGTTTCAAGTAAGTTTAAAAGTACATTATTTTTTTTTACCTTCATAAACAAAAACTGTGTATCTTGAAAACTCAGAGATTTCTATAAAAGGAAAATCATTAAAATTAAGAAAAACAATGGATAATGGACTATGAAAAACTCGTTCCGATGTCACAGCTTGTAGTCAGGAATTTTAAAAACTACCAATTCTGTAAGGGTTAATAGTGGTAATTGGCAACTCTATTGATGGGCTTACTTTTATCATGGTAATTTTTTAGGCATGATTAACATAGCATTATGATTAACAATCATTATTGGATTTTTTGCAGAATTTTCCCATGACAATTTCCCATTGAAGTTTAGAAACTCCTCAAATCATTTGGTCACAAGTGTTTCTGCCTACTGCTTCTAGCCCTTCAGTGACAGACACCATTTCAAATTCTGATCTCTGTAGGTCCTAATATCTACCTTGCATCTTAAGCTTGCAAATTTGTCTTATATGCCACCCATAAGATGTAGTGTTTTCCAAGTATCCACATATCTGCAAGTATTTTTGCTTATTAATAAAATCTTTTTTTTATTTTATCATAGTTTTTCCATTCTGAATGCTGCTTCAAATATTTTCCCAGTTTGTTGTCTGTTTGCATTACCTCTTGTTTTATCCTGCACTGGCAGGATAAGCTTCCCATCTTCTAGATTATCAGAAACAACATTTAAAGTACTTTGTGAACTATTCCCCAACTCAGTTCTTGTCTTCTGTTCTTTATCAGGAGATTAAATATAGAGTTGTCTCACCTAATGATCAGCTTCCATCAATGCAGAGTTGTTTTGGCTATTCTTCCACATATAGTGCCTTAATAAAAATTAACCCAAGTTGAAACTTGGGTGTTTTGTACAATTTCCTATTTAGCTTGAAGTCTTTCTTTCAACATTACAGATATGTCAAGGCTAAATTCAGTTCAATAATTTCATCATTAAACATTTATTTTAAGTTAGGTTCCTTCCTCTCCAGTGTCAGGAGACCTGTCTTCCTGGACTAGCACAGGCATTTTTGAATATCCCCTAAGTGAACATTAGCAAGGAATGAATGAGAAATGAAACATTTTGATGTTTTGAAGAGACTGAAGGCAGACAAAATACAGTTTACTGAAGATTTTATGAAGGAGCACCAGGTTTTTACTTGATGAACAAATTTAAATCACCGAGATGAAAGCTCAATTCTGGAAATAAATGAGGGCTTTTTGTTTGGCAGTTTTTATATATTCTAGCCTGCCCATTCTAGGAACCCATTGTGTTGAATTGATTTAGGTAGAATTTTCTATTTCTTAAGCAGAGAGATTACCATGAACAGTTCACAGTATTTGACAAAATATTCCTTCCTGCAAAGGAAGGTTTTCCTGACACATCTCTGAAATACTGTCATCTGTTACTTTGCCTAACACATAAGAGAGGAATGAACAGCTAACATAGACTGTTGGAACTCAAGCTACAGAAGCCAAGCTCTTTTTCTTCACACTAGCGTTTATGTTTAATGCTAAAACCAGTTATCTTCCTGTAATTCCTACTAGCTTACTGAAGCTTCTGTAAAGAAGATTAAATTTTTTACAATGGTGAGATGTTACGTGCTTTGATAAGGAAATGTTTCTTTTCTATAAGTCAGTTGTTAGTAATGCAACAATTATTTGATAATATTTCATTCACAATGGCATGCTTAAAATAGTTGCTGCCAATTCATTTTTAAGAAAATAATTACTTGTTTCTAACATCCCTAAAGAAATAATTATGTAATAAAAAAAATACATGACTGACATATTTGTTACCTATAACCAGTGCAAGTATTTCTTGAATTTTTAAGCAATTTCATAGGGTTTTATATTTAAATATTGAAACTTATTAAAATTGCCCATGGAGATTTGTGGGAGAGGTTATCTATGGGCCTCTGCTAATTAATTATGATATATTTTACTTCCATGTGATTTGTCACTACTAGTCCTGTAAGGACTGCAGGAAAAATCATTTGTTTAATCTGACTGGGACCTTGTGGCATTTAATTGTAAGCATAACTGTGATACAATAAATCCAAATGAATTTGGACAGTGATTAACAGGGAGCTCCTTGATATGGTAATGAGATTAAAAAACTGGTTCCTTAGTGTTTCTGTGGATTTCATTAACATTTTTGTGACTAAACACTTCTCAGGATAAGAGTGGTTGCTTGTTGTTGACCAGTATATATTATTGGTTGAATGTAACCCTCATGAAGATAGTTGTTTGTGTCTATATATAATGTATAAATATTTATATATGTTTATATGTGTGTATGGAAAATGCACAAAGAAAATACAATATAGAAGACTTATGCTGCATTTAATTATGATGGGCCAAACAGAAATACACCACAGAGTTAACCTTTTATTACACATATGTCAAGCATCCTAAAATGTATTAGTGAACAAATTACAGTTCCTGCTCTGGAAGCTTATTATCTAAGACACCTGCAAATGCATGGACATCAGTGTAGCTTTACTACTGTGAGTAGTTCTACTGATTTTGTTTATCTGATTTTGTAGGATTTATGCCCAAATTTCTCATTACATGGCAAATTTACAACCTGAAAAAAGAGGAAGAAAAAAAATCCTGAGTTTGATATCATTCTTCAGAAAGTATATATGTTGATCCTTTCAGATGCTTTGTCATCACATTGCTGGAAAGCTGAAATTTTAAAGAATTACATTTATAATTTCGCTATTTATCTGAAAATATATTTTTATATATTTATTATAGGAAAACTGTAGAAAAGAAAAAGAGTATTTCTATTAAAGGCATCAAAATGCTACTGGACTTCAAGGCAACGGAATTTTTTTGTTGGTTTATTCTTGCTGCTCCCCTTCTGCTTATTTTAGTACTTTTCCAAAACTTGGCTCATCTTCCTCTGTGCTGATCTTTAAATGGACTTGATGTCATCTCCAGTTGTTTGATCATCTTTCCCTTCTTTATTCTTTTAGTACTTTTATTACTGAAAAAAGATTGATCAATTGGAGGATCGAAACCTTCGTTCTTTATGACTAACATTCATGTGGTAATAGTTCATTTCTCGTATTCTGCTCTGGGAAAGCACTTTTGTGTGCTCTAGAAGGAAAACCAGTTCAATTCCTACAGCTTCTCCATTCCTCAGTGTTATGATTGCTAACCAGAGGTCACTGTCAGTTGTCATTGTAACTTTGTTTTTCTTCACCAGTAGTGTCATGGGTTCAGCAGCAGCAGTCATTTTTCTCCTTCTTGGTAGCTGGTGCAGCGCTGTTTTTGATTTTGGGCCTGGGAGCAGTGCTGATAACACCAGTGTTTTCAGTTACTGCTTGGTAATGTTTTGATCTGGCCAAGGACTTTCTGAGTCTCATGCTATGCCAGGGAGGAGGGGAGTCGGGAGGAAGCAGAGACAGGACACCTGACCCAAACTGACCAAAGAGGTTATTCCATACCACAGCACGTCATGTCCAGGATGGGAAAACAGAGAGCAGAGACCCAGAAGGGTGTGATGGTGGACTGCGGGTGCATGGCGTGGTCAGGTTTTTGGTATTGGGGGTTCGCTGCTGGGGGGTGCACTGGCTGGGTCGGGCTTGGTGAGCAGTTGTATTCTTTTTCCTTGTATTTCTCTTGTATTATTATTGATGGTAGCAGTAGTGATTTGTGTTATACCTTAGTTACTAAACTGTTCTTATCTCAACCTGTGCAAGTTGCATTTTTTTTTCGATTCTCCTCTCCATCCCCCCGGGACTGGGGGAAGAAAAAGGGGGGAGTGAGTGAGTGAGTAAAACTTTGTGAGTTTTAGAGGCTTAAACAACAACAGTTCTTTTTGGCGCCCAATGTGGGGCATTTACATTACATTTACATACATTACCAAGCAGTAACTGAAAACACTGGTGTTATCAGCACTGTTCCCAGGCCCAAAATCAAAAACACAGCGCTGCACCAGCTACCAAGAAGGAGAAAAATGACTGCTGCTGCTGAACGCAGGATGAGTAGAAATTAGACTGCACCACAAAATGGAGACCTAGCAGAGGTTAGTATTTTGTGACTTCATGAATAAGCAATACTTGAATTTGAGACTTACTGCCATTCCTCCATGTATCGCATGGACTCCAGCTCAGGGAAACCTGTAGTGTGAGACAGATATGGTATCGGGGTGCTTGTTTGTTCATCTGTTTGTTTTCTGTTACATGAAAGGTGGAGGATATAGTTAAGTACAAAGGGGAACGGCTCCATAGTCTCTTAAAGGATGCTACAAGTGTCTAGCTGCTTTACCTTCCTGCATGCTGATGTTTCTGTGTGGACCTCAACTTAGCACCTAGTGCTTACTTGGCCTTCTACAATCAGCAAGCTCTGCCAAGGATGCCTATTGTAAGCTTGTCTACTGTGTTCCTTGTGCCCTTTATTTCTTTGTCATTTCCTTAGCTCTCTCCTCTTTGTGCTGTTCCATACAATCCTTAGAGTATGGATTCTTAGGAGCTTTAGTGTGTCTTAGAGCTGATAAGATGGCAGTCCTGTCACCAGCATAATACAGGTATTTTGTTTTCATTTGCTGGCAGAATTAGAGAAAGCTTTTTGAGGCATCTAAGCCTCCCACAGGTCCAAGGCAGGACCCATGATGTGAGGGTTTAGTTTTGTTTTGGTTTTAATCTGGATTGCAACTTCATATTTGTATTGATTTTTATCTTCGGGAAGAAAATATGGATTGTTTTATATTAACATTCGTGCCACAAATAGTGATATGACTTACATTCTATTGTCATCCCCGACACAGAGCTCTCTTTGTCTTCCCTGGAAGCCCAGATGTAGAAATGGTGCGAACTGACGACGGGCAGAGTTGCATAGGTCTTGTAATGGGCTGGATTAGAATCTGTGGTGTTGTCCCCTGAGCTCCCATGGTACTGCGATGCAGCAGATTCATTCCAATCAATAAATTGCGACTTCTACTCAATTGAATACCAGAAAATATTATTTGTTTAGAATGTTTACTACTGTGTTCACTTTATGTAAAGGTTACTGCAGCTGCCTGGCTTCCCTGTTTGCTGCATAGCCTGTGTTACAGAACTTCCATCAGCAATGTTTGATGTATTGACGGTTCCCATCAGCTGAGGTTCTATACCTGAAGACATGAGATTAAGCACATGCTGATGGTAGTGCTGAAATCTTCAACACAAGGTGGTTAACAGTGGTGGTTGAGCAGCCAGTAGTCCATTGTTCTGATTACAACCATTAATTTGACACTATCTGCATTGCAGTGACATCACAGTCATTACTTCAGGCTGTTTGCAAATCCAAGAACGTAGGCACGTCATTACAAATTGTTTTCATTTCTCGTCTGTGAAGATTTTCCTTGCAACCACGAGAGTTAGAAACATGTTTCTGAAGAAAGCTTAGATGTCGCTGCTGAATATTGAGGCAGAAAACGAGCACTGCATCAAATTTTGCTTCTGTGTTATCATGGAATATGCAGAACTGTGTTCAAAGGTTGCACAACCGTAGTCTAAATGTGGAGGGTTTTTTTCTTTCTTCTGTTGAGAGACGTATGATAAAAGGGCTGTGAGCTACCTAGACCTCAGAGTTGCTTAATAGCTTGTGGGAGCTAGCTACTCGCCAATTTTAGAGCATCGGTCTATCTGACTTAACCACATGTAGACTTACTGGCAGGTCTACTCAAATCAGTGGTGTAATTATTTACTTCTGAAAGAGAAAACAGGCTTACATTATAATGACCTTACAATAACTTTCAGTTTTATGTGGAGAAAAATAAACAGTTGTCATTTCCTTGTTATTTTGAGGTTTAAGCCTTTACCACAAAGATTTTAAATATTTACTAAGTACTATGTTCTCTGAAATTTCTCTGTTTAAAAATACAATGAATTTATTCAGGGAAATCTTTCTGCTGCACCAGGCTTCACAATCTTGATTATAGGACTTTATATATGAATGTATTTCCCCTCCATTTTTCTTGGTACTACTTGGCTTTTAATTCATTCAAACTGTTTATTACTTTTAGAATTTAGTATTTTAGCTGCCACTAAAGTTCCAAAGTATAAAGGCTGTTTTTTTGTTTGTGATACAGCCATGTTCCTAGAAAATAGTGTTTTCCACATTGGAAGAAGAAAGAAGTTTAATAGTGTCATAGCTGAAAAATAATTTCACATTGTAATGCTTCCTGAGAGCTAAATTGTGTTATGTTGGGGAAACTGAGTAAAAGAGTATTACTTCTTTCTTTTTTGTTAATGTTATGTTTTTTAATCTGACCCAAAGAGGATAAAGTGTTCTCATTTAACCAAATATTACTTGCTTTCTGTTTTTCCTACTTTTCCTGACGTTGGTGATTTGTCATTCCATTTTTCCTTTTATACCTTTTTGCTTATTTCTGGTACTTACTCTGAGGTCTTGAGCACTGAAAGGGCATTAAAAAGAGATGAGGCAGTAATCTGGCTGTCGCAAGGGAAGGAGGCAAGGATGGTAGTACAGCACTAATGGTCTGGTGGAGCTGGCAGTAGGAATGATAACTTTGGAAGTATATGTGTAAAGCAAGAATTGCATCACTTTGGTTTCTAGTTTCTTCTAGATGGAAATGGTGGGAAATGCCACCATTTTATCCCTTTTATTTTAAATTAGAATGGAAAGTTAAGATATCCTCTTTTTTTCACCCACTGAACTCTGAAGTTTTGGCTTGGAAACACTGGGATGTTTAGTTTTGTTTGGAAGTCTTGAATTGAAGCTTTTCAGTGTTCCCAAACCGTATTGAACTATTTCATTCTGGTTTGACCTTAACCTTTGTTATCCCAAATTGCTACAGGGCTCTGTGGTAGTTGTAGGCCTCACATGTAGTCTTGCTTCTGGTACAATGAATGCGTTTGGCTTCCCAGAGGTAATGCATCTCCATGATCCGTCGCCTCAGTTAGATCAGATGACATATTACAGAGTTTAAGATAAAACCTCGGATTCAGCCATTTTAGTTAGATCTGGCAGAGAAAATTTCCCTGTACACCAGTGAGAGGTTAATGTCCATGGGCAAGAAACTGTGAATGCTTCCAAAAATCTCTGTGCCAAGTGAGCCATGTGTTGGACTGCTTGTCTGATTCCTACCTGTAGCAGATGAGGAATGCCCACACATGTTTTGCCAGCTCTGCTGTCATGATGATGGTAACTCTTAACAGGAAACCAGGAGCCTTAGCAAAATATATGGTGGGGAAAGAAGGATGGGACCCTGATAACAGTATCTTAAATCACTTCAGTCATTTGCCAGGTAGATCTGTTCTCAAGATATTCAAATCCAGAGGAGGGCCATGAAGATGATCAGACGGCTGGAACACCTCTCCTATGGAGAAGGCTGAGAGAGTTGGGCTTGTTCAGCCTGGAGAAGAAAAGGCTTCTGGGAGACCTTTTAGCAGCTCCAGTGCCTAAATGGGCTACAAGAAAGCTGGAGAGGGGTTTTGGCAAGAGCCTGTAGGGACAGGACAAGGGCGAATGGCTTTAACCTGCCAGAGGGAAGTTCTTCCCTGTGAGAGTGATGAGACACTGACACAGGTTGCCCACAGAAGCTGTGGTTGCCGCATCCCTGGCAGTGCTCAAGGCCAGGCTGGACAGGTCTTGGAGCAACCTGGTCTAATGGAAGATGTCCCTGCCCATGGCAGGGGGCTGGAATCAGAGGAGCTTTAAGGTCCCTTCCAACCCAGACCATTCTGTGTTTCTGACACTGTTGGATAGAAATTCTCTTTTCCATGCCACTCCCTTCATATGAAAATGAGAGCGCAGTAGCTCAAGCTGGTGTACCAGAATACCAAAAAGAAATTGTTTTGCTTCAATGCCTAGTGTGTTTTAGCCAATGACGAGATTAGTTCAAAATTTAAAACTCTCAGTAAATTTCATATTTGGCTGTTAACATGCCTTAGCATGAAGAACTTCACAGTATTTGGAGTGCTATAGGTACAATTTACATTTGTATTTGTAAATTATAGCATTAAAAATAATAATTTCAAAGTTTAAAAGCTACATTATCCCATGGCATTGCATAAGCAAAGGCCCCCATCCATGAGGAATGATGCGTGTGAGCAGATGGCCATGCCCTAGCCAATGGGCTTCCTCCAGTATTGCCTACCCAGACAGCTGATAGGTCTCCCAACACTCCTATCAGCTGAATGAGCAGCAGCATATGCATATTATAAATATGGAAGGCACCGAGTACATTGAGAGCTTGTGTCAGGAGCACGTGTGGTATTTGCTTTCAAAAGCTGAGTTTATTAGCGAATAAAATGCTAAAGAGAAGGCTGGAACAACATGCTATTTTGTATGGGGGTATGTAGGTAGAGATTTTTTTTTAATCTAGAAATTTTTAGTCATTAAAGCTAATATTTCTCATTTTCATGGGGAGGAAGAGCAAGCATACCTCAGCCTGGCTGTGCGAATTTCCAAAATCCTTCCTAAAATGGTACAAAGGAACTTGCCACACATATAAGTAATTATATAAAATTTACTTACACTGCTTGATCTCCTTTTATTCTGAATAATCATCATAGTGTTAATTCCTGAAGTGACGGGTGCCAAATATGTAATAGCAAAAGCTGATGGGGAAAAAGCTAGTAGCCATCTTTGTGGTGGTCTGGTGTACTGGAGAGACACAGCCCTCGTTCGGCTGTGGTTTCTTAATAGGTAATGCTCCTTTGGGCTCGAGATGGAGCTTGAATGGGGAAGTAGAAACAGCCTCCTTCGCTTTTGTCATGGTACATTCTCAGTTCATTATCCAGGATGTGTGACTTGAGAGTCACATACTTGGAGCCCCAAATATCACTCTGTATGTTTAAACATCTCAGTGTAGGTCAAGCAGTATATGCAGCGTACTAAACTGGGAATTGTGGGGTAGGTGGTTGTTTTGGTCTTGGTAATAGAAAATGCAGGTCATCTTGGGTGGGGAAAGTAGGTATATTTTTATGCAGAGCCCAATACTAACAAGTAAATATTTACCTTGGAGCGGTAATGTCATGTTACCATGCTATTTCATTGTAGGAATAAGTAAAAAGTAAATGTTTGCTTTTTAGTTACTGTCCCTGGAGCTTTTAATATGATACTGTTTAAAATCCTTATTCGTATCTTAAAAAGGCAGTTTTCTTTTTGCAGAGAAAAAACAACAAAGGCAGCAGCAATTCAAGCTTCCCTTAAGGCTCCACCATGGTGCAATAGCCCATCCTGCAAGAACAGCCCCTGATGCCCTCCTTGTTAACGTTCATTATATCCTCAGCCATTCTGCCTTGACTGCTAGCATGGCTGTCAGCTGGAAGGAATTTTGGTGGTCGTTTTTCTGATAGGGATGTCAGTTCAATTGGAAATGGATTTCTGCCACAAAAGACATATCACTCAGCAGTGACTTGTGGCCATTATTGCCTTTCTTTGGTTCTGCTATTGTCTCAGAGGGGACTAATGCAAAATCCTACTGCTTATTCTATAGATCCCCACCTGCCTTTTCAGTTACCTGGATTATTACAAACGACTGAACCAAGTCTATCTTTACCAGAATTAGATTTGATACCTTTTAGACTTGTTCTACATATAGAAATGAGATGAAATTTGGGTGTGTCAGTCAGAATTAGAAGAGATATTCCAAGTATATTACCTTATTAGACATACTTTTTTCCTACCCACAAAAGACAGAGTGGTCAGTCATCTTTGCAGTAAATTATGAGTTATTTGCCATGTCTTTTGACAGAAGTGGAATTTTATTTTAGGTGACTTAATCATGGACTCTTGGTAGAAGTGAGAATAACGATAGAGTGTGGTCTATGACCCTGTCCTGTCAGTGCTGATAAACCAGACTACACATTCAGATTTCAAACAAATGAAAGTTTCTGTCAGAAATCCTAGGGGTGATTTCTACAACTTCCTTGACAGGAGTATTGAGACAGGAAAGCTTGTAAAAACTTCCCTGGAACAATACTAAGAGATCAAGTTATCTGTAGGTGGACATGTTATAGTGAGGGTGGATCCCAGCATTGGTCAGGGCAGCAAATATATCAACAATGGTAACACCAAAAGCAGTGGTAGGAGGATGCTACTGTCTTTTGACACAAGCATACGGTAACCAGCAGTAAACCATGTGTAGATTTTGAGTGCTGAGCTAGTCACAAATTGTTATATTTGTGTACAATGTTTATTTGCTAAGCTTTATGGTCAACTTCATTACTCTTCATTTTATTCATTATTATGTCACTGAGCAGTAACTTGTTAAAAGATTAGAAGTTCCAATTGGTTGCTCATGCCTAAGGTATGTAAATGCTTTGCAGCTCCAGCAGTAATTTACTGACATTCTGGTAATTTACACTTAAATAGTTTATGCATGCACATATACGTGCGCACAAGCACGGTGTAAATGTGTAATTTTTAGAAACCCAGTGCAATTAGCTCTTAGCATAAAGGACCTGATCCCACAGGCCTGATGCACACACAAATCCCTGTTATGTCCTTGGAACTGACTAATTTATAATGTCTGTATGAGAGATCCTAAAAGAAGAGCACTATTTTTTCCAGACTAAAAACAATGAAGCTGCAAAATCCACTGCTCCTATAAAATCCAAGGTGCAACAGTTGCTACAGAGTTTCTTGAGATGAAAACATAAAATTTTCTCAGAACCAGTTTTTCTGGTTGCGCAGAAAACACAGGGAGCACAGGTTACATGTCTTTATACACGTGCACAATTACACATATCTGTACATCAGTTCTAAGGGTAGATCTTTCTGCCTGTGTGCACATATATATATATTCAGGTATATTATTTTAAATCAAGTTTTACCTTTTTCACACTCAAGATATACTTCTTATTTACATATAGCTTTACAAATGTTGCTTGTAAATAGTGATAAGTATTTGGTTACAAAATTGTTTTTTGATACCAGGCTGCTGTATCCTCAAATCTGGTATGAATGCTCATATTTTGAAGCTTTACAGTCAGCAGTTCTTTGAGCACAAACTTCTTAAACTCCATCTCAAAGACCAGAATCAGGTGTCAAACACTCAGATTAATTACACTCCCCTTTGAGAACAGATACTTCCTCCACCAGATCTGCAAAATCATGCAGTACACTATGAATTTGGATAGTACAGGCTGGTGTGAGACAACAGCTTTTTCTTACTAAGTTAAATTACATACTTGGCCATAAAAGCACATCTTTCAAAACTCATCAAGTGATTTCATACAGTTTGCTTGCCTTTATACAGGCACCAGGTGTTCCTCTCTCTCTTTCAAGTAAAAAAAGCCAAGGAAACCAAAACAGTTTGTCATTTAAACTAGACAGAGGACATATATTTTAAGATTTTTTGTAGATTACAAAAAAAAAAAAGACTTTAAAAACATAGAAATTACTTTGTTTCTTCACAGTATTGGCAGTAGAAAGCACAGCACTTATTATATAATCATGCACAGTAATGTTTGTTTTCAAATGTGGAATGAAGTCCTGTCATATACATTCTGTAATGGAAGAAGTGGGAGGTGAAATTGAGTAAAGACAACTGAATGATATAGATTTTTTGTCAGACTCTGCAGGTTAAAACCTAAGTTACCCAGGAGAGAACAAAAAGTATGTAGACTCCATATGCCACCAGTTATGGTGCTATTTGAACAATCTACGCTGGCAGAAATGGGTTATGAATCATCAAATAGACAAGACTGCTCAGCTGATGTGAATCATTAATAAACAGTTATTAACTGAATAAAAATGTTTTGCTGTTTTATGTTTTAGCACAAAATTTCTTACATGCAGTAGAAGCAATTTGCTTATAACCATGATAACCTAACGATGTGAGAATTTCGCTTTAGAGGAATGAGTAATACTTTTTTATTTCACCACCCATTTCTTTCCCCAAATTTATCAGCCAATCTGACTAAAAATGTTCCTTTTCTCTCCAATGTTACTTTACACAAAGGAATTCTCTCCGGAGGTACTTCTGGGAAGTGAAGCTGTATTGCTATTAGGGTGCATCAGAGTGAGAACAAGGTGCTTCATTTTGTGGCTTCTGCTATTGTTTCAGCTATCTGGAGTGTCTCTTGAACACATGCATTTTCAATGAACAAATGACTTTGCTCTGAGGACCAAAGCTGTAATAAGCTTGTTGTGTATATTTCTCAGAGCGTGATACTTCTTTATGATCTATTGTATTTGCCAAGGTTAGGTTAACTTTTTCCTAGATTAGCTGATAAACCAACAAATAACTAGTTTTTATTTATCAAAGTAAACGCTGCAGCTTGTGGGTTTTGAACGAGGAAGTTGTTTGCTTTTTTTTATGCTTTTTTTCCCCTCCAGTTTAGTAGTTGAGGTGGTGGGATTTTTTTTCCACTTTTACTCTGTATAATAATGGGGTGAAAAATAAGGTGTATGTAGCAAGACCTAAAGGCGTAGCAAGGAGAGACAACAATATAATAACATCTTTTTTCAGTTGTCAGTTTCTCTTTTTGGCCTACAAAGGCAGAAAAGGTGGTCGGTCTCCCCAAGACATAAATCCTTTCTCTCTGATAAACTCAGGAGACCATTCCACATAAGCTAATAGTGACTGGCAGGGCATAAGCTGTTCCATGTTAGATGAGAACCAAGCACTTTCTTTTTACTGGCATGTAAAATAACTATTGAAATCCTGAAGTCAGTTGTGAAAATGCCAGGGATTTTTTTGAAACCAAGATAAAGCCTTTAGGGGTTTGTGGCAAGAAATGGTTCTGCATTGGTCAGTGAAATACCCTGAAAAGTCTCAACGCTCTTCTGCATGTGTGTTTTCTGTTTGCCTATGAGCAGAATATTTCAGAATGAGCTAAACCAGAAGTATTTCTGCCATTTATTACCATGCAGAATAACATGAAGGAATGTGAAACCATCAAAGGTTTCTGAGAACTGAAGGTCCAACCAAGCTGTTACTTGTGATTTGAAGTTGGTAATCAGGTAGATTTCTAGGATGATCTCTTTTTTCCTAATTCTGGTTTCCTGCATTAAATTCTTTATGCCCAAGAACGGGGGGGGGGGGGCAGAATTTCTCTCATCTTTGGGTACCGATATAATTATTCAGCTGCAATTGCAGGCAGTGGGCTAGATTCAGGCAAACACAAAGCATTTGGTGTTTGTAGGGAATCACTTATTTTAAGTAAACGTTTCAGAAATGCACAACTTTTTGTCATAAAAAGAGCTATAAAAGAGTACTGAAATGAAGTCAGATAAATTGGTGGTACTACCATGTCATCACTTGCTGTTGTTAGTAGCTGCAAAAAAATGCCTGTATTTCTTTCCCCTTTCTGTTTCTTTCTCTGCCATGTCTTTCCGTCTTACACTCATGCACACTTTTTCTTCCTCCCACAGAGCTGTACTGGCTTTTAGTTTTCCAACTTTAAATTGATTAGAACATATTAATTTTTAAATAAGTGTCACATATCCTTAACCAATCACTGCAAGGTTGAGAAGGCTCCATGGTGTTAAGCCTGATCCAAAACTCAGTGAGAAGAATTTTAAAAACGTGGGCTGCCCTTCATTAGCCCTCATGATATCTCTTGACAGGCAATGTGTGCGTACGTTGCCATGCCAGGCCAGGGCAAGACCAGCTGCCATGCACCATTTACCCTCTGTCAGCAGCTTCAGTCAGAGCGCGGGCAATACTGTACACACGAGTCTGTCATGCGTCAGCATCAATTAGGCTCAGTTTGCTGCGCTTGGGAAAAGCAACAGCCATACTATTAACCATTTTTCTTCTTTCCTCCCCCCCCCAACCCCATTTGACTCTCCAAGCAAACTCTTTGATTTGGCAGGAGTGATTTCATAGCAGTTCTTGCAAGTAGTAATTGGTTTTGGTTTAAAATAACTAATTCAGATGAGTTGGTTTCAGTGCAAGAAATTGGGTTTATTTGTACTGTTGTTTAGATGGGGAAGTTAGATACAGCCTGTGCTCCGAAAATCATTCTAATGTTCCCTTTCACTTGTTATGAAGAAGTGTTGATGTCTGCCTGTCTGTACGCAAATATGGACTTATATGCACATGCACATGCACACACAGATTCTAGCAGTAAACTTTAGACTTGCAATAAGGCCAGGGCTAAAATATGTCACTGAAACTGTATCTTCTGACCTTCTTATATTACATACTCAACATGTTTTCAATTTTTCAGCTATAGTTATGCCCTTGCATCGTTGGTTTTTTCTGGGTATTGTTTTTTGAAGAGCAGGGCTAAAATTTCCCCAACTTCATGAGAAACCAACATGTGTGGTCATGCCTAAATTTGACTCACTATTCTGTGGCTTTCACCGCTGTTATGGAGGGGGTGGGGAGCAAGACGACCACCCATGGTGTGTTCTCGTCAAGCGGTGCGGTGAGCAAATGAGTTTGCTGATGTGCAATGAGTGTTAAGAGAACAACCTCTTCTGGCAGAGTTTTCAAGCACTTCCCTCCTTCTCCCCCTCCCCAAATTACAGCTTCTTCCTCTGTGTAAGTATAGAACACCCATGATTATTTATATAATAAAAGAGCTACTGTGTACTTTAATGGATAGTTAAAGACGTTTTCACAGCTCTGCATCCACATGGGATTTATAGAGACATCTAGGCCTGGTCAGTTTGTAAAATCGTGGCAGCCCAAGAGACTGTTGTCAGATGTTTGTAACAAGACAGTGTTTGAAAGGAATCAAAACAATATAAATCCTGTGAGATCTGTGGCAGCAGGATGGGTTCTAATGGAGAGGAAGACAGGGTCGACCACCACACAAGAGAACAAGGAGAAGAAAGTGTTTTTTCTCTTTCAAGCTTGCAGCACCAGCAGGGGTAAGCAGGTTTCTAAAAGGAATCTCATCAGCGGATCAATCCAGTGTAACAGATGGAGCGCACAGATATTGTCTATCAGACTTCCCTCGCATGTGGCAAACAAATACATTGTTGCAACTGTTAGCGGCAAAACTTTTCCTTTTTTCAACATGGTAATTACCAAGAGTTGAAAAGAGCTGTGGGTTAATGATTTCCTAACAATAACTATAGGGGGTTTGGTGGATAGGAACTTCCCCAAGGAATACATTAGCAGGAGATATAAAGTCAGTGAGCATCTTGAATGGAGGGGTTTGGATCCGCAGAAATAACTGCCTGTAGCAGTGCATTTTGGAAAGTGGAAATTTTCCGAGGAGAGGGAAACACTGGGCTGGGTCTTTATCTGCTGTAATTGGCAGGATTGTGCTGTAGACAGTGGAGACAAACCAGTACATACCAGCTCAAAGTTCTGGGCTTTGTTGTCATTATAAAACCATTTCTAAGAGAAGGATCTGGGAGAGCTGAGGACAATTCAGTGTGCATGCTCATTTACAGCCATAAGAGGCAAAGTGTGGGGCTATGAATTATTTCTCCAGTGTTATTAATATTGCTGCTGTTAATGTATTGAGTCTTGATGCAAGTGTCAACGTCTGGATGCAAATATCAGAGAATCATAAAATAGTTTGGGTTGGAAGGGACCTTTTGAAGATCATCTAGTCCAACCCCCACATACATATTAAGTCTTTCAACATCTTCTGCATCTAATCCTGGAACAGAGGAAACAGAAGCGAAGCGGTAGCTCTGAAGAGCCTAATGACTGCATGGCACTCCCTGTGTTGGTATGGATGCCATAGATTTAGAAGTGATGGAATAAATGATTAAGCTTGTAACAAGACTGTAAGTCACAGTAAATAACAGTTGTTTGTCCTAGTAAATATGGAGTTAAGAACTTAAAGACCAGGGTTTAGCTACCATTTAGTTTCAGAAATTTTAGTTAACCTAGTGATACTGAATAACTACAGTTAGATGTCATTGATGTTTGATTCTGATCCAGAGAAACCAAGTGCAGAGCTGAATAAATATCAGCTGTACCTTGACCCTGAATATCATTACATTTCTGGCTAATATTTTAATTCACAACAATTCTGATCTTTAAGGTTTATCCACAAGAAAGAAGGATTTTGCAGAAGTAAAATGAAACTGAAAATGTTTGCGTAGCATTTAAAACAGCAGCATTTTATCATGAATTTTTATTAGCGTTTGAGCATGTATGACATTATTCAGTATATTATAGCTCCCGCTCCTAGCTTGCTGTATTTGATCACCACTGGAGCCATGGCAAATAAAAATTGCATTCTGAATTGGTTCCTATTCAAAGTCCCCGTGCCCCAGTGCATTTTTTCATTTTAGTCTCCTCTTCGATTCCAAGAATTCCAGAACAAAAGCCAAAATAGCATTTACACCCTTGCTTCCTCCAAAATACCTCTTCTCCTTCTGGGCCTATTTTCTTTGCACACTAACCCTGTAATTCTACCTCTGCAAGAGCTCTGGTGCCTTTATAGCATCATAACCAGCCTTCACATGTCTGTCTAGCTACTGAATAACCTCATTTCTGAGAAGAACTAATTACGCACCTATACATGACCCTCTTTATATGCTTTTAATTAAGCTCTGTCTTCCTTTTCTCTCCCAAAAGAATGGAAATTAGCAAATGCTCTCTGGACACCTCTTGGCCATGAAGCAGACTGTCAGTTTGCCCTATTTCCTCCTGAGTCCCAAAGACTCCTCACCTGAGATCTGTAAGGTATGAGAGGGAGCCGAAGACAGGCACAATTCATGTAGTACTCAGTAGTTCATGCTATGAGCCTCATGCTGCAGCCCTCAAAATGACATGAAACATGACATGTACAGAGACCATCTTGCACTCAAAAGTACAGTTCTCTAATCACAAAGGTAAATAACGATCTCATATTTTGGAAATAGTATTGGGTCTTTGTCCTGCCTTTGAGTGCTCCTGATTCAGGCCCTGACATGACCACTAACCTGTTAAGTGTGATGCCAGGACCACTTTGGTTTATGTAAATACTAACAAAGAGCTGCATCTAAGGCATAGGCAAGCTTGCAATGAATGTAGAGGAAGGCTGAGCAAGTCCCTCTTGAATAAAGCATTCTCAATATTACTGACAGGTTTGCAGCGAATTGTGATTGTTCAGGAGCTACCTTTATGGAAACAGGAGAATTAGTGATGAGTGACTTTGGTTGAGATTCTTGTCCATCTACCTGACAGGACAAAAATTCCTTGCTAGAGGCAGCATGTTTGGAGGGCTTAGGTAAACTTGATAAACTGGGCAACTAGAAGACAATGTCATCAGGGACATAAATAAAAGATTCTAAGAAATGTCAAAGTAATGATAATAAGAGGCATAAATTACCTGGTCAGGTGTTGGCTGGAATTCACCAAAGGAAGTAAGGCTGGCTGTGGTATTTTATGGATTACAGGTATATATGTAGATACTCATTTTGCTGGGAGTAAAAGGAGAGCAAGTAGTCTTAGCATGAATAGGTTGTTTGTACGAATTTAAATGGATTTTTGACATACTAATGTAAATGTTTATTCTCAAATGGCATAGAAAGAAACCCGAGGATGCAAATTTAACAAATAGGCTTCTTTCTATAGAAGATAATGTGATTATGGAAGTAACACAGACTGATCTTGGTAGAAATACCTTCAGCATTTTCAGGTGGAGTATGCTGTTACTGAAGTAAATGTTGGACACAATGTATCATAGCCAGACATCTACCTCCTGCACCTGCTTCCCTCAGATCAGATATTTAGTTACCTAGTAATAGTCCATCTAATTATTCTCAAGGGAAAAAATTACATGTATGAAACAAAAGGCTACTTTGAGACTTTGTAAAGGCTTGGCTTAATGAGTAACCGCGGTACCATTTTGTGTGTGCTTTATTCTGAAATACTCTTGAAATGGTAATATTAGGCTCCCTTTGTTCTCATAATCTTTGGTTTGAAATACAAATGCAATTGGGTCAGTGGGTTTATATGAGAAAGTAAAGCTTGCAGGAAGTTGTTCGGCAGTACTCAAATAGTACATTAATATTATAGATAAAAACCACATGTACCTTTCTAAATGTATTTTTGGGTCTGGAGCAAAGAATAGCTCAGCTGGAATTTAAGATTGAGGCTATATTAGGAAGTATATGCCCCCAGTGGAATAGCTTTTTAACAGTTTCCATCTTTGGGAACCTTAACCAGTTTACATATTCAGTTCAGTTGTATGATGTAGGAAATTCATAGTTTTGCAAATGATGTGAGATTTAGAAAGCCTAAGAAAATCATTCAGGATCTCAGAAAAGCCAGAGTCAGCCTTGAAGTTCTGTAGCTTCTGGCCTTGAGCATTTAAAACAGGCATTTCTCTTTTATGGCCTGCAAGTTATTGAGTTATAAGTGAAAAGGTATACAGTATTAAGGCCAGGTCTGTGTGAGCATCTTTACTTGTGTAATAACTGTAAGCAGTAGGTTGTATTCCTGTGATGGGAATAGAAATCCCATGATAAATGAAGCTGTAAATAGCCTGAAATCTCACTGGAAGTGGTTAGGTGGAAAATTAATAACAATTAAAATTTGACAAAGCACAAGTGGCAAATGAATTGCATTCCTTCTTCCTCAAGGAAGTAGTACAGGAAATATGAACACCTGATGTAGAAATGTTTGTCAGGTTCAAGAGAAGGATCAGGAGACCAGACTGCTGGGAAAATTAGGCTGGAATGCATTGTTATGTGTATTTTAATAACCTCCAAATAGCTTAAACTATTATAATTGTAGACAAGAAGGAAAAGTGGACACAACTTCCCTCTAGTGCAGAACAACTTGTAAAAAAGAGCATGGTCCAGTGCAGGGTATGGAGTCAGGAGGATCACGGGCTCTAATCTGTTCCGAGCCACCGACGCCATCTGACCCAGGCAGGTCACTTGACTTCCTTGTGCCTCTGTCAATCCAGCTGGAAAATTGGGTAACAAAAGCAGGACCTTGCTGAAAAACAGATGCTCCGTCTGAGTTGAGCTGTCCTGGATAAACAAATTACAAAACATTGATAGATACTACAGTAAAACAAAGAAGGGTCTAGAGAGTCAGTAACGAAGAATGAGCAATGTGGGAAGGATCCAGCTGACAGTCCTGGGTGCTTGGAGAAAGCGATGTGTCTAAAGTTCACAGGTAAAATAAGGAGCTCAAAGGATGGGCGCAAAACTGGTTTATGTTGGAAATTAGAAAATCAGGAAGACAATGGTGTTTGGAGTCAACACAGTATAAGATCTGGTTTCAGATCATCTAAGCTTTGAAAACAGCAGAAATCATTTATTCCTTATAATGAAAATCTTAGTGCTGAAAGGCTCTCTAGGAGATGGGCATACTGTAATTCATAATGAGCTATCTGGATGGGACCATCAAAGACTTCACTTAATTCACTGGTCTTGCTTTAATGGTATGGTTTTAGCTTTTTTTGGGACCCCATTTGAAATCATATGGCCTTTAATTTATTTTCTTTTTTAATCACATTAATTTACATGGTATTTGTTTCAGTATTTAAAATTACTTTTCAATATATGTAAAAATATAGAGTACGTGAATTTGATAGGAAAAATGATGTTGATATTTTTATGGAAGAAAATCTCTGTCTAATAAAACAGGCCTTTGGAAATAGGATTCAGAAATTCCTTTCTTGTCTCCATTAATATTGTTGAGTGCTTTGGCATGCCATTTTGTGCCTTTTTACATCCTTTTCTCTATCTGGAAATTGGAAATAAGGATTTTTACATCATTTACAACGCTGCTGATGAACATCAGGTACAAATTGGGATCAAAGTAAAGCATGTATCATTCACGTTTCATTGCAATAAGAGACATCCTTCTGTTATTATTTCATTGTGTTATTTGTATTTTTGTTCCACTGACTGATGTGGATGTGACAGAAGGAAAAAGAGCAGCTACAGGAATGCTCATTAACTGGCCGAGGAAGGACGTTGACTAGCACACCAGCACACTTGACTTTTTCTGGCAAAGCTTCACAATAAGTGCTGTTCTGAAGGTCTTGAGACTAGTTCAGCATGTGTTTTACCACATTTTAAGACCCATAAACACTCAAAAACCACTGTTCCATAGTAGCTTGGGATGTATTTAAAATAGTTGTTCTTTGGCCCTTCTGATACTCAGAATGAGCAAGGCTAGCTTGAGGACTCCAAGTTGCTTAGAAAGATCTTGAGCAGGGTGAAGTACTGGGTTCATATTTATCACTGAGCCTTAGGGCGGCAAATCGGTTTGGATAATAATTAGGAAATAGAATATTTTCAAGAACCTTAAGTGTGTTCCTTTGGAAGATTTGAGCCAGAACCAAATGTCCAGCAAGTCATTAGTTTCCCATCCTCATACTTAGTCTTGGCAAGGAAACTTTCTGTTGGAAGAGGTGTTATTATGGCAGCAATGGAATTGCTTTGAGAACCGTCCAAAAACAATCTCAAGAGCTGTACAGAAAAATGCTAACTTCCCTGGACACAATAAAACCAGTATTTTCTAATTCTACAACCACATTAAGACTTACCTGTCCTGTGGGCTGCTGTGTGCCATGCTGCTGGGTGGAACCCTTTGTTCTGGTCGCCTGAGGAAGTGTGCGTTTTTCCTGAAAACACACTGTACTGTCAGGCCACGAGAGCAAAAAGACAGTAAAAGTCAGAGGCCATCACTGAACCGAGTTCTTAGATTTTAGTGTATTTATGTGATTTTTTTTTCTACCTTCAATGTTAAGTCTGTTCTTATTTCTTATCCTATGGGTACACCAAGTTGTTAACTGATTGTATGCATGTGTGCTGGTTTTGGGTGGGATAGAGTTAATTTTCTCCATAAGAGCTGGTCTGAGGCTATGTTTTGGATTTGTGCTGAAAACAGTGCTGATAATACAGGGATGCTTTTGTCACTGCTGAGCAGTGATTACACAGAGTCAAGGACTTTTTTGCTCCTTGCCCCCCCAGTCCCCTCCCCGCCCCCACAAGCTAGGGGTGCACAAGGAGTTAGGAGGGGGACATCTGACCCCAACTGACCCAGGGATATCCCACACCATATGGCGTCATGCACAGCATGTAAACCTGGGGGAAGAAAAAGGAAGGGGGGATGTTTGGAGTGATGGTGTTTGGCTTCCCAAGTAATTGTTACGTGTGATGGAGCTCTGCTGTTCTGAAGATGGCTGAACATCTGCATGCAATGGGAAGTGGTGAATGAATTCCTTGTTGTGTGCAGCTTTTGCTTTTCTTATTAAACTGTCTTTACCTCAACCCATGAGTTTTCTCACTTGTACTCTTCTGATTCTCTCCCTCCTGGGAGTGAGTGAGTGGCTCTGTGGGGTTTAGTTGCCAGCTGGCATTAAACTGCAACAGTTCTTTTTTGGTGCCCAATGTGGGGCGCGAGGGGTTTGTGATAATAACAGATTGACCAGAGCATATTAGAAGGGATTTATATCTGTTAACAGTTGCAGGTCACGATACTGATTCATCTGTTATTGATATTAGTTTATCTGATCTCCACCATGCTTCTTTTTTTTTTTTGCCGTACATGCTAAAGATTGGTGTTGGCTTCTGCAGTTTGCTGTGCTCTGTAGTAATTAGTGATGTTTTGCCTAGAAGATCTGTTGGTAAAACACTGACCTTGGCCTTAGTCTGGTATTTGGGCTCTATACTGGAGCTATTGCCGTACTTTGGATATTATCTCATGGAAATAACTGATTATACTTCTTCCTCTGAGAGGTTTTTTTTTTTTTGTGGAGGAAATACAGCATTGCATCTTCACTACCTTCTTCTGTGATGTTTTCTCCCTCGTTGCAATAACTTCTCAGTATCTTGACCATCATTGAGTAGTTAAAATGCTTCTATTGGTATTTCTTAGGAATATTGCTTCCTTTCTTTCTAAGGTTAACAAACAATTTAGGAATGTGACCCAGGCTCCATGAGAGTATGTCGTGGGTGGCACAGCATGTGGGATTATATGGACGGGTATCTGGAGAACTTCTCACCTCAAATGGTCTGGAGCTTCAGTCTTAAACAACTATAGGATCCTGATGAAGCGATAGAATGGCTGAGAAGAAAAATGCTGTGGCTGTCCCAGAGAGGCACAACTTACCACATTGTGCTTGGCCCTGGCCAGCATCTGCCAGACACTGCTCAATATTACACAGTCCCTTCAGGGGTTAGCAGTAACGAAAATATCCCTGTATCATCAACACTATTTTGAGCATAAATCCAAAGCATAGCCCCATACCAGCTACTATGGAGAAAATTAACTCCATCCCAGCAAAGCACAGCATGATTAAGATTCTGAATACAAACAGGTAAAATGAGAAGGTGGGGTTTTTACTTACAAGACAAAGCTGTGTTTGGTTGCAAAGAGCTGTATGCAGTTAGTATCTCTGCCATAGGCATCCCAAGTAATCCTGGTTAAATCACTGTCTCCGAATCTTGCTTTTTCTTTGTAAGGACTAGGTTAACAGATGGTTTCTTCAAGAGATGCCTGCCATTCCTCCTTTGGTTTTCAGCTGTCAAAGTCTGGAGTGGACTTTATCCAAGTGTATTTTGTGATACCTAGGACAGTATTGCTCCTATCCTGTTTAAGCCTACTTTCTAAATCTTTTAATAGTTCCATTAGGGGAAAATGTCCTCTAATGGGAGAAATGCTGCCTAAAGCATGAGGCAAATACTGCCTTTGCCAGTGCACCTGGCAGTAACAATAGACTGTGAACTACAAAGGATGACATACTGCAATTAATTTGTGAATGAGCTATTCAAAATACTAAGTGATTGGGGATGGATTTGATACCTTTGTGTCTTTTAACATCATCAGGGATCAGTTTAGAATTGGACTTAGAACAGTAAAAGAGGCAACAATAGGGCTATTCTCCTGTTGGCAAAACTTATTCTAATTTGCAGTCATTTATGTCCCGTCCTTCCCTAGCCATCCACAGGGACTCCTATGCTGAATACACCAGGCTTATTAGCATGTCACAAGGTAGCATGCCCAGAGTGGCTGTCCATAAGCAGTCACAGCAGAGGGTGGGCAGTGTGCCACACGGACATCGCAGTACAGTCATAGTCAAGTGATCTGTCTGCACTGACAAGTCAAATGTATTACGAGAACTAGAGTTTTCAGCTTCATTCATAAAAATCAGGTTTTTTTAACTAATTGTGAGCAGTGAGGAGCTGGCCCTTCTCCTTGTTTTATTCTGACAGATTGCCATTAAGTGAAATAAAATAGGTTACTAACCAGGCATTGCTCTTCTTGGATGCCACAGGAATGTAATGCAGTTGCAAATGGGGAGGGCAGGTGGTCCAGACAACTGCAAATGGAAAGGTGTCAGCAAGACAATCTTCTATTAAGAAGTGATGCAATTATGAAATGGTTTGAGGACCCCTATATCAACCCATAAAGCAACAGACACTCTCAGAGGGAATTGCCTTCTCACTGACTTTTGCCTGCTGAGCTGCATTTTCCTTCCTCGATAGAAGCATCTCTCTTGTAATACATTGCTGTACATTTCTGTTTCTGCCAGTGAACCTTGCCATCTGCTATCAGAAAAGTAGTAGAATGACTGAAATGGGCTGAAGTTAAAAAAGAAAGAAAAGGTTTGCTGTAGTTTCAAGGCACAGTAGTGGTGGGTAGAGACTGAAACTATCAGTGATCAAGCAAATCAGAGATGAGGACTTATAGGCCAGTCAGAGAATATCACCTTGTGCTTAATGGCTGGGTTTAAACCACCACAAATGTTTTTTGTAGGTGTGGGCTGAGGGATCAAAAGCCGGACGAAGTCCTCTGTTAGTATCACCTGGAATGGTCCAGCTGCTGAGCTGCCTGTGGCTCTTCCACAAGGACTTTGTTTTCCAGGGCAGTGTTTGTGGCTGTTGTAAGCATCAACCCTGTGCTTCCCAGTGCACAGCAGACAAAGCAAATACAACAGAACTTGTATCCTGATAGGGGCAGCACTAGTTCCTGGATGGGAAGCCATTTGGTGTTGATGAAGTTTGATCGCAGATTTCATTCCTAGCTCTGGCGCAGCGCTAGGGAGAGGCTCTAAGCTGGCCAAGCCCCATCTGTCTGTTTCTCATCCGGCTAAGCAAAACAGTGACACTTGTCTTCCCCTGGGAGGGATATCGAGGTCTTTGGCTGAAAATCATCCTCAAGGATGGGT
Source organism: Myiopsitta monachus (assembly GCA_017639245.1). NCBI lineage: Eukaryota > Metazoa > Chordata > Aves > Psittaciformes > Psittacidae > Myiopsitta > Myiopsitta monachus. The sequence continues at coordinate 39,607,831 of CM029926.1, forward strand.
TTGAAGCTGTTTGTGTACTGATACATGATGTTGGCTCTTTGGCCCTTAGCCAGCCATGCACCGAAGCCCCTTTGGAGGCAGCAGGACTTAAACATATGCTGGACTTTAAGCATGTGCTGAAATGCTTTGTAATTGCAGGTCTTTGTGACTTACGTGGTAGGATGATTAAGATTGTGATCTTGGAAATTTCTGAGAATGCTTTGTCTTTCCCATTAAAAAACCCAAAAAAAAAACCCAGGCTTCTGTGACTTTACACTTACTACAACATTATTTTAACGAAGGTTTTTTGCATTTACAGTCAATGCATAGCTTGCATGGCCTTACGTTTTTATAGGTCTTGAAGGAAAAATGGGAAAGGGAAGAAGAAATCTAATTCAACACTATGTGAGGCTGAAAAGCAACTGTTGCATTGCATAATAAGGAAAACTCACTGCAGAATACAAAGTTAACAGTATTACTAGAGGCAGCTTAAAAACTTGATTACGGAAGCTGAGCTTTATAAATAAGAGTGAATTCTAAGCTGAGGTCTCTGAAATGCCAATTACAGTCACTTGAGGACATGGGGGCATGCTGAGCTTTTGCTGGGAGAGTTAATGAGCAATTTCATAACGTGCTATATATCACTTTAAGAAGACATGATAAATTGCCACTAATGGTATTGTGTGTATAAATGGGAGCTGGTTTTGCTCTGCGTTTAGTTCTAGTGATTGGGTGGTACACCTGGAAAGGCTTGTATTTTAATGGGCCTTTTTTAGCACTTTTGCACCTCGTATGTTCTGGATTATATATGATTGATGGCTTTGAATGTATGGGAAGGAAAGATATGTAGATCTTAATGCTTTTAAACCATTTGTTTTCCAGTCTCTGTAAAAGGCCTCTCTGTTTTCTGGGTAATGGTTTATACTTCTCAAGTAAACAGAAGTATGGTTCTGGGACTTTGCCTTTTAGCACTATAAATCCAGTGCTTTTTTATAGGAGGGTCATTCAGTTTACAGTGCTTTTAAGAAAAGATAGCTATTTCCATGCTAGTCATTAAGGACAAGTAAGTAGGTGATTTGGTAGAAGGATAATTTGATGCATGAAGCAGGTAAAATAAAATCTAAAAATCAGAGTTTGCTTTGCTTTCATTCTGGCCATTCTCCTAGTTCCCATTTCATATGGTGAGTAAAATCTCTTTCACCTCAAGTCACACCAATTTCTTCACAGCCACAGCCTTTGTGACTCCCTCCTCTCCTGCTGGACCCTGTCCATGCTTACTTTGCCCAAAGGGGTGGCTGTGGAGCAGCACTGAAGCATTCTTCTCTCCCTCTCCAACCTAGGGAGAGGCAGAACCAAACTGGAAATCAAACCGAGGCTTCCCATGTGGAAATGTAGACACTAACTTTGGGCTGGCTGGCAGTAGTGCTTTCTCTGTGTTCTCCACGGGCACAGGCAGAGAAGACTCTCAGGTTATTGAACACTGGTACCCTGGTGTAGGATTAGTGTTTAGCTGTTGCTTGGTTTTAAGCTTCCGTGTGAGCGTAAAGCCTGCCAAATCTCCTGTATGTTTCTTGTGTGTGCAAAAACTGGTTCTCCTGAAAGGAAAACACTTAATGCTGGCTAGAGCCATGAGCAGAACAGAGACATTTGAGGCAGGCTTCTCCTGCAGCTCTTTCCATGTGCCTCAGTCCCGTGGCCTTTTGCCCTTCAAATCCTTGGGCAGATTTCAAGCTGATGTTAGCAGAAGTGCACACTAACTTTTACTGCAGCGTGGTTTAATACTGCAGGGTTGAAAGGCAAGTGCATTAACCCACTGCTGCCCCATGATTTTATGTATTTCTAATTGCAGCTTGTTCCCTGTACTTTGTTGCTTGTACCTGAATTTTTCCATTTGTGTCTTTTTCAGATCTTTGCTGACCCCCAGCATTATCTGTAAAAAGGTGCCTCCTCTTAGCTGGATTGCTGCTTTCTCTTTCTAAAATGAAACACAGCAGCACGTACACCCTGTAGCATTTCTTATCCGTGCTGTTATTTGTTGCCCTAGGACTGAAAGTGCATAGAGGTGATGTAAAGATCCACAGTCTTTCCTTCCCTGTCAAGTATTTCATGTATCTGTTGTTCAAGAGCTAGCGTGATATTCTTTATAATAATAAAGCATAGCTTAACCTGTTTTTCTCAGTTTCATGTCCCTGTGTCTTTCATTATTATCAGGTTGAAAGTTCAACTGGGGAAAGACATTAGATGACTTTCCAATGTTTCTGCTTTTTAAATGCTTGTTAATTAAAATTAAGATTCTGACTAATTGCACTACGGTATCTTGTGCCTCCCTTCACAAGCTCCTCATATTTAGTTTCCATTCTTTGCAGGTATTTGATGAAACCCAGAGACATGAAGCTCCTTGGTGTTAGGCCAGGGTCATGGAGGCATGTAGGTGTCCAGCAAATGCCATCAGGAGTTGCATGCCCATGTAGCTGCATGACCTGATGGCACTGCACAAGCCCATGACAAGAGTCAGTCCCTATTCCAATACTTAACAATGTCACAAGGCAAGAGAGAAAAACCACAACCTCCATGTTATGAAGGACGCAAGTAAATGATTTCTCAGGCGTGTGTCTAACAAAGAGCCAAAACCAGTTCTCCAAAGTCAGATAACAGTGCTGTAAGCACAAGACCAGCTTTTCTGGCATCGGAAGGAAGCTGAGTTTTCTGCCAACTTGTGAAATCATTTGTTGAAAAAATACTTTAATCTAGCCTAAGTGTATAGAGTGCATATTAATTTGAAACCTGGTTTATTAAACCACTAGAGTAGAAATGAGTGTGTGCAGAGCTGTATTCTACCAGGTTTTGCTTTCTTCTCTGATATTTTAAGTGTGGCATGCTATCTGCTTGGGTTTAACTGCAAAGTATAGATGGCCAACTTAGCTTCCTACTATAATACAAAACAATTAAATGCTAAAAGAAGTTGAAAGACAAAAAACGACTTTAATAGAATCATAGAATGGTTTGGGTTGGAAGAGACCTTAAAGGTCATCTAGTTCCAACCACTAGAACACGTTCCTTAAAGTGCCATCCAAGCTGGCTTTTATAGGTTTATAGCTTACGTTTAATAAAATTTGTGATTATTGATAGTGCTTTGGAAACAAAAGGCAAATTTGCTACTTTAAAGTTGAAATATTCCTAATAGAATAATAGAGCACAGCTAGGGTTTCTCAAATATATCTGTTTTTAACATGTTTATTAGTATGCTGATGCAAGTGAGAAATATTTTTCTGTGAATTAAATGAAGTCAGTATCATGCCAACTTAAAGGTAGTCGTGTCTAATCCAATGCACTGATACCCAATTGTGATTTTGGTTTCAGTATATATATTGGTTTGTTCCCTGTAACTCCCAGCATGCGCAGTCTGTGTTTGTAGTAACTGCTGTCTTTTATTGCATTTTTTTTCATATTTTTAAATGAGTGTATGTTAGCATCACATGTATAGAGTCATATCTTGAAATCTTGGGAACCTAAATTATTTGGATCTGGTCATAAGGAAGAAAGAAATACACCTGGGATTGTTTGGTAGTGTGTCTTAGTTGTATTTACAGTTTCCTTAATCAAGTAGACGAGCAAAAAATATTCCCCATCCCTCTTGGTGAGCAAAAAGATTCCTTTTCATGGAAAGCAATAGAGATTTGAAGAAGTAAATAGTGGGAATGCATTTGAAATAGCAGTTATTGTCTCTTGGGCTGTTTGGGGGAATTTTGGTTGGTTGGTTTTGAGAGGAAGAGGGTTTAAAAGTGCACTGGAGTCTCTATTACTTGTTTAATGAAAATGCAAAAAGGTACATTAAATATTGTTCTTTAAATGTTTGCATTGACTTTCATAGAATCATAGAATAGTTAGGGTTGGAAAGGACCTTAAGATCATCCAGTTCCAAGCCCCCAGCCATGAGCAGGGACACCTCACACTAAACCATGCCATCCAAGGCTATGTCCAACCCGGTCTTGAACACCGCCAGCGATGGAGCATTCACAACTTCCCTGGGCAACCCATTTCAGTACCTCACCACCCTCACAGTAAAGAATTTCTTCCTTTTATCCAATCTCAACTTCCCCTGTTGAATTTTGAACCCGTTACCCCTTGTCCTATCACTATAGTCCCTCATGAAGAGTCCCTCCCCAGCATCCCTAAAGCCCCCCTTCAGATATTGGAAGGCTGCTATGTGGTCTCCATGCAGCCTTCTCTTCTCCAGGCTCAACAGCCCCAACATTCTCAGCCTATCTTCATGCAGGAGGTGCTCCAGTCCCCTGATCATCCTCGTGGCCCTTCTCTGGACTTGTTCCAACAGTTCCATGTCCTTTTGACGTTGAGGACACCAGAACTTCATGCAATACTCCAAGTGAGGTCTCAGAAAAGCAGAGTAGAGGGGCAGGATCACCTCCCTCAACCTGCTGGTCACGCTCCTTTTGATGCAGCCCAGGATACGGTTGGCTTTCTGGGCTGCGAGTGCACACTGCAGCCGGCTCATGTTCATTTTCTCATTGACCAACACCCCCAAGTCCTTCTCTGCAGGGCTGCTCTGAATCTCTTCTCTGCCCAACCTGTAGCTGTGCGTGGGATTGCTCCGACCCAGGTGTAGGACCTTGCACTTGTCATGGTTAAACTTCATTAGGTTGGCATCAGCCCACCTCACAAGCGTGTCAAGGTCCCTCTGGATGGCATTCCTTCCCTCCAACTTTACTAGGTAAAATGCTGGATGGAGATGCTTTTGAACAATCTGAACTCTCTCAATATAAATATTGTAAATTATATGTGCTTTAGTCAAACATGCCATTAAGCTGTAGTCATATTCAGCAATGTGGCCCAGTTATCTAGAACTTAAATCCTCCTTGTGGACTTTCTAGGGCAAAATTGCTATATCCTACCCCAAAATACTTTGAGACAAATACGCTTGGTTTTATTCAAAATAATGCATCTAATCTAGCTAGTATTTAGGTAGAGCATCTCATCCATGTTTGGCAATTTATCCTCAACACCCTTGTGTTCAGGGATACTGTTATTCTTTATCTGAGATAGGGTTTGAGCACAGTAAGGACATTTCCTGCCCAGGATTTCCTAGGCATGCTTGAGCATCCTCTTCCTGCACAACAAATATGCTGGGGTGAGAAATCTTCATGGGGCAATAGGATAATAATAGTCTGTATGGGCTTGAACCCCAACCTCGTGAGTCCAGAAGTGAGTGGAAGTGTGTAAGGAGGGCTGTGAAACATCTGACTGATGTGAGTTTGATTGTAAAAACAATCCAGAATGACCTCCCCGGTGTCAGGTTGCACATTGTCCACAGAGCCAGGAATTGAACCCAGCTCTCAAGTGTCTCAACCGCTCTCATTATATCAATTATTTCTTCCATAATGCATTTCAACACTTACTCTGTACCATAGTTAAACACAGTGAGAAATCTAACCTGTTTTAAAGAATAATTAAAAGAAAGGCCTAGGAGTAAGCTTAGAGAAGGGGGAAGCAAGACAACTTGCAATCCAGGCCTCGTATGAACGTTGCCCCAGGCAATTTTGTTATGTCCATGGAAGCATATGATATTCATTGCATGGGCCCATCATTAATGCTGACTCTCTGGGAACCTGTCTTATGTTGTTTCCACTTGGGGCAGGTTAGCTAGAAAATTGATCCGATTTTATTAAAGAGTCATTTTCTTTGCTGTCTGGCAGTGGTCTCTGAAAAGATGATTTGTCCTCTTAACACTTGCTGATTGCTCTAACAGGATCCAAGAAGTATGATGTCCAAATTGAGTTTCATACACAAAACTGCTTTGTGGCTAAGTTTTTGACTCCCAACATGGACAGTTTAAAATAGAGCTCAAAAGATCCTTCCCCATTATGCTGCAGGTGAAACCATTCTTTTGATTCACATCCCTTTAATTAAAAATAAAATACATTTTAGAGGGTTAATTATCCACCCTTTTTCTATATACATTTAACTATAAACAGGTGGTGATATTTAGTGTATGGCTCACGATTTTCCGCGGTTGGCCACTTCACTTATTCTCTGATACAAACATCATACTCAGTGGTTGTAAATACTCTCTTATTCACAGTTTTTACTCTCCCTGGATGTATCTTCCATCCGGACTGAACAAGTTTTGAACAAAAATATGAAAGGTGAAATCCCACCTCTCTTCTAGTTTGCGGGAGTGAGGCCTGTGTGTAATAAAGAAGCAATTTTATTTTGCTTAAAGGTTTTTCTGAAAATTCCCACTTAGCTGCGTATTGATCAAAGGGTAGAGGTTTAGTCAGGCTGATGGCTTAGAGGGATAAGATCTGTGCGAAAAAATCTTGCCTCTGACTGACTTTATTGTGTAGGCAGTAGGGGATTCCTTCCAGTGGTTTAAAAAATAAATAAATAAAATATAGATAAAATTTGTCTTTTGGAGAAGTGATGGTGAGAAGCGTGTTTTAGGACAGGGCAGGTAGAGGTGGAGATTGTGAAAACATTCTGGGAACACATTTCTTTACAATGATCTGCCAACAAACCTTTGTAACAGCAACCTGGTATTCCCCAAAGCCCAGCAGCTGAGGCCAGATGTTCGTTAGTGGTGTGAGCAGAGGCCACCATCAAGGCGGGGTGAAGTCAGGATGGAACCTTATGTGAGAACTGAGTTAGGATGTGGGGTGGGATCTTGTGAAAGCTCTGGCCTAGGAGAAAAGCTTGCAGCCTGTAGCTGTTGGTCTTGGTGGTACAGGAGGATAGGGGAGAAACTGCTCAGGATACCATGTGAAGTGAGGCTCTGTGCCTGTTACAGACCTACTAAGCAGAGGAAGGGGTAATGTGCTAAGGAAGGAGCCTTAGCACATTCTTCCAGTCACCCTTGGGACCTAGAGTAGACTAATACAAAACAAGGCAGGGGAAAAGTAAGGATGCTGTTCCTGAGCACAAAAACCTTTGCACCCCCTGAGTTCTCTTTTAGGTTGACTTAGTTTAATTTGAGAATTCAGGGCTCAGACCCCCATTGCAAAGTGCCGTGTTGAGCCGTAGCTCATGATCTGGCTTAAATGAAGACTTTATTTTTTTTTCAATTTAATAAATTAATTAAATAAATTTAAACAAGAGTCAACTGGATTGCACATTTCTAGCTTCAAATTTTGCACCAGTTGAACTTGGAACTAATTTTTGCTAACTAAAGGTGGCATCTTCATTTGCAGAAAACTTCCTTGTGAAATTAATGGTCTTAAGACTCTTTCCTCCCTAAATCCCTCTCTGGTTGCACGGAAACCTGGCAAAGATCCTGCAGATGCATGAGGTTTCTTTTCTTTTTGAAAATTCTTACCATTTTCACTCCTAATTTGACATTAACTATGGAGGAAATTGAAGTCAATTTTTACTGCAAAATACTTGGGAAATGGCAAAGGTCTTACATCATGCAAAGTGCTGAATCAGACCCTACACCCCTTTCTCCCAGACTTAAGTTTCTACACAGCGTGTCTGAACAAAAGAATTTGTGAGGGTGATAGGGAAACACCTTTGAGCCAATATGCCCCCAGAATTCTGCCTCCCTTTTACTGGAGGGGTGCAGAAGGAGATGTCAGTTGAGCAGAGCGTGGAATAGCGACAGACGTGCTCAGGCTAAGCGAGCCAGGCTGCAGCCTGGCTGCAGCTTCCCAAGTGACTGTGCTAAAGTTATTCAGAAGTGTAAAATTATAGTTGAACCTGCTTTATAATAACCATGTCCTGAAATAATCTGAACACACGGTTTTAAAGAGCTGAGCATTATAATTTGTATTTACCATGGAAGTTTTTCCCCCTCCTGCAAATTATTCTAAATGTTTCCCAGGTTGCAGGACACGTTGGTGATGTTGTTTCCTTGTTTTGTGTTGCTTGCTGTCTTGAAGGGCAGAACATGCAGGTTGCCTGCCATCATCCAGGGTCTGTTATAAGCAGTCTGTATCTAAATTTCTATCTTTGGTTGGTTGACGTTTTTTATCCTGTTTTTAAGGATAAGAAAAACTGTATTGTGTGTGGGTATTATGATCACAGTCTGTCCTTTCTGTCTACCAGCTCCCTTCAGCCCTTTGAATACTTTTAATCTATCTTATGAAAGAGTCAAGCACTTTACTTGCCCTTGAGCATGTAGGATATGTTCGCAGCAAAGGCATTCTGAATGACCCTGTGGAGATCCTCTCTGTGACTTCTCTTTTGCAGTCCCACAAAATATGGCCAGAAATGGAAAATTGCAGCAATGCGGGGACAGCCTGCAGCTTCTGTGTGGTATGGAGCTGGATGCACTAGGCTATAAAATATGATCCTCGTGTTTCAGATGATCCTCCCTCTTCCTCTTTTGTCAGTTTACTTGGGAATATGAATTTATGTGCATCCAGACAATGCAATATTGTAGGTAAGTCTTCCACTCAGTTTTATGCACCAGTCAGTACCAGAATTTTAGCTTTGTATTCCTCCAGGCATGTAGCTCACTATGCAGCATTATTTTCTCACTTCAGTTATCCATTAGCTTAAGACTTTCATAACCCAGGAGGACACTTAAATCTCTCTTCAATCATTATGCCTCTGAACACTTTCCCCTAATGTCTTGGCTTTCTTTTGGAATCTTTTTGTCTTACGATTTTTATCCTTCATTTACCTGCATTGAATTGCATTTGCCATCGTGCAAGTATTTTCCTGAATCACTCTAACCCTCTTTATTCTTGATGGTTAAGGTGATGCCATGTGGGGAGAGAGAAAGGTATGTGCTGTACTCTTCAACCATCAGTCAGACTCAGAGAATATTGAACTTAGTGCACCTTGGCTTTGCAACTGCCCTTCTGTGCATCTCCATACAAAGCATGTGGGCATCCCCCAAAGCTTTTGTACCTAAATGCTGCCGAGTCACACTGTCCTTCATTTTTGCTTCATACTGCTATGGGCAGTCTCACTTCTTAGCAAGGGAGAGGATTGCTGCAGCAGGAACCAGCCTGAATGGTGCTGACAGATCCAACAAGAAAGCCAAGCAGGGAGGGCAGTGCCAGTGGGGTGCTGTCCCGCTGGGCTTTGCTCAGGCTCTCTCGCGTAGATGTTGACCTGAAAACACGTTCAGAAATCGTCGTTAAAGTCATGTGGATCTGCTTATGCATAGTCTTTTTTTTAAAACAACAAACCAGTTTGTGCTGTCTCCAGGATTCATAGGAGCCAGCTATTTCAGAGTGTTATTTACTTTTGTGATGTTTATCTTTCGCCCACTGGTGGGTGTGAACATCACTGGGTTTACAGTGTGCAAAGCAACAACCCAGGACTATTTTTACGTCCAGCTGGTTTTTTTTCCATTTGAGTTTACACAAACTTTTCTTTTAAGGATCCCTGAGAGCTGTAAAAACGGTATAGCACCATCTGATGCTTCACAGTTAAAGAGAGGGAATTAAAACACCCCATGTTTTTCATTTTAGAATTAAGTGCTATGTAAAGAGACTGCCGAATGTAGTTATTTAAGGCAAAAGGCATGAATGATTTCGTGTATTTCATTCTGATCACTTTTCTCTCCCATTTTTGTTTAATGAGGCAATGTAAAAATAGAATAAACCTGGCATTTTAAATCAGGGATGAATTAAATGAAAACCTAGTTATTTAGAGTAGCTTACTCATCTCTCTGCAAGTGTGGATATTACTTGACATATCATAGGCATGTGTCATCCTTTCCCTATCACTTATTTTTAATTGTTTAGCTTGAGATTATTTTCTTATTCCTCTCCCATCAGGCAGGTGAGAGTTCCTGTTCACTTTAGTCCACTGATAAAGGTGCTTTACATAGCCAGTACTTAAAATTCTTGTACAGCCATGACTTTATCTTCTTGGAGGAGTGAGATGTTGTTTGTGATTATTTTTTTATTGAAAAAGATACTCATTAAGAGCTTATTTACTGCCTGGCTCTTTATTTGAAGGGCATATGACTATGAGATTGTTAAATATACAAGTGTCCTAAAAGACTTAAATTCTTTGCATAAGAACAAAGACATCGTTAGCTATTGTGACTTTGACCCCAAAAGTAGAAAATCAGAAGCAAGTTCTTTGTCTGGTGAAACATTGGCAGCCATCCTTGAGATTGCAAAGATGTGCCTGCTGAGGGAAAGTTCCTTGTGTATTATGCTGTTTACCTAAGGGTTATATTCAAGACACTCTCTGAACAGCTTGGCTGATTATTGAAAAATGCCTTATAGTAACTTCCAGCCTAAGTTGATCGATATTAGTGCACAGCTCTAGATGGGAGGGAGGGAGCTATTTAAACATTGAGAGCCTCCGGGATAACTGTGAATGAAAAAATAATGCAGAACAAATACGTTGAAGGGTTCAAGAGAGAAGAATATCTTGTCTCTGTGCAGGGGAGAGAAAAAAAAAGAAGTTGTTAAATTGCAGCAGAAAAACCATTTGAATTCGCTATTAATAAAGTGAAGATGGATTTTTCCCTAGGCCAAGCAAGGAAAAGAAAAAAAAAAAGCAATCCCAACAAATTGTAATGCTTTTTAATGTAGAGAGAAGCTAAAAGTTATTTACACACATCCTACCTCAGAAAGCTTACCCTCACTGCAGGCCTCCGAGACGTTCTTGGTCTGTGGCCCTGTTCTAAGCTGCCATACCTGTAGTTTTGGGTGCCCAGTTTGGGCTTATTCCCCCTCCCTAGAGCAGGCAAAATTGAAAGTTACTGATTTCTATGCCAGAAACGCCAGAAAATGAAAACCTTTCTTCTTCCAGCATCTTAGAGGAACATGTGAAAATGTGGACTAAAAGGGTCCTAGCATCTGAAAATTATGCATTCCCCACCCCCCCATGAACATGTAATAATTAAAATGTTTCAATGCATAGAATTTTGCCAACATTCGAATGATCTACGGGATTTTAGGCACCCTGATGAGAAGGTGGGCATTGTTCCAGTTTGTTGGTGAGCATGTGAAGAGAGGAAGGCAAAGCAGTGATGCTGCAAAAGAGATTTTCTACTCTCTTCTTCACAGAAATTTAAGTATCAGATTCACTGAAGTCTTGTGGCAGGTGATATCCTAAGAAACTGCAAGTCGAGAGAGGTATCTTTGTCACTCATTTCTTCTTTCGTGAGAACCATGTCCTTCCTGTGTCTCCATTCTCTGTAAATGATGAGTCTTTGATTTTGTCAGTTCATAAGGAAACCATCAGGGTTCAGTGTTGCATTTGTGTGATGGCTGACAAGATAGAGGACACAGGAGGAGCTGGTGGGAAAAGCCTGACAGGAGAAGAATGGGGGAAGGAAAGAAATGGGATTGTATCATGGAAAATGGGAAATATGTTGATCTGTTTCACAGAGCAAGATGGAAGATGAAAACTTAATTTCTAATGGAGGAACATGGGAAGCAGATTGTCTTGCTGAAAGATTTTTGGACACTTGGAGTGAAAAGTGTGATGGGCCTGTAAAAGCTAGTGGTGAAATCTCTTTTCTGGTGCATGTGGTTAAAATTATGTAGGCAGAGAAGGCTTCAGCTATGGAGCCAAAAAGGATGGAAACAGGATAGGTTCCTTTAGTAGGTCAGTTGGTGTTAGCTTCCAAAATTTAAAGAAGTTTGGAGTACTTGGCATCCTTTTTTATCAGTTGTCTGGCTCGTGTGTGTTAAGGAACAGACTGAACTTCCATCATTGCAGAGGGTGAGATGGGAAAGTAATCAGTGTGCAACTCACTGTTGCTTTAACTGTTTTCTGCTTTGTTTCAGCTGTGTTTGTTACTGATGGGGGGTGCTGGGAAAGAAGCGATGACTCTTCATATGAATAGTTCTTTAATATAATTCTGGTTATAACTCTGCTTACTATGTCATGCAGAAACTCTGCAGTTCCATAGGAAAGTGGAGCTGTAAGAACAGTCATGGAAATGCTTTGCAGTGTAGAATACTTTCCTTAAATCAAGTTAGTAACATGCCTGTTTGTTGTACCACAATGCAGAAGGGATTCTGTGGGGCCTGGGAAAGGGTGGATCCGATTCCAAACTGCACTAACCAGCGACACTGACTGCTACCCCTGACTTGGGAAACATATTTTAGGAAGTCTCATGACTGCAGCACAGGACTGTAATTTTGCTCTGTGACTCATGCTGAGATATAGTCCCTGTGTGTCTTTTTGTCTGGGCACCTAATAAAGCTCTGACCACGCCTGTTTATGGATGCAGCAAAATGGCAGGGAGTTTATTTTTATACTATTGATTCTGATGAATGCCACTTATAATCAACACCTCCACGAGGAACTGGCTTGTGTGCAGAAATGCTCTTTAATTGAAGGGTACGCATCAGCAGCACAATGTTGTCCCAGGGTGTTTATCTCATGAAAGCCAGAACCATTACAGTTATAGAATATCAAATGCTTTGAATGGGTCATATTTATTTTATGATTTCTATGATCATATATATCTTTTGATGATTTTCAAGATCATTCTTGTTTGTAAATAGTGGGATGTGCTCACTTTAGAGAGAGATAATTAATTCTGTGAAGGGACCAGATGACAATTTTGGGGAGCGTTCCTGTCCTACAGAACATACAGGTCATCATGCTTTTCTGATGAGACAAAAAAATGACTTGCAAGAAGCTGTTAGGTTAATTACTCTTTAGAAAAGGGGGCTAAATTCTAAGAAGTGTGCAGCACTCTGTTGATAGAATGGTGGTTGCTGGCAGACTAAAACAGCAAAAATATTTTGGAAATGATCCCTCCCTCCTTATTTTAAACAACACAACAATTTGGACCTGTGAATTTTGACAATGGCTTTGGAGCTGGCAGAATTCAAATGTGCGTCAAATGAAGCTGCATTTTTATGCATCAGTTTGAATTATAAGCGAAATAACAATTTTAAAAATCAATGAGAGAGATCTATGGGATGGTCACTTATTTCTTTCACAGTCTGTGACATGGTGCTTAGAGGGTGCTTGCGGTCTGTTTTGCCCAGAGCATCTCATTTTCAGACTGAGCTCTGTTCAATGGGATGAGAAGCACTGCCTATTTTTACTGCTCAGTGCTAACAACCTCATCTTCTGACCTCGGTTAACTCAATTATTGTTGTCAACATTTTTGTATAGGCATTTATATGTGGTTTTTGGCAGATCACCATTTTCCCCCCTCCCACCCCATAGCATTAGAGGTACGTGTAGTGCTTGCAGATCATGTTCTATGTGCATGCTGCACATCATGGCCAGCATAGAGCTTATGGACATCAATCATTCGATTGTTCTTTAAACACTGTTTTAACAGGCATTCGTTGTATAAATGGATCAGGTTATTGACCTTTGCCAGCAATTGCTTGCTACATGTCATCATGGCTTAATGACATTATCAAGAAACGTATTCTGTATTGTAGATACTTTAAAGGGTTCATGCATTGTCTCTCACTAGGAGACATGGCTGGCTAAAGTATCTTGAATTAGCAAGTTATTTGATGTCATTATTAAAATATGCTGAGCATTTCCAGCTACTTATACAATAGGAGAGCAAAATACTTCTGTTTTCTACAAAAGCAAAGCACAGGAAGAAGAGTTATTTGCCATATTGATACACTTGTTTTGAAATTCTGCTCCTTTTCTCCTTTACAATTTAGTCTTCTACCTAGAATAGAGTGGTGCAGTCCTCTAAATATCCTCTGAAAATTGTTTGACTGGTCTGCAGAGCTCCAGCTGCAACCCCTCCATTTCTAGGAATACTATAGATCTAATTGGCACTATTAAATCATCCCAGTACATCATAGATGGAACTTCTGACTAAATCAACTATGTTTTTAATGAAAATAAGAGGTTTTAAATTAGAATTGATACAGCATTCTGTATTTATTTCTATGGGGTGGGAAGGTTGTTAACTGTAATGGCTGATTCAATTTAAAAGAGGGAAAGTAGCCAGTGTTCTATAAATTTTCTCTTCTGGTTGAAGTTTAAGGTGGTACTAACTTTTCAAATGCGAGATTATGAAATGGAACTACTTCAGCTGACTGTCTGTAAGTTTTTCCAGTATGTAGCTCTATTGTGGTTTCTGTGGCTCCCCATGTCGCAATCTTAGAATTGATTTTCTGTTCACAGAAAACATACACGCCACGCAAATTACATTCTTATAATTCCTATTTTTCCTTGTTCATTGCATTAAAATGTGGACTCTACATGAATCAGAGAGTTCTTAAAAGCTTTAAGATGGGTATTAATCAATAAATCTTCATTCCATTGCTAGAAAATAATGCCGTAGCATTACTTTCACTTTACAGTGAAAAGCTGGAGAGGGACATTTTACAAGGGCAGGAGTAATAGGACAAGGGGGAATGGTTTTAAACTGAAAGAAGATAGAGTAGATATTGGGAAGAATTTCTTTACTGTGAGGATGGTGAGGCGCTGGCACAGACTGCCCAGAGAAACTGTGGCTGCCCCATCCCTGGCACTGTCCAAGGCCAGGTTGGACAGGGCTTGGAGCAACCTGGTCTAGTGGAAGGTGTCCCTGCCCATAGCAGGGGGGTGGAATCAGAGGAGCTTTAAGGTCCCTTCCAATGCAAAGCATTCTGTGATTCTGTGATAGTGGAGACAGACTCTTAGAAGCCTGCAGAACAGATGTGGCCAAAACGCAGATGTTGTTCTGTAGTCATTCCTCTTTAATCCAGGAAACCTTTTCTTGTACAATGTAAATATCTTTCTGGTGTAAAAATTGCTCCATTATATGAGTCGTAGTCTTTGCTTTTCTCCTACTGCTTGTTTCAGACCCTGCTCTTCAATAGCCCAGATTTCACTCCCTAAGTTGTGTTTTGTTCATTAAGATATCCCAGTCAGTTCTTTAACTTTTGTCTTGTTTTGCTTTCCATTGCTGTAGCAAAATATCTTCTTGTGTAATTTAATTTTAATAGTGCTTATTACCAATTTTTTCTGATGCTTATTAATAGCTGTACAGTGAAAAGCTAAATATAAAGCGCAAGGGATGATCTTGAAGAAAACTAGGATTAAGGTCAGAAGTAGTGAATTATCCTTCCTTCTGACTCTTATGTGACCTTAAGTTAGTTACATCCTTCTTTTCAGCTTCTGAGCTGAAAAAAAATTATAATACGACTTTTTAGTCCTGGGAATACTGTGGAGATCTCTGTAGTAGTAGCTACTCCATATTTTCATAGTTTTTAAGATGTGGAAGGAAAACAATAATTATTTGTCTAACATTGTTTATTTGTCTGCATTGAGGTTATAGAAATTAATCAGTTAATTCTGGAATAGAGAAAACGTTCCTACCACTTGACTGTAAACCAAGTGTAACTTCAAGGAGGAAGGGACAACAAGCAGGTATAAAACTGGTGCAGGGGAGGAGAATCAGGACATAAAAGCACTATTTGAGAGTTTCATCTAAGTAAATCTCCTCACAGCAGTCTCTTTTTTTGCCAGGGTTGCATTTGATTGCTGGCTTTGACAGCTCGCTGTTGGCAGTAGGTTTCATAAATGTCTAATCCAGCTGGATTGTCCTGTCTTCACATTTCCTTCCTACATCAAGAGTGTATGCTATTAGCAAGAAAAAAAAAAAAGAAAAGGAGGGAGAAAAAGCTGACTGCTTCCGTTATGGGGTTTAATATAAACCAGAAAATATAATCTTAATAATTAAAGCCATAAAGGCTGTGGTAGTGTTTTGGTTTGGGGGTGGGGAGAGAGAAAGCGAAAGCTCACAACGCATCCTTGACATCTTCAAGATAGATTCAGAGCTGTGATTTCAGCACCAAGACCTAACAAACGCCAGATACAAAGTGCAGTAAATGCGGTATTTATAAATGTATATGGTTTTTATGACTTCATGTCAGCAGGGTTCTGTAGACCCTCATTTGTATCAAATAAACTTCAAATGGTAAAGAATACGTGCGAGCCAGGTATGAGTATCACTTTGAATTTTTTCTTGTGTGTCATAGCTGAAATAGGAAACATGGCTGGTTTCCTGTTTGTCAAGAGTGAAAACCATTATCGTTTTCTGTAATTATTAGCAGTAGTGTCAATTTAATAAATTATTCACTCATGACAACAGGACTTATATTCTATATGCTGATAGCTTGTGTAAGATAGTGTTTGTTTTAGGAAGGTATAATCTGACAGTAATGCAGTGTACATTGCAAATCTCGATGTCGCAACTGCACTGCACAGTGAAGACAAGTGGTGATAGCTTGTTTCTTACAGTTCCTTCCTTCTTAATCATGGATGATACCCTCATAAACTTGCTAGATTTTGTGCTATTACTTACCCATTCTGGGACTAGACATTTAGAAATTCATCTAAGACAAAGGTTCGTGACTGTGGCTGAGATTTCCATGTACTTCAGCAGAAATTATGATTGCATGGTACATCAATGAACAAGAGAAGGCAGATCAGAGATGGCAGGAACATAATGAGGTGATGAGTTGTTTATGCTCACTACTCTCAGTCATGGCAACATGGGAGAAATTGTGGAGATGCTTGAGTAAAAATTTAATGAGTGAATGATGTCTGAGCTGAGAAAAGAATAAATGGGCTGATAGCAAATGGGAGAAGTGAGATCATGAAGGGATTGACTATGGAAGAAATGTAGCTATCATTTGATGTGCTGAACTAGGGAGAGGCAATGACACGACTAGAAAGAGAAAGCAGACCAGTATGATGCAAAAAAAAAAATGTTGTTTGTAACATTTGCATTACTGTAGGTGGTACATAGATTTTTGTCAATGCTGTAATAGAATGTAATGAAGAGGATGTAATAATATAAGAAACGGGCAAGAGCCTCGAAGAGAATTTTAGGAAGGTGGATGGATGGGACCAGTCTGTTTCCTATCGACATCATGCAGAAAGAATCAGGCAGTTTGCCCAAAAATGAGGACTGAAAAAACAGAACTGAGTAAAAAAAGATGTTGAGGCTGGGTGGTAAAGAAGTTGATCATGTTGCGTCACAATAGATGGAGTAGAGACATGTTGGGGGCACAGGGAACTGCTGTGTTGTGTTGAATTTGCATTGAAGGCTAAGCAGTGAGAGAGATGGGAGAGGAAATGGCAGTGAAGGAGAGAGGGAAATCTGTCATTTATTAAATAGTAGCCTGAGTTTGTGCATGACATTCTCCAGGCATAAATCAACTGCAGATCTGTAGGGAGGAAGGGAACCAAAACCAGAGCATTGCACAGTCCTCACATAGAGGTCAGGATCCTGAGTGCAAAGGGAGGAGGAGATTTCAAGAGGGAAGGCATGACCAGCTGTGTCAAAGGCACATGTGAGCTCTTATCCTCTACCAGCTTCTCAGCTGTAAAGCTTCCATGTCCCTTCATCCATCCTCATGTTAAGCGGAGGGGCTGGCTCTAGCCATGTCAGTAGAAGCAAGCCAACACTCTGGTTTGGGCTGGGATTGTTTTTAAAACACTATTATCCCCTGCATTCTCTCTGGGATAGTGGGTTTCTAAAAGGAATCCTCAATGCACCCAAGGTTGACATACTAGTTTACATGCTGACAGATGCTGGTGCCTATTTTTTTATATTATTGGTAATTATGATAGTTTGAAGTTGAATGAGAGGCACCAAAAAAATCTAATTATTTGCTCTAAAATGTCCTGATAACAGGATATCTAAGCAGTATGTGGGCACTTGCTTGTTATCGTGGAATTCTAGTGGAAGCAGTATTTACCCGTTTTACAGATAGAGTAAATAGGATAAAAGAAATCAGGTGACTTGCCAAAAAAAATCAGACAAGGAATCTGTGATCAGCTCATAGTCCCTGCTTGTGAGCACTCTGTTTTATTTCTTTGTAATAAAAAGCACTTAAAGCAATAAAAAAAATAAAATGGAAATGAGGTGAAACTGCATGTCTTTAGCAATTCCTTTGCCAAAACTTATGATTTGGTGTGAAAGAGGTTGATGTTTTCCTCCTTGATAATATATTAAAAAATTATTAAATCATTCTTTTTCCTTAAGTTGGAATAATATTTAATTGCCATGTAAACTAGTTCTTTAAAATCCCATAGTTTTACTGACAATTATCCACGAACATTTAATAAGTCTTAAAATATTCATAACACACAGAGATCATTACTCTTGAGACCTTTGTAGAAAGCAGTGGAGTGTGTTAGACATATGGCAGAGACCTCTTCATTTCTTATTTCTTGCTATGATTATATGAAAGAAAGGAAAATACTCCGTTCTTCACCCCATTGCAATCTGCGTGCCATTGTTTTATCTGTTGTGGGCCAAAGTCATCTTGTACATGTGCTCACTGAAGAACATGGAGTTAATCATGCTTGAATTTAGCTCAGTAAATATAAGCACAGTAACGGTAAATCACTGTTTTCTTACAGTTTTCCATACAGTATTTCAGATAACAACAATGAGGAAATAATTTCTTTCTATATCCAACATGACGTTAACAGCCCAAACTGTGTTGCATGACAGATGCTGGTACCTAGTTTTTATATTATTGGTAATTATCTAAAGCCGTTAATTGCTGTGACATTGAGTATTAAGAAAAAAACAAACAAGAGTTGATATGTCCTGCATTGGAAATGTATCATAAATGTAAGAAGCCTTTGTCAAGGTACTGACTGTTGGTAGAAAGGATGAACAGTTTTGTTTTAATTATATTTCACTGTGATTTTCTAAAGTCAAATGGAACCTCCATGGATTATATCTAAAATAAAACTGTGGTTACAGTATATGGTCATAATCCCCAGATCTGTTGTTCGAAATGACAGTATAATGAGTAGAAGTTAAAATGTCCTCTGCTTTCAAGTCATCATGGTTGTCATTTGATTAAATAATAGTGCATTCTGTTTGATATCTTGGCTTTATTATTCAGAAGCACTTCAGTATATGTGTCCTACCTTTGTGTTATGTGCTCCTGGCAACCAGGTATCCGTATAGGTTCTTATTTACACACCTGCAGTGGTTACACTGTATGTTTAGCTTGCATGTGTGCTGCTTGAATATAGAATTTTAATTATTCCTCTTAATTATGGTGCATTCACCAAAAAGAGAGAAATCATTGGTCAGGTACAAAAAGAAACTGCTTAGTATTTGAAGGAATTTGATAATTTTGTTGTAGTTCGTAGCTTGGCAGGTGGTAATAATGCTATGCCAGCACTGTCAAAATATGAAAATTAAAGTGACGATGGGTTTTAATGAAATCCATTTGACAAATATAATTAAGGTGTTTTAATATGAAGCCCTGTAATAAAGACTACCGGTGGACTCCCTGAGGTCCTGACTAATTGTGTAGATTGCTTTTAAGCTTTGAATAGTTTTATTGGATAATGAACTGTTAAGAAGTGTTAGATCTTTCTTAAGCAGAATTTGGTTTGAAAAAGAAGAGGAGAAACAGGCCTGAGGTGTGGCATTTTAAACATAATTAGAAGAGAGATTTAAGTTAACATCTTTGATCTTGCTGTCAGTTTTTGATTAGAGCTGTAAATGCTTTAATCAAGTGCAGTGTAGTCATTACATTTCTAACTGTTTTTAAACTGCGAAATTACTGAGACACTGACATCGGCTTAACACTTCTTGAGAATTTCCAGCAAAGTTATGTTTGTAAACTGGGTGTTTGCATTAAAATGTCATACCGCAATAATTTACCAATTCAGTGCATCATGGGATGATTATATTCTGGTGCCCAAATAATCTGCAAATTCTTTATGAGAATGAATACATAATGTCCTGTAGTTGAGCAGAGGGTGCCACTTGAAATTTAACTATAAAAATCATTTCTAGTATTGTTTTTTCAATTAAAATTGTATTCAAACCAGAAGTTATAAAGAGAATTAATATGTAAGAAGCTAAGCACAGGATTTAAATACCTTCCATAAGAATGCAATCCTTTTAATGATACCTATTGTGTTCTGCCAATGTGGATTCCTTCACACCCATTTTAGAAACAGGGAAACAGGCACAAATATTTTCCAGGTGTACAGCAGCGGCTGAGCCCCTGATAATATTATATTCGCTCAAATCCCTATCTTGCAATGCTAAAGACTCTTTAAAGGAATTTCAGAACTATCAGTTTAGTTATCTTTTTTACTGATGTCCAAACAGCAATAAAATGTGAAAATGACAATGTTCACAGGTGTGTAACATCAGTGAGGGTGGGTGGCTGGATGGTACCTGCCCATAGGTGGCATGCCTTTCATTTCAAATACAGAGCCCAGCAGTTCGGGGTCCTTTCCCAGATCTGACCTTGCTTCCCTGTGTTCTTGATCTTTGAGCATGACAGAAAATTCAGATCATGGAATCACAGAATCATAGAATAGTCAGGGTTGGAAAGGACCTTAAGATCATCCAGTTCCAACCCCCTGCCATGGGCAGGGACACCTCACACTAAACCGTGACACCCAAGGCTCTGTCGAACCCAGCCTTGAACACCGCCAGAGATGGAACGTTCACAGTTTCCCTGGGCAACCCATTCCAGTGCCTCACCACCCTCACAGTAAAGAATTTCTTCCTTATATCCAATCTAAACTTCCCCTCTTTAAGTTTGAACCCATTACCCCTTGTGCTATCACTACAATCCCTAAGGAAGAGTCCATCCCTAGCATCCCTATAGGCCCCCATTCAGATACTGGAAGGCTGCTCTGAGATCTCCATGCAGCCTTCTCTTCTCCAGGCAGAACAGCCCCAACTTTCTCATCCTATCTTCATACGGGAGGTGCTCCAGTCCCCTGATCATCCTCGTGGCCCTCCTCTGCGCTTGTTCCAATAGTTCCATGTCCTTTTGATGTTGAGGACACCAGAACTGCACACAATATTCCAAGTTGCTTGTCTCTTTACTGTGTTGGGCTAGGGGCATACTGATTTGTTCATGTCGGTCCTGTAGAAATGTAGAAATAAGCTACAGCAAAGAAAAGCATTCTTGGTATGTGCTGCCTGCTGCGTACAGAACATTCACACAAATAAACGTTAACAGCAGCCTGCCAGCAAGTCCTACAAAATTGTTAATTACATCCCTCAGCAAACCACCTGATGTCTTTGGCAGTATGTCCTGCATGCTAACATGTCTGAGGGCTGGCAGACCAGGAGAGAGGGGAGATACCATCCAAACCTAGGACATCCTCACAGAGACTGGTCACCTGCCAGCGCTTCTTCGTGGCACCGCCAGAGCATCTGTCTGCTGAATGCAGTTCAAGTAACACCCGACAGGGAGAAGCAGTCTCTTGGGTGACCCTGACCCAGATCAGTGGGGACTCGAAGACCGTATCTCGTACCTGATGTGACACTTGCAGGCAGCTGCTTCGGAAGAATCCAAGCAAGACTGCTGCCCTGAGCAGTAAGCTGCTCTGTTCTGGAGCAAGTTTGGTTTTACATATATCTCCAGGTTTGCCCCAATTAAACCATATAGCCATAGCCTAATGTAGAGATGCCAAAAGCATCGATAAGTGTTGCTGAGTTCCTCCATCAGAAGAAATCACACTTGTCATCTTAGACACTTACTGAAAAATCAAGTTTTGCAGCTATACTTTCTTGCATGAATCCCTTAGAAACATACTGTGGCTACATGCTGTAAAGGCCTCATGTAAGTCTACCTCTTAAACACCATCTGAAGAGCTGAACTTGATCCTTTAAATGTGATTCTGCTCTGAGGAGTGCTGTAAAAAATCTATTATGGAAAAGTCTTTATTTCTATCTCAGCAATTTGCAGAAGAAATACCTTTGTTTGACAAGTACAAGAGCAGACACTTTTTTAATGTATTTTTTTAAATATATATAGCCCTGCAAATTCAGCTTGTATTTGAAAATCAGTCTGGATTCTTTCCTTCTTGTATACCTCCTGATAACAGTGATTCTGCAGGCCATCAGGTATTTCTCATTGTTCCCTCTGTTCCCTTGCTGTGGGTTTATTGAGGTGGTGGTTTTCTCAGCTTTACTCTGTATAATCGAAAGCAACATTGCAGATGGAAATCACTAGCACTTAGCTCATGTGTGTGAAAAAGGAGTACAATCCATAGCTGCATTGGTCCTGCAGGGTAAAAATAAAAATGTAAATAAAGGGGAAATGACTTGAGGTGGGAAGTTGTAAGTGGCAGAAGACAGGAGTCCATAACTAGTGTGCTGTGTAAGCAGCACAGTGATGTTTATGTTAATAGTGTGTTCTTTAGGAGCAAGGTTTTCAATTACTGTATATTTAAATTAACACAGATTCTAGTTGGTGTGTGTAAATATCATTATGTATAAAACCAAGATTCAAAATGTAATAAAACGCGCAAACTGCTAAACTTCATCACCAAACAAAAAAAAGCCTAGCAAAGTGAGCATTGCATAGAGATCCCTCCAGAGGCCAGAGTAACATTCTGGGACAGAGCTGGAACGTGAACTACAGCCAGCCACAAATCTATGGACTGTCCTTTCCCTCTGCTCCTTCTCCCTCCATCTCCAAGTAGGCTGCATCAGATCTCCAGAGTCTTGATAGAAGAAACGTGCTTCCCTGCAAGCAAAATCCCTACCATGACAAAATTGGTGTGCATTTCACATCACACAGTTTTCTAGTTGTAAATTACCCACTGAATAAACTAGCGCTGTCTTGAAAGGGCTTTTTCCTCTCCAAATTGCCACTTCTTTGGAGAGATATTGCATTTTCAAGGGAAACTGAAGCTTCATGAATAATTTTGAATTCATTTTGCCTCCTTTATAGATCAAGTCTTAAAAGATTTTTGTGGTTTTGGAAGAAACCTTGAACAGTAACTTTCCTCAGCATTCTCTTTATTATTATTTTTTAAACCTCGGTACTTTCAGCCTCTAACTTTACAATACAGTTCTTTTATATGGCATTTAGAGTTTGAGAGATTTAGTTGGTGGAAAAACGGGAAATGTTGAAAGGATGAGCTAATTAATGTTTCCTCAGCCTCCCTGAAAATGCTATTGTGTTAGAGTTTTGCCACATTTGTAATTTATACCTGTTAAACTTTTGTTTTATCATCTATTACTGACTTCTAGGCTTCTGTTTGCACTTACTGTCTGTAACAAGCATTTCATATTATATGGAGAGAAGATGGTTTCAGTTACTTTTACTGTACCTGAAAAGGAGAATGGGATTTGCAAATGATAAATGGGGAAGTTGACTAGCTAACTAATAAAGATTTGTCTTAATCAAGTATGATTTGTCAGAACAGGAGCGCACTGGGGTCAGGGCACATGCAATGAATAATACAGCATTCACTGGAGAAAAGGCCCAGGCAAAAGGCCTCATAAATATGCTGCGATTACCCATTGCTAATTCGTATTCAAAGAGTGAGTTGCACTGAAGCCAGCTTCGAGGTTGCTGAGCTGTTCACCTGCTTTGTGGGCTTTCTGATGTGTAAGAAAGTTTATATGTATATAAATATGAAAACTCTGTATATGCATATGCACACAGAGAGTTTTCAGGATGCTTTATTTTTGCATAAACTGCTACACTTCTTGGTCAATGGTTTTAAGCATTATTTATTAATCATCCTCTAGGTTTCTTTTATTCTTCTAATGTCTGGGCACTATTTTGTTTCTATTTTTCATTGTTTAAATATGAATGTGAGTACAGCAGGAGATCTATTCACATTTAGAATAAATTGCTGAACAGTGCAGAAAGGCTAAAATACTCTTTTGCTTCATGGAAGTATTAAAGATCACACAAACATAGACTTTTTGCTTGTGTTGCCAGATGTCCTGTCTTTCTAATTGGTCTGTGGATTTAGGATAAATCTGGTGTATCAGGATGTTGGGGTAAACCTGACTAAACCCTAAAGTAATTTTATGTGCCTCATTTGTTGACATTGCTTTTTGCTTCCAAAGGCAATTTTATTCAATTGAAAGAGTTAAAGAATATGTTATTCTCATAGATTTTCTGATGTCCTGAAACTGAGATATTGCAAAGAACCTTGTTCTTATTGATAAGCTTTAGCTGCATAAATAGGTCACAAAGAATCAACTTTAAAAAAATATTAAATTGTTGCGCGGCTTACAGATATAAATAGCAGACTTTGTTCTTCATCTTTGTACCGTTTAAATGTCACATGCTGTGGTTTTGTGTAGTTAAGTAAGTTTGAAAAAATATCTGGCTGCACCCTTCGATTTTACGACATATTTCAACATTTCAAAATGCTTTCTTGTTTTTTGAAAACCTAATAAAACTTTGTGTTGTTTGCTGGTTGGCTGATAGTCTGTGTCATCTATTTGGTGCTCAATTCTGTGTCTTGAAGTGCATTTATTTCTTTAAATCAGCTATAGAGGTAGGGCCAGCTTTATGAGCCTTGAGCTGCTGAAAGCAGGAGTCTGTGTTGCCAACTCTCTGCCTACACATTTTAAGTCTTTGAAATAACTAGAACTGCAGGGTCCAAAGTAATTATTTACACTGCTTTCAGTTCGTAGCAAACTTGGTAGATGGTGGAATGTTTTTTATTAAATTATGATTATGAATCCAGCCTTAGTTACATGAACCAAAGATCACTGTTGTGTCATCTCAGTGCTGTTTGGAGTCATAGGTTTAATTAAGTGATGGCTTGCGCCTCAAGTTTTAGAGGATATGTTTCTGCAGCTTAATTTAGATGCAGTTAGGATTTTTAATACTCTCCCCTGCTAAATTGCTTTCAGAAAAGTTCAAGATTGGAAGCACTGTAATGAAGCAGCATCCATTACCTGCACCAAGCTCAGAGTGAGGATGGACTTCTTCTGTCCTGACAGCACTTAAAAAGTAGGGAAAGAAGATACTGAGGGCCAACTTCACTTGCATAAGTGATTGAAATGGGAGTAGCACGTTGTTTACTTATTAATGCACTAAGTAAGGATTTTTGCCTTAGAACTCATTTGAAGGAAGTGGGGGGAAGAAGATGCAAAGGGAGGAATCTGAAGCAGTTGAGCATCGCTGAGCTGGTGCGTGGCTAGAACAATGGGCTGGACTTCAATTGTAGACAAGGACTCAGGAACATCAAAGTCTGCCACCTCCTGTGAATGTCGCTGTGAGGATGTTAGTAAGGGAGCTCAGCTAACTGGGTGATGGGAGTAGTCAGAAAAAAATACATCAGTTAGCGAGAAATGAATAGTTTATACCAACAGATTGATGTAAGTTAGGATTTCAGAAAAGGTATGAAACCTTAGAAGAAGAAAACGCTACTGGAGGTGAAGTTACTAGGTCTGTCATATATCATCTTTCTCCTTTTTTTTTTTTCCTATTTTCTTCTCATTCATCTGCCTTCTATTTCCTGGGGAAGGACAGAGTAGGCCTGGACCATGGGAGATGTTGGTTAAGAAATGTTCATGGTTTGTTCTTAAAGGCATGTGGCATCTTCATCAAATCTTTTCTTTCTTATTTTGAACAAAGCACAAAGCCTGGATTCTGATTAAGTGTTCTGGATATTTTTCTTTCTGGTTTCCCTGACTTTGGGATCAAGGAACACCTTTTACTGTTGGCCAGTGGAGATAATTCCGTGAGCATCCATTATAGCTTATAGGGACCTTTGTAATTTGAAAAATATTTATATTTTAAGTTTAGTGGACATCTTTGACTTTGGGAGTTTTTTTGATGTCACAATAAGACTGGGCAACTGTTTTTATCCTCTCTTGCAACTGAACCTCTGACAGCTGTGGAAGTGTTGCACGTTCTCAGTGTATGCTGTTGACTGCCAGTACTCTTTCTACTAGTACAACATTTGTCAGTACTGTTACTACTGCAACATTTGCGTCTGCTGAAAAGGGCAACTCGTACCTATAGCATATAGCTAATTTTTATTTTACTGTGTTAAGTGGCCACTTACCAGCATGCAGATTAACCGCTCTGTGGCAGATTTTTGAGGCATTTGAGCACCAACTCTCATGTTTCACTGTTCTGTTAATGCTCTACAAATTGTCTCTCCATTGGTTTATAGCCATTATATTATCCTTCATTTATCTGTATTAACCTGTACTTGTCGTTTAATAACTTTAATGATCTAAATCCTGTCTCTAATTATATTGGCTTTTCAATGTAAATATAGATCAACTCTGAACTTGTAAATTTATAGGACTTTTACCTGTGTCCCTCCAAGATATGTCATCACTTTCTTTATTAACTTTATTAACTTTCTGCTGTCAGAAGCATAAAGCATTTGACTCAGCCCTGAATTCTTACAGCTCCAGCAACATATATTTTCCACATTTGTAAATCTGCTTGCTGTCACCTGTGAACAGCTAGCATTTAATGCTTTCTAGCATTTTTTTCCAGAAACTGCTGTTGATGATGTATCTTAATCTCCTAAAATATAAACTTTTAACCTGTCCAGAACAGAGCGGGCTTTGGAAAAAAGTGTCCCAGTTTCAAGTATGTTTACTAAGTTTCTGCGTGTGTTTAGTGTAGTTCACCAAAAATCTCCCATAAATGTTTGCTGCAGCTTAGAGCATGCAATATCACTGTGCAAAGATCATAGCATCATGGAATAGTTAGGGTTGGAAAGGACCTTAAGATCATCCAGTTCCAACCCCCTGCCATGGGCAGGGACACCTCACACTAAACGGTGTCACCCAAGGCTCTGTCCAACCTGGCCTTTAATGCCACCAGTGACGGAGCATTCACAGCTTCCCTGGGCAACCCATTCCAGTGCCTCACCACCCTCACAGTAAAGAATTTCTTCCTTATATCCAATCTAAACTTCCCCTCTTTAAGTTTGAACCCGTTACCCCTTGTCCTATCACTGCAATCCCTAAGGAAGAGTCCATCCCTAGCATCCCTATAGGCCCCCTTCAGATACTGGAAGGCTGCTCTGAGATCTCCACGCAGCCTTCTCTTCTCCAGGCAGAACAGCCCCAACTTTCTCATCCTATCTTCATACGGGAGGTGCTCCAGTCCCCTGATCATTCTTGTGGCCCTCCTTTGGACTTGTTCCAACAGTTCCATGTCCTTTTGATGTTGAGGACACCAGAACTGCACACAGTCCTCCAATGACAAGGATTGCCCTTCCCAAGTGGCGATACTAGGCATAGCTGAGGATCTCTGGTGGAAGTGTGCTCCATTCCTCCTTCGAGTCCTTCTCTCACAACACACAGTGGCTTTTTGATTTTTTTTCATGATTTTATAGAACAGCTGTCTTGATTTTTGACGTGATCTTTTGCTTTTCCCTGTGTAAATATGTTTGTCTTTTCCCTCCCAAAATTACGTACCTCGGATGCATGCATTGTGCATATGGGATTGGGCTAATCATACTTCCAGGTATCCTCTCCATGATTTGGTTGGATTTAAGCGTTTTTTCACATTTTAAACCGTATTAAGATATCTGCTGCCTGTTATGAAACATATTTATATATATCTGTATATGTAGTGTCCTTTCCAATCCTAACTATTCCATGATTCTATATTTCTATGCATAGATATATCTACATACACACAGGGTACACTTTGAGAGGAAAGGTGCTGTAAAAACCATGCTGGATCATTTTATTTTTCATATGAAAAGAAAAATGGGGACCCTGTCTTCAAAATTCATAAAAATATATGGTTTTGTTTTTCCAAAAGCCTGGAGAGGCTTATTCCTTATCATTCCTATCTCTTGAGTAAATATATTAGTCATTCTTAAGGAAAAGAGTGTTATTGACTTGAATGATTAGAAAAAGCTCTTTCAGAATCAGTTTAGCTGATAAAGTAAATAAATACTTAAATGGCTGGAGGCAAAAAAGAAAGGAAAAGAAAATCCAGTCAAGCACAACTTACTTTGCCTCCTTGATATGTGCACGTGTGTACAAATTAGAAATCAAGCTTTGTGGAACATATATTAAATAATTCTGATTTGTATGTTTAAATAAATACTGCATATAGGCTACAGGCAAATTCCGAAGTAAGGGCATATTCAAGAGTGTAAAGCATCGCTAGAATTGATCATAGTATTTTGGGTTTGTCTCAATATAAAAGTTGAAAAGCACATGCTGATTTTTGCACACATGAAGGGAAAAGTTGGGTTTGCATTTGCTGATTTTCTGGGGTTTTGTTTTTTCTTCAGTTGGGGAAAGTGTCTTCATTCTTCTAACCAATTTCAGTGTTTTAGGATAAGATATGTTGATGGGATTTCTTTGCATAATGGTCTTATAGAACCAGGCACCATTTGTGTTGGACCCACAGCATGACATTATTAAGGTGTTTAGCACTGAAGAGGCTGATTTCCCAAAACTGTTCAAACACCTTTAAGGAGCAATAAATTCAGAGCTGTGAATTTTAGCGTTCACGCTTTAAAGCTGATGCTTGTTATGTATTTTTTCAGAATTTCTTTTCCTGTTCATCACAGCATTTTTTGAGACTGAGATAATTGCTATATCAAATATTCCTGCCCTCTGTCAGTACATAGATAATAGTGATGTAAATGCATTCACCCTTCTTCTTCTCACAGTTTAGCTATAATTTTTAGAGCATAATTTTATGCATCTCTTTGGGAGTTTCAGTTAGAAGAGGCAGCACCACACAGTCTTTTGTAGGACTTGGAGCTGCACAGTACTATACATTATCCGTACATACCAGCTAAAAGGTTGGGATAATCCCCAAATAATTGACATTGTTAAGATTCTCTGGAAATAACACCATTTTTGGCAACATGCAACAACCTTCAATTGTGCATAAGTCCTAATTCGTGCATCTGCACTACAGTGTATCTTAAAAACATGACATTTTCACATAATTGTGGTAGAATTGTCAATGATTTGCGTTGTAAGTAGTCTGGAAAGATCTATACAGCTCTGTTGCTCTTAAAAGCATGAAGCTGCCACATAGATGAAGACTTTAACTGGATGGAAAACATCAGAGTTGTGGAGAAACTTGAGAAATTAAGGCAAGCAGATATCAATGATATCAAGCTTGTAATTAGTTCTACTATGGGCTAATGTTACCTTTTCTCCAGTCCTGGGCACCTTCACTTGCAAACCAAGTGAGGAGAGATGTCTTCATACCATTTACAAGTCTGTATATTCTTTATTTATTAATATTTTTGTTTGACTGCCTTGACCTTCCAGCTAAAAATCAAGTTTCGCTGGCATCAGTGAATTTTCAGAGTAGAATAAGGATATGAAGAGGATCTGTGGATAAATGTGTCAATTTGTGTTTGCAAACTTACGAGATTATATTACCACCGTTATGTCTCTTTGTTCAACTTTTGTTGTTATTTTAGCCCAAAAAAGGCCAAAGATCATCAACTAAAGTGCATGTAGAGTAAAGCTGCTCCTGTAAAATTGATGATCCATCCAATTATTTATCTATAGAGGCTGCTGGGAAGAAACACAACTATCTCAGTTCTCAGACCCCTCTACTAGGTTGAACTTCATGGCTGAAGGTTTAATCCCTAAGTGTCATATCAACAATTCATTCTGTGATATTCTGGCTGACATGCTCTCCTTCCTTATTTATTGATGTCTTCAGTCATCGACAATGAGAGGAAAATACACTATTCGTCAAAGTGACGGTGTTTTACCCTCACTTACAGTTGATGCTGCTGTCACATTGATGGTTGGAAAATAAATTCAATCATTATAAAAAGCTAAGAGTGTGAACTTGCCAGTGACAGGAAGAAGATGAAAAAAAAACCCCACAGTAACTTGCTTCAAATTGGTGTAATAAAAATAGAACTGTTTCCTATAAAGATATTTTTGAGCTTTGTTTATGAAATTCCCAGCCATTTAAGCCATTTATTTTGTAGTTATTCCTTTGAAGGGAGATCTGCTCTTTACACTCCTTTATGTCTGTGCAAACATATGTATAATTTTTAGCAATACATACTCATTATCATTTCACCTTATGCTACTCGGTTACTTGTTGATTCTTTTCCCTCTATGTTTAAGGGATTTTGCTTTGGTTTTTCTCACCCAGATTACATTGAATGCATGTATCTGTTGTATTACAGTATTTTGAGTGCTTTGATGAGGAATAAGCTCAGTATAGTTTCATCCAGAAAGTCCTTTGACATGCAAACATAGGCAAAGCTGTCTTGAATTGCTTTCTTAGGCTACCATTCGTGTAACTGTACTGCACCTTGCAGCTTTTTAAACTCAATAACCACATATCTTACCACATTTCACCTTTGGGAGGCATTGTATATACAGCTAAAAGTAAAGAGCAGCAAGCCAAGAGGGACAAGATAGCATAATGAGGATGTCAATTTGTGGTCAGATATCTGAGGAAATATTTATCTTACTTGTACTGCACTTGGCAACAGATAGAGAAATATATATGTAATGAATTTCCTGAGACTTTATCTGGCAGAGTGTGTACCTCGTGTTAAATACATTTAGAAAAAAAAAAAAAATTGCTTGTCCCAAATTTTTAATCTTTGAGGTTATTCTACTTTGAATTGTTTCAAAAAAAATGGACCTTATCTATTAAAAAAATAAGAGTCATCATGTTTGCTCTACTAGCATATGGGTGCCTTTTTAATGATTCATTTTCTTGATGCTCCTCAAATAATGATATTTTAAGACTCAATTCATTCACCAGAATGAAAGCAGGGAATGATTTTTGTTGTTTATGAAAAAATAAAATCCTGGGTTTGTAGTTTTACTCAGTTTTGCTAGGTATCTCTGGCAAGCTAGCTAAGTAGCCGAAATGAATGTGCGCAGAAGTGCTGGTTGTCTCACACGCGCTGTGTGTCCTGAGGCAAGCTACAGCTGCTTCAGCTCCTTGTGTCTGTTTCCCCATCTGTAAAATAGAAATGATTTAACTTATTTTTCTCCTTCAGGGAAATACAGGGTGGGTGTCTTAATGTTTCTATAGAGCTTTGAAGATTAAAATCTCTATACTTGCTGCTAATATTTCAGTGTTAGAGGAGCATTTGACTGAAGCTGTTTGAAGAGTAAAGTTTTGGCATCTTGTGTTGACTTTGTACCATAACTTGAGGCCTCTCCAGTATAATTTTGCAACCTTTGGTTCAGCATAAGCTGTGGAAGCAAACAACCCCAGTGTAAACAAATGGTGATGATAATCGGTTAATGTATATGTCTGCTGTTAAAAACATCAGGAGATCCATTACAGTGTATCTCTAAGCTTGCCAGGATAGTCCATGATGGAGCAAAACAGACACCAGTAACCCCGCTTAGCCTGAAATAGCTTTTATTTAAGCATCACTGGTAAATGCTGAGAGGCACAGAGTGGTTTTCTCTATTATGCTTCTTAGTGTGTTTAGAAGTATAAGGCGAGCTGATGTTTTAATAAAGGCTTCCTGACTTCCTTTCTAAGACTTAGAAAGGAGTGGGCTTAAGGAGTGTGTGGGATGTACTAACACCCAGCACTGAGAGCAAGCCTGAAAGTCTTCCTGTTTTGTTTCACCACCCAAAGGTCAGCATCAGTTCCCAGGGCCTACACAACCTCAAGAGATTGCAGGGAGACAACTCCTCATTTGATTGTTACTTCTTCAGTTTTACATTGCTTGAAAACCTTCAAATTTAGTACAATGATGTCTTCCTCTTTGCAGTTAGGAGCAGTGATTAGGCTACCACATATATGCCGTTGTTACAATCTAACCCAGCATTTTGAGTCCTTACGGCTGCAAGCTATGGTTTTCATGATTTGCATTTTGATTTTTTAATGCAGAGCAGATTGGACAGGAGATGCTGGAAAACCTCAGCCATGACAGAGAGAAGATCCAGCGTGCTCGGGAAAGGGTAAGTTTGATAACAAGTAATTGCTGGTCTCGGATTTTATTTGCTTTGGGCAAGTTCTCTATGCATGCAAAAATAATCCAGCGTATTGATCAGTTTTGTATAAATCAGCTGCTAAGTCACTAAACTGGCTGTTGGAAGGAAGCTTTCTGTCAGTAACGTCATAGTTAGGTCATTTTTTTGTCCTTTGAAAGGTTTCTTAGCAGCATCCATTGCAGTAACTTCTTGGACTTTCTATGAAACAAGGTTCAGCATTAAAACTGAGCTGCTAATAGTTGATCGGCCTTACTTTTTGTAGCTCAAATGCTAGTAGTTGCCTCCTGGGGCAGTTCTGAGTAAAGGAACAGATTTACTTGCTGCTCTGTTGCTGCAGTCAAGGTAATATATCTATGTCATTTTTGGCTTATATTGCCGCCATAGGGATCAGCCCTTCTCTGTAGAGTTAATGAAGATGCTCAGAAGCCCATCCCATCCAATGCGCACAACTTCTCTGAAGTTCAGCCTAAGAAATATACTTCTCTGGTTCTGTTTTCCATTCACAGAGCGAGGCATGACCACTTGTGACTTTGTCTCTGTGACACGTTGGTCACATACTTTCCTGAATGTCCAATTTTGCCAAAGCAGTGTCCGCCTGTAGGCCTCTAGCTGACCAAGGCCACTAAAAATTCTGTCCAAGTTAGTTTCTTTACCTGGTTAGCTTTGATTGGTAAAGCCTTGTATGATGGCTTTAATGAGGCATTTTCTGTCAGCTGTACCTGAAATCCTGGTTATTAAATGCTTTAAAGCATTAATTATAGCTAAATAATTAAATGTAACTAAGGATTGTTAGCACTTACCAAGTGTTGTTCAAATAACTTTGTGTCTTACTTCACCTCCACCCCTCACATCCCTAGCAACTACTGAGTCTGAGATGCTTTTCTTTTCCTAGTTGGACAAGTCAAACCTAGGCAATGGAGATGAATACCATGTATCCCTTTCTGCTGACAATAAAAGTCCTTGGGAAAGAGGGAGTGTAGTTCTGATGACTCTGTGTACACATGGTTCGTAGCATACCTTTCATTTTCTTCACTTTCCACCTGAAGAACAAATTTCTCTGATGGAAAACCTGTAAGTTGCAATGACAAGACTAAAAACAAGTCTCCCACCACAGTGCACTGGAAGACCTCTTGTCGTAACTGGAAGATCTCAAATTACAGGTTTTTATCATATGCCACTTAAAATATTTTGTTTAGGGAATTGAGAAAAGTTCTCCAGGGAAGTTACATGGGTGGACCTCTCCCAGCTGTCTATATATTCAGATGGAGAGTAAGGGATGATCTTGGGTAAATTGGCAAGATTTCCATTTTCTGGAAAGACCATGACAGAGGGCTCTCTAACAATGCATAATAGCTTTAGACTGAATACATGGTATTATTATCTTATTAGTCAGGTAATAAACTTGTTTTCTGAAAGTCAAATGTCAGCTTGAGTATGATGGTCAGGTCTTAGCAGTTCAGTGTTGTGAAAATTAGGAAGATTTTCTTATGAGCAAAATTTAAATGAGTTATTGTCTCTGTAGTTGAGTTAAATTTACATATGTGAGTTTTCCTGTACGTAGAGTAAAACTCTTTTTTTTCCCCCAAAGCCAAAAATGAGGGATAAAAGGTCTGCTACAAGGTAGACAGATTAGCCTGGACTGTACAAGACTCTAAAAGTTGCAGTGCTTTTTAGGAAAATCTCAAATAAAAATGTCTGCGTCAAACAGGATATCACCATCAGCATCTTGTTCATCTTCCTTCCTTTCTCATTAGTATTCTTAATAGTATCTTTAAAGCTTTCTTAGCCATCACATTGATTTGTTATTGCTAATAGAAAAGTTTATTTCAAAATGTTTTCACTACAGCAGTTCTGTGAAGGAAGGAAGTGCCATCAAACGCCATTTAACAGGTTTGCATGACACCCGTTCTTTGGCTTTTGTGGTGCACTGGTATTAGTAAAAAAATGATGGAAGAACTATAATCAGATAGTTTTAAATAAAAACAAACTTACAGTTTGAAACTCTTTATGTTGTTTTTTTTCTGCCAGGGCAGGAAGAAAAGGTGGGTTTTTGTGTTCTCTTGGGAGGTAGCTAGAGGTCTTCCATCTATGTGTGTACATGTTTGTTTCTTTTTTTAACATTGCTTTCACTTATTTTGTGGGGTTTTTAATTACCATAAAAATATGAGGTGGTTTTGCTTAGAGGGGTTTGTCAAACCTCTAAGATTCGGCTTCCCCTAACTATAAGTACTGATTCTAGCTGTCAGATAGAATCCTGCAGCAAGAGAGGAAAGTAAGGATCAAACATACAGTGGTAAAAAGGAGAGAGCTCCTTTTCTGTGAAAAGGGAGGAGAAGCCCCAAGTATTAAATGCATCCTTATGAATAATAAAAGACCAGTATAAAGCATACATTTGTACTTCGGATTCCCTTCTAGCATGGATAAGAACTTGGCTTTTTAATGAGCTTTCTAAAAATTACTGTGACTTCTTTTCTCCTGTTCCTTGTGTCAAACTGGGATAAACTGTTATTCTGGAGCCTGAATTGTCTAGATTAATCAGGAAAAAAATGAGGGAATGACCTCCCTGGAATATAATGCTCATCTTTGTCCATCATAGCGCATAATTACAGAGATCTGAGAGTCAGTACAAGCCTTCCCGCTGCATATGGTATTGCTAAGAGCAAATCTCAGTTAGTGTTATCCAGTCCTAGCTTCTCCTTGGTATTTTCTTAATATCCTTTTACAAGAACAAGGAGGAAATATATGCAAAAATGTTATATGTCATTGATTGCAGCTACTGATTTGAGTAGTAAACATTAAATCTGGTAGCAAATATTTATAATATTGAGCTCCAGAATGGAAACTGGTTTTAATATTGCTGCCATGCACATATTCAATATATAATAGTGGTTTGTTATGGTGAAGGTGATTTGTTACTGGAAGACCGACACTTTTCTTGACAGTGTTACTGTTTGGATGGATTTATAACAGAGGATGCATTTTGTCTTCTACAACAAAGTTTCTTTAGTAAGAAGTCAATGAGTGAGGTAATCCTTTCAATCTGATTTGATAATGAAGAGGTAAATATTCAGCTTTCCGTAAAGAGAAGAATGTTTTTATTTATGTACACACAGCTGTGTTTTGGGGCATGTTAGAAGCAGTTGTCTCTGCTATTTCATAACTGAGAATCATCATGTTATCTTTTACAGTAGATTTTGATGTCCCACTGGTTCCAAGATCCCTAAAAAGTCAAAAGATGTCTCTCCTTTAGCTACCAGTAGCAAAAGAGGCAATAGGAGAGTAAATCTATACTTTGCATACCCTTCTTCATTTCTAGACTTCCTTTTGTGGGAAACTAGTAAACACAGAAATAGAGGGGAGGTTTTATTCCCTTTTAAAGAGCAATAGAAGTAATTGCTCTTTTTTAATATGAAGTTTATTTGCTTCATAAATTTTCTGTTCATGTCCCGAGTGCTATCTTTT
Source organism: Myiopsitta monachus (assembly GCA_017639245.1). Classification (NCBI taxonomy): domain Eukaryota; kingdom Metazoa; phylum Chordata; class Aves; order Psittaciformes; family Psittacidae; genus Myiopsitta; species Myiopsitta monachus. Next base: position 39,642,848 of record CM029926.1, read on the forward strand.
TTTTCAGTTGTGCTTTTACCTGTTTTCCAAGATTTTTGGGAGCTGTAGAAAATGTCAGCTATTCAAGTTTGGCTGGAAATATAGATTTTCTGTGTCCTAATAAACTACAAAATGATATTTTCAGTGAGCGGGTTATCCTTAAATGCACAAATATGTATTATGCCACTCAATGTCTTATTTTCCATGGGTTTCATCTTTACGTAAGTGAAAACCAGACAATTCATTTTTAGGTTTCAGATCTTCAGTGGTTTTCTTACATGAGAGTTTGTTGTGGGCTAAACCTGAAGTTGATTGACTCAAATGACAGTAGAAATAGCTGTCCTTAGTAGAGAATGGAATATATGTGCCTTTTGCCTTTAATGGGACTTTTTTTTTCCCCAGCTTAGAGAAACAGATGCAAACCTGGGGAAGAGTTCCAGGATTTTGACGGGAATGTTGCGAAGGTAAGGCCAAGGTAGGGACATTTCCGCTCTCTTTTTCTCCTCTATCCTTCTATGCCTTTATTTGTAGTTTTAATTCAAACTCAGCATTTTGATGATGTACCTAACTTTTTTACGTGAGCTACTACGTACAATGTCTTTGAATGAATGCTGGTAGTAAGTCAGGCGTGGTTTGATATCAGCCTTTATCAGAGCTATAGAAAAACTTTTCTATATCCTGAGGGATTACCTCTTGCTCAATCATTTCACATCTTTCTTTCTTTGTGGGGGGTTTTGTCTGTGTGTTCTAAAATTAAATATTTTGATTATAATTTCCTGCGTTCCTTGTTCTTGGGTGATTTCAGTCTTTTGAGGGTTTTTTACCTGTTATATTTTATGTGAGAAAGTTTGTAAATGTTTTTGGACAGCGTACATTTGCACATAGATAAAAGGTTAAGATGATCAATTCTGCCTGAATAGATGGGGCAAGCTTATCGACAGACCTTGTGGTTTTAACATGTTCCTTCCATGCTTTCAGTGTTATAAAAATTGTACCTGGGGTCAAAGTGAGGTGGTACAGAAAGGAAAAATCTGCAACATCCTCAAAGTCTATGTGAGACCACAGGAAGGGAGTTATCTGGAGATGACTAGGCACCTTCCAAGACAGATTTTATTGATTAGTAGCATCTCTGGATACGTGATCTTTACCCAGTGAAACAGCGCCCAAGCTTCTCTCTCTGTATTTCTGTATATATTCAGCTTCTTATAGAAGAAAAGCGTCCCTCTAATAGGTGGTTCTAGGTGCTATGAAAACACAGTTTTAAAGGAGTTTAGAGTATCCTCTCAAGTGTTCAGTATAAAATTGCTCTTAACCATTGGCTTATACGTTGCATATTTGCTTAATGCAATCTGCTTGTTAAAAGATGAAGTTTTAGCAGAGTTGTTGATTTGTCACTTCACTTGGAAAATACCTGAACCAGAATTTAGTAAGTTGTTCTTTAGTGCAAGCTTTATCTCTTCATTTCTTCTCAGAAAAATATCTTTGTTTGTCCTTGTATACCCAGCTGACAAAGGTTAAAATGACTGAACCTCATGCCTTCATTCCACAGATTTCTTACAATTCCAACTCCAAACTGTAACATATAAAATTCTCTGATTAAGAGTAATATGTAAATGACACAAGCTAAATTCAAAATCCATGGAGGAAGGAAGTGGCAATTGAAAGGGATGGTTCAGTGCCTGTAGACAATCAAAATAAACTATAAAAAAAATGAACGAAAGAAAAGACACAACCAAACCCAAGTCTCCCCAGGAAGGGCTCTGCGACATGAGCTGTAACAAATATTCTGCATATGTCTCCATTTTGTCAAATCTCATTAAAGGGGTTTCTTGCTTTATGTCAATTGAGCTGTCCAAAAATCATTCATCATTTTAGTGTAAAAAAAAAATCATGCAGTTATTTAAATAATATCATATTAATGTTAAAGTTCAGCTGTCATTTAATAGTATGGCTTAATCAGACATAGCATTTAGGAAAAATAGTTTTTTCGGGCTTTACTTGGCTTTCAGGTTGGCAGATTCAAATAAGGATTTATGGGTTTCTAAACCAATGTATTCTTTCCATGTTTATGCTTGAGGTACCTCAGCCTTTTTTGCAGCACCCTGTAGTCTGTTATTTTCAATAATATAAAGTATCTCCTCATATTGTGTTTGAATACATTTGCAAGTAATTTGGAGAAGCTGAAACAAAAACATATGCTGTAACCTTTGTTTTGTGTTTGGGAATCACAGTTAGGAGTCCTAGTTTGTAAGTGTTCCGTAAGCCAAATGAAAAATACGATCTTTCTGAAATATACTTGGGCTCTTTTTTTTCAGACAAAAAGGATAATGTAGTCACCACCATATCACGTTTCTGTGTGTCAGAAAGGCACTGAATCTCCTTTTTCTTTAGCAAAAATCCTGAGCTGAGTCACCCATCTGGATGAAAGGCGGGTTAGGATTTAAGCTCAGTTCAGGTAGATGTGCCAAAAGCAATGCCTCGGCATAGATATAACTTGCAGTAGAAGATTCTCAGGATGTTATTTAAACCCACACAATAGATAGACCTGTGGTGAATATAATTTGTTTGTGACTTGTTTGGTAGTAGAGTCTAGCATTATTCCAGCCTCAACATCATCGCAGTGTTGTTTTGTCTCAAGAATAATCATAAAATACAGACCCTGAGAAATCAGCACAAATTAGATAAATGCAACTGTAAGAAAAATAATTAGCACGGATTGGCAGTTATGTCCCAATTTCTGCACACTTCAGTACATGCCACACAATGTTTCACTTAATTACTGGAACCAGTAAAGAAGAATGCTGGAGGACTATTCTTCACATCATTAATATACACAAAAGGTAATGTTTAACCGAACATTGCTCAAGTTGCTGCTCCCACAATATGTATTTGCTGATATGCTTGAAGTCATATGCCAGGCTAATGAGGTATATACCAGGCTAAGAGACTATGCCATAGTCTCTTGACTATGATAATACCCTGTGTATCAAATTAATGCCTTACTATCTCTATTTTTACATCTGGGAAAGGTAAAGCAGAATCTCTTCTGAATCTGGCCAAATATAGTAAGAGATTATATATTTAGGTAGCTAGAGGGCTACCTTACTCCCCTTGTATGACCTAAATTCCCTGGCCATGTGTTTGTGCATAAAATTCTCCAGAGATGAGTTATAAAAGCAGGGACAGGCTTTGTAGGTTGCCAGAGGTTACTAAGTAAATCAGTGGCATAATAGGGGCAGACCTTCTTATACCAGTTTGCTGCTCTAGCAACTTTAGGAAGCCAGCCTTGTGTATTGGAATTTGTTGTCTCCCTGTATTTTTGAGTATTTGCTTAAGAGAAATTTTGTAATAAATGTTTTTAAATATTCTCACTTTGAAATAACCTATAAATTCATAATTTGTTTTCCTGTAAATAAACCTACTGGGATTCCACTAAACTAGTATATTCCACTCAGGGTATGGCATTGCATTACTATGATGAAATCAGCATGTTGGTAATGTCAAAGCATTAATCATTTCTTTTTACATGTATCTATAGCTCTGGAAATCCTGTTGGTTTATGACTTCTCTTTAAAACTGTGAGGCTATAACACAATTGCAGTGTAGTTTAAGGTAGAGAATTTTCAGATAATAGATTTTAACATAAGGAAATGGCATCTTCTGCAATCATCTGCAGTATCGCAGTCTCAGACATCCATCCCTTGGCCTCTACCCCAGTGTGATTTGGGGAGCACACAGTGTGTCAGAAAGAAGCAGAAAATAATATGTTCTGAAAGATCTTCAGTCTTTTGGCCTTATCCTAAGCCAATAACCTAGAAAATCTTTTAAGAAAAGAATTTGGGTAGCCTCCAAGCCACACATGGCCCAGTGGGAAACCAACAAAACTAAAAGTAACCAGATAAAAATTTCAGTAATTTGAATCTTTATCCAATTAGCAGAAAATTCTATTTACCCCCCTCCAAATGGCAGAAAAATATTTCATGAAAAAATAGCTACCACCCTCCAGAACAACTTTTTATTTTGTCTGGTTCACCAGGAAATTTTTATGCCAAAAATTCTTTTAATCTTCAGATTTCAATCTTCTGAATTGTTAGCAATGATTCTTTGAGAAGCTCATGAACACATCTGCTCTTACAAGAGAGACTTTTAAAATGTGATTTCCAGCAGGACAGACACTACCTCCAGCTGATGGAAATGAATAACAAGTGTTCAGCTCTCAGGTGATAAATTATATGACTTGCCAGCTGCATGACCAATGTGACTACAATCAGAACTGGAATGCCTGCCCCTCTGTGCTAATTGTAGTTGAGCTTCTTCACTCCTCTTTCCAGGAAAATTCTGGTAGTCCTACTTTTTGCATCACTTCTAATCAAACTTCCTTGTACCTTTGAACTCCAGGATAGTCCTGACCTCACTGTTATTTCTCACCATTTCATAGAATCATAGGACAGTGTAGGTTGGAAGGACACGCTAGAGGTCATCTGGTCCAACCTCCTGCTCACAGTAAGTCTAATTAGAGCAGGTTGCTCAGAGACTTCTTCATTCAAGTTTCAAACACATCCAAGGTTGGAGATAGCAATGCCTCTTTATGCAGTCCATCCCAGTAGCAGTTGAAATTAGCAATTTTTCCAGTTTTCTATGAAAATTTCCCAGCACCCAGCTTGTGTCCGTTGCCTCTGGTATTAAGCAGAAGTGATTTAAAACAGAAGTGTTTTACAATTGGCCTTCAGAATTTGGGTCTGGATTGCAGTCATTCCTAGGAGTTCCCAAACAACTTCAGCAGTTGTGAAGAGGCCTCTGTGGTCATTAGGCTGAGAGGACGTTCAGTGTAGGGCAGTTCTTTACACAGGGTGTGGGATGCTCTGCCTCCACCCATTGACCCGGTTGGGTGGCCATTCAGTAGTGGATGCATAAGTAATTCTTTATTTGCTTTCCCACACTCCTAGAGATGTGAAAAGCTATTTGTGTCTTTTCTACCTTCACTCTTGACTACAACGCCCACATTTCCATATGCAGAACAGCAACAGGGATAGTCATGTCCCTGTCATAGAATCATAGAATCATAGAATAGTTAGGGTTGGAAAGGACCTTAAGATCATCCAGTTCCAACCCCCCTGCCATCAGCAGGGACACCTCCCACTAAACCATGCCACCCAAGGCTCTGTCCAACCTGGCCTTGAATACCGCCAGTGACGGAGCATTCACAACTTCTCTGGGAAACCCATTCCAGTGCCTCACCACCCTCACAGTAAAGAACTTCTTCCTTATATCCAATCTAAACTTCGCCTGTTTAAGTTTGAACCCGTTACCCCTTGTCCTCTCACTACAGTCCCTCATGCAGAGTCCCTCCCCAACATCCCTATAGGCCCCCTTCAGATACTGGAAGGCTGCTATGTGGTCTCCACGCAGCCTTCTCTTCTCCAGGCTGAACAGCCCCAACTTTCTCAGCCTATCTGTCAAGGCAAACTAAAACAAAGAGTGATTTTTCTCACTGTCTTTTTCCCCTATATAACTACAAGTCTCTTCTTTCCATACCCAGAAGTCCGTAACAAAAAAGATTTTCTTCTGAGCTAAAGCCTATCTCGGAATCAGTCTTTCTAGGTCATAACTGTTGAGTCTCTGCAGTTTTCTGAAGGAAGGTGAAGACAGAGTGAAGTTTAACATAAGGTTAGACTTGTCTTGTGTTCATTCTAATAGAGGAATTGCTCTTTCCAGCAGGAACTTTGCATATTTGATCTCAAGCCAGAAGAAGTTTGAGTAGAAACTGTTATAGCAACTTTTTGGTACATATATTTCTATTTTTACTTCAAGATGTATTTCTACACCGAAAATTATTGAAATGGTAAATTCTTTAGCTACATGTCTGCTCCACGTTGAATATTTACAGCTGCAGCTGTTTACTTCAGTAATTTAGACCTTGATTCAGGAACATATTTAAGCATATGGTTAACTTAAACCAGAGGAGCAAATCCCTTAACCTCAGGGAGACTGAATAAGGGGGGGTAATGAGTGGCAGTATGATTCTGGGTCATCTTTTGGGCAATACAGTTTTTATTGTGCTCTTGGCTCAAGGCTCATAACAGACCAAACCCTGTCCTTAATATTCCTGTTGTTAAATGGAAATCATAAAATACACATAAGGTATTTTAGTGCTTGTTACTGTCAGTGTAAGATTTTCTTTTAAAATTTCCTGATTTTTAGGCATTTAATATAGTTACTTGATTCTTATATTATTGCACATTTGTGTTTTTTATGCAGATAATCTTTATTATTATGAACTGTTGAATCTTTCAGAAGGAAACTAATAAGCTTTGTGGTGCTGTTAAACACCAGATAGTCTTTGGATAAATAATATACAACTTGTTATTGCAGATTAAACCTTGGCATTAATTAGTACCTGCTTATTCCTCACTTTGTCTCTGACTTTAGAAATAAGCCTTGTTTCTTTGTTGAAGTGATGGACAAAACATCTGGAAAATGTAAATGTAGTGTCAGCAAAATTCCCATTCTTCAGCATTAGGAGTCCAACCAAAAAGACAGGAAATGTACCTCTAGGTATGAGGAGCAAGAATTTTCAAACACTATGGGGCACTGTGGGTTCCCTGTTCTCAAGTTAGGTATGATGTAATCTGATATATAGAAGATGCATTTCTTATTTTTAATAATCAGTTGAGAGCCATTTTATAAACATTGCTCATCTTTCTTGGACAGTGTTCTGTATGTTGTTTCCTAAATGCTTTTGAAAACTCTTACTCTACTTTCATTCAGCCCTATTCATACTTTCATTTCATGCATCGCAGAAGGTGCAGAAGTCTCCTGAACTGCTGTATAACCACCATAGCTACAGGAAGCAGAGTGCATGGGGAATTCCAAACCACATGCTGAAGCTACTGAGTGCCTTACTGAATGGGACCAATTTCAACTTTGCAAGCATGTAGCTATGTTAAGTTTAATGCCACCATAGCCTTTGCAAACCTTCAGCTCCAAGAGCCTAAGTGATTCAGAGTTAAATTTACTCCAAACCTGGGGAAAAAAAAAGGAGCATAATGATCAATCTTTATGTTTTAATAACTTCAGTGTATAGGACTAAATAAGTCAGTGTTTTCATCTCCTTGCACCTAGGCGGTCTTGGAAGGGTATGTCCTACATTCACTGAGATGGAAGCATTTCTGTTGTAGCATTGTTTTATTTTTCAGATTGTTGGAAAGCTTTATCCACATGTCAAGCATCCTCCACAACATCCATTGTGAGCAGGGCTCTCAGCATTCTTTTGACAATATTTCTAATTCTCTTTTTTCATTCCTTTTTAAAATGTACAATGGCCTTTGTTCTGTTCTCTCCATCCCCTCTCTTCTATCATCCAGAATTACTATCTTACTCGCCCCCCTTCTATCTACTTGCGTCCAGCTGAACAGCTGGAAAGAACATTATCTAAAGCACAGTTGTGTTTCTGCAGGAAAACAGGATCCCACTGGATAATTATCCAAGCTAGTCCTAGACTGCATATACCAAGAATGTTAAGTATTGTAATAGGCTAAATATCATGTAACCCTTTGTGATTGTTCTTTGTATTGAGATACATTGACTATGATTAAGCAGCTAGAGCCGAAAGAGGTTCACAGTGTCATGGGTGAAACAAAAGACATTTCATAGTCAGAGTTGTCATGTCTGAACCACAATAGATGTCCCATGACATGCTTTCATGAGAAGGCATGTCTTATATCAGCATAATCAGTGCAGTGCTTTCTTGCAGTGGTTACAAGTAGTTTCCACTTGGATGAGTTCTCTCTGACATGATATTCTGGAATAGTGAAGGTAGTGAAAATATTTTGAGTGTGGTGAGGTTGTTAATGTGAAGCAGGGAACCTGTTAGCAAAACCTGACATTGGTAATTGCTGAAATAATTGGAGACAACTCTTCAGAAATCGGTTAAGTCAAATTCCTTAAAGACGGGTAGTAAATCAAGGATTATGCTGCTCTTGACACTACTCACCCTGTAACTGTCACAGAACAATATATGCCAAGTTTTACACATGCCATTTACTACAGAGTTTTGAAGCCATAAATGCCTGAGTGTAACATTTACGGAACACAGATCTGCATGATAGTTTGCTACATGGGTCCTTTCATTTTAATCCACAAATTAACCAAAAGAAAGAGAATCAACTTGGAAGTGATCTCAGAAAAACACATCCCTTTGTGTTAAGCCAGGATTGTCTGTCCCCGTTTCAGCCCTGGCGGATATTTGTTTTGCCTGCTCTGCACTGATGGACATTCTCCATCTCTTCAATCAAACTGTTCCAAGTTTTCCCTAATGTTTAGCACAGATCTTTCTTCCTGGATAGAGAAGAGAACTTCTCTGTGCTGCTGCTGCATTATGCTCTGTCATGGCCCATGACTTCTGCTGTGGAAAGAGATTTCTGCTGAACTTCTCAAGAATAAGAGAACATAAATAATAGTGTACACATATTATATTTTCCAATTTTCATGAAGCCAAGCCTTTTGATAGGATTCAGGAATGTAAAAAGGGAAGACTTGGATAGTGTTCTGATAGGAAAATCCTGGAAGCTCGGCCTCTCCAAACAATAGCTTTACTTGTAGGTGTCACTAAGCTTTGCAAATAGAGACACAAAAATTAAGTCATTCTCATTGAGGTTACATACTTGGACTAAAACTAGGCTGTATACTAAGCTCACTAAAAGTAGCATTTGGAATTCAAACATGAACAACAAAAAACTGAGATTTGACTTAATTTGTGGCATTTTAGGAAAAGGCAGCAATGTTGTCAAACAAGTATCAGAAGTTTTAACTTACTTCTCCCACCCATGCCTGTAGACATACCAGCATATTCGACAGCTCTGGCATTTGGAAACAAATGGTGGGAATGGGGATTGTTTAGCCTAGTCTTCTGTCAGATCACTGCAGGAGCTTTGTAAATCTTTATCAGGTGAAGAAGCTCTTCTGTGCATTCTGAGTATAACTTCAGTAGCATTTGACACTTTTCTTCCCACACTTGATGGAAATTGTCATGTTTTAATAAAAGCAAAATTAATTCAGCTTTTCAGCACAATTCTGATCACACACCAATGATTTAATCTGTAAGAAAACAGTGACGTCATCAAACTGATTTAAAACTGCTGTGATATCAGAATCTTGTCCTTATTAGCTAATCTTTTAGATTAGGTAATTTTCAATCTATCTCATAGTAGCAGGTCAGAGTTTTGGCTGTGGTCAGGAGAGAGATTAAGTGGCCAGCAACTGGAACAAAGGAAAACTCAGGATTTGCTGGGTACAGTTTTTGTTGAAGTCAGTCACTCAAGTTCTGTCACAAAATCCAGGACCTGAACTTGCATGTCATAACTTATGTCAGTAGTTTGCTCATCCAAAGCCCTATACTGAATGAGGATCTCTTTTAGTTGGAGCAAAGTTTTTTAGGGGATGGATTTTGTTTGTTGTAGTTTTAAAAAGAAGGCCATAAATGATGACTGGGAAATCAGCAGCTAAGGAAAACCAGGATCCCTTAGAATTTGTTGCAGATAAATCAGTACTGCTGTGGGACAAGAGCAAAGCTGAGAGAGGATTTATATCATTGGGTAGCATGTAATTATGTTGTATTGGACCTTTAAAACTGCAGAAGAAATGTTCACACTTTGCTAACCTGCTGAACATCTGTCTGAAGAATAATGAAGTCATGAATGAGAAAGTGTGGTCTTAGAATGAGAGATTGTGTAGTCTACTTCATGATAGGAGGGATGAAAATTCGCTAAATTTGGCTGGATCTTTAATATGGAAGATTTAAACCTAATCAACAGAGAAAAGTCAGTGTGGAAATTGAGCAAAATGGGGAAAGGATGACCAATCTTACCATAAGCACTGAGATTTATGTTCTCTACATTTGTGTAGCTCTAAAGTCATTCATTGAAAGTCATTGAATTTTTTTTACAGAAATGTCTAGAATAATATGAACAAGGAGAGATTCTTGCAACCTGTTTGCTTCAGACAAACACAAATTTTCAGTGCTAGTGCTCCTTCAGTCTCAGAATCAGGATTATAACTCAGCTTTTAAAATCGTATTTATTAATTGGGTTTTTTTGAAGACTTAAACAGTTAGTCAATGAATTTGAATAGTCAGGAGCTACAGTTTTATTGGAATTAGAAGTGGTATTAGTACTCTCCAGATTAAAATATAGCACAAGAGTTCTTCACTGTCCTATATGCCTTCTGCAAGTGTTAACATTTGTCTGTGTGTGTGAACATGGATTAGTTTGCAGGATCTCACTGTGGAGTATTTACTACCTAAAAGCTTTTGCTTAGCTTGGATTTTACTATATTAACTGAGCTGTAACCTAGAAGGTTTTTATAACACTTGTAACTTAAAGCAAAGTCTTCATCTTGCCTTATTTAGTAGATCTGCTGATAGTTCAAGATTACAACGCGAACAAATAATTTTTCTTCTTGAATAAAAATTGCTTTTTATGATTATTTTGGCACCAGTTCCTGCCTTCCTCCTGATAAAAATGCCTGTGCAAGCAGTAACAAAGCACTGTATGTTTCTCTGACACACTTATCATGGCTGCAAATAATGTGTTTAAATAGGGAATTGCTTGAGAAACGTGGTTCTAAGTGTGCCCAGCCTTGCCTAGATGTTGGGAAGCGTATGGCCTACTTTATCCATGCTGAGGAACTTCCTTGCTGCTTTCTGTTGCTGTGTTTTTTCAGATGCAGTTTGCAGTGTGAGTGGCACACATGTGTTGACTGTGAAGGTAGCATTATTTCAGTACAGCCTTCAGCTAATTACTCTTAGTGGCAGAGGGGCTTTGTACCTCGCTTGTGAACAGCTATTTATACTACTGCACCAGTACAAAGCAATGTTTCACATTACCAGTTTACCAGACTATTACACCATTGTGTTTTAATCCACAGTAGGTGGATGGAGAACATGAGCCATCTGTTTTATTTAATGGTATAATCAGTAAACAATATATGTACTTTACACATTTGGTCATTAAAGATGCCCATATTGTTGGACCCTGTATTTACATTGTAAATTGGTGTATTCACACATCAGCTCATTCTGGTTTAAAAGGCTTGCTGTGTTCATAAGATGGTACAAAGCAAGCTCAGTAACTGCTCGAACCCAGCGCAGGTGGTTGAGCTAGTTGCCACACAGATCAAAAGTCAAACAACTGTGAATCTTCCTTTGAAATGGCATTTAGAGAGACAAGGCTGGTCTTATCTTCACAAACAAGAAAGAGTTATAGATATACATCATGAAGTTATGAGAACAAAAGGGGGTTTTGTAATCCCCCAGCATCAGAAAATCCAGTACTGCAGACTTTTGTTAAGACATCTTTGGAATATAAAGACCATCTTATTTTCCTGGACAAAATGTAGGGGAGTGAGTCTGAATTATTAAATGTGAGAAGGTTTGGTGATCTCAGAACTCTGGAGACAAAAAGTTGCTTTCTCTCACAGTTGATTTAATTTAATTTTATTTTCAGCACTGAATAAGCAGAATAAAACAGGCAGCAACAGCAAAACCCAATCTTATTTAAGGGATAGGGGTGAATGGGTGTATTTGTGCTAGAAAACAAGGAAATTGCTCGATATTGCAATTTCCTCAAAGTATCCTTGGTGAATGCCAAAAAATAGCCACCAGAATTCGTTAAAAATTTACTGATAAGTAAAGTCTTGTTTGCTGGCATATTTTTAAGGAAGTGGAAGATCACACAATCCTGTATTAAAACAGTGATATTTGTGTTCAATGATTCTATCATTCCATGGTTCTGTGTCATCGGTTTTTTTCACAGTTTGTGCTTAAGATGCGTAGAATTTAAGATATTTATTGGAGGACTCAGTCTCATTTCTCATTGTGTTTTATAAGGAAATATAATTGGGTTTATCACCAGGTGAAGGCCTGACTGGTATAGACAGTAGACAACAAAAAGAAAGAACTCATGGAAGCAGTATGGCTAAACCTGAGTTTGCAGGTCAGCAAGGCTAGAGTAGTATTGAGCTTAACAACACAGCTGCTCAGTTGAGACTGTTGATAAAGGTGGAGCTCTGTGAGTGCCAGTTCTTTAGCTCATCTTTTAAAGCAGCAGAGTGTCTGTCAGGATGAGATCTTAGTCGTATCTTGTTGTATGCACGTGTATAAAAAACTAGCAGCAAAATACTAATACGTAGGAGATTTTCATTTTGGTTTCTGTTCCTACATAATGCAGCTATACTCAGAGGCACTGAATGTATAGCCAGTAACAAAGTCTGTATGCTAAAAAGTGTGTTAACTTTCCGTTTAGTGTTACAAACATGAGGTCATAGTTTTCTAAATATTTAAATCCATATCAAAGCCAGGCTAGTTATATGATTCTTTTTTTTTTAATCTTGGGGTAGGAGGAAAGGACTTTTTTATGCTGGCACGAATTTTAGAGATAAAGTATTTTCAAGAGTGCGAGCGAAGAGAAGAAAATGTCTCATTTTATGAGCCATTATTTATTCTTTCAAACTATACAATAAACTATACAATATCTTCTTAGTTTAAATATTTAAAATAAAACAAAGAAAGGCTCAGCTATAAGTGTCCCTTTTATAGTTTCTTCATATCTGTATTTCATGTAAATTGAATATTAAGCACTGGCATGTTTCCATATGCTTCATGACGTATTGCATTCTGATTTTGAGATACTGTGTAAGAAACTTACTTATAATCTTGGAAAGGCGTCGAGATTTTTTTATAGTGATTTTTCCCAATCCAGGAAAAACAGTCAGCTACTTGACTACTAATGTCTGAATCCTAGTTTTGTCCTGGGTATATCTTGGGTAACTGTGGACACATCTGTTTCTGTGCATTTCTAAAATGAGGATAATGTTCCATATCTCAGCAAAGCATACCAAGAGCAAATGCCCTTAATTAATCTGTGCATGGTCCTCACATGACAACCTGATGAGAGTTCGTGAATGATGGACTAACTGGTAGCAGTGCCTGTCCTGATTTGGAGTCATGGCTTAAATGGATTTTAAAGGAGTGAAAGAGAAGCATGGGAAGAATTTAGACTAGAGGGGTATGGAATATCTGATTTCCCATACTAGTCCATAACCAAGTGCATACCTGATCTCCTTAACTATCGAACGTGGGTATGAGGAAGGGGAGGTATCCGTTCTTTGTGGATTTCTATAGATATTGCAATTTTGTGGGCTACAGGTGACAGGCTCATCTTTCTGTGGGTGACATTTTTGGTGTTGCAGACAGAAAAGTGTCTTTGGGTTGGTTCAACAAATAGAATTAATGCATTCCTGGAAACATAAAGATAAGTGTATTTATAGAAAAGCAGTAATGTTTAACTTGATGTGCTAGCCCAGGCAACTGCTTCTTCCTTATCAATCTCTCCTTACTCTTCCTGTCAGAAATGATGTTCTTATAGCTTGCTGTGGAGGGAGATGTATTGCTGGCTGCTGTCAACCTGCAAACAATCAGTACTTTACAAACATTTGTCAAGTACTTTAGGGTTCCTTAAAAAAGAAATATATCCCTATAAATGCAACAGTTTGTGACTTACTCTCAGAATGCTGCTGTGTCCTGGGTGCAGCTGTAGCAGTCAGTTTTTCTCTCCTTCTTAGTAGCTGGCGCAGTGCTCTGGTTTTGACTTTAGTCCTGGGAACAGTGCTGATAGCACCAATGTTTTCAATTGCTGCTCAGTAATGTTTACTCTGACCAAGGACTTTCTGAGTCTCATGCTCTGCCAGGGAGGAGGGGAGGCCGGGAGGAAGCAGAGACAGGACACCTGACCCAAACTGACCAAGGAGGTATTCCATACCACAGCACGTCATGTCCCGGATGTGAAAATCGGGGGCAGTTACCCAGAAGGGTTAGATCACTGCTCGTTTGGGCTGGGTACTGGTCGTCGGATGGTAAGAGGTTGTATTCTCTTCCCTTGTTATTTCCCTTATCATTATTATTGGTGGTAGCAGCAGTGGTTTGTGTTATACCTTAGTTACTGGACTGTTCTTATCTCAACCCATGGGAGTTACATTCTTTCTATTCTCTTCCCCATCCTTCCGGGAGCGGGGGAGACGAAGCTGGGGGAGTGAGATAGTGGCTGCATGGTTCTGAGTTACGACTGGGCTTAAACCACAACGTGCTGTTTCCTTCTTCAAAGAGGATGTGGAGGAGAGATATGTAGACTCAGGGGTTGACAGTCACCTCCCCTGGCCAAAATTACCTTTAGCAGCATCACCTCGTGCCTCTGGGGAAATAAGAAACATAATTTGTTACAGCACATGAATGGGTAAAGCCATGAAGATAGTCTAGAAATGCATAACAATTCTATATCTCATGTATTGTAACCAAAACATAGTGAGCCTTTAAATTTCCAATATTTTGTAGTTCAACTTCTGATAGAGGAGAAAATAAAAATATGGATTTCAATTGTATTTTGTTGAAACATCCACTGACGTGATGCTGCTCTTAACTGTAAAGTTAGAAGAGAGTTTGTTAGGCAGTTTGTGTAGCAGGCACATGTTGAAAGCTAGGGTAAAAGGAACTTAGAATGTGATAGCTGGTAACAATGCTGTAGAGCAACCTCTTCCTGAAGAGTATTCTTTATAGAATGTCTGTTGTGCTGACACACTTGCTTGCTCATATTTTAATGGTTATCTTTGAATTACTGATGATTTGTTAAAGCTCTACCAGCAAGCAGTGGGAGAATTAAACTCCCGCATGTCAGTTCCGTCAGAAGATTGCTCTTTGGGGAATCTAAATGACCAAATGAGATGAATTGTTTAGAATTCTTCAGACAGGAATTGCTCACAAGTAGTTGTTTCTTAGTAAATTCACGGTATCTTCTTTGGAGTAAGATAAGTGTTTGGAATTACATGATACACATTTATGATGTTAAGCATATTGTAGAATTGTTTTATAATAAACAATTTTAATATATTAAAGTTTAATATTAGCAGTGTTCCAGATGCTTAGCAGCCAGCTAAGGAAATAGGGACCTCATCTCAAAGATGCACATTGTAAACAGACAACACATTGGTGGGTTATGGAACGTTGAATGAAACCAAAGAAAAGGCAATGGTGCAAACATGCTGTCACCATCTGTTTCAGGTGGTGATTTTGTATGCTTATAATTCTATTAATTGAAATCAGTGTTGTTTCCCAAGGAAAACCTTGCACCCGAAAGCTTATTCTCTGAATCTGAGAGGAAGAGCAGGTGCACAAGATACCAGAGAAATGTGTTTTATAAATGTAGAAACTAGCTTACGGTAGAGTTTCTGTTTTGTCCTCTTGCTCCACTGATCCAATTAAATACAGGCTTCATAGGAAAATATTTTCTGTGGCTGAACTCAATAACAGGGATTGGTTGGGAGGACTGTCAAACCTGGCCCTCATCTCTAAACTGGTGAGTTCTGAGACTGACTTTAGTTTGAGACCCACTGCGCCCTGCTTTCTTTAATCTGAACCCTGAGTATATGTAATCATCATTTAAAGGAATTTACTCCTTTGTGAAGAGGAGGCCAAGAAGTGGCCCCAGAGAATGCCTTCCCACATGGAAAGCCACCAGCCCCTGATTTGATGGCTTCCATGCTAATGCATCTTTCAAGGGGGCCTCTTTATCCTGCATTGTTACTTATTTGGCTTTTCTTTTATTTCAGTCTTAATTGTCATTAGTGTGTGATGATTTTTTTTCTAAAGTCATCTGGTGAATAGTAGTTTATTGCATATTGTTGTGTTTGGCTAAAGGCAATTGCGCAAGCTTGAAACCTAATTCTTATAATCTTTCCTACTAGGGATAGCTGGAGATAAATACTGCTCTATCCTTGGTGGGAGTGGGTCTCTACTTTTTGATCATCCATGTCTAAATGTTGAGTAATACTTAAGGGAAAATGTTCTCAAAACATTCCTTAGATGATTATTAGATTATATTTTATGTTTGATAAAAGCTGGAAAATTGTGTAAATATTTGCTTAACATCCCACCCCTAAAGCAATTTATTTCCTTTCTGGCCTTCAACCCTCTTGCTCAGTGAAATGAGATCAGTCACTTTCTGTTTATATTCAGTTTCACTTTGCAGTTTTCACGTATGTGTAGTGAGATTCCCCATTGCAGGGAAATACTTAAATGATAAGTGGGAAATAAAGAGGAAGGAAGGGAAAAAGTATTTGCTAGTGTCTTCCCACATTTTAAAAGTAAGCAAGTGCTGTGATTATGCTACATGTATATACTACATGTGTTACATGCTAATGATTAGTATTAGAAGAAAACTAAAAACATAATCCAGTCCTGTTTTTCTATAATTTGCCTGTCACACAGTAAGTGAGAGAGGTTTATATATATTATATTCCTTTGGCTACTGTTTAAATCTACCTTTAACACAAGTGAACACATGAGAGATCTCCCTCTTACAAGAG
Source organism: Myiopsitta monachus (assembly GCA_017639245.1). Classification (NCBI taxonomy): domain Eukaryota; kingdom Metazoa; phylum Chordata; class Aves; order Psittaciformes; family Psittacidae; genus Myiopsitta; species Myiopsitta monachus. The sequence goes on from CM029926.1 coordinate 39,659,237, forward strand.
GAAATCACTTTTGCATCTTAGATGCTCCATGGTGATTGAGTCTTCTGGAAAGTTTTGACTTTTTCACATAGACAACAGTCAGTACTCACATAGGTCAAGTGTTTGGCTGTTTTCTCTCATCTGCATTTTTTATCTGGGATTAATACAGAGTATGGGTCTCAAAACCACAGACATCAGAATAATGATTAGAGCTCAACTAAATGGGAGGAGGAGCTTAGGGTACATTGTGTTGTGGGAAAACAACCAACAGAATCAGTTAATTAATTTAAAAGACTGAGGACATTTCTCTGCACCAAGCAGCATTGAAGCATTTTTGTCATACACTGAAAAATGGCTGCTTCAGATGCAAGAGGTCCTGGAGTTTTTCTCGAGTCCTCTTTTTCTCCCACCATGTTTTTGCAATTAAATACTGGATGAAAATTCTTTTTCCTTTCCTTTTGTTTTGTTTTTTGTTTTAAATGTGTTACTTTTTCCTTAATGCGTAGCAGCTGATTTTTCCTCTGTTGGCTTACTTGGGCGCAGAGACAAACCTCCTTTCAAGGAACAGAGTTCCAACATTGTTGTTGATTATTTTAATGGGAAACCATCTGTGTGGTAAGGCAGGCTCTCCAGCTTCTTTCTGAAAAAGAAATAAAAAAATCAGCAAGAACAACAAAAAAGAGATGCAAGTATTTTAGCCAAAGGTAAAACACTTCCCTCTGTAATGTGAATGGACTCACAAGGAAAGTGTGTGTCTTCTCACCTGATTTTCAAGAGCAGCCAACCTGTGGCAGACAGTCCCTTGGGAAAACAACTGTCCTTCAGACTGTAACCTGCTCCTGGGGCTTCCCACAAAGGTACAGTTGAGATCTGCTGCTCCTTTTGGGGGACAAAAGACCAGTTTGCTTTACAAGAGCTCTTTGCCCTTCTTTTATGTGGCATACTCCACCTTACCTTTCCAAAGCTTGAAGGGCATTTCTTGTAGGAGTCTTGTGCTTCCTCTCCATTCCCTGTTGTGGTTTTCATAGCCTGTCAATCCGTGGTTTTGGTGTCTTTTGACAAACACCTTCACTTAGAATCACAGTATGGTTGCCCTGAAAAAAAAACAAAAGGTAGCCTTTCTTTTCTTCCTTCCTTTTTATGAACTAGAGACATCATACGTCAAAGCTTGGTGTAAGGTCGTAATAGCACTTTGTCCTCTTTCACATCACTTGCCAAATAACTACTGTTGTGGCAACAGCTGTAACCAAGCATGGTGTCAGCTAGTTTTGCCATAGCATGATTGGGTGCCAGTAGTTCTTATATAATGTGAAACACACTCCCAGGCAGTGCAATGAGGCATCTGATTATTCAATTCCTTGAAATGTCATCTGGGTTTTTGGTTATTTAATATTTTTTTGCATCACTTCAGGTCTCAGATCTGTACAATGTTGTGATTAAAGGAAAAAGAACAGAAAATTCTCTCATTATAGTAAACATTTCCAAGAAAACTCACACCCTGTAGCAGACAGTTCTTCTGCTTACATAGACAGCAACAGCAAAGGCTCTGTGAAGGCTATGGGGTGAAGGTTATAATTGTGGCTACCAGTTGTTTGCTGCTTTTTACTGTAGCACTTTCTCTAGTGACAATAAGTGTTATTTATTTTTAGCCTTCTTACTCTGAACTACTTCTGAAAATGAAGAGGTAGGAACCTCATGAAGCATTTGTTTTTAATACATTGCTTACATTGTGTTCCAAAGCATGGTATTCAGCATTATTGCTAATGATTGAAGCATTAGCATTTAATTATGTAAAGCAATTAAAAAGCTCAATATTACTACTTCTTGGGCTGAGTCCATTAATACAGCAAGCATTAGTAAGATATATATTGAAGAAATTGAACAAGGTCATAAATGTTCTGCGTGCAAAGAGCACCTAATGCTTTTTTCCAAGCCTTTAAGGAGTAGTTTTTAAAAAATAACAAAATAAGAAAACAAAAAACCAAACAAAACCTCGTGAGATGATTAGATAAAAGGCTTTCTTGGTTTAGTTATGTCAGTTTGGCTTTTTCCTGTAATTGCTGGGGTTGTTTTGTTCCTAAAGAGGGAGCGGATGCCAAGCTGAAGAGGTAATTTCTGAGGGCTGTTTCAAGATATTGTGAAAGTTCTCAACTTTTCTCTAATAAGAAAAATAACACTTCTCTAATGATGTCTGTTTATTGCATATTGTTCTTCTGTATGCAGTTCAGAGCAGCTGGCAGCAAGTACTTGAGAGAAACCCAGGGCTGAAGAAACAGTGTAGGGGAACCTGAGTAGCCCTGAGTACCAGCAGGCTGTGTGCACCAAGTCCTCTGGGTGCTGTCAAGCAGTCCTTACCTTACGTCACCATGGATGAAATAGAAAGAGGTTGTTTGCGTGTGATCCCAGATGTCTTTACATTTGAATCCAAACAGGAAAAAGTTCCTGGCAGCATGTAGTTGGATTGGAGGTGTTGATACTCCAAACACGTCCGGATGTCACTCTCCTTGCGTCAGATGGGCTGGCTGTGGGGCTTACTTTCCTTTGGTGATCTTAGGACTTACTTGCACAATGAAAAGTCTGAGTTTTTCCAACATGTAAAGAGTCATAGTGGAGGTCTGTAGTTGTAAAATATCATTATGTGCTCAGAAGTGAGGAGCTCAAACCAAAACCCTTAATGTGGATATTTCTAAACCTTGGAATCTGTATCTGCATCTGAGTTGTTCAGGTTACATGTGCCAGTAGTGCATTAAGCCAGTGTATGACTATGGAAATTTCCCCTAAAACTTACAGTATTCCACCTCCAGGTGCAGTTGCAACTCATTTCTGCAGGCTCTGCTAGACAGTTTCCAAGGGAAAATTTTGTTTAATTTAATATTAAGCCAAATCCCCTGTACATCTTCAAGTCTGTACTTACTATTTGAATGGGTGCATAACAGAAGCAGCGCAGGCAGAAATAATATGGTGTTTCACAAAGTGACTTTTTTGACCCCTTTTGCTTGGAAAAAATATCATCCTGAAGAAAGAGCAAGTTCCCTCTCTAGATCCACAAAGTTTTTGGCTTCCCTTGTGGTGCTGCAGTCGTGGCATTTTAAAAGGATACAGTTGTTTTCAGTCCAAAAGCGAGTTGATTCTTCATGCATAGTTGACACTACTGTTTAGGCTGACAAGGGTAAATTTTAGGACAAACCACAGGAAATGGCTTGGAGAGGTGGAGGATATTAAAAAAGTATCGTACTGCTGCTTTAGAAGTGAAATGAAACACTTTAGGCTCCCTTCTCCCATATGATGTTTAAAGCCATTGTTTTGATAATTTTTTTCTTTTGCAAAAGATATTGCAACTATTGAAAACAAATGTGCTTCAAAACATAATTGGGTTTTTTTGTAATCTCAGACCAAGATAAGTCACACAAAATCCTCTTCTCATGGAGCGCAACCTGAGGGTTTCTGCAAAAGCGTTTCTTTCCTCCTTCCTCTGTCCCCTCACCGCCTTGTTTTGGGACTAATTGTGTCTGCTTGAGAAAGGACTACTTTCTGTGTGAGCTTTGAGATTGAAAATCATTCGACTTTTGCTTATGGAAGAATCTGCTTTAGTTGGGAAGTCAGAAAGAGCAATAGGAACAGATATAGCACTTTTAAAGCTGACAGTTTTCACTTTGGTATGTAGAGAATGGAAACAGTCATCATTAGTATTGAGAGAATTCTTTCTGTCTCTCTGCCCCCGTTGCAAGCTGAGCAAGGGGTGACCTGAACTTTTTGTTTGTTTGTTCTGCTGTGGGGTTAAAGATTCACGCTCCCCCCTCCAAGAATGTTTTATTCTGTTTTTGTAAGGGGGTGAATTCAACTTTTGTGAAGGCAAAAGAAAAATCCTTGCCTGATACAAGAAACAGCTGAACAAGACCTAAGCTGATAGCTTTTCTTTCTTTCTCCCAGCTTTCTACCTGTGAAGAAATACAGTACTTTCAGGGTGAGGGGTGATTGTGGAAAGCAATCATTGAACAAATAACTGCTTTAAGGCCAGTGCTAGAAATGCTTGCCAGTATAGTAATGTCAGTTGGAGGTGTGATTTTTGGCTGCATGCATGTACTGGCAAAAGCCCTAGCATAGGCATGGTTGTACCAGGAAAAAAGGGAAAAAAACCTTTGGCCAGAATATTCTGTTTTGCTTGGGGAGGGTGTAAGCTCTAACAACAAAAGCACTTTTTTTTCTGCTGGTAAGTTGCAATGCCGGGAGAAGCTCATGCCAAAACAGTTATACTGTTGTGGTGGCAAAGCTTTTTCATAGACTGGTATGAAAGTCTGAGTCTGGTATCCTAACATTAGCAACTGCACTCCTGTTACTGTTAATTGTAAAAGCAGCAACATCTGAAGGTGATTTGAGTGCCTTAGACTTTGTAGCAGTGTAATGGTCTTGAATTTACAGATCTTCATTTCATTTACTCCCCATACTTAGGAGAATTGCAAATGAAATTTTCGGTGGGCTCCATCTTCTGCATGCAAGACATTTCTTTGCAATTCTTTTTTAATGGCTTTTTTCTAGCTGTAACTCAAGTAAAAAGCCCCGGGTGCTTTGCAACTCCTAAAAGCTGAAAAGGGAGATTATCTTTGGATTTATTTTCTGATTCATTACATCACTCTTTATAGTGAAACATGGTTCTTCGAAGTGTGACATAGTCTTCATACCTAGGTATTGTGGATTTCTGTAGTAGTTTGGTTTTTTTCTTGAGTATGTTGGGTTTCTGGAGGAGTTTTTGTCATTACCTCGTAGGACTGTGTAGTCATTATTGTGTGATGCTGCAGGCCTCCCATGTGAATTTTGCTTCTATTTTACGCACATGTTAGGATGAGAAAGAAGTCCTTTTGTCTAACACTAAAGCATGCTGATCAGCCACCTTCAATACATGAAATTAGAAGGGGCAAATACTCATTCCAGGTGCCAGTTTCATGCCACAAGAGCATTTCAGCTATTGTGTAATCTCTCCAGGGTGCCCTCATACTAGGCAGAGTGAAGGCAGTACTGTTCTCAATACTGTTAGAGAGGGATGCTTCCAGATGTTTTGCAATCTGCCCTCAGTGATCAGTACTCTGCTCATCTCTGCCCATGGCAGGGGGGTTGGAACTAGATGATCTTAAGGTCCTTTCCAACCCCAACTATTCTATGATTCTATCTTCCACTTGTATTTCATGCCAGCTGACTTTATAAGAAAATACCAACATTTGAACCTTGATCGCTAGACTTTTTGTTCAGCCTACTACTGCTTATTATGATATGATAGAAGAGAATGTTATGGTGGTTTGGGTATTTTTATTTTTGCTTTAAATTACCTCTGATTTCACTGGGTGCAAAAATCAGCCAATGCTAAATGCTTCTGAAAGTCCCACCCTTCAGTTGGTTTTAGTTTTGTTGTTGTTTTATATGTCCAGTATAGGACTCAGTAATATGTACTGGCATAACATCTCGCTTCTTGAACAATGATTTATTGTGCTAATTACTGACATTGCAAAACCGCAGACAGTAATCTTGAGTTTGGGGGGGAAAAAAAAACAACTAAACATGAGGTTAAGACCTATTAATAAAGATAGTTTATGTGAGTCTGATAGGATAAGAAAACTAAGACTGTTGAGGTTTAAGAATGTTTCCCTTTCTAAGTTTATGCTCTTCATAGTTTTTTGTATAAGAGGAAAAAAAAATCTGGGGAAGGTAGATGTTTAATAAATGGTACATGCGTCTGAAGCTGTGTTTTCAGTATTCCTGGTCTTTCAGTCTCACAGCTTCTTTTTCTAGGGTCATGAAGCATAAAATAAGTTAATATCAATAGGGTTTTAGAATATTTGGACTTTCTGGCATTTTTTCTTTGTTGCTTTGTGACTTGGACAACAAACATTGTGAACTGAGTAGCCTCAGTTTGTTAATCTCTCCCTTGGGTGCATCCTTTCTTAGTTCAGCACAAACACAAACAAAAAAATCTACTGCATGTGGTCAGGGCTCAGTTTGCTTGGGCTCATGTGTCTTGTTGAAACCAGAATATTTTCTCTTCAAGACAAGCCCAGCCCCTTATTCGTGGTTAGAATTCTCAGTTTTCGTTCTGGATTTTAGCTGTTAACCCCTTTGTCATTTCAGGTTGAAAAATCAACCAAAAAAAATCATAGTGTCTTATGTGTGTTTAACATTTTGCTTGTTCAAATAGCTTGAATAGCAAACCAATAAGCGAACAAAACCCCCAAGCAAGCAGAAGATCAACTAGCCAAAACCAAAAATGAGAAATTTCCTTCTGAAAAGTACAACTTTCAAGAAACTTTGGGTAATGAACTATAAACAGGAGGTAAAAATGGAAACACTCTCGCATCTGAATTTGCAGTGTCTGCTACCCCAGTGCCTTAAGTACTTTGGCTGAAAGCAAAAAAAAGTAGAAGACTGACTAAATTCTGGCATTTGCAGTTTCATTCACAGTTTGAATGGGTTGCTAGCAACTTTCTGCCTGCAGATGACAGGGTAAAATTGAGTCTCAGGTAGGGATATGAGGGAGTTCCTCCAGTCCTCTTACTGTAATTGAAACACTTTCAGTGGCAGCAATACCTCAGTTCTAGAAATCTGAAGGAGATTTAAACAAAAATAAAACTTATTGCAAATATTTATTCTTGGGTCACCTAGCGATTGAAACTATAGTGTGGCCAAGGTTTGCCCTGTGGTGTGCCCCTTACCAGGAGAGCAGCAAGAAAGAGCTGGCCAAAACAATGGTTTCTGGAGGAACATATAATCGAAAGCTTTTCCCTTTAAAATATCATCTTTCCAGAAATACAGATGTGCATGATAATCCTATAGGGATATTGGTATTTGGCCTCTAGGATTTTAAGAGTCCTGTTCCCAAGGTTAAGACATGCAGAGAGCCAAATTTTATTTGAAACTATTATATAAGACAGATATGGAAGCTCATGGAGTATTACATTGCAAATCACATGCTAAAGAGAGACACATGGCTCTTGAGCTATAAAATGAGTAAAGAAAGGAACGATATTTAAAAGATATCTTTAACCACTTGTTTTACTCATTAATCTGCAGTTCACAAAGCATTATTTGCAGCAAAAAAATGCTATTACAGGATTGTTTCTCAAAAGCAAATAAATATTTCAGATATTTTCACTGCTAACATAACTGTAACAATAGCAAAACAAACACTGATGGTGAGCTATGTTTCTATGACTGAATGTGTTGAACAGCTGCCACTTTCCACCCTTGAGACTTGTGCGTATCTATGTTGGATGAAGTGATTCCTGTAGCAGATTTGTAATACACTTCGTATTGCAGGAAGGTTAAAGGGAAGAGTTGAATCTGTGATATGGAGCTTTAATGTAGATTTCATCAAATCAAAGGCGACTTAAACAATTGGCATGACAGTGCTGTTGCTAATGAACAAGTGCAAAGGTCTGAATGTGCCCCATGGCAGAACTCCTGACCCAGTGCAACAACATCACAACAAGGTGCTGTTCTCTTCCACCCTACCTCTCCCATACACGGCAGCTTTCAGTCTACCAAGTGCTTGCTGGGAAACACAATGTCCTATCTCTCTGTATGCCCGCAAGACAGAAGTGTTCTACTTAACTGCAGCTTCTGAAATGACATGAGGTGTTCTCAGATATTCAGTCATTCTGAGACTGTTGTTGTTTCTTACTAGATTTATAAAGAAAAAAGCACTCAGAAGTTTATCAAAAGAATGACATCAGGTACTGCCAACTGTGTCATAAACTGAAAGAGGATAGATTGAGATTAAATATTAGGAAGAAGTTCTTTACTGTGAGGGTGGTGAGGCACTGGAACAGGTTGCCCAGAGAAGCCATAGAATTCCTCTAGACCATGAAGTACAGCCTGGGACGAATTAAATGAGTGGATGTCATAGACTTCAAAGTAATTGTTACTGTGCCTTGGGCCTGATCCTCACCTAGTTGTCTGAGGACATGAGATGTCCCTGGGTGTTACTGTTAGGGTGTTGGTCAGGCATCTGTCTCTGAGCTCAGCAGGAATTCTGCCTGACCAAAGTCCTTTTGTCAATGGCTGTCTGGCTTCCTGATGTGTGGGCTCTAGACACACATGTATGTACTCATGCTTTTATAAAAAGACTTTATATAAGTGAATGTTACTTCAAAGACTCAGGACCAACTCGTCAGCTGCCAAATAGAAAGCCCAGTAGTTGTTCCAGCTGCAATAATCCCTCTTTGTTTCGCATGATGGTACCGCAACAGATCACAAAGTTGCTGAAGGGTTGTGTGGCCTTCCTGCCCTTCTAGGTGCAGTGGTATAACAGCACCTATTGATTCTGAAGCTTCCCTCTTTGTTAAAAGAAAAATCTGCCTAGGTGTCACCCTTTTTGAAAGAATTCTTCAAAGTAAATTATCTCAGGGATCATGATAATCATTGGCCTTTCACTGGGGTGCTTAAAATTTAGAAACCAGTTCATAGTTAATCATTTAAGTTCATCAGAAATAAGATTCAAGTCAGGGCAATTAGACAATCGCTTCATTACTCACACTGTCTAATGATGTTTCACTGATCTTTCATGAATGATGATACAGTAGAAGAACTGTATAGTTTTAGAATAACTTGTTTCAGTTTTAGATAGTTGAACAGTGACTTACCAAAACTGTTAATAGAAGCTATTCAGGATGCGCTGTCTAAATCCTTTCCAATTAGTGTTGAGGTCTTGAAGGGCCAGTCTTAGCTTTTTATTAATATGTTCAGTTTATTAAGGTATCTTTTATATATGGATATGTGAATGTCTGGTACATCTCAAGATGGTGCATAATTATTATCCTTTTATTTTACTTGGGTTCTGCTCCTTAGTCTTGCTTAAAATTCAGAAATATTTCATAGCTTAATAAGTTAATAACTCATTAGAAAGCTATGACATGTACTTGAGGTTGCCTCAAGGGCTATCCATATTAAACAATAAACTTGAGGTAATTCATTGGCAGTATGACTGTCATTGACCAGTTTAAATATTTAAAGTTGTGTTTTGACCTTTTGCCTTATAAGCCATATGGAGAAACTGAAACAGATTGTGCACAAAACTGGGGTCTTTATCAGATGGTTATGGCATTATGAGACAACAAGGAGTTGCTGCATTGCCTGATATTATTGCTATATGCATAGAATTCATTAAATATACACTTTTAGAAAATTTTTTACCTTTTTCTGGTTTAAATATGAGTCTTCCTCTTCCTTATTAAAAATCCCTGATAAAAAGAACTTCTACTTCCAATTTTGGACTAACATCTGTGGCCAACAAATTATTGCCTAAATGTGATACAAGGTACAAATTGGGTTTTTGAAAAACAGGACTAATTAAAAATGTTAATGGTGTTTTTCAGGTCTTTCATGCTTTTATTTTGCCACATATAAAAATGGGTTCTTTTGGATGCTTGAAGTGATGCTCCCTTTGGGACCTCTTTACTGAGATCTAATGTACAGAACCAAGACTCAAGATAAAATTTTATCCTACAGTCGCAAACAAATCCAAAACTTAGAATGACCTGTCCAGTTTTGTGGGCTTTTCTTGAAGGGCCTCAAATGACTGGGGGAGTCATAGAATCATTGAATAGTTAGGGTTGGAAAGGATCTTCAGAGTCTTAACTTTCCTGTGAAAATGCAGCATGTCTTTAGTCTCTGGCTTTTCACACTTTTCTCGGGCCATCTGCTACTGACTTTAGAGGTTTCTCGTGAGTGAATAGGACTGTAGCTCTGCATCCCATCCAGCTGTGTGTATGCCTGATTTTGACTGTGTTGGTGGATACACATGCTGTTTCTCTAGGTTGGCGATGTGAAGGGTTGTTTCCCATTCTCTCCCTGTTGACATCCATGAAATATTTCATTTCATTGAGTTCAAATGCTGTTCTAGAGACAAAATAAGCATATTTAATTAGTTTATATCACAAAATATAAGCTGTCATACTGCATTTACAAGGATTCCACAGATTTCCATTACCGTTCTCTTTTGATTTAACTTGGTAATTGTATTTATGTAAAAAGGCTCAATGATAAGCTATCCATGCAAAGGGCTAATGACAAAGAGGGATGGAAGGAAGATGGTCAAATATTTTACACCCTGGCTAGGCTTCTCTCTTGTTGTCCTTTGTGCAGACTGTCATCCTTGGGTCCTTCTGCTATATACCCTTCCTTTCCTTTTACTATCAGCCATTCTATGGATGGCGTAACTTGGTGTCTCAAGGGATCATTAGATTGAATAGTGACTCCAGAACAGTTTCTGATGTGCTACTGATACAGCACAATTATCCTTCAGACAAGGTGGAAGTAGTTTTGAAGAACATGGCTTTGTATTCTTCTATATGACACCTGCAAAGAAAACTAGGCTGTTACTGCAGTATTTTAGTACAGTGAAGGCAGCTTGATCCAAGTTCCCCAGCTGTTCTTGTGGACAACTGGTGACCCACAACCACATAATCTACAGTGTTTTGAACTGACAGCTTCATGATAGATGCTTATTGTCCATGAGATGTTTTGAGACTGGGCAGTGATCTCTAAGTCCTAAATGTTGCAACTTTTCTAAGCAGTATGTTGTTTATGAGACTTCCCCTGTACAGATGCATATGTTTCTAGTCACACGTAGCAGTGCATATGTGTACTTCTTTGTCACAGCTCTCTTCTCTCTGAGAGCTTTTACCTTCCATGAATACGCTTAGAATCTTCCTGTATCTTTTGAGTTTTGTGGGGAGTTAATCATCTAATTAATTAGTTAATTAATTAGAATCATGTTGGTTCTGCACCTCTCCAGGTGCCTCCCACACCAAGATCCAATCATGCCCTGCTGTTCAGCAGTGCTGAGCACTGTCTAGAAAGGCCTGCACTCTTTCCAATGCAATGCCAGAAGCCTTTGGGGGATGTTGCTGCTCTGAAGAGGAAACTGTAGAACTGCTTACAGTCTTGTAACTCATCATAGCTAGAATTCTTAAGACTGATGGTTAGTATTGGTTTCAAACACCATTGTTTCTCTAGCAGAGTCTACAGTGTGACATGTAATCAGCATCAGGATGCTCTGTGAGGTGATATTGGGGTCTGGTTGTGTTATGCAATGGCAAGTTCTTATGTTAGTGAAACTTGAGACATCTCCACGGGAACCTTTGAGGCCCCTTAATTCTGTAGTACATGGTTCTCAAAGGTCTTTGCAGACCCATTTAGCATGTATAGCACTAAGTGGTTTTTTTTATTCCTGGCACCTGTAGTTTAGTTCACATTCCTCTCACCTTTTCTTACTACTAGGCTAATGCAAAGCTATTTCCGGAGCTGCTCTGCTCTCAAAGACTTTTTCTGCTATGTTTTGTTCTAAATAAGTACAAGAAATGCCTTTATTATTTGGAAGTTAAAAGCATATTCAACTTTTGTCCTTCAAAAGAAATTTGGCTTCCTTTTAAGAGACAAATGGGTAATGAATTAGAAGGTAAAGGTGCTGTGCTTCTAATTTGTGCAAGATTAAAGATCTTGTTAAATGAAGAATTTGTACTATAGCTAATACAGCTCTACTTTGGGGAAAGATATGGGGAAGCAAACAAGTTTCTATGTAGTGCAGCTGTAACATAGCCCAAAGCTGTCCTTAAAAGACAGAGCAAAACTGGTGCTTAACTTCCACTAATTGCTGGAGCAGTCCAAGATTTTTGTCTGGCTGTGAAGCTATAACATGGAATTGCTTTCTAACCATTTCCTAAGTAAGTACAATTTAACCAGTTAGCAGACTGATTCAGAAGCTGAATTCCAATATCCTTATTCTGTCAATGGTTCTATTGGTTTAATTGAATGGATAAGGAGCTGCTGAGGAAAATTCAAAGGCTTATAAAAAAGAGGCTTATAAAAGGTGGAAGCAAGGACAGGCAGCCTGGGAAGAACATAGGGATGTTGTCTGGGAAGCTAGGGACCAGGTCAGGAAAGCTAAGGGCCACTTAGAATTAAACTTGGCTAGGGATGTGAAAGATAACAGGAAGGGATTCTGTAGGTACACTGTAAATAAAAGACAGGCTAGGGACAACGTGGGCCCCCTCCAGAAGCTATCGGGAGAACTGGCTACCCTGGATTTGGAGAAGGTTGAAGGTTCTTAATGACTTCTTTGCCTCTGTCTTCACTGGCAAATGCTCTGACCACACCACCCAAATCTTGGAAGGCAGACACGGGGACAGTGAGAATGAAGACCCTGGGCCCACTGTAGGAGAGGATCTGGTTCAAGACCATCTTAAGAGCCTGAACATACACAAGTCCATGGGACTTGATGAAATCCATCTGTGGGTCCTGAAGGAGCTGGCAAATGAAGTTGCAAAGCCACTGTCCATCATATTTGAAAAATCATGGCACTCAGGTGAAGTTCCCGATGACTGGAAAAAGGGAAATATAACCGCATTTTCAAGAAGGGGAAAATGAATGAGCCAGGGAACTACAGAGCAGTCAGTCTCACCTCTGTGCCTGTCAAAACCCTGGAGCGGATTCTCCTGGAAGGCATGCTGAGGCACATGAAAAACAGAAAGGTGGTTGGTGACAGACAGCATGGCTTCACTAAGGGGAAATCCTGCCTGACCAATCTGGTGGCCTTCTATGATGGGGCTACGGAACTGAGGGACAGGGGCAGAGCAGTTGATGTCATCTACCTGGACTTGTGCAAAGCGTTTAGACACTGTCCCACACGACATCCTTGTCTCTAAATTGGAGAGACATCAATCTGACAGGTGGACCACTCAGTGGATAAAGAACTGGCTGGATGGCTGCATGCAAAGAGTTGTGCTCAATGGCTCAATGTCCAGCTGGAGACCAGTAAGGAGTGGTGTCCCTCAGGGATCGGTGTTGGGACCGGTCTTGTTCAACGTCTTTTGTCGGTGACATGGACAGTGGGATTGAGTGTGCCCTCAGCAAGTTTGCCGATGACACCAAGCTGTGTGGTTTGGTTGATATGCTTCAGGGAAGGAATGCCATCCAGAGGGACCTTGACTCCCTTGTGAGGTGGGCTGATGCCAACCTGATGAAGTTTAACCATGCCAAGTGCAAGGTCCTACACCTGGGTGGGAGCAATCCCAGGCACAGCTCCAGGTTAGGCATAGAAGAGATTCAGAGCAGCCCTGTGGAGAAGGACTTGGGGGTGTTGGTCAATGAAAAAATGAACATGAGCCGGCTGCAGTGTGAGCTTGCAGCCCAGAAAGCCAACTGTATGCTGGGCTGCATCAAAAGGAGTGTGACCAGCAGGTGGAGGGAGGTGATCCTGCCCCTCTACTTTGCTCTTATGAGATGTCACTTGGAGTATTGTGTGCAGTTCTGGTGTCCTCAACATCAAAAGGACATGGAACTGTTGGAACAAGTCCAGAGGAGGCCCACGAGGATGATGAGGGGACTGGAGCACCTCCCGTATGAAGATAGGCTGTGAAAGTTGGGGTTGTTAGCCTGGAGAAGAGAAGGCTGCGTGGAGACCTCACAGCAGCCTTCCAGTATCTGAAGGGGGGCTATAGGGATGCTGGGGATGGACTATTCATTAGGGACTGCAGTGACAGAAGAAGAGGTAACGAGTTCAAATTTAAACATGGGAAGTTTAGATTGGATATGCAGAAGAAATTCTTTCCTGTAAGGGTGGTGAGATACTGGAATGGGTTGTCCAGGGAAGCTGGCTCCATCGCTAGGAGTGTTGAAGGCCAGGTTGGACAGAGCCTTGGATGACATGGTTTAGTGGGTAGATGTCCCTGCCCATGGCAGGGGGGTTGGAACTGGATGATCTTAAGGTCCTTTCCAACCCTAACTATTCTATGATTCTATGTCTCCTTGGAAAGTAAGGAAGTATTCAGAGTGAAAGTGGTGGACCTCAGTTTTAGTTGGTTACATTTAGCAGCCAGCTGAAATAAACTTCTTGCACATATGAAAACTGTGGTGCTTTTCATAATTCGATCCTCTTGAGATATAGGCACTAATATAATGACAAAAATTTTTATTGATGCATATATTTCTTAGCCATTGCATATAATGAAGTACTCCAAGAAGCCAAAGGATTCTTCGTTTAACTGCTAGTCAGCTAGCAGTAAGAAATCTTTCAGTGTAACCTGTGTAATTCAAGGTTTGAAACAAATAAACTGACAAGTGCATGAAATAAGAACGCAGTTAAAGTGTTCTGTCAGTTTTGTAAATGGATAAGCAGAGGTACAATGAATTTCTCAGGTCCTCAATAGACCTACAAGGTTTGTGAAAGAACCTCAGGAGCTGTGCTGTGCACTTATCCACATCAATTTCTCTAGTCATTCAAGCACATTCTGATGTATCCCAGAAGGGAGGTAGAAACACTGTTCTCATGCACTGCTCTGATATTCCAGATGTTTGATGAGTAATGTATGCATTTCTGTTATTGTGACAGAAAACATGAACACAAGCTCATAAAAGCTTTTAGAAGAAAGTTCTTAATAGATGCTATGTTAATTACTCTTAGGTATTTTTCGGTTTAATGATAGCTAAATATGGTGCTTTCACAGGGTTAAATTAATCAACAGCTCCCTAATTAAAACAAATATCTTCTGCCAGGGATTTAAAATGTGGACTTTTTTTGGTATTAGGAAACAGTCAAAATGCTTCTGTCAGATAAGGCAAGAGATGGGTTGTTGAACCTTGGGACCTCCTGCATACTATTCCTGAATACATTAGCATTAAATATTTTGCTTTCCAGATAATAAATTATGAAAAGGCTCTTTACAATAGAGATGATAGGGAAGGGATGATGGAGGCCAGCGAGATGGTGGTTAACACGTTCATTTGTAGCGTTTACCGTCTCGCTTCTGACGTATTCTAGTTTGTGAAGAGAATTGTCTGTTTTCAGCTGAGTTTCTTTATAGGAAAGCCTAGCACAGTGGCTTTGCTTTAAAGAGATCATGGACTTAGAAGCTGAAGCTGAATATTACAGATCTGAATGAGAATTCACAGAGCTACGGGAGGAAGCTTTCTTCACGAGCCTTCGCTTTCAGGAGGTTTAAAATTCTCCAGATTCTCAGTTAAACTTTTATTAAATTATCAGATGACGTTTGTTCTTTTAGCTTTGACGTGGGCTGTTCACCAGTGTCATGAAAACTCTTCCTTGAGAAATACACAGCCCTTCTGACTCTGCATCTTTCCATATCATGGTTTTTACATTTCCACTTGGTAGACTAACTTTCACTGTGCTATGATCATTGTTTGCTAGCACTGTTAATGAACTCTATGGCCTTGGTAAAGGGCAGATCAAATTGGTTAGATGCATTCTTACTCAAAAATGAGCTAAATTAGCAAATTAATAGTGTTAATGTGCTTTAAATGTGATGGTGTGACCCTGTATAGATTTTATAAGGATATAGGTCAAATGGGTAGCTAGTGCATTTACGTGTGCAAAATTCAGATTCATCTTTGAGTGTTTATCTTAAATTTGTCTGTAAACTATGAAACTCCAACCACATAATTGCCTTTTAGTATCCTTGCCCATCAGCTGTAAAAAGTCAAACATTAGGAGCTTCAGCAATGGGTCCATTTTACTAAAGTATGATACACTTTTTTCATCCTAGTAAAGTTTATTTAGATATCATAAGTTGATAAGATTCTAATGCATGAAGAAAGTGTGTTTTCTTTATTCTGAATTAGACAGTGTTCCCCTGATAACTATCCTGCAGTAAGATATAATGAAGTCAGCTTTAACTTTATGAGCACCAGTACCATGTCATATGATGACAAAGTTTATAAATTGACTGGATGTATGCATTACATTAATATTAAAAAAAAAAAGATAAGGTGATTATAAAAAGATATTTAATGGGACATGAAAAAATATCACTTCTAGATGACAAAACTGCGAGAAACATTTTTCTTCTCTAAAAATAAATAGTGAATTTGTGCAAGAAAATTGTGTCAGCAGGGCTCTGAGGCATTTTCTCACAATTCTATTCAGATTTAGTGAGGGTATATTTTCTGTAAGGCTTTGAATCATCCTCTAAGTTTCCATTGCAGAAATCTTTCCTGTCGTACTAGGTAAAAATCCAATCCATCCCCATCCCAGTTACTGAATCCTATAGGATTTTTCCAGAAGAGTAATTAAGAACACTCATCTTTCCACTTTCTGCTGTAATTCTTAAGGAGCCGTGGGAGAAAAATAAGCTTTAAAGGAGTGGAAAAAATTCCTTTTGAGTGAAAGCAACTTGCTCAATGTCACATGTATGTCGTGAGTAAGGAACTTCAGTGTAGGTTCCCTTATCCCTGCTTTGGGAGCTCTGGCCATGGGATGATGCTGTCATTGAGACTGGAACTATGTTGCATTTCTAAGTAGCCTGGAATGGGGCCACACACCAATGTGTTGGGTCTAGTGTTTACATGGGATCTGTTTGCATAATTGATGGAATGGAATCTGTGTAAACAATTCCCATCGATTATGACAGTTAATGCCAGCTCAGCAGTATTAGACTTGGTATTTAAACATTTCAGGCTGATATCTGTTTTCTCACTATTCTGGAGTGTTTATTAATAAGATTTAGTGTGTAAATACTCTTCTCTAGTGCTCAGTGCTGAACATGCTCTCCTTTTAATGGGATTTTTGTTATGTCCTGGCTTAAGAGTCATCAATGTCACAAATCTTAAACTAATTTAAACATTATTACTGCCTGTATAACTTGCTACCCTGAGTCATTAAAAAATAAATATGGATTAATTCAGTGTCTCAGTGGAAGATGATGAGACAAATATTGTAGCAGGCCTGTAAATTGATGGTCCTTGTCAAAGCCACAGTGGCTTTGACATGCAGATCTAGATGCAAAGAGAGATTCTGCAGTTGTTTCTGATTACCTTGTTGTCAAACTGACATTTCCCCTTGCTTAGTCAATAGCCTGTTTCTTAAGCTGTCACCTCCGTTCCAGTCTAGGCTCAACAACACCGTCTCTCCATTCCAACGCCCATTTTGGTATTGTCTTTTCATTGATCGTTATTGCTCGCTTGCCTGAGGAGTTTTTCCTACTGGTATATCTCACTTTAGGGGAGCCTTTGGTGAATCCATTGGCACATTTTATTTAAGAAGGTGTTATAACTCATTGTAGTTGTCAGCAGCCCAAATCAAGGTCAGTGCCAAACTTGGTGCTGGTGCCAGTGGTCTGTTATCCCTGGCATAGCTACACCACTTCTCTGAAGGACATTAGTTGAGTCAACAATAGCATGTTTCCGTCACTGCTGCTATATTAACCCTGGAAGTTTTGGTGGAAAAATACATGTGGCAGGGTTTGGTTTGGTTTGGTTCTTTCTTGTTCCTTGTCAGCATAGCAGTGCCAAGAAAAGATTCTCATGGAGGCTAAGCAGGAGCAATCTGCAACTTGTGGATGCAGCTGATCAGCGAGTCCTTCAATCTGAGCAGGTTCAGGTTGTGCATAGATTCCCAGGGGGAGAGAAGCCACAGTGCTTTTCTGTGGCTGCAAAAGCTGCAGATGCCCTTTCCTGGAGCAACTGTCCTGCTCTCATCTCTTCTGAGCAGGGCAAACTTCAGATGTCCAATGTAAACTCTACCACCTTGTTCTGTTTCTCCTTTTCTGAGAAGAAGGTTGTGTGTTGATATGATACAGTTCTTTGGGAGCATTGTCCGTTGCCATAACCCAGTCGAATCGTTTGTTTTCAATCACAGTTCCAGAATTCCTTCCCTTCATGGTTTTAAGAACTTAACCATTTTTAATGTCCCTTCCAACCCAAACCATTCCATGATTCTATTATTATTATCTATCTTTTTGTGGTTTTTTTAGACTGCAGTTGTAGTTAAATTCTGCATCAAGTGATTTTCCCTAGGTCTCATTTGCTGTTTTCCTGCATGGTTTATGAAGCATCACAACTCAGTAGTACTAGTTACTTGTTTCTTCATTTAATACTTCTAATGTTCTAGGAGAACCCATTTTCTTAACTAAATGGTATTATTTTTAGGCTGGTTTATAGCATTTGACTAGTTACTATTTGTTCTTTACTCTTTGAGCATGTCTAGTTGTACTGTTCCAGCACTGTTGCAAATGTAGTTCTACAATCTAAAGCAAGCGCTTGTGATTTCAACTTTAAGTCTTTATTACTTTTGCTTGTGTTTAGTCCTACTTGTGTAACATTTCTATTGACACTTCACCATTGGCAAAGTTTCCATAAACTGAAAAGTTTGCTAGGGTAGAATCCATAAAATTTTCCACTAGGAAAATAATTTATATATGTCAGTATGTTTAAGCGTGCTTTACTGACACTCTTGCTTTCAAAAGGTTTCGTCTGGCGATACTTTTCGGCCTTGGTTAACAGTGGCCATTTAAGCCCTGGTTATGCAAAGGAAATTTGCCATTCCTGCCTTTTAGGGGCCGGCTTCCAAGCGTGGGATTCATAAATCTGAGCTAAGCATGGGAATCAGGGTAAGGAGAGTCTGTGCAGCAACTGCTTTCCACCTCTTCTGCCAAAGCTGCATTTCTCCATCTTAAATAGAGGTGCTTAAATTCCACCTATATGTCACTTATATAGATGTTTTCCAGGGGTCTAGACTTAGTTGCCTTCGGGGTGCCAAACATGATTCCCACCTCTCATGTCCCCCCTGACCCAAGCCTGTTACACAAATCAGTGTGTCTGTTTTAAGCTGTTCTATCCATCTTCTCGAATTGCTACTAGGCCTCTCTTGGTAGGGCTGGAGGCAGGTTATCCATCAAAGCTTCAGGCTGATCTCTTTGCTGGATCCCTGCTGCAGTCCTCCCTGCTCCGTTGGTAATTTCCATGTTTCCAGATCACCTCTGTCATGCTAGGTAAAAACATTTATAGCCAACACTTATAGACTTCGGGATGAGTACTTGCTCATTCATTTCAAATTTGAAAACTTCATGTGACTGTTATCTGTGCCTGTTTCAAATTCTAATTATTTGGGTTTTTTCTGTGAAATACTTTTTTTCCCGGGGTACCAGCTCAAATCACAAAGGAACCTGTTTTATTCATGTGTTATGTCTGACGTTTAGAGACACATTCAACAGCAAATTAAGCTCGCATGGCTGAAGCAGCTTCTACGCATGGCTGTACATACTGCCTTTCTCTGGAAAGCTAGTATACCACTGTGGTGATAGCTGAATGGGATGTGTATTTGTTCCTCCACCACTGTTTATAATCTGCTATATTAATGTAGCCTGACATTGGTTTAATTTACAGTATAATACTGGGCTGTAAACTGCAGCTGTTCACACGTAGATTCATTTCCCATTCAGCCGCCTCTCCAGTGAAGGCGATAACCTCCCAGAGCCCAGCGGGATACAGCATCAGTCAGCCCAGTGTAATCTGCTGCCACATGTGTCAGCACTCTCTGTTCATCCACATCCCCATGGTGACCTCTGGATTTGCTGGCCACTCAGAAGGCTGACCAAAATGTGCTTTGGCTGGAGCTCACACTGGACTGTGAGATAAAAAATTGGTTATGAGTTATGGGCTCACATGGAGGTAATCTTCAGTAGCTTTCCCTTATTTTAGTGTGTTGAGTAACTTGGTAGAATAGACATTTGGTCATTTACAATCAAATTACTTCTCCTAAAGGAGAGAAGACATTAGATCTGCACAGTAGCTTCTCTTCAAGGAAAATGCCATTGCCATTTAGATGTTATCTGGATTTCCTGAAGAAGAGGTGGAACAGAGCCAAGCATTACATGGCTCCAGAAAAAATATTGCTTTAAAATTTTACTTGGCTTTTTAGAGGATGGTTTACTTTTTATGAGGTGAGGAGAAATAGGAAGGAACTATGTGACAGAGAGAGACAGAGACATTTTTATATTGGGAGTATCTGAGGAAAGTCCTGCAGGAGGGTTTTGTTTTCTTTCCAAAAAAAAGCCCAATTTTTTTAAATCTTAAGTGTATTTCATTATGTTTGCCATATCTATCAAATTATGCTGAAGGAACTATACATACATGTGTACAGTGCTGTTGGATTATATCAGAGCTCTGTAAAATCTGTTTCCCCTTGAAATCATAGGTACATTCTATTTCTACACCTAACTGCCTTGCCTATTTTGAATACTGGGCTAATTTATTTTCTCCATTGTTGTCTTGTCTCCATTTGGGATTGAGATTCCCTGAGAAGGGAGAAGGTGCTAACAGTACAGACTGAATGACAAGCTGGCTCCTCTTCCAAAGATGCTTCATAGCACAATGGGATGGGAGCAGCTTTTGGAATCCCATTCATGCCGGCTTCTTGACATAGGCTTGAGGTCTGCAACAATAAAACATCCCCTGAGATAAAATAAAAGTTATTTTAACACAAACCATTAATATACAAAGTTTTTGTCAATGAGCAGAGAGAGTGGGCAGGGGAGAACAAGCAAGGGAATGTCTTATAAAGAGAGTTTGGTTTTGTTGCTAAAAGAGACCACAAAAGAAGACAGGTGCTTTCTTCATGACAGGTGAAGTTTTGTTTTGTTTCAAAATCAGGTGGCACAGCCTCTCACGGGCAAATAACTCAGGTTTTTTGAGGCACTCAAGGTATGTAAAGAAGATTGTATGACTGTTATTCCACCCTTAGATTAGAGGAGGCAGCTAGGTAAAAGTAACAGTCTCCCATGGGTTTCTTTGCCTCATGTATATTGGTTTCTTCTGTAATCCAAGGCAATCTTAATTTAATTTGTTTCAGGAAATCAAACCAGAGTAGTGACTGTAAAGATCCTTTTAGATCTTGTCCTAGTATCTTTCTCAGTAAATGCTCTTGTTTGCAATCACAAAGACCAGAGGATCCCTATAACTTGGAGAAATGGTTGTGATTGTCTGATAGAAGAGCCTATGTTTTTAATTCCTAATGTCTATTTTTACCTTAAGTCTGGTGTCATTGCTGCTGTGAAAATGTCATGGCTTGGAGATTGGTTACAAATCCATTTTTAATTGGCTTTTTTCATGACAAAAAATGGGAGAGGGTCATGGAAAACTGGTGGTTTCTTGCACATTTTAATGATGCTCCTAAAGAGCTAAGTGAAAAATGCTGTATCTCTTTCCAACTAGGAAATTTGCTTTTCTTTGTTGTGATTTAGAAGTTGCCTTTCATCTTGTTGTTCCAAGTTTACTCCTGGTTTTGAGCTGCGGTTTTTACCGACACAACAGGGCAAAGGCAACCTACCATTACAAATGCGTGAAAACTATTTCATTTAGCCAGCAACTACCAAGAGCAAAAATGTAAACCACTGGCTTACTCTGAGTAGTCAGAACTGCAAAGGCAGGCAAAAGCCAGTTAAAATTTGACGCTTGGCCACATGGTGGATGTTGGAGAACCCCAGCTGTTTGAGGTGTAAGAACATCTGTGATTGTCAACAGTTCATTAGAAAATTACTGGCAATAAAAAAATGCCAGCCCCCCTCTTCCTGAAAGCAATTTGATTCCTGATGGTCTGCCTGTCCTCTGTATCGTTTTACTTCATTCACAGAGAGATGAAATTTGGAACAACTTTTTCTTCTGTGTTTCCCTCATGGTGTTATGATCTAACATCATTATTCACTCCTTGCTTACACCGGATTTGAATATGCCATTGTTTCTTAGACAATAAAAGCGTCATTTGCCTAGCAGTCATAACATATATTAAATCTTTGCCATATGTGTATTACATTCCTGTGTCATATTCTTTGGACTGAGCCTGGGTAAATTCCTTTGGCTCGAGTTTTGACATGATGGTTGTAGTAACTGAGAAAGCTTCCATTAATAACTGGTCAGAGCTCTAAGTTACTTGATCAGTACTCCTTACAGTATTTAGATGATATCGATCTCTAGTGTAGGACTGTCTGGCAGTTTGTACATTAGAACAAAACTATGCTGAAGTCAGGAGCAATGAACCATTTTTATGCTTGTCGAAGAAGAAAAAAGATGGCATGCTCCATCAGACCTGTCTGTGCAGGGAACCTAAGACAAGCTGTCAGTTTGGCTGCAGGATCTTCTTGAGCTTTGCAGGTTTGTTGCTGCTTGGATTCTTCTTCTCTTTGAATTTTTTGGCTGCCTGCAGCAGAATTTCCATTGCTAACATTGTCTCTGTGCCACATAGCAACAGGGGTAGGAGAATGATCTACTATTTAGTTTTTCTTTTTCACATGTTTCTGCAGCTCCCCCTTATTTCTTTCTTGTGTTTGGCTATAGACCTGAGGGTGAGATCACACACATATAGAATGAGAGCTGCAGAAACACATTATTCAGCCATATTTAGTGCCAGCATTTGAAAGTGCCAAATTGCTTTTTGGGTTTTCAGTGTCACATGCTGGAGACGTCACAGGCTACTACTATTCATTGCTATTTACTCCTCGCAGCACTTGTGTAATATTTATAAATACTTTCACAGACAAACAGGATGTTGATGGCATTGACCTATTGTGTGAAGACTGTATAGTGCTTCTGATCCAGTGGTTTTGAGTTCTCCATTAGACATTTGAAATGAGCCAATTATAAAAGCAAAGATAGTTTAACCACGACACTTGTTCATTGTTTTTTGTCATCAGCAGTTCTGTGTAGACTCTCTTCATAATTAAGGCCTTTACTGAGTAAAGAAGATTCCCAGCAGTCACCCTGGAATTGGATTAACAGCATAAGAAACTCCCCCTTGCTAACCACATGTTCAGTCCCTTTAGGTCTTCCCATATTCAAGTCCTCCTTCAATTTGTTTAAATGAATTGCTGTAATTTGGCTCTGTGGACTTGAAGAAATCTAGCCAGGCTTTATTTAGAAGTATAGTGGAGCATAAAGTCTCCAACTGAAATTAGGGCATGTTGTACAAATTATTGTATAAACAAAAATTAAGAGAAGTCCTCTTCACTGATGAGTTAATAAGCTTGGTTGTCAAGGCAAAGAATGGAAGAGAGGAGTAGCATTGTATCTGCCACATGCTGGGGGTGCACAGGTTGTAACTTACCAAAGGTGATACAGAGAATGTGTTACAACATTTAGAGCTGAACTTTCATTTCCTGTATCTGGATATGCTCCCTTGTTTACAAGACTGACTTCTATCTTGTCAGTCATTATAAACTCTGCAGTCATGTGAGGTTGATACTCTGCCAGGCCCTGTTTGGCCATGAAAACAGTATAGCTAATGCTAAACAGAACTGTATTTCTCATGACCTGCAGATACGTGAAAATAAGTAAATTTTGTCTTCTTGAATTACAAACAGCATCCAAACATGCTACACTGGTGCAAAAGAAAGAGTAATTTTAGTATATCCATGTTTTAAAGCTGCTGTCTGGTTCAGCATAACCCAGCAGACTCCCTCCATTTCTGGAACCGTCTTTGTGATAGTGGTATAAATATGTTGCACAAGTTATGCTGCACAACTTGGTTGTATTCATTATCTTTTGGGAAAAGATTTTCTATCTTTAGGCTCAACTGAATCTGCCATTTTCATGTGAGGGTATCCTCTTAAGTGGATATCTTGGGTGTGCAGAAGTGACTTAACATACTCAAATAGATACAGGGTATTGACAGATGTACTCCAAGGAATCTAGCCATGGTGCATAAGACATTACCATCCCTCTGTTATCCATCCCATCCATCAGCCTGAGGTTACCAACCCTACAGCAGACCTGACAAAATCGAGCATGAGGAGGTGTGCTGTAGTCATTTCAGTGCAAAGACCAGAGGCTTTAATCAAACTTATTTTGTTGGCAATATAAACTGAACTGCCAAGCTTTGCACAGAGCCAACCATTCTGTGGCATCAGATCTGCCGTAGGGGCAGAAATGTCACTGCAAAGAGGAAGAAACCAAGGGCCAGCACAGCAGAGGAGGACAGTGTACCTGAAAGGCACCTGAGGGAAGTTTGTGGCAGAGCCTTCAAAATATCACCAGAACGAAGAGCTCTTCCATCAGTGTCACAGCCCTGTTCACAGCCACAGTCAAATCACAGGTCCCCACAGTGTTAGGGACCGCATCAGAGCTTGTCATGTCTGGGTACCACCGTGGTACTGGCTGGATTATGGATGGTGTGGGGGGGCAATATCTGAGTGTGGATTAGTCCTGTATATATGGGGGTGAGG
Source organism: Myiopsitta monachus (assembly GCA_017639245.1). Lineage (NCBI taxonomy): Eukaryota > Metazoa > Chordata > Aves > Psittaciformes > Psittacidae > Myiopsitta > Myiopsitta monachus. The sequence continues at coordinate 39,683,206 of CM029926.1, forward strand.
GAGCCAGGCTGTTTCCACCCTGAAAACTTCATAAGCAGTCAGCATACCCTGCGAAGTCAAGTGCAATGAGATCTCTGATAGGCAACACAGCTTCTCCTCATGGAGCCATTTGAAGGCAGGCAGTGGAAACAGTCTCTAAGAGAGCACTTGCAGTCATGGTGTGGTTTTGGACACCATTATCAAGTCCAGAGGTTATGCGCTGCTTGTGCTGTAGTTTCTCTTTTAACAGTAATGAATTGGGTTAGGATCTCTTGAGATAGAGATGATATTCCTGTAATAATAGGATTCTAAAACATTAATTTTTTCTGTGAGGTCTGTGGGATTTGCAGGTCAGAAAAGACTGTTAATGCATTTTGAACACTGTTGATATAATTTATAAATACTGCATTGATATCTTTCTCAAAAAAAAAAAATCTAATTTCCAGATTTGGGGTTTATTTTGTCGTGAAAAATAATGACAGAATGAAGATGACTCTTTATATGTCTTACAAAAGGACACAACAGTGCTCCCTGTGTTTGGGCAATGTGTTTTTTTTAACTTTCTTGGGAACGGTAGGGGAAGGAAGAGGAAATTGGAGAGACATTTTAAAATGTCAGTTCTAGTTCAAAAGTTACACAAGCAAACACTCTTGACCAGGGTGTTGAATTATAAAGTTTGATATTCCATAAAGCTAAATAATCGGAAGTAATGCTGCCAATGAAAGACATTCATTTATTTACTCAAGGTGCCCATTGTTAGCGCTAATAATACATTTCAACATATTGAAATTGCCAGATAATTCTTTTGTGACTTTTATGGTGGGTGATATTGTTATTTAAATGAACCTGCAGACCGCACTGTAATGAAGAAATGCATGTTTTGCTTAACAGTTATCAACCAGCATTCCAGCAAAATGAGAATTTTTACCTCCATTCATTCGGAGGGGAAGCTGGGGGTCACTGTTTTCAATATGGACCTTTTAAAAGCCTTTCAGCAGTGAATAATTATAAGCCACAGCTTCTGAAATTACCTGTATTCGCTGTAGGGAAGGAGAAACTTTTATCTTTTGTAATGAAGTACACTTGCTCATTCATACTTCGTAAGACTTCCTTAAAATGGCAGTTGCATTGTGCTGATTTAGTATGAGTTGGAGTAATAAAAATCGATTTTTTAAATATATGGATACCCTTACTTATTCAGTTTTACTTTTCTTGACTTTTTGGATCCATCTTGTCAAATAATACGGATGGAAAAAATGTGTTGAGCTTATGTGTAAATAACCTTATCTGTACAAATTGCTGTTTGCTAAAACAAATGTTTCTTCATTTGCAGCTTCAAATTCATTTTGCACTTTCATTTGAAGATTGGGGTTTGAAAGTGGTTTGGTCATGCTAATTTTTCTATATTAAGTTTTCGAAAAAGATTTTCTTTTTCATAGTTCAAAACTATGCAGAAGATAGGGAATGCAAATATGGCTTGCAGCAATGGGCTTTGGACTTCTCTCTTTGTTCTTAAAAACAAACAGGTTGGGAATATTCATTGGTGTAAAGAAGCAGAAGAGTTATTATCTGGGGAGTAGTTTTAAAAAAAATTATATACAATGATTTGTTAATTATTGCCAGAAAAAAGCACGCGGCTCTCCTTCTGAAACTGTGCGTTCCGGTTAATGAAAAACATTACCCTGCAGCCTCTCTGGGATTTTTTCCACTTGTAAAAGTTTTTTTCTTAAAAAGGAAGAAACTGATCCCACACTTTCCTGAATGGAATTTTTAGGAAAGGCCTAATTCAAGCCTCACCCTCAGACAATAAGCAAGCCCAAAGTTAAAGGTTGAGATTTTTGCTTTGGAATTCTGCATATTTACTTTTAGAATAAAAAGACCTTTTTTTTTCCTCTCTGCTCCCCTTTTTTCTTTCTTTTTTGTTTTTTAAACTATATGGCAGATTGCAAATTGGATTGATTGTTTCAAAGATATTTTTCCTGTACTTTGAATGATTCAGACACTTGATTTCCTCCCTGTACAGACAGCACCAACCCGCTTCTGTTAGCATCACTCAAAAAAACACTTTGTAAAATAAGATAATTTCGCAGTATCTAAAAGTTTTAATCCTGCCTTTGAAGCTTGATTGAATGATGCTGCTCTATTATTTTTCCAATAAGGTGGGATAGGTAGCAGTAGGAATAGCAACCTGGTAGAGATAGATGTTGTTGCTATTAAACTTGAGCTTTTTTAACTCCCTCCTTATGGTAACTGTATTAATGGATGGGTAACCAGTTAGTTTGTAGCTGTGTATGTCTATCATCCAACTTGCTAAATATTTATTAGACCAGAACTTTGCCTGTGTGTTAGACATATTTAAATATGGGCCATATGTTCAATACTCTGAGAGGCTGATCCATATTTCATTCAACTGTTTAGTAAACTTTCTGTCTTCCATCTATGTACTCAGGCTCCCAAGCTGTGGTAACACACACAACTAGCCATCTAGAAGAACAAACATAAACCTTATTATATACCCAGCAATGTTTTTGTGCTATGAAATAGCTAGGACCAGGACCCTTAGGCAGCGTACAAATACAGAGCAAAGAGTGGCTCCTTCCAGAGAATTTACATCCAGATGGCTGAGGCATATAAAGATATTTTCTCAGGGTAACAAGTTGCCTCATGTCAGCTGACAAGGATATGCATTCTCAGCAAATGTGGAGTAATTCAAGCTGATTTAGCCCTTTCTCCTGTGATAACTTTTAAACCCAACGACAGGAGACAACAGGTGGATGTAAGCAGATGGGAAAGCACAAGGAGTGAATAAGAAGGTCGGCTTCATAGGTAGTGGGCTCAATATTGCAGCAGCACAGCCATTGTCAAGGTTTTTTTTTTTGGCATCAGAGCTAAGAGGAGGCTTGAGAGGGGATTTGAAGGAGGATAACGAGGCAGCTTTGTGGACATGAACAAGGAGCTCTACCCAAGCATGGGGGCAGCAGGGGAGAAAGAACAAAGATCCTTGCTTGAAAAGGTAACAAATGGGTGATGGAGCCTACTGTCAGGGGCTGACTGGAGGTGGGAGCTCTCCCCTCTGGAATAAATGAATGAGAATAGGTTGGGAGGGGATTAGGCTGAGAGTGCTTTGAAAGAAAAAAGCAAGCAGATTATGTTTATATAACAGAAAAAGGCAAACCACAGCAAAGAGGAGTAACAATGGTCAAAGTGATGAGCAAAGAAAATGCTGGTATCAAAAAAATTTCTTCAAGCTTTTCCAAAGCTGCTCTTTCAATAAGCAGGAGGAAGAGGTGCATTGTAACGATGGCTTTGTATGCATCCTCATCATAACCAACTCCTCACAGTTACTTTCTGAAACTCAGAAATTACCACTAGAAAATTTCTAAGCATGGCATCTACCTTTGTGGTGAACAGCTGTGTTGCCTGAGCCAGAAGAATTTTCTTGGGTTTATTATATGGAAATAGGACAAAAGTATACTTTCCTGCTGGAAAAATAATAACAATAAAAAAAAAAAAGCCACTGGTCTCATCATTTGCCTTTTTTTTTTTTAGTTATTACAAGAATGGACTCATTCTGTTGATTTGTCATAACAATTTAGAAGTCAGCTTTGCAGAATTCTCAGTCTGTTAAAAACAGTGTTTTTGTTATGTCCTTGGATGTGCAGTTTTCATTACTTGCTTCTGAAAAGATTTACTGGCTTTTTTAAAAGGGTGTTTACTACCAGGCAGTCTTGTAGCAAGGCACATATCTGTCCTTAGGCAACCATATTCCTCAAAATCTGAACAAACACATAGCTGAGGATATACTGTATTCTTATATGAACCATCTGTTGTTGATGGAAAGGCAAGAACAGATGATCTGAACTGGCCTGTTAGTGCAATAGCAGCCTAATTCTGTCCTGGGTTGGATTTAGCTTGACCTCGTCACTTCTGTCCTCTCTGCCACTGGAGACCAGTGGGGTGCACTGGTGCATCCATCCTTCTTGGGAAGAGCACAGCCAGCACTACTGCATGTGTGGCCATTGCCAGCTCGTATCCATATTGCTACAGTTGAAGGTCATTCCTTGAGTCTTTTGGTTTCGCCTTCTGCACAAAAGACACATCTGCAGTTTGTTAGGGAGAGAAAATAGGAAAGGTTGGTGTCAGTGCTGCTGAATGGATGAATTTAAGACTGAATAGCAAGCTGTGTCTGGATGTTCCGATATCAGGGTGACCTTATACTGTACATACTTACAGAGGCTTTTATAATCAGTTGCAAAGCTGAGTGATGGTTTTGACACAGTGACATATATACAAGGGTGCACTAATCACTGATTTAATGTAATGCTTAGCCCTGTTGTGAACACTGTCATGTGCTTAGCGCAGAAATCATATTAAGCCAACCACCAGCTATAATATTTGGAAATTGGTGGAATATTCCTATAAAGAAGCATAAAAGATTGTAAAGATTGAATAAGTTCATTGTCTTAGTGACCAGTTGGGGAGGGGGAGGGTGTTCTCTTTAATTTTTTCTTCTTTTAAAAATACTTTGTGGTTCAGCGGCACAGACACTGCATATCTTTGTATCCCACACAGTCACCATGTTAATAGCTGTTTGCTAGCTGTGGTCAGTTAATTTAAAAAAGCTGGCACACTAGTATTATAGGTCACAATAGATTATTCTTGAATCAAATGTAGTATTGTTGCTTCAAACCAAGCCCCCACCCATGACAAAATTCATTATAGCTCTTTAATTTAGAATAGTGTTTGAAAAGATGAACCAGAGATGATACTGAAAGGAGATTCAGTTTGCTAAAATTTTCTCAAGCCATGTATCATCCTATTCCTACTTTGTTCTTCCTACTTGTAAAGACTCAATAAGCTGGTTTAGGAATCTAGTACTTATTTTGTTTCATTGTAAATATGAAAACAAATTTTGAAATGTTCAGTGACGTGATGAACATGGGTGCACTCCTAGAATATATTTCTTCCATGAATGCATGTTATATACATTTCTACTACGCACATAAATTCAAGGGAATAATTCTAAAATATGTTTTATTCAGTGTATTGCATTGGCACAGAAACTCCAGGCCCATCCTTGACTCAATCACTGGAAGCCTGTCAATGCATTGGAGGGTAACTAGGCTCTTAAAACTCACTTGCTTGCAGTACCGATCGTAGTCCTGGTGTTGGCTGACACACCAAGTGACATCGCTTTCTGAGAGGAGCCTCAACTACACTTTTCAAGCTGTAATGGATAGTTCGGGGGGAGCTCAAAAGCTTGTGAGGCAATTGCTGGCCTCTAGAATAAAAAGATGAGTTGGGACACATTGGTTTCCCAACATCAGTCCAGTGAGAGTGCTGGTTTTGAGAGATGATATACTGAATCTCAGTTCTCGTTGTTTTGAAGTCTGGAGTCCTGTGGATGATGTATGATATACCCACAAGCACAGAGGAGCATAGTAGCACTTCAGCATAGATAGGAAGAGGGGTTTTTAGACACACACACTCCCCCCACCAAAAAAAAAAAGATCAACCACACAACACTGCTGTTTGTGCCCTTTCCTATTACGTTTGACAAAGATAGAGTTTCTCATCAAATGAGAAGAGAAAGAGATATGTACAAACATAGTATCCATTGCCCTCTTCTTATCTATCCAAATAGTCCTGTGCTGTGTCTACGGGAGTTGTGGAGGGTGGATCCAGAATTCTGCTGCTATGATTAATTTGTATTTGGGAATGAGTAATTACAGCAGGAGAAACAGAGGCACCATCCCTGGAAGAGTCAGACTGTAGAAGATTCAGCTGATGCGTGAAACATGAGTCTTCAGTCTGAATTAGGGAAGAAGATCTTGCTCTTTCAGATCACAGGGGAGCAAAATACTTGCGGAGCTGTTGCCTTTTCTGAAGTTGGATGAGTCTGTGCCCATTTTTTCTGTGGTTTATCATGGAAAAATAATTCGTTTACAAGGTGATGTGATCTTGGAAAGCTTTTGTGGAATGAGAAAATGGATACCCACTCATTGCCATGTCTCAACTTCAGAGAATGACCCTGTGCACCTCTGCACAGATTATTGTTTGCCATGCACTTTAAAGCCAGGACATACCTTCCCTGTTCAACACATTAAGCAATGGAGACATAGTCCTGTCACAGGGCTTAAGCATCTGTAAAGGATGCAAAAGTAAAATGTATATACCATGTAACTCCTTCTGTTTGAATTCCACACATACATAAGTGGCAAGTATTATGAAAGAAAGGAAAAATATCAGTTCTTCAGGCCAGTGAGAAAATTCTCTAATGGTGAAGATTTCTAAAAACAAATGGATTGCTTCCATAAGGAATTTAGAATGAAAAATGTGATAAGTTGTAGTCAGTCATTAGCACTTGTTGAACATTCTACTTATTATTAGTGTTCCGTATACTTCTGGTTCAAACATTTTGTGGAAAAAGAGTGGAATAAATGGAGTAACACTAACCAGATGGTCCTGTATGTGGAATTTCTAAAGCTTTTTGTGTACTTTATGTCGAAGATAACAAATCACACAGGTCAACAGCTAGTGTCAGCTAGTGAGAAATGATTGTACATTTTAAGGAAGAAAAGCTCTTGAGGTCTTAGTTGCACTAGTGTCAGCGATTCAATTTTGTGATTTTCACATGGAAATCAAGATGCTTCCAAGTGAAGCACACTGAGGAAAAAATGTTTAAAGAGAGGCTTGTTTAGATTCCAAAAACTAGGTTATCTTAGACACATATAGGTTCAGGACATCTCCTCCTTGCTTTTCATTTAATTATGTTTCTATTTTATCTTTGGCATCTGCAGAGGATAAAATATAGGCATAATTAGGAATGGAGCTAGCTGATAAAAAATTAAGATTCTGCAATATTGTTTCTTTATATGCTGTTCTTAGAGTAGAAAAAAAAAAAAAAACCAAAAAACAAACCAGAAAGTCTGCAGTATGTTTTGCTTTCTGATAAGTAACTTCATATGTTTTAACATTTTGGGAGTCATACACTTGCTAAGAATATCTGTCTGATCTGTGACATATCTAAGTCAACCATCCCTGTAGTATGTTGCCAGGTCATTGTAGTCCTGCTGAAATATTTTGATACAGAATTTCATCCAAATAAATAAACAGTGTATGATGGTGCCATCTCTAGCCTAGACGACTCAAGGAATTAGGAATTAGTTATATAGCCTTTTACTTAGGGATTGTTACTTTAGATCAGACTCAGAATGTCACTTCTAGCCACAGGCTTGGCAAGTTGAAACAGTGGTTTCTTTCTGATCCTTGTCAATGAGGTAATGTCTAAGTCATCTGGGGCAAAGTAGAAGTAGAAACTGAATTATAATTTCATTTCTAGAATTGATTTCTCAAACTCCTTTTTATTTAAAGATAATGGGGCAACTTTTTAACTACTGTCTACCTGTTCCATGAGTACTAATGAAATCAGCTTCCGGATACATTAATCAGGAAACTTTCATTAGCATTCCATCCGCTACGGAAGGCAAGTGAGACACAGTTTCAAGTATGTATGCCAAAGGTTGTTGCATCACAGAAAACAGCAGCTATGGGATGAGCAATTCAGAGCTAATGATCTTTCTTTCATAAGACCATCCCATCCTGTAGCTGAATAGATGCATCTAGATAATGATCCGGGAGCTACAGAAATGGACATTTCCTTAAAACTAAATTGTTTACTGATGGCCAACTTCTAGCTAGACATCAGAGGAATGAGCCATACTGGAGATGCAGCCCTGCATGTGTGCAGCAGTGGTCTTAGCTTTTTGGTTAAAAAAAAGTTAAAACCTCAACTATAAAAATGCAGCTTTGGTGGAATTCTTTTCTCTTACTCAAATCAATATTGAGGTTAGAAATTAGTATATTCCTACGAAGAAGAACATTTTAGATTTTCTGCTAAGGGTAGACCTCCTTTTTAAACACAGACAGCATTTACCCTTTGAATAACTGCTGAGACTAGGATTACCTCTTCTAGAAGACTGTTAGTGGCTAAGGAAATTTCACTTTTGACACATGTACAGTGAAGCAGTGTAGAGGTTTATTCAGCATGGCATCTTCCATAGATGAAGCATCCCTGAGCGTTTTGTGAAGTGGTGCCATTTTCTAGAGCCAGAGGTAGAGAACAATGAAAGAGCCGTAGGCAAAACAGGAAAGGTGAGCTTCCTGGTGAATGTAAAAGCAGATTCTTATGGACTAATTTGTGTTTTATTAATCATGTTAGCCCCTGTGACTGTGTTGCAGGGTGGATGAAGTAGTGTGGGAGGATGGGACTACGTACATGGTGTGTTATTGGCAATGTGGTGAATGGTGTTTATATGCTATCAATTTCCATTGTCTTGAAATGACCACGCACAGTGCATTTATGAGTTCTTGTTGCAATAACTGTACTCATCATACCTGCTTTTTGGCAGGTGGTAGAGAGCTTACGTGATATTTGTTAAGTCAGGAATCAATAAACCTACGTGGGTGACACTTTCTTTCGATCTGTGAGAGGTTATAAAATACAAAGAGATATTCTGAAACACTGTTTGAAAGAGAAGCAGAAAAGTTTTCCTTTGTTGTTGTTTTAGGGGTTTACGTCATATTTTTCTGATAATTTCATACTAGTGGTAAAGATTGGATCAAGAAGTGACATTCTTTTTTCCATTATGTACATTTGTGAGTAATCTGTTGTACACTTACATCTGTGTATTTATGCTCTGGCTTATATGTGTACACGCTTGTGCAAAGATGTATCTCTGAAGGTGTTTTATTTTTGCTCATGATGTTAGATGTGCAGTTCTCTCTATTGTTATATCATTTTTTTGAAATGTTTCCTTGAAATATGTATAAATACAGGGCAGGAGAGACCCTATTTTGTATGTAAAATGCCTCATTAAGTGCCCATCACATCTACCTACTGTTATATTTAGACAAGAGCTGAAGAAATTGCTAAATCAGGTACCTGAAAGCTCCTGGAAGTGATTTAGGGTGAGAGTTGACATGGAGCCAGCAGCTATCTGTTACCAGTTCCTGGTCAGTGACTAACGCACCGAGCTCATCTGACATGAGACCCATTGACGTTGGCAGCTCATCCCTTCTCAGGCTATTGCAGCACTGCCCTCTCCTCCCTAATTATCACAGCCTGCACCCTCCACACACAACACGTGGGCACACGTTCCACTTAGCCTTGCCCAGGCTCAGTGCCATCACTCGCAGCTGCCTCCAGTGTTTTCTCCTGGTGGGAAGCCCCATTAGTCCCTGGGGAGAGGATTTGGGCACCACATTTGCATCTTGTGAGTCCATCTGGGAAGTTCCCGCAGGCAAGAGCACAAGAAGGTAGAGATCCAGCACTGAACTGTTGAAGTCCAACAACAGCGACTCAGCCATGGACTTGGAGAGGGTGGAATTGTACACAGGGAAGAAATCTGCTGTATAGTTAAAAGTAAAAAGACAATTTTGTTTAGTTAAGTAACTCAATTCAGGTGATTTTATAAAGCATTATAAAGTTTTGGGATACAGTAGTCAAGGATCAGACAGAGGATGTGGTTAGTAAATGATTATTTGTCAGGTATCTGGATTTTCCAGGAGCAGCCCACAGGCTGGAGTCGCTGCGTAAACCTAGAAGGGGGGCTATCCTCTGCCCTGAAGAGCTTACCTTCTCAGCCCTGTTTCCAGTAGAAACCCAGTAATCCTGACCAAATGTCCTATTATTGTTCAGTAGTAAAAATTGAGATTGGGATGTTTGCATTGTGAAATCTCTTGCTGATTTGAGCCCTCATCTTGTGAATACTTACCATTGTGCTTTTTGTTATGGAGATGCATACTCCCACTGAGAACTCCAAGTTGTATACATAAATGTTTTCATAAGTCTTAAAGATCTGGTTTGGTAAGTGCTGGCACAACATGTATAGTGCGTAATCTCAGCTGCTTCTGAATCTCTGCCTTGAGACAGATGCAGCAAGCTTTAATAATAAAATATCTCTAGATTAAGTTTTTAGTATTATAAGCTTGATTTATGTGTGACAAGAACAGTTGGTTGGGGTATATTAGAAGAAAATCTATCCCATCCATTAGCAAAGAAGGCAATAATTAGGAAAGGAAGAGAGCTGACTTAGAACATGTGATATGACTCAGAATTGTGTCCTCGAGTCATTATGCAGACAAAAAACCCCACCACTCGCTTCAGTGCAAATTTTGCATGTGTAACAGCTGTCACAGTCAGACCATTAAACAGCTGAACCACCACACAGGTGGAGGATGAGAAACCACCTCCTGTGTGAGAGGCTGAACATAAAAATTACTTTTCATGGGGTCCGTCTGTCTGTGCTGTAGCTGCAGCAATGCAAATCTACAGTGTAGGCCTGTTTCTCCACTGGCAGACAAAGTTTGTGTATATAGATTGTAGTTAAATGCTAGGGAAACCATGATTTTGCTCTAAGCTGTGTTTCTCCTGCTCAAACTATTGCAACAAAAGGCACACAGATTTTATTTTACTTGATATATTAGTGTTCTGTAGACTCATATCAGTTGCATACAGTTAGTTAAACAGCTTACTTTTGATTGTGTGTGTGTTAAAGTTCCCCATGTTGCTTTGCTAAATGATACCATTTATCATTCCCTGCTGTGTATAATGACTCTTTATTGAAAAATAGAGGGTTTTCTTTTCTCTCCTGTCCACCCCCAAACCAAAAAAAAGAAACAAAAATCTAATCAGAATAAGCACATCCCTTGAAATACAGGACACTTTCCATCTCCTCTCAGTTCGCATCATGTGATATGGCAAGACATCAAATGATGCAGGGATATGTAATGTGACAATTAATGTAAGATAAATTAGAAGAATGTTTTTTGGATATACTGTTCCTTACTCAATTTGGGTGATAAGAATTTAGTCTTAATTTCTGACATATTCACTTTATCAGCTAAATTTCCTAATTTGTATTATTACAGATAATTACCAACATATATTTATTCTTAAAACTTTATTTGTTCAATTAGACGGTAGATTTCAGCCTTTATCTTTGTAGGTAGCTGATCCAAGACAGTTTTATGTAAATGGCTTAATTAATTGGTACCTTTCAGTGGAAACAGCAATTTACAAAGGAAGTAATCCTTTTCGAGTGGCATAAGCTGTTTCAAAAAGGCAAGAAACCCACAATACTTTTCTCAGGCACCTTGGCATACAATTATAAGTCATTTGACAGAAGTAAATGTAAGAAACTGCAAGTCTTCTTCCCAAATTATGTCTTTTCTGTGTAATTAAAATAGCATCAACCTTAAGTGCAGTGGCTCTGTAGTCTTCAAATCTACATTATTAAAGGACTTAATTATGCAGAATTACAAAACTTCTTTATAAATGGCTCAGCATGTTGGTGGTAAAGATGTGATCTGTGTGGCCTACTTATTAAGTTTACACTCTCTTAAGCAATTAGTTGTTTCCAAGTGTTTGGTGACTTGCTCTCCCTTTCAGCCTATCCTTGGAAACCCCTACCATGCAATGCTGTTAAGAGGATGTGGTGACAGGACTTTTTTCTTTATGGCCATCTGACAATGGCACCAATCACTCTAGGTGACCATCTGCCACCAGCACTGTTGTTGCCACAGCTGGGCTTGCAACTGCAAACTGCTGTCCTGACATATAGTCTAAAAAGGAGGATGGGGAAGTTTTGGTATTCTTTCTCCTCCTGCCATGCACTGAGTTCTGTTTGCTGTAGAAGCCAAGCCTTCTTGTAGTGTTTTCCCTGGTTGCATGCTACTCTATAAAAGTAAGGGGCACCCCATAGTGGAATTAAATTGTTAACCCAAAAGATGGATGTTGATATTGCATATGTGTTGATAAATCTCTGCCTTTCCTGAGCACATCAAAATGGACTGGATTATGAGTGCTTGCATAGTGCAGTGTGAACCTCTTTCTTAGTCTTATGCTTTCCCCTTTATAAGAAGAGTAGGAAGAAATAATACATGATCCTTTTAAAAACAGCTGATTCTTCATGTCATTAATAAGGGAAATGAAAAAAAATTCACGCTGCAATCACTTACCTCCTCTGCTGCTTGCTGTTATACTTGTTTCTGAACTTCATACCAAACTTGTGATCCTGGAGAAGGGGGGAGGGATGAGTGGGTGAATAAATACATGTCTAGAAATGTGGCAACTTTTCAGTAGAGATGCTCCAATGCTGTCCTCATTATTGTCCCATTTTATTTGGCAGAGTGACTCTTTTCCCCTTAAATGTGCAAGGGTTTAATTAATACATTCCAGTTGTCAAACCCAGTTCAGCTTGATGAGCAGGAGAGTGTAGAAAAGCTAGATTATTTGTTTGCATCACTAGGCAATGGGGAAATACCTCCTCCATTGGTTTTCTTTGCAAGTAGTGACAGCAGCTTTCTGACAGAGACAAAGGGATAAAAAATGTGCTGGAAGGACTAGGAGAATTAATTTGTAATAGATAATTGGATCTGTATGGCAATGATACGAGTTTGGAGGAAACTCAAGCGGAATAGCTGTCTAGGTTTTTACGTTTCACTCTCTTGTCAAAACAGTGTCTGCCTCATGCATTTTAAAGTTTAAATAAGGATATACATATCTCTCTTCCTTATTTAGCTGCCCCATTGTCTGACAAAGGTCTGGAGGTGCTCATTTCTATTATCAATTAAAACTCAAGAAATGAATGTTGCTGTTTGCTGGGAAAGTGGTACAGTATTGTTGTTACTTTCCCCTCTTGCAAAAGTTAATTTTGCTCTTGCACCAGCCTCTGAGACAACTGTCTTTTGAGTTTTGCAAGCCTCATCTTTGTTGCTGACTGATCCTAGAGCAGATCTTCGGAGAAGGGCGTAGTTCAGTGTTACAAGAAGTTGTCTCATTTAGTGGAAGCATAGATCCATCCTGTGAGGGTATTGCATGTTCAGGATTGCGACATTACTTAAGTTCAGTTGTGCAGAGAGCCAGTGCCAAAAGCAGAATACCATTGGGATGCATCTCTGGCTGCTAAGGTGGGCTGATGTTGTCTGTACCAGTGGCAAATTCTTCAGAGTTGATTAATTTGTCCCTAAATATATCTGGTAATCAAGCCTAGAGGTCATAAATGCAGTAATAGGTGGCTGGTAACAGAGCAACTAACAAATGGTGGCAGTGCATTAATTTAAAATAAAGTTTTATTGGAGGGTGATCAGCATTGTTCCCCTCCTTTTAAAAAGGTGTTATGGGTGATCCCTGAAATTATAAACCTGGGAGGCACCTCAGTGTAAAGAAATATGGTTGAGAGAATGATTAAAGATCAAGTTATAAAGGACCTAGATGAGGATAATGTGATGGGGACAGATCAGCACGATTTCTATAGCCTGTCAGATTTCTTTGAAATAGTTAACAAATAATGGATAAAGGAGAACCAGTGGATATAATTTATTTAAACTTTCAAAAGGGTTGGATAAAGTCTTTTAAAGGAGGCAATTAAGGAATCTTGCTAACAATGGGGTAGGATGTAAAGTCTTGTCATGGATTTAAAACTGATTTAAAGACTGAAAGTTAAAAGTGAGATTAAATGCCCGTTTCTTACTGCTGGAAGGAGACAATAATGGGTGTTCAGGAGAGGGGCTAGGAATGATAGACTTCAGGTTTTTTCACATATATATTTTATTAAATTGCTATTGTGCATAGAATATAATTAGGTGGTATTCCCTAGGAAATACTGTAGGTTAGTATTAAGGATCTGTGTTATGCAGACTGCTCTAGTGCTGTCATGCTGAATTGAAAAGGAAAAGAAACAGGAAAATAGTGAACAAGAGCAACAACACTTCCCCTAAAAGATGCTTCTCCACTGAAAAAAACATCATCTGCTTTCACACCACCTAATCTAAACTAGCACAATGCATGAAACACACTAGCCCCAATCCAAGAACAAAATCGGTCTAGGGAAGTTTTGTGCAGCCTTTGATGAACTCAGCATATTTACTGCAGTCAGACTTTGCTGCAGTGGATCTGTGATCTCTGCTGGTGCTGGCATTGAGGCACTTCATGGCCAAGACAGCTCTAGCCTAAGGTAGGACTGGGGAGAAGAAGGAGTAATTGTAGAATAGCTTTACAAAACTAGACCACTTCAGATAACATCTTTTTGATTAAGATTTGTCTCAGAAAAGGTAAAAGAAATATATGCAACAGAAATATGCACACTGTTAGACTGAACTTGTAAGCCCTGAATCTGTCATAACTCATCAGGTGAGTGACACTTGGTACCATCCCACTGAGGTCCATGAGGATGCCTGGAGGTGCAATAACTGAGAGATGGGAAGTTGTTCTCCATGACAGGTGTGTCCTTATCTTCAAGAGACTGTCTAACCCAGATAACAGGTCCTCCCCCATCACCTAGCAAAGATGCAGTAATTTTCAGAACAATTAGAGATGCTGAGTAGGAAATTCCAGATGAGAAGGAATGAAAACCTGTGATTATTTAAAATGGGGAGGAGAAGGGTGATCAATTACAGAAGTACTACAACTAAGGCTGATCAGAGGGTTGCATCCTGAAAATCAAAAGTCACCTGTGTTTAATGGATTTGTAAGAGAGGAGGTGGAAAACACTTCTCTCCTCTGGTAACAGGAATCTCTTGGCACAGGGTATTGCTACAGACAGCCAACTCTTAAATCTTGTAGCAGGGAGCATTATCATAAATACTATCATGTAACAGAGTTAGCTAAGGTCTGCCTGGTACTAAGTAACACCAAATAAAATCACTCGTTAGTCAATCTACCCCCAAATTTCTGCACCTTGATTTTAATGTGCTACTGATGAAGGAGGCTATCAGGAATGAAACCAAATGCAGTGGACTATATTTAAGCACTGATGGTTAATTTCTTTGATCTTCTGTTGAATTTTAATTTGCCTGCAGTGGTTTCCCAGTTTCAATTAGTACACAAAACAAACTTTGCGTATTTTCTGAGACTGTGTTCTTCATTATATGTTGCTGTAGTTTTATGTGCTGCTGCCAAGAAATCTGCTTTTGACAAATTGCACAGGAGGCATTTTGAGATTGTGATGGGATTGATTGAGTTTTGGCCAAATCCTGTACACTTTTATCACTGAAGACTGAAATACAGATGCTTGTTACACTAAAATATATAGAATTTGCTTTGGCCCTGAAAATCTGTGTCACATTTTAAAATAACCAATTTGGGTACAATTTGAGTTAAGTGGCAAGTAAACAATGCAAATGAAACTGTTTTGTTAGCTAGAAAGTAATTGAAAATCTGCAACTAATTATAAATTGGCAATATGCAAGTCTCCAGGAAGCTGAAAGGAATACTTCGCTGATATATTGTTTAGTTATATTCAAAATTAACTTACCCTGCACAGTTTGTGCAAGAGATTTGGTTGCTTATTCTAACTTTAGTTTTGAAAAAATGAAACATCTTGGATTTCGTAAGGAAAAAAAAGTGTAATTTTTTAATCAAAAGTAACTCTTCTAATGTTACATGATTTTTTTGTTTGTTTCACATGGGCCTTGAGCTTCAGCTTTTGTGTGTAGGTTTGGATTTCTTCAGTGTTTGTCAGTATTCTCAGTTTTGATTGGCACCTTCATTGTGTTTTTCAGCTCATCACCTCAACACATTTCTCGTGCATTAATGTAGCTGTACAATACCTTTGAGAAATAAGAACGTGTTGTCACATACAAGAAGAAATTCTTTGCTTGTATTTGGTTGAAAAAAAGTATGGGATTGGCTGGAAAGCATCTGTTATCAATGCCCTCTAGATCTGTAACACTTGGAGGTAGGCGAAACACCCAGATAATTGTCATGTGGATTTGTGCTGCCAGAATGTGTGCCACGTGCAGACGTCAAGTTTTGGCATATATTGGCTTTTGTTGTCGAAGAATTATTATTTAATAAGACCATGTAAATACACAAGGTTTTCTAAACTATGAATGAAATTATTAGTATTGAAAATGGATTATGAAATATGAATATTTGCTGCAACTCAGTTTAACAACCTTTGCTCTATATAACATCAGCCAAAAAGCATTTCACAGAATTTGGAGAAGGAGAGTGGGAAAAATATTAGTCTTAGATGGCTCTGAAATATCCTTTACCCCAGAGCAGCAGGGAAAGCTTAATACTGTCTCGATTTCAGTCTTGCCACCAAAAGTCCCAGGAGCCTCCACAACTCACAAACACTGTCCTCCTGCTAGAAATAAACATTTTCAAGCTCATCCAAACTCAGGGTTGCTCGGATAAGCAGCAGAAGATGCAAAGTAAGACTGGCAGGTTTTGGGGAGAGAAAGGTAACACTGCAGTTATTTTTTATGTTATTCTGTATTATGCAAATAGACATAAAGGTCAAAAAATACTAATTTGGTTCAGATAGAGTATCACCAAAAAGAGCCATGCGGAGAACTCCTGACTTACAATTCCAGGCTATCATCATTAAGCTGTATTCACCCACTTGGCAACTGCCTTCTCTCTATAAATCATTTCACTCATGCGTACTCTCCTTTAGCAATCCTTGGCTTGGAGAAATGTCAGACTTGAATTTTTTACAGCCCTGTGCTGTTTCTTCATAAACCAGCGCTGATTAAGTGAATTGTGCATTCTTCAGATATTAAATTTTTAACATAAATTCTTGTAGTCAACAACTAGCAGAGATACCTTTTGAAACTTCTGATATAGCACATAGAAATGGCTCAGCACTGTCCAGCAATACCGTGTGGACTCAGATAAAAGGCTTGAAAAGCTGTGTAGCGGCCAAACAAGATGGAGGGGAGGGGGTTCCTAGTTAGTTCTGTGTTGGGGAGATCTGGGCAGTCTGTCATTAAAAGGAAAACACTAAACACTTCAGCCAAGAAGCAGGAATAAACCTCTTTTCTTTGTGCAGTAAACATTTCCAGACAGGCCAGTCTCACAGTCCTTGTGAAGTAGCTCCATTCGTGCCATTTGGGACTCCAACCTGTGAGTACAGGTCATAGGATGAAGTCCATAAAGACTAGGCTTAAAAAAAGCAAATCTGCATCCAGAGTATTTTAATAAAAAGTTAGCTTGGGTCATGGGGAAGGAGGGGATAGAGCACTGGGGGGGAATGTAGAATATGAGTCATGGCATCCAGACTGAAACAAATCTTTGAGCACGAATCACAATACAGGATTTTAAGGGCTTGATCCTGCCTTTGGCTATGCTGCTATGTATTGTTACATATCCTATAAAGTCAGCTACTGTTACGTGTTACGTAGTACTTTGCACCCACATAACTAAGGGGTTCTATGGTCTTTATTTTTTCAATCCTATAAATGCTGCTGGGCTTGGCTTTTTAGAATGTTGAACAGATGCAGCAAGGTTTTCTTACACTTCTTACCCAGTTACAACCCCAAATAATTAGTGGATGTGTTGCATCTTTCGATAAAGACTTCTTAGAGAGCTATTTGGTGAATAAGACCACACAGAATGTGTCATTGTTGCTGCTGCAGGTTTTGACTTTATTTGTATATTATGGGTACTGTATACCACATAATAATGAAAAGCTATATGCTCCGGTCCGCTGGTTCACTACACAGTCTGTGTGATTGCAAATTGTTTGAATAACAGTGGACTATTGAAACTCTATCCAGATGTGCATGTTGCTAATTATGGGAATACCCACAAAGGCGGATTATCTCCTTTGTTACCATTTCCAACGCATTTAAAAATAGGAAAGCGAAAAGCGTGTAGGCAGCAAATAAGAAGTAGCCGTACATGTCGGAGATGAAGACGTTTCATAATTAACTCCCAGGGAAGAAAAACTCTTGACCTGGCAGAATGCATTTCTGGAGTGAACCAAATGCAACCTAACGCACAGGAGAGACATCCCAAAGTGGCAGATTCTGAAAGTCTCAAAACAAAAATAGCATAGCTTCATTCATGGCAGGGAAAGACCAGGTAAAGAAAGACTACCTGAGGAGAGCAGTGGTGGGGAGGGGGAGCTAAGCTACTGACAGTTTTCTGGCATACTTATTTAAAAATACTGCAATAAAGTGATATGAGATTTCTGAAGGAAAAGCAGGGGAAAATGTGATCTTGCCTTTCCAGAATTCAAGTACTTTTCATTTAATGAGCTGGAGCACTGTCCAGAGGGGCCTTTAGAATGAGCAGTTCTCAGAGTGTGAGGGACTCAGTGTGTTTCCAGGCACCACACTGGAATGATGATGTTTTCGCATTGTCTTCCATAAGCGCTGTCTCCTGGCTTTGGACAAGAGAGAACATCATGTCTAATCATAAAGTGACCCTCAATCACTTTGTCCCTTCGCTTCATTTCAGGAGTTGCCATGAATCACATAGGAGATGAAATAGAGAAGGCAGAAGGAGAAAATGCCAGTGGCAGAAATTCGGTATGGGATCCGAACTGTTTGAGAAAAACACAGTAACAGATGAAAGAAAGGGTGTTGAATGGCTTAGCTACCTGTCTCCTTAACAGCTTGTGATGAGGAGATACATAGTTTAGCAACCTTCACTCAAAATTCTTGCTTTCTCTTTTTCTCTTTTTCTTTTCCTTTTTTCCCAAAAGGTGGGGATTAAACTACAGAAAGTCCGGCTCTTGCAGCTTCCCTGGAAGAGAGAGAGGGATAGCTGAATTCAGACTTTAACCCCACTTTGCACAGTTTAATTTAAGTAAAAATGATGAATTTCCTCCTGAGCGATTAGTAGCTGAGTGTGGTGACATGCAGGAACTATGAGCTTGACCTCCTAGGTAAAGGATAACTGCTATGTTAAGTTGATTACACAATTTCCCCTGAATAGGTTGACAAGCAGAGAATGTGGTTTCTGCGACTTCTGATCTCGTAAATGCACACTTACAAGTGATTTGCCTATTCCTCTAAAGCAACTCTTGAGTTTTTTGTGACACGTGTTAAATAAATTCCAAATGGTCTAATGTGAGATCTGGAATCCCAGCAGGCAGGGTCTGTGGAAACGGGCCGGCCTGACAAGGAATTGCAAAGTGTGAAATACCCTGAACTGGAATCCCAAATTTATCAGGGAAATTTCACATTCTCTGAACATCTCAGGGGCTTATGAAGCAAGCTGATAATTCTCCCTTTTCCTCCTTGGACCTGTAGCCAGAATTCTTCTATGTTAAGGCCAGGATTCAGTGGGGCTTTGAGCAACCTTGTCTAGTGGAAGGTGTCTCTGCCTGTGGCAGGGAGCGGAACTAGATGATCTTTAAGGTCCTTTCCAGCCCAAACCATTCTGTGATTCTCTTTTGTCAATTTTCATCCAAAATTTAGTGCATCAAAGATGCTAAAACTATCCACATAGGCCACTGACAGGGCTTTTACACAGACACAAAATCAGCTGCAGTGCGGTGGAGAGAACTGTGCATGGCAGAGCTACTCCCGCATGTGATGTGGAGGGCTCAGGGAACTTGGTCTTGTGGTAGCTCTGCCCCTTGTAATGCTCAGTAATGGAGTGAACAGACTATAGGGGAAAGAGTAATACAAAGAAATCTTCATTTGCTTAAAAAGAAAAATGCATCTACTTGACTTCAGATTATTGCTTTGGATCCAGCACATGCAAAAACCAGTTTGAGAAAACCACCTTGCCCAGTGCCTGACCTCTGCTTTCCTCAGGGATCTGTGGTTAGCACCTCTCACTCACTCAGTGGAGAAATGTACTGTAGAACGATTTGGATTTGAAGGAAGAATGTTGCACATGCTGCCTCTGTGGTTTTCCTTCACTTGGTTGGGGAGATTTCAACAAGCTCACCTACCTCTCAGGAGGTCCAAGTGGACCATAAAACAAGCTCCCACATCCTGTGGAGATCCTTCACCGTATGTGCTGCCTCTGGTCCTGAAGTCGCTATGTACCTAGAAAAGCTCTCTTCCCAGCAGGCCCCTCCATCTCCAACCTATTTCCAGTTCTTCTTCCCTCTAGGCTTCAAGCAGTGCTTTGCAATAACTGGATCAGCATGAAATTCAGCCTATGTCCAGCAGAGTCCCTTTGACCCATTCCTGTCTGATTCAGCACATACCCAATTTCCCAGGAGCTGTAAAGCTCAATAAATCACCTCCCACCTGCAAATCCCAGTCCCCTGAGAATAGGTGTCTCCATTCAAAATCACTGGCCAGGTCTTGTTTCTGGAGTTTCTTTGGACAGGAAAGCACTCTGTCAGCAGGTTGGTGCACTCCACCCACGGTGAAGCAGTTTAACAACCCAAAACTTGAAACTCAGGACACTCTAACCCCTGTCAAGTCCCATGGAGCTCAGAAGTGAGAGGAAATTACAAATGCTACCTTTGCAGTGATGAATCATCGTGGATAACTTTTTCTTCCTCCCTCTCTCTGTCCTTTGCATGAGGAAATCCTTTTCTGAAAGGATTCAATTGAAATGTTGCCTGTCTCCTCCAGAAGGGAGGCTGTTTAAAAAGAGATCATCTTTGTGTATGGCAGCATGCAATGCAGTAGGTACACTAGGCTGTTTTGTCCTTTCTCTGTGATAAGCACTACACTGAAGTCTACTGTCATTTGTGTGTACGTGTGAATATCTTTCTGTAATGGAATAAGAGTGTTTGCAGAAATGGCTACTGAAGTGCCCAGCCAGTACACTTACTACAGCAGAGTGACAGGATAAGAGAAGTGGCAGAAACAAAGATAGGAAGAGAGATTTTTGCACTAACAAGTGAGAACTGATAAGCTTAACCTGTATGGGAAATGTGGAGAATCCTTAGTGCTCTTGTCAGGCCAAAATTAGCCGTGCCAATGTTTTCAGCAACACTGAGCTATGAGAACCCTTTACTTGTTTTCTCATTTCTGGAAGAAAACTGCTGGCTCACTCCACTTATTATTAGCAAGCTAATTCACTTAGGCATAAATAATTTTCCTGGGTGTTGAAGGCTGGGGTAGGAACCAAGAGGATCTATAGAGAAGGATGGGAAGGTGTTGTGTGGAGGTTTTATTGGCTGCATGGATAAGTTATGTGTGTCATCTGAACTGAGTGCCTAATCACCTCCAACATGTCATCACAACTGCAACATGCTCAGCAAGGCAAAGGGGAGGGAAGAAAATACATATTTCTTTCTCAAGTATGCACAGCTAGGAATCAGTCATCTCATTTTTCATCTTCCTCCAGGGTAGGTTTTGGAACTGTGTCTCTGCTGGGGAATGGTGGCTGCTTGGTTCACACAGGAGTGAAGTGTAGTGTTTTAAAGAAGAAAATTTGAAGTGCTGTTTAGCAAGTAAGCACAGCCTTCTGGTTAGAGTATGGGAATAGAGAAGTACTTTATACCTGATTCATTTGGACAGTTTGGAAAAAATGGAAGCTGAGGAGGCAAAGTCTGTAGTAAACAAGAGATTGTCAAGGCTCTAGTTCTGTTTGTTTATTTAACTAATTCTTCCATGTGGGAACATGGGAAAAGATGATTTATGCTGCACTGGCTGGCACAGAATGATAGTCTGGGTATCAGTATGGAAAAAAACAGCAATATTGGTGCTTAGCTGGGAATTAGAGACTTTGGAGTCAGAAGGGACCAGGTAGCATCACTGGGATGTCTTCTCAAGCTCCTGTGTAAGCGGGACTTGCTTAGTTGTAAATCATTGGAAGGTAACGAAAACACAAATTAAACTGGTATTTGGGTTGATGAAAAAAAGGAAACTCAGAAAGGTTACTCCCATAGAGGAAGGGGACATAATAGAAACGGATTAGAGATGGTGACTGGAAAGATATCCCAAGGAAACGAGCCTTTTGACTTCTGAGAGTCCAGTGAAAAGGTGGCAAACAGCCCGAGCTGAGTAAATCAGACACCCTGCTCTGAAGGAGTGCAGAAAGGAGTGCAGAGAAGCAGGCTGGTCAGAGGTGAACATGAGATTCAGCAGACAAAGCAGTGATTGCGTTAGGCATATGCAAAAGAGCAAAGAGAAAAGGGAGTTTGCATTAGGTTATCAGAAGTAGATTCCACTGGGGGTAAGGAGCTGTGATTCAAGGGATTGGTTGTTAAATTAGGATTTCCTCACATAATTTTATCAGATCTCACATCATCAAGTCAAATCTGGTTCCATTTAAATGGATCTTGACAAACTGTCAAAATAAGCATTGTACCTACATGCCAGTAGGAGCAAACAGGGTGATCCAGAGATGGAAAGAAGGTCTTCTAGGCTAAACTATGTTTTTTCTTGGTTTTCAAAGGCGTACCAGGAAAAATGTTTTTCCTTGAAAGAATTTTTCCAGCCAGATTTTTGCCACATTTTTGGCTGGTTGCATTTGTATTTGGGGCTTGGTTTTGGTTTGGTTTTTTGTTATCTCCAGCTCTCACTTCTTAAGCACGAGGTGATTCAGAGATATCTGTATCTGCAGCAAGAGGCAATGTGTCATTACACAGCCTTGGAGGGCGGCTGGCCATGTGGGAGATCTCTTCCACGTCACCATTTTCCTCCATCTGTGGAACTAGAAGGGTATGACTACAGGACTTTGCTGAATAGGGGCTTGGAAAAATCTAGCTGTAAACTCACAAAGCCTGGCTTTGTGTCCAGAAATGGTGTTTCCACACAGTATATCTGATTTCCATAGCTGTACACTCTTTCAAATACCAGCCAAGGCAAGCCCATGAAACCATGTTAAATTCCTTTCTTTTCTCTTTCTTAAATCAGCCAATTTGTGTACACCTCTGAAGAGATAAACTGACACCGCTTGGACCAAAGAGTCGATGTTGATTGTTATTAATTACTTAAAACTTTAACAAAAAATAAGGCCAGGTCTGTGCTGCAGATTTCTATCAGCACAGCTGTTCTGGTCAGACTGACACCTCTCAGTGAGCAAACACTACACATGTAGATGCAATTATACCTCAAAATGGTGCTTGTTTTGCTTGCGGGGATGATTTTACTATACCACTACAAAGAGCAGATTTGCCAGGGTAAGTTTACACCGCCCCAGGAATGCTTTGTCTGTTTACTGTGCTGGTATTCCTTTATCAGTAAGGCATTTGCAGTGTAGACATGGTCTTATTTGGAGGGCTGGTTTTAATCCTGACACATGCTAAAGTGATTACACTGCTGATTGAGAACTCAATAGAAGGACTCCAACTGATTTGCTCTGGATCAGGGCCTGAAAGGAGAGGAATTATCTTGTGGTTTGAACACAGGTGTGGAGCTGCTTGTGCACATCCTGGGTTTGATATTGACTTCATTTTTCTATGCCTCGAAAACTGGGAGTGTTAAGGAATTTTTCCTGCAGGAGTTTTGTGAGACTTTATTTGTTCCATGTTCCTCTTGCAGGACACAAGTAAACATATATCCCAAAATGGATATCCACAACCTTTTTTTGAAAGAAAAATTAAAAAGTCCAGCTACTTCTGCCGCTATCCGATGGCACAAAGTGCTGCTCTGGTGGAGGCCCTGGTTCTGGGCCAATCTGTGTGACTGCTTTGAAGAGGCTCACCAGCTTTAATGAGGCGTGTATCACAGTCTGGGATACATTGCACCACCACATTTCCCTTGGGTGTTTCCTTGTAGCCCAAACGCTCTTTCCTTTTTGTATTTACAGTATCCATGGGCTGTGTTTTAAGGGCTTTATAGCTCTTCGATGTCAAAATCCAACAAGGAGGAGCTACAGTGTGGGGACCTGTGTGCTGGGTATAGGGCTTGGAGGTCCTGAAATGGGTATTGCTCCTTCTACAGTACTTAACAACTGGTGGCTGAGCACTATGAGAGCTTTAAGTCAGAGAGCACAGCGTGCAGGAGGGTACTTTCCTCAGTGACTGTAAAACACAGATGGGTTATCACTGGTGTTTCCTGCCAAACCACAATTCAATATTAAAAAGGCAAAATCTAAAGCAGGGTTCACGTCAGTGGTTGCCATGTCCTGTGGTAGTCTAGCACAATGGTGAATACACATCATGCCCTCAGATTGTCAACTTTATTTCCGTATCAGCCTTTTGTCAGGAGACAGTGTCAAGCAAGTTGGAGCTGAAGGGCATTTTCCATTCTCTTCATTTCGTCACACACTGGGCTATAGACTTATCAGGTTTCAGTTGGTGCTGAACATGTGAGATCACACCAAGGGGAAAATCCCCATAGGAAGCAGAATTAATGGGAAATTGTGATTACTCATCATACTCCTTTTTTACAAGTAGTGCATCCTGAAAAAAAAACCCACATTCGGAAAATGGAAAACTAATGTATAGAGCAGAAACCTTTATCTCTAAGTGAAGCCAAGTTTCTTCTTTTTTTATGGTTTAATATAGGATGTTTGGACTGCTCTTCACTCTGTAATCTGCTATCTGTAGCTTGCTTAGACTGTGGTTCTTTTTACATATATTCTCTCAACTGTCATCTGTTGGCACAGGAGACAATGTCAAGAGAACCGATTTCTATGACAAATTAGTGCATGGAAGAAAGAGGTTGTTTTTTTTTTTTTCCTGGTTGTGTGATGTGCCAGAATGATTGATTCCAGAAAGACCCTTTAAAATTCCAAGGAGTGCTTCAGAAATCAGGGCATTTGATACTGACCGGCTTGATTTAAAGCTACTAAAATTATTCAGTTCTGCTTTTACCTGACCTGAAATACTTCTTGGTGCTATTGGAGACTGCAAGGGGGAAAGTGAGGAGCTATTCAATAATTATTCTTTTTGCACACTGCCAGGAGGAAAACAAGGCTGTGGTTGGTGTAATTTTTCAGGGTCTGGTAAAACTGATCACAGTTAAAGTGAGTAAAAGTCAGCCTGTGGTATGTGCATTCAAAAAACATAGATCTTCCTGGCTGTAACCCACAGTCCAGTGAATGAAAATCAAGAGCGCAGTAGAACTTTTGTTTTTAAACCTACTCTTTGTCAATAATAACATCACTAACCCTTAGCATGGGCTCTCACATTCCATGGAAAAGTTTCTGTGCTTTGATTAGGCTTATTAACAATACTTCGGTTCGCTTGATAACCAATGGCAAACTTGGTGCTCTGGGTAAGGACTGTGTTGATGGTCAAGGAATCAGCCAGAATCACAATTAAAAACCAGTGTCTGGACTACAGAAGGACTCTCCTGAACCTACTCCTGCAGTTCATCTTGGAAAGATTTTCTTGCACAACCCCCCTTATTTTTTTTGCCGGTATTTTCTTGTTGCTATTATTCTGAGTACTTACTCTGAAACCCTAGTTTTCAGATTACATTAACTTGTGAGGAAATACAGGGAAGAGAAATAAGTGGAAAAACTCACTACACAGTTGGCGTCTCATTTTTTTAATGCGCAGCTATGTGGGAAACTTAGTCTTTAGTTTCATGAGCATAACTTTGGCAATGGTGCTGTGAGGAAGTGTTGGACGCAGGTTTCTACCTATGGTGTGACTTTCTTTCACACCAGTTCAACTGGTTATGGGGCTATATTGTCGAGGTCTTAAAATAAGTCAGTGGTTGGTTTAACTTGGATTAGTTTGCAAAATCTGGCATATAGTCAGAAGCTCTTGACACCAGCACAGCTCTTAGAGTAGTAATGAGAAGGAATGGCTACTTAAGGTATAACTCTTTTGAAACCTTGCTCCTGCTTGGTGATGGACAGCTTTGGAAGGCAGCGTGGCAGGTTGTCATTTGAACCAGGACTAAGAAGTTTCCTAGTGCCATTTACGTTTTCAGAGAGGAACAACCAAGGTGAGTTTAAGATCAGATGTTTTTGTAAATATATTCTATCATTTGAGTTTTCTTCTATACTATTTGCAAAACATTTTATGAGCAAGAGCAATGCACAAGTAGGTTGCTGTAGTTGCATGTGCTATTTTACTTCATTTAGCTCTGGATTGGAACTTTTGGATTCTTCTGAGAGCAAAAACAGGACAAAGAAAGATCATTAAATGTAGTGAGAAATCTGGAGGGCAGTGGTAGGGGAAAGAGAGGGGATGGCAGGGGGAGAGGACCCCCGGGGAATGTTAAGTGCACATGTAAGAGTAGAACATATGATCCTTCTTTATTATTGTCCATTTAAAATTACAATGTGTTCCACTTAAACTAGACATGCTAATAAAAGAAGAAGAGTCATTTATAGTGGACAAATGCCAAAGACCAAAGCTGCCTCCTCATTTAAATTCTGCTCTTTGTTAGGGCACCCTACTGACATAACTCTCTATTGTTTCTGCCATTATCACTTGCTTAATGCAGGACATAGTGTCGAGAAATTCCTGTCTGGCACTTACAAGGTGTTTCTAAAAAGGGGAACAAAAGAGTCAAGAGCACATAGGGAGCAGGAAGAAGCTGCTAGGGGAAGTGGCAGTGGAAGGAGGAATTCCAGATAGTAGCAGGGACTGGGGCATACAGGCAGAGGAGAAGAGAGCCTGGCCAAGAGAAGGGGAGAAAGAGCTGGATGCAGGCAGAAGCTCTCAGCATTCCATCTACAGTCCCAGCTAGTACAGGCAAATCTCTTAAAAGACTTAGGAAGTGTCATGGGTTCAGCAGCAGCAGTCATTTTTCTCCTTCTTGGTAGCTGGTGCTGGGCTGTGTTTTTGATTTTGGGCCTGGGAGCAGCGCTAACACCAGTGTTTTCAATTACTGCTTGGTAATATTTTGGTTTGACCAAGGACTTTCTGAGTCTCATGCTCTGCCAGGGAGGAGAGGAAGCTGGGAGGAAGCAGAGACAGGACACCTGACCCAAACTGACCAAAGAGGTTATTCCATACCACAGCACGTCATGTCCAGGATGTGAAAACGGAGAGCAGAGACCTGGAAGGGTGGGTTCGCTGCTGGGGGGTGCACTGGCTGGGTCGGGCTTGGTGAGCAGTTGTATTCTCTTTCCTTGTATTTCTCTTGTATTATTACTGGTGGTAGCAGTAGTGATTTGTGTTATACCTTAGTTACTAAACTGTCCTTATCTCAACCTGTGGGAGTTGCATTCTTTCGATTCTCCTCCCCATTCCCCCGGGACTGGGGGAAGAAAGAGAGTGCAGTGAGTGAGTGAGAAAAACTCTGTGGCTTAGAGGCTTAAACCACGACAGGAAGCAACTCAAGGATGGTGAGAATGCAAGGTTTCTGAGTATGGAGTAAGAGGCAGTCGGTTTACAAGAGTCCCTCAACTGGGAACTCAACTGGAAAGGCAGAGGATGAAGCAGGAGGATCTTCTGGGGAATAGAGGCTGTACCATTCAGAAACCATGGAGCCAGGGTTCTAAAGCTGGCTCCAGGAGGGTTCCACTAGGTTTGATGCTGAGGCTTTGTGGTGATAAATGAATGGGGAAAGCTCTGGTGTCAAGGCCATCCATGTTTCCCAGTACACAAGATATGCGGGACAAGACATCCTAGCTTGCACGAGCCTTAACATAAGGAGATTACTCTGTACTGTCATTTGTTAATAACAATGTAGTTTTCTGTCATATAATTAGAAAATACATCTTGCTCTGCCTCCAAGCACTGTAGCCTTATTGCATTTGCACATTTTTCATAATATTTCAAGTGAGCTGACCAGATAACATTAATGAATATATTAGATAGGCAGGCACTTTTAAGGAAAAATAATAAACATACTTGTATATTAAAAAGTTAATTCAGTCTGGAGCCAAACAGGTAATTTTCCCTTCAGCATTTTTTCACTCAACTAAGACAGGTTGGACTAGGAGTGCAGTCACCCTGTCTACAGTGCTTGGCTTGGCTTGCATACCAGGGGTGAATTTTCTTCAGAGACAGACAGCAAGATGATCTGATTGGCCTCAGTCCAGAGCATGCTCACAAAGGCCCCTTTGATGGAGGGCTTCTTGGTAAGCCCTGTACCAAAAGCTGCCTGCCACCCTCTTTTCAAAGATACCCATTTACAGTAATTCAGAGAAGGGAAGAGGGGAAATAAATAAAGAAACATGAAATAGGGGGTTGCCACAAGAATAATTACATTACTGGGCTTGGAGGGGGTAGGGAAGAGGAGGGGGGAGTTATTAAGTAAACTGCTGGATGTTGAAGTAGCTGTTTGGCAACAGTGCAAGAGCATAAGGCATTTGCAATTAAGCTCATTAAAGCTTCATCATTTTGCTTATCAATCCTCTCTGGAAAGGGTGGGGTGAAGCACCGTATATTAAAACATGGCTGCTTTTACAGATAAGGGCTGATCACTACCTGCTTGACTTTCTGAGCTGCACTGTAGTACCCAGCTTCTGATGGCATATGTGATTAGCTGATTTAACTCTCTCTTGTACATGGGCAAATGATTAATAGGAGTTTGTTGCCATGTCCCTGCACTCCCCTGCTAGAACGTCCAGCCCTGTCAACTGCTGCCTCATTGTCTTTATCTCATTTGGTGTCTAGATGTGGTCTCCTACTTACCCGTCAATTTTGATCCCATTTGTTCTCATTACAGTGGCTTTTGGAACTTTATTTACTGAAGCCTCCACACCTTAGGAAGGCAAACTAGATTATCAGAGTCCTTGCTTCCTCAGTCAATGAGGAATATCCTCAGACTGGAGCTCATATCATCCCATGCTAACCAGAAGCTTTGAGTTTCCACAGAAATAACAGCAACCTGAAGAGAGTAGTGAACAGAATTGATCTGAGCTGTTCCTGATCTGTTAACCTCAGCCTGCCTGACCTGATTACTGACAAAGTGTCCCTGAGTGAGGGACAATGAAGTGTCCGAGTCAGCTGGAAGGCCATCAGAGCAATAGTCTTGGTTTGAAAGCCTTGCAGAAAGAACAGCAGCAACATTGCTTTCTGCTTTTCAGCTGCTTCCCGGGGTACAAAGAATGAGATCTGGGAAGAAATCAGATCTGTCATCTTCTAGTAATGTATGTGTCGCTACAGTTTAATGCAGGTGCTAGGTGTGTAAAACAGTATTTCAGATATAGATACCTTTTGTCATCCATGAGCTTCAGAGCATTGTAGATATGAACTAAGCCTTGCAGCACGCTTTGTGGGAGGCGAGCTTTACCTTTATTTTCTAGATGGGAAAGTTCTGGCAGACAGGAAACCCCAGGAGGCACACTGGGTGTCTGGGACAGGACTGAACCCAGAAATCCCAATTCTCACAAATCCATTTTCTCTAATGGACTTGACCATGCAGCTCTGAGATTTTCTCTGTTGTTTAGGTTATTAGCAACTCTGTTGAGCTTCGGAATTTTCTTGCAAAACATGATCAATCTTTTCTTGCTTCATTTATATCCAGTAGCAACTGTTTTTTCCATATGTGATACCTAGTGTCAGAGAGGTGGGACCTCATTTAGAAGTCGCTCTTTCTATAATAAGTTTTTGAATTACTTTTTCCATTGTCTTCACAATATGCTGTCTGTGTAGTGTTAAAACTCATTTTAACTTTGACAGAAAGGAAAGGAAACAAAGAGAAGCTGGGGGAAATACTGATATGAAGAGAGGTGTGGAAGGAGTAGCACCACTAATACAAACATGTAGGTCATATTGCCATGTGGGAATGGAAGCCAGCTTGAACTTTAATTCTTGGTTTGATCAAGGTAGTGTAAAAACAGACCCCAAAGGATTTCGAGTGGAGAAACTGGATTTATATTTTACATATGAGCTATAGTTGAAGCCAAATGTTCATTCCACTCAAATTGTGTAGGTGGATTACTTTACTTCCAGCCTTGAAGTATCATGTTTTTAGCTGCTAATAAACTTAATAAAATCCATTTCTTATTTCCCCTGGTGTGCCATGTTCATGAGCCTTGATGTGCCATGAGAGCAATGCTGTCCAGAAAATTCATTTGTCAAGAAACAGGCAAATGATGTGTATGAATAAGTCAAGAAGAAAAATATATATACCATTCTTCCAGTGGCATTGCTCTTACCAGAATTGCTAGCTTCCTTATTTCTCCTGACTTGCAACTGGACCAAGGAGTTGAGGAGACTTAAGAACTTGTCACATCATCAGCCCAGCAGAGTATAAAGATGTGCACAGGCTGGTTTTGTGAAAAAGTGTTCAATTCTGCAATTAAGAATATCTTTCTATACCAGCAAGGTCCCTGCTTTGGCTTAGCTCCCAGAATCAGACCTGCCTTTTCACACAATGTGTGATCAGTCTGAGGGGTTCATTGCCACTGGAATTCACTGAAGCCAAAAATTTACAAAACTGAATGAGGGATTAGACACTTATGTAGATAACAAAAATATCTAGCATTATTGTAGCTAATACAAACAAAGAGCACTGGGAAGGAGATAAAACCTCATTCCTGACAGGTTTAAGATAATGTCTGATATTTAGAATTGGGGTGAGACTTCCTGGGGGACTGGAGGAGGTAGATTGTCACATGGTACCCTTGAACTTTACTTTGACATGTTCAGTCTTGGATACTGAGCTAGAAGAGTCATCTGTGATTATACACGGCAATAACTGTCTTTCTAATCAATGCGCATTTTCTGATGTCCCATGCTTAGCTATATGAGATGATCGCATGAGAGCCCTTTAGACCACAGTGTGAGTTTTAAGTTCAGTCACAGGCAATAAAGAGGTGCAAAGTCAAGTAAGTTAAATGGTGTTTTAAAGACTTGAAGATACAGAGTTGAACTAAAGCTCTGCTACAGGTTCTGTGTTCAACAAAGACAAAGTCACTTCATTCAGCCCCTTCATATCCCCCTATGTGCAATGACACGTCACCCCTTTCAAAACATGACTGTGGCACATTGCTGGAGCACAATGAATTAATCACTTTGCCTAATGGATTTATTGGGGGGAGTAGGGGGGCAAATAATCTTTGAAAAGATTTAGAGTAAACAAAAGAGTCAAAAAGAGTGAGAAACAAACTGCTTTATGGTAACAGGGAGTGGGAACCAGACAGGGAAGGAAAACAGAGAGGATAAAAGACCTCAGGTACAGAGGAAGAAGTAAGATCGTAGGTAGAAACCAGAAGGGAAAGGCAGGGTTGAGCATATAAACAAAGGGTTTAAGAGAAAAAGCAATATGACTTTTGAAGCTTTTAGTGCACATCTGACCCAAATCATCTGTCCTTTCAGAGTCAGCCCATCACCTCCCTTGTTTAGACTTTATTTTCCCTTCTGAGATCTGTAATCCTTACTCTAAAGAGCTCCTGACTTGGTGGACATTTGTTGTGTTAGTAAATGCTGCTATTGAAGTCAGCAGACTTGTTAAAACTTGTGCTCTTGCTGCAGCAAATGGAGTTTGCAGTGAATAAGGAGTGCAAGCCCAGTCATTCCTCTCTGTGTGTGTGCAGCGTGGAGGGGGTTGAGGGACAGCAGTTTTCCCACCTCTCTGTGGACCATACCAGAGGGTTTATCATGAAATCTCTTTGTAGGGGTAATAGGAGTTATCAGGAGCATAGAGTTTTTCTTCCAAGCAGTGAAAATTGACATTGAAATTTCTTTTCAGAACTTAATACCATGAAGCAATATTTCTTCTGCACAAACCACGATCAAATCCGTGCACATGCATTTGAGAAAGGACTCCAGACTCATCTGAGCAGGTCACAGGGAACTGTAGGATTGCAAGGAGCGCTTAAGCCATCATTGATGGTTTTGTCTTTGGTCAGTCAACCTTTTTACTTCTTCAGTGGGAACTGTTTCTATCCACTTCAGTAGAAAAGGTAGAAGAAGGGGAAAAATGGAAGTTGACCGTGTTACATTTAGAGTTTATCAGTTCTCTTCTGCAAATGTTTTCACAGAGAAAATGAAGTTTCTTCTAAAGATTAAATCTACATGGAAGAAACCAGTGGACAGAAAGTGATTGACCCTACCAATGTAATTGCAAAAGACAAGGATTTACCAACTTTTTATTAGTACAGGGGGTTTGTTTCCCACTGAAAAGTCAGTTTTTAAGAAACATTTCTTTTTTCGGTTTTCCCTTTTCCCATCACTATATCCCTGATACGTATTATTTATTCCTTAGAATAATATTTCGTTTAAGAAGAGTAAAACTATGGTCGGCTTTTTGCACATCATTTTCACTAGTTTTGTGTAGATGTTATTCAGACCAGAAAAAATTGAGCTGCTGTCATTCTATGCTCTGATTAGTGGAACCTGCTCTTCAACGTGCAGGACCACTAAAATCCAGCATCACTGGAGAATCTAACACAGAGCTTTAAAACTGAGCTTTTTCATCTGTTTCTTTCTCCCTGAAGAATCTGTGGCCTGAAGTTGTGAACTCCCTAATGAAGTCATTGTGGGGGTCTTTGCTATCCCAGAAAATGAAAGCCTAGAAAATTGCAGCCCAGAGCTTGTGTTTACTAAAGTGATCAACCTTAAACGGTGTGCCAGGTTATCTCACAGTATAATCAGCATAGCCGATTTGAATAGAGCTGTCTTCAAAATAGAGATCTGCTCATAAGATTTGTTTTCATTTAGGTCTTACTTTCAGCAATAGGATTACCCTAAGGTCTATATATATACAGGCTTTTGTACAAACAAGCAGCTTAAACAAAACTACCATTATTATACTGATTTAGGGAAAGAGAAAAGCCTTGTTTGGTTATTAAGATCGTATGTGTGACAAATAAAACCTTCCTTTAAAGGTAAGTTTTGTCCCGTTCAATACAGTAAGCAAGAAAAAATAAATTACAAAGGCCAACATTATTCTTAATGCCAACTCAATTTGTCATCTTCAGGTTTTAATCCCATAGGCTGGTAAAATACATGCTATTTCATCCAGTCAAGCAGTAAGACAGCTGATATCACCATATTTATCACCGTCAGGGTGATATTTCTTGCTATTAGAACTACCCTTACACTTCCTTTTTCTACTTTTTTACTCAATGGCCTTACTAAGCTCTTTTCAATGCTGACTTAGTTGCAGCCATGGATAATGCTGTGCTCCTCCACAAGGAACTTCAATACTTGTTGTCCTTCCTTTGTCTTTTTTTTATTCAGCACATCAAGTTTTATTTACTATTGTAAAGTACCCTGTAAATAAAATAGGATGCAATAGTTCTGAGCTCAGTTAGCAACTTGAGATCTAATGAGGGGTGGCTAATCATTTATGGTATGGATGCCATGGGTCTTATTTCATACAACAGCAACAGGGCATGCATGTTTTCCCTGAGTTCCCATTACAGGAGGTGCTGCATTCAACACTCCCCATGCAGCTGTGAGCTTTAGGTTGGTTCATGACCAAAGAAGGAATGAAAAACAAGATGGGAAAGTGCAGTTTAACAGAACTGATCTGAAAATGTTTGGTTTTTTTTTAACTTATATGCAGTTCAGACACTGAAGTTGAAACAGGAAAAAAATAGGGCAACTGTTTCAAACTGGTGCAAAGCCAGTTAGGTTAAAACTACTTGTTAACTGCGTGTTGAATGAACTCCTGTCTCTTCTTTTAGTCCAGTTATGCTGTCAGGTCTTAAGAGAACTGCCTCTTTGATGAATTTATTCAAGTGGGTGAAGCTGGTGGTTGGGTACATGGATTTCCAAGTACATAGGATGGTGCACCAGTTCAGGAGGACCTCTGGCAACAGTGGCCCCCTGGAACAGAGCAGTGATTATATTGTCTATTATCATAAGCACCTTCTAAAATATTTGAAATGTTTATGAATGTTCCCTAAAATATTATGCTAGCAAGACAGCAATGTATTTAAACTGTCAACAGCCGACCTTGGATCATTGGTTAGAAATATTGCATTTGCTCGTTGCAGTCTGCTTGCTCTTGGTGGTTGCAGCTGAAGAGCTACAGTGGACTTGCTGGTGTCACCTAGCTGAAAGTAAATTTCACCTTCACCACGAAACTCAATTGCAGGTTGTGAATATTATTTAAATGGAAATTATTTCCTTTAAGAAATCTCACACAAGCTTTTCTTCTTTTCAGGCTGACTTTTTAATATTTATTTTGTATTGTTCTTGCTTTTATCCTTAATTTGGGGCTAAATTAAGTCTGGCAGTGTCCCTTTAAATTTATTCCACACTGGCTAATTTATTTCAGTTAACTTGTTTCAGGACAAGAGTAGAATACTTACAGCACAAAAGAGAAAATTTAGATCAATCTCTGTCTGCTGAGAAAATTAATCAATTTGCAAGTTACATTTAGCTTAATTCTGACATTTAAAGCAGTCATTGAGTCTCCTTTTCCATGTTACATGAAGACTGGAGGGTAAAGCGGTCTCCATTGGTAGAGGACTAACTCACTTGTGCTGCACTCTGTATAGAGGCCATTAAGATACTGCACTTAGAAAGCAGCTGCTTTTTGTGCCTCTGCCAGTATCTCATTTTCCACATATGTAACAGATCAAAACATTTAGATTGGGTTGATCCAGTCTATCACAACAAAAGAATTTTGAAGGAACACAAGTAAATAGCAGCCTTACTTGGAGGGAGGATGCCTTTACTCTGAGCCTGAGGAGCTATTGTTGGGCACCACCCCATTAAAGCAGGCTAGGCCATACCAGCTTTGCACAGATACTTTCCCAAAGGCAGTAAGGTGCAGAACATTTGCTAGAAAGGAACAAGTCACTGAAAACTCAGCCCCATACAATGTTATCATTTATGTTCAGTGCTAGTCTAGTGCTCAAGAGTTTCTTTTTGTTATACCTCAGTAGACCTGCTGGAAAGGAAAATGTTTCCTGCTTCTCATTTGGCCTGTGTATTCTAGAGCCACATTGTTCAGTGTTATCACCTTAAGAAGCAGTTAAGATTAAAGTGAGATAGCACACATTTGAGTTTAGAAAACCAGCCAGAGAAGCTGTACAAACGTTTATGGCCTTCATCCAAAGTGCATTTAAGAGTGGGACTGTTTTTCAGAAAATTGAATTAAAAAGTAATGTTTCAACTGTTATGTATTTCCATTTATACTCTTCATCCTACAAATCTGTGCCATCAAATGGCTGTCTATTACTGGCCAGAGTTCCTGGGCCAGCCCTCAAGAATATGAAAATCAGAGAACTAAAGAGAGGAAGAGGATGCTTTGGCGAGCTTATAATTATTGGTTATGGGTAGTTGGCTATCACTGTGGTAGCCCTTGGGATTATCACCTGCCAAAATCCAAAACTCCATTTCAGATGAGAGTATTTCAAGGAGCAGAAGCAATTACAGTGGAGTGTAGCAGGCAGTGCTTTCCAGAGTGATGCAATTTATTGGAAGTTCTGCCTTGCAGTGGCTGTATGCCTGGGAATTACTGTCCATATTCATGTACAAGTTAAGAAACCTAAGTACTTAGAGAAAAATACTGTTATTTGATTACTGTTAGGGACAGTTGTTACAGTGCTTAAAAATAAGACCGTCAAATTAGTTCATGAAAGAAGAATTTTGAGGGAAGAGGAATTTGCATGCAGTGCAATGAGCAGAGAAGGAAGAGAGAAGAGAAAAGAAATCTGCCAGTTTTTTAGCCTACATTTAGCCTGTTTAAAGAAGTTAGGTTAGGTTTGCTTGTTTTTTCCCTGGGATTGCTGAAAGTGTAAATAGGTAGTGTAATTGCATGGCAGACCAAAACTGGGAAACTGTTTCATGCTTCGCGGTGTCGTTGAAGGTGGTTCTTGGTGGAGGACAGGCAGCCAGGGAGACTTACCGCTTGAATAAAAAGGGGTGAGGACAGGCACAGCTTAGCTGTGCCAGCTGTGTGCAGAGCTGGCTGGAGTGGGAGTAAGAGGACCTGGATCAAGATGAGTAGTGGAGAAAAGACGAATAGGCTGGATAATGCTGTACAGCTGATAATAAACCTTTCTGAAGATGTTATGAAATGAGAGGTTGGGAATCGTTAGGTGTTTCTGTAGTTGTATTCTTATGTATTGGTCAGATGCAGAATGTGGGCAAGAACTTAATGAAATTCTGCATTACTGTGCTCATAAACAGCTATTTCTCCTTCTACAGTCCCTCTTCATATGAGTTTCTTAAGATTGGCTAATGAGATTCACTTTTATCTCAGGATCTTTAACAACTCCCAAAAGACCAGGAGCTTAGTTTTAAATCTCATCAGCAAAGCAGCGGCTTCCAGCAGTACAGTGCTTCCTGACAGCGTGGTGGAGCTTGCTGCAAACTGGCTCAGAAAGAAAAAGGATGCCAGCACTAGATCAAACACTGTTGCTTTTGGCAGGTCCTAGATATTCAGTCTCTGTCTTCCACATATTAAGCTATGCCAGCATTGCGTTGCTGTGTTTGTTAGCTGCCACCCACCCTGAGTCTTACTACCAGGTCAAGAATTGGCGTGCATGTTAAGGTTTGAACCCTATTGTGTGAAGTCGTTTTGGCAGACACAAAATGAAGATGTGTGAGTTTAGATATCATATTTAAAATAGCTGCTTGAAAATATTTATATGTTATTGCCTCAGCTCATTATAAAAATGGCATCAGCATTTTGCAGTGACAGACTGACTATTCAGAAAGTTAGTGAATAAAATAGTCACACAACACAAGAAACCTCAGGGATGAGCTGTGACTCAGAAACTCTGCAGGGTTTGAGGTTTTTTACCCAGACACAGAAGAACTCCCTTTTGCTAATAAGGTGCCAGACAATGACATATGGTCACCTCAGATGGCACATTGCCAAGGGGAGAGCCGTAAGGCCCTGTGCACTTCCCTGTTGTATCAAATTAATTTCAGTGAATCCTCCAACCTAAATTTTCAGATATGAACAATGCTTTTGATGATACACTTTTGGGTGCTGAAACTGACCCTGTAAAAGAGAAGTCATGTTTTGAAAGGACAGATATTCATCTGATAATAAAATTAAGCCTTTTTTACAGCACTGAGCCCTCAGAAACTCTGGCTCTCCACTTCATTTACTCTTCTTGAAAATATGTCCTAATTCCCAAGCAGCTCTTTTATTTGATGCATATTTATTTTACAGGTGACTGTATAGAAAGGGATATTTTAAAACAAAGTCACCTGGCATATTTAAAATGGAAAGGAAGAAGGGAGGAGCAGTGCTCAGAAGCAATGGAATAACCTTAACATTTGAGGTCAGTTATAAATGCAAAGTGTAACTTCTTCTGTTTCCCAGAAAGTTCATGAGTCCTTTTTTGGGCAGGAGGACTTACACAGAAATTGGAAACTTTGATAGAAATTGCTTCATCAATTCCTTGAACCGTTGAAGTTCCTGAAAGCCCTACTTCTGGACTTAAAAGTTCATAAAAAATGTATTTGTCCATATAAGAGAGGAACTGAGAGCTGTGAAATGAATTTCATCTCTTTGTCTTTGCTGGTAATGAGCAGTACCAAAATAACCACTCAAAATCCAATTGTTTGAACAGGCTATGACAACCAGCCATGGAAGATGATGGTGTCCATCCTCAGGGCAAGAACATGCTCTCAAAGCGTGGTGGTGAAAGACACCTTGTTTTCCACCTGAAAGTATCTGTGCCCCCATCTGCTTGTCACCCGATCCTTAGCTGGGGCAGGTTTGCTTGCTGTTTTGAGACTCTCACAAACCCATCACCAGGAGTGGAATGGGTTAAACACCTTGACTGGGTGGTCTAGTAAGACATGAGGGTGCACCACCCCCAAGAGCAGGCAGTAACCTCGGCCCTGGGTGTGCAGAGCGGAGGTGAAAATCTCCAGTTGGATCTGACTTCCCTTACCTTACACAAGATCGGTTCTGCCATGGAGATGACTCTCATCTTTCCCATTCTAGCTGCACAGCTTAGTTCTTCCTTGCCCAAGCTTCCCTTGCCTAAGATGCAAAGGCTGCCATGACTCTGTCTCGTGCATTCATCTCTCCAAAGGTTGGGTCCACCATCACAAGCCATCACTGTGCAGTGACTGTCGAGCACTGCCTGAGCCTGCCTTTGCTTTGCATCAGAGCTGTGACCCTCATTAGGAAAGCTGAATGCTCCCAGAAAGTACCACTGGGGCAACAAATCAGTTGTAAGAGCCTATTGATCTGTTGCATTTGTTTTCAATGTGCAAAAAGGAGATTCTTTTGTTCCCGGGCTGGCACCATGCTTTTACTACAGTAGGTTCAGCGCGTCTCCGGACACTGCAATCAGGCGCCTCGCAGCTGAGTCTGCACAATATTTGCTTATTACAGGAGGAACTGAAAGAACCTGAAATTCACTAGTGACCAACCTCTTACTTCTCGAACAACTGTTTCCCCCCTTCCTTTTGTTTCTGTTTTAATCACTGCATTACAAATGCAATTTAAATCCCCCTTCCAGATGCAGGATATGGTAACACAAGCACACAACAATCAACATTTATCAAGTTAAAATGCCCACACCGTTCACACTAAGTGGTCGGTAGTTGCTGGGCTAGGTTCCTTTTTAAATCTAACTTGGAATAATAAACAGCCACAGCAGTAATGCAAATGCAGCTTTTTACACATCCAATAATCAAAGGGAGGAAAAAGTAGTCTGAAGCTGTTTGGGTTTTAATCATATTTGATTCTTATTTTAAATGAAAGCACAGGGGTAATTTTTCTGTTGCTCTACCTGTGACTCCTTAAATCATGGTAAACGTGCATTATGATCTTCTTAAAAGAATAAGAACATTCCTTGTTAATTAATTTATACAGCTGTCAGTACAGCTTTCTATGTTATTCATACTCTAAGTGTTTGACTGCCATAGATTTTCTAGCAGTTCCTGGCAAAGCTCCAGTGAAAGCCTGGGATTTATTAGGCTGACTTGGTGCAAAGTCTATTGATTGTGGCCTCGAGGGTAATAACTAAATAGAGCTGGAGCAACAAGTCAATAACACCATTGTTGCTACAGACTCCATTCACTTGAGGAGTTAGATTG
This sequence comes from Myiopsitta monachus, assembly GCA_017639245.1. Classification (NCBI taxonomy): domain Eukaryota; kingdom Metazoa; phylum Chordata; class Aves; order Psittaciformes; family Psittacidae; genus Myiopsitta; species Myiopsitta monachus. The sequence goes on from CM029926.1 coordinate 39,721,674, forward strand.
TTTTACAGTGGCAAAGAGTAATCATGAGCAGATCAGCATGTTCAACAGGGTCTGTACCATGTTAGTGCTGGGGACTGTTTTAAAGCTTTCAGCGGGACTGCGGGAGAAGTGAGGTGGGGTGCAGGGATTAAGAACCCTGTAAACTCCTTCGTTAGGACTAAAATGTTTCAGCATTAGCTTGATCATCTCGAAGCAAGGAGCCCTGTGCCTGTGTTGTTCCAAACTGGTATTAAAATCCTCTGCCCATCGATCCATAATGGCATGGTAGAAACTTGATTTAAAGTTTGAATGGGGATATAAATGGGGGGTGTGGGGGGGGAGGGTGTCTGTGAGTGCATGTATGTGTGAATGCATGTCCAGATGCCTTAGCTTTAAATAATATTTTAGTTAGAACAAACTTCACCTTTATGCAGTAATATTTCCTGGCAATGGCTGGAAAGAGGCTCCTATTTTCTTAAATTCACAATGAGGAAATGCTTTTGTTTATTGCTTCTCTAATCCTCCCATGTGTTTATTTACTTTTAGAATTCTTCTCTTTTGCAGCAATATATACAAACCTACTAGAGGAGAGATGTTTATTTCCTGAGAGTTTATCGTTTATTTGACAGCCTTTGACAGCTCGTGTTGTATTAAGAGCAGATAATTTTGAAAAGTCAAAATTGGGAAGATGGAAGTTTAAGAGCTAGAAATGGTGGATTTTGCGCTCATTCTTCATCCATCTCCAGGAGTGGCCATTGCAGCCTCTGCAGAAATACTGAGTAATTAGAATGAGTTTCTTCCTCGCGCCAGTTAGTAGCAGCCTACTCCCTTGAAACATGAAAGATGCTACAGAAAGTAATAATAAGAACTACATAATATTAAAAAAAGGCAGATGTAATTATGCTGTGTAAAACGAACCGAGTGGTCAAGCAGCAGGCTTTTGTGCGTTCAGCAGTTCCACAGACTCTTCCTCCCTTCACCTATTACTTCTTGGAAGTCAAGTTTTCCTTTCTACAAATAAAGTTTGTAACCCCCCATTTGCAAAGATAATAGGGAAGCAAAAAGCACTGTTCCCGAGCCTGCAGTCATTTTGAACCACCAACATTTTAGACACAAAAATTGCAGCAGAGGGGTTGATTCTTGAATGTGGTGGTGACTGTAACATCTAATGATAGTTTATTAACAATTTATCTGTCCTTTTTTTTCACTGCTTCTCTTGCTGTATTATAACTCATACTATTTAAAGCTCAAAAAGGGGTGGAACTAGAAAGGAAATCCTGCCACCAAATATTAAGAAGGGTACTGGGCTTTCCTTGGGTACAGGCAGTCAGTTCATCGCTACAGTCAGCATGTGCAGGGGCAGATGTCCGTGCAGGAGAGATGCAAACATGTGGTGAATGTGTCTGTCTTTTTCTTTCTTTCTTTTTTTTCCCTAAGTAAGCAGAGAGCTTGGCAAGTTTGTAGTGCTTGCTCAGAAGCTCATTTAAAACTTGAGAGGAGTGAACTGAATTTAAACCACTCTCCAGAATCTCTTTACCCCCAGGCCTCAAACGTAAGACTCCCAAGGAAAGAAATGTATCAGATGGTTCATAATCTGTATTCTGTCAGGATGTTTTAATGAGAGGTCAGTAAATACCATATATTTGGAAGCAAGCAAGCCAAAGCTGGGCCTTTTCTTTATGACTTCCATACAGTCAGAAGAGGAGCTTTCTGGCAGATGCTTTCACTTTGAGCGAAGAAATTATAACTACTCTGCTTGTGTTCAGTTCTGCGATCCGAGCAATTTTTGATATATCGCACCAGCCTAAAACTTAATTAGCCATGGCTTAAGAAGTAAATATGTAAAAGAGGTTTTGCACAGGTCTTAACACTTTTTCATTAGAAAGACCAACATTGATTTTCCTCGCTGATTGCAGCGTGATGTCCAGCCTCTGCTGTGATTAGATATGTATCAGAAGCACTTGCTTGCACCCTACTTCCAGTCTTTCAAAAAGAAGAAAGACTGGTAAAAGGAAAAACCCTTCCCGAAATGTGAAAGTTCACATTTCTTTTGAGTAATACTCTTGCAGTGTGAACTGTAGATTTACAGAAATTAGAGACCAAGCAGTCAAAGTATTCCTCTCCACCTTTTCCTTTCTCCCCTCCTTTTTTAAAGTGTCTTCATCAATCAAAATCAACGTAAATGAATAATGGAGGCAGGTAAAATATGAAGAGACTATAGTAGTGTTGTTTAAAATTGATGTCCATAAATCCATTCTTTCCTAAGAGACTGAGACTGCGCAAATAGCTGCTCTTGCCCACCACCATTTAGCCCATGATTCAGAATCTTGTTTAAGCAAATGCTGATGTTTCATTGAAGAATCAGCCCATTAGTGATCTTTTTATTTTAGAGCACCAGGGTTGCAATGAGGCTGGGGGACTTGGAGGGTGAAGGTTTGGAGAGACAGGGGAGTCTCCCCTCTCCTCATTCATTTGTTAATTTGGGATGACAGAAATAGAAATGGTGTTCTTAGGAGCAGGTCAAAGGGTTTTTTAGAACCAGCAGAAAAAAACAAAGCTGGTGCAAAAGGAGTTACAGAGCACATCATTTTAAATCATTAAAATTTGGGGCTAGCTGAGGTTTTCTCTGGAAGAAAAAAGGAAAGCACATCTCGATTGGTACTGCAGAGGTGGGCACAGGCTGGAGAATCTCAACAGAAAGCAAAGCCAAGAGGATTATGTACCTCGATTTCAGAGGGCATGATTTTTGGCGTGGATTTTATGTCCTGACATTTTGATTCAGATATGATAGAGCTGAAGTCTCACGAGGTCCTCTTGTAGGAATGTGACACTAGGGGGGCACCTGTATGGCCACTTGCTCTTTCTACCATTTTGAAATGCTAGATCTCACATGGAATCTTTTCTTCTTTCCTTCCTGTTAGAAAGGTCATTCCAGTTTTGGGTACCTTTTGGAAGCAAGCCTGTGGATGCAAGTACAGATACAACCCTTAGGCCCAGGCTCACAAATTCAGGAGGTTTAAAGTTGCTTGTTTCACATTTGGTTCTTCTGTAGTTGTAGTTTGTTTGGCAGAACATGCCAGCCACGGATCACTTGCTCAGGGCTCGTTAGCACAGACAGCATTTCAGCTATATTAGAATCTGTGAATATATCTATCTCAACTGTATTTTCACACCTTTTTGTCATTTACATTCTCCCTGAATAGACAAACAAACAACACTCTGAGCAAATAGCCAACTACCTGGCAGGATGGATTGATGGCCTTTCTGATCATATCAAAGAAATACTCTTTAAAATCAAAATCTGAAGGAGTAGAACTCCAGCAGCACAGCATCTTGGTGTAGAGGGGCTCGGAGGTGCCACTTCTGTTGTGAAAACAGTTTGTTTAGTTGTTAGTGCCTTGACTTTTCTGTCTTTGTACTTCTGAAAGATGATCTCTTGCAAATGATGTGCCCTTAGCCTTAACAAAGTACTGATCCCTCTTTAACATTTACTTAATTGAAGCTTAGAAGGGAAAAAAAATACAGTATAGTATTTTAAGAGTGACTGTGTAGCACCTTTCCAAGTTTGCATGCCTGTCAACGGGATGTCATCCTGTAAGTGTGAATGAATGACTCTATTTCCAGTTCGAGTTTCCATTCCTAGGCAAAAATAGCACCAAATACACTATAGTTCCAGAATAGATTCCTTTTTTAAAACTTTATAAATCACAGTGCAATAAGAAGTAATGTATGTTTATTTCTTCATTAAAAATGTTCTATACGTCCAGTACCAAGTAAAGTCTATTAAAAAAAGAAAACACTGCTTGAAATGAATGAGTAAAATCACAAGAAATATTTTCTCATTCCATTCTAACTGAGCAGACTGTATTTTGTAAGGATACCAGTTATGTTTAGCATTCCTCAAGGCTTCCATTGTTGGGCTTTTTTTTTCCATCCACTACCAGCATGAAGCACTGAAGCTTTAAGCATCCTGTCATGATGCTGATGTTTTGTTGAAGAAGAGATGTGTTCCTCAGCTGTTGCAGTTACTTCATCATTTGTGCCTTTTCACATGACACTTGGCCAACTTTATAAAATTGTCGAAGTCCCATGTGCAGAGTGATGAGGGCTGAGTTTTATAAGGGCCTTGAAGTATCTAAATCACAGCATGGGCTGTCTAACTACTTCCAAAGATCTAATTCTTGGATCTGATTAATTTAGTCTAGGAGTCTCAACGTCCTAATTCTCTAACCTCCTCCTTATGGCAGGATTTAGGTTTTTTTCATTTTATTTTGCTAACACAATTCATTCATAAGAGTTAGCAGAGTATTATGATGGTGTACATTAGGGGTGGATATAAGGTAGAAAGCAATAACAAGGATTATAAATAACTGCTTGATCTGTAGAACTCTAAAATAGCCTCTTAAATTTGATTAACTGTCTCAATATATGTTTAATCATCTAAATCCTTTATAAACTATTTGTAAATGTACTCTTGACATAAAGCATGACTAGTTTGTCTGTATTTTATGAAACATGACAATTCAACTGAGGAAATGGGGCAGTATTTCTGCAATGTAGTCAGTGTAATTGAGAAGGCAAACTTGGTGTTCCAGATCTTAATTGCAGAAAGTGAAATACTTCCAGTTTCTGAATTGCCTTGTGCGAATTTGTTGTTCAAAGGTAGGACGGAGTAGCTATGCTCTTCCTCAGAATAAACAGGCAAAGGAAAGTCAAAGGAAGGAGTGTTATAGAATTAAAACATGAAGGTGGCATGGTTTAGTGGGAGGTGTCCCTGCCCATGGCAGGGGGGTTGGAACTAGATGATCTTAAGGTCCTTTCCAACCCTAACTATTCTATGATTCTATGATTCTATTTCAGAGTAGTTTGGACTTCAGTTTTGTGGTACAAAGCCATCAACAACAGGATCTTCTGCTCCCAGAGCTACTCACTCCTGCCTCTATGCTGCATCCAGCTGCTGTCTTGTTTTCATGGGCACTTCTGTTCTCCAGTCAATGCCTTGAAATTGAACTGATCCAGTGCAAAACAGCTCTCCTCTACCACACTTTTTCTTTTTTTATCCTGGATCAGTTGCTTGATCTGATTCATCACATGGACCACAAGCTGTTGAATCAGCACAACTGAGGTTGGCATGCTGCAATATGATGGCAGAAATGAACACCAAGAGGAGGTGGGAGTAGGGGAAGGAAGGGATAGACCTGAGCATGACTTCTAAAATTAGTATTTCTGCTGGATGCTTTGCATCTTGGAAACATGGTCTTGGCTTGAGTACAGGGCTTGGAGTCAGAACACTGAAACTATAAACTGCCCTCTGGGCTTCAACACTCTTGAACTTTAGTTTTGCCATCTGCTAAGTGGGAATACTGCTATTTTCTTCAATGATGTGAAGATTTTCTAGTGATTGTTCAAGAAATTAGTGTATGAAAAATAGGAAGGACTGCCTTTTGCAGTCCTGCATTTTGCTGGAATTGTTCTCTCATGTTCATAAACTACATTGCATTTGTAGTAAAGTATTTGTTTTCAGCTGTGTTCCTCCTATCAGGAATATGTTTCTAGAGCAAAGACAGGTCCCTGGTTTTGTAACCCAAGCATCTCTATTTTTAGTTTTAAGATGTTGGGTGCATATCTCTTTTTTTTTTTAATTAATTATGTGTATATATTTATAGCTCTTGCTATTGGAAGAGAATTTCCTGCAAACAGATCCATTTCTGTGGAGCTCTGCTCCAACACGGAATCCCATGTGTTCCACCAAGAGATTGCTCCAGAGTAAATGTCTACTGTGGTTGTAGAATCTGCCTGGCAAACTGTAAACTTTATGCTGTCTTCAGCACATAGTAAATTTGCATGTGCAGGAGGCATTAGCAGCTGGGCATCTGACTTGGCAGTGTTACATCTGAAGACATGAGTGACAGGAGAGATGATGCCCCAACCCCAGTGTCCTACTGAGTTGTTTCCTCTTTGGATAATTACATTCTCAGTTTTCTCTGCAGTTTTAACTAGATGGGAGGGAGTATCTGTCTTCACACCCTCATTTAAAGAGGTGAGTTTATAACCATGCACCATTAAACAGCTGCCATATCTCACGCGGACGTAGGTGAAAGGACTTTTTTTGCATAATGTTCATATCTGGTTTGCATTCTGACCTCCGTGGATCAACAGTAATGCTATGTGTGTATCTGAAAGCAAGATTTGACCTGTAGTTGGGTTCTGGTTCACATACAGTGAGTAGCACTTGCTCAAATAGTTTCAGGGACTTCCAAAACAGGACTACTGGTGTACATAAAGACTGCAGAATCAGGCCCCTAAGGATCCTTAGGAATGAAAGGTATCCTGTAACTGTAAGGTATTATTATGATGACTACTCTGGAGAACACAGAGGCATTGAAGTCAGCAAAATAAATTACAGAGTTAAACGTTTAAGTAAACCAAGAAGCGACTGATGTTTTTTGCATAGTAATAATCTTCATAATCACTTCATTTGCACAGTTATTTCATTTTAAACTTTAGGCACAGTTTTGAAGCACAACTCAGTGGAGATTTTTGCTGTAATCTATAAACTTTAATGAAAGCTAATTGGAGGACAAATTTTAATGTCATTAAAATATGACTGCATAAAGCAGAAAGGATGAATGAAGCTAAATGCTCTATGGGGCACAGTTTTCAAACAATGATTAACCTGAATACTAAGTCAAGTGAAGCTTTTGTAAAATGATGATCATGAACATTCCCAGCAACAGAACAACCTTGAGAAACTGCAAATGAAAGTTTTTAATGTATTTAGTTTAAAAAGTGGACATTTAACTCATGACTGCATAAGGACTTTAAAAAAATAAAGAAAATAGCAACACAAATGGTCTCATCTAAAAACATAACAAGTAAATTAGCCAAAGGTGTACATTCCATCTAAGTTCTCATGATCAGCAGATGCAAATGTTTGCAGTGCACCGATGAGTTATGAGCCCTAATGAGATTTCAATGCTGAGCAAACAATAAAAATTTATGCATTGCATAGTTTTAGTGGCCTTTGGCTTCATGGTTAGTGTTACACCCTTTCAACAGCTTTGGTAATATAATATCCAGCTGGCTTTGGAGGTAAGGAAACTTTTAGGGGTGAACTGAAATTGTGAGAAATAACGTGATTGATTGCTTTGTCAGAATAATGCATTTCCACGGTATAATTGTCCATAGTAATCTTAGCCCTGGTACGGATACATAGGTTCTAGTTGTGTTTGGACACAAATTCTGAAGGATTCAGGTGAAGGATTGCTTTTCCAGCATTTGAGCCAGGCTGTTTCCTGTGCTGGGTACGTGTCCAGGGGTCTTGCAAACAGGCCCCTCTAACAAGAACATTCCTGTCATAGTCCAGTAAACGGGAGAATTGAAAAGCTACACTTTCCACAACAACTGTCATGTGTCAGAGGAAAAGGAGCGGAGCACAAACACAAAAAGAAATACACAATAGATTTCGAAATAAACATATGTAATGGGGGAAATCACAATAGATATTGAAATAAATGTATGTAATGGGGAGCGGGGGGGGGGCTGTGAATCATGGAATTCAACTGGTGGAGTGTGAGAGTAAGCTCAAATGGATTGGATTTAAAAGACCCATTTGTGGGTTAGGCTTTTATGAATCCAGAACCTTCCCCATAATGATTGCCTGCATTACCCTACATAATATTAAAATCTTAGCACGTGATTAATAGCAGATTCCCTGCATACGTGTCACAACACACATCTGCAGCAAATCTGCCAGTATATTTCTGTGCTAGTTTTACTTTGGGGCCATAAAGTAATTCCTGTTTTGTGAATGAGAATAAACCTATTATGCACGAGGTTAGCTACACCCAGTTTCTCCTCTTCAGGGAAAAAGAGCTGCTTATTTGATACGGCATCTCAAGTTTCAGTGTTCAGAAGTGAGTTTAAGCCTCGGCTAGGTTTTCTTGAGCAAGCTGTTGGGATTTGCCTTCACTGTTTCTTAGTTCTACGTTTTCCAAAACCTTCTGTGCAAAGAGTATTGAGAAACTTCTGGACAGCAGTAAACTAGTGGACCTAATTACAAAGTGTTTATTGCTAAATTTGCTAATGAGCCAACATGCAAAAAAAGATATATTTACCCCTGTTTCCTCTTAAAATAGTAGTAAAAAAATACCTTCAAAAAATCGGTTTTTTAGGCTGTTTGGTGATGCAGTTTTGCTGTTCACAAAAGCCCTTTTTCCCATCCGCAAATAGCTACCTTTCACTTTGCCCCAAGGGAGCAGAGCATAGCTCAAATGAAGCTCAAAAAAAGAAAGATTTTTCCCAGTTGTTACTCCATTTCTATGCATATTCACGCATGCACACAAAATAAAAAGGAAGGTGCAGAAGCATTCCTGCAGTCTGCCCTCCGCAAAGTCCTGTCGACCTGTTTCCAAAATGAAAACAGAACCCCACAAAAACAACTTAAATGACAACAAGAAAACATTAGGAAAGCAACATCTGTTTTGCATTCTTGGCATCAAGTCTGCCTTTGCAACACAGGATCTGACACAGATGTACAGGGTTATGACACCACTGAGCACCGCTTGATTTAAAATGGTGTAAGAGAGCAGAATCAGGGCACTAAGTTCTTACTGTGCTGTGCAAAACTGTGGCTCTTGATCTCCTTTGCAGATGTGGGACTCAAACCTCACTGAAGTTTTAGGCATCTTTCCATTGATGCGGGCTGTGGAGCAAGTCAGATTCCTCCAGCAATAATTTAAATTTATTATTGACTGCGTGCTTTTTCATCGTGTGCGTATTTTGTTGCCTGTAAAATCGCACTGCTCTCTTTCCAGTAGACTTCCTTGCGTGCAGCCACATTCAGAGAACCTTTCCAACAACATTACATAATTAAGCTCTTCAGTTTCTAAGTAGAATTAGTAACAAGGAGAGAGAAATTTAAAGGTAATCAAAAGGAAGGCAAAATAAGCTCTGAGTTGAAAAGAGACAATGATTAGGGAAATCTGGGAAGCCCGAGTTGCCAAGAAAACAACTTGATTACCTGCGATGGCACAAGGGGAGCAGTTCTCTCCCGGTTTGATTGCCCATCCATATAGCTGTAACGGAGATACCTGGCATAATTTCAGCGTCCCCAGTCGAACTGTGCCAGATGCAATGACAGGCTTGCAGTGTATTCACCTACCACTAGATGTCTGTGTGTGCTCTGTAAAGTTCATGGGGGGGATGATGCCCCTGGTAAACACGAGAGGCAAAATTGGAACACGAGCCGTGGGGAAGCCTATTAGTTTGTGTCCATAAGTGTAACATCATCACTTTAATTAAGCCTGTGTTTAAAGCAGTTTGTGCTGTCTAAACCTAAATTCCAACCTTCCTAATTTGAGGCAAATAAGGAAAAGGTGCTTTTCCTGGTCTACATCTGTTTAAGACAAACTGTTTCCTTTATGTCCATGTGGAGGACTTATTGTTGTGAAAGTTTTGGAGGAAGTTGCTGAGATGTAAAATAGGTTAATCTTATTTCTATTCTGAAGCAATGAAATACCAAAACACGAAACATCTGCTCCAGAAGTTCATTGGTGGGAGCTCGCTATGTAATTCTGCGCTGTATAGCCCAAACCACCGTACTGCTGGAGCCATATTTTCACACGTACAATGCATCAATATATCTGGGTGCACGGAGGAAGGCTGTGCATCAGGTGTCAAGTTCAGTATATCCTTTCTTTTTAAAAGCAAAACAAACCAAACCCTGCGAGAGCGGGTCTGGGTACAGAAATGTATTTCCCTATTCTGTTTCTCAGGCTGACCAGGGTAGCTGCACCTGTGACCAGCTTTTCTGCAGAGATCTCCCAAGAAAAATGCAAAAGCAATCAACACATGGTTGCCTTTCATTTATCTCTGTCATCCAAGAGTAAGATGCAGATAGTATCAGGAGCTATGAAAGATACATTCTGATATTATTTTCAAGTTTTTTTGTCTAGACAGAGAAGAGCAACCACTTGTATCTCAGTGGAACACATGCAGCCCCTCTCCACGCTCTCACATCCTAGGCTGAAGGCCGGAGGGAGGGAGTAGGCTGTCTATATTAGACAAAAAAAGTTTAAAACCACCACCTACTCATCAGGTGACTGGAGACTGTGGTTGTAAAATGTGCTGCAGGCAGAAGTTCTGAAAAATCCCAGAAAGTGTTGAAAACATCTCTAAACAAGGTATTTTTCTCCTGCACCTTTCTTGCTAAAGGTCCCAATTGCTGCCAAGAAAGCTAGTGAGAATGTTAGCTGCCAAATAAAAAATTTATGACGGTGTTTGGCAAAGGATTGTATCACTGCTTGTTTTATACATTTCCACAAGGCTCTTGAAGGGCTGTTGGACACATACGGCTCACTGATCACTGTGCTTTATCTGTTCTTTAATATAGTAAAAAAAAAGCAAGCTCCAATAAAGTATAATTTAAACAATGCGTATTTTTTCCTTTTAATAGCCTCCTGTAAGCACTTGCTATGGTGAGAATATAATTCCTAAACAACATTCCATATAAAACAATTGTTTTAAAAGCCCTTTACCTGACAAAGTTACTTGTTGTTTCAGTCACTTTCATAGTAAAAGTACATGAATTTTTCAATTAAAAATGTATTGCTTTTGCAATTGTGCTTGTTATACGTTGGAGTCTGGGCCAATAAACCGCCCATTAAAACATAAAGAGGTCCATTCAGTCCGAGTTGTGCCTGCCATTTATGTTCCAAAACCGAGAAAATAATATGTTGGAATTGCATTGCTCACCAATATCAATTAGGGTTTCGGCTGTATCATTAAATTAATGTTGGGGGAGAAAATTGTTCTGGTGGATTTAGTGGAAAAAATAACTTTTTGAATACAGAGTTAGCACACTGACAATAATAATTAAGCTGGCCCATGCTGAAGCAACACCCTTAAAAATAGCTTCCCCATCTGAAGAAACAAAATTGTCTGTCTCTGTCTTTTCAAACCAGTTATCAGATTAGGCTTCCAGCTGATAATTAGTGCTGTTTAACACAGATCTTGTCATCCGGAAATCTCAAAGCCTGAGCGGTTTACTTTTTCTCATTATCATGTGCTGCTGGAGGTGGGAGGTTTGGACCGGGGAGCTGCACCTCCCCTCCTTGCACCATTTTGTTAGGAGAAGGGCCCCCCTCTTCTCCCTGGTGGCCTGGTGTGCTGTCCCCTTGGAAGAAGGCAACCAGAGCATCATGATCCTGTGCTGTCCCAAAGCTGCCCCAGGGCCTCACGGCTCTGCGCCATGCTCACATCTTCATGGCACAGCACATATTTGAGAGCAGCCAACAGCACTACAAATGCTATTTGCCTTGTGTATGGTTGTGTATTTCATGGTATTTGATATAAAGTACTCAAGACAGCCCAGCATTAAGAGGATTATTTCAGACAGCATTAGGAGTTAATTTACAGAAGATTAGCTCTAAATCAGGCAGATATCATAAGGAAATTAGCATCAGTGGTAAGACATTCAGAATCAAAATGTGTGGTGGGGTTTAGTTTCTCCCTGTATGTACTTTGTGGACGAGCAGTATCTCTATTAGTTTCTCATACTAAGGTGTTGCATCTCAGATAGTGAAGAACAAGTATACTTTTTTTCTACATGCACACTATTTACTATGATGCTGTTTATTAGCAATGGAACTGCTTAACTCCAAATACCCTTCCTCCGCTGAACATTTTATATTTCATGCTATTTCTTGAGTAATGTTTTGTTTGGCCCCAGAAATGATGTCTCCATGGTGCGTTATAATATTTTTAAATAGGTAATAGGCAGCTTCACTTCAGAGTAACATACTTAATCCTTTTTTTTTCTGTTAAAATGAGTCATATTTTAATGCCAACTCATAAAAATGAAGGAGTGTATAAAATGCTACATACTAGGGTGAAGATTACAGCTACTTAAAAATAGCTTCCTTAATATTTAAGCTTGCAAATTATAAATCTGTTTTATTTCCACGGGAGTGATGGTTAATTTGTATCAAAAGGCAGATTCTGTTCTTCAATCAATTTTCCAGACATATTTTTCTGGCTGCAGACAGACAGGCATAAGTACCTATCCAATCCCTTCTCGACCTCGCGGTTTAAAAACCCATGCCCAGTAGTTAGTGGAGAAGATGATGAAATGGATTGGGCCACAATATTAAAGCCAGTGCCCCAAGTCACACCTTGGGATTTGATAGTTTTGCAGTCTACAAATGGGATTTCCATCTTTGGAGAAATTTGTATTCTGCTCTCCAAAAGATATTAAACTGCTTAGTCGTCAGTGTGCTCCTGAACATTTGAGGGTTTTGATGGAGAGGGAAGTCTGGGCAGTGTTTTACAATTTTTCTCCTCTCTTGATGGACTGAATTCCTCTTGACAAGGTTGGCCTGGGGTCATGAATGTCTCCCTGTGCTCACTGAAAGAGGAATCTTCCCTCCTTCCATGAGATCATGAAGACTTACACCCACCCTAAGCCAGGCTGGGCTTGCAGGTCCCTCTGGTTGCTGGATCTTCAAGTGCTCTTGCACTTTGACTCTGTGCCCTGTAGTTTTACAGAATGCGTGGAGGCTCGATGTGGTTATTAAACCAAGGTATCTGAGGTCATAACAAAGTAGAGGCATTTCTGCTCCCCTAATAGAAATACTGTAACATGCTGAAAAGAAAATAATAGTGGCAAGTATCTCCTGTCAACTAATTTGATAGTTCTCGATCAGGTAAACCATTTGTGAATACATCGATTCTTTTTAGTTTTCACTGTTCTGTCTTCACTGTTCCCAGGTTTTCTCTGAACCAGTTGGGCAAAAATTGATTTTTATTTGTTCCACTGGCCTTGTGGAAAATTAGCTTATGAACTGGTTTTTATCGGAAGACTCAAAGCACAGGGAAGGTTGAAAAATAAGCCTATAGCAGTCAAAATTGTTGTCTGAAATGTCTTCAGACTGGAAGGCTGAATTTATTGCTCAAAACAAGTACTAGCATTGTGGAGGTGTGCAGTCCTGCTCATTATCACTGGAAAAGGGGGAACCAAAAAGCACAGTAAAAAATTAAATTTTAATAATGCTAGTGATATTTTCTAAATCCTTCTTGACAGAAAGATTCTCATTATTTTTATCTGTCTCAGAGTAGGCTCTTTTAATGCCATCTCACAAATGGCCTTAGCCATGATTGTTTTCCTTTCTTTTACAGCATTTGAGAAAAAAAAAAAAAAAAGGAATATATACAAAAAATATATATCTATTCTATCATTCAAAAAGTGCCATGAAATGGTAGCATTTTGGATGGCACGTCTTCAGGAACAATTGCTGCAGATGCCTTCGGGTTTTTACAAAAGAGGTCAAGATTGTTAAGTCAATTGTAGAAAACTTGCCATACAAAAAGACGCCCAGTCAAATATGGTGTGATAAGGAGAAAATAACACAAGAAAAGTATTTGTGTCCAGTCTCCAACTTCATCACACCTAAAAGGTACAGATAAGTCATTCATTAAAGTGAGGCTGGGCAAAAGATGTTATTTTCTTTGATCTGTTTAAGGTGTATATTTTAGTGGGTTCTAATAATTATGCAAGTTGATAAAATGCAGACTTTAGACATTTTTGTTTTCTTTAAATTGCACAGAATGTAGAGTTAACTATATATATCATAAAAGCCAATGTGCGATCATGTACGTTCTTGTCATTTTAAAGCTTGCATACATTTCTTCTGCTGGAGAAATAATTACTTTAGCTTTGAGTGCTGACAAGGGGGTTGGAGTTGGGGCTTTTTTTTTTCCCTATTAACTGTTTGGGGACCAGGGCTCAGTGCAACCGATGTACTAAAGAATGCCATTACACTGACAGCTGGGCTATCCACCCTCCCTCGGAGCTCTTTCTAAAGCATTTGTAATGTTTGCTAAGGCCTATGGTTCTTAGTCATGCTCAGGTGACTAAATATGTGATTTGTTCTTCTTGATACTTCAGTACCCTGAGAAAGGCTGGCTGGAGATTAATACAACCTTGAATCCTTCCACTTGCAGTTGCCACTGCACATGTGATCTTCATTTAGACTTGCCAAAGAGATCTGGTGTTGCCTCTGCTTTGCATGAAATGAATTAATCCTCCTCCAGTTATGGTTGGTGAGTTTCTGTAGCCCTGGAAGCCACCCGCTGTTCTTCCTAATGACAGTAATAACCTAATTGGTTCCCTCCGTGGAAGGAGTGGACATGGAGACAGGAGAAAGCTGAAGTTGCATCACAACTGTGCAGGGAAATATTCTCTGTCAGGGTCTCTCATCAGAAAAGGAATACTTTTTATCCTTCATAAATGCCTTCCCATGTGTTTTGAAAATAAGCAATTAATAAAATCTGAGCTAGTAGGAGATGTACTGAGCCCTTCCCTTTTGTCTCTTTATCTTAGGTCCTGTGTCCATGAGGTCCTCTTTCAGGATTTCCCTATTCTCACAGTTTGCATGCCAAAGTCTGCATACACTTGTTTTCCAATCATTCCCATAGATATCTGTCTGTCCTAGGCCACTCAGTTCCCCCCTCATTGTCCCTCTACTCCAGTGACCACCTGGGTATTATTTGCACCTCCTGAGACAGCCATCTCCTTGAGACAGGACTCCTGCGAGCAATGATAATCCTGATGGCTATCAAATAGCACTGTACTCCAACACTGCTCATACACTTGTTACATTTGGAATGTTTTGAAATATTTCAGTTATGGATTAGTTACGTCAATAGGTATCTTAATTAACAGGTATCATAAAAATAATTTTAAGTTTTTAACTTAATAGTAAGATTGTCAGAAGATGACACAGCCAGGTAAAAAACATAGTTCCTTGAGCCAAGGAAGCCCACTACATTTCAAGAGCATTCATCCCAAAGAGGGATGTCTCTCCTGTCTCTCACTTCTCCAGAAAAACTGTCAAAGGAGAAGTATATTTGATTCTGTTCATAATTTTATGTCCAAATACGGGATCCATTAAAGGGGGATGAAGAATTAAGGTATTTACTGGCTAATATAATGATGAACATCTTCTGCTTCACTGGTGAGTTTCATCTCTCATATTTCTCAATATTCATCTCAATATTTCTGATGAAAGATTACAGACACTTTACGGTATGTCAACATGTTCCCTGTATGATTTTGCCTTAATCTGTAGGCACCTAAGCTAGCCAGCTAACTTAAATGACTAGTTCTCCTGGGATGCACATATGGCGAGGAAAAAGAAGAGACAGTTCAGAGAAGGACTCTAGTTTATATATACAGAGAGCTGAGAGAGCTCAGCTAGATATAATTTAGATGTTTAAAGCTGAGTAGTGTGACTACCTCCCTGCACCTGTTATTGCATGACTCATTTTTTTTCATTCAAGGCCCAGGTGGAAACACATTGATGTGGTTTTGGTGTAATATTATAACTAGAGATTGGTATCCATGTTATTACAAGTAGACAGCCCTAGTCCTTAAGACTGAACTCTAAAGCTTGAAGACATAGTGCTGCACAGCTCCCAGCCCTATCAACAATATCTTAGGCACCTTGTATGGCTTGCCTCTCACAAAAACCCTGCTAGTCAGCTAGAAAAATGCCAACATTTCTTAGTCTCCATTCTTCCACTTCTGAGGCTGTAATTTCATTATCTGCTCAGTTTTCAGCAATTTTTAATGGTTTTTTTTCCAAGCTCTTGCGCATAAGAAACTAGAGCCCTTGTCCCCAGGGCAAGAAGAGGCTCATTTGGGAAGGGATTCAGAGAATATGAAATAGGCTCCTGCTGGGAATGGCCTGTCTCCAGACTGGAGTTCAAACCCGTGCAGCGTGGTCTCTTTGGCATGAAGTAGGGGGGGGGGGGGGTGGGGGGTGTCCCATCCTCTCTCTGGCCTTTTCACCTTTAAATATACAATGTCAATTGCAATGTCATCAGTTCTTCTGGCATGAGAACACAAAGAACTTGGATGTACTTTCAGCGTTTGGGGCGGGGGAGAGGAAAAGAACCTTGAGTATTCTCCAAATTCTTCACTTTTCCCAAGGTCAGCTAGAAGAGAGCCAAGGAGTCGTATGCAACTTGTGCAGATATTTGCACTGGTATTTGTTTGCTAATTTCAGTTGTTAATGATGAAAAATGTCTCCAGTCAGATACTTCCAACCAGCTGTAGTTCTGAGAGGCAGGGCTCCCTTACTCTTTTATTTCAGTAGGTTGTCACATCTTTATGTTTTGCCACAGCCTGTCTGGTCCTTTTCAGTTGCTTTTATTTAAGAAAAGTATTCTTAAACCTAAAGATGGGAAAGATGAATAGTTACTTGAACAGCCCCAGATACCCTGAACTTAGAGATTTATCATTATGTATCTAAGGCTTTGCTTTACCAATCATAACATTTTATTCCCCTGTGTGGGGTCTAGTGCTCCCTTTTGAAAGCTCCTGGTATATTGTAACAAGGATGTCATTATATATAGTAATAATGGTGTCTGCCCAGAAGGTATCTAAGTATAGCTATATTAGTTTAAATTCACACTTAGTTTTGCCCAGTATGTATTTCCCTAAGTGACTAGACCTACACTTTGTGTTTGTTTGAATCTGCTGATTTACACATGAATATTGGGCACTTAAAAATCACTTACCACTGATCTGCATGCACCTGTTTTCCTGCAAGTTAGCAACTAATGCCCATCACAAATAATGGGGCACCCAAAAATGCAATAGCTAAGTATTCAGAGTGGCCATTTAAAGTGTAGCCTTGTATACAGAGAACCAGCCTTTCTGCCCAGTAAACTGATAGGAATGACCTCTAGGTAAATCTTAAATACATGTATTACAGTGAAACACTGTTGGACAGTGCTCCATCATCAATCAGTCTGTGTTCTTGAGGACACTATTTTTCAAGATGCTTGCTTTAAGAATAAAGCCTTGTGTTGTAATGAATGTGTGCTAACTGATCCCCCAAGCCATTTGTATTTTTTTTCTTTGGATCAGTGTCAGAGTTGAGCTTCTGTAAGAAATTTTTGCAGTATTCTATTTGTAGTCTTCATTATTTCAAGTAAAGGACACAAAACTCTTTATGCACCCAGAGTCTGCGCTGGTTCATTTATATCCTGTATTTTGTTAACATGTTACCGAGATTGCTAATTTTCATGACAATTGTTATTGTACCATCAGTGCTTAATGGCGAGGCATCATTATTCAATGCTGGTCAATCAGGCACTAAGACATGTGCAAGACATCAGACTGAACCCATATAGATGTCGTGCACTCCCCTGCTAATGAATGCAGTTTTGTAAAAAGGTTTAAACACGGTTGGCATCCTTAATGTAAGGTTTGCAAAAGCTTATTCGGGAACTGCTTTGTGTTTATGTGGAGCAGATCTAAACATGTCACAGAGTTAGACCCATTGTGTGCATGTGTGCGTGAAGCTACAGAGAGGAGAGAATCATTTGGGGTTTTGAAATGTGGAAAGGCAGCACAATTTTGGCTATGGTGGAAGTGGGGGGAACTGTTTTGCCAGGGACACCAGTGTTTGGTAGGGATGTGGGACTTTTGCAAAGCAGTGGTCGCTGTGTGCAACAAAGTGGTGACCCCCAAAAGCAGTGTCATTCTTCATCTCGCGAAGTTGACACTAGCTGCAGGGAGCTTCCAGTGCACCAGTGGTCAGAGGTTAGCCACTGCAGCCAGAAGCCAGGAGAGAGGGTCAGGCATTTAGAAGGGAGGAGCAGAAGGAAACTCATCAGGACTGGGATGAGTTTTCTGTGTTGTTAGCCGAGCATGCTCTTCCAGCGCGTCAGTTAACGTTACCCTCGCATCTGCTTTAGTTACTGTTTCTATGTGGTTTTGCACCCAAATGTTTTGGGCTTCTGTCCATGATAAACTAGATGGAACTTGGTTTAAAAGCAGAGATTTTCATCTCTTCTAACTCAAAGCAGAATGAGCCCTTGTGCTCCTAGAGTTTCGAGTATGAAAGGAACAGTAGACATTGGCCGTTAACGAGCTCCAGCGCGCCGGGCTGCAGCAGAACTTGGTGTGAGTTCAGTGCCTACACTGCATCAACTAAGTGGTTAATTCATCTCATATCAACAGCACTATGATTCATAATGTAAACTTGAGGAATCCTTGATGTTTCAGTCACACATTCCTCTTAATTTGACCATGCATTCTTTTAAAGCTACAGTGTGCTAACTTAATAAAATGCAGCATGCAAATGCACAAGTTTTTGCCTTCAGGCATTTTAGCCATGGATGTTTCAATGGGTGTCTTCTTTCAAGTATATATTCTTTCTTAAATTATTTACCCTGTAAACATGCTTTGCATTTTCAAAGAAGAATCTGGGCTTCCTCATTCACCATATTTTGTTGAATTTAAGGTGTAATAGAGATAAAAGATTATCATCTGTTTCTTGTGAGCATGTTAGCCTTTGGGATTTTTTGTAGCGAATGTTAGGCCCCATTTTCTTCTTCTTTGGTATTATCACTCCCTCCCCCACTTCAATTTCTTGATGCTTTGCCTGGAGCAATACCCACTGGCAGTGTCTGGCTGTGACAGTACTATAGGCTTCTCTACAGATGGGTCCTGCCAATGCCAACCATTGTTCTACCACTGTGAGCTGGCTTGACTGTCTTGGATCACTCAAAGTCCACTTTCCTCTTAATTTTTTCTTTTCTCTGAAGGGTCACCTTTGCATGTTGAGTTTGAGATCTGAAATGTGCTGACACCCAGAACTTGTGTTCTCTGTCTGAGCCGCAGCTCCCAGACTCAGACTTCAACGCTCACCGCTTGCTAAGCCCCCCTCAAGACCATCCTACTACCAAACAGTTCTGTCATTCTCCTCCTAGCCTCATCCTTCTACAGTTTGCAGTTACTTTAATTTTGCTTCCTGACTTGAAAGTAAAACAGTAAAACTCAATGTTATTCTTTTTTTAAAGACATAAAATTAATCTTTAACTGTGAGCTTGAATATTAAAAGTATATAATGCTTCAGCATAGGAGTCTGTTGATAACATCCATCCTATTTCATGATTAATTTGTTCCTTTTAATATGATATTCTTTTGCTGCACTGTGCAGACTAATTCAGATTCCTGGAAATTGAACTTTGATATGTATTTCCTAGATTCACACCGTAAGAGAACCTTCAATTAGCAGATACAGGTGGCAGCATGCCTCGCTCAATGTGCTCCTGACAAGGATTTTTTAGGGGCACTGCTTAAATAACCTTGCGGTCAGGATTGTGCTGCCAGAGTATTAAAAATAAAGTATTCGGAGGATTCAATGCTTTTTAGTTTTTCTCTAATTTTAAGTCTTACACAATTAAATGCTCTTTTAGTGGGCCGGAGATAGGAGGAGCTGATTTAAACACTCAGTGTGTTATGTGTGCCTTTGCCTAACTATGTGTTAGATTAAGCGAGTTTCACTCACAGTTAATCCTTTGTAAATTAGCATTATGGATGCCTTGGGGCCCACATCCCACAAATAAAATGGTTGTCAAGCCAGCTGCACTGTGTATTACTTAAGGCTGAATGTTTTAAGAGTTTTCATGCTTTTAATCTATTTCACTGCTGAGTTTCAATTTTGCTGAGTGTCTTTTCAGGAGTGATGGGAATGAGTGAGTAAATATATATATTCTGGTTTTCATGCATTTGCCTGGGCAAATCGTTTGTTATCAGGTGTTTGGCAGAGAATGTCACACCCCACCACAAAAGAGAAGCTTGTAAGTTCAGGTGTTAAACTGAAGTGCAAACCAACAAGAACCAAAAGCCCTTAATTAGCTTTATTTTGTTAGCCTGCTGCACTTCTTTTTTTTTCAGGGGAGGAAAAGGAGTGAGAAACATCCCTCCCTCCTCCTCATCCTTTTGGCAGAGTAAATATTGCCTGTTAAGTTTGAATTAGCTGTCATCGCAAAAGAATTAATGCTGTGGTTGAGCCTTTCTAGTGAGGAAGGGAAAAATAAACGAGACAGATCTTAGTTCAGCTTTAAGTGATAAATGAGGACAAAGCAGCCCATTCATCTCCTGCTAGGAAAGTGGACACAAACACTAAAGCAGTTTTGCGGAAGACGTGTCAGCAAATGTGATCATTTTGTAACCTGTCAGGAGGATAGAGAGCTAGTCCTTTTAGAGTGTCACAGGGGAGGGTGTCTGTCTGATGTGACAGTTTTCATCCATCTATTTACTGCTTTTTCTTTAGGTGGGGGGTAAGTAAGGAGAGAGCTGGAGTTGGTTAAAACTGCATTTTTCTTTACGCTTTCCAATATAATTTATATGTATATCCACCCGCATCCAAATGAAAAACATTTACCAAGGAGAACTCCCCTCTGCTCTCTAGAGTTTCTCCTCTCTTTCACTATGTGAAATATGCTCATTTTAACACATTACATTCCCTGTCTTCAAGTTGGAGCCTTGTACTTAGTTTGATGTTTCACAAAACACAGTTTTACCTCTTCTTACCATTGTCTGGTTGGTAAAGGCTTTGATTTGCTTTGGTTTGCAGAAGCGCAAGAAAAAATATAACTTAGGGTGCTTGTGTTGCATTTAGTTGTTGGGGTTTTTTTTGTTGCATGTCTCCAATTCCGATGATATGCTTCATGTAGAAGTACATTTTGCTAAAGTTCTTATGTCATGAAGTGACAATATTATTACTCCTCTGTGAGAATGTAATAACAAACTCTGAATTCTTACAATCCAAATCCTCCCATAAAATGCCTCAATTTCTACCATTTGTTGAATTTTTTATTCATTTTAATTGACCTGTTAATTTCAGGCAAAATCTGAGGTGATGTAGTGTGTGATTTTAGAAGCAGGGATTTCTCCCAACAAATGCTTGAACGTTATTGGGACTTTCTGCTTCTGGCATCCTTTTATTGTCACTAATTTCCTTTTTTTTTTTTTTAATGCTACATAGAGAATGTAACATTTGCCTATTACCATGAGTAAAGGTATGCTACAGAGACAGGCGATGCTTTTACAACATAAGCTTCACAGTTTGACACTTGCTTCTTTATATCATCCTTTTCTTCAAAACTATCTTTTATACTTCTCCCTTGGTATTTTAGTACAAGTAAGTATCTCATTGACATGTGTTTCCTTGAAATCTTGTACCTTAATAGTAAAATCCCTTGAAAATGAATAAATTGTTTCTGTTCAGATTAAAAAAGCTGAACGGCTTTAAAAAATGTGATGGTATTTACTGTTACAAACCACCCTGCTTGGACTGCATCAACTGAAGACTAATGATTTCATATGTTCTTAAAAGGTTAATAAATTGTAACATTCTGTATTTCAGTTATTCTAATATGTATAGAAGTAATTAAGAAAAGTCTAATTCTTTCCTGGACGCAAAAGTTGGATTTAATAGCTACATAAAGAAATGTTTGGAAGCACTGGATTTTGAAAGAAGTAAAAAACAATTAATATACCCAGAATGGTATCAAAAATCCTAAATTTGTGGGAATATGTCTTTTCTCCAAGATATTTATCTGTGTGATTCTTTTTATGATTTTATATATATATATGTATACGTTATGCTATTTTGATATATTTTGGGGGTTTATTCACCTTTTTTTTTTCTTTCTTCTGCTATTTTTCAGGATCATCCAAAACCGGATTTTGATCGTGGTTCTGGCAGTCATCATCATCTTCACCACCATGATGGCTATTTTTCTTTCTGTCAGGGGACGCTGATATCTTTGTTCTTCACTAAACAGCAACAGACTGCTTGTTCTGAGTAATTAAGACAAAGTGGTCACATGAATCATTCTCTTGCACTGACAGAGTCTCCTTCTCTTTTCCACTCTTCAACTCAGGTGCAAGTAGTGTAAAATATTTTGTATTATGGATGGCATAGTTGGTGGCATGTGACGTTGATTATTTTTTCCTACAATTTTGTCTTTATCTGAGTGTTTTCAGAAGCTTAATATTTGTTGGGGTGAAGGCTTGTTCTGGTTTAAAAAGACTTAGTGTGTGTTGAATTCTACCCCAGACAATTAGCCTGTACGTTAAGCCAGGGAAGAGGGTCTTTGCACTTTTCTTGTGCTACACGGGGTGTATGAATATCAAGCAGTATCTGACCTTCTGTGATATAGAATATAAGTAAAGCAGAGACCAAATGATGTAGAAAGTGAACCTGTCTCCTGTGACTAACTCCCAATCATGAATTATCGTAATAGATGTAACATGGTTAAGAACAGTAGTTAGTTTTAAAAAGAGAGCAACCTTAGGGTGATGTTTAATATCTGATGTGGATCCAGCACTCTATTTAACTCTTTTTCTTTAATAGGCTTTCTTTTCTGCTTTTTCAAAACAACTCCACTTTCATCAAGAACATAACAATGCATCACGTACCCAAAATGTAGTTGTGACCACAGCCCGTCTATTGAATCTCTTTTAGATCTTCCAGTATTGATATACATACTGATAAGCATACACATTAGGCCCTTACTGAAGGTTTATAAAGATACTTATCTGTTCATTGCTGATTGAAAAGAGATCCAAAGTAACAGTTCAGCAGCAAATACATGATTATAGTGCATTAAAAGAAAATTGAGATTTTTAATATTGGCCTGACTATGTTGCGACTGCATGTTGGAGATATTTTCAGTGTATTCAATTCTGATGTGATACTCCCCTTTTTAAACGGAAACTGTAAATATGTTAATTTATACATGCCTTTAGCTGATATAATATATCATAGTTTCATCTACCTGTGTGTAAATGAGCTGTTTCTCTTTTCCTATTGGCTGTGCTTCTCCTATAGACAGGTCTAGGTCATTTGGCTTATAATTAAGTTTATGACTCCAGAAAAGGTCTATTTCTGTTGATGTGGCAAACTGATTTCCGTGATAATTTGTTAATTCATTATATGCAATCCCTTACAAATGTTACAAATTGAGTGGGATTTTAAGCCCTTGAACTAAAGCTGTAAAATCTTTTCAGAAAGGTGCTCAAAGGAAAAAGAAGCTGGTGGCTTTCAAACTACCCCCATATTAGGTAGGAACTGAGCACCAAATTCTTATGTGTGCATTAGTACTTTTGGGGTTTTGGCATCCCTGTGGTCTTTGCCAACTTGCTCTGCTGACCCCAAGAGCTGACTTTAGGATAAACATCTGGAAGTTGATTTTGGCCATAGATACATCCCCTGTTTTCTTCACATGGAAACAAATAACTCAGCTAAAAGGATGTTGGTACTGATGCCGCAGCTAAAGCCTTGAAAGATGGTGATAAACACAGAGCAAATGGATCCACAAGAAAAATGGCACTCATTGAAACAAATGGAAGTGTATATGGTCAGCTGTGGTTTCTGCACTATATGCAGCTCACAACTAAGTTCAGAAGTGGTTTCTGTGCTAGGTTTCTCTGCCAGCTCATGTCAGTGGCTGTAGGGTTGTGTGGGTACAAGAGTTCCTGGGTAGTACAGACCCATGTTTTCAGGAGGTTCTGCATCTGTGCAGTGTAGTTCAGTCATGTTCAGCTCCTCACCTCAAAGGCCATGCACTGACATAAGGCTATGGGTCCCCCCTTTGCCTCCTCCTAGGGAACTTCTCCTTTTATCTATGTGGGGTGTGTGATATTTATCACATGGCTTTTAGACATCGAAGGATGGCCTTCAGTCACAACGTGCACTTAAATTAAGCACTTGGGGTTGTGTAAGCAGAGCTCTGGCCATTAGCTTCAAATGATGGCACTGGGCTGAGTTCAGGCAAATCAGAACAATGCCTGGCAGCATCAAAAGGTATTTATTCTCTCCTAAGAAAATTAGGAGATGCACATTTGTAAAGCAGAAAACTGTCTAAAAGAAAATGTTAAGCTCTGTCCATTGCCTAGACATTCTCCGCATTGCCTCAATAATTTAACTATCATGGGAATTGATTCATGACTACTGATCTTAACACTGACCTATGACTAGGTTTTGCCCTCTATCTAGCCACCTGCTGGAATCAGCAAAAAGCTGAAAGGAAGCTAGTTTTCCTTATCCCAGTATAAATCTAGGGCATAGTGTCACATCAGATACATCCACTCAGATGGGAATGAGGGAGAGAGAGAGACTGCCACGCAAAGCCTTCATCTCCACTTTTGATGAACCCACCATCGTGATGTTTCTCATGCTAACCTGTTAATAACTCTCTGTGCCTTCTTTGCATCTTCGTGTACTCCCCCCATGTAAAATAGTGCTCGGATGGACGTTATGCTCTTCAAAACGCGATGTTACTGCTCTTTCCCCTTTTCCTCTGGCTCTGGAAGCATGCGGGTGAGATGCACCAGACCCACACCGTTTGGTGGGGATTGAGTGACTTCAGTTGAGAGCTCAGCCTAAGCCACCCACAGGTAGGGTAACACCTCCGGGTCCAGCCTTCCCCTGAACTAGTTTGGTGGCATCTATAGCGCATCTGTGAATGAATCGAAGAGCTTACAAATGTAAACCTCAAAGAGCGAAATGTTTCTAATGTTGCCAGCCTTTGTGGAGAAATGACAAATTAAGAAGTGCGCGCGTGGTGCTGCGTGCAAATTCCATCCTTGCTAAACAGCTGCACTCGCAGAATAAATAAACTAATTCTATGCTGATACAAAATCAAAAGCAATTTAATTAAAGGCTCTTAAGTTTTAAAGGGTTTTAAATGCTATACTTTTTGGGGAAATATCAGAAAATGTAGCTTGACTGACGTCAGTTCCCATCTCTGGGATGGGAGGCCATTTGCTATTCTGTTTAAGGCAGGCTGGATTGTCTTATTTTGGAGCCAGCTTGGTGGGGGGTTTTCTTTGCTGCTGCTTCAGAGCTCTGAGCTTCAAAGGCTGA
Organism: Myiopsitta monachus; assembly: GCA_017639245.1. Taxonomy (NCBI): domain Eukaryota; kingdom Metazoa; phylum Chordata; class Aves; order Psittaciformes; family Psittacidae; genus Myiopsitta; species Myiopsitta monachus. Next base: position 39,746,387 of record CM029926.1, read on the forward strand.
AATTAATGGTGAACAAAATTGTGCGGCTCTGACCATCCCATGCGGGGCAAACCCATCGAGGGTTATCATTAAGTAAAGAAATAAAGAAAAAAAAAACCCTGCCAGTTCCAAGAAAACCTCATCAGATAATGACCTCTGTGATTGGGTTTTCATTACCAAACAGCATCCAGAGATTGTCTGCCCCATAGAAGGGAAAAAAAAAAAAAGGAAAAAAAAAAGTAAAGAAAAAGAAAGAAAAAGCAACTGTGTCTCTCTCTCTCTTTCTCTCTCTCGCTCTCTCTCTCCCTTTTTTTTTGCACATCTTTTCTTTAAACCTGTCAGATCATTTCAGTATTTCAAATCCGAGGAAAACAGCCTGCCTGCTGCTGTATTTGAAGTTGTAATGGTGTCAAAAAGTCACGACTGACTGACAGCCGTCAGTCCCAGAGGAGCTCATTAAATCATAAAAACTTGACAAGGAAATAATTGAGCATCACTGGCAACTTGGCGCCTGTTTAGACGTTTTTATTTTCTTTCATTATTAGTCCCCACCATTACGTTCATTAACAAATTGCATTAAACAACTGTTAAGGGCTAATGATTTGTTTATCGCTTTTTTTTTATTATTATTATTATTATTTAAACATTAGCTGCGTCATGTGGTACCTCAGCAGCCGCATACTATCATCTGACTGAATATTTTTCCACTCAGAGCTCTGGGTACTGCTGGAATATGAAATAGATTATTCATTACCCTCCTCTTTGCCACTGATTTGGTTTCATGTAGCGTCTTCCACAGAGAAAGATGAAAACTTGTCAAAAATAGGTTATATCTTATTCTAAGGGCAACAATAGCAGCAGGTACAGGCACACTTTAATATTTAATTAAGGCTGATGTTAACCCCTTTAAATGACTTTAGCTGTGAGTAATATTCAAGTGCAGAAGAAAAAAATAATGGTACTTAATTTGCAAACCGTACAGCAGGCATTCATCTTCGAGTTACTAGCAAATTTATAGAATAATTTTAAATAATGAAATTTCTAATCATAAATATTTATGTCCACTTCCCCCCCCCCCCCGCCCCCTTTTTAACATAGTGGTAAATTAACCACTTTTGCACACATCCTAAATAAAGAAAATCTGCATCTTTTTTTTGGTTTGGTTTGGTTTGAACCACACCACTCACATGTCAGAATCTAGCCAGGACTTTGTAGGGGGGGCAGAGCTACATGTGAATCCCCAGTAAAGTTGTTAGCTGTGGTAATGGCTTACACACTTCTGTTTCAAGCAACTTAACAGCTTATGATAAACTTAGGGAGGATGTGGACTGAGGCTTTTTTTTGTTTGGAGGGGGCAGCATGTGTTTTGGCATTTTTGGGGGTTTTGTATAAAGCCATGGGAAGATTGTGTTTTGAAGCAGATAAAAATAACTGCTGCTTTTCAGTAGGAAAAACATATTTATCTCTAAGTTTATTTTTTCTGTGGCGTTACAGTTGTCGGTTGTAAATAATCCTCTTACAGTAGATGCTTCAGGAGAATTTTAAGATGGTAAAAAAAGGAACAGTCAAACGCAGGGTACATGTTAGACTCCCTTTGCTTTGTAATAGTCAGTCTTTGATCTTTTCTTATTCAATACATCTGAATGCAGTTTGCATTCGGCATTACGGGACCATGTTTATGGTGGGTCCCTATGTAGGGATGATGGCACAAATGGCGAGCGTGGTGTGATGACATATCATGGGATGCTGCAGAGCAAATCCATGCAAGTCAGTGAAGCTCCCTCTCACTTCCTTGGAATAAATTGTCACTTCTGGAGTCATATGGGTAAGAGGATGTAGCAGGTGGATATTTTATCCAGTACTGCCTGGAAATGTCTTTTATTATATGCCTTAAACAGTCTTCGGTCACAGTGGACTGGAACAGTGTGCTGGCTCCTCACTGTACCCATAGCCTGACATGGGTGCACACTCTGGGCTCTGAACATAATGGAAAACAGAGGTGCATGTTGAGAAACACTTTAGCATCCTCAACTGCCATGTTTTATTTGTCACACATAAATAATGAAGGCATCTACAGGAGAGGGGGGAAAAAAGAGCTTATATCCTGAGAACCGGTGAACTTGTGCACTCTTCATCCCTTCATCCAAACAACTGCCTTTGGCATGAATATCGGCTCTGCTGATACGAAGCTGTATATTGATCTGTTGCTCGGGAAGGTCCGCTGGTATTTCCTTGGACTTTTCCTGAAGGTATGGCTGTAACAGGTCGGTACTGTTGGGATCCGTTGCTTCTATCTCCATCTCACATCAGACAAGTTCAACAGGGACAGACCCAGAGAGGGAAAGCTCCCAGCCCTCGGTCTTCACAGCTTTCTATCTTCCACAAGCACACAGACGTGATTACCTCTTCATGTCGGAAAACCTGCTTGGGAAACTGTTGTGCACAAGAATAAGTAAAATGGTGTATGTGGTCAGAGGGGCATCTCAGGGTGGATTTGGAGACAGTCTGCTTTTCCCTAGGTGGCTATAATGTTGTAAACAAACTCTACATAACCTACAAATGCTGCTAATTCCTGTGGGGTTAGCTAGGTGTGAGGAGCTGTGTCATCCACAGTTGGTACCTCTCCACTGTGGTGTTTTGGGGAACAGCTCCAACTTTATCCTGCAAATGGGGGAGTGCAGCCTGGGTGCTCTTTCAGTGTGGTTAGCCTTGGCTTTATCACAAGAAGAGATACTAGGGTGCTGTGGTGGCATATCTGATGAAGGATGTGGACTCTGCAAGTCAGTGTCAGCTTTCTCACTGGACTGGTGCCTTTTTGTTAATAGGGCATTCAGGAGCATGTGAAGTGAAAGCGTTAGCTGGATGTCTGTCCTGACAGAAAACAGTATTAGAAAGGGGAGGTTTTTATGCATTTTAAAGGGCCTTAAGCAGTTCTAAGCCATTAAAAACTGCACAGGAAAGGGGGCCGTCCCTGCTGCCTTGTGGCCAGAGAGGTCAGTAATAACGCCAAGCTTGCATTACCAGCTTTATGATGCATGCATCCCACTGGCTGCCATGTTGTCACTGCTGTCCTGGGCCAAATCCAAAGAAAACCTTCTCTTGCTGCTTCTTTGTTCAGTTGCTTTCCCCATTCAGACCCGTGACCTTGTCCAGTCATCACTATCCCCTGTGAACATGACCGCTGCGTCTGTGGGTTTACTGAACTTTCCAGTTCTATTCTGCACCAGTTAAGTAACTCATTTGTACCTACTCCCTTTATTGGTACTGCTTGCAGGAGCTGCAGCCAGGTATGCCTATTGAAGCAGCACAAAAATGCCCTATGAGTTTACCACACAACTAGAAAAACTTACTTGTAAGTAAAGCAATATTTAGCCTTCATAGTAGAAACAGGTTTATGACTTTGCTCTGTCTCATTTGATGCATTTGTCTTCCTATCCCCTGTTAACTTTGAGCCATTTGACCAAAATCAGACAAATTGAATAGAAGAGCAGAGCTCGCAAAAACCCCTGTAGGTTTCAGGAAAATGAGCAGCTGAGAGAAGTCACACTGGTGTCCCCACCAAGAGAAAGGTTGCAGTGTGACATCCACCCAAATTGGACACTACCTGTGAAGGGAGAAATTATAAATGCCTCACTCCCTAGGAAAAGCTCACATCCCATTTAGATACTAGAGAATCCAACCCTGCGGAAACAAGGCCTCATTATTGTCGTTGCCCGAGGAACTACTTAATTAAAGGACAACAGAGTTGAGAGCATTGTTATGTAGGCCTTTATTCCTTACACCTGGTTATTTCCATTGATGTAGAATGTCATCTTTCTGATCTGGTAGCATTTTGCACCCACTTTAGACAAGTATTCCAGACCAGCCAAGGAGGTGCAGAGCAGGGAAGAATCCAACGTTTATTACTGAGGTAATTACAGCCTCACCTAACCATCAGGTGGAGGGTGTGCACCTCTATTAGCCGGTGCTCCCACAAAGAGAACAAAGGGTGGCTGGAAAGTGGGAGCCACCCAGAGAGCATCCCTATGTCCAGCTACACCACTCTCAGGCGGCAGACATGCTGGGAAGGTCATGACCACAAGCTCCCCCATCGCCCAGTCTCCTGCTTGTTTTCCTGGTTTTAAATCCAACTTGACTTAGCAATACTGGTGAAGACCATGAGATGGGGAGACTAGAACAGGGAACAGTACCATAACCATAATCAGCTCTCAGTTAAAATGCTAAAGGAGGTAGGGGGTAGCTTTCAAAGCTTGTCTCAGCAACTAGCCTAATTCTGCTTTCAAAAGCCACTGTTAAGTGCTTTTGAAAATTTTATCCTAGGTGCTTGGCTCAAAGACCTTAACTAAAGATTTTTTTTTCCCCTCTACCTGTTACATAAAAGCTAAATATAAACTGACGTTATTGAACAAAACCCAAACAAACCCCCTGTTGCAGCTCTAGAAAAATCTTTACTCGGAAAATCAAATTATTGAAGACCAGCATCTAAAGTGTCCTTCAGCTTTGGATGCCTCTTGTTTTGTGTACACAACTTGGCGTGCAAGGAAAAAGTTGTTTCTAACAGCAGATACTTACTTTCTCTTCTTTTTATCTTCTTCTATTTGCCTTTTGTTCTCCCGCTCCCATAAAATCAGAACCTGAGTATCTCTGGATGGGTAGCTGAAGTTGCTTTCGAAAATGTGGATTACCCTATTTTACCCATACAAGTATGCGCAGATGTGTCTGCTGTTCTTCTGAAGAGCGTCTTAATGACTTTTCCACTGATTGCTGTGAGACCACAGGCAAGTCATAAAGTTAGCCTGTGCCTCAGTTTACCCACTGCAACTTCAGTAATGCTGACCTACCTCACGAGGTGTTGTAATGTTTAATATGTTACGTGCTCTGTAATCCATGGATTAAACGTATTATGTAAGTGAAAAGCAACCATTTGATGCGTAGGTAAATGCTGCAGTATTATAGGTAGGAGGGTCATTTGGGTGTAAGTGTAATACAGGCGCTGGCAAAAGGCAAAAGGGATTCCATTGTATTGACTTATTTTTAAAGAGCTTTTTATTTACTGAGATGCTCTGGACACCCAGAAAGAGAGACATTCCTCACTAAGCAGCTCTGCTGTTTTCACCTGTCTTGAAGTGCTTTTGATAAATGGATTGAAACTTGTCAGCTTTTCCTGTAGTTCCTGAGATTCCCTCTGGAAACTGTTGAAATGTTATTATTGTAACTTCTTAGAGCACTACTTAGTGAATTGTAACAGATATCCCTGTGAGTCCTGCAGACACCAGGAGGACTCCTGTGCATCCTCTCCTTCCCGCAGCAGGAGCAAACCAGTGCCACGCAAATGCATGGCAGCAGAGCTCATGTCCTCTTCCACCCAGAGCAGTTGACCTCTCACCAGGGAAAATGCTTCTTACTTTCATAATGCTTCAGCCCAAGCCCTGTGTCCTGGCTGGGTGATTGCTGGGGCTTCAGTGACATCAAACATAGCTGAGTGTCCCTTGGGTTAGAGATTAATTTGTCTTGTAAGAAGAAACCTTAGGAAGGACAACAAATTAGCATGGGTTTAGGTCTGTGTTGGTTGATTTCCTCTGTTTCTAGGATGAGATATTTTAGCTTGCATGCAGTGCCTGTGCTACCCTGGAGATATTCAAGACTGGTGACTTGGGTGTCCATGGACAGTCTGAACTTGTACTGCCCCACAGCATCTCAGGGTCCTGCCCTTGGAACAGTTTTTTCTCAGGCAATAGTTCCATGATGTTACCAAAAGGGCAGATGAGTTGAATGGATCAGTAAGTGTAGCACCTCTTCTGAAGCACAGGAATTACCCAATAGAGCCATTATGTCTGGGAGAGGTAGTTAGGGAGCCTCACAAGGTTACATATGTGGTGTGGACCTGCAGTCCACAGAAGTCAAAGAATCATAAAATCATAGACTGATTTGAGTTGGAAGGGACCTTAAAGATCATCCAGTTCCAACCCCCTGCCGTGGACAGGAGCACCTTCCACTAGACCAGGTTGCTCAAAGCCCTGTCCAACCTGGCCTTGAACACTGCCGAGGGTGGGGTCAAGGTCCCTCTGGATGGCATCCCTTCCCTGTAGCATGTTGATCACACCACACAGCTTGGTATCATCAGCAAACTTGCTGAGGGTGCATTCAATCCTACTGTCCATGTTGCCGACAAAGATGGTGAACAGGATCGGTCCCAACACTGACCCCTGAGGAACACCACTCATCACTGATCTTCATTTGACCATCAAGCCATTGACCACAACTCTTTGAGTGTGAGCATTCAGCCAGATCCTTATCCACCAACTGGTCCATCCATCAAATCCATATCTTTCCAGCTTAGAAACAAGGATATCATGCTTGACAGTGACAAATGCTTTGCACAAGTCCAGGTAGGTGATGTAAGTTGTGCTTCATTTATCCACCAACTGCTGTAACCCCATCATAGAAGACCGCCAAATTTGCCAGGTAAGATTTGGCCACAGTGAAACCATCTTGGGGTCACTTTGGACTCCAATAATGTCCTACCCTGTTGCATCCCACAGTGAAGCAATAGGATGCCGTGGTGACTTTGTGTTTCCTATCTTCAATCTATTCAAAAGCATCTTGCTCCTCCACTGCTCTCTCTGAAGCAGCTGGAGGTGTGACTGGTGGTACACTTGGCTGGATGGTTTGGTTGTGCTGGGTAGGCTCAAAGATCCTAGTCCTGATGCAATGGTCACTTGAGAGTTTAAAAGTTTTTTGGTGCTTAATTATTTGGGGGGCTTTTAATCTTCTCACTGCAATAGATAATGCTGGCCATCTCCAGAGAAAAAAATAAGAGTGTGCCCTCCCCTTGCCTCCAAATATGAAGTTAAGCTATTCTGAGTGAAGTATTCAGATAGGAGGGGAATTTTGGAGGGGAATTCTGGAGGAGCTCCTGGTCAGTGGGGTGTTGGAGCAGCACTACAAAGCAGCTCTCTGTGGTGAGGCCTCCATAGAGGTGCCTCCATTCACCATCAGCACATTGAGACCATGTTTGATTTTTCCCAGCCTTTTATTTCACTTTTTATTAACATTTTGCATATTAAAATGTGTGTAGACAGCCAGAAGAGAGCAGCATCTACACAATACTTGACACAATGGAGAGGATTAGGAGTCAGTGGCTCAGTTCTTTGGGACCTGAACTGGGGGGCTGTGGGGGGTGCTAAAATGTTCTTTCCTTATGCTTCATTTTAAGATTACTTCTAATTGCTTTCTGTGTAGCCTCACTAAAATACGATCTATGTCCAATACTGACTTGTGGTCTCAGTAGATGATAGTTTCCAAAATGAAATAAAACCAGGGTTACCTTGGTCTTTTTGCTGAGCTGTTCACATTTACTTTTAAAGTATCTTTCCTCTTTTCAACCTGAAAAACTGCACGTACTTTGGTACAGTGATGCCGAAATAGGAAATTATTTTCAAAATAACAAGTAGTGATTTGGGATTTTTCTGGTACTTCATCTGCCCTTGCATGAAATTCCTCCAATAGTTTCATTCACAATAGGAATGCTCTGGAAATCAAACCTACTTAAGTTGCCTCTGTTTATTCCTCCCAAGGTAAAATTATCCATGTCCTCTTGTCCCACATGAGATCCTGGTGGAAACTGTGCACACACATTGACACATCTTCGGTGCATTCCACACGAGCCAGTGAAATTACACCAAAATATGAAATGTAGCCACACAGCGTGTGCACGCTGTGCTGTCCATACAGGGTACACATACACACGCATGCCCTAGCGACTGCTTCCATTTACATTTCAGAATAAGCCATTCAAGAGACTGCTGTGTGATTCACTTCATGACTCTGCCCTGTATATACATCCCTTGAAAACAAACGGGTATGGTGAATTCTACCACTTTGCAAAGATATTTGACATGGGTTTAGTTGGTTTTAATATTGAGTGTTTTGAAATCTCAGTAATTGTCATCATTACTGTGTTCAATAGAAATTAGAAGGAAGTCCGGGTTTTGGCTTTGAAGCTACCTACTTCTAAGAGTACATTTTCTTTAAGTTTTTCTTTTTAAGGTGCTTCTTCATGCCCCAGCTAAACTTTCCCCAGATTATGTGTTAGCTATGAGAGCTGTTCTATAGTTAGATTTTAATCAGCCTCAGTACACAGTAATGTTAAACACTGAAAGAGCTACTAATTAATCGCCTTTCTGTATGTAACAGAGAGATAAATATCCATCCCAGAGGAATTGTAATTTCATGGTTTCTAATGATGGTTAGATTACATTATCTGGATCACTTAGGCTGTGGGTGTCATAAAAAATGCTCAAAGTCATTTATATTCAGTTTAATTTTTTTTTTAACTTTGTAAGCCTGAGAAAATAATGCGGTGTTAGCAAGTCTGTTTCATATTTTAGTTAAATATACCTTTGTTGCACAGGCTGAATGGATTCAGATGACAGTGACAAACTCAGTTCTTTCCTGTTTAACATGCACCCTCTGCAATCAAATTAACAATGTACAAATCTTCACTGGGCTTCTGCAGAAGAGTCTGTTGAGTTCCTCGGTGGTGTTGAGCTTTGGGGAAAGATTTTCTTTTCGGATGCCTGTTTGCAGTGTGTGTTTTCTGCTAATTCTCTTATGCTCTCTAAAGTCTCAGTCATCTGTCTTGAGCCAAGAATTAACTGGACTTTTGGGTTGTATCAGGCCGTGGCTCAAATAAAATAATACAATCCAACAGCAGCGTGAACCTTTCATTTTCCCCTCCTTACTTCTAATTGATAGGAGTCCGCCTGTGACTTGTGCACTCGCTCATCTGCATCCAGGACACACTTAAATTTGGTAGCCACAAGAATAACAAAAACCAAAAAATTCTACTCCATGTGTGTATGTAGCAGCTAATAGTTGCGTATTTTGAAGTTACACTCATTCATATTTAAAAGGCTGAGGCTTCTTTGAACTGCTGTGTTGGAGGGGGAAGTTAATTGTTTCTGAATGAGGATGATATGCCCTTTCCATACCAATTATGTGTACTGCTCTGAATTATCAATAATGCTCATTCCCAATCTCCATCGTTTGCAGTTTAGCAGCAGGCGAGTGCACTTGCACAGAGTTGCCCAGGCTCCAGGACTGCAGCCCCTTTCTGCATGCACCAGGAGGCAGAGACAGGAGCAAGCCCCAGAGGAGCAAGGTGCGATAAAGAAATGTGATATATTTCCAAGAGAGAGTTTGTCATCAGTTACCTAAAATTGCTTCTGAAGTTTCGCTGGCAACCGTTTTACATGTCTGACTTCGTGACGAAGGAACTATACGATCTTAATAGAGAACTCCAGAACTTCAGAAGGGTTTCTCCTTGTTTGAATGCACAGCACAATGAATTTGTACCCACAGAGCATTCACCACTTACATTTCAAAACCTACAGCACACTAAACGTGAAACTTTTGTTCAAATTTCAAGGATTTTGATAGCCCAAGTGAATAGACACTGCCTATTGATTTTTCCCTTACAATGACTCTTGGATAACCTATTTTCTCATTTATTTTTAACGACAGCTCATGAGATTTTACAGCAATTCTGCCCAACCTCCTAATATCAAAATCCCTCCTTGACCCTGAAAATTGTAATTCTGCTATAGATCACAGCTGCTGAATATTACCTTTTACTAAGCTGGTTAAATAAAATATGTCCAAATCACTAGATCCCACAGGCCATGACTGCAATTCTAATTATGCAGGGTCTGTATTTCTGCTCGACTGTACAGAAGAGCGCGGCTCTCTCTGAGTCCACACCAAAGTGTGGGAATCCAGAATATTGGATTCTAGTTTTGAATTTAAAAAAAAAAAAAAAAGAAGCAAAGTTACACTGCTCTTCAATGATTTTCCTGTAGAACTTTTACAAGGGAACCAAACCCTTTTGATGTGTTCCATACAATAAAATGCTGTGTAAGTCTGGAGGACAGAAGCATGTGGCGAGAATTTTCTTGTGGCGGGGGGATGGGTGTGTTTGATGTGTACCCATTTCAAAATAAAAAAAAAAAAAAAAAAGGAAAAGGAACGAAAAAAAAGTCTCTCACTACTCTTAGGCTGCATATTCTGCACAATGGCTTGGGAAACCAATGTAAGGAAACTAATTCTGGCCATTAAACATAGCCTTTCCCCTCCCACTGCTTATTCAAAGAGTGATCACATGCTCCCTGCTGCAAGTTACACCATTATAGAATTTAGATATGGAAGAAACCTATTAGATTAGCCGTTCCACCTACTGATGTGGGATTGTTCCCTGGAGAACCTTATTCATTAGTGGATCACAGCCTAACCTCGTGGGCACACTGTGCCAAGACCATCTTGGGTTTGTTCTGCTTCCCCCCCCCCCCCATCCCTTCCCTCTGGTGCTAAGAGAACAGCTGAGGGGGTGGTTTGGTGAGGAGCTCGATGGAAAAGATGGGATTCTTTAGTTCCATCGGTCAGACTGGTGGTTTGGATGCTTGAATGTATACTCATTTATATGGATGGTTAATTTGTGTACTTATTTAATTAGTATCCAAGTACAGAAGACTAGATAGAGCTGGGGGGTGGTCTTATTCAGTGTAATTCAGTGTAAGATCTTCTGGAGCCCAGTGGTCCCCTACAGCAAATTATCTTCATGGCTTGCCCTGATTCTGCAGTGTCCTCAGATCTAGGCTTCATTTTGCTTTCTGCTTTTGCTCTTTTGTGAGCAGATGGAGCCAAACTTTTAATTGCTTGTCTGCCAGGGAAGGCAGCTTGACATTTTGCTGCTTTTCCAGGGCAGAAAGGTTTTCTTCTGGTTACTTTGTGGTCCAGTCCCATAAAACTCTGAGTTTTCCAGGGCAGCTGTGGTGCTTGGTGTGTCTCACAGTTGTGCTCAGGTACTGGGGCACTTTCAGCTGGGTTCCCTACTCCAAACTTTTCCCCTCAGAGCTTCGCTTGCACCTTCTGTCCTGATAACAGAATCCCTTATCCAGAATCCCTGGGAGGACCTCAGCACCAGCCCATTCTCTGAGGTCAGCCACCTGTGATTTAATAGCCTGATTTAAACATGCTGTGGAAGCACCTGTAGGCTGTCACTTTAGCCAAGCTTATTTGTTTCTATCGTGTGGGAGCTGCTGGTTCTCCCCTGTTCTGTCCCCTGTGGGTATGCATCTTGCACCATGCTACAGCTGCACCTTTCCTCTATGGGCCACCCACACATGGACTACCCCCTCCAAGCCTCTGCAAGGTCCCCAGGGGTGAAACCAGGGTCCAGAGAGGTCTATCTGCAAGCAGGCATCCACTGGCCCCACCAGGAGTCCTGCAGAGCCCAGACCAGGTATGGGAAGCCATTAAAACACAGGAGACGCTGCATCCTTAAGAGATGCACTCCCCCTTCGTCTGAGGACCTGGTCCTCAGAGCTTCCCTTTGGTTCATAGAGACTGGGAAGAGTGTGAGAAATTGAGGGGAGCAAAGGCAACTTCTTCCAACTGCAGTTTCAAAGTTTGGTTTTCTGCCTTCAGAATATAATAAATGGCTGCTGAGTTACTTGACATGGAGCTAAAGTCTGTAGGGTGAATTTTCACAGCAACACACAGGGAAATTATATGCACAATTACCGTTGTTAACAGAGCCTGGGCATGTAACTCCCTGCACAGCAGGCTGGAAATCTTCCCCATGCATGTTTAATGGGGTTTGGGTTGCTACATTCCTGGGGCTGTGTCCCTCTACTAATACCAAGTGTCCTGGATGAAACAAAGGAAGTACTGAATGTAAAAGAGATTTTATTTTGCTATTAAAATAATATTCTCTTGATCTGCAATCTCCCTTTAATGCCAAGATCTTCTTAGCCTCACTTGGTGATCCCTTAACCTTTCTGTTCTGTGAGGGAAAAAAAAAGAGAGAAAAAAATCACAACTTTATTTATATATTTATTATTCTCCTAAATGTGTTCCCCATAACCTGCTCATTGATGCTCATACAAATGAGTATATGTTCATACAGGTAGCACAGTTATTCTAATGATGGATGTTGTTGCAATAAGTGTAGCTCATAACACAGAAAATATTCATCTAAATCTTAATGTGTAACTTCTTCTGAGTAAATAATACATTTGCACATCTTCATAGGAAAATGAATTGTATGTGCTGCTTCACTAATCGGGCGCGCATTTAAAATGTTTCCTTGCTCAGGAGTTTATTAATGTGGTATTTCAACTTCATTACATTGTACGCTAGGAAAGGCCTGTAAATTTGGGGTTGTATTTTGCTTCCGTGCGGTTTATTTAGCTTTATGTACTGTAATTGTTTTCCTTTCCCCTGAAGAAGGTTATCATCTCCCGCACCTAGATCAATTCAAATGGGCTGTAATTATCTCCAATAAAAATTAAATTACTCCTCTAATCTAACAGCTTCGCAGCTAAAAGGAGTTTATATTTACAGCTGTGCTGTCGTATTGATTGAAATATTCTTCTACCCACATGATGCTCGACGCAGCAGCTTTCTGCAAGGTCTGACGGCAGAAAGCAAGGTGCTGTAAACTGGGACTAGCAACACCAACGTAAAAACACACCCACATCAAATATATCTGTATCTTTTAAAACGTGCATCAAATACATATACAAGTTCCTAAAAGGTTTCAATCATTCTAAAATTGCACATGATTGCTCTTCGGCTCCCCGAAATGCTTTCATCTGCGAGCAGAAAGAAGTGTAGCTTTCTCAAGTTTTAAAAGCATTGTTGGGGCATGTCTAATAGATTTGTCTACCTCTGTGTGTCTTGATATATGCAGTACGGTTGATTGTGTTCTCCTTAGCATAGATCTTGAAACTGTAAATGCATTTTTGAAGTAAACAGTCACTTGATAATTGCTTAATGAAGCATCACACGCACTCCAAACAGCAGTTTGAATACTAAAAAAAAGTTCAAAACTACCGTGTGGTGTCTCTTTTTACTGGAAATGGGCTTCTACTTTCAAATTTCTGTTATATTTGGAGAGAAGTAATCCCACAGAAAACTGATACCAGTACTAATAGGGAACATATTATCTTTCATGTGGGTATTTTTTTCATGTTTAAGGTTTCTTTGTTATCTCAGTAGCAAGACTCTCCACACAGTCTCAGGCAGAAAATCAAAATATGCCTTAAAGCAATAATCTTCTAATAAGTATCAAATGTCTTTCAATGAGATAAAAGAATTCTGTGGCATACTTATACACACGCCACACACACACACATGCACTTACTTCACCATTAATCTTATTTTATACCTTTTCAACAGTATTTCAGGGAATATCTTTTTTTTAAACCAAGACTAAACCTGCACAAATTCCAGGTAATTAAATTTCTAAATGCTGCTAGAGTTTTTGTTTAAATTTGTCTCTCCATCTGTTGGGGCTCCTTATTGAGAGGACTTTGGGAGATGGGAGCATCTCCTGTGGACTTAGATGTTTCCATCGGCCAAAGCAGAGGTGTTGCTCCAAACTTCTTTAAGACACCAACTTGGAGACTTAAGTCTTTTTTGCATTAATTTTTTTCAGAAGCGCAGGGTGAAGCATATTCATACAGCCGAATTTCTGGTGGATAAAGCTGAGGTCCTTCAGAGGAGGTTAAGGAGTCTGCAGAGCTCTGCTAATGGACACAGTGGGATGCTGAGCTTCACCATCCAGGCCCAGATTTGTCCCATGAAGGTTTAGGATCTTCCCCAAGGAAACTAAGTTAAGCAGGTTAGTGATCTTCTATAGGCAGCAAGGATACATGGGCAAGATCCCTAACATTAGACTGGAGAAATGACCCACCAGTCTTCTGACAGGAAGATGAATGGACAGGAATGAACGCAGCAGGCGTAGTTACTCTTCAGGTGAAAGCAGAGGAAGTCTTGACTGCCACTGATGAAGGGAACAGTTTCAACCTTCTGGTTTGCTAGTCAGGGAACAGAATATTGCACACTCTTAACTCTCATCCAGCCGGAGAGTTGAACCTGTTTGTAGAGAGGAGAGCAACATTTATCTGTGCCTGACATCAAAATGTGATATGTACTTCTCAGCCTCGTTGCTTATCTGTGACTGTGACATGCAAAGTGCACTGCTCACTTAGTGCCGTTGGAGTGCACATGCTTTGTGCTCACTCTCTCCTACTTATGGTGAGAAGCTGGAGTATTTCTACCCAACAGAAAATAAGCAGGAAGGAGAAGAGGTGCTGCACTGCAGAGTGCAGAGCTGCTGTGTTCTCCAGTGACTTAAATGGGACCTTGAGGGAGTAAAGTGGGAAAAAGTTGAGGGTTTTGTAAAATAGTGCCTCTTGCCCTTTGCCTTCAATGACAAGCCACAGGTTGCCTACATGCCACAGGTTAGCTTGTCAGAGTTGTTCTCTTTGCTAATGCTCCTAATTGCTTCTTGCTGTTATGCTTTTCTGTGCCTCCTGGCTAAGACATTGGCATAGCCTTTATGGTTTGTCCTTTCAAAGCTTGGCCTCAGTTTTGTCTATCTGTGTTTTCTGTTTCTTACTAGCTGGAGCATCCCTTCCCTGTCTCCCTATCCCTTTGTGCCTGCGGGCACCTACCAGCTACTTCAGTGACCAAGATCTTCACTCCTTTCCTGACCTGTCTGCTATACCTGGTGCATAAAGATGCACAACTTTCCTGTCTTTGAATACCCCACAGCATGCATGCCACATTGAATCTGAAAATAGAAATGCTATCAGCAGTTACATGGAGGGAAATGCAGCGAAAGGAGTAAGAAAATTAAACCAAATGTAGTTTGTCTCTTTTATGGAGAGGGGTCCAAATTTCATACTCCTGAGCCAGACCTCCCTTATCATATATGGTGGTGCTAATTTGAGTTGCGAACTCATGATTACTTTTTTAAGAAATCTACATATTAGTGTTGCAAGAAAGAGACTTTGAAAGCCTTTTAAGTATCTTTCTCATTAATTTACTTAATCCTCTGATCTTGCCTTCTTTTTAAGTTGTTGATTTTTAAAAGAAAAAAATGAGCTGGAAAGCTTTGTTACTAAAAGAAAGGTTTTTAAAACTGTATGTGATGCACAGTAATTAAGAGAATATAAATATAGGTGTAAGGAATACACAAACACATGGAGTCAGTGTTCTGGCAGAGCTTCCTCCACTGGCTCTAAAGGGAAGCTGTGGACAGGGTTGCACAGTGCAGGTAGCAGACCTCTACCTCAGCCTTAATAAAACTTTGCTTTCTACACATTTATTGTCTTCCTTCCATATTTTTAAATGCTGCAAGACACCAAAATACAAGGTTTTTCTAGTGGAGAAGGCGGAACCAAATTCCATATCCAATGGGAACGTTTCCAGAAGTGTCCCAAGATTTCAGATTCCTGCACTTCAGGATGCTCAGCTTGGGATGTATAACGAGATTTCTTTTCAGAAAGTAAGTTGCTTGGCCATCTCTAGAAATCAGGTTCCCTTCAAGGTGCTCAGCACCCCCAAAGAAACCCACCAGTGGCACCCAAACCTATTCTTTGCCTTTAAAGATTTTATTCAGCTAACCAGGACAGGGCAGGCCTGAATTTTGGATGAAAGAAAACTTAGATGAGTAGGGAAGTTATTCCCCAAGGACTATATCCTCAGTGATACTATGAGCCAGCAACCCCCACAGCTTTCAGCATCTCTCATGATCAGACTGGATGTCTTTTGCCTGAGGCTGAAAATCTCTTCCTCTCTAAAACCAAAGAGATGTTGGCTGTGAGTTATGATTAGTAATAGAGTCCATTTGTGGTGAGGTGGGGAGGAGGGGAGATGATAGGACCCAGAATCCTAAGATTTTATGTGCTTGGCTTATTTACAACTGCCCTGGTGTGGGTAGTTCACTGTTTGAAGACAAAAAAGTAAGAGAGAAGCATAGGGAACAGCAAAGGGGAAACAAACAAGCAAATTATAAACAAGTAGTCTGCATTCTTTATAAGTGGCATAATTGAAATATAGCGGGTTGAAGAATAAACTCAGGGAGTTACAGCATCTAAAACACCACCTGGAAAACAGATTAAGATTGCTAGGGTGAATTGCTGTCAGGAAAACAAACACAAATGAGCATATTGGCAAAACAGAGTGGGAAGACATCCAAGTGCCTGCTCAGAGCACCCAACTCCTCTTGCCTGCGGAGTAAGAGGACAGCAGCACGGCAGTGCTGACACTGGTGTCAGACGCTCATCCGCAGTCAGCTCTCACTGGTGTGTCTGGGTGAACTGCTGAGCAAAAACGTTCCAAATTTGGAGGCCCAGAGAAAGGGTAAGTTGTGTTTGGCCGTGCTCTAATTGCATCCTTGCATTGCTACGCAATTAATTGCTGCCATGGTTTGCCCAAGAGGAGGGAGCGTGCCAGCTCCGTTCCTGGGCAGCCCTGGAGGCTGGAGAAGCTCATGGCTCTCGCTCCGGGGGGTAACCTGCTCAGATGCTCGGCAGCAATGCTGCCAGCCCTGCTGCCAGTACCGGTCTTCCCAGGATGATGTGCCTTCCTGCTGCGGTGTGGTTCTGTTAGCAGGCTTTAAAAGTTTGAGAAATCTCAGGGAAAATGTAGGGCAGGGAGAACACACGGATTTTCACTGATTTCATGTATCTTAAAGAGATGACTAGAGAAAAACGCAAGCACAGTTTTCCATGGCATTTTGTATGGCTGCTTTCAATGCATACTTCAAAAGGAGGCAGTGTCTTGTGGAAAATACGTAATTCTGTCAAGCTACAGAGGGGAAAAGAATAATTTTTCTCTTGCTTTGCAGATCACTATAGTTCTGATGTCAAGAATAGCATAGTAAAATAGCACAAGTTCCTGAATAAAAGGAAAAGCAGTGTTTAACACCCAAATTGGGATATGCTCCTCATTTCTAATGTGTCCCTCACTAAATCCTTGCCTGTAGGGAAGAAATGGGAAGGAGGACAGATTTATAGCTCCCAGTGTCTGGGATTTCCAGTGTTGGCCTCAGCTTCATCAAGTGGTATCAAGGAGGCCTGGGGTACAAAAATGGGTGCAGAAGAAGGAAGCTGAAAAAAATTCCCTGTGGGCCCCAGCACCAACTAACAAGTCAGTCATAGAATCATGAAATCATTGAATCATAGAATGGTTTGGGTTGGAAAGAACCTTAAGATCATCCAGTTCCAACCCCCCTGCCATGGACAGGGACACCTCACACTAAACCATGCCACCCAAGACTCTGTTCAACCTGGCCTTGAACACTGCCAGGGATGGAGCATTCACAACTTCCTTGGGCAACGCATTCCAGTGCCTCACCACTTTGCAAACTTGCCTTGTCTAACCCTAAATGGGCACAGCCATGAGTACCACAGTTGCCAGTGGAGCAAGAGCAGCAAAGAGCACTGCTGGCCAGTCTGCAGGGAGGGAGCTCAGGCAGCACCATCAGGGATTTGTTTCTAATGTCACAGGTGTGGGCTGGCTCCTGGATTCCTGCAGGAGATTCCTTTTATTTCTGGCCACTGGTCCCAGTCTCCCAGGGAGCAGCTGCAGCACACAACAGTTTTTCCAAAGCATGTGAGTGGCAAATAGCCCTTGGCCAGCCTCTGCTGAAGCACATCTGTGTAAAAGCTAAGGGAGCAGGCCTGGTTTGGATGCCAGAGCTTCATCTGGAGTCCCCACCAAGGGCAAGAGGAGCTCAGGGTCCTGTGTCCTGGAGCTCCTTCATCCTGGGCACCTGGCAATTGGTGCTACTTTGTGCTGCAGGCAAGTGGGCTATGAATCATAGAACCATTTAGGTGGAAAAGACCTTTAAGATCACGGAATCCGACTGTGAGGAACATGTGTGGCATGACTCCAGTTGTTCATTGCTTGCTCATTGCAGAGCTCACTTTGGGTTGGTGAGCCAAGAGGAAGTAAAGGAGGAGGACAAGCAGATGAGGAGCGGGCATGTCTGGTTCCAGGAAATGTTTAACATTTTGTGGGGTTTAATTGTGGTTTTTATTTTTTTAAGTTTTTTACAAATATAGACATTTGCATCAACATAATGCCATGATGAAAAGAAGAACTGTGTATATGTCACCTCAGTGTATGTGATTGGATGCACTAAAAAGTCAGGTTCTCTGGTTGCATAGAGGGATAACAGCTGGCATGCGATCTCCTCTTGTGAGCCTAAAAACACTTACAGGTCAGGGGCCTGAAAGAAAAGAACCTTTTTCCGGGTCAAGCCTTTTCGTCAAGGAGTAGAGGGAAAAATTTTCTTCATTCTAGTGGCTAAATTACTGCACGCAAGAAGTCACCACAGTGAAGCATCTTCCTTGTCATTACAATGGCATCAAGGCACCAAGAGGATCCACTTCAGCCATTTAGAAGATGCTGGTGGCAGTAGGGTTTTATCAGGGATTTATGTCACCTGGAATGAGTAGACTGACTCCTGCTAGTTGAGCAGTCCAATAAGTTATCACCCACAACCTGCCTAAGAACTGAAGAATCTTGCTGTGGCTTGGCAAAGTTAACACAGGTTTGAAATAATGAGGAAAAATGTGTCTGGTTTATTTTAACTTTTTTCTTTAGGGACCCTTTATTTAGCTGTTTTCCCTGCTGCATTTTCACCCAGTCCCATAAATGAGCCAGGCATAGGTTTAGGTTTGATCCATTCATCCATCTTATAATATCCAAGTCCCTTCTATGTATGATGAATATCCAGATGTGGCCTGCTGTTCTGCTTCATTGCCCCTTTGGAGCGCAACCTTGGCAAGTGATGTGAGGTGGAGTGGAGTCTGGTTTGTCAGGGAAGTGATTATCTTAGGTTTTGCTTTAGGGAAGAGAAAGGAGGAGAATGAGGAGGGACTGGATGTTATCCCCCCTCTCCTCTCCCCACCCCACCTGCTGCTGTTGGACTTTGCACCTCCTCACAAACCACATGTGACTCAGCCCCAGTAAACTCCAGAAGCTGGAGCCTATCGATCTGTGCAATCCTGCCCTTTTTGTACCTTCTCCAGAAGACACACACACACGTCACAGCTGGTGATTGTGTGTCCAGAAGGGCTGAGCTGGGCATCTCTCCAGAGGCAAGGCCAAGTTATGCTTTAGGGACGGAAGGCAATAAAGACTAAATACTGTTTACCTTATGTTTCTCATTCACAGCCTGCCTTAAATCATTTGTAACGGGTGGGGAGGGAAAAGGGACGATACTGGGATTGTGTGCAGCCTGAAAGCCAAGAAGTGCTTTTGCCTTCCCTGGAGATGAGGCTCTGTGGAGCCCTGCAGGGTGTGATCTCTTATTTGGTAATGTGAACACAAGGGGCAGAAGCACAGGCAACCAGAACAGCAATAGCATTAGATCAGGGGATTTGGACCTTGCTGTGGTCCCACACCCAAGTCAGGCACAAAAATACATGAACGTGTATTTGCAGATGTGCACGTGCATGTGCTCACAAAGGCTATTTTGACTGAAAAAAGGAAAGGAACCATTGTTTCTATCGAGTGATCCACTTTTCAGGAAAACAGCAATGTGCTGCAAGCACTGGAGCCGCAGAACCAGAATTTCTGTGGGCGCCTGTGTGAGGCCTCTTATTTGGACTCTCTTTTATTGCAGTGGTGGAATAAAAGTAGGTGCCCAAATCCCAAGCAGGGAATTGAAGTACTCCTCTTATATAAAGAATTGTTCAAAAACAACCCTAATATCCAAATGATATTACTTTGCACAATGAGATTTGCCAGCATTACCTTGACTCTGGTTCTGAGATAGATTTGTGCAAAATAAACAGGTACCACCTTCTTTACCTCACTTTTGAACTGATTTATTTAAGGGCTAATGAATAAACCCCACCAGCAGATGACAAATTTAGCATAGATGCAGAGTGAAATCGCCTTCAGGAACTTGCCAGTTTGACCATATAGGAGTCTGAATGGCTATTGATTTGAGGCAAATATTCTAAAGTTTGCATTACCCTTTGAAAAGTGCTAATGTAGTTCTTGTCACTTTAAATTAACTTTAGATAAGAGGGACTGACAGAAACATGAAGATGTGTGAACTATATTTGACTGATATTCTGTCAAATATTGCATGGGGTTATGATCCACAACTTTTCCCATCTGCTGCTCAAACCTGAATCTTTGAATGCACAATGGATTAATTACCATATTTTGTTCTGATTTCACTTAGTAGTATAAAAGACTGTGAATGTTAAACGTACCCTTACCTGTCTTCTTTTTCTAAGGGTAAGGTATATGAGGAGGAGAGGAGGGGGGGATTCCTTAGCAATTTTTCACACCCGCATATAATGATTTGCTAAGTGCACTTCTTCTCAAATAATTAGATTCCCAGAAGTTATCCAGAGTAACACAGCACTCAGAATTTCATTCCTTCCTTTCCTTGTGAGAATTTTTCCCCCCTCAGTAATAAAGCAACGAGTGCTGATGCAGCATGTTTCATCTGCTGCACTTTATAAGCAGCAGTATAATTACATGAGGCTTTGCCATTCAGTATCGTTGCAGAAGGATACAGTGTGGAGCAGTGGAGGTCAACACTTTTGTCTGATGTTATGTCCCCTAGAAGGCCTGATACCGATTCCCCAGTACCACCTGCCCATCCCAACAACTCAGACTGTCACTCGATAAACTAGCCTGCCCCTTCCTGGAGCTGGACATCCAGAAAGCTGGATGTCTTAAATTAAAGGCCCCTTTGAAAATAGGGGAAATATTAACTTGCAAAGAGTCCCCTAGTGTTTCAATGATAAAACTCAGAAACCTCTAGTGAAAACTTTTTTCTCCTCACCTCCTTTTACTCCCAGTACTATTTGGATGAGCTGAATTATCTTGAGCTGAAGGAAACACTGGAGAAGTTAACCCTGTTAATAGACAGTTCCTTCACTTTGCAGTGTTCTTAATCCGTGGATCTCTTAAGTATTTTTTTTCTTTAAGAGGCCACTGCACATTGCAGTGAGATCCTGGGTTACGATCTGACACCACATGGCTTGACCGATAGGGAATATTTCTATGTGTGTCTTGTTGGCTTTCATATTCCTATGTCAGTGAAAGAGTGTGGTTATCCAGAAATAAACAAGCTTAACGATGGTGTGAAAGGAAGACTGAATATATGAGGTTGGACAGACTGGTAAGATGGAGTAACAAACCCATCTCTTATTACAGTGAAGTTCTTTCTGGAAGGACTTCATAATAATACACTTGGGAGCAACTGTGTACCCAGTCCTGTCTTTCATATGTTTTGTCAGGTTTTGGAGATTTAAGAATACCATTGCTTTTCTCCAGTGCTAGAATATTGCACAGCTTCCCTCAGACATATCCACAGCCATTCCTCTGGACTTTTTCTGAACTCTTTTTTTTTTTTATGTCATTATTCTTTCTTCAGTCCTTTTCTTACGAAATCTCCAAGCCTTGAGTTTGGGATTCTTTCCTCCTAATTTCTTTCTGCGACTACCGAAAGTGGGGCACACAGCAAGAGAAAGTGCTACATAGGAGATACCTCTATTTTGTTTGGAAGAAGTGTCTGCTATGAAGGTACAGGCTTTTCCGTCATATCTAGTTGCCTTTAATTCTGATGGGTGAATAGGATGGAGAAGTAATATATGAGCCCAAGGAGGAAAAAAATAGGAGGGGTCTTTTGGAATGTATTAATAAGTTCTCACTCTTTGGCTGGAAGTTAGTCAGACTGAGTGCATTCCAATCCTTTTGCAATAACAAGTAGGTAAATGGCTACCAATATTAGCAAGCACATAGCTGGTAGCTACAGGACAGCTAAAGGGACCAATAACCTTTTAAACTGTGCTAAAATGCACTTGGCTGATGATGCCATGCAACACCAACAAAAATTCAGGTGGGATTTTGGAACACACTCATCATTAAACTCACTTTGTTTCTGTTAAGTCAAACCCACTGAAAGCTGATACCTTAAACTCTCTACTGGGGGGTCAAAGGAGAAGCCTTCTGTTTTAGTGCCACTTTTTGTCTTCTCTCTGTCTAACTGGCATCTGGCCCGGTTTAATAAGCTTTATTCTGAGTGGTGTAAGGTCATTAGCAAAACCTTAATGGGGACAAGGGTTGCAGCACTAGACCTCTATTTAGGGAATCTATTCCAAAAGGAAAAGATATGATGTTTCTTTAGACCATCTTGCAAGTGACATAAAGATTAATGAGGTACAGACAAATGCCCTTGCTCCAAAGTCAGCAAAAAATAGAAGGTTCTGTTTAAACTTTTCAAAATGAATTACAGTCAGGTGCTGATTATCAAGAAAAGAAATGAAATCTGAGTTGAAGAGTCTGGAACAATTCTCTGGGTCTTTCCCCAAACCTGTCACTCTCTTCTATGGATATGAATATTAAGGGGTAACAGAATTTGGAAATCCACACATCCTGACTTTGTGAGGCAAGTTGAGGACTCAAAAAAACATTGCTTAGGAGCTGCAAAGGAAGGTGGATATTAAGAAAATGTCAGTACTTCAACCTGATTAATGGACACAGCCTTGGGTGGCATGGTTTAGTGGGATGTGTCCCTGCCCATGGCAGTGGGGTTGGAAACAGATGATCTTAAGGTCCTTTCCAACCCTAACTATTCTATGATTCTATGATGTAGAAGGGGAAAAAGATTTGGATTTTTATACCTTTTTCAGAGAGTCCAGATTAAATGTACCTCTTGGAGCTGGTAGAAGAAAGGTCTCTGCTGCAAACATCTTGATATGATGAAGCTAATTACTAGAAGTTACAAACACACAATTTTATTGTATCAAGGCAATTCAGCTCCATGTGAACTGTTTAACCAAGATAATTTAATATTGTATTCACATGTTGTTTTGCAAAACTACAGATTGTGTATGTGTAGGTCCTACAAATATGTTTACCATGTGGAAAAAGGTCTGAACAGTTTCAGAAATGCTTAGTGGGGCAAATCAGAGGCAGGTAAGACTGACAAACAAGTAATGATCTATTGTTGTTGCTTATTTTCAGAGCAAACCATTGGAGTGCTGTAGACCAGCTCCTTGCTATGCTCCAGAATATGTTCTACAGGCTTGGCTTTTTTTTTTAAAACCTTGGTTTAAACTAGTTGTATAGTGTTTGCAAATGTACAAAGCTCTGATGTTACTCAAGATATACATTGCCAGCAAGTTTCAAGTGATTAGGTCTCTTCTTTAAGTGGAGATGACACATATTCCTCTATCTGCCAAGAGATATGGTCAAGCACTGTACTGTTTGGAAAATGCGTTCTTAGCTGTTCTTAGCTTGTAAGATATTTTGTCAGTAACATATTTTGAAATGTTTTCTTATAAAAAAAAAAGCCAGAGTTGTTGAATTCCATTTTCAAAGTACAACTTATCATGGGAAACAAAAGATTATTTTCAGCTTAGTCAACTCCTAGGCAGCAACCAATGACCCAGCCTGCCTAAGACAACACATGAAAGTTTATATACAGAGTGCGAGACCCATAAATGCTCCCATAAATGACTTTGGAGAGAATTCTGAATATTTCTTGCCTTCCCTTCCCCTCTTGCCTCACAAAAGCAGTGTGCATCCTGACAAAAGAGAAACCACAGAATGTGCAGAATGTCAACAAGATCCTGGGGTCTCATTCCCACTAGTCATTCTGGGCTCAGAGTCCAGTACTTACTGCCCAGAGGACTAGACAATAGGTTCATTCCTTCTCCTGAAGAAGCACAAAATGAGGCATTTCCTCTGAATGTTCCCCTGGCCCATTGCAGGACATGCAAGACTTGCTGCTCACCCACAGCGATACTCACACTGAATCACCCTGCACTGGCTACTCCCACTGCATGCTCATTGAAACTTCACAGTCACGTGAACATTCATGAAACTGATTGAGTACAGGTGGGGTTTGCATTAGAAACATGTGAAAACATGTGTTTTCTATGTTGTTTTTTATATGAAGGCTTGTGTCCAACAACCTAATTATTTTTATTTAAGTATTACATCGCTCTTCCTAGCACAAGTGAAGTGCCACCACCTGCTCTATACTGGGCTCTGTAATGTTTTTTCTGTCCTCACCTATCTTCCAAAATGAAGGGTGATCATTTTCACCCTGAAGGAATTTACTGCATGGTCTCCATCTGTGCCATAACAGGGAAGACATGAGCCTCATTACTTTGGCTATTGAGGTTGACTGTACTAACTCACACTGCTGTGTTAGAACATCCATCTTCAGTCCCCTAAAGACATCCAAGAAGGCGCTGTTGCACTTGTGCAACTACAAACCTCTTCATATCTTTCAACAGGGCTTTCTCCAGATGAGCTAATAGTCCCTCCTCTTTTAAAAAGTATGTGAAGGTAGGAATAATGATTCTTGTCAACATCCCGTAGAGAGAGATATCAACATCTTGTCAACATCTTGTAGAGAGAGAAAAATCTTAGATGTAAACCAAAATGCTTTCCATTAGATGTTCTCCTGGTTTTCTACAGCTACATCATTATCTGGAAGATCTCTCATAAGATCAGAAGATGGTGAGGAGTTCGTGACTGTATTCCAGCAAACCCTGCCAGAGACCCCCAGACCTGGCTCACAAAGTAAGGCAGAACTGTTGAGTAATGAACAGCTTGCATGAAGGACTATAGGGGGAAGCTGAACTATAACTTGTAGAAAGACCCACCCAACCCATCAGTTTCCTTTCTTCCTCTTTTGGAATCACTGTGTTGACCATCATTCTGCTTTTCTACCTGCAGTACCTCCTGTACTAACTCTCATTGCTCTGTCCCATGCCCTGCCCTTGTTCCCAGCAACTCTTGCATTGATGCTAGTAACCTGACTGCCCCTGAGCTTCCTTGCACTCATGTCCTTCAGCTTTTCAGTCACATTCCAGATCACTAAAACCCTAGTTGGCCATCTACCAAGAGGATAATTTCTCTTCAGCTGTCAGAATTCTCTCTTTGTTGTATTCCTTCAGTCCCTTCCAGATAGCTGTTGGTTCTCTTCATGCATCACTCCCTTTCAGCTCTTCTCCTGCTATAAGCTTGTTGCTAAGTCTTCTGCTCTGAATTGCTCCAAGATCCTCTGCCCTCATCTCATGCATCAGACTTTGGTGGAAATCCTGTGATGAGGCTGACTTCCTTCATAACACATCCCTTGTGTCCTTGCTCAGCCGATTTTCACAAACTGAACAATTATACAGCTCCTACATAAAGACACCCTGACAACTGTCATCTAACTCCCTCTGAAAATTGGTTTCGTTTACATCTACTTTTTCTCACACAGGAGTTCACCTTTTATGGTTTAGCTTCCACCTGTAGCAGTTAGTCTAAACATCTCCTGTCAGTGCCCCTACAGACATCATCTCTTATTACACCTTCAACCTCTTTGATCTGTCAAGTGCCTCCAATGCAGATAACCAGATTCCTCAGCTTCATGTAAGCCTATGGTTGCTTTCTCCCCTGCTGCTGTCTTGTTCTTGAGTGACTTCATGCATTTGATTAGAGTTATCATCTTTGATTCCCTGTTCACTCTTTCTATTGTAATTTGTTTCTTTATATCCAAGTTAAAATCTCATCATGTCTGTATGATATCTCTTTATGATGTCCAATGTTCAGCCCAAGTTGGACCTGTGCTGGACTGCTCTCTCTAAATACCCTGCACTCAAGTTGTCTTTGTTGACTCTTTCTGCATAACTTTGACATAGTCTTCTCCCATCTAATTTGCTTGCTGCAGCAGTTCTCATCTGATTGCAATACCCTTTAGACCCATACCTTTTAGACCCATATGGTCTAACCCTCTGTATCTCCTCCCATATTTATTCAAAATGGTGCTCAGTTTTCATCACATGAATCGCATCAACTTTCTTCTTGCCTTCCTTCACTATCTCTCCTCACCTATTGCAGCAAGTAGCTGCAGCTTGCTTCTTCCTTCAGCACCCTTTATAAGAATTCTTCCCTCTCCACCCATTTCCTGTTGTTAATTTCCTCAAAATCCAGTTGGTCCAAGATTCTCATGTCCATAGCTGTGCTTTCATGCCAGATATCCACAGTTCTTGAGAAGAACCCTGCACTGAATGCATGCTGCAAAGCAACTGAGCTGTTCTCCCAAAATCTCCCTTAGAGCCTCTGACGTGATTACCACTAAAAACTCAACTGCACTGGGGCCACTGTCCATCCCACTGACAGTCTAACTCCTTCCCTGCATTTCCACATTTCTCTGTAGCTATGCCTTGACTCTGAACTGTAAACTCTCTTCTTTATTGTCATTCTCTGCTTGTGCAGAGCCTTTCACTGTGGGCTTCTAGCCCATGACTCGTAGAGGATATGTCAATGCACTCAAGTAATAGGGAACATGAATTCTGCAAGCAAGCCAAAGCTCTTCGAAATCGTTGTGACTCAGGGTGTTCAGAATCTGAACCTAGCTCCAACCACAAATTTTGCAATTGGCCTGCAACGCTGCAAAAGCTTTGTGTAAAACTCATATTGGAACATCCTTGAAATTAAGGGGTGGTGTTGGAATCTGCATCCAAATTTCACAGCTGTAGGTCACCTCTCAAACACGGGTATTTGGAAGACGGTGAGGGCTGTGCTGTAAGCAGCTACATCGGCGATGAGATATTGTTGCTGTTTTTTTACCGTCTGTCTTTTTGAAATGCTTGCTACAAGGACAGCTGTGAGGCAGATGCCGTTCTGAGTTCAGATGTGGAATGTTACAGGGTCACTCTGCTTACCTTATCAGAAAAAAGCACGCATTCTTATGCTCTTCATGTACTGGAAAACAAATCCATGACAAATACTGTATTGTATGCAAGGGCTGGGGGTGGGGGAGAAGAAGGGAAGGGTATCTCGTCCTTAGGGGCTGCTGGTGCTAGGCACCACAAAAGAAAGATCTGTTTGTCAGCCACACTTACAGATAGAGGCTCCAGCATGAGGCACCTGCAGCAGTCTAAGGATGGCTCCGTGTGTGAGTAGTGTACCAGCAGCTATGGTTCCTCGCCTGCCATACAGAACCAGGAGGAGTGGTGGAACAGGGGAATCTGGGGTTACACCGCCTCATGACATGGGGTGAGGAATTCTCAGATGCTTTTAAAGGACTCCTGCAAGAGGCAGAATATAGTGTGTGGTCCTAGCCTTTGGTCTGTATTGCTATGCCCACAAAACACAATATATCCCGAATTGGCAATGGGCAGTAGTTGTGTTACAGGATGTCAGTGATGTTGTTGCCACCTGGGCAAAGTGAGAGTTTGAATCTGGAAACCAGATCTTGATTGTAGAGGGAGTAGAAGATGAACAAAGATGGGGTAAAGATCATTGGAGAGGAGCCGCGACTTGGGGTGCATGATGAGGGGACAGGATGATAAAAAGCAAGTGGATTTGAAGCCTAAGAAGACGTGGCAGGAGGTGGCAAAAGCAGAAAGTGGTGAGGATTCCTGAACAAGGAAATCTGGGCTGGAAGGTGAGAGCTCATACAGGACTGGAGTCTGCTGGCAGAGGAACAGGGCTGATAGATCTCACAGGGGTGTGAGTGATGGTATGGATGGCTGAGGATATGATGGTGAGGAAAGGCTGGTAGGAGTGCCAAAGTTAGGTCAGGGAGAGAGGGAGAGTCGGAAAAGGAGGAAAAAGCCAGAAAGTGATGCAGAGAATTTTTCTCCACCTGGCTCTTTTCTATACCATGAATAAGCTTTCAAGCCTGAAGAAAATCTTTGCCTCTTACTTCCCTGTGCCTTTCTTCCTAGTGTCCCTGTGTCTTGAAAAACTGGGTTGAGCTATGTGAGGGAGGATAAGCGAGAGGATGGAAGAAGTCTTATAGCACTGGAATCACACCAACTTGTCTAGGCAGCTGTTACTACTGATTGTGTATTCTATATTCATGCATACTACATTTCCCATGTTAGCTGTATGGTTTGGAACCTGCAGTTGCAGGCAAAGGTTTTGGGCTGTATTCTTTCACCTTATTGGCCTGTGCAGCTTGATACAGGAACAGCTACAGATTCCAAGGCACATAATAGATGAGAAACAGTGAAAATGGAGACTCATACCTGCTTGCTTGTTTGCCTAATCTCTCTGACTACCCTCTGTACTTATGTAGTTTCCTTCACGGTAGGGTCTCTGCACCTATGTAAGTTGAATGCTCAACCTACTTGACACAGGCACGAATATAGAAACATTGACCATTGCCACGTTTGTGCACATAGTTGCCAAAACAAATACAGGGTCCTATCCTGCTGCTATTCAATGCACAGAACTCCTGTTAGGAGTCAATGAGAGTTCTGCATAAAAAAATCAATGGAAAAATTTGATTCCTTTGAAATGGAGCAATCTGTGGTATAAATTGCACTAGTTTTGTTGTGCACAGAAGATAAACCCCACTTTTTTTTTCCTGACTATCCCTTTTTGCTAACATGCCTTTTGGAATGTGCTTTTTCATGCCACTGTATCTCAGTGGCATCATGAAATTGTTTTCAATCAAGGCACAGTAAAAGCATCCAGAATAGGGTGCATAGCTGGCTTTTTCAACACACTTACAAGTGTGACTGCTGATTATTCACGCGTGAGCTCTTCACACGGTATATTTTAAACTATATAACAAAAAAACCCCAAACAAACAAATAAATAAACCAAACCAAAAAAAAACCAACCCAGAGATAAAATAAAGGTGATATTAAATGTGTGAGGATGCCATCATTATACCTGCAGGTAAAAATCACTGTCTGAAATCACCTCAGAGGGATATGGACTGAAAGAAACTGCTAGTTTGGCTGGTGGTTTAGAGGATGTTCTATTGCTGAGCTACTAAATAAATCCCCTTTTGCCCTGCACTGCCTCCAGCAAGCCCTTAGCCTTCCCCACTCTGTCTTCCCCACACTGTTTCTCTATTTTTCCTCATAATCTCAGCCCTGATTCTCTTTTTCCCATTCTTCTGAATGTTGAAGTCATGACCTTTGTGGTTTATAGGCCACAAGAGACTGAGCTAAATGTGTTAGCACAGAGTCAAAACAAGTAATAGCTGGCCAATTAAATTAATAATCCATATTGTTACAATGTTTAACCACGGCTGTTTCCTCAGTGGTCTGTTTAAATCACAGCCAAGTCCTGACCTATTAAAATGAATAACTGGAATTATGAGAAACTCCATTTAATAAACACAGCAAGGAACGCAACACAATCGGTATGAAATATTTATTACCACTTTAAGCAGCAGCTAGTTGAGATTTAAGATTGGATTAATGAAGAGGTTTTAATTCCTGGCTAAGGGTAGAAAGCCTAAACCTGGAACATTTCCTCAATTTCCTGGTATGGTTTTGCAATGGGCAAGACTCGAGATGGGAGAGCACAATTTGATTCATGCTTTCCCCTTGCAGAGCTCTCTCCTGACACGTTCGATGCAGGAGGAGATCAAAGCAAGCAGGCTCCAGACAAGTGGCTCAAGTGGCTTGGAAAAACTCAGGGGAATAAGGGCTGGAGCACTAGACATGAGCCTTTGGATTTTAAAATGAGCACTCCTGCCAACCAACATCCTATGGAGAGCAATGTTAATGGAAGGCTGGTACATTCCCAGTGACAACGGCTCGTGTGCACGCATTTTTTTTGCAATATGTCTCAGGGCTAGAGGAGGGGGAGAGAAAAATCTCTTCTCTCTGAAATTTGTCAGACAAAATCTCAAGCTGGGAGCAGACTCTTACTGTTTCAAATGGCCCAAGTATTGTTTTTCTTCAGTGCAGAGCTACCAAGGTTTTGCTATTTTTAGTCACGCTACATGTTCATCTTCAGGGTTTCTCCACTCAACACAAAAGCAACTGTTCTTGGATCAAAATTAAAAGGTTGCCAGGGTTGAAAAGTAGTCTACCATACCAAAGCTCGAATGGGGATATTTTCCTATTGTTTTCTACTCCTGATGTAGTGAAGCTCAGCAGATTAATAATATGCAAATCCAGGCACAATGTTGCTGTTTGGAGGTGCCATGTCAAGGGGCCATGTAGTAATTGCTCTGGGCTAGATGGACACCTGGAGCATCATGTCTGCAATGATGGATCCTTCCCATCATTTCCTCCATAATGGTTCCACACCATAAATTGTCATGATCCATCAGAAAGGCTCTGATGCATTAAACAACTGCCCTAATTTGAGTAAATACAGGCTGCTGCCATTGCCTCCAAGGACCTCATTTTCAGCATGTGTTGTGATGATACAAAGAATCGTACATAGTTTCTCCTTCCCTCCCTCTTCTGATTCTTAATGTATAGCCCCAGCCTGAGAACTGGAGATGCAGAAGACTTACAGCTATGGACAGCAGTATCATGGACAAAGCAAGCTCTTCCATGCTCTTCCTATAACACATTTGAACCTGAAGCTGGCAGGACCCAGCATCTGGGGTAGTACAGTTTCAACACCCATTCAGCCACATTGATAAGATTGGCCAGCAAAACCCTTCTCCACTTATGCTGTGGCAGTCTCAGCTGTGACCCTGATTGCATCGACAGCTCTTTTATTCGTACAAGGTGGTAGACAAGCAATTCATCGTATGCTCAGGATGTGTTTGTCCCATAGCATCCAACTGCTCAGCTGAGGGATTTCTCCGGGCCATTGTTTCCCAGTTCAAGACAGTTGAAGATTCTGCAGCACTAGCTTAGAGTCTGCACGCTGGGATTACTCAGCCTCTGCAACGCACAGCAGTCAAGAGGAGCAGCAAGCAGATGATGCCCTGGTGTCCGCTAGAGAGAGATTGGCAAAGACAGGATGAAACCCCAAATTGCTGAGTACTTTCTCTTCATCTCAGACTTCTGTGGGGAAATACATTCACACAAATTAATTAACCTGGGACATTCCCAGTGCTTTAGAACTGAACTGGATCTTTATTTTTAGCTGGCTTTCCGTGTTGTTAATATCTTTACTTCTGTGTTGTCTATGAAAGTAACTTTGGTTCCTGTCCTGGGTTCAGCAGCAGCAGTCATTTTTTCATCCTTCCTTGGTAGCTGGTGCAGCGCTGTGTTTTTGATTTTGGGCCTGGGAACAGTGCTGATAACACCAATATTTTCTGTTACTGCTTGGTAATGTTTTGGTCTGGCCAAGGACTTTCTGAGTCTCATGCTATGCCAGGGAGGAGGGGAAGCCAGGAGGAAGCAGAGACAGGACACCTGACCCAAACCGACCAAAGAGGTTATTCCATACCATAGCACGTCATGCCCAGGGTGTGAACACAGAGGGCAGAGACTACATGGTTTTTTTGTGTAAAGTCATCTCCTAAGCTGTAAGAAACTGGAGAAACTCTGTGGGCCTAAGGGAATGAACTCCCTCCTTCGTGAGGAAATTACACCTCGGGCACTTCCCTGCTGGCCTTGGTAAACATCCTCGTGCATGCTAGTGCTGCTGTGCTCACGCACAGGATGTGCAGCAATGGTGCGTCTCCAGGAATACGCAGCAAGTTATTTATGTCCTGGACTGTATGCAAGAACCAGTATGAATGGATGTGATGTGTCTCTACTAGGTCTTCAGTGTCCTGGGCTTGTGCCTGGTGAGCCCTGCCACCAGAAGTGAACACTGTTTCAGGAAGTTGCTCCACAGTGTGCCTGGATGAGCAACCTGTTGGAGAGAGAAACTATGGCAAGCTTTTAGCCAGCAACTGGCACGGAAGAGCCCTGCTGCTCTGATAACCCACACTCTTGGCTTGCGGGAATCCCAGGAAAACCTGCCAGCCACTATGCCTTCCAAGATCAGGAAGTAAAACTGTGGTCGTTGTGTTATCTTGCCGCACTTTTTTATTGGTTTGGTCTGTGTTTTCCTTTCTGAGTCTTTAGGCAACATTTCACATTGTTGTCTCCTGCTGTTCTTTCTATGGTTTCCTTCAAGGCTCCCTCCAGAAAGAAGAAGGGCACAAGCATCCAAGAGATTAAACCAGAACATTTCTTTGACATTGCATTGCCTCATTTCATTTTCTCAGGTTTCTCTTGTAGCAAGCTCAGGTCCTCAGAAAGCTCTTTAGGTTACTCACGTACCTGGTATGTAAATTTTAATCTGGGTTTATGTACCTGCTCCCAGCTGCAGTTTAGCCTTCCCTCAGTCAGCATCTCTCTGTGCACTCCCTCACCTCTATGTCTCAGCTGAGTGTTCCCTCTCCAGCTTCAGACTAAAGAGGCATGGCAAACAGAGCAGCTTAGATATAACAATATTGATTGGTTACCTTGCTCCAGCTGGCATGGGTATTGAGGGGCTCCCACCAGCATTTTAGGTACTGTGGGTGTTTGTCCTGTACCCCACAGTCATATCCAAGTAGTCCCTGTGACCCCTCACTAGTATGATGAACATCCCAGGCCGATGAAGGGACTTTCCCAAGACCTTGAACAGGACGCAGCAGCCTGAGACTTCCCTTGTCTCACATTGTTGAATGTCTTGCAAACCATGATCTCTCCCCAGCATGCTTGAAAATTGCAGAGCTCTAGGGAATGGGCAGATTATATATAGGGCAGATTTCCTGGAAGCCAGAAATTGATGTTTTTCTTTAGGCTGTTAGCAGAATTGCCGTGGGAAATGAGAACCTACTGGGCTACCTTGCAGGGAAATACAAGTGTGAATTTTCCTTGAGCAAAACCCCTGTCCCTGCTAGGGAAGTTTTCCTCAGTTTCCCTTTGCTTCTCGCACCGAGTATCTTCCACTGCAGCCCCTTGTTCAGTGCAGCATCACAAGCACCCATGCAGAAGTTGCTGATGCCCTCAACATGATACTTTAGAAATCCCACTCAATGGGGTTGTGGCACATGGTGCTTAAAATATCTGTGATGGCTGGAATGAGGTGTCCTAATCTGTCCAGTCCAGAGGAGCCGAGCTGGTGTCAGCAGCAGGAAGGATGCCCTGCAGAATTGCTCCAGAGCAGGGAGGGAGCCTGGGAACTCTGCCCAGCCACATTGGCGCTGTGAAGAGTTGAAAATTGACCCTGGGAAGAGCTGCTCTGAAGCTTAATGAAGACAACTACCAGGCTTCTCTGGTGATCAGCAGACATGGGCAGCAAGGCAGAAGCAGGTACCATTCTTGAATATTGAATCATTTGATAAGTGATAGAGAAAGCACCTGCACTTGGCTGCAGTGTTGGTCTCCAAGCCAGTAATGTGCTGTGCAGAGTCCCAGTGGAGGACCAGTCATGCGGCAACCTGAATTTATTTATGCCTATTTCTCCCAGTCATTCTTCAGTGATTTTCCCTCCCCTTTACTACAAAACTTCTAGGAAAGCAAAGTTGGCCTGGTTCAAGTTGGATATGAAGTGTTTCAGAGCCCTTGTTAGCAGGCGCTGTTCTGGTTTGCTTGTTGCAAATGAGCTGAACTGGAAACATAAAAGGCAGGTCAGAGGGAAAAAAAAGAAAGAAAAACTGTAAAAAGTAATGAAAAAAATTAATCAGACCTACATAAGTTACAGAGAAATATTGCTGGTGAATTCCACCGTTTTCTTTTGGAGTGTGATAACAGAGATGTTGTTATTTTTAAAAGGAAGTAATATGACATCCCATTTAATTTCCTCCAAAACAAGGCTATCTGGCTTACCAAATATAGCCTGACAAAGAAAAATAGGAATTTCCTGATCAAAGATCCAAGAGTGCAGTGCTCCACCTTAAATCCCTCCCACCTATTAGGCCCCCCTTTAGACAAGACAGAGAAACAAATTTCTCACACATCAATGATGCCTCCATAATCAATTTCAAATAGCCCCTTGCATAGGGATGCAAATCTTAGCTTTCTCTTAATAAAGCCTTTTAGAAGATGGATGTACTGATCTGATATTATTAAACGAAAAGTGGTCTCTTTTTAATCTAGAGATGCAGGGGCGTTAGTAACAGAGTGAATCAAAGGCCTGGTCTCTTTCTCTTCCTAATTATCAATAGTGTTTTATAATCTTATTAATATTGATACACAGTATACTGAAGATCTGTTAACGTATAATGTATGTGGAGGATAATTAACGAGATCCGAGTCAGATCAATCGCCTATTTGACAGAAAACGGTGTGTGGCTTATAAATTATACATATGCTAGGTATGGCTAGAAATGTTTAAAGTTTCAGTCCAATCCTTCCAGTACAGCACTGGGAAAACTGATGAACTTAAAGGCACAGTCCCTTGCCTGTTAGGTTTATACTGTACACTCAGAGGAATAACTCTTATTTAAAAATCAAAGAGTTCCATTAACTGCCAAGATCTCAAAGCAGCACAGAAAACACACCTTCTCCTTGTGAAGTGCAGCTAAACAAAAGGCAAAATCTTGTAAGAAAAAGGATGATTAATAAAAGTGCAGTAATTTTCCTTTTGATTTCCGAGAGGAGGTAGCATGCAGGATGTTCCAAATGACAGAAATGATCCCACATCTTCACACTGGCCTTTAACAAGGTTAGACTAGCTAGTGCAGTAAATACAATTAATAATCCCAATTAATATTGCATGTTTTGGTAGGTTTGAGAGCATGAAAGCTTTCCACAGATTACTCTTCACTCCCCAAAGCAGACGCGGCGTGATGAGACCAAGAGATGGAAATGTGGAAATAAAACTTTCCTTTTTTGTTGCTGCAGAGCTCCTGATAAGCATGGGGCTGAGATGAAAGGAGATGTCAGGTTTAAGAAAAATAACATATTATTATTGTTAATAATTTACCTCAGGGGTATGACCCAGTGCAATAATAACTGCTCGAGGCTGTGAAACTTCACCAGCGTTGTGAAAATGGCTCAGACTCGCTCAGCTTTTCCATAGTAGACCTTGAGGCAAGTTCAGCCATGGTGTGAGAAGATGCGATTCCCAAGGTGGAGAGGCTGCATCAGTCCCTTGTGTTTATGTAGGAAGACTTGAATCAGATAAACTCGCTAGAAATTCAGCTTCCTCTGGAATCAAACTTCTACTGATGTCAGTGGGAGTTTTGCTTGAGGGAAAAAATATAGGCAGTACCATGCCAGATCATGCCTGAGATAGGATGCACTCTATCCAGTGCCCTTTCTGACAGGAATAAGTGCCCAGTGCTGTGGGGAAAAACATAAGCTGGGACTGCACTCAGCCATACCAGGTCCCAGATTATGCCCATCACATGCAGGGAGGACAGAGTTGGTGGGTACAGTCACCATGGTTGCTCTCAACATGTAGTTCACAAACCTGCCTCACGGAAACTTTTTAACAGGTATCTGTGGGTCAGAACCCAGGAAGATCTTGTTTTGATTTACCTATAAAAGCAAATGGTTTATCCACAAAGACTGGGGTGTCTTTTGTTTGATTTCCTTTCCTTTTCTTTTTTTTTACCACGAACCACTATGCAAGCTGTATACCTATATAAATACCCTTCTTTTTCTGAAGCAAGCCAAGTGCTTTCAGTGGCACCCATGACATGATGGTCACCAAACTTGTGCCTTAACACAGCCTTTTTTTTGAAGGTAGAGATTCAAATCCACACAGTTTACCCCTGGAAACCCAATGATCCTCAACAAAAACCAGTTTGCACAAGCTGACAGTTCATTGTAATTTAGCCTTTAGCATATGACTATGTGTGAGCTTGTGCTTGTTGCAACAGAAGCCCTGATGGGCAGATAGGAGCCCGAAGCTGGCTACCAGTGGCAATACCTGGATACCACAGAATTACCTGATGGAGACTCTGAGGATTAGCAAAGCTTTTCCTGAGTCATCCTTTGTATAGCCCTTATAGGGCCATCTCAGTCAAAGTGGCCAGCATGTCTGTGGTGTGGTGAGTAAAAGATTTGCCTTGTTAAAGTAAATAGGGGAAAATTGTTCTGTGCTTTGCCAGGTGAAGTGTTAAATACAGGATCCAGTCACAGGGAAGGGCAGGAAAGGCTTGCTAGATTACAAAGGCCATTGCTTAATGGCCATGCCATCCCTTGAGCCAAGGTTTAAAGTAAATTATTTAAATCGTAATATTATACCTTTTCCCCTGAGAGGTTCGAAGGGCTATGCTAGCATAAATGAGCGAATGCTCATAGCCTCCAGATGAGGCAATTGTGGCACATAGGAGCACAGGCTGGAGTGCTCAAAATGGCCATAACTTCAGAAAAATGGACCCCAAGCCACAAGCAGCAACAGTTTTCATACAAGTGAATTCTTTGCAGTCTCTCAAGATGAGTCAGTAGCTAAATCAGGTAAAACTGCTCTGGTCTCTTGACTCTCCAGCACTGTGTTTGAACCATTAGACTCATGCTTCCTTCTGTCCATTAGTGGCTTCATTTCTGTCTCATAGCATTAATTCAGGTTATTCTGCTTGCAGTGCTCCATATAAATGAGTTGAAGACCACACAGATTCACAGGAATCGGTGTGGTCAGGAAATGTTACTGTCTTTCACTCAAACCTTCCCATAAAGGACCCATTGGAAGGTTTTAATTGTGCCTTGTCCCATGATCAAGTTACTGGGGTGGTCACCATCAGACAGGGTCTGGGTTTACCTGTCCCCTCAGCCTGCTTCCCTCTCATGCTCTCCAAGTTGTCTTCATTCCCATTTTACACTTTCCTTCTTCATGCAATTTTTTTGACACAGTTTAGCCTTGGTTAACTGTATTGAAATAATATGTCAAAAGTATTCTTAACTGAAGGTCAAAACTGCTTCTCCAGTTAAGAGCTCTAATCATGCATCTTTGCTGAATCTTTCTCAATGGATAGCCAAGATCAGAAGTCACTTCTTCATCCCTCTTTCCCCAGAGACAGGGATATCCATCCACTAATGCTGTGACCATATTGCATTATCCTTCACAATTTTTAAGTAAGATGAAATAAGAAAGAGCTATTTTTTCAAACTCTTTGAAGGAAAGACCAAAATATCCCATTTGGATATTCACTGGCTAATGCCAGTCAAGGAACCAGTCTTCAAACACCATTCTGTAACACAGAACACAATGAATTAACGTTAAAGATAGCAGGAAAATTGAGGTACAAATCAGCTACAGGAAGGAACAAATTAACAGTAGGAAGGAAGCAGCAAGTTCAGATAGTGGGGAGATGTGCTGGTTTGCAATGCCTGGAATGAAGGCATCCCCCTCCTCCCAAGCAGGCTCCAGCATGCCCATGGGTTAGGCTGGTCTCATACTGAGAAAGGCTGTGAGATATTTATGGCCCAGCCAAGTATCAGCCTGAGGCCATGAAAACAGAGCTATTGAGTTGTATTTTGGAGAGCTCATTTCACAACACTGAGTTTTTTCATGCAAAACTGAGGATACATATGCATTTTCCAGTGCTTTTGGCTACACAGTCAGCCCTGGAGCAGGGAGGCCTCGGTGCCACAGCTCAGAAAGGACAGCAGAGTGGGGATCACCCTTCTCACCATCCCATCCCTACCAGCCTGGGAAACCAGCCCCATGACCAAGAGATTTGTTAGGTCAAAACTGGAGGTGATGGGGCCCGACTCTGCTCCTTACCCTTAAGGGCGAGACTTGGAGCAGCATCCAGCAGCCAGGCTTCCTGCCTGAGCTGGGAGCTGCTTAGGAGACTCCAAGCACCATCCCAAACCTGAAGCTGTCAGCTGCCCAGGAGGCGTTTTAGGGCCAAAGAGGTCAGCTGAGCAGTGCTGTTCTTCCCTGTCCCACTCCTCCCACTCTCCCCTACACTCCTTTTCTGCCTGGTCTAAATTGCAGTTTAAGGCTCATTACCAAGTCAGCAAGGTGTTAATGAGCAAGGAAAAGGAGGAGAGGAGGCAGAGAGGGGAGGTGAGGGCTGCAAGGAGATGGCACCACTGCCCCAGCTCTGAGAGGCATGTGCTGGAGGATGAGCCTCAGTGTGTTGTATCCAACAGCTTCCTTGCAAATCCTGCCTTTTCACCTACAGGCTCTCTTCTCTGTGTAGCCCCCAAACCCCAAAGGCAGGCATAGCAGAAAATGTGGAGCAAGGGGAAAGGGTGCAGGGGCTGCAGCCACCCCAAAGCCCTCATCCTGGCAGAGGTGGAATCATCACCTGTGAAGCCTGTCAGGATGCTCTTTCCTCAGCTAAACCATACTGAAATATCTCTCATGGCCTGTCAATGTCAGATGATGTCAAAGTACCAGTGTGACAGTCTGTGTCCTACCTCCAGGTACCCCAATTCATATTTCAGTACCTTTCTCAGTGGTTTGTGATAACATGCCAGACTTTACACCCAAGTGACTGAGGTCCTGGCATATTTCCCTGTCTGCCAACTGTCACAAATGGAGGTAGGAACGGTGAAGCCTTCATCAGAGACAGAGGGGTGTGCTGGACCCCCAAGGCTGCCATACCTGCTTTCACATCATCACTTTGTTTAGATCAAACTGGTGCAACTTCCCAGTGCGTATAAATCCTCAGCGATTTTGATTTAAACCTTTTAAGGTTGAAACGTTTTCCCCTCCCTAAAGAAACACTGTTTTACAATGAGATAAGTTTAACAGAGAGTCCATAAAGGCGAGTTAAACACCTTGGCAATGTCCGAGGGTAAAACACACAGGTAGTAAATGGTTTTCAGATTGCATCATTTCCTGGAGTCCTTGGATAGAGCGTCTTTACATCTTCCTGGGTTCAAGCATGGTGCTTACAACGTTACTGAAAGTCAGAATATGTTTTTAAGGAGTCCTGCCTAGCCTGAAGCACTGACTTCTGAACAGAGAAAGAAATGGCTTTCAGAGAAGAGGCATGTGTCCTGGCTGCAGTCTGGAGACTGGCCCATCATGGTATCTCACACCCTGCACTCTGCATTGACTTGGGAGGGAATTACAGGCACTGGCCTCCTTCATGCAGAGACAGTATATATCAGGCCTAGGCTGGTCTAGCATATACCAGCAGAGCGTATTAAAGATCCATGCGTTTCCCCCAGCTACTGCAGTTAACTAAGAAGCTTTACCTATTGAGTAAAGCTGAAATTTTACAAAAAGCTCATTTCCCAAGTAGGCAGCAAAGGAAGAGAGCAGAAATTTTAAAGGCCTCAGCACTCTGGGTGCTCACTGAAAACTAAGCCCTTTTGAGAATCTGACTGTTCAGGTGTCACCATGGGAGTTAGAGGAATCATTGAGCACTTGAGAAAAACAGACCTGAATTTCATTGCCTGCAGGTATACTTACCTACAGTTTCTTTCTTAGGATAAGACTTCAAGAGCAAGTGGCTCTAACTTAGTGGCTTGCTACTGTCTCCTTTCTTCCCCCTCCCTTCTCACTCTTCAGTCAGGCAGTTCAGCTCACTCAGCCACTGCAGAACTATTCACATTTTTTGCCAGTTGAGTTTTCTACCCTGTGGTGGCTGTTTCAAAGAAGCACTGAACCTGATGCAAGGGATGTGGTACACAGGAAGGAGACGTGGTCTCAGGAAAAGCCTCCAAGGTCAGTTCAGTTGTCCACTGAAAGTCCATGCTCCTTCCCTGCACTGTGTAATCCCATGAAAACCTTGCAAACCAACACTGCTGCTGGGATGGATGGTCATAGTGGCTCTGGTAGCAGCTGGAATGCTCTGAAAAGATGGGATAGACTGTGGGTGCTTGAAAAGTTGGCACTAGTAGAGAAGAAGAAGATGTTGAGTGAAGTTGGCCTGATTCCACTTTAAAATCGTATTGTAGCTACTTATGTACAATGGAGGCACTATTTTGTTTCCTTCCTTTAGGTAGCTGTGGACTTGAGGGCAGATCAATTGTTTTCGGTCTTTTAAATTCACACAGAACCAAAAGAATGATTTTTTCCATCCACTTTCTAGATACCTTATTTTAGCAAAAAGCACAACTAACCTACAGCAGCTTTATGCTAACTAAATGAAAGCAATTCTTCTCTTACTAACAAGTCCAGCAAATTAGAAGTTGAGGGTGCTCTTTTTCTATCTATTTACCGCTCTTTTAATCCTCCTCCCCACCTTTTAAAATCCTTGAGGGAAACAGATGAGCTTTACGCATGCCCCAGAGGTTGCTGTAGATGTATGTTTGTACATACAGCATTCTCTGGAACCTTTGCACTTCACTAATCCACAAAGGTCATGATGAGCATACAAACCTCAACCACCTCACCCTTCAGCAAAGATTTACTAGTCTATGCAGAATGAAGACACTATTGTTAAGACTACACTGACCTCTTGAAAAGCATTACAGAATATTCACTCATCTCCTGTGAAGTATTATCATAAATAAACGGAGGCACATAAATGAATGAAGTGCATTCCATGTCATAATACATAAATTCATTTGCTTCACAAATTGCAGGACTCACTGTAACCAGCTGACTCATTCAAAAATGCAATATAGTTTTGAAAGATAAAGTACTAAGTAAAAAGATACGTATGACACAGAGATGCTGAGTTACTAAAAATAATGCACATATCAAAATACCATCTGTATAACAATTGCAAAGCTACAGATAAATCATTTCATCGTGCACCTTTGCCTTCATGAGTTTTGCTGTTCACCAAGGGTTCAATCTTACTATTTGCCATCAGTGGAGCTTTGTGCTTTTGAAAAGAAAGAGTGAAATCATGGCTGTCATGGAAATGAGTGAGAAAATGCACTTAAATTTAAAGGGGGCAGAATGCAAGTGAGTCCTCAGGTGCCACAGCTAAAAATGGAGGTTTTTCAAACCTCCACAGGATTAAGAACCATAATTCCCTCAATTTCAATGTGAAAAAAACTGCGCATGTGTACTGTGATATCTGTGTAATGAATTTGTGAGTACTACAATACAACATTGCTTGAAATTGTTTCCATTTATGCTACAACTTTGATCAACTTACTTGGACTTGCCAACGGAAGTCCTGAAAGCACTTACATTTATATCTGGTTTTTAATCCTGTGGCTGATCCTTTTGAAGTCTTAGGATCTAATTGTTGTTGTAAAGCAGAGCAGAGTCAAATCGTTCATGAAACTACCAACAAGAGCTTTGTACCACTGGAAGAAGAAGATACCAAGCTCTTTGTGAGGGTGGTCAGACACTGGAAAAAGTCGTCAAGAGACTGTGGCATCTTCACATAGAACTAGTGAACCCCCTGGGCAACCTCCTGCAGCCAACCCTGCTCAGTGCCAGGGGGATTGGAGTTAATGACCTCCAGAGGTGTCCATTCTGATGATGACATGACCTGCAATGCTTTAGAACCAGAATGATATTAACATTTGGTGTGCTAACAATTGCTGCTGCGTTACACATAGCAAAATAATATGATGAGAATGGTGTAACATATGTGGCACTGCTTCTCTCCTTTGGAAGTCGAGTTTGATATACGGCTGTCAGAAAGCAGTATTTTTTTCAATAATACAAAATATATTTCTATCTCAGATATATTTCTTGGCCTTTTTAGATCTCTTTTCTTACTATACTCAAATGCTAAGCACCATTCCATATTCACGTCAATATATCTATTGACATTTTTCTTGCTGTTTTCCTCTTCTTCTATTCTCTGTGGGATCAGTCTTGCCAACTGCTCCTGAGATCTTTGGTTATGATCTAGCAAAGCCCTTAAGCACATGCTTAACTTTAAGAATGCAAACAGTCTTTGTGAATTCAGCAGGACATTTCCTTTAACTGCTTTGCTGGGCTGAGGCCAAAGTGCTCAGAGCTCTACACACAGATCGAAATATAATAATTCACACACAGTTAGAAAATCACTGCAGAGTGTAAAATAAATTGGAACAGATTTTTCCCTGTCCTTTCACAGAATTTGGCCATGAAACACTGCAAAATTCTACCGGCTCTGAATACAGTTTATAAATTAACAGAATTCAATTCATCAACATATGTCATGGAAAATATCTGGTTTATACACAAAGTTACTTTCACATGCACATTTTTTTCTCTCCCCCTCCCCCCCCAATATACATACTTACAAGACATAGGCCTGCTTTACTCTGCTTCTTATGAACTGTGCTCCACAGCAGATGTCATAACTTCTGGCTTTTACTAACGTTCAGAAAATCTGCACAAATCGCTAGGTAAAAGTTCATGATTCTTTAAAGCTCTTAAAAGACATTTTAGGGGAAGCTGTACAGAAGTTTACCAGCAGTTTGTAGATAAGCACAAACAAGGCAGAGATGCAAACATGAGACGAGCCTAGCAGGGTCAGGCCAAAGGTCTGAGTTCTTGCTACACCAGGTGCCCAGATAAGAGCACAAGAACAGGGCAAATGTACTGTGGCATTTATATACCCTAAGTTTACTCACTCAGCTTTCAGCAACTGGCGGCTCAGGTCTTCCCAAGCCAGAAGCGGTATACCGATATTTACTAGCATATTAACCTTTTCATATGTTTAATTTTATTACTTTATCTAGTTTCTTTTTTAATCTGTGTAACTTTTGGCACTCACAAAATCCTGCATCAAGGGCTTTCACAACTTAATCCAGTCTGTGAAGGGGCACCACCAAACATTTACTGTTTGTTGTGAACACGCTACTTGCTCATCTATTTTGCAAGAACTAGGGGCAGCAAATAAAACAGCAGTTTAGTTATTCACCTTCCCTGTGTCATTCATGATTTTATATTCTACTGTAACACCCCAACTCTGCTGGCTCTTTTCTTAGCAAAAATTCCTCCTCCAATCATTCCCCTGTAACATTCCTTGTACAAAGGAAAAGCTGATGTGCTGGCACAGTCAATCTCTCTGCTTCAACAAGGTGCTTGTAGGGGAATTTGAACTCCCAGGCTAATGAGACCTGGACCAAGAGATCTTGCCAAG
This sequence comes from Myiopsitta monachus, assembly GCA_017639245.1. NCBI lineage: Eukaryota > Metazoa > Chordata > Aves > Psittaciformes > Psittacidae > Myiopsitta > Myiopsitta monachus. The sequence continues at coordinate 39,788,790 of CM029926.1, forward strand.
TTGTGATTGCTTAAACTCTTGCATTTTGTGGTAATGAACACCTCCTCATGCATCTACTAGAGTCTGCAGGCAGCTGGTTGTGAGCTGTAAAATAGGTCATATACGAATGGCAAAAGCAAGCCATCCTTTCTTTTTAATGCTAAAATGAGAAAACACTGAAGTGAGCAAAAATTTCTCAGAATAGTTCGTGTGGAGCTTTCTGCTGGCTCTAGGAATCAGAGCTCATCTCTCTCTTTTTGTACCATTTAAAACATGGAAGACTGAAGTGTGGAGGTGAGGCCAATTTCTTCCTTGATATATTTACTTCAAACTTTCTTTGGGGGTTTTTGTGTGGTTTGTGGCTACACATGCGTGTGTGTGCTAATTCATTGTATACTACCCTAAGATTTAGGCAGAAGAACTGGCCATGAACTACATGACTACTAAAAAATGAATGATGCAGTTCGGACAAATAACTGAAAACAATAAAATAAATTAACATAATTCCCCAGCTTTTTTACATCATGCTAAAATTCCTCTTAGCAGAGTATTGTACAAATTCAAGACTGCAAGATTACCTCCAGCTCTGATAGCTGATATTCATGCATGCTTCCAGATGGGTCTTCTCTTCTGATAAAGACACATATTATTAACCCATTTTGGATCTCTCATAAGCTGTGCTTATTGTGGCATTAGTTCTCACAGCACTTGTTCAGCTTTGCAAGGCCTAAGTCTTGTATTCATGCTATAATGCTTTGAGACCATGAGATGTGTCACTAAAACACCCAGAAAAACAGAGGCTAATGCACTGCCTTTATTTGCAAGTGTGTTTGTTACTTTGTGAACCTCAGTTAATCCAGTACTAAAATGGGATGAAATCTTGGTTCCATGAATGGCAGCAGCGAAACCCACACTGACATTAAGGAGGTCAAGAATCTACTGACTTATGCCTTACCAAGTGTTGCAAATCTGTGCTGGTATCTCTAAAACGAGATGTGAGATAGAAACACAAGGATTCAACCTCAAAACTTGATACTTCTCTATGGGAATCTGTAACTCTTACATTGTGTCTCCTAATGGGCATTCTCTATCTTTCTTTTTCATGGCTGCTTTTGAGTGTTTCTGGTGTGACCAAGCAGGGTGAGCACTGGCTGTGCATCCAAATGTACCAGGTACACTGCGTCTGCATCGGAATGTTAGTGAATGTTGGCATCAGGCGATTAGCAAGGGAAGAGCCCGGTAAGAAAAGCCTTTTCTTTAGAAACATTCTTCTGCGCCTCATGGCTGAGGCGCAGTGTTCAGTGCATGTCCAAAGGGTTGCAGAATTTCTCATCATTGTGCCTGAGAATTTATATCCTACCAAAAATTATTGGTCTAAAATTGGCACGATGGTTCTCTGGAAGTGCCAGCTCTTCAAAACATGGGAGGTGCACAGGGTATCTGCTCTCCACTGTCCGACAACTGGGAATCTACCTTAATGCACTTGACTGATAAGTCTCCACTGTCCCACATGAATAATGAAATCCCATCAGCTTTTTTCATAGAGGTCACCTTAATTTCCTCAGTTAAAACATAAAGTGTTGCCACCCTCTGTTCTACTCTGTTCTAGCTGTGGCTCTGCTTCCTTTGTGCGATGTATAAATACAAATACATTCCTCTTGTAGTAAGAAGGTTGCGCTACAAATGTTATAGGTAGGACAGATCAATTCAAAGGTAACGGGTGGTTGCATGGATACAGTTCCTACAAGATTCCAGGCCAGACTTGGTGTCATTAACTATCATTAGCACTTGGAGCTTAGACAATGGCATATTTAAAGTACAGGGGTGGCTTGAATCCATTTCCTAGTGGGCAAGTGTCCACATAACAATAACACTGCTAGAATTGGCAGTAAGTGGTACACTGGCAGCTTACCCAGAGCAATTGACAGACAGGAACCTAAGACAGGGATGCTCTCTTGTTTTTAGAACTCTTCCAAGATGGGTTTGTGACAGACTGCTGGGAAAGCCAACTGTCCTACCAATTGGCCTGTATTGCTAAGGTGCTAGCATGGCACTGTTCCCATTCCCTAAAGACATGTTTAATCTTTGACAAGGCACAGTATTTGATAGCAGAGTTGTTTACATATGCATGTGCTTAGTTGAGCTGAGGTGTGCTTCACTGTTAATCCCACATCACTCACTGAATGGTCTTCTGAACTCTTCTTCTGGTAGCCTTTTTCTGTTGAACAGAGAGAAAAATGGCCACATTTTAATGATTAAGCCCCATTTTCTTAGAAGCAGCTCTGTCCGCAAAGATACTGTCTATGAAATCCTTTAGTCACAAGAAATAAAGCCAATGATTGATTTGTATTCTGCAATGCACCCTCTGGCTAAAACCAAGTTATAAGTACCAAATGGCTGAGACGGGGCTTGTGAAAGGGCAGTTATGTGAGTGGCACTAGAAGAAAAATGTTAATAAAGAGCAGTCCATTGAACTGAGGTTAAATACTTTCATACCTCTCAACCAACTCAGAAATGTCCCTGAATTCTCATTAAAAAATGTTCTTCATAATCTGGTGTTTTACCTCATTAAGGAAGGGGGATCTTGAGGATGAAAAATATCACTTTGTTGAGGAGAAATAAAGGTAACAGGGATATAGCTTAAAAAATCCTTTTTCCTTTTCATTTTCTTCAAGCATTTTTCTTGTCTTTTTGTTCATTCACCTGGGCTTTTTTTTATTTTTAAAGTTTTGAGGGTTTTGGGGAAGGACGGGTGTGGATTTGTTTCGTTTTGTTTTAAATGAGTGAACTTGAAGAAGTTTGAAGTCTTATCCCTAATGGCATGCAGGCTCGTTTGTGCTCCTGATGCAGAACCAAGCAAGGAGCGCAAGCCAGTCTTCCTATTTCCTACTGCCACATCATGCACCAGACCCACCACCAACCCAGATCACCCTCCCTCTTCCACACCAGTGCCCCCCACAATGCTCCCAGGAGCAGGCAGAATCTGGTCCCAGGTAGTATTTGAGGTTTTGGGGCTTTCCAGACTGTGCTGGAAGTCTCAGAAACAAAACACCACCAGGTGTCGTCCAGTATAGTCCTGCTTCCAGATTAAAAATGGACAAAATCGCAATATACTGGGAAAGGACTTTACAAAACTCAGCAAAAGCCTATGGGCGTTTGAGTCAAGGTTTGGGATGTCACGAAGTCTGGCTGACCAAGAGTCAGCTTGCAGGAGTTTATATTAGGCACAAAGTATGAAGCTTGGGTTTAACCCAGAACATTGTGTGCCTCACAGGTGGGATTTTGGATCTGGCACTTTTGCAGTTGTGCTAGTTTTCAGCTGTGCCACTCCATACAACCCAGGCTTTGGAACGCTCTGAGGATCCTAACACCTCATCTCTAATTTAAGCACAGAGTCCCAGGGAAGTTTGCTTTGTATTATCATTACCAAGGCAAGTGACTGATAAAAATGGTGTGAATTGACAAGCTGAGTCTAGCATAACAGTGCATGTATGTTAGGGAGAAGCTCTGCAATGGACTGAGGAACATACCTGAATGGAGATTCCCACTCTGTAGCCTCCAAAGCGCTGACCTGATGCAGCAAATGGACTGACCTCCAAGAAACTGCTGCAAGGATGGTGTCTCCCTCCTTCAGAAGGGGACTCACATCTGTGAAGAGATTTCTCCTGCATTAATGAATGGCATATACCTCGATTTCAAATCATATACATGGTAAGCCAACATTTGCTTTAAAATTAAAATAAGGATAAAATAGCATTTTCACGAGTGCATGAGCTAAATACTTATCTAGTTACAGCTGGCATGTTTAAAAGTCAGGGCACATTAAATTTTGGACTTTTCTTTATAAAAAGTTTAACCCTTTTTGTGTAGCAAATGCTAGATCTCAAACAGGTCTGTCTGTATTGACCGAGTAGTGTTTTTTTTCTGCTAAAGAAGTGTTTAATCCTGAGAAAACTCAGATCTGAAAACCTCTTCGTTGGCTGAAATGCTCAAAGATTTAACAAATTCAGCAAGTGGAAAAATTAATCTTTGAATAGAAGAAACAATCTGACAAAATAAGCCATAAAAGTAGGTGCCAGGTGTCGTGAGGAAGTTCTTCATGCAGCACTTGCTTAATGTATACTCAAAATGCATCCCCTTTTGTTCGAAGATCCAACAAAACATATGAAATTGGGTTACACCAATTCTCTTGATCTATGAATCTTCCACTGTGTCAAAGATAATACACCAAACAAACTTACATGTAAATGGTGTGATAAAATGATCTACCGTATACATTATCATCCATTAATATTGCTGGGGCTAATGCATTTCATCTGTCATACACTTTGTTTTATATTATCCCCACCTTACTAAAAAAATACCATAAATACTGCCAGGTTGACAGTCACACAGGCTACTGCTGGAAAGCAAAAGTCCAAAGATATGCTTCCCATCACTATTTTACCCATGGTTGCCAGTGAAAAAGGGAACAATGTGGGTTGGTTATAAGGAAAGGTGGGCTCTGGGCATTGCTACTGTCCCCTGGGCAACTCACTTCACTTCTTGGTGCCTGTCTCCCTCTTCCATTCATTGTCTGCTCTTTCTTCTGTTCATAAATAAGTGGAGCTGTAGAGTTTTCACAGTAACTAGTGGAACAGGCCCCACACTTGGCAGAAGTCTCCAGGCTCCATAGCATAGCATAGTAAGTAAAAAATAGCAATTCATAATAAGATGAGAGACACTGAGATCACTCTGACCTTGAATTCTCTGCTGTCTTTTAACAGGGAGAAGGTGAAATTGGACTGAAACAACCCCCTCGTTTTGTGTAGAGTCACCAATGACCCAGGCTGCATTTGAACCACGGCCCTAGAGGCGAAAGGCTTTGCGTATCATTGCCAATTCACAGCAAGAAGGTAAGTTAAGCCCAGACGATAAAGCTAAGCAAAGCCTGGGTGCTATTAATCCTTATTCACACATCCACACCTATTAAAACCTTCACATGTGTGAAGGTTTGCAGGACGTGTTTTTTTATTGTAACGACTGGCCTTTGCATAACTTCCTTAAATCAAATAAAAAATGGAATTATCTGCCAAAAAGAGAAAAAAAAAAAAAAAAGACAAATAAAAGAAGAATATGTGGCTTTCTTCCTCAGACATATTGTGCTGAATGGCGTTGTTTGGCTTAAACTGAAGCATTATATTTCCAGAAGGCAGAGAAGAATGTTTAGACATAATGGTTTAAAGGACTCATTATGACAGGTGCAGCACTTTATTTTCCAATTCATTCTTGTTACCAGAAATGCCACTTCTGCAAAGGCTGCCTGGCAGTGTCCCTCCCGCTGGAACACTTGCCCTTCTCCCTGGCTGCATAATGTGTGGAGGACAGGATTATCCGATTCACTAACCATCCTTCTAGGCCCACATGGCTCTGGGATGCTGGGGAAAATCTACTTGGATAAGATCTTTCAGATTCTGACTTTCAGTGACCCTGTGACAGAACAAGATAGAAAACTGCTGCTTTCTAAAAGGCCAGGTAGTTACTTTCAGCTGCTAACAGATTTCCTCAATCCTGACAGGATTTAAAAGCACCCATTTTAGTTCTTTTTTTTCTTTTTTTTTTTTTTTCATGTAAATTATGGGGTTTAGTCACAAAAACCTTAAAGAATTCTTACAAAAGACCCTTATAGCCCTCCTGATGCTTGCATCCCCATGGACCACATGTTTCAGAAGGGAGACCAGGTGGAGTGATGGAAGACAAGAGACTGCTTTAAAAGGAAGCATTCCCTGATTTTTTCAGCCAACAATGGCAGCCAGGGGTGACTGATGGAAGTTGCTTGTCCAGTGCCTTTGTGAGAACAGTTTGGGGCTGTATGTTTCAACTGCAATTGATCATGATATCACTTTCAGTCCTTTACTGATACACGTGCAATCATGCAGAATAAATCTCTTAATTACTGTCTTGAACATCATAGTGGTTAATCCCTGACGCAGCTGGGAAGCTATCACAGGTAAATCTCACCTGCCTGGAAGTTGAGCAGCCTTAAATGTAAAATGCCAAGATTTCTTCTCCTTATGCTCTGTGTACACACAATTCCAGTCCTACTTCTTGCCCTCCAAAAAAAACCATGCCTTTCTTTGAACCATTGCTTTTCCTGCAGAAGCTCCTATCATCACTTCAGTATCTTCATATACCTTTCCCAGGACCTCAGTCATCTCTTTTCAAAGTCATCTGTAAAGAAAGCAGTTTTGGCTATTGCTATAAAAACACAGCTTCTGAACCCAGTGGTCTGTGGGGCAAGGATGGATGTTCAGTTTGGGAGATGTCCTTTAAGGTCATACCAACTCCAAGCCTTCACTTCCTAATGCTCCTATAGGCAGCCTGGATCTTTGTTACAGGAAAAGAGGACAAAAGGTTTAAGTTTAAAATTATCAATATTTCACTAATGCTACTTTGTCACATAAAAAAATGGTGGTTTTCATATGTTATGCAATTACAACTAAGATGTTCTGCATGGGATATAATAAGAAATAATGGCCCATAAAGTCAGGGATACTAGGCAAAGAATTCACAGAGCAATATAAAGGAGTTGTCCCCATTGTACACAGCATGTGGAGGCTGCAATCCTTCTCTATTCATCCTATTTTCTTTATCTGTTGTTGAAATTATTTTATACAAAAGATACTATAGAAAGTAACACAGCCTTCCATTGCCTTGTGTGTATCACACTCAGTAAGAATAAAAGCACTTTCATTTTATACGGAAATAAAGACGTAATGTTCACTATGAACACATGCGATCAAACTCAAGTAATCAAATCCAAGGCCTGTCATCAAGAAAAAAATCTGGTACTGAAAACAAATAGGTCCAAGAAAAGTCTCAAATGTCTTCACTCACCCTTGCTGCCATCCAGCAAAAGTACCCAACTGATGTCAGGCATCAAAAACCAAATATATCTGTTGCATACACCTGTATTTTTCAGCTGAATTCCGGGAAAACCACCCCAAAGTCAGTCAGAGCAGAGCCAACAGGGCAGTTTGCTCCTCAGGAATGCCTAATGAGCTTTTGGGTGATGGGTTGCTGTGAGTCTAAATGGGCCTCTCAGTGCCCTGGTGAGCTCCCAGTTGATTTTCTGTTTTTAGTGAATACATATTTTCATTTGAAGCCACTGCAAAAATTATTCCATGCTGAAAACAAGCATTCCTGGATCTTATAAACAAGCAGTATAAATAAAGAAGCCAGGCCTTCAAGTGTGACTTTGTTCTAGAGGAGCATTGAATGCAGTGCCTCAACACACGCTCACTCACAGTCACTCTCCTCACCCCCTTTTTAATTTATACTTTCTTTTATTTGCAGACTTTTAAAAAATAATTCCATAGTGCAGCGCAATTGGCCCTCAAACCAAAAGCAAAAAAACACAACACTTCACTCAGAGGTTGGAAATGCTGCAGACAGAAATTGTTAAGTCCTTAACATATCAATCCAGAGTTGTATAATTCACATCCAGAGCTGCTACCAAATCACGCGGGGGGTGACTTAATATATTCCCCAAGGTCCATAATGTTATCCATATCCAGGAAGATGTCTGTGCCAGGGCTTTCTTGAATCAAAGCGATGTCCACCATTCTTCAACTGCGAGCCTGCTGAGAATTTTTTTCAATTCCTGGCAAATAGATATCTGGCTCTAGTACATGCCAGATTGATGCACTTTGAGACTGATCCCTTAATAATATTCAAGTCTCCTAGCCCCAGAACACAAAAGCTCAGCAACTGCACAGACATCTACCTCCAATATTTTTTTTCAATATAAAAAATCCTATTATCTGCCTCCCCCAAAATGCACTCATTTTCTTGCGCCTGACCTCACAATTTTAAACATTTGGGGAAGGGCTTTCATGTAGGTCTAGCAACAAGCAGATTAATTTTTAGTTTTAGTAAATGTGGGGAGACACTGTGAGTGAAAGAGAGAGAGAAAAAGAGTAAGGGGGGGAGGAGGAGAGAGTGTGTGTGAGTTTTACACTTGGGGGCTACATTACATCTATGCAATATTTTCTAATACATGTATTCATATTAAGATGCCCTGTATGACTTCAGTGCTTCCTCCATCATACACAGCTATTACTCTTAAGCCAAGCCTGTGTGTGGAGCTGTTTTCCAACTCTGATTAAAAATTCCAAGGATATAATTGTTAAAGAGATTAACAACCACCTACTGCAAATAAAGTATTTTTCAGGAATTCTGAGGTAAAACCAAACAGCCCAGTCTGGCTTGGTTTCTTACGTTTTTATTGCATATCCCTACAAGAGTAACGGATAGAACTATTTTATAGCATTGTGCTGCTGTATAATGTGCTTTAGTTACAATATCATGATATATTAATAGATACCTACACTTCAGTCTTCAGCAGTTCCTTTCATCTGAACAGATGAGATCTAAGATCTAAGATGAGATCTTTTTTTCAGTCTTTTTTGATTTGTGGACCCCTACAAATTTCCTATGAAAAGTATGGCCGCCTTCTGCATTTTCATATGCAGAGATGGAAATGCTGCATAGCATCTGCAGAATGGTTTTCCTTAACCTTTTACTGGCAAAGGTAGCAGGAGTCTATAGGTCATAGACTGAAAACATTTTCTAAGACCTTACAAGTTAATTTGACTGCAACCCCCTTGCTCATTAGACCAGCAATACCTCCACTTTACAAAGGTGCAAGAGAAGGGACAGAGAGAATCATTGTCTTCCCAAGAACATCCCCATAGACAGAAACTTTGGTTGGGACGCTGTATTTCCAGACACACCATTAACCTTCACTCTTCTTGGGCAGGAATAAATCTATCTGTGTGAACAGAGATCTTCAGAGATTTGAAAGCTTTTTCAAATGAAACCACTGAGCCTGTGTGTACCTACCGTGTGGCTTCAAGAGGAAATTTTGCTGCATTTTCAGCAGTACCAAGACTTTTTCAACTGTAATCAGGCTTTTCCCCTGTTCTTTGGATGATATAAAAATCACTGCATTCAAGATGTTGTGGGTTTCTCTTTTTTTTTCTTGTGGTGTTTGTTTGTGATACACGAGGAAGACTTAAATTGTAGTCAAAGCTATTTCTTCGCTGCTTGTTTGCATTGCCAGTATAGGTCTTATCTTTCTCAGCAGACTACATTACCACTGGAGTGCTTAGAAAAAAAAGCAGGACAGCCCATTAAGTGAAGATCAGAAGTTGAACAAATTGGGAAGCTACTTTTCATGGAATTGTTAAAATCATCTGTGTTCGGTTATTTGCTTTTAAACTGTAACCTTGAGAAATGTGTGGTTGAGATTAAATCATTGTCCAAGTTTCAACCCCTGTGCCCTTCCATTACAATGCGTGAGAGTTTGCCCTGCGCATTCTGAGATAAGTCTGGACTATTTTTGTTAGAATAGTTAGTGCATTCAGAGCAACTTGTTCCAGAGCAGATAAGGCAAGTGGTGCTTTACAGTGTAGGAGCCGGTCCTGCTGAAGTGCTCCTTGTAACAGGCTAAGTATCACTTCCTTGACCGCACTGGTAATTTGGAGTAAATTGGGGCACTTTCTTTAAGCTTTTGTAAAAAAAGAATCTTTTATAATCCTCAGGTCAGACTGGTACAGACTCCAAGTTGAACTCCAACACAGAGACTAACAAACTCTGCATAGTAGGCCACTGGTAGTCCATGGGAGGATGGTGGGTCTGAATGTGGTTTTTGCCATTTTGAGACATGCAGCTGATGAGAGTAAGATAAAACTAAGAGAAAAGCTAAAGGCAGTCAAGAGTATGTGAATTATTTTTGTTTACTAACATAATTCTTCCAGCGGCTCTAACTGCAAGAGATACGATGTGAAAAGGAAAACTACTTTGTATTTGTAAGTGGGAGAAGGGGTTCACAGTGTAATCTCTGTGCAATGATGGCATTATTAACACTGAAAAAGCAGTGTGGTGAGCAGCAGGACTTGGTCAGTCTGTTCTCCATGCACCTTCCCCTCATGGGCTCCCTGCTCTGACACCCACACCTCCCTATCTCTATGGTCCTTCCTTCCGCTGGGTGCTAATTTGGACCTCTCTTATAGTCACTAAGTTGGAGGATGTAAATATTCTTGATCTCTCAATCTCCTGTTACATTAAGCTGAAGCTGAGCTACGGTTACAAACATTACAGCATGATGAGGTGAGCCACTTTTCCCCAAGAAGCCAAGATAAAAGAAGTGAGATTGTCTGCCAATGAAACTAGGGAAAGTTAAACTTCATGCATCTCTATGATGAAAAACAAGCATAAGAAATCATTTAGAAAGTAAAACAAAACAAGGGTGCCCTGTGTTGTTAAGAGAAACAAATCCATAAGGATTTTACAGAAACTTTTAAGAGTTCTGGTCAAAGTTATACCACAATATCACATATTCCCTTGAATTAATGTTGGTGCCAGTTCCAGAGGCTGTATCCCCAATGTCACAAACTTGGCATTTCACCTAAAACCACAGTTCCTGCATGTCTGTCTCTCATAGTCTCTGTGCTTCCTTTATTAAAAAATGGAAATGTCTATCCCTTATGGTCCTTATGGTCAAGATTTCAGCTAGGGAATGCAAACAGGAGTGTACTGTAAACTGGCTTAACACTCCAGACAATAAATTTAGGGCATACAAAGACAATTTCTGTTGTCAGCCAGTAGATTTTTCCTTCTAGAAAGTATCATCATTAAAAGCTGAGTTCAGCTCTTGGGGATGTAAATGGTGTGTAGCCTATGCCAGTCCTTTAGGCACTGGCTTTAGTCAGAGGAGCAAGACAGGTACCATACTGAGGTGACTCATTGCACAGTGGAGATGTTTTAGAAAGCTGGGATGAGTCAGTGTTTGGGCCTCTTATTAACTATACAGGACACTCAGGTGGCCCGCTTAAAGCTGGGCAAGACAAAATGCTCTCTGCCATGTTACTGTTGCAGCTGATCTTCAAAATGGTCTGGTTTGACTGCCTTACCCTGCAATCTGCAAAACAGCAGCAGAGCCTCTGCCTGCTATATCCTGCTGATGCCAGGGAGGTGAACCTGAAGATGTGAGGATCTGCTCAGTCATGGGCAACAGAATTGCAGGAAAAGGCCTGAAACCTACTGGCGATGAAAGGGCAATTCAAGATAATACTCTAATATTATTTGGTTGGAAATAGAGGAAGATGTGTTTGAAACAGAAGTGTGGTGCATTTTTTCCCCCCAGAGACAGTAACAAACAACCACTGGAACAAAGTTTGCCTACAGCGGAAGGGGGTTGAAATCTTTAAAACCAGGCCAGATGTCTTTCTAAATGAAATACTGTAGCTCAGCTAGAATAGTCAGACTTCAGACAGGAACCACTTGTTGAAATTCAATGACCTCTGTAATACAGGACCTCAGAGCTGAAGAACATAACAGCCTCCTAAAAATCCTATTTTTATTTATTTGCATTAAAGTAGTGCTTAAATTCAAATAACATCCGCTTGCAGAAAAAAGAAACATGCTGGTAAAATATTTCTGTTAAACCAAAACTAACATTGCTATTTTCTGCTAAACACTGTATATACCCATAGTAAAAATAGTCCTTGCCAAAAGAACGCATTATACACATTCTCAAACAGAAACACCTAGCTTTGTGCACAGAAAGAACCTCATGGGTTTTAGAACAGATTCATGCACACATGACCTAATTGGTGCAACAGGATTTCTGTCAAGTACCTGCATGTCCTAAGGTGGCTATAGAAGGTCATTGACTTGACGACAGCACTTATTTGTCCAGACAGGAACATCTTAATGTCTGATTCTGCAAGCTTTTGGTTAACCTCCCAAAGGGAGCAGTGTGAGTTCACCACTTTTCAGGTCTGAAATCAGGAGGAAGAAAGGATTTTCATATTCCTACAAGATGGTCAATGCTGCCTTGCAAACTTCCCTGTAACTGTCCCATACTGCAACAGCCAATGTTTCAGTTATAAATCATGTAGCTCCAGTGCCACAGAAAGTATGCAAAATGGTCTGCATGTACTATTTTAGCTATGCTCTCCGCTCCTGCCTGGACTTAGATTGCTTCAGGTCAGAGGGACAGAGAAAACAAGCCAGAGGACACATGTATATTGGTAACGATGTGCACAGTTCTCCCAGGTCCTCTGTATACGTACTTCTTCAGTCTGCGTCACCAAAGAAATCTGGAGACCAGTTTTACCCTGATTTACGTGATCTCTGCTTTCCTCTGCAGCCCTCTTTAGCAAAATCACTGCCTCAGCTCCCTGGCTTTGAGAAGGAGGCTAAGCTAAGAGGGCTGGCAAGGCAGAGAGAGAAGATGGTGCCTCGGGCAAGCAGTGGAGATGCCAATTCTACCACAATGCCTTGAATGCCAGATTATGTCTTCCCACAGATGCAGGAGATGTCCTAAGGGTGCTGTTGCCTGAAGAATTACAGAGGTTCTTGTATAACCCTGAGTTGTTGTAAAAAGGGTGAATGGAGCGGGTGTGTATGATAGACCTGTGCCTCAGGTAAAACAGCAGACTAAACACAGTGTTTCTTCTTGCAAGTGCAGGGCTCACCCTTGCCCTTTGTGCCTCCCTAATTAGAAAGAAAAGTCTTCAATGGAGTTTTACATCTACAAATGCCTGAAAATCCAAACACAGACATTTTCCATGAGACGTGCTGATTTATCTTATATTTGCCTTTTGGTTTGAAATTACCACCTCGTTTCTGGCCGGGGCCAGCAAGCTCTCACCTGTAAAGCAGAGATCTGTAGGATTAGTATCCTTGAAAAGGGAAAGCTAATATAATCAGATGGCCAAGGTGGAAGAGGAGGAGAGCAGCTCCCTGGCCTCCCTTCTGCAGTGGCATGCTTTCTGAAGGAGAAAGTAAGCCAAGAAAGGCTGGCTGAACCAGAGCACAAATGTCCTGAGACCTATTGCCTCTTTTCCCAGACTAGTAGATGAAGGATGTTTGGAGTTACTCCTGTAAATTACCCCTCCTACACATGCCTTCCTATAGTGCTTGCAGGTCCATCCCTTCCATTTCATGTTTCTAGGGATCCTGAATCAAGTTAGAACAGGGAGCTCAGGCATCAGCTCCACTGGAGCTAACTGCAATACTTTGGGCTGCAATAAGTTTCCCAGAAAGGGCCCTGTTCCTGTGTGCCTGCCAACTGTGCCTCTCCAGAGACACTATCTAGAGGCACCAGCAGCAGACAGAACCTCTGATGCAATAAATCTTGGGAGCACTCCTGAGACATCGGGAGAGCACTTGATGTTACTGCTATCCTGATTGCTTCGGATAGCTCATTGTCACCTAATTGTACTGTAGGAAGGTCTGCCCCTTCCCTCCTGTCTGCTTATTTATGCCCTCAGGCTATGTAAAGACTGCATGTGCCTGAAACAACAGCCAACCACAGCCTCCAGTGCCACTCTTTTGGTATGCACTAGCTCAGATTCCTTGTTGCAAGAAAAACCTCTGTCGGTTGATAAATGGCAGCGAATTTTACAAAGAGAGAGAGACTGCCCTGCTCCTTCAGCAGGACGCTGTCTATCTCCTTGGCTGGCTTGAAACTGCTGGATGTAGTTAGGAGGCTTCTGCCAAACGAGAAGGAAAAAAGAAGACATACGCTTCCGGAGCTGGAGGAAGAAAAAGAAAGGCCAAAAAAACCTTTAAAGCACGACTATTAACCAGCAAATTATTTGCTAGGAAATAATAAAATACAGTAAATGTCTCTGTTATGAATGGCCTGGTTAAGCTATTAAAATACTTTCAAGGAGAAGTTAAGAAGGCTTTTACTGAGAGCCCTTTTACTTTGTTTATACTTTAATAGATCAACTATTAATTAATATGATTTAAACTCCCAATGTCAGAAGCTTGTCGGCACATTCAGTGGCACAGTGATGGCCCTGTGCAAAATCCTGGTAGCAACTGCTTCCATGGACAAAAGAAACCCTACGTTCCTGTAGTTTTCTGTAAGATGCAAATCTGTGTTAGAGCCTTTGGCCACACTTCTTGTGTGGATGTGTGTGGCTGCCAGCCTGCAGACCTGGCTGGGGTCAGAGCTTTAACTCTGGCCTTGCAGAAAACACAGTACGCATTTACTTCTTAGCCTAAATTAAAACTTCCTGTCTTAGTGCAAATTACATACTCTTGGTCAGCCTCTGTTGTCACCCTTACTCATTGCATTATGACAGTGGCCATAGACTGCTCTGAAGATCTGAGGTATCTGGGGCAGGAAAACATGGGACAAGAAACTGTGGTGCACTGAAGAGCATGAAACCTAAATGGACTGATTTAGAGAAATACTGAGACATGAGGGTATGCACTGACATGCTTGTGGTCTGAGGATATCTCAGCTGGGACATGGTGGGAACACTCCTGTGATTGGAGGTCTATGGATGGACAGATACAAGCTCTTTAGGAAAGACAGTCAGGGAAGAAAAGCAGGGTGTGAACCTTCTATATGAAGGAACAGCATGAATGTATGGGAACAGCAGATGGGCTGTTTGGGAGCTTGTGGGTCAAGAGCAGAGGACAAGTCAGCAAAAGTAACACTGTGGTGGGTTTGTTACAGATCACCTGATTAGGGTGACAAAGTCAATCAAGTCTTTGAACAATCATGAGTCTCCAGACCACAGCCCACAGTGCTATTGGGAGAATTTAACCTTCCTGACTTCAGCTGGAAGGATGAGACAGTGGGTTGCAGCAGGTTCAGAACGCCTCTGGAGTGTGTTGAGGAAAACTTCTTAACTTTGGCCATACACATAACATGGTGCATGGGCAAAGGGTGGGTGATAGTCTCCTCGGTCTGCTACTAACAGACAAGGAAGAATTGGACAGGGAGGTGATAATCAACAGCAGCCTTGGCTGCAGCGAATACAAGAAGCTAGCAATCCTGATGGGAGTGAAGAAGACAAGCAGTGGAGCACAAACCTGAGGCTTCAGGATAGCAGACTTTAGCATCCAAGTTAGAACATTATGGTTTGAATGGGTAGATGACTAGATGCTTAAAAGACCGTTGGATGACCAAGCTAATGAACAGTGGTTAATGGGTTGAACCCTTGGTTGCCAGTAGCAGGTACAGTACTCACAGAGTCTGTCCTGGTTCCTGTCCTCTTTGACATTTGCATCAATGATCTGGAGGAGGTCTCATCACATTTGTAGATCACACCAATTTGGAAAGCCCAGTTGAGGTGCTCAAGGGCAAAGCTGCCATCCAGAGGGACCAAGAGAGGCTGGAGGAATGGGCCAACAGGAACACTACAATATTCAACAAGACAAATGCAAAGTCCTGACTCCAAGATGTCTCATCTCTGCTCTTGGAAGTTTTTGAAACCTAACTGGACAAAACCCTAAATAAATCGGTTTGAATTCAGAGCTAAACCTTCTGTGAGCAGGAGGCTGGACTAAAGATGTCTTCACATCCCTTCCAACATGAGTGTTTCTGTGATTGTATAGTATGATCAGATAATCCTACGTTGTTAAACTTGATTGTTTTAAGAAGTTACTACCCCTGTGCTGACTACTTGCATCCATCAGCCGGAACCCCTACAGCTGGAATGCAGCTGGCGCATGTTCATGTTCCTAGGCCATTGCAAAACTAATTCCTTTTACCTCATATTGCAACAGACTACAAATGCACACACAGCTAATTACTGTGTGTTGGTTGAAAGGGCAGTCACTTCTGGCTGAGGGCATGCTCATGGCTTAAAGCTTGCTACGTTTGTTCTTATTACCATCTGCTCTCAGCTCACCTACAAGACCACCCTCACTGACGCTGCATTAGTGCAAGCCAATTTATTCTAATTGTATTATCTTTATTGTTATACTGTCCACAAATTCTGTTTAGGGGCCAGCATCCCAGCAAACCCACCGAGCTTGGTCCAAAGCACTGATTGCCCAAAGGCAACAGGTAGAAAAGCACAGGGAACCAGCCAGGCAGTGGTCTGTAATCTCAGACAGTGACCCCTCTGCTCCAGCTCCTTAAATGCCATCTTGTATTTCTTAGATAGAAGAAGCACACTGCATCTGGCTGGTGTTTGATGTTTGCCTGTAAGCATATACATATAGACACCTACAGTCCTTTCCTGTGAAGTGACAGTATTTTGTAAATGCAATGGAATACTCTTTCGGTTGGTTTAGAAAACAGAGACATATAAATAAAAATCTAAGCCTTGATTAGTTTTAAAGTGACTATGTATAACTAAACATGGCCAGACTTGCTGGTTTTATTTATTTGTTTCTGTTTGGAATATTATATCCAGTCTGAAGCAACGGCCAGCTACATAGGTACATATATATCTCTGTTGCACAAATAAATCAAACTAAAGCAACCCAGTTCTTGTAGACTGACATTAGGATAAGTATATCTTAAGAAAGTTCTTATTCAGACTTGGCTTCAGGCAATAAAACGTCATAGATGTATAACTCTAGTGAGTGAAATTTCTAGGGAGCAAATTAGGCTAAAAACGTCTTCTAGAGACAGCTAGAAAGAAATCAGACACCACCCAAAAATAAGGCAAGCTATGCAGTAAATGTTTCATTTATTGGATTTCTTCCATTACTATTAGGGTTAAAAGACATGTTGTCAATAAAAATGGCATATTTATGGAGGGCTCTGTATTTCAGAAGCCTATTTATTGTCATTCACTCCTACAGTGCTTAATATCACCTCATGATAAAGTGTGAATAATCCCTGCATGAATGCATATTTCTACCCATTAACCATTTTATTATTAGACAGAATTATCTCTAACAAAAGCAAGAGGTACAGCTGTGGTTGAGGTGCTAAAAGGGAGGTACGTTCCTACTGAGCCACAACCATGGTTTGGGAAGCAGAGCGTAGATTGAGAGACATCAGGCTGTGTCGTGAGGTTGAAAACAAACAAAGCTCAAGGTTTTTGGTACCTGACTTTCCCATGATTCTCTATCAAGGGCAGACAGAAAGCCCATACCTATTGCTCAAAAAACACACTGTGACCTATTCAATACGTGTGAAATCTAAAGCCACAAAGAAACCTAGCAGTAGCACCATGACCTGGTTGTTTGCTGATATTTTCCCTTTTCATAGCTTTCTTGAATTTTCACATGTGGTTGTTTGTGCTGATGCAAATGACTGCAGAAGAGAGCCATGGTTTCTGTGGGTTTGTGCTGTTATCTAGTCTGCCCTAGGAAAAAATAACTCTGGAAGAGCCAGTAGTGGTAAGGCAGTGGGCAGATGTGTTTGCGTGGTGTTATTGGAACCTTTTCAATGCTGAAGTCTTTTTTTGACATTCAGAGCAGATTTAATGATCCAAGATTATTTGTAAACATGCCGACTCCTTTGAGCTGTAAACTCAAATCCCAGCCTGGTCAACCAAAATCCTTTTATCTTTCCAAAATAAATAACTTGAATTTTACACATTGCAACCTACACAGGGACCTTTTTGAGAAGACCATGAAAATGGATGACTAACCGCAGATATATAAACATCAGCCAGGAGATCCAGCTGGCAGTTAGCAGACCATATTTCTCCAGTATAGACCTGGGCCTCTGGTGAGGCATAAAAGATTCCAGTACATTTTTCATAAAACAATGAATTTCCTTGGCTGCCCCAGTCAACCTCTTCCCTCTCCAGTTCATTGCAATGTGAACTGGTAGGTGAACCTCACGTGCTCTTCTGCCATTCCTGTTCAAGAGACTACAGGATTCTCGGCACCAAAAGGTGCAAAGGTGCAGAACGGTGACACCGTTGTCAGTAACCAAACCCCATTGGTGTATTGTACCAAGTGGTGAGAGTTATAAAAGCTTGGAGAGAGGCACTTCCACTGCTTCATTTATGTTAGAGGTCAGTTTGGACAAGAAAGCAAACATCTCTTGAAGACTGAACTTGGAGCACCTGCCTTTGTCTTCCTGTTAGCTGTTATTTAAAATCAGGTATCCAAACAATAAATCACACTTTGTGCAGTAGATTAGCTTGACTATTTTCTTTAATATTTTGTTTCTTTAATTGTTAAACGCTATACTTTTTTAATCTTGGGTACCACCTGTGAACCTGCTACTCAAACAGGTGCTATTGACCCCTGGAGAGCTTTCACTTCCCTGAGCATAAAACAAGGAATTGTTTCATAAAGGAAAATGATACCAGTAAGATGCATAAGCTATTCTAAGTGACTTGCACTACCTTAATTAAACCATGTAATTTTGTTCTTGGACTTCAAACCTAAGCTAGCAATAAGCTGCAGTTTGAAAACGAAACTGTAGTTTGTGGTAGGAAGAACTTGATGTTACCATGAAAGCTAGAAAGCAGCTTCCCAGCCCTTCACAGGGCTCTTCTGAATCTATTGTGAGGTCAGAATTCCAGCTGTGGGCAGCACCTTGCACAGCTGGGGCACAGACCCTCCACCTTCGAGCCTGAAGCCACCAAAGCCAACTTCTGTACATAGGAACTCCACGAACATGGCTCGTGAGAGCAGTGCTGAACTCCCATCTATCAGCATTTACTCATCTGAGTAACATGACTTGTGTGAGTCATCCAGGTGTGTCATCACCCTTGTGAACAGCCTCTCAGTAATGTTACTCTCATACATAAGGTTCTACAGAATCAGGCCCTTCTTCTGCAACCAGCTCTGGGCAAGGACTGGGCCTGTCTAGAACACCAGCTTTTGATGATGCTTAATAAGTAGTTAGCAACTCCATTGGGACCGAAGCAAAAGTGTACTTGTTTAAAAAGAAACACACAGCAGATTGTGAAAAGATCTTTGAAAAACAAAACTGCGCAAGTGTTTTTTGTTCATTTGGATCAAAATAGAACACATGGCCCTGCAAAGTAAATAGGAGTCTGTCACATTTGTATTTCTAGTCTCATATTGTTCTGGGATATAAAGGCATTTTAAAAATGAAAGGGCAAACAAAAATGCAGAATATTTGTTAAGGTGTCACTCTGCAAGGCACTAGTTAGCAAAGACAGTAAGTACATAATCAAGGGCAAACAGGGAGTGTGCATGCCCACAGACTGTTATTTAGTAAGATCTCTAAAAGTAAAGAGCAAGTTAGTCTAAAGACCAGTGGAAAAAAGCAACTGTTCAATGTATTTGTACATGGAGTTAACAGTGAAGTATTTCATTAGTCATGTTTTTACTTGGTGTCTTGAAATAATCCCTTTTCTGTCTCCATATTCCCACTTAGACATTGTTCACAGACTTATTTATTTATGAAGTCTGAAGGTTAGTCCCTACCTGCTGAGACTAATTAGCCCTGTTCTTTGTGTCCTATGCAATCCTGTCTGATTAAATGTACACATTTGTTTTACTTCTTTTCATGCTTCCTTTCACTCTACTTCTGCTTTACTGATTAATATTAAAGTTGTAAGTTGCAGTGATTTTTTTTATTTCTATTTTGTCTGCATCTTTCCCTTTAGTATGCAAATTTCCATGTGAACTTTTTAATGCCTGAGAATTCATGTTAGCCTTGTCGATCTCTGTATTATTATTATTTTCATTATTCTTTTTATAGAAGACAGTTTAGTTGAAGCCCCCAAACTCTCTAAATATTGCATGACAAATTGGCTTTGTTTTGGAAACCCTATGTGCTGAATGGCCCTTAGCATGAGCAGCAGGTTAGATTTCTGAAGGAATGTTTGGATTATTTAGTACAGCCTGTCCCTTGCTTTCAAACACCATTTCCATTAGGCAATTTACTAATTCCCATTGAAATTACTGCCTCTTCCCTCCCCTGTCTTCTCTCTCTCCCTCCCCCCCCCAGTTCCACTCCTTTTGTTCCTTGCCCATGTTAAAGTTTCCAATTGACTTGTCCATTGTTACAATTTGTCACTGCTGGAAGATCAATTTGTTTTCCCCTTCCCCTCCCACCACACTATATTCGGGGAACAGATGCCATTTCTTGCATCCGCATTATTGTGCTCCCCATTTTGTTGCTGTGCCGGCAGAGCTCTGCCGAGTGACTTTACACAACAGTGACTTTGCAGACGCGCTCCTCAGACCCCGCAGGGCAGCAGTCCCTACTGGGGGGGGGGGTGTCCAGTCTCGTTACCCCGCAGGGACCACCCCCCCTGCCGCGGGACTGGCCCGCTTTCACTTTGGTTTGCCCCCAGCGCGATGTTTACGCCACCACAACTTTTCACTTCTGAAGTCTGGGAGTCCTTGATTCTCCGTCCTGCCATGCTAATTAACTTCTTAGCAGTCACATTCCTTTTCCTCCTCCCTTTTTCCTTTTTTTTTCTTTTTTTTTTTCACATCAAGGACCAAATAATATTATGCCTTACTATAAAATAATTTGGAAACATCTGATCTTCAGCGAGTGATCTCGCACGTTTTCATCCTGCGTGTTAGAACCATAATAAACGCGAGGAGCAAGTGCTGCTTAAGGGGAAAAAAATAATAATAAAAGGCTTTTACTGTATTCTCGTGTTTATTATGGTTGGAGTTTCTTACCTCCAACGAGTGGCGAGAAAAAAACGTTAACGGTTTAAAAACATAAAACAACCAACACCCCCAGCGCCCTGCCGTCACACGTACACAAATAATAAGGGCACACATCCTCCAGAAGCAATCCGGACTGCGGGGAGATGCTGTATTTATTAACGCTCAGGATGGAAAAGTTGGTGCTTTCCGAGGGGCGAAGGCAGGGGCGCCAGTTTGGGTGCTGTTCCCCTCCTCGCTTCTCCCCGCCCCCCCACCCCGGGTCCTGCAGCTCGGGGCTACAGCGCAGTTTTTATTCCATGTCAGTGTTTTCCTGCCCCCTCCCCTCCCGCTCCCATGCCAAAAAGGATCATTGTTAGTTTCCTACTTCCCCCACCCTCCTCCTTCCCCCCTCCCGCGCCCCAGACCTGTTTATTTATGCAGACGTCACCGAGGAGACCCCGCCCCCTCCTGCATCTCATTAAGTGCCTGGTGTGTTTCTCGCTCCCTGTCAATAATCCCGGATCCCAGACTTCTCCGTTCCTCCGGATTTCGATCCCCCTTTTTCTATCTGTCAATCAGCGCCGCCTTTGAACTGAAAAGCTCTCAGTCCAACTTCAACTCACTCAAACCCGAGCGGCACAGGCTTCCCAATATCCGCGGCGGCCGCCCCCCCGTTACAGCTGACTTCTTGGGTTGGTTTGTTGCATTATTATTTTTTTCCTTCCCCCCCCCCTTCCCTTCGCCCCCTCCCCCCCGTCCCTATTTTTTTATTATTATTATTACTAATTTTTCCGCGAGTGCGTGCGCGGGTGCGCGCAGTGCACGGCGAGCAGCTCCCTGGAAGAAAGAAAGAGAAAATCCCGAAGAAGGAAAGGAAGAAGCCTAAAGTCACTGGTGCAAAGAAGCAAAGAAGAGACATTTCCCTCCCTTCCTCCTCCCTCTTTTCCCCTCCCCAGGAGGAAAGAGAAGGGGAAGAAAAAAAGAGAGAAACTTTCACCTTGGACTCTTATTTTTTTGGTGCAAACTTCCCCCCCCCTCTTTTTTTTTTTTTTTTCCTTCCCCCCCTCCCCATTCCCTCCCTTTTTTTTTTTTTCTTTTTTTTTTCCCCCCTTCCCCTTTTTGCAAAATTGCTGCTGGTGGGTGAGGCAAGAGGAAAATGCCGCAGCTGAACGGCGGTGGAGGGGACGACCTGGGCGCCAACGACGAACTGATCTCTTTCAAAGACGAAGGGGAGCAGGAGGAGAAGATCTCCGAGAACTCCTCGGCAGAGAGGGATTTAGCTGATGTCAAGTCGTCTCTCGTCAATGAATCAGAAACGAATCAAAACAGCTCCTCAGACTCGGAGGTACGGGTGAAGCCCCCCGCGGGGCCGGTTCTGGGCGGCGGGCGGGCGGGCGGGGGTCGCGCTGCCTCGCCGGGGCCGCGGCCGGGGCGCCGGGTCCCGCTCCCGCCGGCGCCCAACTTTCCTCCGTGGCACCAACTTGTAACGATGCCTTCTGTTTTGTTCTGTTTGTTTCTCCTTCTCCCTGCACCTTTCCCGTCTTCTTCGCCTTTTATTCCTTCTCCTCCCTTCTCCTTCTTTTCTCCCCCCCCCCCCCCAACTTAAACCCCCCCCAAACAACCCACCCTCCTCCCCGACTGCCCCACGCCGACCCCCGGCTCGCTCCCAGGCCGAGCGGCGGCCCCCGCCTCGGTCCGAAACTTTCAGAGATAAATCCCGGGAAAGTTTAGAGGAAGGTGAGTACGGCGGGCCCGGCCGCCGCCGCCCGCAGCCCCGCACCGCCCGCAGCCCCTCCGCCGGGCGCCCGGCTCCTCTTTTGGGGACACTTGCTAAACAAAGTTTTCCTTCCCCCCCCCCCATTCCTCCCCATCCTCTTTCCCTTCTTTTCCCCCTGTTGCCCCCTTCCCTTCCCCGCTCGTGTCTCCCCGCCATGTTAGCTGCGAAGAGGCAAGATGGAGGGTTGTTTAAGGGCCCACCATAC
Source organism: Myiopsitta monachus (assembly GCA_017639245.1). Taxonomy (NCBI): domain Eukaryota; kingdom Metazoa; phylum Chordata; class Aves; order Psittaciformes; family Psittacidae; genus Myiopsitta; species Myiopsitta monachus. The sequence goes on from CM029926.1 coordinate 39,811,103, forward strand.
CCGGGTTATCCCTTTATAATGATCCCCGACCTCAGCAGCCCGTATCTGCCCAATGGATCGCTCTCTCCGACGGCGAGAACGGTAAGTGCCTTTTTTTCCTCCCCTCCTTTCCCACATCCCCCCCCCCCCCCGCTCCCGCCGCGCTCCCCGTTGCCCCTCTCGCCGCCCCCTTCCCTCCCCCCCCCCACGCGCCGCAAACCAAACTTTCCAAACTTCGCTTTTTTGGGGTTTGTTTACACTTCGCCATATAATTTTTTTTTTTACGTTCCTTTTATCCTTTTTTTCCTTTTTTTTTTTTTTTTCCTCCTTTTTGTTTTCCTTTTGTTTACTTTCAGTTTTGAGGGCAGATTTTTTGGAGCCCTCTAAGCTCCCCTGCGGGGGGGGCTGGGAGAAAAAGAAAACCCAAACAAAATCCGAACAACACCTAATCCAGCCTCAAAACAGAGCTGGAAATCGTAACAAAAACACCCAACCATCCAAGGAGTTACTTTTTTTTGGGGGGTGTATATTTTTTTCTTCTCCTTCCCTTTTCCTCCTATCGCGCTGGGCGGGGGGTGGTGGTGGTGTATTTTTTCCCGGCCCAGCTTGGGATCCGCTCCCTCCAAACTTCGTTTTCCATGGAGATCCGTCGCCTCCTGCCCTCCTCCGCGGCGGCTGGGCCGGCTCCCCCTCCCCTTTCCTCCCCCTTAACCCTCTCCTGCCCTCGCCCTCCCCGGCCTGCGGCGAAGGCGATTTCCTTGTGCCCCTCCCGGCCGTGGGCGCCGCGAGTTATGTCCGGCCTCAGCGCTGCCGGCCCTGCGGCGACTCCGCGCCTTTCGTCCCTCCGCGCCCGCCGGGAGCGCGGCACCGTGCCCGGTACCGGCCGGGGCCCCTCCTCACCTGGGCTGTGCCGCGGGCTGCGGCTCCGGCGCAGCTCTGCCTTCGGGAGAGCCGTGCGGAGCGGGGGGGGAGGAAGAGCCGGAGGGGTCAGGGCAGAGCGGAGGGTTGAGTCCGGAAACAGAAATCGCCTCGCTTAGCTCTAACAGCAGCGGCAGCAACAACCGAAAATACTCAACCAACTCGAGCAAAATTCCTCCTGGAAGTGTGCTGGCAGGAAAACAATTTGCTGAAAGCGGCCGGGCTTTTGTTGTTGTGGGTTTTGTTGGTTTTTTTTTTTTCGCTGCTTTGATTTTGTTTTTTCCCGTTCCTTGACCCAGCGCTCGGCGGGGTGTTCTGATCCGCACGCTTGTGCCTGGGGGTAGAGCAAGTTTTAACCCAGATCCCAGGGAAACTTTGGGGTCTGCTGGTTGGGTTTGTAGTCCCGGCTGGTTTTCCGCTTGTAGCGTCACCTTCGGTGCGCTCTGCTCTGACGTTAGGTTTTTCCAATGTCACCTTTTCGTTCCTTTTAAAGAGTTTTTAGTGCTTTTTAGTTAAAACCACCGGGACTACGAAGCACTCCCTATTCCTACCGATGGGCTTAGCGTTGTTGTTTTGGTTCTTCGAAACCTGAAGCGTCCTCGCCATCACCATGTGTGTGTTTATATACTTTTTTTCCTCCTCCTTGTGGTAACACGAGATAGCGATTTACAAGAATAGATGCAGTGTTTGGTAGATGTTGAAGCTGTTCTAATGACCGAGGGCTTGGACAACTTGTGTGTATCAGATCTACAAGTGTTTTAAAGCATTAAAATATTAAACATCGGGTCAGTCTTGCTTTCACTTAGTAGAACGTCAGTATAGGCACGGGTTAGTAAGCGCAGAGTGGCAGGGAGGTAGGGAGGTTTTCTGACTTGGCTTGTGTTTAGGGCTGTGGTAGGGATTTATTTTGATCGCTTCTAAGTCTCCTCTTGCAAGGAGGTGATTTCTGGGACCCTGGCATGGGGGTGACTGCCGTTTGCAATTGTAATGATTGGGAGGGGAATTCAGGGGCCTGAGTGCATTATATTTTTCCTTTTGAATACAGTCACCCACATGTATATGGATGATGGTGATAAATTCCAAATTCTATAAGCGCCAGGATCCAGATGGCAAAACAATCTTTGTTACAAATCACTTTGTTGCAAATTGTGAAGCTTTGTGTTCTTTTTTGTTTTTTAATCCCCTTCCCCTCCTTTTTACCTTAAATGCATTCCACTGTTCCAGGGGCAGGCTAATAGGAAGCATACCTCCGCTGCCTTTTTCTTTAAGCATTTTTCTTTCTGTAGCTACTTCTTTATGTTTTCCTTATTACCTTTATTATAGATCGTTTCTCCTCTAGCATGTGAGGATAGGATGCCATAGCTGTTAGCTTTCCTGGCAGTCTCCTTCTTCCCCACGCTCCCTCCCCAGTTAAAAAAGGCCTCCAGAGGAATGCTGGGTTTGTGTGAATTCAAGGTGCTGTGCAGCAGATTCCAGGTTGGGTTATTGTTGGTATGGCAGGTGGCCTGCTTGTGTTATCTGATGGGTTCTGAAAGGATATTTCCACACTCAATAGGCGATTTTAATTTTCTTATTTCCACATCCAAGCTCCAGCAACCTTCTTCTATCTTCTTAACCTTATTCTTTCACATTTTGCAGGCTTGTTTGTTTGCCTGCCACTTAATTGTAGCCAGGAAAAATTAAAGTTGTTTATTTAGGCCTGAGAGCAGAGTATTATAAGGATTCAGCGGGATAGCTGTTGGCTGTCACACACTGTTCTGAGGTGGATTCTAGTTCTCTGCTGTACCAGCTTTTGTACCAGAATTCCAGGCGAACTAGATCTTTCTCTTTTGTTTTTTTTTTTCTTTCAGTTAATACAGGTTGGAAAAGTGTGAATGATTCTACATAATTATGGATTTGATTTTTATTTATGTAGTTTATGCTGAAGCTATGTTTGTTGGGTTTTAGAGCATACAAGGTAAAGAGGTGATGCAGATACATAGCAAAACTGCTTTTCCTTTTGCTGTTGTAGAATATTAAAGGTCTGTGGGTGTGGTTGGCTTTTATATTTTTGGGTTTGTTTTATTTTGCCCTGGATTTTTTCTCTTTTATTTGGGGGTGTAGCAGGGTTATTGTGCTTTGTAAATGTACCTGTAATTGTCTGTTCAAGAGCAAACTCGTGGGCAGCAATTTCAGGAATGTGGAGAATTATGAAGTACCATAAAATCTGCTTACGATGAATAATGTATTATCTCAAGAATGATGCTTTAAATGCTGCAAACTTTACGAAGCTTGATAGGAACAATTTTATTTTTAAAAGTCAAAGGTTTTTTTTTGCATGTTAATCTTGCTTTTGATGGAATACTGTGGATTGCTTTTGAGAATAGATGTGTATTAAACAGAATTCTAGTCAAATAGTCATGAAGTAATGCATCTGAGAGTGCCAATGTCATACCTATGTGTACAGAGGGGCAGGGGTAGTTGCTTGTTGGAGAGAATAAAAAGGAGAATGTTTTCTATTAGAGGTAGAAAATGAAGAAGTGGTATACTTAATTTTTATCCTAAATTTAGAGCTTGGTTAATGCTTTCGGTGAGCAAATAGATGCATTGTGATTTGAGAAAACCCTGCTGGCAGTTATTGTTACTTTTGCTGGTGCAGTTTTATCTTCCTTTCCCTTAAATTGTGGCTTGCTGTAGGAGACTGTAGGAGTAAGCTTGTGTCTGGTCCTGAAGTTTGGGAGCTGGAAAGAGTTGTGGTGGAGAGCAGCCCACTCGCCCAGATTTTCACATTCAGGAGGATACCTTTTTTTTCCTGTAATTGACTTGAAAAATGGATGTTTTCCCTCTATCTCCTGAATCAAACAACATAATCCTTTCCAATACAAAAGCTGTAAACCCTGGGGTGTGAAGGGTTAATGGTGGTCCTTTTTTTTTTTCCTCCCTCCAATTGTTTTGACAACACTTTTCCAAGTGTGACATTCCAAGCCCTTGCAATACAATGTAATATTACTGTAATTACACAGGTCATTACATTTTAAATAGAGAACAATAAAATGCTTATCGCACTGAAAAAGAACAGGTGTTCTTGCCCTTCTTTGGTATTTATGCTAATTGTTTTTCATCTCCTTCAGAAATATTTATGGCTGGCATGTTAAGGTCTCAGTCCCGATGTGACAATATTAATTCTTTACTAATCTCTATGGTTGAGGTTTAATGTCTGCAGTATGGATTATAGTATTAACATCCACCAGCTAGTTTAATAATGTAGATACAACTTATTATGTCAGCACTTTGGTACTTTACGATGCGTAGCTATTCAGTGGGGAGTGAATTATTTGATTTATATTTTTTATTTTATTTTTAAAAATTGAATGGATGTGATTTTAATAAGGTTTCTGGACTTGTGTAAAAACAAGCTGTTAAATAGGAACTGATGATCCTGTGACGTGAATCAAATGGAGCCTCCATAAAGAAACTTTCCTCATGCTTAATTAGGTAGATTGCTGAATCACTGTGCTATAGCATTAGCATAGCTGGTATACAACGGCAAAGAAACTGTTTGTTAACTTGTTTTCTGTAAAGAAGCTGCTTTATTTGTAATTCTCCTCTTTCTTATTTGTTGATTTTATATGTAATTTTTTAACTTCTGATAAGATTTCATTCTGGAGCAAACACTGCATGGCTTAGACAATCAGCTTCTCTTTAGGGGGCTATGAAAATTAGTTAGAGAAAAGTTTCATGTTTCTGGGTCCTTGCAAAACAATATAATGCAGTACTGTTACTTGAGTGTACAGGATAATTGCAGGACTGCACTTCATTAAACATAATATTTGCTTTGGAAATCGAACAATTTTAATAGCTGCACCAGTGGCTGATTTGTACTGAAAGAAAGAAAATACAGTAGATGCCTTTCCAGGTTTTTTGAATGCATTCATACATGGACTGCTGATGTTAAGTGGGGTGGGTTTTTTCCCCCTCCTTCCTCTTAGTTTTTTTTGTTCAAGCAAATATGTGCTGATTTGTCAGCTGAAGATGGGGGGGGGGGGTTGGGGAAGGAGTATGGTGTAGCTTTCATTGGAGCTTGTAAACCGGAATGTAGGTAGAAATGGTTTAAATTTGTCAAGACTTTCATGACTGGGCCTCAAAATCAGATAAAAAATGTGGTGTAGAGAAAAAGGACAGCTGCAGAGTTTTTGTGTGGACGTGTGTTTCTGTACCATGACTAAAAACTCTGAGGACCTTTTCCCAGCTGTCTGGGAGTTATGTGGAAGTTGGATTATTGGCAGTTAAGCATGAGACAACCTGGATTTAGCAAATGCTCTTCTACACAGGAAGCAGATGACATTATCCTGGGGGAAGGGAGGAGATCCTTCTCCAGGCACAGCCCCGGGGGGAGATGCCTGCTCACCCCCAGCCTCCCAGCAGCCAAAACCGAGGGCTGGTGATAGGTACATATAAAAGCACTCGAGTTGTCAGTTTGGGACTTTCTATGTTTTTTGGGGGGTGAAATCAGGCAATTTCCTCACACATTGGGGCTGTTGTGAGGCGTTTTGCTTTTGGGGGGGGGTTGAGAGGTTTTGTGGGGGGAAGGTTTAAAGCTTTGCTCCCCGGGCACCTCCTCAGTACTGGGTCCTGGCAAACATGTAAGTAAGCCTTAAAACTTTGACTTCTAATTGGGCACATTTGTGAAGGAAATGGTTAATTTTACAACCAAAGGCAAACTTGCACCTCGACAGGTCTGCTGAAAGAAATGTGCCACAGTCGTTTGCTGGCAAGCACCGCAGGGTCATAAATCCACGGGGTTTATTTACAGCCTATAACACTTATGAATGTTAAGATATTTGACGCCACGCTGGCCTTATAATATCCAAGGTCCACAGACACTGGCAGTGGGTCAAATTTCTTTCACTAATTATAAGCAATGAGAGATGGAGTGTGGTGCTGGGGGTGTAAGGGGGAGAAGATATGGAAATCCTCTCTTCTTTCCCCACCCAAAAGCAGAGAATATTTCTGCTCCTCCTCCCAACTGCTGGTTTGTGTTTGTGCCTCTTTTTTGACATAGCCTCCAAAGTTTATAATTAACACTTGCAGTGCTGTAAGGGGCTGTGGGTGATGCTGAAGAAGTTTAAGCACAGCTCATGTCCTTTACAGAGGTCTCAGCAGTATTGTGCAGTATTTCCTAGATACTGACACAAGCAAACATTTAAAGACAGATGACACCTGGAAACGTCTTTTAATTTTCTCACGTACCACTGAGCTAAAGGGGGTTGGAAATTGCATCAGGTTTTATGCAGAAGGTGGATGCTTGGAGATATGTATATTAGGCTGTTCTGTGCGTATAAAACGGGGCCCCTTAAAAAGCAGCAAAAGCCCATGTTAAGGGGAAACATGCACTGAATGAATTAAGGTGTTGAGGTTAGAGGCGGGTTTTAGGGGGGAAGCCCATGAGTCCTGCTGGAAGGGGCAATCTGGTGTGGATGTGTAGGTCAGTGTGGAGGGGTGAGCGGAGCAGGATGATGTGCTGATGGGGTATTTTGGGAGTGGGGAGAGGCCGCTGGAGAGTAATTGGAGGACAAAGGAGGGATGTTGGAGCAGGAGGAGAAATCGTAGAAACTTGGAGGGGGGAAGAAACCGCCAGTATTTGAACACCAGTGTTTGAACGGATGGTTGGAAGGGGAAGCTTGGGATCTGGGGATTGACTCTTAAGTGTCAGGAAAGTCTGAGGCCTGAGGAGAAATCCTGCTTCACTCAGCAAAGCTCGTGATTCTCTGCTCTCTCCCCATAAAACACTCTTTGCCAGAGTGGACAGATTTGAAGTGCTGCTGTCTCGTCTATGCTGGGGGTGCGTGTGTGTTTTAACAAGATAATGTGGTTACTTGGATATGCTTAGGTATGACTTTTAGCTTTAATTTCTCCGGCCGTTGATTTTTTTTTTTTGTGTTCCCCTGTAGGTTACCGTTGTGCTTGGAGACTACTGAGGCAAAAGGCAGGGTTATGTGTGTGGTGGAAAGCTGCACTCCTTTGCCCATATGTTTTTCTTCTGCAAGCCATGTAAAGCTCGACTTTAAAAAAGAGAAGTGAGGGGGATGTCAATTGGGCCCTTCCACAAATAGCTGTACAGTTTTGTTGAAGGTTTTATGCATTTCCCTAATCAATGGAGCACTGTGACTTATTAGCCCCTGGGGACAGATCTGAATCCCCCAGCCCTGTGCTGCAAAGCTGGTGTGGTATTGTACCTTTTTAACAGGTTATCAACAAGGATGTTCCTCCTGTTCCCAAGGCGCTTCCCACCCCTTCCAGCATCTCCCCCCTTCTGATTCTTTCCTGCAAAATCTGTTCAGTCTGATGCCTTTGTTTTAGGCCAGCTAAACCCTCGACCCTTATTCTTCGTGGGGTCACGCTCAGGCAACCGGGCAGTGCTGAATGAGTTAAGTTGCTGGCTGAAGTTTGGCTTCATGCAACTGAATTTGAGGCCTGGTAGGCATTAGCAGGGCACAGCGCATTTACAGAGCTTAATTAGTACGCACTGTAATTGTTCATGGTCTGCCAGAAGAAGTAATGTTCAGGAAAAGTGGAGTCGTTCTTCTGCAGTCTTCAGTTTTAAAACGATAAATCACTTGCATATTTGTGCAGTGATTCAAATGGAGCTGAGACCTCTCCATCTCAACATGTGGTAAATTGTAAAGTCAATGAATTGCAGATGTAGGGTACAGCAGATTCTCTAAGAAAATGCAGAATGAATGGGGAAGGGTGATGCTATAAATACGTACTGAGAAGATAACTGGGTTTCTGCTTGCTGTGCCAATTATGATGTACTAAAGATATTAGCAATTTTGTTTTAATGTATTTGGTTAAAATTTCTTCAAACTAAATATAGGGGTGCCATGTTACTTCATTGGGTGAGGTTTTTATTAATGCTTCAGAACAATGGGTTTCATATGGAAATGCACATGATAGACATTAATACAAATTAATTCATCATGGGTAATGTTGTAGCTGTTACTGGAGGAGTTTATAGTGATGGGACACTTGAAAGTGTGGCTGCAGCAGCTAATAAGAAATGTTGCGGTAGAGGATGCCTTTATATTCTAGGTGGGGGGAATACTGGCAATACTCTATCTCACTATGACATTTTGTATCTGTCTGTAATTCCTTCCAACTTCAGAGAGTCTTTTTGGGTGTGTTAATCCGCCAGCCTAGATCCTGTTCTAAAAAGAGCAAAATACAAACAAATCCACACTATACAGATTGACATCGTAAATGCCGCGTATTGTTTTATTTTGAATGTGGAGAATGTGTGTCACTCTTACTGCTGTGAAATCTTGTCTTCCTTGGGCTTGGTCCAAGATCCATTGAAGTCAGTGGAAAAAAAGCCTTCTATTAATAATGAAGGGCTTTGGATCAGGCCCCGTGTGTCTTGAACCAATGGCCAGCTTCTTCAAAAGTGGATAAAGGTATTGAAAAAGCCAAACTCAACTAAATGTCATATTGATACGTTGCTGCTTCTTTGGCATCCTTCACTCTTAGAGGGGAAAATAAAGTATTAAAAGTTATGTTTCTAATGGTGTTTTCTTAAACAAGCTCCTGCTTCTGCAGTATCTGACTTACCCAGCAGAAACCCAGAGAATCCTGGCAGAATCAGGGATCTGCTCTGAGGCTGTGTTGCATGTCAATACTGCTTTTCTAATATGAGTAGGTGGATTTGTATGAAAGTTGTAAAAGTTAATGATTGCTCTCTGACTCATATGCTGCTAGTTTCAGCAAAGAAGAAATGATGACGGGAAAACGATAGAAATTATAGGAGACAAGTAGGCTTTGGTAACGGGAGAACAGGATTTGCTTTGTTTGAAATGCTTTTGCTGCTTGCTGAAGGAAATGCAGGGAGGGAGAAGGTGGAAGGGCAGCTTCCTTTTGTAGTCAGATGTTTTGGGTACCAAAGTCCTGCAGGTATTTGGCCAGGAAGTGAGCTTGAGATGAGGAGGGACTATCTGTTGTGGTAAAGGTTTCATAACCACTTTGTTAGCCCTACTGATACAGTTAGGCCTGACTAACTGTTCTCCCCTCTTGGCAGAACAGGTTTTAATGCCCTAGGCTCCATGGGAGGTATGATTGCATACCTAATGGATACCAGGTATGAATATGTAATTGTCCTCAACCAGTATCTATCTCACAGCTTTGTAGGGCTCTCTGGAGTGTCTGTGGTGTGAAAAAGATGCTGTATGCAACAAAATCAGTGTTTGTTCTTTTTCTTCCACTGGTGATGTTGATGTAGCTGAGACACCAAAAAAATCCAAAAGGAGCACGTGGAAGTAATAGTTACAAAATGTCAACCTGAAAATACTGCAGAGGGACTTCCTGGGGAATATGAGAAATTCTTGGATGTCGATACAATAGAAACAAGTCATCCTATATTAAGAAAGGAAAAAATAGAGCAAGAAAAGGTAGGGGTGTACCTCTTTGGGCATATCCAAACTCCCACTGGAGTCAGTGACTCTTTAAATACTGATCTGGAAAGGTCTAAGGCTATAGGCTTTTCTGTTCTCAAGACACTAATTGATTTCTGTTTTTAACTGATGCAAATATTTAATAAAGGTTCTCTTGGAACTGTTTTAAACCCTAGCCTGAATAATTTTAACTTGGTTAAACCAGTGAACTGGTTTGGGAGCATACATAGTAAGAGGTTTGCGTTGGTTTAATTAGATTTAAGAGATTTATAAAACCAGGGCCACTACTGTGACACAGGCAGGGTCTGGAAGACCGTATATAGATGCTGCATTGATCTACACCGAGGCTGAACAGACTGCCATTGAAATGATGCTATTATAAATGTTTTCCAATGTTAAAGAATCCAGGGGAAGGCATGACCTTGAATGAACACATCAGAAGAATAAGATGGCAATGAGTGTTTTTACCTTTGTTTTCTCTGGGACACTGGCAGGAAGGTTTTCTCCCTTCAGAAGGAGTTATAGATTATAGTTGTTTGTCTGGAAATCAAATTTTTGAGGTTTTTATTGTTATTAACCAAATGTCTCCATTTACTTTTATTCCTGTTATGTTTCCCTATGGGCTTTTTCTTAATTCTTAAAGTACACTGTAAAATGTAGTTTAAAACATGTCTCTGTCAGTTAAAAAACACCAAACAAGCAAAAAGTGCTTTACAGGAGCTAGTCACAAACATAACTACTGTACGGGTCACAAAACTGCTGTGTAAAGAATATCCACAGAGCTTATTTTATCTGGATAGCAGCTAAATATCTTTACAATCCCCAGGGTTATTAAAGGCCAAATGCCTGGTATACATAGTTTATTTTCCATTGGAATCTGCTGCTCAGCTACAGTCCCTGCGAGTACTTTGTCTTTAATTTCATAAATATGAAATTAAATTTCATCAATATGGAATGAAAAAGTCAAACCTAGAACCTGGGTGTAGCTGGGTGGCTGTAAATGGGAACTGGCGTGTCACTGTGCTGCTGCTGTGCCTAGGTATGGGACTGGTTCTGTGGGCACATCTGTGTACATGCATGTGATGTGTATTATTCGTGAACATATACTTGGTTATCAGGTGTCTATTCAATTTTAATTGACAATATGAGATTTCTGTGGTTACTCTGTGCGCAGATTGCCTTGGGGCTCTACAGGGTTTGTGGGAAGAAAAGCCTTGACAAGTTTCCATTAAGCTCTGAATCAGGCAATTGGAAAAGAGGAGAATGAAAGGAGCTGAAAAGAGGGAAAACTTGTTAGTGTTGCATTCTGCGTTTGCAACGAGAAACCTCTTTTAGACAAGAGTGGTTCTCAGGCCAAGAATTTCAAACTCGCAGAGAAACCTGTCCAGAACACAAAAGTTGTTTGAACGGGGTGCAGAATTGTCACAGTAATTAGAGCAATCTCCGTTTACTGAGTGGCAGCTTTTATAAAGGACAGGGGATAAAGGGTTCAAATTCATCTTTCTCTCTCTGATTCACTTCTGATGTACTGCTTCTGTGTATGTATGTGTATGTGAAGGAGTGTGTGTGTGGCCACATTTTCAGCTACTCATCATTCTAGTTGCCCTTGTTTTAAAAGAAGGACTGAGGTTTCTTCTTCCTGCCGAGAATGCCATTTTTCAGGCATTTTGCTTTATTTTTTACAGGTGCTATGATTTATACAGAAATAAGAGGATGCTTTGAGGAATGTGCTTGTGCTCGGCTGGAGGGGGAACCCTAAATATTTCTCAGTCAGTTTCTCAGTCCTGCATCTTTGACTCTTAGGAGCAGTCCATTCTTTTAATAGGATTACTTGTGGAAGCAGGAAAAGTGAATGAATAAGGCTTGGACCCTTAAAGTTTATCCTCTTGCCACTGCAAAGTCTGTCCAGAATTACTGAATCATCTGGAGTTTTGCCATTGGTCTTATTAGGAGAAGGATCAGGCCTGTGGATTACATGAGGCTGAGCCTTGTGAACAAGCCAAATAAAACTAAAAATCAAAGTTGTTGCTGTGTGTGATGCAGGAGTGTCTGGAGGCCTTGTTCTGGGCTCCTTTTGGTCAGATGCTACACAGAGAAAAATGGAAGTGAATGAGCGAGCAGTGTGGGTGTTCTTGCCCAAGGAAGAAAATGTGACTGCTAAATTTTCCTGTATGCCTTCACTTTGAAAGAAAAGGAAATATTAAGCTCCTTGATTTTCTTCAGTAATTATCCCGGGTGCAAAGTTAGTCATTTTGATGTCCGTTTACTTAGCTGTTCAGGCTTTGTGATTGCCTTCTATTTGTTCTCCCTGAAATAATGTAGGATCTCTGCTTTGTAAAGGCTTGGAGGTAGTGACCTTGGCTAATTTGTTTAATCATTTAGTTAGTGTTATGTTTCTCCCCCTTATTCACTACTATATCTGAATGCAGAGAGAGAGAGAAGACCTTTAGGCTAATGTCTTGTGTTTCTCTGTATCACCTTGTCTTCAAGGCCTGTGGCATGGCTGGTTACGTGGTATGTTGGGATCCTGTGAGCGATGTATGTCTAATTCATCCTTCTTTTTTGGAGATCTGGGATCAGCCAGAATGTGCACCAGGTTCCTAAGATACAGGCAAAGCAAAAAGGAATGTCTTGCTGCTGATGACAGAAACATTAAAGCTAATACAAACTTAAGTTCTAGCTCAGGTCTTGTGTGGCTTTTGTATGCAGGTATTTTCTCCACCTCCACCCCCCTCAGGTATTTTCCACCTCATGATGATGATGATGAAGAATTTGAGTAGATCTTTTTATATTTTAGCAAAAAGCAGATTGACACCCCCCCCCCCCCCACCCCCCCACCCTGGTTGGCCCCTGGCATGAAAAAGCTGTGGAAAACTTCCTTGTCTTGGAGCTTGCATTGCAAAAATGCCTGTTATGTTCAGCAAAGCACACTTCCGAGTACAGCTCCTCAGAGCACTCATTGCCCTGGTTCACTTGCCTTGCCTGTGAGTGTGGTGTGTTTTCTGAATGCGCAGAAGTCATCTTGTAGGCACAAGGAGGAGTTGGGAGGCAACAATTTTTCCTGGCAGTGATGCTGAATGGCTGATGCAGTGTTGGAGCACAGAGTTGAGTCTGTGTGTTGGACAATGTCACGGTCAGGTTGAACAATGTCTCCATTTTTAGATGCTGCTATTTTGTCTCAACCACTGATGGTTTGCAGGCCAGTAGTGATGTCTGCCATCCTGAAAGAGTACCCAGTGTGGTACTAATTGTACCAGGACTAATTGTTCATGAGAATGTACTTGTTGCAAATTATGGACCTCTCTTGAACATGGCTTTTTCAGTCCTATCCCTTGTGCATTATTTTCTCAGCTGGTAATTAATTTCTCAGTTTGGTAATTTGTCAGTAACTGGCATCTCTTCAGTAATGAGTGCTCTAGTAGTAATTCTCCATCACTAAGGAGTAATTGCTGGCCATATAAAGTCGCTGATCCCTTTCATTTGCCAGCTGGATAACCTTTCCTGTTACGCTGTTATGACCAAGTTGTCCATCACAACAAAGCCTAACTACATATACAGTCCATGTCGTGGCTGTGGCTTGATACATGGAGAAAGGGCTGGAGGAAGCTGGTTTTAAGTCATGGTTGCAAGCAGAAGCTCATGACTGCAGAGAAGGCTTTTATTTGATTTTACCTGTGTAAGTCTAGCTCAGCCTAAAAAAGCAGGTGTTGACTTTAGTTGAAGTGGTGACTCAGAGCAGCCAATGTCTTCTTCTCACTGTGCGGCATTTCCTCAAGCTTACTGTTCTGCCTGGCCCTGTCTTGCTTTTCTGCCTCCCATTGGGGTTGTTTCCTAATGCAGTGGTAAGGGGTTTGGAGGTGCTTCCCTTCCCAGGAGCTGGTGGTGCAAATACAGCCCCGTCCTGCACATGCACTACGCTTGCCTCCATGTCAGCTGTGTGGAGACTGGTCCTCAGCCCAGCTGGGTCCATGCATTTGGGCTTGTAGGATTGTGGCTTATATTTGTGGCCCCAAGGGTGTCCAATACAAAGTTCATTTCGGAAACAAAGTTGTTGAATTGGGAAGGAGGGTAAAGGGGAATGGTGGAAAGATGGTGCAAATCAGAAGCAAAAGTTTTTCATTTACTCCTGCTATTGCTCTGATTGGGGGATCTAAGTAGAAAACAGGCAGGTTTTTGAAGTCTGGTGAGTTGCCTGTCAGCATCTGCCCACACCTAAATACCTTTCACATTTGTTTTTGGTTTTCCTGCTCCTTGAACATGTGAGCTAGTGCCACAAGGAGTGAGCTGAATTCTTCCTCTTTTCTTTTCCCCTTTTCTCCCCACTGCTGTTGGAATTGTTTGTCAAATTCCAATTACAGGGCTTGTTAAACACCTGTACAAACCCATGGCCATTGTTAAAGGAATAATTTGAGGACAATGGGGTTAACACAGGTGTACATAAGTACAGAATTTTGATTGCAAAGTCTCTTTATTACTCTGTGTGCATAGGAAAGAAAGAATTTGGCTTAATTTTCAGATCCCAGATACAATTTGTAGGACAAGCATTTGGAAGAAGGGTAAGTGGGGAAGGGAAGAAATGTCTGAACGTGTTCAGACATGGCACTGAACACATAAGAAATGGAAAGTTAAAAGGAAATAAACACTACACTCCTCTTTCCTCCCTACCTCACCCTCATACCACTTTCATGGAGTCACTTTTCAAGGTATAGCTGCATGAAGGTGGTTGGTAGTGATCTTGCACACTGATTGCCTTCGGAGTGATCACAGCTAAACCTGAATGTTTGCATGGTACTGGAACTCTGCTGGTTTGTGGTGCCAGCAGTCACCAGCCACAGTTGCATCCTGGTATGATCAGTAAGTTGCATTGGATGTACATTCATGCGGGTATGCTTTGTTTGGTAGGAGCAAAATCAAGGGAGTTGGGCTGTTCGACTCTCCAGATTTCTTTTCTCTGAAGCTGAACATGTGTATATCTCCAGTGGTGACCTGCTATCTCATGCCACCAGAGTAACCCTCTTAACATGGTAAGAACATCAATAAAAGCCAAGAGGATGAAGTCCTAGAGTCTATAGGACATCTGCTTCTGGTATTCTGTTACACTGATAGAGATTTATGGTTTTGTATAACTTGATGAATATCTAGCAATGGATCATCTTTCTTTGGGGTAGTTCCAGTAAAGGGTAAAAGAGGTTCCTGCAGAATGAAAGCTAAGACCCATGTCCCTGCTGTCACAAGTGGCTTAAATAGAGGTTAGTTTCTCATGTAGTTTCATCTTACTTCAGTTTCTTTCCTGCTGATGGGAGTTTCTCCAGGCGAGGATCAGACTTTCTCTATTATCTTCAAGTACTCCATGCATCTGGGGTACAGCAAACTAATAAGTAGGAATAATTATTAGTGGTTAGATAAACATCCAGATCAGTTTATCTTCATGGTAATTCGCCTGTTAGAACTCATCTTGACTGCTACGAATATGTTTGGTATTTGGCATTTCAGTTTATGTAGGAGGGGAGAAAACGGCCATTGCCTGTGAAATGGTTCAGAAGTTACTTGCTGTTCTTTCTTAATGAGTAATAACTCAGCTGAGTGGCATGATGGGAGTCTTGTGTATGGAACTGATCAAGAGGGAAATTTGTAGTTCCCCTTTTTGGGAACCAACATCATTGTGCATGCCCATGCGCTCAGAGGACGGCTAGTTGTCTTCCAAACAATGTCATGCAGCCTGGCTTATAATGATTATATTATAGCTAACAGCTTATACAGTTATAGTTTAACAATATATAATAGTCTTATATTGTTAAAGAACAATCCGAGTTCTTTGTTAAAGGTTAATTTGAAGTTACAAAAACAAATGCATCTCACTGTTTTGAGGATGTCTGGAAGATGGCTAAAAATGGTCTTTCAATGAGTTGTCATGGTTTGGTCCACTGGAGATAGGTGGTTTTCTCTTTGGTAGGTAGTGTGACCTTATCCTGCCAGGGAGTGTAGTTGCGCTAAGATAATGAGTAGTGATTTGTCCTAAAACTTTAAGTAGATTAACCTCTGAATTGCAAACTGTTGAGGTGATCGTATTTCTGGCAGGTGATGTAAGTTAGTGGTTACAGTGGTTCTTTGCAGTTGTATGAGTTTTGTTGCAATAAATAGAACTTTTTATGGGTGACAGACTTAATTTCCTCTCTCTACTTGGCTAATAATTTTTAACAGATAATTTAAATTTTTTTGAATAAGGGTGTATACACTGAAGTAATGGAAGGTAAAACTGGTGTTCGTATACTTTTCCTCATGGTGTTCACCGGTATAGATTGCATTAGTTTCTGCTGTTTGTGCCCGTTTCTGTTATTTGCTACTGTATTCTTAGCAATATGAAGCTACCTTAGAAATTTGTATCATTCAGCCTATTCCATACTACCCACAGTAGTCGCTACAGTATATGTTGTGTTTATTTTGTTGGGTAGCAACTCTGTGGGGTAGGTCATGTTGGAGTTTGCTGGAGGTCCTTTCTGTGGAACTATGTAACTCCTTTCTGCTAAGGTAGTAAAAGTAGTTTCTCTACTGGGAATGCTTGGACGGGTAAGGTGGGCATTGCCTGACATCTTACTCTTTCTGATCCCAGCAAAGACCCAGGTCCAATGTTAACTGATTCTAACTTGTGTTCAGAACCAACACCAGGAGGATGAGCCCCTCAACATAGTCAGTGTTACAGGTATCAAAATCTTGGAGCAGCTAAAAATGGGAGAGGAACTACAGCTGAACTAAAATGAAACTGACTTTTGTTTGGTGTTTTTGGATGGATTAACAGCTACAAATCTATGAAAATACAATTAGCTACTTTTCAGGGTAACGGTTCATTTTTAACATAAAGCTCTCTTTAAAAGCTTCAATAAATGTTTGCAGATTTTGTACTTTATACTACAAAACTGTGCTGTAAGCCTTCAAAGTAATTGAGTAGATCTGGTTATGAACCAGGGGTTTGGTACAGAAATCTGGAAAAGATTGAAAGGAAAACTATTAATACCTGTTATATATATATATATAAATATAATAATATGCTAGTATCTATATAATACCATTATATAGTATATATAGTATAAATATTTATGATATGTATCTTAACGTATTCATACCTATAATATATATGCATTTGTATATGTGTCTACATATATTAAAGATTTATGTGTGTATATAAATTTCCTTCTGCAACTTTCGAGGTCATGGCAACATTTGAGAATCAAGGATCTGATTATTTTTTGTCATTTGGGAGGATCCTTTTTAGGGGAGGGCCTGTCTGTCTGTATGTGAGAACAGTACTGTCATTAGGTGCTTTGCTCAGTGGTCACCCTTTATATGAACATGCCGTGTGGTTTCCTCAAAGTCATCTGGTATTAGGCCACTTAGAGACAGGACTTGCAGCATTGTTTGGTGATCTAAAGCCATGGATATGACTCTGACCAGGTAGCATTGTTCTTGTGGCTCATGGTTGTGCAGGTGAATGTGTGGGATAACAGAGGCATTTCTTAATATACGCAGAGTCATTCAAATACGGATTTTTCTGAATTAATGGTAAGCTGGGTTGTGCTCCTCCAAAGACCTCCTTCAGCTCCAGATACTATCAAGATGTGAATCACTGATAGCTGGACCTCTTGACAATAGTGGTTGAGATGTATCTGAGGCATTTAATTCACAGAGGCAAGTGACTGTGGTTTGTTGCTGGCTGATGGGCTAACACAACTTAGTGATGGCATGGCTGTGTAGGACTGTCTGTGGTACTTGCATGTGCCCTGTCCCCAGGTATTCTGTGTGCTCATGGTGGGTCGCCATCATTCATGGTGCAGCAGGGTGGTCCTTGCTGGGGAAATCCTGCTTGTGTCTCGGGTATATTCCTTGGTGTTGTTCCTTGAACAAACATTGGCCTTCAAGCCAAAGTGCCTGTGCCATGGCTGCATCTTGCTTTGAGGGAAGGTTCAAGCCCAGAAAGGATCACCACAGCCCTGACGACGTGGAGTGCTCTGCAGGCCAAGTTTCTAGCTCAAGTCACTGTGCAGCTTTTATGAGAGGTCCTGGTGAGAATTTGGGCCCATGATATTTAAATATGCCTGTGGTAATATTATCAGCTGCCACCCACCACTCAGCTTCTAAACTGATCCTAAAATAACCTTTGGTAGCATGACACATGTGAAGCTTCCCTCCCCTCCTGTTTAATCTCCTGTACACAGCCTCAGTGTAATGTTTATATGACAGTCATAAGGAAGGCTTTGTAGGTGTACCCAGGCCTTTTATGAGAGCATGACACAACATCAGTTTCTACATTTATCTCCGTGTTCCTTGACATTCTCGTCTCTGCCATGCTTTCAGTTTTGAAATGAAGAAAACTGGTGTGGAGCTGCCCTATCTCATTTGACAGCGTGCGAGCTTCCAGTTCCCCTGCTCGTTGAGTGCTCTGTGTCCTTTGTGAGGACATATGATTTGGACTTTACCTTTTCTGCCTCCCTTCCCCTCCTAATCTTTCACAAGAAAAGCAAACCTCAAACGGATGTTAATGGCTCCATGCATAGATATGTATTTAGATGTAGACTGTCTGGTTGCTCAGAAGATTTTATTGGCTTAAATTTGGGGTATTTACAAGTGTCAAATTCACTGGTGAGATTATGCAGACCAGATTAAATAGGCTTTGAAGGGCACTTATAGCACCTTCAGACAACCAGCCTTTTCATTTCTTTAGCAAAAGGGTTTATATGCATGTGTGTGCATGCATATATAGATACATGTATATGCATATAGAGATATATATAGATATATATTTAAAATATAGGTATGTATCTATGCCTTTATTTCTCTGAAATACAGAAGTAGCATTGATATTTCTGCTTCTGGCTGTCCATAAACCCCAGCAATCCTGGAATGATAGGGAAGCTGTCGTGTGACTGCAGTATGGGGATGTCTGTATTTAAGGCTGCTTTTGTAAAGTGATATTCCTAGGTTTTCAGTCAGCCCCCCCTGACACTCCTAAGGGACTGCAGGTAGCGGTGGGATTTCTCAGATGCTTTGCTTTTAGTGGGTGGCTTCTCCAGTTGGGTGGTGGAATTCAGCTTCTTGGGCCAACCCTGGTAATGCTTCGGACTTCCAGTGCTCACGGAGGGCATGCAAGAAATGTAACTTAAAATCCCCTTGATTTTCTTTGGCCAAGAGCTTGAGGGGAAAGACGAGAAGGGGAGGAGGCTGGAAGCGTGGATAGTGAGAAAATACGCTTTTGTAATAGATTTAAACAAAACAATATCCAAGAAACACTGGTGGCTTGAAAGTTGTTTGGAGGGTTTGCGTGTTAGAAGTAGTCCCAGCTGAGAGACATTGCTGAGCAGAGTTCAAGCAAGGAGGCCAAAGGTGCAGCATAAATATAGTTTGTCAGACTGTTGCTGAAATAAATGAACATTATTCAGAGGAATGATCATACCTACTGTATACGGCATAAATACAGTCATTGAGTGGTGCCACAAAATACTTAATAGCTTGTAGTCATTGTGCATTTTGACCTGGAAGGAAAAGAGTGTGATCCTGTTCCAATTATAATCAATGAGCCTTGCTATTGATCTGTGGGAGACTTTGTGAGTGCTGAGAGTGGGGATGGATGATGGCCTATCCTGTTTATTTAACTTTGATGGTAGTATAGCACTTGGTGCTCACTTGCCTTGTGATTTTTAATGCACTGTCTTAAATCCAAATGAATGTTTAACAAGGCTGTGCCTAGTAATTTTACAAGTAGCCTTAGGACTTCATTCATTATGTAAAAGCGTTTTGCACAAGAGCTGAACTGCTAGGAGAGGTGGGGAGAAGGTACGGCAGCCTGCCCAAGAGGGCATCTTACTTGGCAGAGGAAGAGGGATGACGTTTCTTGTCTGTAGTCCGACTTGCTTTTTAATGTATTTTTATTGCCTAATCAATGTGCAATAGAAATCCACTCCCTGGTCAACTTAAGCACCACTTAATTGAGAAATAAATGATAAACCCATTGTGCTTTGCTGGTAGAGAGCATTTCAGGTTGATTATGGATGCTCTGCTAAAATTTTGTCATCTCTTGAGTGAGACTAATTGCCTTCCCTCAGGGTGGCTCCAAAAGTTTCTGTCACATCCTGGCCTTGATAAAGCCAATGGGAGTTCTCCTGTGGATTTTTATTTTAATTGTTATTTTAAAGAGGGCCATTGTATACCAGCCTTTGTCTCTGGTGTTCTGCTTTCCCTTGAAAGCAGGACCTGCTTCGACTGCTATGTCTGTTTGGTTGGCTCTTGGCATGGAGATATGGAGGCTCTCCAAAGCTCCAAGTTGAGTCCCCCTGCACTGGAATGCTGGTTTGTTGGGGTCTCTGCCAGGGGATGGCTGTACCAGCAAACCCTCAAAGCTGTGATGGCCTTTTGGCTGGTCCAGTGCCCTCTGCTCTCTCCAAGCAGCCTGACCTCAGTTGCGCTCCCTCACCCGCCATGGGAGAGTGGTTTCAGCACAGTGACCCATGCGGAGATGGGACAGGGCTCTGACCACTTGGAAAAGCTGGATCTTTCTTCTTCCAGATCCGGCCTCTTGCCAGCTTGGTGCATGCCCTTCACGAGCCAGTGAAGTTAACAATCACAGTGGATATCCATGAGCCCATTAATGAGGAGTTGGGTGAAGGAGCTCTTCATCAGACAGGAGCAGGGCAAGCTTTGTTTAATCGGCTTCTCAAGTCTGGTCTCTAGCTATGACAACTGATTTACAATGGAAGCCATCAGGGCAAGCTAGGATACAAAAGCCTGAGGATGTATTATTCTGCTTGGCTTTGAGGCATTGTGCTGGCTTGTGGTGATAGCTGAGACTTATTAAATTACAGAAAGAAAATAATTGCACTTATTAGGTGCTCCGCTCAGTTCCCACTCACTGCGTAGTTTTGGCTGTGCTGTACCCGTTGCTGTCTCCAAGGGATCATCAGCACCAATCTCCTTTTATTGCCAGGACATCAGCCTGACACCTGTTTGTCATGGCTGGAGCTGAGCCTGCTTGGTGATAGAGTAGGAAGTCTCCTCTTTTGAGGGATTATGACCTGGGAAAGGCCTTGTTTTGGAAGGGAGAATAGATCTAAAGCATTGAGAAACTTTCAAGTTGTCTTTATAATTTCTTGGATCCTGGTGATGCTTCCTGGTAACTGTCTGAACTTGGCTGGGTGCACTTGTGGTCCCTGTTTGCTTTTGCAGCTATTCTGACAAGGGGGTCGCGTTGCTCGTATTCCTGCTCTGCTCAGCCCCTTGCCAAGGGAACAGGCTGCATGCAATTTATAAATAAATATTTATTATTTTAAGTGATGACTGAGAGAGAGGGTATTTCCTGGCTGCGAATGACTAGCTGGAAGAGTTGGAATCTGCTGGCTATGGGGTGCCAGGAGATGCCCATACCTAGAAGTCGTCATTACTTTTTTCCTGCTGTGACCCCTGCCCTTCTCCCACGTGCAAAGTTGTGCCTTGTTCCCATGCCATCTTGACAAAAATAAACATGCTGTTAGGACAGCTCCCCCCCCAGCCATGCAATTAAGCGGTTGGTTTGCACAAGGATACAAGTAGTTGCTGCCCATATGCTGCAGATAAGGGTGATAAGGGTCTGGCCTGGAGATGTTGCTCCATACCCGTGGCCTTCAGTGGGACAGGAGTAATGGTTGCAAAACAGGGCTCTGATTCTTGCCACAGCCTTGTCTGCTGCCATCTCTTCCCTGTCCAGCCTGCCTGGGTCAAGCGCTGGGAGCGTGATGGAGGTGCTGTGTTCTGTTTCTGCCCATTAATCTGCCCACTGTTTGGGGCATCAGGATTTCTTTCTTCAGAGCTTGACATGTGCAAGTCACTGGATGATGGGCTTGTGTGGGAATTGATGACTCCGAGTGGTTTTGGAGTTTCTGGTTGGGTGCTCCTGAGATGTTGGGAAACCCCCCCAAGGAAATGACCTGTGGGATTGATGCCAACTGTACTTTCAGAAGTGACCCGAGACACTTGGAGCTGTTCCCGGTGCAGAATTGAACTGAAATACCAGCATGATGAAAAAACAAATGTAGAATTGCTAAATGTGTGTTGTCCAAAGATTGTGAGCGTTGTTGTAACTGCTCCAAAAAAACCCCCAACAAAAAAACCCCAGTGGCCCTCTTATGACTTACTTCAGCTGAGCATCAGGCCATGATGAGTCTGATTTTTCTCTGTGTATAAGCCGGGCATCCGAATAAAAAAAGGCAAAAAAAGATGAAAAATGAAGAAGTATTTGTAATTTTTTTTTTTTTTGGGGGGGGGCACATGACAGGCAGTGATGGTATTAGAATGGGAAGTGTAACCAGAGAAAGCACACAGAAAACCTATTTCTTTTGTTCAGGGCATTGACTTATATCTGACTTAAATGTTAGAGAAACAGAATGATGTTTTTCAAGTTTTAGTATGGTTTTAGTGTATCTGCTTTCTATCTGTGCAGAATTTCCCCATGCCAGCTCCAGGAGGGGAATATTTTATATACCATTACTTTAACTACTTTTTGATCTGAACTTAATCATCATCTTTTACAATGTTTAGGTTAAGAGGATTTTATGGTGTTTCTGCTGTTGGCTTTGAAAATCTTTAGTCACTGGTATCTTTGTTGCTCATTAAGTACATTTTAATTTTTAAACCAAGATTTCTATTTAAATGTTAGTTTCTTTTGGTAGAGATCTTTCTCTAATTATGAAAAGGCTTCCTACATTTTCAGCCAGCTAGCTGGATTTTTTCAGTTTAATGATGTACAGCAACTAGCATTGTGCGTTAGAATATAGTTTGAGACAAAATGATACTGCGGAAAATCTGTTAGGAAATTATTTTTCTTTCTCTTCCTCTAAACTAGAAGGGATAAGAGGAAAACTATTTAAAAGGATTGATCACATTCGTAGTTGTAGTATAGATACTGATGTACATGGCTGTTTGAAGTTATCAGTGCCATGTCCCAGATAACCCCGTGTTTGTGAAGGGACCAGAAAAACATGATACGTGGCATTAGATTTACTTGGCCCTAAGAAAATAACGTTTCTTTTAATGTGAAACAAGCTTTCTTTCACGTTGAACAGATTCGGAGAGGCAAATTATGTCTTGTCTAATTGGTAAAACCAGCCCTCCAAGAAATGCATGGTATTTTCAAACCGAGAATGCATGACTTTGCCTGCAAATGTTTTGAACGTTATTATGTGAGCTAGATGCTGAAGCATGTCACTGGTTCGTGGGTGTTCTTCCCTATCTCTGCTAATATATTGAAATTTGAAGCTGAAGCTTTCTGGTGCTGGCTGTCCAAGTTGGGAAGCTCAAGGCTTCATCTTCAGTGACGCTCAGCTTTTTGCAATTGCCTGTGTAGATGCTGGTGGGTTTGTGGATGTGGCACCCATCAGAAAATAGTCTCCTTTTAGCAACCATCTAGACCTGCCTCTCTGCTTGGGTCTGAAGGGCCTGCAAGGCCAGGGTAGATTGAACCTGCTTGTTAGGCTTCTGTGTTTTGAACTTGGAAATCAGTGTATGCATGTGAAAGGTGTTTCCAAAGTGCTGCTGCTTCTTGGAAAATGCAGTTCAAACCCCATCAGTTTGGCATTAGCCGAGGTGTAGCTGAAGGGCAGAGGAGCTTACACCATCCAGCTCTGCTCTGGGCTTCCTCTCCCAGTGTGCTTGCTGGGCAGTAGGATGGTTTTGTGTCAATCGAGTTCCAGCTTTTTTCCGGTAAGTATTTGTCGATTGAAATTGAAGGATTGTAAGCACAATTCATCTTAGAGTACAGGGAGCAGTGGGTGCGAGCAGCGCTGACTGGGACCAGACATTGACATACGGGCCGTCATCAAACTAATTGTTGTTTGAATTACCTGTTATGATCCGATGACAAATCTGCTTCACTCCTGCCACTGGAGCAGAAAATGTAGCTTGAATTGGCGTGATGTTAGCAAGTGTAAACTGTACTTCAACAAGATGGATAAACCCAATTATGGGGCAGACCTGCAGAGAGAAAATCCATTTAAATCTCGTAATGTTAAGCAGAGCTGTGTTTAATTCATTTGGACCAATTTGGGAATGATGTATGAGTGTTGGTGAACATTAGTCAAAGGGAGAAGGGCCAGGGAAAAAGATGCAGTGCTTGGGCAGGATGGCAGAGGAGAGCTGCACCTTCTCAGCAGTTAGCACTAATGGCAGGGGAAGGCTAAAATGACAAAAAGATGTACTAACTGTTCCTACGAGAACAGCCTAGTGTAAATGAACCAATAAGAGAAACATATGGAGCAGAAAGGTGTAGTATTTTTATTAAAACTATTGATCTTTCCAGTTGAGAAGGAAATATATGTAAATTGAAAGCAGCATTTTATTTTTTACCACTCTATTTACTGACTGCCACAGAAAGTGTGAGAGATTTTTTGCTATTATCTTTTTCCCCCTAACTTCTTGGTCTTTTAAACAGATTTATCAAACCACAAGGGAGGGGGCAGGATGTTTTTCTTTTAATTTTTTTGTGAACAAAGGGTAGGGATTGATCACTTCCTCACGGTTGTTCTTAATGCTGATTGCTGTGTGGGATGGATTTAATGTGTGCTTATTCAGAGGTTTTCCAGCTACGGCTTTCCCTATTTTAAAAGAAAATTAAGCACTGTGTTGTGCAGGCAGATTGATTGACATATTCCAGAGGAGGTGGATGTTGTACAATAATGGCCTAAGAAGCTGTCACTGCTTATTTACTGGTTTAATACCTAAAATGTGTGTTCTTGGCAGTTGTCAAATGCCGAGGAAGATACAAGCTAACAATCTCGCAAAGGAATTGCTTTGGCAAGACGGAGGGGTTGAACAATGAACATACTTGACTCTGTTGTTTGTGGTCTTCAGTGGGTTCCAGCAAAGCTAACCCGCATGCACATGTTCTGCCTCATTTTTTGGGGGAAAAAAATCATCTTGTGTTACTCATTTAAGGCCCTTTCCACGAAACTTAAAGTAGTGAATAAAGAGGTGGCGATCTTATCTGCATCTCTCTTTGCCTGTGCATGCCTTGCTCTGTATCTTTGTACTTCCCTTTCATTGTCACAGCACTCTGCTCTACTCTTGCAACTCCTCTTAGCAACTGACATGGTGACAGCAACCTGTCCCCAGGTATGGGTCACGAAGTTCGGCTGCTGAGGTCAGATGGTCAGGTTGTGACATTTGTAGAGGCTGCTAAAGCTGTAGCGAAGCAAGCAAAATAACCCACTGCTGATGTGTAGTATTAAGGAAATCCCTCATTTCTGTTACACCTGGAAGCTCTCTGCAATAACAAAAGTGATTCTGGAGGACTTTATCTAAAGTACAAGGAAAAGAGACGGTGTTCATTTTCAGTCACCTGTATTTCAAAGCAGATTAATTTTGGAAGTCATGATTTCATTTTGATAACTGTTAAATTCAAGCTATATATATTTATATATATATATGTAAAAGAAACCTTTTTCAAACAATTTTATTTTTTTACTTGGGACTCTGAAAGAATAGCACTTCATCCTCATGAAGAGAGATCCATCAGCCTGTTTGGGAAGGCAGGTAGACCCTGTTCCTGTCTTGTCCCGATCAAAGTCCATTTAGCCTCTGTGAGAACAAGTTGAGAAAGGCTTGCTTTGAAGGGATCAGAGAGACCTAGTTTCAAGTTGTTTGAAAGGCCTTAGGTTTAATGCATATGTCCATTGCATGACAAGGATGTAGTGGTGTTGGCAAAGGCGTGTTCTACTCATTTTCTTGGATGTAGCTATGTGGTTATGGAAAAGGAGCTTGTATGGACTCTTACACTGAGGTATACCAGTATTAAATTAAGAGGGACTGCGCATAGGTAGGTCCTTCAGGAGAGCCTGGAAGAATGTGTATTAAAATGGCAATGTATAACACGCTGCGAGTGTCACACGAGCTGGTTTCTGGCACTGTCACTGTGGGCGAGCCCCGTCACTCACCCCTCCCCATGCTGCGGGATCAGCAGGGACAACTAAAAAGCTCTGGGGACTTCATGGTAGCTACTCTTACATTGTCAACACTTCCTCTTCTAATCCCTGCTCTGAGAATAACCAAATATTCAGACTTAGCAACTGTTTTTCCTGCCTAGTAACTTCATCTCCCACAATGTCTGCCTTTGAGAATGTGTCTGGATTGCCCAGTGAACCGCTCTGTGTGTGTCTGTGGTGTCTTTTTCCCCCCCTTGTGGGTCATTTTTTTTTTTTAAGTCCGAAAAACCTGGCCCTCCAGCTGCTATGCTTTAGAATTGCTTAATACTTTTATTATAATATTGTTTTTTTCTCAACTTTTGTTTTATTTTTTTAAAACTCGAAGTGCAAACAAGAACAACCGAGAGCCTTTTGGCATCTTGAGATGTGTGCGCATTGCGCAGGAGCATTGGGTTTATGCTTAATTAAAAGGTCACTGTTTGTTGAATGAGGTGACCGTCTGCTGGGTCCTAGATGCTGACGTAGGATTAACTCTTAATTTGAGAGACTACAGATCCTATTGAATGTGTATATTGCAGGGGTGTAATACATATCCTGCAATTGTCCCTTAAGAAACTTATCATTCAACTGATAAGGATCTTGGACAAAAAGTGGTGTTTAAAATGAGAGGAAGGATGCAGAAGTTGTTGAACCCGAAGGGTTGAAGTGGCTCTTGAATATTACAGCCTATTTGTTCTTTAGGCTGATTGCCTCTGCCTCAGTTTGCCTATCCATGAAATAGGATGAAAGATAAGTAAAACTGCTTACTTAATGCTTACCCCTGAGGCAAAAGTTTATATTCTCCATATTCTGGAAAATGGCCTGTCTTGAGGTGGAAAAGACTTTGGAATAAGAGCTGGATAAAATGAAAGAACTAGGTTCAGTTTTTCAGATTTATTTTAAATATTCCCTGTCCCCAAAGGTCTTTTTTGCCCCCTTCTTTTTATTGTTTCTCCTTTTGACTTCATAACAAAATCCTATGTAAAAACATAAGCTGCTGATTGATTATGCCAGCTGACAGTTTGTCAGGATGGGAGCTGTGTCTTTGGACTTCTTTCTTTTCTCTCCTACCAGATGCTGATTGTATTCAATAATTATGTATATGAAAGAATTTTCATTATGGTATTGTGGTTTCGTGTTCTCAGAAGCGTTTGGAACGGGGTAGCCAGATTGCATGACACATCTCAGGCTTTGTTTCTCCATGACCACAGGCACATTTTATTTTATTATCTTTCCTCATGAAGTTTGAGCAAAAATTGCATTGATTCTAGCAATCTTGTGAAGTCCCACTCCAATTCAGTAGGGCTATAACCTAGTGGATATTTTGAGGTTTTAAAATGCAGTTTTACTAAAGAATGATCCCCTCCCCCTGCTGCCATAGTTTATCCTTGCTACAGCGCTCTGTGGTCCAACCAGAAATTAAAAGGAAGTGAATACGTAACATTTGGGCCTTATACACAATTTAGGACTTAGCTTGTTGCACTTGGAATCCTGTGAGAGACTGTGCTCACACAACATACTTGTCCTCGAGATTGGTCTTGGGATTTAATCAGGTTCTACTGTTTCTAAGAGCAGTTTCAGAACAGACTGCAGATCTTGCTGTGTTGGCCAACCTCTTGTAATTTTTTGACGTTAAACTCTCCTTTTTGTAACAATATAATACGTTTATTTTCAAATGGGATGAACTATTACCCTAGCAAATCAGCTTTTATAAAGCTGCCTGTAACCAAATCTCAGCAACAGGGCTGTGAATTTTACCTCAGTAATGTGTGAACTTCAAAGTCTATCTGGAAATGTGTGATGCTATGATTATTACTGATTTTTTTTTTTTCCCTAACAAGAAACAAAGAGAAATGCAAAAGCGAAAGAACACCCTAATATTGCAGCATAGAATCATAGGATGGTTTGAATTGGAAGGGACATTAAAGATCATCTAGGTCCAACCCCCCATGCCAGAGAATAGAATAGCAAGTAGTTCTAACAGCAGTATCAGCCTTCATTTGCTGCTCATATTGAGTATTTTCCCATCTTCTGACTTTTCTGGTAAATGGTATATTTTAAAGTGTAGAAGAAAAACATGTTCTGAGTATATGGGGTAGACAGTAATGCTGGGGTGGCCTTGCTGGAAACTTAATGCTTGATTCTAGGGGAGAAGTTCAAGCTGGATATCATCTATGTTATAAGGCAACTTTTTGCATGTGTCATGTTTGATAGTATTTGCATGTCATATTATGTACTTATTGATTTTTTTTTTTTTCTATGCTATTCTGCGGTTAGAGTGTTTGAAGTCTGTGTTATGGGTTGGTTTTGGTTTTTTTTTCAATCAGTATGCAAAATATTGGTTGCATTGGTGTGTGAATTGAGGGGAACCAAATGAATTGGTTTGCTGTCAAAAACCACATGCAAAGTACGTAGGATTTTGATTTCTGCTTTAGTGGTTCTGTTATCATTGTTATTTACAGCAAGAGTGGCTTTTTATCTCTGGGTTTGTGCTCTTTAGCCTACTTTGCAATCCAGTTCTTGGTTTTGTGGTTTTTATCAGCAGTGTTCAGCCTAGCTTCTGCAGTTCTTGATTTTGCTGTTTGCAAGTCCCATTGCTAGCTAGATCTTTGAGCTAGATAAGTAGAAAGAATGCTTGAGAATTACTGTAGGGTAAAATTCCTTCCCTTGACCATGACATGAACTGGATGGAGAGTGAACATCTCCCTTTCAGGAAAGCCATCTAAGGACAAGTCTAACTTCAAGACTCTCGAGCAGTCTGAAATAGGTTGAAGGAGGTGTTTCTCAGAATTCTGTACATAATAATACATCTAATATCTTACAGAATCAGGTTTTATGGGTTTTTTGAGAAGAACTTAATTAAAAGAAATATTTAACTTTTAATACAAGCGACTCTTTGAATGTTACTTTCACTAATGCTGTAGCTTCATGTGGCCTATACGAAATACATATTGAATTTCCCAGATGAAGGTTGTTGAATGAAAGTTTGGAAACTAAAGAATTGGTGCTTTTAAAATTTACCAAGCATAAAAGCTCTTGTGTTTTTATATGTTGAAGAGCAGTGGAAACCTCCTCTTGAAGGTGAAAGTTAATGATGTTGGGTTTTTTTTTCCTAGCATCATGATCCTAAGATCTTGTACTGTTAAAGAAACATCAAATACTGTCAGCCATATGGTAGAATTGAGAAATAGCAATTGGTTGCTCCCCTCAATAACCTTGGGAAAGTCAGTAGTGATGGAAGATTTTTGCATCCAAAAGAAAGTAGAAGCTGGATCTAATGTACTGTGTTCAGTCACTACTTCCCTCCACCCCCTCAAACAGTATGCAGGATCTTTCCTAATAGCAGACTGACTTTTGAAGGATGCTGTTTCACTGTATATCTCTTAATTTCATTAAATTCTTTACACTATTGTGTTGAGAGCTAAAGCTATCAATACATTATTTGTAATAAGGAGAACTGGTGGTGCTTTCTAGTTTAACCTGCAGTGTCACTGTAAACACCTTCTAGAAGGCTTTGTTTTCTGCTCAACACCTTCCTGAAGAGTAGAGGAGGCTTTCTATATCTAATGCACAACTGAATCACATCCAGCAAAGCTGGATGATTCTAGAAAGGATGTGATTTCTTGAAAACATGCTGGAGTGATCAAGGTGGCCTATATATGGTTGGGGTGCTGGAGGCTACACTCTGACATAATTTATCTCCCTAGGATTGAAAACAAAAGGCTGCACAGCAAACGAGCACCAGAATGATTCATCTTAGTGATAGGCATGAAATTAGTGGCAGCAAGAGGAGGAAATTTGTTGCCTGTTTTATGCTGTTTTGCTGCATGCCCATTTCCTTTGACTGCAATTCTCTCCTGCTTGAAGATCTTGCTTTCAGTTTGCAACTTGCTGTGCTCTGTGGGCATCTGGACCATAGTCTGATAGTGACGTAGCATCGCTTTCACGAGAGTGGGGGTACAGTTTATAGTCACAGTAAACACCTTCTGATGGTTCATTCCAGTTGATAAGCATATAACCCCCTGTGTGCTGTAGAAGGTGATTTTACTTGATCTTTTGTGATTAGCGGTGAGAAATGTAGCTTTATACCTACAAACCCATTTTATAAATTGCAGACTATATTTAATTAGCATTATGCACCCACGGCCACCTCATCTATACTCCTGTTGCTAATCCGTCTCCCTGGGACTCCACTGCTCCAAACAGCTCAGTGTCTTCAGCCAACATTTACAGATTAATAAATCTGCCAGGGAGGCATTCCCTCTGTATCTGTTTGTCTGTAGCAATACCCCCAAATGTTAACTCTGACCACAAGCCCAAGATGAGCAATTTTTGTCTCAGCTGCTGGCAGCTCTTCCCATAGCTAAAAGTGCCGTGATTTCTGAAACCTGATGCTTCATCCTTCACTACTAGAAGCAGGAGTTTAATTCCCCTGGTGAGGGGAGGGACCCAGCCTCCCAGCAGAACAAAGTCAGCTCATTGGTTTCTCTTGTTATTTCATAGTCACCAGGCTTGGGAAGGCTGGAGGTTTGGTGTATGGAAGTACTCAAGTTGCGTTGTAGGAAGTTCCTGGGATGCTTGCTCAAGGACACTTGTTTTAACTGGGACAGGGATCAGTCTTTGGGGTGGAGATCCAGGAAACTGGTTTTCTGTGTTCCCTAGTTCTCTGTTACCCACGCCGAGAGGCAACATGTTATTTAGCATCTATGCTGCATTTCACAGGTCTCTCATTTGAGCAGTTTCCCTTTTCCGTGCCTCCCTCCTTCACTCCCCATCTGTTTTTTGGGCAGGGTCAGTCTTTCTCACTCTGGTGTTTGTACAGTACCCAGCACAAAAGGACTCTGTTCTCCGGTGGTGCCTTTGGGCACTGCTGTTAGACAAATAAAAGGGTATAAAGTTTGCATCAAACTTTTTTGCAACCTGTCTTGCACAACGAGCTGCCTGTGCCAGTCTGTACAATGGAGTGATGTCTTAAATGCTGGATGATACTGTGTGAAGGATTCATTCTGATTTTGTGATCTGTAACTAATGCTGTCAGACTCTCTGGATTGCATATTTAAGCAGAGTTATAAACCCTGCCTCCATACTGTCACTTTGTGAACAGATATGGCTTCTACAAAGGCAACAGTAGCAGTCTTGTTATATATAGGTTAATTAAATCAAACCTGAATATTTTATGGACTAATTCCTGAAATTTTTGTTGGTCTGGGATTAGAGGACAAATCTTTCTTTTTTTTTTTTTTTTTTTTTTTCCCTCCTTTTTTTCTTTATTTTTTTCAAATTGCTTCCCTGAGCGGGAAGAAAGGTACTATTTAGAATAAATGCCTCTGGATAGGAGGTCAGATTCCCTAGAAATAATGTGAAATACCTCTGTGTGGATGTGTCTTTGCCGCTTAAGGTGATGGTGAATTGAACTTTTATTTTTAATGGATGACCCAGAATCTGAAGGAAACAAGTCTCAGATCAAAAAGGCTCAGGCTAATTTTGACAGGGAACTAGATATAGTTGTGCCTTTCCTAACTGAAGATAGAAGTTGACCCTCTTTAGCTCAAGGCCTTTATAAACCTGTCCCAAGGTTTGGGCTTTGTTGAAGTGTTCTTCTGTGTGCCATGAATGGGTGTGGAGGGGAGACGTATAGCCCTGCAGCTTTGTTGCAAGCTTTTGGTTTCATTCTGTGGTAGGTGCCATGTCTGTTTCAGAGGTGGTCAGAGGAAATATGTGGATAGATGAAGGAAAAGAATGGAGAAGGAGTTATGTGGAGACATCTCTCCCATACTCTACCGGTTATTTGTTATTTTCCCTTTGATTGTTTGCTGGATCTTATTTCAGCTATGCAGGAAGTTACACAAAACGGTGAATGGAGCCAAGTTATGTATTGTGTCTGCCTCAACCGTCCTTCTCCTTCCCTCCCCTTCACGCTTCATGTTTGCTGGCTGTTTAATATATGTAAAATGGAGATTAGATTTTACAGTTAATTGTTGGAGCTTAATAATGCTTGGGACTTGATTAAACTAATTTAAACTGAATGGATAAAAAATGGCATGGAGAGCCGGGCATCTTCCCATGTCACCTGGCTGAAGTCCCAAGACCTTTCCAACCTCCCTGGGGGAACAGCCTGAGGTGGTACTGGTTGTATTTTATGGATAGGGAAAGCAGTTGAATTGATCTAAATCTTGAAATGAGCTGATGTGGACAGACTAAAATGCTAAAGACAAGAAGCTGAATATGGACTCTTGCTTCCATTTATTCCATAGAGATTTATGGTTGTCAAAGGTGGGACCACCTCTTTGGCGGCTTCATAGCTTGTGCCTGTACCCTGTCTGTTAGCATTGCTTTCCTCAGCTGGTGATGTACAGGGCAGGGGGCTGGGAGAGCCTGAAGTGGCCACACAGCTGGAGTCTGTTAGTGCTGAGAAGTTGAGTATTCGCATGTTTGAAGTATGCAGTGCCTCTGGGACATGTGTGAGGCAATGCTGTTTACTTGTATCTACTTGTTTTCCTGGATAAAACTGCACAGTGTAAGTTTGCATCTGAGGCCACCTCTGTTATTCCTGGGTAGTCTCCAAAAACATCTTTAGGCATTGAAAGGCTCCTTCCCTTGCCCATGATTTCCTTGGTGAAGCACTGCTGACCAGACCAGTGTTGTGACTTAGATCCTGATCTGCAGTTAATAGGGCTGCTGGGGCTGGTTAGTAGGCACTAGAAAGGTGTTTTGTTGTATTCACTTATACTCTCAACCAAGAAAAAATTATGCAGGTATTATACTTGATAATAAGTAGCATCAGCTTGGTGTTTCTGCAAGTACCTTGAGGAACAGGAATATAAAACAGCATTACAGCTCTTAAGAAGCCCCTGCCACGTCCCCTTCCAGTAATTGGAAGAGCTACCTATCATTATAATCAGTGTACTCCAGCTTGGAGTCCACTAGAAGTGATTTAATTTAACCAGAGTAAAACAAAGCTTACTGGAACTACCGGTTGATTGGGTGTTTGCTTCCAGACTAGTATTTTAGCTGATCTGATTTGCTCAAGCCCCACGATAGCTGCAGTGTGTTTCCTTTTTCTTTCTTTTCGTCTTCTTCCTGACACTACAAAGCTTCCTCAAGAGTAGTCCTCTTGACACCGAGGCTGCAAATGCCGCTGTGGGCACCTGGAGTAATACTCAGCTTTATCTTGTGCGGAGCTGTGGCTTTCTCCTGGAGAAGAGCTTTCATACGTGTAACACAGACTGCATTGTGCTCCCTCCCAGAAGTACCTGGCTAGGGCACTCCATTGTTTTGTGGGAGTAAGTCTTGTTGGAGGTGTTGCTGCCAAGGGTTCAGTGAGTGTCTGGTGTAGTTTGAACTTTGTCTAAGAGTTGCCTCTGTGTTTTCCCTTTAGATAAGTTTTATGACTAGAAGTCATATCTTAAGCTGATTTTTTGGTTTTTTTTTTTTTCCGTTTGAATTGTGTTAGGCTCCTTTTATGAATGGTTTCAGAGCACATAGAAAATGTACTGCCTGTTGCATGTGCCTTTTTATAATGCACATATATTGATGTTACTGTTGGGATCAGTTTCTGTTGACTTCAGGTGAGAAGCCTCATTGTCCTCTTTTCCTTGGTAATCAAAAGCAGTTTGAAAGTACCACAATTCCTTGAATTAGGTTTCCAGCGTGAGCCCCTTAGTATGAATAATAGATAGTTCCAGGAAGCAATGTTCTTTTTCAGACTAAATCTCAGATGTGAAGATGAGATCTGAAAGTCTGAAAACCAGACAGAATAAACCCCCAAACAAGAATCTTCTCAGAACAGTGATGGTACGGAGCTAATTGATGGACATGTTTTTATTATTGAATTGGTAGAGCAGGAGAAAACACCTTTTATTTTGCCTACTTTGATATGTTTCATGTAAGGCTATAACTGCGCCTCTCCCAGTCTGTCCATATGCGGTTCCTCAAATGGGTGGGTGCTTCTCTTCCCTCCCCTCCTCCTGCCCTTCTGAATTGTGAATGTTGATTTGGGCAGTTTATTCCCCATTGAGATCCAGCAATTGTTCGAATTGAAATAGTTATTGTAAGTGGGTTTGTGTGGGTGTTTCTTTTTCTTTCCCTTCCCTCTCTCAATGTCTGGACAGCCTGTGCAATGGGTTTCATGAAGTCAACAGCTGAATCTTTTAAATTACACCCTCTTGTCCATTGCTTTTTCTTTCTCCCTCCTACTTTGGCTGCAGGGGTAGAAAACGAGGGGTGGAAAACGAGTTTGGCACCCACATGGTAGAGAGCACTGATTAGTTCCTAAAAGATGCAGCTAGTTGATTGCTTGCAGAGATGATGTAAGACATTGCTCTGGGGTACATCAGGTTGGATTTCTCATGCTTTATCTTATAAAGCCTGAATTAACAGCTGGTTTGGTTTGAGTTCTCTGGGATCTGACTGAAGGATTACAGTCCATTCTCAAGTGAGTCAATCTAGTTTAATTTATTTCAGGTCTATCAGAAAAGATCAATCAAAGCTCTTTTGAAAGTAAAGCTGTAATAGGTCTGTGTACTTAGATGTCACTGTTGTATTTACTTCGCTTCTCTGGTGGAAAAATGTTCAGGCTGCAGTTAAGACTATTACAGTGACATATACATACATTTTTTGTGTATATATATATTTAAAATACAGCTAGATTTTTTAGAAGGTTACTTGTGTTTTGAGGGCTGTTGTAGCCTGCATGTATGTAAAACCAAGTCTGCTCATGGTTTCTTTTTTTTTTTGTGTGAATCCTTGAACTTGAAACTATGCTTGAACTGGGGAGGATCGTGGTTTAGTGGTTTAAAAAATACATGTAGGAGTTGGGAATCCAGATTCCTCTGCTGATTGCTAGACCTAAGACATGACCTCAGGCATCTCCTTTAATTGCTGTTTGTCTCAGTTTCCCTATACGTACAATAGGAACAAGAGCATTCAAACCTGATCTAGACATAAAGTAGCCGGTGTTTACATAAGGGTGCGATTTGGAAATCAGCATATTCAACTGAGTGCAAGTCTCTGTACACTTTCTTAAATAAGTGGTCTCTATTGTCTTAATGTGTGTAGAGCTGGAAATGACAGTGTAGCTAATGCTAAACTGAGTTTTTGTGTCAATAGACTAGCTAATCAGATTGTAGAGAGCCAGGTTGCTGCAGCCTCAGGAGGCGAAGCATTGAACTAGTGTAAAACCTCTCTACCAATTTCTGTTGTTTGAAATCTTTTGGAGCCTAAGCCTCCCAGCAGACTTCATACCAGATCAGGTATCAGCTGGCCTGGTGCTGACATAAACTACGTACCATGGTCTCTTGTTAATTTGACAAGAACATAATTGGGTGCCCACACCCTAACTGGGTAAGGTGCCTGGATGATCTGGTACTGCAGAGCTGTGATAAACATCGTGGAAACATGGCCTGATTTTAGCAATTGCACAAGAGTTTGTATGAGGTTTAATTCCAGAACTGATTTTTAAGGTGCTCATTTCTACATGTAGTCAAGGTAGGTGCATGCATAAAGAATATAGAAAAATATACTACCAAGGCCGCAGCCAGTGATTGCTCACTTCAGTTCTGTGTTTCTTTCATTGCATGGACTGAGTGTGAAGTTGGTTGTTTAATGGCATGTTAGCTTGGTCTCTCTGAATCCCATTCAGGTGTTTGCCAGACCTTTGGGAAGGAGGGGTGGCTCTGTTGGTCACTGGTGTCATGCAGCATTAGATGTGCTTCACCAGTGGAGAAACCTCATTAAAGAATAACAACTGATCACCAGTCCCCCAGTACCTCCCACTGACCTCCATGAGAGTTTAAGAGGGGCTAGTGGAAGTGAGACATTATGAAGCAGTGCTTTACAAAATAGAATGCATGTCTTGCAGATACCTTCAAAAAGAGAGAGTTTTGCAGGGCCAACTGTTTAATACTTGGTGCATTCTCTTTCAGGCAGAGATTATCTTGGACATTTTTGTGATTGAGCATGCCATTTCTTGTTAATTTTTTACCTCTCCCCTGCTTCAGGTTTAAAGAAAAAATAAAATAAGAAAGGTCAAATTGCATATTAAGCTGGTAGATTCTTGCACACACTTGCAAATTCAGCTCCCTCATGTTGTTCTTATCTTCTTTCATGTAACC
The DNA here is from genome assembly GCA_017639245.1 of Myiopsitta monachus. Lineage (NCBI taxonomy): Eukaryota > Metazoa > Chordata > Aves > Psittaciformes > Psittacidae > Myiopsitta > Myiopsitta monachus. The sequence goes on from CM029926.1 coordinate 39,846,509, forward strand.
ATGAGTTAGAAATCCTTGACTTTTTTTCAGCTGCTACGAGTTGGTCTTTCGAGCATGCTGAACTACTAATGGCAGTTCTGGTGGGCACCTTTGTGATGGGCACTTCCAAGAGAGCCATGCCTGTTTCTGGTCCATGGGACAAATCTCTGCTATGGCCTGTTTGGGTCCTTGCTTAAGAAAAGCTTCCACATATATTCTAAATACCAGAAATAAATGGCTTAAGTTCCTTTTACCATCTGTCTGTTTGAATCTTTTTGTTCTAGTCTACTTGCCAGCCACCAAGCAATTCTCCTACCTGACTGGGTGAAATGGCTGCCACTCCTCTTGCAGATAGGGTATTTTTAAGATCTTCCCTCTACTTCTTTTAAAAGCCAGCCGTTCTCCTGGCAGCTGCTCTTCCATGTAGGATCTTAAAAAAGGGGCAGCAGCCAGGCACTTCAGGCTCAATATGGGATTCCTAAGGTGGCTTAGTGTAACTTAATGTTCACCATACCAAGACAGATGTGTCAGAAGGCCACTTGCTGTATCACTAGATGATAAAATTGAGCAGTGATGAGGCTGAGCACTCCTGGATGAGTTATGTCTGTCCTTGGAGAATTTTGTACTCCTTTTGGAGATGCATTCAGGTGTGTTCTTGCACCCGAGCCTTACTCTTGGGAGTGTGATTATTAGTGTGATGATGATTTCCAGTAGATGGTTATTTTTCTCTCAAATATAGCGTTTATCAGGTGTTTGAGGTGTGAAGACTATATCTACTCTGTTGGCAAATTGAGGACTACGACAGTGCTTATTGATGTATATTTTTCCACTCTTTTTAAAAGCACACTAACAATTAATGAGTAACTTCCCATCCTAGTCAACAGCCTCCTCTTGTAATGCCTCTCAGTGAAGTGTCTGCCTGTAAAAGCCAAGCTGCTGGGGTTGCCTCCTTTTGATCCTCTGCTACACCTGTACCTTTCGTAATGCCACCCCCCATGCCTGCTACTGTTACCTGGGTAAAATAAAATATACAACAAAAAAAAGCAAGAAAGGAGGTTCAGAGTAAATGCTAATAATTGTGCATGTAATGTAATTGGAAGTGTTTCATTGACATGCTTTTGTGAGCTGCTTCTTCATCTTAGTGCTTGAATGTACCACTAGACTTGCATTTAGCTTCTTGTGGCTGCTCTTTGATGCAGGTAGGCCATATTCTAAATAGGCTTGTTGCTATGGTGAAAATAGGAGTCCTTGTCTGCTGAGTGTAACCTTTCCTACTTTCCTGGACATTGTAATGTTCTTCTCCCCCCTCCCTTCTTCTTTTTGAATATGCAATAGTAGAATAGAATCGTGTTGTCTTTTAGGGGAAGGAATTTCAGTCGATGAGTTAGGTTGGAGGACAGCACTTTCAAGGTGTCTTCAAAAAGTTGTGGGTGGTTTTTTCAGGGGAGAGATTGGAAATCCCTTTTGTGATGACTCAGTAGTGTGGGCTTCTCCCCCTGTGTCTTCAGGGAGAGAGATGAAAAAGCTTTCCCCTGCTCTTTCCATTACCTGGCTTCTCTCAGTTATTTTTACAAGGTTAATGCATTGTGCTCAGAGTTTGCATTGTTGTGCCAATAAAACTTTAATAATGATGATAAGACTGACATGAGCACAGCCAGAAGATGAATCTTTGGGATTTAGTTGAGAAAGGAAGGTGCGTGTTTGTCAGCTGCCTGCAAGGTCCAAGGACTGCCGAGGCTCATTTCAAAGGCTTCAGGGAAGGGAGTGCTCTTCAGGGCTGATGGCTATAAAAGCTGGGGATGGCTGTGCGTGTCCATTAATCTGTTGAACTCATTGTTCTCTGTGTCCCCGTTTTATTTTGTTATTATGCTGTGTTTTGTGCTGAAGGAACTGGAAAAATCAAGTGTGACTTAAGGGCTTTGTGAGGCAGCAAGCCCTTAAGGAGAAGGGAGATAAAAAAAGGGTGAGACTCTTCTTTCTGCTGCTCTGCTGTCAAGGACAGCGCTGGCTGCAGCCGACCCCCAGCCCACCTTATGTGCATGTATTCCTGGGGCAGGATCTTGGGGAGGATGGATGCCGAAACACCTGGGGCTCTCTGTGTCTTAGTCTACATGTGGGCTGTGGTGACAGCACTCTTCCACCCTAGCCCTGTCCCTGTCTCTATTGGGAGCTGGCATGGGGGACCACAGCTCAGCCAGAAACCCACTGCTGAGAAGCTGTAGCTTTTGGCTGCTGGCTTTCTGCTGAGGGTTTCCTCTTGAGGTTTGAAATAACCTACTCCCCACACCGTCCACCTTCTCTTCAACTTCCCAGCAATGAATCTGTTTCTCATTTAAAGTGCTTTTTTCATAACTACTCTGAAGTCCTGGAAGTGGGAAAACTGACTGTGCTTAAATCAAGTTCAGTTCTTTCCTCGCTGTGACCTCTGTTAGTGTGCTTTAAATGAAGATGATTATTATTAAAAAGAGGCTGTGTCATCCTTGTGCTGTTCTAAGGAAGTTTCATTGTAGTTGAAAATAAAACCAAGGGGGAGGGTGTAGGAAATACCAGGAACCTAATTTTAGGGGGTCTAAATTACAGAAGTTTGTGTTTCTCTCCCCTGAAATGCTTTTTAGGAGCATTCCCTTATGCCCTTGCCTTGTGCAGAAGGGGTTTAATTCCCTCTTTGTGTTGACCTGAAAAAGCACTAAGGCATTGTAAGCATAGGGTGGCATCAGAGGAGCGAGAGGGCTGTGACTAGGTTATGTTTGCTGCTGTTGAATGAAGCAACCCACACAAAAATAAACACCATGTGTGGGAGAAAGGCCTGTGCCTTCACCATCAAGTAGTCTCCGTTAATGTGGACTTCTGTCTGCTTTTATTTTTCCCTACCCCTGTTATTATCAGCGTATGGGCAAATATACCTTCAGCAGATTGTTGGTTTCTTCCCTTTTGTTTTCTTGGTCATCCAAGAGTATTTTTCCAGCATGATATTGTCAGAGCGAGCTTCTGTCTGAATAAGGTCCCTATTGCCCTAGCATGGCTCTCCCCATCACCAGGGGTCCAGATACCACCATGTAGAGTATGGGGGAATTGTGTCTGGGATGCTGTGGGTGCTGTTGAGAATAGCAGCCTGTTGTGGTTTAAGTCCAGTCAGCCACGTAGCTCACTCCCCCCTTTCCTCTCCCCGCTCCTGGAGGGATGGGGAGGAGAATCGAAAGAATGTAACTCCCATGGGTTGAGATAAGAACAGTCCAGTAACTGAGGTATAACACAAACCACTGCTGCTGCCTCCAATAATATTAATAAGGGAAATACCAAGGGAAGAGAATGCAACCACTCGCCACTCACTGACCGCATACCCAGCCCGACCCAGCAGTGATCTAACCCTTCTGGGTCGCTGCTCCCAGTTTATATAGTGGGCGTAATGTGCTGTGGAATACCCCTTTGGTCAGTTTGGGTCACGTGTCCTGTCTCTGCTTCCTCCCGGCTTCCCCTCCTCCCTGGCAGAGCATGAGGCTCAGAAAGTCCTTGGTCAGAGTAAACATTACTGAGCAGCAACTAAAAACATCGGTGTTATCAGCGCTGTTCCCAGGCTGAAAGTCAAAACCACAGCACTGCACCAGCTACTAAGGAGGAGAAAAATAACTGCTACTGCTGAACCCAGGACACAGCCTAGTGCCCCTGTGAAGCATATATTCAGGGTGTCATCTCTTCACCCCAGAATGCTGGGGAGGAAGGGCAATTACACAGTGGGAAGAGGGTGTGAGTTGGGATGGAGGGAGAAATGGTGCATGAAAAGGTGTTGTATTCCCTGCTCCTCCCTGCCTCCTTTTTGTGCTGGATGGTCTTCACACTGGGGCTACACTGCTGTGGGTCTTTTCAATAGCTAAGAAAAGGAGTAAACCAAGGGATAACTTGAGTGACCTGCTTGTCCTAGCAAATTTAGAAGTTTAAAAATGGCCCTGTTATCCACTAATACTAGGCGTTTTGTGTGACCTGACCTCTGTTAGGTTTGTGATCCGAGTGAGGAGGAGAGGGGAAGCGGTGCTGAATGGGGCTGCTGTATTTGAGGCTATTTTTCTCCCAGCCTCAAAAGCAGGACAATATCCCAGAATAGCAAGTAGTGGGGAAGTCATGCAAGAGCAGGGACAGCTTGCCATGCCCAGGATGGCTGCAGTGCTGCCTCCTCTGCAGGATGTAGACCTGAGACTCTGCTCATTTGTCATCACTGATCCATGGCTGTTGAGCGTCACTCCCAGTGCTACCCTGGGGATCCCCAGATCTGCTCCTGTCTGAAGCCTTTTGGGATTATGGGGTGGCCTCTGTAGCACTGCAGAGCGTCACCCCACTGTAGGAGTTAAGCAGGGGGTGATGTGGGGTCATGCAAGTGATGGAGAGCAGTGATGTGGGATCTATTTCCAGCTCTGCCACAAACTTCCCGTTTTCATTTTTGGAGCAAATCACTCAAACTCTCTCTCTCCTGTCCTGCCCGTATGCATAATGGGGCTGATTTCCTCATGGGAATGGTCTTTAAATAGATCTTCGCTTAGAGAGCACTGCAGGGGCATGGTGCTGGATGGGTGCAAGACAGTATCAAAGTATGACTGGATAAGGAGATCATGCAGGAAGAAAGGTTTTAAAAAATTAAATCAAAGTACTACATATTTTTTTCTAAAGTCAAAAAAATCTTCTAAGACTCCCATGCCTGGCTTTTCATCATGAGATTAAAAATGAGCGTAAGAGGAGGACTGGCAGTGAAAAGTTACTGCAGATGTCTTTTGAGTATGGGAATGTTGAGAGGATGAGGAGGAAGGGTATTGGCAGGTTGGCTGGTCTTCCTGGCCAGGTCTGGCTACCTTCCTCAGCTGGGTAAAGATCTCAAAAGTTGTATTAAATCCATGCCTTGGTCAAAAGGGAAGCTTTTGCTCACTAGTTAAATACTGTGTGTTTCCAAAATCCCATCTACTCACGCATTTTGTGTCAATAACTTCCAAGTGTACAAGCACAAGGTTGATCATTAGGTGCCCCGCATCTCCCACATCCCTGCACACACACGGTAAAGGTTTGGTTGTGAGGATGACAACTGGGTTGTTTCTTTACCAAATTCAGCAAACCAGCTCACATGTGGTATGTTTATATTTGGATAAATTTGGTGGGTTTTGTTTTCTATGTACTGGGGTAGAGTCAAGCATGTGAAAGGGACTTTCTTTATATGAGTCACAACATCATTAGCTTTTTCGCCTGAGATACTTGTGATTTCACACTGGGAAGAAGAGAGATTTCAATTCCCTTGTGTTTGGTGTTACTTGTTTCTGATAGCTCTTCACTTCTTTGGGAATATGTTTATGATGCTGCAGAGAGCTGGTAACAGCCATCAGGTCCCTAAGGAAAGTGTTTTCAAGACATGGTTTGGCATATTTGATGCCTGTATATTTATGTTATATCTGCATTTGGATGGCCTGTATCTGATGGTTCCTGGCTAGCTATATTTGCATCTATAACCACTATTTGTTGAACCACCTTGTTGTTCACCCTTTGCCTGAATGGTGGAGATGGGGAGATCCCTGTCAAAATGCAGTCATCAGAGTAAATTAGGCTAGATTTTGTGGGGGATGGTTTTATCATTGGCATTGCTTCTGCCAGTGATGTTGACCATTACTGGAAAGGAGGAATTAAAGTCATAAAACTGAATCAGAACTGAAATGAAACCAGTTGAAGGCAGCTGTGGGCAACCATGTGATTTGGGGAAATGGGCTTAAAGCTGCTAAGTCAGAGGCACAGCACAGAGAAAGCTTTCTTTCTCTTTCTTTTCTTTTTTCTTTTTTTTGCTCCAGAATAACATTTATGTTCCTTTCCAAAGTGTCTGTTGCCAATTGATTTATCCCCTGATAATAGTCTTAAGTTGTTCAGTTTGTCTTCTGTAAATATATGCAGGAGTTGTAACAACAAACAAACAGTGTTTCTGCCATGTATGCTAAGACCTGCTGTGTATTGTGGGGAAGCAGGAATAAAAGATCTGTGCTGTGTTGCTCTGGGGCTCTGAATGTCTGCTTGGGAAGTTGTAGGGAAGGGTTTGCCTCTTCACAAGAGGCTGTGGGGAAGGTTTGCTGAGAATGTTTAGTGAGCGTTAGCATAGTTGATCTTAGATATAGTATGTTTTCCCTTGTCTTTTCATAAGTCCTGCTTTCACTGGGATTTTTGCATGTGAAATGTATGAGAAATCCCAGCTGAGCAGAACAGAAGTAGAAATGGCTTCATGTCTGTAATAAGGGATGCAGAGAATCTTTGTTTGATTTTTGTGATTGGCATCCCTTCCTTTTCCCTATGTGAAAGCAAGTAGCTGTAAACCCAAGGAAGACCCGTATTTGCTCTTTCTCAGAATATAGATATCTCTTACACAAGGGAAAACATTTTCCTTTATGAAGAGATACACAATGCCTTTGGTAGCTTTTTTGCCCATTTCTTGGTGGTGGTGTAGTGATGATGATGGTGAGCATTGCCTAGTGCTTTCACCCGCTGCAGGGCTTCTTAACCTGAGCTTGTGTTTGCCCAGGGAGGTTCAGATACTGGTGGGGCTCTGGAAGGTAAGAAAACTGCTTTAAGTGCAATGGAAGAGAAAGCCTGAGAAGAGGTGGAATAAAACAATCTGCTACCAACAAGGTACAGATCAAAGTTTACCCACTGGAACCCATAGCTGAGTGAATAACAATGATGTAGGGCTTGGCAAGGTTGTGGGGATGCTTTTCTAAATGAGTAGTCTTGGGGATGGGGATTTTAGTCCTATTCTGTAGGTGGAAAGCATAAAGGATGTGAAAATTTGGATTATCTGCAGGGTCCCCTTACATTAACATCAGTATGCTTTAAATAGATCCATGTATTCATTTTGCTCATGCAGCTGGGCACTGCTTAATTTATCGTGACCCTGTAGACCAGACTGTACCTAAAATGCTCTCAACTTAACATCTGATGCGGGGGCTGAAGCAAAAGCTGTATTAGGGGAAAGCAGGATTGATGGCTTGTTTTCCAAATGAACTTTATGGGAAGAGTTAATTGCTGGATATTTCACAAGAGCCATGACCTGAGCCTTTATACTAGGTTTTTCAAACAGAATCTGCTGTTAGATACTTTCTCACAGTGGGAATTTCATTTAGATGTGGAAACCACTTTGGAACTTAAAAAAAGGAGTGAGGAAAAATAAATACAGGTGTGCTGATCTTTACTTTTGTGTCTGGTTTTATCAACTTCTGTTGTGCAAAGTTAGTGGTAGGGTGCTAGAAAGGGACATGTAACCAGCTCTGATGGGGTTTGCTGATGTGACACCATGGAGGATGGGTCAGTTTTACACTCATCCATTTTTTAGTGGCTTGAACTTTGTTGGTAAAGCAGCAAACTCCCTGGTCACTCTTCGGAGAGTTCCCACCTTGCGAGCGCAGCCTGCCTGTAGCCAGGCGTGCGCCTCAGAGCAAACAGGGGCAGAAGGTTTAGTACACAGCATTAGCTTTGAAGCAAACCTTTATTTTTCTGCTTCAGGATTTCACATCAAGTCACTCTCCCTCCTCCCACATTTTCTTCCTTGCCATCTCCCTCTCCTCTTCCAGGTTTCTTATCATCGCTCTACAGGCTAGCAGCTTCTTTCAGCCTTGCAGCTAAAGAGGGCTTTGCTGCAGCCAAAATAAAAGAACCCGGAAAACCAAGTCCCAAAATACCCAACCCAAACCCCAGGTCCTGTCCTGATGCTTGTCTCGGTGTAAGCGAGGCAGCTCAGTGGTCAGGAGGTTGCTGAGTGGCTGGAAATCGCAGCTATCTTGAGTCTATGGAGGGGCCATGTGTGCGGCTGCATCTGAAATTTTTATCACCACCACTGCAGGTGAAAGGCTTTCATTCAACTGTGCTGGTCCAGCAAAATCTGTTTTATTTATGTGCTTCCAAGCCCTTAAAACTTCTTTTAGGGTACATCAGTAGGGAGTTAATAGAAACTTTGAAATAGGAAAAATGCCCGTGGGTTAAGCAAAAACCTAGTTGACCAACGCGAGCATAAAGCTGGTACTTAGTTGGTAGGTCATTTGCTGCAGGGGAGAGGGGAAGGTGGACTGCTGAACCACAGATAGCATCTCCCAATGGGAAAGAAGCTGTAAACACAATTAGCAGCTCTTAATTTAGAAAGCAGCATATGTTTTATTTTGCTTGTGTTTGTGTATTCTTGTAGAAAATGCTTCTAAGTCTTACTGCAGTCGGTTGTTGTTTTAATATTAGCTCAGCACGTTTATTTGTGCACATGAGCTAGAGGTGCACGTATATGGGCTGCTATAAAAATAATCCCATTTGGGAAGAGTGAAAACATTCAAGGGTTTATTTTCTATAACTTCCTTAAAAAAGCCCAGCAAACAAAAAGTGCATTTGCAGAGAAGTTTGACTGGGGTTTAAAATCTCTTTCATTCAGGCTCTTTTTCAAGAGAATCAGGGTTTTATTTTTCTTTAAACAAAATGTACTTTAAGAGACTAAAATGTCTTAAGCACCAACATACTGTTCTACCTTGTTTCTGCTAAATGGGATTATAAGGGATTTAATTCTGTGAGAATTTTGTTGCAGGAGGTGGCTTTATACAGCGTGTGAGAGCGAGTGGTATGTGACACTCTCCTCCGGTTCCCATCACATCCCTCTGCCCTCAGCTGGGTTTTCCCTCCGTGCCAGTACTTGAGTGTTTGGGGCATCTTGGATCAGGTGGGATGGGGGGAATGGGAAGGTGGGTTGAGAATAAAAAATGTGATTTGAAGGCTGGGTAGTTAGAAGCAAATTGTATTGATTTCCCTTTGCAGGTCTGATGGCTTTGAAAGCCACTTGCTGTGCAGCTTTAAAGCTCTTCCTGGAATATGTGCAGTCAAGAAATGCTAGTGACTTGGCCAGCACCACTCGGATGCTGATCTGGCCATGCCTTGCAGCACCTGCAGTGACTTGAAATGCACTGCAACCCACAGGGCTGCTTCAGCTTACAAGTTAAGCAGGTGCTTAAGTGCTCGGGTGGATTGGAGGCTATATGCACTATGTGAGCTCCTGTCTGAACACAAATGTTGTCTTCTTGAACAAAGCGAACAAAGTATTGTCCTTGCCTTCTTTTTCTCCCCAGTTTCATCAGTCTCTCTCTGGCTGTTTCCAAGCTACGTGATTTTTTTGGCATGGTGAATGCGCTGCACGTAGTAAGAGCCACGACTTGAAATGGAGTATAAATAGAGAGGGAGGCTAGTTGTTCGGATTGCCATGGAGCACAGAGAGCAAACAGACTCCAGGAATTTTGGAGAGCCAGCTAGATTGTTATATATTTACTTACTTTTAGTATCTTTTTTTAGAGAGCTTTGAAATTCTTGGTGATGCTAAGGAGTTTCAGGTGCTGAACTTGCATCTTGGGGTGTCCCTTTGTAAGCTACCGTTGCTGTCCCTCTTTATCACAAGGAGATTATTTATCACTATTCTGCTAAAATGCCCAGTTCTTGAACAGCATCTCTGCAGGTAGGAGGCATATGAGATTCATTCCAGTATCTTATTTTCTTTCTTCCCATCCCAGTTTTGGCAGTTGCTTCTTTGCATATTAATTTTATATAGGTTTTTTTGGCTGATGCGCAGATAATGGCACCTTTTTAATGTCTCTTTTCCTCCTTCCTTCCCTCCCCAACTCCCTTTGCCTCCCTTACAGCTCTAGAGAACAGGCTTGTTTGTTGCTGATAGCGTGGTTAATGCCAAGAAATCCTGACTCCTGGTGCATTATCGCAGGGCTGTGGCGCAGGGCAAGATCGCATTCCAGATCTAGGTCTTGTTTACTTTGGATCCTTCTCTTGCTGTGGAGCAGCAACTAGTACTTGACTTCTCGCACTGCTCCATCTTCTGCGGCCTGAGATCCTGCTGCTTCCTCGCCTGTGCCTACCCGGTCCACTCCCCCTGTGCTCCAACCCCAGGGGAGAGGATGGCTGGGAAGGGAGCTGAGGGATTCCTCTAATGAAAAAGCTTTACTGGGAGGCCAGCTGGACCTTTTGTGTTAGAAACTGTGTCTGGAGGGGTTTTTTTTGTTCTGGTTTGGGGTTTTATTTCTTTTTAATGTGTTTTTTTTTTTTTTGTGTGTGTGTGTGTGTCAGTTTAAATTGCCTTTTAAGAAAGGAGGAATTGGTCGAGGAATTGGTGATGTTACCTGGGGTTTGCTGATTCAGAGCGCCGCTGCATCTCTTACTTGCAATCCTGATCCGAGCTCATTTATCATTTCACAATTCAGTGTTGAGGTTTTTCTCTCTATTTTTCCTTTTTTATTTTTTTCCTTCCCTATCTATTTTTTTTCTCTGCATATTGCTTGCCCTGTGCAACAGATGTGAGGATCTGAGCCCACTTCCATTGAAGTCAATAGCCAAATTCCTATCGACTTCGCTGACAGCGAGAGTGAGCCCCTGTCTAGGGAGTGAGGATTAGAGATAAGCACGAGTAAGTAAAGTACAATAAAATCAGAATATCCTGCTTGCTGCTTAATGCCATGAATTCTGTTTTAAAGAATTTCTGTTTTGAATCCCATGGCTTTTTATGCTGGTGAATGCCAAGAGCTGAATTCGTGGGGGTGGGGAAGAGGAGGAGCTGACAAGCATAAGAGGGTTTTGGTTTCTAGAGTTAGGAGGGACATCCGTAGAAAGGAATGAAAAACAGTCTGTGATTCCTTCATGACCCTGCAGTGAAAGGACTTCAGCTGATGGATGAGGGGCTTGGTTTGGCAGACAGGTTGCATTGGATCCACTTTTGACTGTGTCAAGCAAGTGTCACTGTCTAAATCTAGAATGCTGTTGTGTATTAGGGGAATATAAATAAACCCTGAAAATGCCTCAGGAAGGGGAAAATGATTGGACAGAATGTTAGAGTAGAAAAATTACATATATATATACATATACACACGTGCACACACACACATATATGTATATATAAAAAAAATAAAATCACCCCCTTCCTGTGTCCTAAACACATGGCTAAAATAAAAATAATACAACCCCCCAAACCCCACAAATAAGCAAAAAAAATAGGCTGAGGGAGGGGCAAAGCAGTTGCTTTCTAGATGTTTTTCTTCAGGACCAGCCTTCCCAAAGGCATCCAGATCTGCTCCAGGGAAACTTTGGTGAGACAAGGAAGAAGCTGCCTTGTCCCCACACAGCCCCTTCTTTAGCATCCCCTGCACCCACCCAGGGGTGTGGTGACACGTGAAGGGTGTGTGGACTTGGACCCCTGCAGATAGCAGCACGGCCTTTAGCTTGGGGCCCCACAAGGAAGAATAGGCTGTTATCCTGGCAGGGTGATATTATCCTTGTTTTACAAGCAGGAAGGCTGAGGCAAAGGGTTTATTTTTCTGTGACTCATTCAGGATGGCCCAGGAGCCTGTGGCAGATGTGGAAATTCAATGTCTCACAGAGCCCTGGTCCTGTGTAGTCTCTCCCCCATGCCACAAAGCTTGTGTGTTTGCACAGTGTAGGGCTGGGGATGCTTTTCTCATTAGGGGTGTGCTGCTGGCATGCATCCTCTGCCTCTCAGGGCTGTGTGCAAGGTGCAGCTTTGTGGCAGAAGGGGTGATGGGGAAGCTGCAGATTTTAGGGAGCAACCCAGTACTGCCAGAACGCACAGGGGCAGAGATACAAACCCCGCTTCTGAGATTGTGAATCCGGATAGACGTGGCACGTGGATTTTGCTGCGTCGCTTCCTCATGTCACTGCTCTGCCAGGATGCTTTCTCTGCTGGCTTTTCCTTTCTTTTTCCCTTCGCTCTCTCTTTTGGCCAGGATTTTAACATATATCACAGGCTGGTAGGCTAAGAGCCTGGGACTTCCCCTCACCACACTCAAAGTCTTTGATCTTTTGCTTTGGAGGTAACATCAAAAGAACGGCTGAGAAAGACAGCCAGTGCTGTGAAGTTCAACGTTCAAGTTAATAGCTTGACTGAAGGTTGTGCTGCATTGCTGGAGCTGGAGTAAACAGAGGCAGGCGGACACATTTCCCTGGGAATGGACCCTAGTGCTGCAGAAGGGCTTCATTTGCATTCACAATTAATCTAGGCCCTACTGAAGGGCAGGCTTGTCGGTTCATTTTGTTACTTTTGAATTCATTTTATTTGCAATTCCTCCTGTATGGGAGAAAGAAGCGGGATGGTTGGCAACGGAACTGCTTTACTCGGTGGTACCAACAGCTTGTGGTGGCTACGTATGCACCCTTGAAGCCCTGTCCTGCAGCTTGCCTGGCCTTTGTCATGTCTGGGTTTTCTCCATTTTCAAAATGATTAAGCTGAAGTCTGTTGGCAAAGAATTACCTTCCCCTTCTTTTAAAAATAGCAATAATAATAGCGAAAACAAATTCCTAACCACTCCCTGCCCAAAGCATAGTATGGACTTCCCCATGCCAGATCTTATTCTTTGTAATTCCCTTCCCACTTCTGTTTTGAAATGCTCCTGATGTGTCTGGGTGAATGGCTGGTCCATCCATTTTTGCATTGCCATCTTCTGCTATTTTGGTATCCTCTATTCTGTCTGAGTTGCTTTGATACTCTCCCTTTCCCCTCCTGCTTTAAATGCACTGCAGATAATGTGGGGAATTTTGTATGGTGGTACACAACCAGGCCCTTTTCTGCATGGTTTGGGATATAATATGTGGTGGAATCTACTAGTCAGCACAGGATAGTCAGAAGCGATTAATAACTTGGCATTAGTGGTAATGGTGTTGGAATCAGTTTCTAAGGGGAAAAACACTGGACTCCAGCAACTTCTCTGAGGTGCTTGACACTTGTTTGGCCTGATATACTTAGAAGTTTAAGGCATCCTTTTACAAAATTGATAGGATATGGGTTTATCTGCAGTGTATTTTTGTGTGTATGTATGTGGAATCATTGATGTGTTAAACTATATAGTAAAGTAAAACTGCAGGAATTAATTTTTTTTCAGACACATTTGTATGAGAGAGATGCACCAAGGATATAGTTTGTCCCCCGTCAGAGGCGTGTGCTTCTTCATCCAACTAAATAGGAGTCTTGGATGAGGAGAAAAGTTAATGTCCTTAAGAAACTCAGAGAGGAAGTTTAGGATTACTTTGAGTGAAAGCACTTTGTCCGATAGGACTCTGACTTCTGTAGATTTGCTTAGAAAGAAGTATTAGTCACTAGATTTCTGCAAATTTTTGACCTTTTGAGCAGAGCTTCAGTGTGGGTCTTAAATCACTCACCAAGAGCAAGAGATGGGATTCACAAAGGAGCAAAGCAAATCAGGCACCCAACTCCTTACGGCTTCTTGGAAAAGTCCTAACCTGAATACTTTGCCCTGTTGAGTGATTTAACTGAAGTGTGGGGGAGTTCAGGACATTCGTGCCTTCCTGAGGAAATATGGAATGCTTTGGCAGGTAGCGACCCCACTGGACGAGACCATAGGGCTCTTGCTACAGGGACAGTGAGGCGTGTTAAATTTTGAGCCAATTATCATTCAGAGGCAATGGCAAAACATCCAGCTCCACAAAATGACAGCCTGAAGGGGGTCTTGCAGGAGCTGCTCGCCTTCTCCTGGGCCAATGGAAGAGGTAGTGGATGGTTACATTGAGATCCTGCCTTTCTCTTTTGCTATTCTCCTCCTGCTTGCTGGATACATAACCATTTTACTTTTTTTAGCAGAATGCAACTAATTATTGTGATTACACTCATACACAATCAGAGGGTTATTTCTGCAATATTTGGGCTACCCCTGGTAGCCATCACTGGAAGACTTCCCCAGGAAGGATGATATGGGAGCAGGGAGGACAGGGCTTTCTGAGTTCCCCCTGCTCTGTAGGTAACATCCTACAGACTGTACATTGCAAATCCTGTTGTTGTTTACAGGGAAGCAGGAGGAGAATAATAATAACCTTCAGTAGATCAGCAGCTATTGTATCATCACATGTTCCTTAATAAGCCTGATGTTACATGTGAGAGGTATGCTCCTCAGCGGGAGCAGGGTGCACTGTAATGACCTTTTGTGTGCAGGTCTGTTGAGATGAAAGGTCGCTTCTGAGGTTATCAGGTTAGCCGTACAGTATGCAGAAGCACTGACTTCAGCTCACTGCCCTGTGCAGTCTATTAATGGTATCAAAAATCTGTTTAGGAGGGTTTCTAATCTGAATCTGTTCAGGGTTTTTCTTCCTCTGATTCCACCTTTAGACAAATCTGGCTTGGAAGTAGAGCAGAAATGCGGTGTTGTGATTTAAAAAAGTAAGCTATTGCTATGAAAGGGAGCTCATTGATCCTTACTGGCTTCATTTATAATTACCCTTGTATGCAGTCATCCTACCTCATCTTTGAAAAACAGAAACGCCTCTCAAAACCCCACCAGGCAGCTAGCACAGCTTGTTGTGTCCCTCCCCGCCCCAGCCTCTTCAACCTCAAGAACTTATAAAATATAAGTGTCCACAATAAGGCTATAAAATGTTGTAAGACTGGAGCTTTTGCTTTCCTGGCTGTTCAGTAAATATGCTGGCTGTCTCTTGGATGTACCCTGAGGCTCTGGAACCTGAGGCCTGCCCACATCTTGAGTTCTACTTTCCTCCTTGCAAAGTGCCTCTGGCTAGTGGAGCTGTCAATGCAGCCCCTTCCACCCCCCCGCTAAGAAAAAGGTTTTTTTTTCCTTTAAGACAGCTGTATAGCTGTAACAAACCTCCAATAGCTACTGGGTTTTTTTCAGCTTCAGGTAAGGCTAAAGCCTAAAATATTCATTTGACACTTGCGGGTCCAGGACACTTAGCGCTGGTGTGTGAATGCTCTGGTGCTTCTGGCTTCTTTGTGTGTCTCCCAGTGGGACCATGGGGACCTGGTGTATACCCCCATCCCTCGCCCTGAACCTCCTCTCAGGTCTATACTTATGCCCCAGCACCTGGGCAGGGCGGTTGGTTTTCAGAGAGCATCCCATAGGTGAGTGCTTTTTCATAGACTGGCTCCTGCAGGGTCCGTGGCTGGGCTGTCATCTCCCAGAGCCTTTCCTCAGGGATTCCTGCCCTCTCCTCTTGCATGGGCTTGTTGCACCACCAGCTCAAGCCCTTCTGCAAAGGAAAGGTATGAGCCAGGGCTGAACTCCCAGGATTTAGTAGTGAATAGGCTCTGTGCTGGCTTTGGGAGGGCAAGCGGCTGTGCATCCCTGTTTTGTCTATTCTTTGGGAGCATGGTGTTCCACAAGCATTCCTTAGCTGTGGGGGCAGTCAGGGGTCCCCTCTTCTCTTGAGCAGCCCTGGCCTCCCCATCCATCCCTCCAAATGGCTGAGCAGTCATGTGCCTGATCCTGGGGAGAGCTCCCATAGGGAGCAAGACATTTACTGGTTGTACCAGAGTGGTGCGTTGAAACTATTCTGCATTTAACTCTGTATGAACCTGATTTACCATCCTTGGAGCAGACTGCACTCGCATTGCAAAGCCAAGTAGGGCTTTCTGGCTCTTTGAAGTGGAAG
Organism: Myiopsitta monachus; assembly: GCA_017639245.1. Taxonomy (NCBI): domain Eukaryota; kingdom Metazoa; phylum Chordata; class Aves; order Psittaciformes; family Psittacidae; genus Myiopsitta; species Myiopsitta monachus. Next base: position 39,861,929 of record CM029926.1, read on the forward strand.
TTTTTTTTCTATAACCTGTTAAGTTCCTTTAAATTTTGGGGTGGATTTTTGCATATTCCTATTGAGAGAGGGAGCGTGACTGTAATATGCATGAACAGCCTTAAAACCACTCAGTGTTCCCAGCCCATGGTCTTTAAAACAAATAAATAGAAAAGTTGCCTTGCGGGCCAGCCAGTTCAAAATGCCTGCACTATATTTAGCAACAGGAGCAGCATTTTTGGCTATTTACAGATTTGTGCGTTCAGGGCTGCTCTGATGACTCCTGTGTTTTAACTTTGGGGCTGTGGCATGTAAGTGTGACAAATGCCAATCTGGGGAACTCGGGTGTGTTGTGTCTGCGGGAGCGGGCGCTGCTCCCCGGGGCCATGAGTTAGGTGTTCGCTGCTGGGCTGCTGCAGAAAAGCAACCCTCACCTCTCCAAAACAAACCTCTTCCACAACCGCAAGTATTTGGCGCATGGGGCAGAGTCCCTCCAGGACATGAGCTATTGCAGAGCTGCTGATACCCTTCTCCATGGGAAGAGGCCCCAGCATTTCTACATGGAATTTTTTGACATTACAAGGGCTTTTTTTTTTGTCCTGCCTCTCTTCCCCCTGCCCTTTGAGAGGAAAAACGCAGGCTCATGCATGTTGCATTTTTCCCTATGAAGGAGAAAATCTGGTTTTTCTGTTTTCTATACTTACATGGAACAGTGTATGATTTTGATTTGCTGTTTAAGAAGAAGGGTTTTCCTCCCCAATCCCTTAAAACCAAAAGGATTATCTTGTGTTGGTGCACTGTGCTGTTTGACTTTTGTTTCTAGTCGCTTTAGCTCAGGGGGTAGATATGCATGCCAGCATAGTTGTTTTGACTAAGGAGAAATTATGTCTCTGAATAAAAAAGATCATGCCTCCAAAACTTCTGCTGGTGTGTTTTGTACATAATTGTCTCTAAAATATGCCCGTTTAACGAAAGTTGCTTAAATTTAATGCATAGCTTATTGTTTCAGGAAAACTCAAAATGCCTTTCTGGTGGCATGCCACACCTTTATTGGGAATTTGCAGGAACTGGACTTTTTTAAAAGGCACCCCAATGAAACTGTTACACGTTTTAAGAAGTGTAATTCAGTGTTGTCTGTTCTGGACCATATTTGTTTTAGCATCTGTTCTGTCTGCATCTCCTTTAAGCAAACCCAAGGTTTTATTTGTTCTTGAGGAAGAGTTTGTGTGGCTGATGATTCAACTGTGAATATTTTAAAAATACCTCATTTAAATACCATAAGTGTGTATTGCATTGTGTTGGTGGTGCTGGAGGAAACCAGAATATAAATACATGGGGTGGCTGCTCAGGAACAAGAGGTAACAGCACAGATTTAGTGAATACTTCATTTGTTTGCTTTTTGCTTTCATCCCAAATGATTCACTTAGTTCTCCGCCTAAATATAATTCTTCCTACTTAACCAGGAGTCAGCTTTGCCTCTGGCCAGACGGGGTGTCTTTCCATGGGTATCTGAAGGCAAACCTTCATCTTCTGATGGACAATTGAGATGTCCACCTTGCATTCGGAAGGAAAACCGGTGCGAGGAATCTTGCTGGACCCATGGACTGATGCCCTCGAAGAAGCAAATTGGAGGATTATTGATAAGGGAAACAACTGGTGCTGAATCCTGGGAGGGAACATTTATTTTCCGTCTCTCTAGGAGGGATTTGGAAAGAGCTGTAATCCTGGGTTAGGAGTAATTTGTTACAGCAAGATGATACTTGAGTGGCAGGAGGATTCTGGCGGGGGCAGCGAGAGGGTTTTGTTCAGAGGAGTAGCTGGTCTCACAGAAGGTCAGTCTGACACAAATCCCAGCCCATGAGTTTTGTTTCTTGGCCAGTGCAATTAGCTGAGGGGACTTTCAAACTCTTACATCTTTCAAAGACCTCTCCACGCATCTGAGCTGAAAGATTATGGCACGGAATGTGGACCAGGATATGATGCAGTGGAAAGTTTTTTTTCTGCAGGCTCTCTGAAAAACAAAATAACCTCAAGAGCAACCTTCCCAGCTTCTCCTAGGAGGTCAGAATATTGCTGGTTTCAGTGTTATCTCCGGGACTTTTTCCTGAGATTGCCTTTAGGTTACATTTCTGAGTCAACTTCTGGGGTTTGTTTAAAAAAAGACAAAAGTTAGCAACCCTGGGGAAAGCGAATTTTGCAAGTTCTTGGTTTTCATGAGGGCTTGAAACCCTTGGAGCCATCTATTCTGCAGTAACCCCTCATCGCATTGAAGACCCATTCGCACATAAAAACCACAAGGGAGGTGACAGGAAATTGGGTCTGAAATGTGCTGGGTTTACTAGAGAGTGGCTCCCGGCAGTTCACCCAGAACTGCTACATTGGCAGGAATTTTTGTGGTAGTGATTCGAGTCATGAGTTTCACTTACCCAACAGTGGGAGAAAATATGACTCTTTTAGTAAAACCCCATTAGGCGACATTGCAGTAACAAGTGAGCAGCTAAATTCTCCTATAGCATCTTTACTCTGAGATCACACCCATCCCATTCACAGATACTTCACAGGACCTGAGATGAGAGTTTGGATCAAAGAGTGAAGAAATAGCCCCAAAGAACCAGATAGTCCAAGAGGCCCCTTTGGAGGTGGATATGCCTTGTGGGGTATCCTTCTCCCATCTTGCCCTTGTCATGGGTCTGCTTGGCTTCTAATAGCTGCAGGTGCTGAGTGCTTTATAAATTGACCTTATTTTTGCTCAGATTTTGTAAGCTGAGGCTTCTGGACTTGTGTGGCTCCTCACAGAAAAGTGTGTGTCAGACCGCTTGTACCGGGTCTTGTGGGGCTGCTTTGCTGAGCCACTGCCATTCAACCCTCCTTCTGCCACAGCCAGCCCTTCTCCTCCTCTTCCATCCCTCTGCAGCATAAAAACCCGGATCAGCATTTTTTTCCTCCTACAAATAGGAAACTCTTCAGAGAACAGATTGGGCAACTGTCAGTCTGATGATAGTAACAAATGAGGAAGGCAGGTAGGATGAAGGTGTAGATGAGGGGCAGAAAGGGGCTGTCCTGTGCCACAGGTCCGTGTGGTAAGGCATGAGGGGAGCAAGACAGGGCAGATACCTTCTGCAATATAGAAGCAGAACCAGGCTGGTTGATCACTGAGAATAAAAACCTACAGAACCTCCTTTACAGATGGAGTTATGCTCTGAACAGAGTTGGAAAGTTTCAAGGGATGCAAGGTTCCCCTGGAGCAGCCCTGCTGTTACAGTGGAGGTAGTTCAGTGCGTGATCTCCGTCTCTAGCATACTGTCAGATATTTTTACTGTCTTCATTGAACGGGGAGGAAAGGAATTATACTTCATAGACCATAAAATGCATTCTTGGACTTCATGCAATCACTGGTTACCAATTGTTCTCTCACTCTCTGGGAGATTGCCAGGAAGAGAAATTAAATGTGGGTCTGTGCATCAAATTGTTCAGTGAGTCTTGGAGGCTGGTTTAGCTTTACTGACTCTAAACAAGCCTTATCTACAGAAAGACTTTGTTGAGATTTCATGACTGTCCCATTTTTTCTCTAATGAAAACTCTATGCTTGAGTGGAACAGAGCAGGTTGCAGGGAAAATCCAAGGAGAGTAGTTTGAAGATGAAGAAGTTGGGTTTTTTTTAATGGTTTTAAGTAGATTGAAAGTTTGTTTGACTGAAATGATGCATTCTATTTGCATCTGCCTTTTGGAACAGTACTTTGGAGATGTGCAGATAGTATTAGGTAAGCCTGCTGATCTGTTCAGTGAGGGCTTTCAAATGAAATGTGAAAAAGTAATGGTGCTTTCCCAAGCTCCACCCAGGCTCAAGAAACACTGCCTGCAGTTGTTTTGCTGAGATACCATGTGAACTGCAGAATGTAATGCTGTACTTCTGTGTCACATGAAAACTCTTCCTCTTGTAAAGCTAAAAAAGTGATTTTGAATTCCTGTAGTAGCTGATGAGCCTTTACTCAGTTTCTTCATGCTCAGTACCAATACCTTAGAATGTGATAGTGGTCTACAACCTTGCATTCATTAGAAGCAAACCCCCTGTTCTACTCCAGTAGAACTGATGGTGAGAATGCCTTTCACCCATGTCAGAATGAGCAAACTGTTATCTGAATTTGCTCAAACTTTCATAGGCAATGATTTTTAAGGAAGCTTCTGGTTATTCTCTTTAGCTTTCTCCCATGGCAGCCTCCTCTGTGCCCATATCACTGTGTATAGAAAAACCATGTAAGTAGGGCAGGTGTGTGGCGTTATTAATGGGATGTAGTTGTTACATTGCATCTCATCCAGGATGTGGGAGAAGAGCTGTGTGTGCTGTGAGGACACGGAGCCCGGTGATTAGTCAGGAGAAAGCAGCTGATGTGGTGCTTCTGGGACATTCCTCTATCTCCACTCAGAGTGCTCACCCAGGAGGGAACAACAGTTGTTGAGGTGCCCGTGGAGCTCAAACTATTTCTTTGTGCTTTGTTCCACCCCAAAACAGACTTCTCTTGCCCATTGTCTTTGATTGCTCTGTGCCTTCAGTGAGGCACTTCCAGGTTGCAGGATTCCTGCTCTCAGGCATCCCTCCTTGAGATTATCTCAGACTGTTCAATCGCTAATGCTTTTCCTTAGCTTTAATGCTGTGGAGGACTCAGCCTTCGTTTTTCCATGCCCTAGAAGCACTTGAGCAATGTGACAGAGGCAGAGGTGAAATATTAAAATGAGCAACTCAAGGCCACCATTTCAGGGACTCTTGTGTATTACTGGAAGGGAAGGAGACAAGGTCACTCAAGGTCTCAATAACAGGCAAATTCAAGGCACTAGAAATGTCTTGTTCAGGAATATAGCACAAGATGGTTTGACTGATACCAGTGCTGGTGAATAAGTGGCGTTTTAAATGCTTAATGCCCTGTGTGCATGTGTCTGTGCAGGTACACAACACTTAGTTTCTTTTTTCCGTGCCACTCTATCCCCATTTCTGTATTTCATTCAGGTTTTTTTTTTTTTTTCAGTGTTGCAATAGTTTCAAGAGTGATATTAGTTTTTAAAAAGTGGAAATATGTGATAAATACTTCTGTGTTTTTACAGTTTCACACTTTCATTTCTTGAGAGCTGTGGGGAAATCTTTTTGTGTGGAAAGGATCAGTCTCATTGAAATGAGCTTCGTTGCTCTCATTTTGAGCAGCTCCCCTGTGCCTCGTTGTAGTACATTACATATTCTGTAGAAGGGCTGAACGTCGTGGGTGGTGTCTACTACTTCTCATACAAAAAAATTCCAGACATTGCAAATCTGCAAGGAATTGGAGGCCCTTTTAAAGTTCCTTCAGCGATCTCCTTCAGTTATACAAAATGAATGCTTCAGGTTTTGCTTTCCCACTGCACACCTCTACAAACAAGATAACTGAAGACCAAAAACAAGGAGTTGAGGTAAATGAAGGGATAGGGCAGAAGCTGAGGGTCCACTTCTAAATCCTTAGAGGCTTTGTCTCCTGACTTAAGTGGGGATGCCAGTAGGTTTCAGGCCATTCTTTGTAGGTACCAAGGTGATTATCCTCTTGCAACTATTTTTCTTGTCTGCAGAGAGCAATTACAGTCTTGTTAAGCTTTGTCTTCATTCCTAACACCTTCCCCCTATATCTCAGCCCTCCCCTCAGTGTTGCTCCCTCCTGTGTTGCTACTGGACTATCTCTGACTGAAATTTGCCTAGATAGTCTTAAGGTCCTTTCTAGCCCTAACTACTCTCTGGTTCTATGCCCCCTCCCAGAAGAGTTGCTAACTGAATATCACAGAAACTCCCGAGCTTCCAAGTTGATATCCAGGTGTGTGCTTCCATGTGATTCTGCTGTGCTGGCCAAGGGAGCAACTAACAACAGCAAGACCAGGAATATTTCCGCTTGCATGGCATGTCGAGATGCAGGGCGGAAGTGCAGGCTCTGATGGTGGAGATGTGGTCCCATGGTGAGGGGAGGTATTGGAGGCCCCTAGCATGAAGCTGACTCCAGGAGCCCTGCTCCTGCTTGTTTCAGTTCCTGGGAGCTAATACACACCAGCTGCAGGAAACCTGAGCTGGGAAGCGTTGTGCAGCTTTGCCTCTGTTTAAAAATACAACATTATTTTTTTTAATTGAGGCTGTGTATTTATATGCTGTGGGACATCACTCGTAGGGCATTCCAGCAGTGAAAACAATAGCCTGACAAGGGAGCAGATCCAGGTTGGACACCAGTGCCGGAAACACCTGCGAGCTTTGTGCCATCCCTTCCATCGGGGCTGCGAGCCTGGCCCCAGCATGGGGGGTGGCTGCTGGCTCTGGGTAAGAGTTTCCACTGAACTCCTCTAGTTTTCAGTGTGAATTTTAGCTGCTTATGACCAACTCTGCTGTGAAACCTTGGGGAAGATGTTTGTTTGCCCTACTGCTGCCCAAGAAGGGAGCCACTTTAGGAGGTATTTGTGGGGTGGGCATGCAGAACTTCTCTTAGTGGGTCTGTGCTTTGCAGGACCTTCTGGCTGCCGATGGAGGTGCAGACGTGATGCTCATGCGAGTGGAGGGTAGGGTGGTTTAGGTCATTTTTGTTCCCCTTCTACAGAAGAAATCTGTGCTGTTCAAATCATTTGCCTTTTCCCTTGTGCTGACAATTTAACAGCCTTTTTAAAAGCTTTGGTTTCTCTCAAATATGCTCGCCTCATACGTGTTTTAATTTCTGCGCGGAGGCCTGGAGCTTAACAATTATTTTGCTTAAGCTCTCTGAGACTTGCCATAAAACTTCTTTATTTTTAAACACGCACACACACACACGCTAATGATCCCCATCAGATCATATTGTTAAACAGGGAATAAAACACTAATGCCAAGATGACATGTAAAAGAACATTAAAAGCAGGCCAGCAGAGCCCGTTTCAACAGTTCTGCTCCGAAATAATTTGCACAGATTTGTTAGAGTTAATTTGTTGAAAAGTTCAATGTTTGTACAGGCAAGTCCTAATTTCCACACTGAGACACAGAAGCGGGAGAGGAATGAGCCCATGTCCAGCCTTTGCAGGAGCAGGATGGTGGGAACTTCCCTCCCTCCTACCCTTCCCCCTTAGTGCAGGAATGTAAAGGCAGTGTCAGGAGGCTGGGAAAGTCGGCCTCGGATTTGTGCGGACTCCTTGCAAATCAGAGGAACCGTCTGGCTCAAATCTGCTTTTAGAGCCCAGAGAAGAGGATTTCCTGCTATTTAGTTGCTTGAGGAAGGAAAGGATTTACCTCTTTGCTGTAACAGGACTTAATTTTTCTCCTCTTTAATAAGAATATCACAGCATAGGGCGGCTGTAGTAAACCTGTGAAAGCAATCACGCCTCTCCTTCGTCCTCCTCTGCTCTCCCCACGCCATGCTGTGACTCCCCGTCTGTCCAAGCATCCTCCTGTCCCAGCTGCCAGCCCCAACCATGGCTTGACGTCTCCTTCCATTGTGAAAGAGAGAGTTGTGCAGGGGGGAAGCTGCTGCAACTTCGCTCCCTCGGACGCTGCCTCGCTCGGCCCGCCATCTGGATCCAGTTAGCTCTCTCGGCAGTAGGGCTGAGTCTCATTTCCTCCAACCAGTAATGTTATATAGGCAGTGATCCTGTTCTGCCCTAACATAATTGAAAATTATGTGTATTGTAGACTCACAGCGCTGAAATGTAGACTTGTAAAAATCTGTGGCTCAGGTAGCCTGTGGAGATTGAATTTGGCACACAATGAAGCTTTTATGTAAAGTAAGAATTATAAGCCACCACATCAATATTGTGTTACAGGCATGACAATTCTTGGATGGGGAGGCCTTGAGTCAGGCTCGTCACCTTAAACAATGCTAATATTTCATACTTTATCAGCGGGACTGGTGTTTTGAAACCAGCAGATTGGACTCTTTCTTTTACAGAGTTGAAGCTGTGGGTTCATTAACATGATGCAGGCATTGGCTGCGGGCTCTGGCCCTCTCTGTTTATCTGACAGACAGAACATCTCGCCCTTGGTAGGGACGGGATGCTGTTCTGGATCCTGGCCACTTGGTAGAGCTAATGGAGGTTGTTTATTGACCCTTGTGTGTTGCTGTGTTCCATGGGGACTGTTATATTTTACTTACATTTTTCCCCCGCTGGTGTGTTATCCGCTGGTGTGTTATCCACTGGTGGAAATGGAAGCTGTCTGTGTTGGTGGACATGGAAACTGTCTGTATCTGTGCAAAACCGAGTCCTCTGGGTTTGGACCATTCCTGGGCTCCATGTGCATGTCCAAGAGGAGAAGCAGCTTTGGCTACATTTTCTGTTGCGCTGTAAGACTTTCTGGATCCTCTTTGGCAGGCATGGGTAAGAGAAGGACTTTAGTGAGAGTCCAGACAAAAGGGTTTTAAAAGCAGAAACGCAAAGTAGCAATAAGATCTTCTGAAACTTCTATCTTGCACTTAAACTGGTCAGCCTGGTGTGGGAGCACCCGTGCTGAAAGCGTGGGCTCTTGTGAGATCGAGGTGGAGCAGAAGCAACCGTAGCTCTTGCTCTGTTTCTTGTAAGGGAATTTATTGCTAGTAAAAACCAGCATAACTGACAGTCCTAAAGGCTTTATAATCCCTGTAATAATTACTGACTGGATGGGGTCTCATGTGAGCTTGCTCATGCTGGTCTTTCAGTGCCTCAGTCTGCCCTTGGGCCAGCCTCCGAGAAGCCCACGTGTTTTTTGGCTTGTGTTTTTAGGACAGCTGCTGACCTGGGCTCCTTCATGGGTTGTCATGGTTGTAAGAATATTCCAGGGTTGCTTGTGACCATGAAGTGGTCATGGAAAAATGAGGGTGGTTGGTTTATTTTGGTGGGTAGTGGCTTAGTGGCCGTTTCCTGAAATGCCACTGTTTGAGCTGGCAGGTTCTTGTAAGTGCTTTAGCTGTGGTAGCAGCAACTTCTCACTCTCCAGGATGGTTGCAGAGTTTGAAACACAGTCATGTACCATGAATTACACATCCTGTGAGGACATTTTCCTTGGTAGAAGGGATAAATACTTTACTAGCTGGCTGGAAAACCTGGGGAAGTGGTAGTAGCTGTGACCCATCAGGACCCTTTCTATAAATTCATACCCTGCTTTATGTGGTGGGGTTACAATCACTAAGACAACTGATGGACTCCTAAAAATCTAGCAGTTGACTTGCTTAATAGTGCCTTCTGCAAGTCTGAAGTGTACCAGATTTCCCCTCAATAAGCTCTCAGTCAGCTTAAGTTTTGGGTCCATTTTCCATGCGCTTCGGCTGCATTTTCAAGCATTTTTTTGAAACCACAAAGGGTTAGAAAGTGACTTTAACATCATCTCAACTTTAAAATTTATGTTGTGGTCAACTATATTGAAGAGCAGGGATTTGATACAAGTGATCAAATATCTGGAGGCTTGCAACTGAGTTACAGTTAGAAATGTCACTTTATGGTAGACTAGTTCTGGTTTGTTTGGGTTTTATTTCTTGTTTTTCCGAAGTGCTGAAACATTCTGGTCCACATTGCACAAATCCCAAATGTGAAGATGAATAAAAACAAGGCTTCTTGGAACTTGAGGAACTCGTGTGGGGCACAAATCCAGAGTATGGGTTTTGTTTATTTGCATTCCAGTAGCTCAGAAATCTCAGTCCCTCCAAGCGATGGGAATTGGTAATGCAGCCTCCTGCTGGCTTGGTGACTTTTGGTCACTTCGGTGCCCAGGGTCTTGCAGCAGACAGGCCTTGCATGCTAGTGAATGTTTTGCATACGTGAGTAAATGTGATAGTGATGTGCTGAAAGCATGGAACCAGATCTCCTTCCTTCCTTCATGGAGATTTAGATACGGCTTCTGTTGTTTGCCTGGGGTGGTGATGGGTTGTTTGTGTGCGGTTCTCCCTCAAGGTTACTCTTACTAAAAATAAATAAATAAAAGCCAGGGGGAGTGGGTAACCATAACTATTTCTGTAGCTATTTTTTAGGAGTAGATCTGTTAGATTAACCAGAGTCTAGTGCTTAAACAGGATCTACTTAACAACAGTGGCCTGATCTATGTGTACAGCTGTTGGGAGGGGGCTGAAGGTATGTGGTGGTACATATTTCTTCCAGCACAATACAGGGCTTTCAGACATCACATATTAACACTGTGCTGAACTGGCACAGTGAAGCACCACGCAGAGAAAAAAGCTTGGTCTGAGGTTGTGTTTAGGTGTACTGTGCAGAAGTCTGTTTGGACTAACTAATTTCTCTGTGGGGCTGCTCTTGGTCAGAATCAGGCACTTCTGATGCAGCAATCTGGGTACCAGCTTGAGACATCACCCATTTGGTGGAAGCTTTGGACTCTGCTTTGTGACCTGGCTGGGTTGCAGTGGCTCCTCCAGTGAGTTTAGTGAGTGGATGTGTATACCTGAGAGCAGAGGTTTTACTGGATACTTGATGCTGGTTAAATATGTGGGAACGTTCTGCTCCTTCTTGAAGTGCAATTAAGCTTTCCTTTTGCTTTTGAATCAACACCCCCTTGTGCTGTGGACTTGCAGCCTGTGTGTATTCAGCCTATCTGCTGATGACAGTGACGTGAGGAAGTTATGTCTATCCACAAGTGCCTGGCCAGCACAGCTGGGCCTGAGTGTACCAGGCTGTACTGTCTTGAACATCATCAATGAGAGAGCTTATCGAATTTGGCCTTGTAATTGAATAAGTTACACTCTGAAGTCCCTTAAGGGTTGTCTGACAGAAGATAAGCAAGAGGCAAATAATGCATGGTGACTTCCAGAAACTGTGAAAAGTAGAGAAAACAGGTGTGAAGACCCAGCAGTGCTGGGTCCTTCTGGGGTAGACCTCTGCCTTTAGGGCTTCTAAAGCGCTGGGAAGCCAGAGGAGTTGATGTGGTGCATTTGTTGAAAGAAGGCTGACAGATGACCCATTAAATAATGAGATCATATTCTTAACCCATGATACTTGCATTCTCTCTCCTGAGACTGATAATCCACCTCCCCCTCCCTTGTCCTACCCTCTTCATGGTTTCGGTATTTTGTTTCTGTGGGGGTTTTATTCTGCTTCTAGATTTGCTATGATTAGTAAAATCAGTGTAATATTGTCTTTGCAATCTGCTTTATTTTCTTATTCCTGGGTTGTAATGCAGTGGTATGAAATAAAGCGTTCACAGATTTTTGTCTCCGCAAACATGCAAAGTCGTCTAAAGTTTTGTTTCAGTTCTTTGCATTAGTTTTAATTTATATCTTTTAACCATGTTACCTAAGATTTATTTTATTATTATTTTTTTTTTGCCTTTCTTTTCTGAACTCATTTTTCTTTTCCCATTTTTGTTTCCTCCATCCAGTATCTGCAGATGAAATGGCCACTGCTTGATGTTCAGGCAGGGAGCCTTCAGAGTAGACAAGCCCTCAAGGATGCTAGGTCTCCATCTCCAGCACACATTGTTGTAAGTAAATACAGAAAGATGTTCTTCCTTTGTTTAAAAAAACATTTTGACATTTGACATTAATAGCATTGGTTGTCATCAGTTTTCTTTTATACAAACTAAAAGAGAAATACTTCAAATAAAGCCCCTTATGAGTCCATGGTAAAAGAAGGGAATGCATTTGCTATTACTGGGCTGTTTATGTAATTATCATTCATGTGCCTTATAGGAGAGCAGGGAGTTGAAAATGCTTTATATTTGCACACTGCAGAATTAACTAGTGGCAGTGAAGTCCGATAAGGCTGGTTTACACATCAGACAGTGTTGAACTGAAGAGAATGAAGAGACACTTTGGGAAGCATTAAAAAAAGAACAAACCCCAAGCCTGTTCTATGGCCTTTGCTGAGAAAAATCTTGTCTTGCTGCAAAATCTTGAGAGTAAGTTTGTGAGAGCTGGTCAGTATTTTACCTGAGTGAAGGCTCAGCAGAACCACGCTCAGCAGAGCACGTCGCTTTGTGTTGTGATGACTTCTTATGAACAAAGTGTGACTCAAATGTTTGCTACTTACATGCAAAATATAAAACTCTCTTTATAATGAGTAGTATTGCAAAAAATAGCTTTACTAACTGCTTAATTGTTCAGTTTTTTTGGTAAAATTTGCTTCTCTTGTCACAATAATGTTGGGTTTGAAATATCAGTACAAATTTGCATGAGGGATTTGGGGGGTTTATTTTACTTGCTTTATTCCCTAAAGGTCTAAAAGGAAGCTGTTTGTTGGTGTGACATAAGAGGGGTGGTGTATGCATTGGCTCATCCTCTCCTATAGCTGGTGTCAGTGCTGTCTGATGTTAAGGAGCATCTTCGCTCTGAGTGTTCATCTGGGAATTTTACCTCTGGAGAAGATGGCGCATTATGGGTTAGAATATTTCTTCTGAAATACTTTATCTTCAAGTTTTACATTATTTTCTTCAAATTTTTTTATAACCATTGGATGATGAGGTGAATCCCAGGAAAAAGAAACATTGCTCATTCTTTATCTTTTGCTGTACAGTCTAAGGCTGCTGTAGCTTGTAGATCATACAGGACACGTTTGTTTTGTTAGAAATCTCAAATCATACTCAGCAGTTTTGAGGAGCTTCTTTTTCCATTGTTGTCTCTTTAACTTGAGAATTGTCAACCCGTTGCTATGAGTGTCTTTTGCTTAAAAAGAAAATTGATTTCCTGTCCTTTAGAGTCTACAGCTTCTAAACCATGCTTCAGTGCGACAGAGAGGTATGGGAACAAGACTGGTATTTGCCTAGTTGTTGCTGGTTGCCTCACTATGCTTTTCCTTCCTTGAAAAGGCCACTTGGGCTATCCCTGGAGGGGGAGATCAGGAAAAATGTGTTTGTCTGGTTATTTAGAAATCTACATCCATCAAAACCTGTTGTCAATAAGAAATGAACTAAAGTAACTTTCTTTTTTTAATGACTTTTTTTTTCCACTGTTGTGGTGGAGGACCAGCACACAGGATGGGAGCATTCCTGGGGCTGGCAGGGTGGAATGGTGTCAGGCTTGTAGGAGATGATGGGGAGGTAGCAGGAGGCTTGTTCTGGCTGGTTGCAGGCTAGGAGAGCAGGCTGAGCTTGGTGGGTAGCTTTGCTGGGGATCACTTGTGCTTCAGTGCTGAGCATCTGCTGTCCCTAAAGCCTCCTGCTGTGCAGAAGAGCCTTCAAGAGCCAAAGCAGTTCATGGTGTAGGGGGCTGATTGGGATCCGATCCCCTCCACTTGGGTGTGGGTGAGGTGGAGATGAATGGACAACACAAATGCACACACAAAAAACCCAGAGTTCAAAAACCACAATCGTTTTGGAAAATAGAGAAACCTGTTTCCAGGGAGGCTGAGGTTGATCTGCCTTGTATTTTGACCATTTATGGGGTTCTTATGGGTCTCTTTAAAAGCTGTTTCACTCTGCTATTCAATAAAAAGCGTATTTACCATAGCAACCACTTAGGCTGTGAGGAACATATACTACCTCCGAGATGGAGGCCATCTTCCAAAAGAGCCACAGCTGGCATTTGTAATGTGATCTTTTGTGCTACTTACAATATTGGAAGAAGAGGAGGCAGAGGAGGCAGTAAGGGAGGGAGCAGTGGGTTTTTTGGGAGGGGGATGGTGATTCTGCAAGGTTTAATGTTTATTTCTAGCAGCAAAGTGTTCTGCCTTGTTCTGTTAAAATAAATAAATAAGGGGCAGATTTTTCCACCCTTTTTTCCTGGCATCTTCCCCAGGCCACATTAGTTCTGTGGAGTAAAAATGGTCTTATTTCTTGGTAAACAAAGTTAGAGCAGGTAATGGCATTCAGGGGAGGATGATGTGGCTGCAGATGCCAATTGGCCTGGGATGCGTCAGGCTTCTCTGGTGTCGCTGCTCTGCATGCCCACAGCACCTGGGACCTGGCTGCTCTTGCATGAGGCTCTAGACCCCTTTCTGCAACATGGAAATGTAATTAATCTCTTTATGGAGCAGTGAGGGGGGGGTATCCATGGACATGCTGATGTTTCCGTGCGAGTGCATTGTGGAGGGGTAGAAACTGGTTCTCCGCCCACACTGCTGTATCTTGTCTACCCGCCAAGTGTACCTGTGCCAGTTTTTCAGCTTGAAATGAGTTGTGCTGCCTTTAAGATGTGTAGGAAAATGCTAACAGCTGCGAATGATTTCTTATCTCTTCCCTGTCTCTGAAATCAGGATTTGAAGCTAATCTTTGCAGCTAAATTGTGAAGAGAAAAGGGGGGACTTCCTTCCTCCGCTTCCTTCATTCCCCCCCTGTTCCCCTCCTTGTTCCTTTCTTTTTTTCTCTTCTGACATTCTTCCTTCTCAGTGCTTGGCTGTGACTACCACGAGCTCCTTGTCTGGGCTGCAGCCTTTACACCCAGCACCAATGAAATCCCCCTTGGCTTCAGTGGGAGTTCTTAGCTTATTGACTCAAGGCTGCAGAACATGGCTCTCCGTAATGCCTTAAGTAAAGTCTGTACTGTTTGTCAGCCACTCTCCTTTCAGATTTGTTTTAAGAACATTAAGTTAAGACTACAAAAATTGAAGCAAAAGACCAGCATGAATAATTTGGCTGGATTGCTCCCAGTGCCGAGGGCTGGGTTAATTCTGCTTTTCGTGGTGCTGGAGAGAGTCTCCAAGGCCCATAATGAGAAACAGAATATTAAACTGAAATTATGTTCTGCATGTCTTGAGGAAGGTACAGCATGAGGTTCCATTTGAGACCAATGTGTTTATTTGTATTTACGTGCTTCACTCATCTTGTAAGACTCTTGCATCTTGCTCTGGCACAGTCATGCTGCTTATCTGTGTCCAAAGGTGAAAGAAAACTGGGGGAAAAATTGTTTTAATAGTATGCTATTAAGCTTGCTAGGTCAAAATTCTGAATTCAGCCTGCAGATAGCAGTATTAAGAGGCTGGGATTTTTTTTTGAAGGGTTTTTATGGTTATTTCCCCTCTTTTTTCCCTGACCTTTGATTTCATTAAAGATATTAAGAGTCTTTAGAACAGTTCTAGCAGGAAGTTTTTGGGTGTAAAGCAGACTCCAGCTGGGTGCCCTGTGCGCTCCTCTGAGCAGGTAGGCTGCTAGCTGTCCTGAAGTCCCTGTTCAGCATGCACCTGATCTGCTGCACACATGGTGGTGGTAGGGATGAGGTCTGGGTGCCTTAGGAGAAGGATTCTTGCATGGAAACTCTGTTGTGGTGTGGACAGGCAATTGAAAATGAGTATGGTATGTGCGTGCAAGGACCTCCATAATTGCTTGCTACAGCTCCATCATTCCTTTTGTATCTGTGCATGCATTCCTACTACCTTAAGGAGAAAACTAATTCTGTTTTCCTTGTTTTCTGCAAAGTAAATACTCTGACTCAGCCATAGCCCATTTTGGGCAGGAGTATGGGTGAAAGACTGGTCCCAGGATCCTGCCTCCTGCTGTCTCAGCTGTACAGAGACTTGCTTTTAGCTTCCTTTGCACAGGGCAGAAACAGTCAGAACCCAAAATGGTGGTGGTTTGGTACAGTATATTTCTCACAAAATAGTTAAAGATTTTAAAAATTCCCACATTTTCTTCTGCAGGGTGGCCTTTTGAAGTCAATGTAAATGTTACCTTGGGGGAGGACTTCTAGTACTGTTTGGCCTGGGTTTTCTAATATGTAATGAACACAGCCATGAAGTAAACTGAATCCCCAAGAACAAAGAATCACTGTGCAGTAGTGTAGCTAATTTTTTTTGCTTAAGGAGGTAAAAACGTGTTTTCAAAACATAATATGACAAGCAAAACTGAAGGCAAAACTATCTGAAATGTACTCTCTGTTCTCAGCCTCTCTCTGTACGTGGACAGCGGGTGTCTGGGACCGCAGGGCGGCTTGGAGGGATCAGGAGTTGTTTCCTGGAGTGCTTGAGTTGAAGCTGCGGAGCCTGTCCTGCCTGGTCTCTGATTTCTTTGTCTTATGTGGTTTGCACTTGCACACTTTAAAAGTAGAGAAAGATATCTACAGCTATTAAGTTTGTCTTAGATTTTAAAAGTCACCAGCAGTGTCCCTTCAGACAGGCCAGAAGTGGGGTACATACAGGCATATACTCAGTCCTGAATGTATGGAGAAGCCATCTGGAAGCATAATCTTGCAACTTCCACTTGCAGTGCCCCAAGAAGATTTTTGAAGCTCTTGCTTTGTTTACCTTTAATATTTTGTTGTAGAGAGGCCATTCTTCCTCTGCAGTAACCTTGAGATGTTCTTGGATTTCAGGCTGTGTGTGCCCATGATGGGACACTGTTCCCTGGAGATCTGCAGGGCGATCCTTTGAGTCTGAAGACTTGTGTTGAGTTGCAGGAGCATAACGGTGTTTTGGGAGTAAAGAGTTGGATATCATTCATGTCAGTGCCTGGCATTAAGAGGGACTCATGCATGGGGAGGGAGAGGACTGTGTGAACAGTTCCTGTTGGCATGTAGGTCATGCGTTGGTGCACGGACCCAGCACTCAAATCCTTGACACTCACACTGCAGAAATATCCACGCAGACTTAACTGGAAATCTCCTTCAGTGGCTCACTCCTTTTTAAATGCTCTATACTTATTTGGCTAATTGCTTTGGCAGTTGCAAAGTAAACAAAATGTTTCATTAATGCACGGCCAAAGTGTGCAAACGTCTTGTCCTGAATTTTCAGAGCTGCATAGAATTAAGCCACAGACCAAATTAAACTTGCTGAGAATTTTGTGGCTAAATCTTTCACCACTAATTCCTTTTGATTTTTCATTGGGACGGGTTGTGTTTAAAAAAAATCTCTGTTCCAACCTGAATGCTTAGGCCTAAGTATAGAATTTGCCTACCAGCAGCCTAATAAAATTGTTTTGGATGGATTCCTATAAAACACATGCATTATATTCAGTACCCACTAAATATGAATGGGAAACCTAGTGCTTGGTTTATGTAGAGCACGGAAGAAATGTGGACTCCTTAAAAGTAATTCACTTGGTAATGTGATATGTTTGCAAAATAGTTCAGACTTTCAGGGGGCTGCTTCATGCCTTTCTGTTTACTCTGTGGCACAATGTTGGTCCTCTACAGACCTGATTTAGGTACTGGAGGTAGTCCCTGTGCTTAACGCCAAGACAGGGGAAATGTGCAAGCTTGTACCTCTTCCTGTGAAGTGAGCAGGAATTTAATGCTTCTGCAAACATAAGTCAGCACTAAAGCACCTTCAGAAGATACCTTGGGGCTGGATTGGCAGCTGGGATGAATTGTCACGCTTGGCTGTAGTCAGGAGATCTGTGAGTAGCTCCAAGAACTCTAAAGTATTTGGATGTTGGGGTATTTCAGCTGTGAATAAATGCTGTGACATGTATAGTACTGCCAACCTCAATTGTTCTAGGATCATGAGTCAGGCCTCAAAAGATCATGAGGATTGGTGGGGATTTTTTTGTATGTGGTGTTCTTGTTTGTTTTCTGTTTCTTAAATAATACATTTTGTCTTCTCTTTATTTGTTCTCTTGTTCCTGAGCCTGCAGGGTATACTCTGCTCGTTCTCAAACTTTACAGCAGTTCAGGAGCTTGCTGTGTGCTGTAAGGCTGAGGCTCTCTAAGCACATGACTTCAAGGCTACCACGCTTTAAGAAAAATAGCAAGCATTGCTAGACTGGCTATAGAATTGTAGAGGCTGGCAATCCTAAGCATTGCTCCAGGAGAAGGCAGCTAGGTAGAGGTGTTACGATATGCTTGGTACAATCTATTGAGCATTTGTTTCTAGTGAATCACCCACTTGGACTTGGGAGAACCTGGGCCTTGATGCCGGCGAAGGCGCTGGCTCATGGGTGCTGGGATGGCTTACCTTGAGGTGGCTGCAGTGTTCCTAGGCTTGTTTGACATTACTAGGGACAGCTTAGCAGCTTCTACTGAAACAGCAGGTTTATAGCCCAGGATTCTGAGGTGAACCAGCGCCAGTTCTGATTTCCTGGAGGGGGTGTGCTGCAGCTTCTACTCCTGAGCTGGAGCCCTGAGATTTGACTATTTTGTTTTTTTGAGGCACACCAAAATACATCTGGTATATCTCTCTGACATATCTGAGTACTGGAACCTTCTGGGTGAGGGGGAAGCAAGCCAAAAGCTTGCTCATCGGAGATCCTTAAGAAAGACGTAACTGTGCTGCCTTCAGGGTAGTGTACTTCAGGAAGTACATCTACTGCATCTTGTATGTTTTGTTCATCAAATACCTGCTGTGTCCCAAATGCGATGCAGATATGAGTCCCTAAATACTGTCCCTTCCTGACTAGTTCAGGGTACAGTGAAGCTGCAGAAAGCAACGCTTCAAGGTAGAAACCTACGCTGGGAAGATGGTTTGGGAGGGAGTGTTTTTGCACAGAGAAGCCCAAGCTGTGTTTGGATTCAATCATGTGGCAGTTTATGTTATGCTGGAGCATGCATATTAGATTAACTTCTAGGGACTTGCATGGGCCTAAAATGAAATAGCGGTGAGCTATCAGCTCTCCTTCAGCAGGGCTGTTGTGCCAAGAGGGATGGAGAGAGTGCAGACAGTCCATCCCCAAAGCCCGGAGCATGCACAAGGACTGCAGAGTAGCAGCCATGTGCGGCAGCTCGGCCTTGGCAGTGGGCAGAGAGCCGCAGCAGCGCCGGGTGATGCTGGAGAGCCAGATGGGTGAGCCTGTCAGATCAAAGATGATGTGTACTGAGGGTGGCAGACTTGGCAGGGCCGCTCGCCGCAGGTCCTTCTCCCTGTGCACCCTGTCTGCAGATGAAGTTTGTGGCTGGATTCAATCTGGAGCTGAGCGAAGCAGGTATTGAATAATGCAGCCTCTTTTGGAGCCAGAGCCCATGCTGACTGGAGCAGGAGCAGCCATCCTGTGTAGAGCAGAAGGTTTAATGGTGTGATCCAGCCCCAGCACTGTTTGTTCCCAAATTTCTAGAACCACCGTCTTCCTTTTCCAGTATGGCTTTGGGCTTGTTGATGCAGAGCAGCAAAGCCCAAATATGCAGTCGAAGTAGCTGTCTCAGAATAACTATTCCTCATTATCTCTCCATGCAGCCACTCTTATTCAGCAGTAAGAGGTCCTTTGTGTGGTTTAACTTAATCTGCTTTGGAAACGGATTAAGCTAAATCTCACAAAGAAACTCTTAGTGCTGAATAACAGTGTCCACACGGAGAGATAATTCGAACTAGTTGTTCTGCATTTTTCAATTCACACTTGAGCCCTCGCATAAAAACTTTGCAGTGCAGATGAGCCCACTTGAATAGGAACCTCCTATTTTCTATCTAAACAAGGTCTGTATACTGTGTCCAGGTGCTGTAGTGAAGAAAACAGCACATATTTATCATTAAAAAGGAAGGAAGGAAGCTGGCATTGCTGGGCTCAGGACTATTTGCTTGCCAAATTGCTCAAACCCAGAATTACTGCTCTTCTCACCAGTTCATGTGGTTTGGGATTAGATTATTCATGGGGCACTTCACTTTCTGGACAGTTTAGACATCTGTACTCTCTCCTATGGAAGAAACTGGAGCTGCTCAGTAAGCCGTTGTGTAAAGAGAAGGAAGGATGCTTTCTCCTCTGTCCTGTATAGACCTATTTGGCAAGGGGCAGACCCATTTTGGAAAGCCTTTGCAGTGTTAGAGATGTTGCAAGTAAGAAAGAGTGATGCCTTTGTAAGCAGTGTTGCGCCCCTAATCTCTGAGCAATGTTCCTGTGCCTAATTTCACAAAACAAAGCTAGAAATTTTTGTCAAACAGACTTTGGTTTTTGAATGCGCAGTAAGCAGGTAACAGGGGGCTGGTTCCATGGGACCGTACCTTGAAGTTTCATTTGTCCCTGAGAGATACCAGTGGGCAAAATCATTCAGCACTTTCCTGACATGGAGATGCATCACTCACTCCTCTCTTACACCAGTGTGACCAGAAAGATGTAAAGTAACTTTCCAAGTTGATTTTGAAAAACTGATGATTTCCACATCTGCGTTCTTGAGGCATGCGAAAAACCTGCAACCCCACAGGCAAACCAAACAGAAAAAGAAGAAATAAGAAATTTTTGACTTCTAAACCTAAAATCATAATGTCTGTCAGACCTTACAGGAAAGATACTTATGGTTCTATTTAAGTGGTGTCAGGACCCAATGTATCCATGAGTCTTTGTGTCATATGCACCTCGCAGTGTCATCTGTCAGAATTGAGCAGCTAATTCAGTCCTTCCGCTAGCCCAGCAAGCAGAAGCTCTACAGCCAGGCTTGACTGTGTAGGAATGCTACATACATAATGAGGGATAGGCTGGTAGTGGGTCCTGGGCATGAACGGTTTGAATCTGTATGTATGTGTATACAAGAGGAAGGGTGCAAATTAAGGACGTAAGGGTGTCCCTGGGCCTTGCATTACTACCCTGCAGAAAGAGTTGGGTCTGTACTGGTTTCCTAGGAGAGGCAAGCAGTTCTCTGACATGCATTTTTTTCCTGTTGGCAGGACTCAAAGGCTTCTCAACTACTATTACTGTGGAAACTAGCTTCCCCTTCCCCTTCCGTTTCACTTTTTAGGCCTTGATTCAAGAAATCATTAAACATGAGCCTATGTCCATCCATGTTCAGGATAACATTTAAGTGTGTGCTCTAAGTATTGTCTTGTGTAGTGTCCCTTTGCTGAGTTGGGGCAGTGGAAATGAGCATTTGTATGAAATAAAGCCCCTTCCTGACAGATGTTGTGGCTTCTGCCTGTCCCCAGCTAACAAATACTGAGAAAGGGAATGGAGGGAGAGAAGGAATATTGTGTCCTGAACTCCTGTCCCCTGAAGCTTGTCATTGCAATGATGTATTTCTCTACAGGAGGAGACACCCTGAAGGAAGGTTTTGGTCTCCTGTTGCTCATCTGCCCATTGGGAAATGCATAAAATCTCTCCATGATCTCCTCCCCTGGGTGGAAGGATAATATCTGGGAGAGGAAAGGCCAAACAACAAAATTCTTCCCTGTTGTATGCCTGCAGAGCACTGTAATGTCCAAGTTGTGTGTTACAGGGATGTGACCGCCCTCTACTAAGGAAATAGTATTTTGCAGAGGAGAGCAGAGTGAAAGGACCTGAAGGTATCCAGACTTCCTTAGTGTGCATTTATGGCTAGGAATGCTTCTCCTGCCAAGCAGCTGCGTGGAAGCAGCACCACTAGAAAACCCCAAATGGCTGTAGTGCAGTTTTCCCTGACGGCAGAACTTCTGTCGCTGCATGTTGGTCATGTCCACGTGGTTAATTAATATGAAGCAAGCAAGGGTTTGAATTGCTAAAGCTGTAGCTGCTCCACGTTGACTCCCCATCTCAATGCTTTTCAGGCATGCTGAGCTCTTTGGAGGGAAGTCGTTTCTTGGACATGAAGTAACCTGCATCTCATTCCTCATTAAAGGGCTGTGATGTCCAGGAAGGGTTACCTTGGGATAAGCACTGTTGTGAATCTAAGGCATGCTGGTTGCTCCACAATTGCTGCCCAAGGGGTAAACGTGAGGTAGCAGGTGCCATTTTGGACTGAAGGTGAACTTGCTCATGTCTATGTCCAGAGCTGAACGTGTGGCCAAGCAGTTGTGGAGGTGCTCTAAAACGTTGGTGAAGCTCGCCCTGCAGTAACTTGTTGGGTTCATCATGCCTGGAGCATGTCCAGGGATGTCCACTCACACTGTAGATGGCCTGTTAAGCTCTGTTCCTGCATAGGCAATTGTTTGGCCACCTCAGATTGCTGTGCTGAGGTATCTGTGGGATGAGTAAAAGGTGAGAAAATGTGAGGGATAGGCCTCAACACTGCTGGTAGAGGAGAATGGCCAAAATGCTGGCGCCTTGTCCACTTTCTGGCCGACTCAGCTGCTCTTTGCCTGGGCACTGAGCCAGGCTCATGACTCTTGTGTTAAGGCATCATCATGCTCCTATTTGCTGGTGGTTGGGATTGGATGCCTTAGTTGGGGATGGAAAATTATGGACCCTTGTCTTCCCAAGCAACATCCAAACCTGGTGGTGGTATCTCCCTGTGGACATTGTATTTCACTGCTGTGGTTGTGAAATGAGCAGGTCGAAGCACTTGGTACCAGTTAAAGATAATTTCATTATCACTTTACTGTTACCTGTATTTAAGAAGATCTAATAGACAAGCTCAAATCTAGGAGAGATGGAGTTGTTCAGTGCAAGGCACAGCAGTGGTTTGACTGCTGATATGCATATGGTGTGATGGGCACCGTATGCTCACGTCCTCTTCCCAGAAAGGTAATGTGTTCTGCATAGCAGATCATGGCAAAGCTGGGAGTGATGTACAACTCCCCTGACTCCATGTTCACAGTCCGAACTGGTAGGCTAGCCTGTCTTTGACATGCATATTTAATGCTCTAGTTGTCTTTGCATATTTTGCTGGAGGGGGACTAAAGGCAAAAGAACTTGCAGTTTCTCACCTGTCCTCAGCACAGGTGAGCTCTGCACTTTTTCCCCTGGACATCTGTGAGATGTTTAAAAGAGCAACATGGGTTCCTGACATCAAAGAGTTAATAGCAGTGAGTGTGGTACAATAGCTCATTAGGACTTAAATGTGGGCTGCAAACTCAGAAATCTTGATAATTTTGGTCTATAAGGACACTGAACTTTCAACCCTAGTTCAGCAATAATAAATGCCTGTTAAGTAAGGCTTCCTTTTATGAAGAGAGGGTGGATGGATGCATTTCAATGGGCTTTAAAATACTGCTACTCATTTCAGCGTCTGCTGCCCGAATGCATCTGGGCATGAGAAGGCGTTTCAAGATTGGCACAAAAGCACTTTGAAGTATAACCTTTGTGAGCATCTTAGCTAAACCTTACTGCAGTTAGAAGCAGCACTTTATTTATATATTTATTTGTGAGTCCTCTTCTTTTAAAGTTGCTTTAAAATAAAAAATAATAAGGCCACAAAAATAAACCTGTAAGCAATTAAATGAAAATGCAGGTTTGAAACTCTGACCTGAAGTCAAAAGTGGTGGTGGTGTATGTTTGGTTTTCGCATGGATGTTTTCCATACATACATAACCCAATTGTATGAGTCCTGGGTTTTGAGAGCAGGGGGAGATGAAGCTGTGCTCTGGGATGGAGCTCAAGCAGTTGCTCAGACTGACAGCCATGCCAACCTGGAGAAGAGGGGTTTGGGCACATAGCCATTCTCCAGCCCATGGTAGCTATGCCTGTAGGAATCACAGTGAGGAACTAAAGCATTTCTAACAGCCCTATTGTCTATCTATAAAAGGATCCTGTGGATGTTATGGGGACTAAGATTCAAAACGAATCACGAGTGACTGCAGCTCACCACTTCATAAGTTGCACTCTTCCTTGTCTTGGGTTTGCGAGCGATCCAGTTGGGCTTCTGTTGATGTCCTGTGTGAGACTCAAAATAGCGTGTGTGTGTGTGTGTTTTACCTCGTCTCTCAGAGAGCACGAGAGAGACCTCCGTGAAGAGAGTGACAGGGTTTGATATAAACCAGCAGGACTGCATTGCTGCCATTATTCGACAGTAAACCCTTTCACAATGCCATATGCTGTGCATTCCAGCGCAGCGGCGGAGGGTGTGATATAGTTAAAGCACACTCGGCAAACAGGAAACGCTGGTGACCGCTGTGTGTGCTTTTCATGGAGATAAAGTATTGAGAGCGTAACACAAAAGTGCTGGGAATGGGAGTGGGGGGAGGACGGCGGGGGTGAAGGAAAGGGATATATTTTGGGCCTGACGCTTGGTCATTATGAAAACGCAGGCAGGAAATGCAGCCGAGACAACACTGCTTTGCTCCAAGATGTTTGTTTTACTCCATTACATGTATTTTCTAGTTTGCTGCTGGGTGTTGGGAGTGGATGTGGTTTTTTTCTTTTTACTTAATTTTCTTTTTGAAGTTCCTGCCACTCTGGCTTAATATCTAGCTCCCTTCCCCTCAGCCCTACCCCCATTAATAATCAAAGGCTATTTTAAGGCACTAGAGTACCAGCAATGCACATTTCATAACCCAGCACAATGCGAGTATCAGTGTTGAATCTAAGCATAGTTACTTTCCTGACGGTGGCTCTACGAAAAGGCATTGCAAAGCCTCCTCAGAGTTAGGAAGTCGCTATTGCAGGGCAGCAGGAAAGGCAAGGGAGATGGGACCAACAGGTCCTCAGATGAGGAGAGCTCTGAATCATAAACACACCATAGCTTTAATAAGATAAATGAAGTGGAGCCTTTTCAGCCGAGGGCAGACTGTATTGGGGCAAGCCGGGCTTTTAGCATTGGGAGTGAAAATTGACAGGCTGAGAACTGGGACATAAACAAAAATGTCAGTCCCTGGGAGTCTTGTTCACTGGACAATGTCTCAATTGTTTCAGTGATTTTTCGCAGGCAGCAGGGGATAGTGGGAGATTTAACTCTTTACCGGCCATGCAGGCGCCCGAGGTGCTTGCAGAATGAAGAAGTGGCAGAAAAGAGAGTTTTTTCTTGTTTGGAAATGATTAAGCATGTCAGTGGGTGATAAGGAAAGGTCACGCTGTTCTCTGCATACTTGTCTGCTGTTCAAGTTGGGCTTTATGCTGCTTTAATTTGGCTTTAAGTTTTGCTGCTTGCCTGGAAGACTTGGTTTTGGTTTTGTTTTGGGTTTTTGCTTTTTATCAGGACAAATGACATTATGCAGCAGACCAGTAGATATATAAGAAGAAGGGAAAATGCATGTGTGGGGGTTACATGTTAATTTTTATTGGTATGTCTTCATTAGATGGCTGACAGGCAAGCTTGGGTATTTTAAGGCTGTCTGGATGATTTGGAAAAGGCTGAAATGTGAGATAGGGAATACCCTTGATTTTTTTTAATCCACTTGACAATTCTGCTGAAGTCTCCAAAAAGCGTCTTCAAAGGAGGCAGAGGAGAGATGAGGAGCTTCGTTGTCTCATCCTACTTCTGCTTTATTTATTATAAAAACAAACAATGAAACTTGTTGCATCCCAGCCCAACGTGGGCAAGGTTCAGAAAGCTGTAACTGGTAATTCTTTACTCATCAGATTCTGACTGTGTGTTTTGTTGTGGGAGGAGGGTGAGACTGCAAACCCAAGTTGCTTCTTCAGGGCGCAAAAGCTGTTGAGGTTTATTTGCAGGAAGATAAATCCTTTTTAATAAAATGTGGGTCTTGCCTCAGTTGAGTGAATTTGAAATATTTCGCAGGCTGGAAGCCAACTCACTTGGTGCGCAGCAGCCCAGTATTAAAGGTCTGGGATGTGCTGAGGTTGCTTTAACTTAATTTATGGAATAATAATAAATCCCATTTTCGTATCCGTGCATCCTCCGGCTGCTTTGTGTTCGGATGCGTGTTCGTGTTCGCAGCCCCGCACTTTCTCCTGCTTTCAGATGCCTCCTTCCCCTGCCCCCCATCCCCTGCCTGCATGCAGTCATCCCTGCCTGCTGCTCACTGGCAGGCAGGAGGTTGGGAGATGCTGGGGGCTCTCCGCTGCCTTCCTGCCGGGCAGGAAATTGCCTCCTCCGTGAATGCTGCACGTTGTAACGCAGCAAAACTTGCATTCATGGGCAGGCTTCTCCCCAGATTCCTGGTTAGTTAGGAGATGCACTCTATGTGATAAGGATGGGGAACATAAGCTGTTGCTCTCCAGATGCTTCCCTGTGTGTTTTACACTGATGGGGAGAGAGGGAAGAGGGTAAAAATAACTGCAGTGTCGTCTTTGACAAAGGCTGTCTCCAAAGACCAGAGTTGGGGAGGGTTTATCCAGATCATCCATGGAAAATCTGGCTCCATATGTGTTTTGAATTGATACTGGTTTCAGAGATTTAGAAAACAAAAGTTGTTGACATGTCAGAGTAGTTGGCTCCCTGGGTAAGTATCCTGAGTAGAGCTGGATTTAATAATTTATAATTAATCATTCGTGCAGTGAAATGAATTGCTCTTCCTGTTAGTTAAGGATCACTGAAGAGATCGTGATTTTTCTTGGAAGTGTGTTTGTTGCTCATGCTCTAGTCTCAGCATTTTGCCTTGGAGATCATCCACCAGCATTTCTTCTGAGCTGGTTGGTGTTGGAGCTCCTCTGAGCCGATATGGGGAACATGTGATGTGTTTCCGTTCTCTGCGTTGAGCAGTGAGTGATACTCTTTAATTAATAAAAGCTTATTTTCCATGAAGATTCTCCAGCCCTTGCATTAAATTCACTGTCTTGGCGAGTGTCCTTTATGACCAAATTCATTTGCTGGTATAGTCACAGAAAGCAGATTTGTCTGTTCATGAAGTTTGCTTATTTGTTAGAGTACAGTGTAATGCTAATATAGCTCAGGTTGCACTGGTTTTGTGCATTATATAAGCACAGAAGGAAATCAAATAGTGTTTTGAAGTATCTTCTTAGGGCTGTTATGAAATTTCCACCCCTTTCTAGTGATGAATAACAGTCAACTTTCATTTGAACATGAACTCATTACTGATAACAGCTGACGAGAGATCTCTGCTTCCCTGCTACTCCCCACTCCCCATCTCTTAAAGAGGCTTAACTGCTGCTCCAGGTGGAACAACACTATCTTTAGTGCCATTGCAGAACACATTCATGAGATGTCCACTGTACAGCCACACTGCCCATCTGTGCATCTGTTTAGTTGCCACGAGTAGTATTTAGGGCCACATCTTCCTAGATGGGGCTTTGAGCAACCTGGTCTAGTGGAAGGCATCCAAGCCTATGGCAGGGGAGTTGCAGCTAAGTGAGCTTAAGGTCATATCTGATCCAGTCCGTTCTCTGATTTTATGAATTAGCAAATATTTAGTTTTCTAGTTCTGGTGAACCAGTAGGTAGGAAAGGGTGGGGATGTTGAGGAGAAAATGCATTTAGTAGACATGTGTCATGTCTTCAACCTTTAACAGCATCTTTAACATTTGCTTATGTTAAGGTTTTGGTGAAGTGTAAGCAGCAGGGCATCCACTTCACTTTCTTACCCACCCTTGCTCTAGGATGTGCCTGGAGTAGCCCATGGAGCTTGGGTGTCATGTATTGTCATGTCCTTTCACCTTGCAGGACCTGAATCCAGCTTGTGGAAGTCAGGAAGCTAGCAAAGCAAGAAGCAGGCTAAGTCATGCTCAGTATGAGTTGAGTGTTGCTTGCTTGCCTTCTGGAGTGAGCACGTGGTGGGTGGTATAAGGGTTTGGATACTTCTTGCCATTCTTCTCCTGTGAATACTGACCCAGCCTGGGGAGGTATGGGCATGTGGTGGTGGTTCATGAAGGGCTCAGGAAAACACTCCTGTTTTTCTGGTTGGGTGCTTGGAGGTGTGATTGAGAACTACCACAGATTTGAGATACTGTCACTGAAGTAAGGTGCTCTCCCTCCCACTGTGCTGTTGACAGGAGAGCTGTACCTATCTGGAGAAACGAATGGACTCCTGTACAGCTCCGTGCTGCCCTTGTGCTGGGTAAATGCCTTGCTAGAAATCACTCCTGTTCCTGCGAGGAGAGGACTTTAAATCTCCCTTTTGCTGCTTGAACATCTTCCCAGTGAAACCTCAGGGTAAATACGTACGCAGGAGTCTTCCCTGTGGGCTACTTCTCACCAGCATCTGCTGCCACCCGCATGTGGAGGTGGCAGTGGAAGTTCTAGATAATGGTACTTAGCACTTATGTAGCACTTCATGTTTCCAAAGTGCCCTGCAAACCCAAGGCTCCCTATCAGTCCCTTGGGAAATACTGAGCTCGGTATTATTACCCTCATTTATGGGCAAGAAAAGCTGAGATGGGGAGAGGTTAAGAGGTTTGCCCAAGCCCACACAATGAGTCAGTGTCAGCTCTCAGATTAGGTTTGGAGTTTTCCTGGCGCTTGCTGTCATTGTGCAATCAGCTGGAGTGCGTTGCCTTCATGAGATGCTCCTTGTTGAGTGATGGAAACTTCGTGCAAAGCCTTTTGAGATGTGCTGAGGAGATCCTGCTTGGAGACAATGCTGATTGCTTCTGTTTATTTTAACATAGACTTGGAAGGGTTTATAAAATATCCTCTAAGAGAGAAAAAAAGTTGCCTTCTGTGGAGAAAAACCTAGACTGTAAAATTCAACTCAGTTCATGGTGGCATCTCATTGTTCTGGGGAGGCTGTGAATAGCTGTGTAATGAAGCCCTAATCTACGAGGTGAAGCAAAGCAGCCCTTCAGTATCAGCAACTTCTTACAGCTTTTGGGGAGGGAATGAACAGCAAGAGGCTTCAGTCTGTGAGAAACAGTGCCTTGGCTACACATGGGATTACACTTGAGGAGCTACTTCACGTTGGCTCCTGTGTGAGGATGCTTTTATTGGAGAATAAGCGTGTCTGCCTAGTGCAGAGTAAGTCACTTTCAAAGCAGGTTAAGCTAAACTGGGAAGATGATGTTAATCTGAAGTTGTGGGTTCTGCATCTGTATTTGAGGTAAAATAGATACTCTCCTTTAAAATTGGATTTGTGTATTCTAGATTGATTTGAGATATTGTCACTAAAGTGAGCTGCTCTCCATCCCACTGTGCTGTCGGCAGGAGAGCTGTACCCATCTGGAGGGATGAATGGACTCCTGTACAGCTCTGCGCTGCCCTTTTCTTTCGTACGGAGACAAAGCCTCACTTGGATAACCACAGTTTGATTGAGATACCAGAATTACCTGGTTATTCAATGGGGATGCCAGGCAACTCTTTCCGTCTGTTAGGTGATGCAGATTTTCAGATGGGCCAGTGCTGGTACTCTCCTAGGATAGGGTTGAGGGGGCAGTATCCAAAGGATGTTATTTCCCTGGATGCCCAGCAGTTAAACTGGCTGTGACTCTTCACAGAATGAAATGAAGAAGTAAATGAATGAAACAAGGCTAGAGGAACATACAGGGGAAACTGTTATGGTTCTCAAGGAGGCTGTCAGAATGGTGTCCTTGGGTTCCCAACTCTCTTGGTCTCCCAAAAACCAAAGCCAGAGGGCTGGCTGGGCACAGGCTGCGTGGCTGCCAAGCGGGATAGGGTGGCAGAGCTGTGGTTCAGCAGGAATGCCCGTGCGTCAGTGGGAAACCACAGGGTGTGGTGCGGAGTTGGCGCTGGCCAGGGAGCCACAAAGACAATGAGTCTGTGGTAGGCATTAAATGGTACTAGAGAGCCTGTGCTAATCTCGGTTTCGTGTGGCGTGGTCTGTTTGGATTAAAACACAAGTGCTAGGGTTTGTTTTGTTGTTCTTTATTGCCAGCTCTGCCATCAGCTAGCCTGGCATCTCAGAGCTAGTCATTTAATATCTTTATTCCACTGAGGAAGCAGGAATAGCTTTCCTGCACATATGCCATAAGGTGGAATTAGCACGCGTAGGCCAATTTCTGAACTTCACACCAAACCCTTATACCCGGTTGAGTCACTGCATTTGTTTTGCAAGCTTTTAAATTTCCATTTCAGTGTCAGAAAGATGCCCCTTCTGAGCTGGGTTCAGTTGCACGTCCTTTGTGGATGCTTTACTGCAGTGGTGGGAGACATCAACAGCCCACTTGGGCAGGAGAGCAAGCTCCAGGAAAGTGTTTTGTCCCCAACCCAATTGAACAGTGGTTTGGGGTAATTCCACCTCATTGGCTGAGTTCAGATTGTAAGGTTGAGGACTGATCACCTATTCTTTGCCGGGACTTTTCCCTCCCTTGCCCTGTGTCTTGTTTTTATGATACTGTATGGGGCAAAGGCACCGTAGGTTATCATATTGCATGTTCAGCATTCATGGGCCACAATCAGAGATGTACCTCCGTGCTCTGAACTGTTACACCATGGTGAAGTGTGTCATAAGGTGTCCAGAGATGTCTCCCCTTCCCCCATTGCCCACGTGCCAAAATAAATATCTGATGTGAAAGTCAAGGTACAGAAGCCAGTTAGGTTGTACAGAAGGTCCTGTCTCCCTTCTGTGCTGTTGTTTCTTTCAAAATACAATTCTCCTGATGGGTTGAGTGACTGTCTACAGTAGAATAAAGGGATAGAGAAGAGATTTTGGCATTTCTTTGAGCAGTAGCATGTTCCTTCTTTGAAATCCAGGGTTTTTTTTTTGTTTGTTTGCTTTTTTTTTTTTCCATTTCCCCCCTCCCCTGCTTTCACAGATGGAGGAGAGGAGAAATTGTGTGCATGTGTGTGTGGTGCCCTGCCAAGCAGAGAAACTAAGCAGACAGCCTCTATTGCTTTTGCTCTCACATCTCTAACTTAATTATGGGGGAGGCAAGGAGCGTGTTGTGTTTAATGTACTCCATGCTTCCAAAACTCTGCACTCTCGCGTGCTAGGGGCTGACCGCTGGCATGGGCTTTCATTAATATTTCTTATTTACCCTGCCCTTCTGAATTACCACTTTTGGTTTGGGGACTTCTTTGAAAGGGAATTCTTTTATTTGTATTTTTATAATTGCTTCTGGATCTACAGAAGCACATGTCGAGAATCATCTCAATGTCACCAGTCTTTAGTTCAACAAGAACGCTATAGAAACGAAAGGTTCTGTCATCCATCAGATTTTCTGTTCCATTTGTTGAAGATGAAAGGCAAGTGAATTTAGTGCTCACTTTCTTCTCCTTCTGACAGTTATTGATCCTCCCTGAAACTGCGATTCGCGCTCAGAGCTGGCCTTGACACAGGGAATCCCCAATTCATTATGTGTGTGCTCACTAGCGCCACAGCAGTGCGGCTCAGTTGCCCTTCCAATTTCAAAAGCTTTTGTTATTTTTCAGCTGCACCTTGTGAGCTGGGATTCCCCCCTCCTCCTCTTCTCACCCCTTTTGCCTTATGAGACTTCTAATCTGGAAGCTGTTAATGTTTGAGAAACAGCTACTAGAACCAGGGGGGTTAAGTGGTTTCAGAGGCTTTCTTGATTTGTGCAAAAAATAGGAAATGGCTGAATCTATTTCTATAAGATAACAGGGCGTAGGAGGGAGAGAACCTGCAAATCTGTTGGGTTTTATTTGAATTTTGTGGTCCTCAAGGACACAAGATTGTCAGGTTAGAGACTCTGGTAAAACCAAGATTGTGGATTAAGTGTGATTATTCGATGGCTTCCGTCTCCAGAAATAGGGCTGCAACAATAAAAGAGGAATCGATGTAGCAGTGGGAAGTATCATAGTCTTCCGTGTTCCTTACCCCTGTGGCCTTTAACTGAAGATATGCCTGGATGGATGGGAGTAGAGTCTGATGGGTTTCCTCCACAGGGCCCTGAACTGGTCAAATGCAAGTGTCATGTGCACTGTACTTTTCCAGCATCTCCTGTGCTTCTCTTGGTACCTTCTCTTTTGTGAGTGAGGATGGTGAAGTCTAACGAACAAATTTTCATGAAGCTTCTACTTGTTTGATACTAGTGAGAGCCTTTTAGCGAAGGTGCAGTGAAGATGTAATCTGTTGGTTGTTCCATGGTGGGCAATAACAAACTGTATAGCTCTGCCTTCTGTTTCTATTAATGTTCTTGAATTCCATCATGTTCTCTGTGACCAGCTAAGGGACATCCATCCCTGGTAGTGCTCAAGGCCAGGTTGGACGGGGCTTGGAGCAACCTGCTCTTGTGGAAGGTGTCCCTGCCCATGTCAGGGTGTTGGAACGGGATGAGCTTTAAAGTCCCTTTGAACCCAAATCATTCTATGATTCTGTGTGTCACCCTTGTTGTCGCAGTCCTCCTTCTCCAGGCTCTTTGTTCTTGGGGTTTACTTAATCCTTGGCCAGCAAAACACTTTTCCTACCAAGTATCTTCCAGAATGGAGGGGAATGACCTCTTCCTAAAGAGGCAAGACCTGCCTGGTGTAGTATGGGTTACGGCATATCCCTTTAGGGCTCAGTCTGGAGCTTGGTGTGGGAGGAGAGGGCAGCTGGACTGGTGAGCGCAGAGCTGATGGCAATCAGGCTTCCCCTAGCTGGTTACAGGCTTTGCAGGAGGTTGGTGGGCCCTTAAAACAGGGAGTTTCACATCTGCTTTTGTTTATCGTTTTTGCTGCGGGCAAGGCTGAAAACTTAATAAATTGCATGAAACCTAAGGAAGCATGAATATAAAAGAGTATTAGATAAATTACAGAAGCTTGCCTACCTGTAATGTTTTTTTTGTAACATAAATGGTACGTGTGTATTATTTCTCTGTAAAGTACCCACATGCCCTTGCCTCTCACTGAGGCTCTCTTGTTTAAACATTCCTGCCTTCTCAGTACTTCTGCTCCTCAGCTTCCACCTCCGACTCCTCCCAGGTTTTAACATCATTCTTCAGTGGCAGGCGTTTAATGCACCCAGCGCTCTGAAGATGTGATGATGGTTTTCCAAAGGATATTTATGAAGCTGTTTTTAAGTATTTTGGAGGCTCATCTCTGAAGGAGCAGATGAAAGAAAAATGCTTGTAATGCTGGTAGCGTATGCACGCTGTACAAAGAATGTCTCAAATACTTTCCTTAATATGTGCCTGTATTTGCTCTAATGTTCTCACCATTTTTTCAGCCCAGCTCTCCTGGAAGGGGCAGGGATGAAAGGCGAATTGCGCGAGAGAAACAATAAACTTGTAAAACAGACACCTTAGTAAGAGGTACTGTAGCTTCAAATATTTGCAGTTCCTTTGTGAAAGAATTGGCATTGCACATTAACCTTAATGTAAGTGTAATATGGCATGTATCTAAAGGCAGAATCGAAGGATATGAATTTCTGAGGCTAATGGTTTTTGAATAAATTCAATACAATTGTCTGGCAGTTATTAGCAGAATGTGTGAATCGGGGGCTATGCAACACTGTATACTTTGAAGACCTTGAACTATTTCTACCAGTTAAGAGCTGTTAGTATCTGCTGAAAATTAGCTTCATTCAGTTATCATGCTATATAGTGAGTTGTTCTGGCAAAAAGCATTATCTGCTTAGCATTGAGGCAGAAAAAAATCTTCTGTTCTTCTGTCCTGAATTGCAGATAGATCTGACTGAGGTCAGCTAACCTGGCTTCTGTACATGCACACGTGTATGTGCCACCCATACATATGGGTTGGGAGATCTATGTCTAGATGTAAATATTGCTATGTAATTTGCATTGCTGTCATGACAGCGTGGGCAGGTCATAGGCACCCTGGCTCTCACCAGCCACTCACTGACCCTATACAAGTGTGTGTTCCCTCTTCCAAAATATCCGTAACACTGCATTAAGTTGGACTTTATTTGGGTTTATAAAAAAAATTACCATTGCCACTATTATGCAGAATGTCAAGCTGAATATTTGTGATCGCTTTTGCTTGCTTTATTATGAATCCTGTGGATCTGACAGAAGGAGAGGGTAAGAAGGAATACAAAGGACCAGCAGTGTTTGGCCTCCTGTATGCAGAACGTCACAGTTCAGTGCAAGCCAATACAGAATTACATTGCTCACCTTGGTATGGCATCTGGGCTGATTTGTCTCGCTCATTACGCTGGATGTTGCAGTATGCTGATGCCATTAACAGTGTTCACAAGCCAGGCTGGTTTCCCTACCTGAGCTTTATGGTGCCTCAGGAGTGTCTGAACGTTTGTGGAGCTGGTGGCTAAATGACTGGCAAAGTGTAAAGGTCTCTATACTGGGGTAGTATTATGCTGTCAGTGTACTTACAGGGGCAGTATAGGCTTTCTATAGTTACTCTTAGAGAAGATAGGGGAGTTGTTGTCAATGTCTGCTAATACCAAGTGTGTATAAGACTAGTTTATTAACTGTCTTGATTCCGTAGGGTCAAAAAGGAGCACCCAGGTCTTCATAGAGGCCTTAAAGACTATATTTAACAAAGATGGATAAAGCAAGAGAAGTGGTGATTTAAGTCAGCACCTCAGGGAGCAGGGCTGAGGGTATGGGAGAGTGACTGGTACGTGTGGAGGAATGGAGTCATGAAGGATTTTCTATTTTATACTGAAAATTGGAGCAGAGTGAACTGTGGGGAAGCAGACTGGTTTCAGACATGATTGATTCTTCTATGGTGTACAAGGAATAGGGAGAGATTGGATGGATTAAAACATGGAGATTATTAGGTAACTGCTTAAATTAAGGGCAGCTCCTTAAGTTTAGGAAGCCAAGAAATTAGTTCTGGAGGCAATAAGACTGGTAGGCTGCCTCCAGCTTTAGAATAGATGACTTTAGACTCCACTGTCTGCTTCCATGTTCTTTTCCTTTCTTTATCCTTCATATCTGCCCCAAATACTGTTTTGAGTGGTATCACTGCTCTTGTGCAAATAGGCACCATATAGCGAGGAGGTAGGAGTCAACTACCTTTGTTGGCAGGAGTGGTGGGAATGCAAATGTCGGTGTATGATTTGAGAAGTCTGGTACTCACAGAGGGGTGGGGGTTTCCACCACAAAACCATCTTATCCATTTTCCAGTAGGGTCTGTAGACAATGGATCCCACAGCCTCACGTGGTCTCTGGTGTATTACAAGGTTTCATAGTTGTGGTCACATCTAACTTGCCATGCAGACTACTGAAGGGAAGAGTTCTGTTTTCTGCCTTGAAGTGTTTCAAATGGAACTGCTCATCCCTGGTAAAACCGTTCCAGTAAACATAATCCCAGCGTTTTGCAGGATGTGAACCTCCATCAGTACTTGGTACCCCTGGTGTTTGTAGCTACTGAAGGCACTGTCAAAAGGGTGTCATCAATGCTAAACCCTACACGTAGTTGCTTTACCCCCAAGTCTTTTCACAGCATGTGAGTTTCAGTATAAAAATCTAGGATGCATTCCCTGAAGGAACTGGAATTTCTGGGTGTTACGAAGTCCTTATTAGGAAATTGGAAAGATACACTGATGAGTGTGCCTGTTTAAAATCAGATAGTACAACAGTTCCCACCATTATTCCGCTTCTGGAAGGATTGCTTGTTAACTAAGTTGGTGTTTCAAATTAGAATGAGATGGAAAAGCACAGTAAGCAAATTGTTTTCTTGAAGTTTGGGTATTTCCAATATTTAGAAAAATGATCACCTGGATAATTCCTTTTTGAAGCAATACCAATATGTCAGTAGGTACTGGGGTCAGCTTCTTTATTTCTACTTTCCTGCTCCTTCAATGAATCTGAATTTAACTCCAGCAGTTTTATATTTATGTCAGTATTTTTTCCCTGTACAGCCCTACATAGAATATAGTCTAGTTTTGTAGCAGTTACAGGCCCATATCATTCCGCTTGTATGCAGCGCCTCACCATTTTGGGTCTGTGAGAAGTCCTGCCCGTGAACATGGGCTGATCATGCTCACACTGCAGCTAAGAACCTTCAACAACTTTTGTTTATTTGAAGGCACTAAGACAGATCTGTGAAAACGCTGGTTGGAACTAAATGTTTAATGTCCAAAATTAGAGTATGTTGTAATCAGTCTGACACAACTCTAGCAGAACAAAAGCCCTTGCATGGGCAAGAAGTCTCGTTAAATTTCTGAGTTCTTTAACTTCTAGGGGGTTGTATCATTTGTTGTGAAATTCTGGGGTAGTGGTTAAATGGCTGAGGAGTAGAGGTCCAATTTTGTAGCCCGTGGTAATTATTCTCTTACTCGTGCTTCTGTTTTAAGCTTGTGTGAGATATGAATGTTCTGGTGGATCTGATGTTTTCACATCCTTCATGACTGTGGGCTGTGGGATCTCTGCTGGGCTGTCGGCATGCTGCTTTATTGCAAACCAGTTAACAGCATGGAGGATGGAGAATATCCACCTTAGCTGGGGGGGTCAGCAAGTCATGGGCAACGTTATCTTCAGACTCAGTTTGCTGTGTGGTGTTCCCCTAATAGGCAGTCCTCCTTGAAGCATGGCCTAGGGAGCTTTGGAAAGCATCTCGGATAGAAATGCCAGACAGTTGTTTTACACTTGTTAGCAGCTTTTATCCGGAAGCCTTAATAGCATCATTGCAAAGTGTTGTTTAACAACTGGCTTCTTTGACAACCGTGGCTCTATTGGTAATGAGGGAGCTTATCTTATGAAAGTGCTGCAAAGAAATCAAGGAAAGGGGGGCTATGGGTAAATTGCTTTAATACAACTTTTGTTTAATACAGGGCTGAGTTTGTACAACAGATGGATTAGCAGATGCGATTCCCCCTTACTTCTCCAGCAATTCTTTGGAGAGGGTCTTGACTCTAACAGTCTATCCAAAAAAGAGTACATTCTCCTTCCCGTAAGTTTTGCACACTAATGGCAGAGATGAGTAAAGGAAAATAGCCCATCCAGCTGCAGGCTTTCTAACACAGCCATTAGGTTTCAGGCAAGCAAATGTTGGAGAGAAAAAAGTGCTCTCCAGCAATTGTAATTAAGGGAAGAGCACCAGATACCTGTAGCAATATGTCAGTATTTTGAAATAATGTTGCATCATGTTTTACCTGAAACTTCATTAATGATAGCATAGATGGCCTCTTTATCTTGCCAGCATCTCCCCTATTACTGGTTGAGACTACGGGCCAGGCATGTGGAGTAATTCTGTTGAAATAGTTGTTTTTGTGTTTTATGCAACTGACAACCAAATCTGGCCTCTGGAATTTACAGTCAACCCACTAAATTACCTTTAAGCTCACTGTGGGGTTTGTTCTGTAACATAACAGAGACAAGCTGCTATAGGCAGCTTACAGTAACAGTGCTTTATGTTCAGCTGAGCATCCATCAGTACTGAAATATCTCTCATGTTTGTTGCTCAGCATTGGAAGGAACTGAGACTCCAGGCCAAAGGACCTCCAACTTGTCATCTGTTGACTTGTGGCCGTGAGTGGCTTGTTCCTAAGCAGGTTGTAGTAGGGAAATAAAGATAATTAAGGAAAAGCCTGCTGTTAGTGGACTGACAGTCTCCTGCCTGTCATCAGAATGGAAAAAGGTTAAAAATGGCTGCTCTGTGTCCGTGTTGCCTGTCCAGGGAGCTGCATTTGAATGCTGGTGTAGGTGCCTCACTCGTACTCAGTCGTCATGTGGATGTTTTGGGTGGCCAAATATCTGCCTCTCCTGAGTAGATAAGAGTGCTAAAGCCTCTGATGCTTCACCCCAGGGTGGTCACAATGTGTGCCGTTTTATCTGCAAATGCCATATGGCTTCCAGAATACTGGAAGAAATCAGGGGGAGCTGATGCATCCTGGAAAAGGCTGAGCAAGTGTGAAAGCACACTTTTACCTGAAAATAAAGAGTGCTGAAGTCCACTGAGAGGATTCACGTGGGAATTCACATGGGACTCACATGGCAGCTCTGCTGGGTCTCACCTGATTCTGTCTGCAGCTTGGTATGAGCTGGGGAAACCCTTCCGGTGGCATTAGCATTGTTGATTCTAGTCCAGTCTTTCCTGGTCATATGCTTGGAGCCAGTCCCTAAGCAGTGATGTTGCGCCACTTCACCACCTGAGTCATGGATATGTTTAATGCAAATTCTGTAGGTGGCAGGCAGCCCATTGTTTAAAGACACAGTTTCCTCCTTCACAGCCACCTGCAACAAGCTCATGTGAGACTTGATCTTATCAGCCCATATCTCTGCTTTCGTTAGCCAGTGTTGTATTCTTACTAGTGTTTCGGAAGAACTTGATCTGTGCAGGTTGTGAGTCCAGTCTGGGACAAAAGAAGCTTCATCATATTCTGCAGAGCTTGTCTATAGCCGAGATGACTGGAGAAGAATAGAAGACTGAGAAGTGGTTCTGGGCCTGCGTCACTGTTGAGTGGTCACTAGGGAAGAAGTAAAATGCGTTGTGTTGAAGCAAAACATGCCTTTTGCCTTTGGTTGTGATTTGAATATAATAAGGCTGATGCACTGTTTTCTGCTCACAAACTTCTGTGCAGCTACAGTCTATGTCAAACTTATCTTTCCTGTCAATGACACACAAGTGCTCAGAAGCATGAAATTCTCTCTACTCCTGCAAGCAACATTCATTTTAGCTTATGCTAGCAGCTCTCCTTTCCTATCTGAGCCATTTCTACTTTCTCCCTGTTAAGGCTTTTGTTGCCTTTGCTATTACACCTTCCATCTCTGTCCCTGTTCTTACATCCCTCCTCCCCTGCTGTCCTGAGTTGAAGCTGAAGGGAGATAGTCCAGACTGGACTACAGCATTCTTCTCCTCCCCTTTTCTCTGTGTCTTACCTAAGTAGTATTCTTAAGGGGTTTCTTTTTCAGCATATAAAAGTATATAATTTAAAGCACTTCCAATTTAACAGATTTTAACTGAAGCATCTCTTAAAAAGTTTCCATTCTCTTGATTGCTTTTTTTAGTCACTGCTGTCTCTTGAGATATCTGTGGGGTATTACTTGAAGTCCTGTTGTCTACTTTTCTCTTCTGGGTGTTCATGACTCCTTTTGGTGCTCCTTCTCAGTTGCACAGTGCTTACAGTCCAGGGAAGAGTTCACAAGCGCTTAGCTCACCTCCCAAGTTTTCACTGACTCTGGAACATGGAGACCAGTGGTTCGGAGTGTTGCATAGCTGCAGAGGAGGTAAAGCTGTTTGTGGTGTTCAGTGTTTTGCTTCCTGGAGGCAGCAGCGAAAGCTCAGTTTTACATAACTTCTTAGATGACATCATGATCAGAGGAGGCAGACTATATCTCATTCTGATTCTAGTGTGACATTAATAACAGCATTGAAGTTCACTGGGGTTTTTTGGGCAAATACAAGATGCGTTTGCTATACTGATCACTAGCGCCCTGAGCGTTGCCTTGTCAGAAGAGGTGATAGGATTTTGGACTTTGACTGTGACCTGACAACATTTAGAGAGGGACAGCAAAAATCAGGGTCTCTAGCGTAACTGGTGTGGAATGTCCTGTGGCTGTCCTGGTCTGGCACTCTCTCCCTCTGAAGAGGAATGCTGTGTTGTTAGTATTTATAAGCCTGCAGTTTCTTGTTCAAACTGAAGCCTTTGTAGTTTTCTAGGAGTCCAGGCTCAAAATACAACCTACGTGTTCTTCTAATGCTTAGCTTGTAGCAGCAACAGTAATGTCTGGAGATCTGTGTGATTTATGAATGCACTTTCAGGATTTCAGGTTAATACTACCAACCATAATAGGCAAAATAATTTGCCCACACTGCACTCATACACAGATACTCTTGCCAAGACCAGTTACTTCCATTGGTGCCAAGTGCTCCTGTTGCATGGGTGCAAATGATTGTGCATGAGTGGGTATAGTAGAGAGCCTAGTGAGTCTAGGTGTCATTTCACTGCCAGTAACACTTTCAGGATACTGGATTGTGATTGTTTCAGCCACTGTTGGACTCTACCCTGTCACTTCTCTGCTTTGTGTAACTTTTGCTTATGTGCAGAAATGGTTTTCTTTTTTCCTGTGGCTGGTGGCATAGCAGTCCCCTCTGTACTTTGGTATCTGCTGGCATGAAAGCTCCCCTGCTCATTAAACAATAAACTCCTCTTTCCTGATTCAGATATGTAATTTAGATTATGTGCTAAAGGATATTCAAGAAATACACATGCTGCTTTATTGCCTTGGATGCTCCTAATATTTTTGAGATCTTAATGAATTATTATTCTGTCCTACTGAATGGAAGGAGTGGTTTCCTTTATAATTTTGGCTCTAAACCTCATTCAGATAATGATATTTCCAAGATACTTTAAATCCAAGCACCAAGCTTCGGAATACCCATGTGGATACACTGCGCAATACCTAACATATGCTTAGCTTGTGCATTTTAGCCGTATGACGGTGTTCTTAGCCAAGTCAATTTTCTGTTCATTTTTTTAATTACCATTCTGTGAGACACTGTTTCATGTGTCCTACTAAATTTCCAAGTGTCTGGTCTCTGTTACAGCGCTGTTCTCATCTGTTAAATAGTCAATTTCTTTGGGTAACAACACCAGGAATAAAAGTTGTTGGGATTTTGGCTAAGGCAGCAGGATTCTTGACAGCGGTGCGCCTTGGTTTGGCCCGTATCTTTCGAAGGGCGGATGGAGCTACTTACACATCGCACTTAATTTACAGTGCTCGTGGTCTGGTGTGGAGTGGTAGGGGGGAAGAGGGAGTGCCCTTGCAAGGCTCGGAGGATGAATGCGTTGTCTCTACTGCAACCCACAGGCAGAGACAGTGGCTGCAGTCTGCTCTCACCCTTCTGAGAGAGGTTGGTTTGCTTTGCTGCAGCCCCCACCGTCCTTCTGATGAGGGCCTGTGTCACACCACTGTGGCTGGGGATAAGGTGATTTTACCGGTGCCCAGCCTGTGTTGGAAATGACCTTGTAGGCTCTTCTCGCCTTTCTCCTGAGGCACAGTTGAGGCCCCAGCCTCCTTGCCCTGGCTTTGGTACAGTGTTGTGCCAATGAACCCAAGCTTTATACTTCCACTGAAGCATGAGCTTTTCTTTGCTTTTCCTACTTTTTCCCTACCCCAGCTTTGCCCGTGTCACTCTGAACATAAGAATTCAATTCCTCTGAGGAAATCCTCCAGGAGCCCTGGCCATCAGGGCTACAGTAGAGGCTCTTCAGTGGCTTTATTCTCATGTGCTGCCAATAGGAGTTTATATTATTCAGTATAAACTTACTTCCATAATTTAAACATTAGACTTTCCTCTACTGTTTGTTAAACATCGGGAACAGCTGTGGGATATGCGTCTGCCGTCTGCTAACCAGTGTCAGTGTTGTTTTGGCTTCTCCTGTTTTCCCCCATGGAGCTCATCTTGGCAAATTTTGGGTGGCGAAGTCAAGGATCTAAGAGGCTCTTGGCTAAGGAAGATTTCAGGAGACACTTCCTGAAGTGCCTCCTTGGCGGTCACAAGCAGGAGGAGATAAATCTGGCCCCTGAGTCGGCAATCACAGCTTTGCTTAATTTCCCTTTCTTTTGCGAAGAAAATGTCCAT
The DNA here is from genome assembly GCA_017639245.1 of Myiopsitta monachus. Lineage (NCBI taxonomy): Eukaryota > Metazoa > Chordata > Aves > Psittaciformes > Psittacidae > Myiopsitta > Myiopsitta monachus. The sequence continues at coordinate 39,902,514 of CM029926.1, forward strand.
CACCCTTTCAGAAACCTTGTTCTTGCCCAGCACTCACTTAATTTCTCATTTCAAAGAAACTTTATGATCTATCTCCACTGTTTCCATTCTCTTTCCTGCTCTTTCTCAAAAACTGGTCGTAAATGCAAGGGAAAATCGCAGCCCTCTCCTTCCTACTCTTTTAAGTAATCATTTTGTGCATTGCACAATGTTTTTAATTAAAACCCTTATTTATATGGTTTTTTATATTAGCTGTGGGTTCTCTCCACTCTGGGTGCGTTAATCTAGCCCGGTTGTAAATTACAGTGCTTGCACATTAAAATAAATTGCAGTGACACAGGGTCTTGGCAGCACTGCTGGAGGCCCTCCTGAGCCCACTGGGGTCTTCATTGCATGTGTAAAACATCTCTGTTTGATGAATTTCCAGGATATCTGGCAGGATAACTGTAAGGAAGAACCCTCCTTCAGGTAGTTTATATGGGGGAAGTTTTCTTAATGGAGTTGTGGAAGAGGGAAACAGGAGGGCAGTAATTATTCCCTTGTGTTTGTTCAGCCTGATGCAAATGGGAAGCAGGGAAGAAGGTGGTGTTGACATACGAGGGGATGGATCTTTGGTTTTCATGTTGAGTAGCAGCTACCTGTTGGAGAATATAGGTCCTGTCCCAGACCAGGAGAAGGTGCAGTTAGAGCCATAGTCCATCCGGGTGCTGAAACCACATTTCTGATGCAAGAGTTGAGATCTGTGAGACCATTCATGTGCTTAAATAGCTTGCTGAAATTTGGATGTAAATACCACCCTTGGAGAAGCCCTGCAGGCTGAAAATACAGCCTACAAAATCATGTCAGATTGGTGCATCTAACTCTGCCTTCCCCTCTCCCCATGCCAGCTTGCATTACATCTACTTTAAAAAAGCACCGTCTGTAGCTTAGTGGTTCACAAAAGGCATTAATCAAAAAAATTACTGCAGCTGCATAAATGTAATGATATAAAGGCTAATAGTTTCTCATGCTGGGCAGGTTTGTAGTGCACAAACCATGTTTCACTAGCCCTGTCCTTGCGGTAAAGGCTGGTTCTACCTGATTCCTTGGAAAAGATCATCTGAAGTCATTACATTTGCAGATTTCCCCACCACCTGTTTTCCTGTCTGTAAATATGTAAGACAGGATGCTCGGTCTTTGTTCTGAAGGCACGTTAAGATCAATGCCCTTGAGCATGCACCCTCTTCTGAGTGTCTAAAAATTTGTTAAAGGTATAGATCTTGATTACATTCTCTTAATCCAAGCCTTTTCTTTTAACCCAGCTCTTAAAAGGAAGCGTACATGACAGTACATCACACAATATCTCAGCCCTTTCCTGACATTTCTGTGGAAGTAAATGAAAGGTGTAAATTAAAAAAAGCAAGTGTTTGTGTCTCACTTTAACCTTCTGTTATGTTAAATGGCTTTATTGAAGAGTGCCGGCAGTGTTCTCAAAAAACTTGGGAAAATCCACTGTGAGCCATGCAATTAGTTGCCTTGGGGAGCTGAGTATGGAGTTCATGATGTTTGATGTGAAAATTACACGGACACATCTAATTGGGTGTATTTGCACCACACAGGATACCAAATAAAGAGGTGAACTCTTTTCCCCCATTCCTTGCTTGTTTTTCTTCTTTAGTTGAAGTGTTTACCCTGAACTCTTCCCTGTTGAGATAGTATTTATCTAGGCATGCGGATCGATCAATAGATGCACGTTCCCCTGTGCAGATTCTGGAGAGTAGGGAGGGAAGAGAGCTGGAGATACGGCACTATGAGCCTGGAAAGATGAGGGAAGATGAACTTCAAGCTACCTCATGCTTCCCATTATCATTCCTTAGTTGTGACTTGCAGGGCCTATCCCAGCCCTAAAGCTCTACTCTTCCTGCAGGAGTCAATGGCTAATTCAGAGTCCCCGACAACACAGGATCCATTATTTGTAATATCTTTCAGTGGTTAAGTTTTGCAACATAAACATATGAGGACGTTTTCTGCTGTGACAGTGGTCTCCAGTGTTCTCTGAGCCCTGTCTGATTTCTTGCTTAATGTTTCTTGCTAGTGGTCCTCAAAATTAAGGGAAAAATATTCTGTAAATTAGCAGTTGATATGAGCTTGCATTGTGAATGCACGTCCTAGGGTATCATTCCCTACACTAAGAGATCTGCTAACAAAACCCAGAAACTGTTTGCTCTTTTCTCAGCATTAAATTTTGTATCATCTGTCTGTGCATGTGGATGTATGTCTTCTCCCTCCTTCCCCCTTTAAACCTCCAGAAACTTGAATGATGTGTTGATCTTTAAACAGCTTGGTTTCATTTTCCCTTAGTCACAAATATAACTTGCCTGATGAATGCAGCTAGACCGTGAGCGCATTTTAAGTATTTCATGTTTCTGAGCAGCAATAAAGACCCAAAGCAAAACATTTTCCACTAATTTGGTACTCTCTTCAGTGCAGTTATTCAATTATTAGACCACAAAGGTCTTCTGCAGTTTGATGTTATTAAGAAATATATTAGCTGAAAATACTCTATTATCATCTAATGCTAATAATCAGCTGGCAGGTATTGGAAGAGAAGATGTGTAATTGGAATTCTTGTGGCTAATAAGATGAGAATTATAAAGACTTTTCCAGGAGAGAAATCTAGGTGCTATTATAAGAAACTGCTATTTGTATTTTAAAACATTAGCTGGCACAGTGATGAGATCAGATTGATTTGCTTAAAATATTACTGAGTAGCACTTTGATCCTGGAGCAACATCAGCACGCTTCTTTCATTATTTGCCATGCTGCTGTGGGATGCCTGTTCCTGACCTCTGCTGTAGCTTGGTTTTAAAACATTGGTGTAGCAGGAAAATACGTAGAGAAATGGTAACTCAGGTCACTGGTTTTCTAATGGGTACCCTTCTCCTGATGATGGCTGACATGATGGACCAGATAACAGTGTACAGCTAATAGATACCATGAGCGTTTAAGGACATGAATAACTGGATTAGAACCCAGTTGTGTCTGTCCCTCTGTACATGTTGTCTCTGTAGGGTGCCACCAGTGAGGAGTGTCTTTTCCTGAGCTGTTTGCAAATAGATTGCACCCTAAAACTGTGGCCTTTGGTTGCCCCTTTAACTGCAAGTGTCATTAATGGTTGTAAAATTATCCACCCACAAGATTTTGTCTTTGACCTCTGCATCAGTGAATTCCACAGGTTGATTACTTGCCAGTTACAGTAAGGGGAGGGAGAGATATGGTCCTCCTTTAGCAGGACACCTCCCTTTTTCTATCCTAAATTTGACCTTTAGAAACCTAGTTGATAAATACGATTTTCTTCAGGAAGCAAGAGTCTTCAAATGAGGTGAAATGGAGAAGCCCGTGAGAGGGGAACCATAATGAGGTGATCTTGCTTTTCCAGCACTCGCTGGCTCTGCAAAACTCAGAAACATTCTCCTAAATTCTTAAATTGGTTTTAATCTATTGCTCTTGGCAGGAACTGGTGCCTTTGGGTTGGGGAGTTTACTGGAGAGAGCAGGCAATATTAGAAGTGGTTTCTTTGAGTGTTACAAGCTCCCTGTAGAGATGGTTGGAAGTTCACAGTTTGCATGAGGAACTGTGTGGACGCAGCATGGTAGTGCAAAAGTGAGGGCAGAACCCAGGTAAGGTTTAGTGACTTCTAGAGAAAGACAGTGGCAAGAACTGAGTGAAGAGCACTGACCAGGTGGGGATGGAGGTAAGGGTTGCCCTGAGAGCCTAAAGGGAGCTTGCCTGGTCTGTCCTATATGTCCACAGCAGATGGTTTAAAATGCTGGAAATTGCAGAAGATTTGCTATAGGCAAAGAAGAGAAAGCCAAATGAGAAGACAGGAAGTGAGCAGAGGAGCATTCCATTTTGTGCAGTTCATAAGGTTTTCTGGGATTTGGTAATGTCTTGTGAATTCAGTTCAATTCCCAGGCAAGCAAGCAGCAATTATTTTTTCCAACTGAAAGTGTATATCTTGATTATCACCTCTTTTTTAATTATCAGGTACTTAGTTGCATAGTTGTCTCAGACATAATCTAACTGGAGGATGCTATAGCTTCGCAAGCATTTAAACTAGCCCAGCCAGTGGTGCTGTGGGAAGAGTCAGCTCTTGCTATCTGCCTTGTGTTTGAGTGTATGTGAACTGAACTGGAGAACTGGGCTGTTAAAACATGTTTTCTCTCTTTTTCCTTTGTCATGGTGTGTAATGTTTGCATTTTAAGAGGCTGCAGTATTCACCAGGTAAGAGGAGCTGGACAGTGCTCCTGTTTTCAAAGGCAGATCCTTTCTAGCCAGTTTTAACAACATTTTCCCAAAGGCACGTGAACTTTTAGAAGGAGATGTATCTGAGTCTACTGGACAGTGAACTCAGCGTGTTTGAAACTGGGGGGATACTTGTAACCTTTTCCTTCTGCTTGAAAAGGAGAAATCATCTGTGAACCAGATCCTGCTGAAAACATGTGCAGAAGTGTAGTGAAAGGTTTCAGGTCACTACTTGCATGCTTAAGAGCCAAAACTAATGGAAGAAGAAGGGATTGTACTTGTGCATCAAAGGAAAGTTATGAAGAAGCACATTAGAAAACCGGTCTAATGAGAGAATAGTGGTAGCTGTCCTGGGGAGGGCTGGCATTTCATCTAGAATGCTGGAATATGTATTTTGGATTTGTCAGTGTAATACGCTTTTTATTTGTAAGAAAAGACAGCAGAGCTGCTTTAAATAAATACAAGTATCTGTAGAAGGAGTAGGAAATACCTTAAGAAACATGGTGAGTGAACTCCAGTCCCTCTCAGAGGCTCCCCTTGCTGTGTCTTTCTCCCCTTGCTGTGTCTTTCTCCCCTTGCTGTGTCTTTCTCCCCTTGCTGTGTCTTTCTCCCCTTGCTGTGTCTTTCTCCCCTTGCTGTGTCTTTCTCCCCTTGCTGTGTCTTTCTCCCCTTGCTGTGTCTTTCTCCCCTTGCTGTGTCTTTCTCCCCTTGCTTCCCCTGTTTCACCCAGCTAGAAAATGTAGATGCTTTTGACCAGAAGTGAAAGAAGATTTTTCACTTACAGGATCAGGAGAACAATTTTGTCACCCCTCCAGCACACTGGGCTCCAGTGCTCTGGGTGCACAATTTTGGTTGTTGTCATGTCCCTCCCTCCCCCCCCCCCCCCCTTTCTTTTTTTTTTTTTGCAATAATCATTCTTTTTAATACATTTTTAATAAGCCAGATTCGTTTGAGGAGATCTTGAAATGATGCTGCAGACAGCAAACAGAATACCTTGTCCTAAAACACTTCCTCTTGTCATGTAGATAGTTTTATCAGATAAAAGAATTGTTGCTTTCAGCATTGTGTATTTTATTGTTGCACACGTGTGCATACGCACCCATACACAGTAATGCCTGTCCTAGCCAGGACAATGGGAGTGTAGCAGCATTGAAATAAAACCCCAGTAACGTGCCTTTTTAACCCCTTTTTTCCCCCTGAAGTTCTGTATTGCAGATCTTTTTCTGTGCAGCATAATATTCTATTTGAAGTGGAACTTAGCTCTTAGTTAACACTGAAAGTGATGAGTTGTCTAAAGCCCTGTTTAGACAGACAGAGCTTATTTGGCATCTGCATTAAGCTGTTTGACAAAATGTTTCGAATGTAATTAGTTCACATCAAAGGTACACCACCTTTGGTGGCGGGTGAGATGGATGAGAACTGAAGATACTGAGATCAGCAGGACTTGACTGAAAGCCTTGCAATTTAAGGTTTTACTGTTTATTACATTTTATGTTAAGGAAAAAAAAAGGAGGAAAAAGAGAAAAAAAAGGAATACTCTAGCACTAGTGACTCTTTACTTGTCATGTTTTTGTCATACCTCAGGAGAGCACAGTGGCCTCCAGGAAATACGGGTTTTTTTACTGGGGCAAAACAGATGTGTGGAAATAGGTTGTATTGAAAGTATATTTCTGAGAATACATTTATAAGAACGATGCATTTCCACATACTGTTCTCAGTTGCTTTTTCCATCCCTATTTGCCCAATTTACACATTTCACTTTTGTGATTTTTTTTGCCTTTTTCTGTCAGATCTGTGAAAAAACAGCCTGAGATCTGAAAGCTTAAACTGAATTCTTCCTTATTCTTGCATCGGTATCACTGAACACTGCAACTAGGGTGGCAAAGAGGGGAAACAGGAAAATACTTATGTTAAGTTGTATTTTTACCTTTATAATATCCCTGCATTACTATTGTTACTTTAGCGCCTTTGTGCATATTTTATATCTAATTCTACTCAGGGCTACATCTGTATCAACAGTGATTAGTGAAATAAGAAGTATTTCCTACTCAACCAGCCAGTAATCAACACTTCTGGTTAATACCATGGGAATTAGAGACGGATTGCTTCCTGTACTTGAGTGGCTGTGGTGGTATCAGCAAGATTTAAATACTGTGAGCATGTAGGCTAAGTTTTTGAAAGTGACAAGTGATGCTGGATGCCTGACTTGGGAACGTTGGTAGTAAAGAAGCGTTGAGTGCTTTGTGAGGATAAACTCTGTTTAACTGCAGTTTAGATTTATGAATTTCCAAGAGTTAATAAAGCACCAAACATCAGCTGAGGTGCAAGAGCTCAGCTGGTGCTTGGTAACTCCTGAGCTGCAATCACTTCAATTGTGTATATAAGCCCTTTATTTTAAGGCTGTTACTTCAAAGTACTTATTGTGGCCGTCTTGGTATGAAGATGCTCCAAACAAGTTGTTGAGTACACATAATAGGAAACCTGCGTGTTGGAAAAGGCTGAGTTGTTATGTCAGTTCTTACTCTGGATCATGCTGCTCTTTTAAAAGCATAATGATTCACGGGAGGTGGAAGAAGACTTCGCCAGAGCTCCATGTAGCATTTGGCATTTTTCCTGAGCAAGAAGTTTCTTTATGTGGTTTACTGTGTATAATAAACGCTTAATTAGTATGATTTGGGGACTGATAAGTTAAATGGTGAGGAACAAGTGGTAGCAAAGCTCTATTTAAACTGCTCAGAAATAAAATGAAAGAAAGAATTTCTCCAGTGCTGCTGAGAGGTGGTCCTGCCCTCATTTCGATAAGATGAGCTTCTTTCTTAGCGTGGCTCCAACTGCATTGGTCCTACTGTAGGCTGTTTATAAGACCAACAGCATTTTGGAAACATGCAGTATTTAAATTTAAAGTACTTGTTGCTTGCAGACATGATGGATGCTTAAGATTTGGTATCTTATGCTCTTTTGGTTATCTAATCAATGATAAAATGCTTTGGTTTTCTACTACTAATGAGTTTGGAGATACTGGATTTTGAAACCTCTTCATAGCTGATGACGGGGTTTTGGTTTTTTTTTTTTTTTTTTGCCAAAATGGAACGTCAAAACACACATGAATATATTTGTGGGGGTTTTATCTTTTTAGTAAGGGGGGGGGAGAAGTTAATGGTGGGTCTGGGAAAGAAGCTGTTTAGAGTTTGTGAGATATTCAGAAACAGAGAGGGAATGTGCCAATACAGGGGGTATGGGTAAAGTAGCAGAGGGCTCACATCAGCCTTAGCAGGTACCTGTTGGTGCGGGCACACGCACTTTGTCTGGCTCCGTATATGCTTATGATTATGTCTGCAAGATTATAGATGTGTATTTATTTGTATATAAAAGATAACCCAACTAATGCTGAATTGTAGATTAAGCCCATTTGGGATTTTTCTCCTTCTCCTTTCAGAGTCTCTTTCCACATCCGCACATGCACACACTCCTGCCTTTGAATTTGTTCCCCAAACTCCTCCTACATAATTTTCTGTAGAAACTGGGAGCATAAATAAAAGTCCAATTTAATCCCCTTCTTAGCAGGTAAGTGAGAGAAACAATGGGAGGTTTTATAGCCAGCCCTTCGCCCCTGTGGGTGGGAAGTGAGTCATTACCATGATGAAGAAAAATGAGGGACCTCAGCCATAAATTCACACTAATCTCCTGTTGTCAGTCTCTTGGGCATAGTTAGTGACTCAGCATTATGTTTGCAAATGGGATACTGTGCCCTTGTTCGCCTGTCAGGTGCTGAACTGTGCTCCTGCCCACGTTCAAAGGTCTTTGGGTGGATGGGAGGGATGGGCTTCCTTCCTGGAGTATGGAGCCTGTGCCTGGCCCTATTCCTGGTGTCACCATCCATGTGTGGTGCTGCTTCTCTCTTTCTTGCCACAGACACCTTCCACTGCCAGGGTTACTTCTCAGTGTGAGCAGCAAAGTGCAGGCTCCTCGCTGGTCCTTCAGGTCTTGGTGGCACCCATCTGATGATGTGAAAGCAGACACTGTTACTGTGTTTTGCTCTTTGGGGACATCCTTCCTCAGCTACCCTTCTCTTCTGAACATCTGCTCTGTATTTTGCATTAAAAGGTAAAAAAAAGTGCTTGTCAGTGTCCAGAGAAGGGAGATGTTTCAGAGTTTTCTTTCCAGCCTATATATGTATGTATAAAAATACTATACTTACATACAGACATATATATCTGCATAAGTGTATATATATATGTGTGTGTATGTGTATACATGTGTATATATATGTGTATATATATGTATATGTGTGTGTATATATATATATGCCCTTCCATGCTGATGTTCCACAGCCTGTATGGAAAGGATTTAGAAGGCGGCATACCCGCCCAGAGCAAGTTGGTATTGAATCCTGGACAGCATTTCTCTCTACATCAGCTCAAGCCCATAATTCACCAAGGGAATTATGGTGATGATTCACCCAGCTGTGTTATTTTTTGTCTGTGAACATTATGAATATCTAGGCTTGAACTCCCATGTAACAGCACCCATTAAAAATTAATGCTGCCTCTTCATTTGCGAACTTCTGTTCCAAATTCACCAACCTCACAATGATCCATGTATGTTCATAGACAGACAGGAGCGTTGTGTGACTCTAAAAGTGCCTGGAGTTTATGGCATCTCAGCTCTTGCCTACGATCAGGGTAGAGGCCTGAAACAGCAGCAGTGTTCAGACTCCCTCCTTGAGATTTCCAGAGTGGGAGAGCTAATGCCTTATAACCCTTTTATAAGTCTAAACATGACTTCTGCTGACAGGGAATGAGCATCCCATAGCTTCGAGCCTGGTCATAAACATTTTGTCTGTGTTGACTGGGAAGGGACTGGTTTTGCCATAAATTAGCAAGACGATAACATAAGAACTCCTGTCCTTGCCATCTGTAGCAAAGCAGAATGAAATATTCAAACCTCTTGGTTCTGCTTGCAGCGCTGAGCCAAGTCACATGCAGTCAGCTGGTGTGTCTCCTGTTTATTTCCATGTGGAATAAAAAATAGTTTATAAATTGTAACTTCTCCACATTCTGGCTACTAGGTAAGCACAAGTATGTCAGGCTTTTTCTGCAAATAGGCAATCTCCTAGGATGTGAGACATTGTTAATTTATCTTAAATAATTCAATAGAATGTCAATATTCCACAACTCCCTCTACTTAGAGTGACAGGTCTGTTCAAATTAGTAGCCCTGAAGAATAAAGAATATTCAGGACATGCTTTTATCTCGGGAAAGACAGAAGTCGGTGCAGCTGCATAAGTTTTTAAAGTACCAGTGTGAACACCAGCCTGCTACCGGGATGACAAGTCATTCGAGCATGAATGTTGTTGCTTTTAGAAAAGAAGTGGTATATACACTTTGTACCAAATTAGTAATCACTTCAAGTTCTCTCTATGAGTATTATATTCTGTATTTTACACATACATGCAGGATATACAACATAGAATCATAGAATGATTTGGGTTGGAAAGGACCTTAAGATCATCTAGTTCCAAGCCCCTGCCATGGGCAGGGATGCCTCACAGTAGACCATGTCACCCAAGGCTCTGTCCAGCCTGGCCTTGAACACTTGCCAGGGATGGAGCATAATGTGCAAGCGGATTCTGTGAAATGCTGTTTCATATTTGCACACTAATTTATTCTATCACAAACAAAAGGGTTTTTTTTTCTTAAGGCCGATCACGTGGTGAGTTGAGGTAGCCGGACTTGTTGCTCAATGTATTTTCTCAGTGACAAGTTGGAGATCTGTTAATTGGTAAAAATATCCCTGACACCACATTCTGAGCTGCTGGGGAAGAACTAGTGGTGTTCCTTTTCCAGGTTACTATTGCCATAATTAGAGCAGCAATCATAAGACGTTAAAGACGCTCCATTTTCCTTTTCATTATTCTGACAAAACAGGATTCTTTTCTGTGGTGTATTTTTATCTGTATTTTTAAATCTATTTTTACATTTCTGAAGAAGTAGAGGTCAGGGTGTACCAAGAACTCCTTTGGAAAACTATTGCAGATTAAGGATATTTTCTTCATACTTTAAAATTTTTACTTGAATCTGGCAGTGTGATCTCCTGTTCCCTTAAAACTTAAGATGCTTGCGTAACCCCTCTCCAATTCAGGTGCTCACATCCTTTTGATATTTGCAAGGATGAATTGATTAATTCGGGTGCAGGAAGGAGGCAAGGTAGGGCTGCCCTTTGTTTAACCCAGTGGTGCCAGCTAGTCTGGGTCAGAAGCGTGACTAAACTCCATCTGAGACTTTTCTGTGGCTGATCAAGATGTTAGGGCAACACCCAGAAAAATAGCCCAGGCTAGCTTGGCAGTGCTGTCTTTAAGACTTAAAGTGTACATGCTGTTTTCATCTCAGACATGTACCTTGCCCGCTTGGCAGTGGGGAGTCAGGCTAAAGGACCTTCTTCCTCCTCCTCCTTAGCCTTGTGAAGCCTTCCTGCATTAATATGGGAGATGTGTGTGCCCACAGTTCTTTGAACAGTGGCCATATGTGAGCATGTGAAGCCCTTCCCATCCTGGAAGTTCCCATGCCAGGTACCCATGCTTTGTCTTCCTTGCAGACGTATAGGTCAGTTGAAAGGGGTTGCCTGGTACCAGGGTGCAGTTACTAAGTGGTAACTTGATATGCAGTTTCTCTTGCCTGGTCAGTGTGCGTAAGCCTGGAGTAACTTTTTTCTGAAGATAAACCCAAAGTGTTCAGAAAAAAGGGTCTCAGACCCACTGCATTCTTTTTCCTCCTGGCTCTTAGGAAGGACCTCATGGATTCCTTGTACAGCCTGCTCTGTCAGTATTCTGGGTTGGAAAACAAGGCAGCAGTGTATTTACTGCAGTTACAGTTGTATTTATAACCATATTTACAAAGAACACCTTTTTCTATTCCTTTTGTATCATTTGGATGTGCTGTCATGCGCTTCCTGGGAAGGTATCCTGAGCCAGCCATGAGCTTTTGGGCCAGGATGAGCCGGCAGACCAACATGGATGATATTGTAGTGGGGGTCCTCAGACAACTGGAAGAAGGCTTACATTCTCAGGCTCTGATCCTCATGGGGGACTTCACCCACCCCAGTGTGTCTGCTGGATATAAAGCACAGCAGGAGACAAGCAGTCCACGTGATTTCTGGAGTGCATCTGTAACACCTTTCTGACACAGGTGATAGAGAAGGTGACAAGGGGAAGGGCTCTACTGGACCTCGTACTTACGAACAAGGAAGGACTGGTTTGGGGTATGAAGATCGGGGCTGCTGTGGCTGCAGTGCCCATGAGATGATGGAGATCAGAATTCTGCAAGGAAGGGAGGAAGGCTAAAAGCAGGATCCACAACCCTGTCCTTCAGGAGAGCAGACTGGCTTGTAATGGGTTCTGTCTGGAAGAGTCCTATGGGATACAATACTGAAGAGAAGAGTTGTCTAGGAAGAGCTGGTTCGTTTTCAAAATTCTCTTCCAAGCTCAAGGCTGGTCCGTACTGACAAGCAAGAAGTCAGGCAATGGTGTCAGGAGGTCTGCAGAGATGAACAAGGAGCTGGTGACTAAACTCAGACATGAGAAGAAAGAACACAAGCAGGGAAAACAGGGATGCATAACCTAGGAGGAGTATAAAGAGTTAGTGTCCAAGCATGCAGGCGTGGAATTAGCAGAAACAAAACCAGTCTGAAATTGAACCTGATGTGTGATGTGGAGAGTGACAGTAAAGGTTTCTACAGGTACATCATGAGTGAAGGAAAACTAGGGAAAATGTGGGCCTGCTGCTGAGAGGGGCAGGGAAGATGGTGACAAAGGACATGGAAGAGGCTTAAGTATTCAGTGCTGCCTTTGGCTCTGTCTTTGCTGTTAAGATTTGCCTTTAGGAATCCCAGACCTCTGAGACCAGTGGGAAAAGAGCAAGGAAGATACCCTGGTGGACGAGGATCAGGTTAGAGAGCATGGCATGTGATGGGATCCATCCATGAGTGCTGAGTAAGCTTGTCGTTGTGAGGTGACTCTTGTGGAAGGCTATAGCAGTCAGGGGAGGTTCCTGAGGACTGGAAGAAAGCTAATGTTATTAATGTTATTCTTGTCTTCAAAAAGGGAAAGGAGGAAGATCTGGCATACTACACAGACTGTTCAGCCTCACCTCAAGTCTTGTGAACGTAAAGGAGCAACTAATGCTAGAAACCATTTCTAAACACATTAAGGACAAGAATGTGACTGGGAGTAGTCAGCATACATTTATGAAGGGTAAATTACACTTAACCAACCTGTTGGTCTTCTGTTCTGAGCTAACTGGCATATAGTGGATAATGGGAGAGCAGTAAATGTTCTTTCTCTTAACCTTGGTATGGCTTTTGGCACTGTTCCCCATAACATCCTCATAGGCAAATTCATGAAGAATGGGCTATGTAAGTTTGTAGTGATGTGGAGAGAAACTAGCTGAACTGCTGGGTTGAAAGGGTGGTGATCAGTGACACAAGGTCACTAGGGGCTGTCACTCATGATGAACCCCTGTGGTCAATGCTGGGCCCAATAGTCTTTATCATCTTCATCAGTGACCTAGATAATGAGATGCAGTGCATCTTCAGCAGGCTTGGAGATTATACAAAACTGGAAGGAGTGGCTGGTACACCAGGTGGGTGTACTGCTATTTGGATTATCTGACAGGAGGAGTAAAAAAGATGGAGCCAGGTTCTCCGCAGTGATGCCTGGTGGCAGAGTAGGAGGCAATGGACACAGACTGGAATACAGGAAATTCTATTTCAGCATAAGGAGCAGCATTTCTTTTCTTACTGTAGGCATGATAAAACACTGGAACAGGTTGCCCAGGGAGATTGTGGTGTTTCCATCTTTGGAGATACCAAAACCTGATGGGACACATCCCTGAGCAACCTGCTGTAGCTGACTCTGCTCTGAGCAGGGCAGTTGGACTAGACCAGAGGTCCCTCCAACCTCAGTTATTCTGTGGTACTGTAATCCAGCTACCTGTTTGAACATGTAATTGTTGACCTTGTGATGGTCAGTACTAAGGCGCAACGGTCATGTTCCCCTTCAAACTAACAGTGCTAATTTGCTTATGCTTCTAACTTATATTAAGCCACAGTACAGCTGACCCCCTAAGAAGAGGTAACTGAAGCTTTTGTTGAAGAATACGTGCTGTTTGGCTCTATGCCCCTTTCTTCTGAGCTTGAAGGAAAAAAGGGGGCCATTGGTTTATTTAACTTGACTTAATATCTTCCTGTATTTTGTTGACCTTAACTCTCTGTTTTCTAATGAAGCTTGAGGACGCTCATGAGCTGAGTTTATTAATGCTGTCTTTTGTTGTGAATGATTTACTTGTGTTTAGCCCTTACCTCTTGCCCTTTGGAGTTCACATGTATTCCTAAGGAGGAGCAATGAATGAATGTTTCCTGCTGTAGGTGTGTGCAAGCATTTCTCCAAAATTTAAGTTTGGGCGTGGAAGTGAAGTGAAGCTGTTAACCCAGAATGTCCTCTCCTACGCAGCAAAGGCATTCTTTGTGGGTTTTGACAATAAGGAGTTCAGGCAACATCCTAAATGTACTGGAGTAGCTGTCTACTTTCTGCCTCATCAGCCCATGAGGTGAGGTAGTGATGAAATTCCCTAACTTCTCATTGCTCTGAGTTGTTGCTTGAGATCGTGCTTCACATTTCTGAGATTTACTGTTTTCTTGCTCAGCCCTATTAATATTCAAAATTAATTATTATTTGGCTTCATTCCTAATTGAGATTCAACTCAATTCCAAAATGTAGTCCTTACAGCATGAAAGCAGGGGAAGTCTTGTCATTTTGGTGTCATGGTGATACAACGTGGCTGAAATCTAGTCAGGCCACAGATCTGCTTTCCAACATTGTACCTTTTTTTAATATTCTGACTTTGATTTCAGTGCTGCAGAGTTCATACAGTCCAGAAACCTCTGGAGGATTCAGGGACCAGGCTAGATTATTTGCCTACCTAAGAGTTGGTTTGGAAAACTTGCTGTTAGTGAAAGGTGTTCCTATATGAGGATCCTGGAGAAGAGACTCTTTTTAGATAATATAGAGAATGGTGGGACAACATCTAAGACCCTCCACCCCTCATAGTTTCTGGAGAGGCCCTCTGTTTTAATTGATAATAGAAAGTGATCATGGGTGTTCCCACTGTTATCAATTCAACCTCCTATGCTGAATGGGATTATCATGTGCCTTCCTCTGCCTCCATTCTGTTTGTGTCACTCTGACCAGATTAATCAAATCAGTGGAAGAGCATTACATGTAGGATTTGGGTGGGAAGTGTTCTTGTGTGATGTGTGACAGTGGAGGTCATTCTGTGCGTCACACAATAATTTCCTTTGGAAGAAGAAGGTCATCTGGCCCAATGCCCCACACTCATGGTTGTGCTTTTAAAAGAGCTAGTTTTCACTTAGGGGATTGCTGGCTCAGGCTCCTGGCTTGAGCAAGGGGTGAACCCACTGAGATGGTGGGTGCAATCATTTCTTTAGGGCTTGGACCTAAAGAACCAGTAGCTGTTCATGAGAAGTGAGACTATTCTAACAGGAACGAGGATGAAGCTCATTTCACACTGGCTTCTCAAAAGCTTTCAGGAGGTGGTGACTTCATGACCGTGGCTGATAAACAAACTTGGCTATTTATAAAAATAGACGGATGGTCTGGCAGGAATTCCAGCCTGTCCGAATGGGTCGGCTCCTGCCAAGCAGCGTGAAGAGGGTGTGCCCCTTCTGCTCCCTCCCAGCCTTCACATTTCCCTGCTCCTTCCCAATCAGATGGTAAATACGTCTCTGCACATAGCATTAAGGTTGGTAAATCGGTTGTGCAAATACTGCCAAGTGAGTAAATACAGTACAAAATGGAACATTCACTTCCTTTTGTTTAGTTATCGATATAGATTTACAGGCAAGTCACCCCTAAGTAATTGTGTTTAGGTCATTAAACCTGGTTTAATAATGACAATAATGGGGTGTGTCCTGAGACAGGAGGCAAAGCAGTGCACCTATAATTGCCTAGGACCAGGTTATTTTTGATAACAAACCTATCTCCTTGGGATAAGTTCAGAAGAGTTTGATGAACACCCCCTTTTGGACATATCCCAAACATTCTTGATGTCCTGCAGCTCATATTTGAGCCCACTAAAATATAAAGATCTTTTCAGCACTACCTCCATTTATCAAGTTAAGGATTGAATAAAACATCTTGTTGACACAATGATCATGAGTTATGTGCAATATATGACTAGAAAAAGGAAGATTCCCTTTATTATAGGATATAAAGTTCCTATCCATTTTACACAGTTTTTTTTTCCAGTCTAAACCAGCAGTGAATAGTCCTAATTCTGTGTGTTGGCTCCAGATTACTCTTTGATGAAAGAAATGTGCAAAATTATAATGGGAAGCAAGCGAATCTTTCAAGGCTAATAGAAAAGAAAATATGGCTGTTTTATTAACTTCTCAGGGATTTTTGGTCTTCCAAACCAGTCTCTGCAGAGATGGATTAGTGAGGAGAGAACAGATGAAGCAATCAAAGGTGCCAGATAAATGTAATTTATCATGTTTCCACAATTTATCGCCTAATTATCCTCCTCATTGTGTGTGTGCGCGCGTCTATACGTGTATATTTATATAATGGGGATGAGTATTAAATGTGTTTATGGAATGATACCGCTCCTGGATTTTCCCTGGGTGTTCTATAAACTGCTGAGGGTGGCATGTTGTGTTTTGTTTTCCTTTAATAAGTGTTGTATGTGAAATCTCACTAGACATAACTAAACCAGAGTGCATTGCTGACATGCCAGCCGTTTTATAGAAGATATGACCTACATGGAGTTAACAGATCCAACCCAAGTCTCTTAAATTCATATAATAAAGTCTCATAAACTTGATAAAACTTGTAATTCTTTAAAATCATCAAATAGTTTTTAAATACAACCCATCATTTCCGGAACATGGATTTTTCTGTGATGGCAATTCTTTCCTGTCACGTTGCTATTACTAGTTTTGTTGCTGAACAGGTTAAGACTATAATCCACCTCTTCAGCTGTCTGGCTTTCCTGGTGGAGATGGTTCTTTATAAGCCAGGGTACAAAGTCCAGTGCTTACTGGGCTCAATCTTAATCCCTTTAGTCATACAGTGACTTTTTCATTTCTCAAGTCCAATAATATAACTATGACCTCACTTTTACATAGCGCATCAACAGCTTATTTTTCCGTGTTGAACTGCGGTTTACATAGTCAAGAGGACCTTTTATAATTGTGAAACTTTGCAAGCAAATAACCTGGTAAGGCTCTGCATTTCTACCGAGTTAAAAAGCAACATGTTAGTCTAAGGTTTTTTCCTTCTTCCCTTTATTCCATGCTTGTGTCTGTTCTTATGCAGGTCTCGTATATGTTGAGGCATGCTGTTGTTTCTATCCAAGACCTGTTTAAAACTTCATTTTGTAAGAGTAGAGGCAAAGTTGTTTCCACATGGAAATAATCTGTTGTGGCTTGCTTTTAATTCATGCTCGTGGGGTAATCACATAAGATTGGGAGAGGGCATCTCATGGCTTCTGTAAGAGTAGCTCAGTGAAGATGGGGCTCATGGTGCCTGCCTTGGAGGAAGGTCCACCCTGGCTGTGGTGGGCAGCAGCATATAGCCTAAGGAGAGGAGATGTATCATATCTGGCTCTTTGGAATGAGTATAAGAGCTGTGTCTTGCCTTGAAGGGGTGAGATGCATTTACGAAAAGGGCTGTGTACTCATATTGTGCTAAATCAGAAGGCTTTATTGATCTCAGAATTAATTTCAGTTTTCCAGTGAAAGAAAATGAAGGGGTATTTCGTTCACTCCAGATTTATTTTCCCCTTTTCAAAGTCCAAATTCCGATTTATTCTTTTACTATCTTTTAATTTTAACCCCTAGAAAAACTCTTCTAAAGGGGAGCAAGAAGAAGGGATGAGAAAAGGTGTCAGTGGTATTTCAGCCTCTTCATCGTGCTTCCCAGTCTCCAGCCAGCTTCTGCCTGACAGGCTCTTCACTCAGCCCCTCAGGTCCAGGCTCCAGCATCAGTCTTTTACCTCTTAGGAAAACAAAGTTGGCAGGGAGATAATGTTGGATTTAACGTGATCTACAGGATTGGGGTCAAGGGTGATCACGAGGGCCTTCAATCAGTAGACGTTCGTTTGAGCATGTCATCACTGCCAGTGGTTTTCAGATCAGTCTTGTGCTTACAACAAGCTGAAGTGACAGGTGAGAAACCTGCTTTTCACAGCAGGCAAGAAAAAGCTTCTGGGAAGTCGTGGCCAGGGAAGGATAAACATGGCTTGAAGACAGAGGTAAATTGGTTGCTGGCCTTTGCTCACTGGGGAAAGGAGAGCGGACATCACTCTTCCCTCCATCCCAGTGAACACAGCACTGTTTGTGGAAGTAGCTGGGGTGACCCCCCTGATTCTTTTTGAAGATGTATTTCCAGCTTAGAAAAAGATGAGAAAACCAGCAGCAGTGAGGGTGAGCAGAAGTACAGCCAGACTGGATGGTGCAGCACAAGTCTAGAGCCTGGTCCAGCCCTTAGGTAGGCTGTTGGTGCGGGTGTCCCCTGTGGTGCATGTGGCTGTGCTTAGACAGCGACATGTCCCCAGGCCTTGTGACAACCTCAAGGCCACTCTGGAGACAGACAGATGAGGAATGTTAGCAGTAAAACAACTGTTCTCCCCTGCCCAACTCTTTATGTAAGGACTTCTTGCTGTCCAGAGCAGGGAATGGGTGTCCTGGATGTGGGGGAGGAAGAGAAGTTAAAGACATGGCTCTTCCTTCTCCTTCCCCACTCCAAAACAGCGTCAAGGGTGATGTCCTCCCCGCTGTCCTTACTGGAGGAACGATGGGGTAGACCCCAGCATGGACCTGCTGCTGCATGTCACGTGTATGGCTTCTTGGTCTGCTGCTTGCGCTCTTTCATTCTTTTCGTATTTTCTTCTAAGGAGGTATAAATATCCCTGATGAGAGAAACTAATCCCCTTCCCAGAGCTGTTTCGTGAAAACTAAAGGGGCTTCAGAGCTTTTTAAGTCTTGTGGTTTGGCTTGGATTAGAGAGGAGGGGAGAATTAGATGATGGTGGCAGGAGATGGAAGCACATCCCAGAGCAGAGTGGCCAAGCAGCACGGTGTCACTGGCATGGGCTGGACATGTTTGAGTGGTACAACACTTATGCTTTCATTTCAGGAAGGTAATAGCAGTCTCCAGCAGGTAAATTCCTCTATAATCTAATTCCTCTCTTTGTAATGACTGGAGACCTGGCACTTCAGCTGAGCAAGGAGGTAGGTAATCGATCCCAATGTATAAGCCAAGGAGAGGGAGGAAGAGCGGAGGCAGAGAGCAAAGAAAACATCAACAGCTGATTTTGTGTTGCTTCTGATTTCTCTATTGTAAGAGGGAAGCAGTTTTCCATCTGGAAATGGAAATGTTTCATGTTGGAAAGGATCATCTTGAGTATTAAAACAGCAGACTGCAATTCAAGGAGGTTGTTGCCTTTTTTGACTTAGGGTGTGTCACTTAACCTTGTACTTGCAGTAATAGAAATGGTCAGTCCCTACGCTGCAGAGGTGCAAAAGCATCCTTCATTACGTGAAAATGGTAGTGGAAGACCCCTATAGATTATTCTTAATTGTACAACCACCAAATGCTGTGTAAACAGTCTGTTGCAGATCCACTCTCGGAGCTAGCTTTGGTCAAGTGTTAAATCCGCTACAAAAGAAACTAGTCAGCTGCAAGTAGGGCGCTGTGAAAATTTTGTGAAGAAAACTCTTGGGCTTGCAAGGGGAGGATTTTTTGGGCTTTTTTTAGCTGGGTGGTAGAGGCAAAGGGAAAAACAATAAATCCCTTGGTTTTGTTTGTGTGTCTCTATGAGAATGACTCCAGTGATTTTCCATGCCACATTAGATCAGCGATGGCCAGAGCGCAGTCAGCCGTCTTGTGTCCCTAATGTCACCATTACACTACCCTGCTCACGCTGGAGATGTTTTCATGTGCCCTCTGAACAGCAGTGACCGTGTGTCCAAGTGCAGCAGCCAAGTGCTGAGTGACCTCCTTCCGCTTGCTTCTGTTGATGCTTCGCATTAATGGGCATAGAGGAAGACAGGAGTTTGGCCAAGGACAAAGCAAAAGAGAGGAGAAAAAAAACCCAAACGCAACCCAGTCTGTGCTGTCACTGTTCTGAAAAGCAGATGGAGAATGGGAGCCACAACCAGGGTGGTCAAGAAATGAGCTGGCAGGTGATGGGACAGTTGCAAATTACAGCAATCTCCAGGCAGCTCGGCCAAAAAGAGCTTATGTTTGCACCGGTTGTGCGGCTCCACATACCGGAAGCATGGCTGTCCTTTTCTCTCAGGATAATGACTAGGTGGAGCAGCTCACATGTGTGCATGATATTCTTGGTGTTCCTAGCCAGGAAAAACAAAGGCCTGGGAGAAGCATGCTTGGTTGTAGAATTCTTTGTCTGCTTTTACTACTGGTGGTGTGAATTGTTGACATGTGTGAGGCGCTCCAGGTAGGTGACAGTGTGGAGCTGGCATCCTGGGGACTATGGAGTGTGCTGGAGAATCTGTTTTGTATGAAATGGGTGGAAGTTGCTGAGGACCCTTGGACACATGATGATGAAGGTGCTTTTGTGATCCTGTACCCCAGCTGGTGCAGTGAGCAGAGAGATGGTGGTGGCAAGTAAAGGGTGGAATATCAGTATTAAACTATAGCATTCTCATGCCTGCAGATGGGATAATACCTGGTTGTGTGGTTTGCAACCCAGTTTCCATTACTTACATTTCTGGGCAGTACAATAGATACCCCCCTTCAGTTGCCATCTGAAACATGATATATTTTCCATGAACTCCCACGTAAATGGGTTTTTTTGGTGACAGATTGCATGTTGAAGCACTGGAAGATGAAAGCACCAAATATTTGCTTTAGAAAAACACAGTGAAAGAGTCTCTCATCCTCCTTACTCAAACTGCATCAGCCAGAATGCCATTAACAAAAATGACTCTCTGTAGTTAAACTTATTGGCACCCCCTGGGCATCATTAAGATCCTTTTTTTCCCCTGTGTCTATTCCAGGGGGAGGAGGCATGAAGGGATGCTAATGTAGGATGGTGGTGGCTTGTACTTGAATCCCATTTAATATCATGAGGTGAGTCTGCTCAGCAGAGCACAAGTCAAGCAGATAGGCAGCCCCTTCCTGAGCCCCTAGCTACTCATCAAACCAGGGGCTTCACGAAGTGGCTTCAATAAGTGAAAATCATATCAGAATTACACTGTGCCAACTGTCTGTGTGACCTTGGACCAGAGCCCACCTCACTCCATGCCTCAGTTTGCCTGTCTAGGCAATAGAAATAAATAACGCTTGCAAGATTTCTCACTGTTGCCAAAAATAAACCATCATTGACCACATGCAGCAGTGACTAATTTTAAACCTACTGTGAATCTGCTCCAGGATCTCCAAGGAGAACAGTCAGCCCTGTGATGCAGTCTGAAGCCTCAAGGTGGATGTGCTTTAGGAAATGTGGAGTTAGAATAGAATCATAGAATAGTTAGGGCTGGAAAGGACGTTAAGATCGTCTAGTTCCAAACCCCCTGCCATGGGCAGGGACACCTCACACTAAACCATGCCACCCAAGGCTCTGTCCAACCTGGCCTCGAACACCGCCAGCAATGGAGCATTCACAACTCCCCTGGGCAACCCATTCCAGTGCCTCACCACCCTAACAGTGAAGAACTTCCTCCTTATATCCAATCTAAACTTCCCCTGTTTCAGTTTGAACCCGTTACCCCTTGTTCTGTCACCACAGTCCCTAATGAAGAGTCCTTCCCCAGCATCCCTATAGCCCCCCTTCAGATACTGGAAGGCTGCTATAAGGTCTCCGAGCAGCCTTCTGTTTTCCAGGCTGAACAGCCCCAGCTTTCTCATCCTATCTTCATACGGGAGGTGCTCCAGTCCCCTGATCATCCTTGTGGCCCTTCTCTGGACTTGTTCCAACAGTCCAACAGAGTTCCAACAGAGTTGGGGTGTTGATGACATGCTGCATCTGAAAATGCGTCTCACCAGTCACTTGATGTTGACAACAAATTAAGTTGCTTTAAAGTACCACATCTTCCTCTTTTCTCCTGCTTTCTGCAGGGCCTCATCCTGCAAGACACAAGCTGTTCTGCTGGTGATAGTTGATTTAGATTGACAGCCTCCTGATATACTTCATACACCTTTCCCCTCCATTCTCTTTAATTTTTATCTTCCTAGCTCAGTTCAGACCTTACCTCAGACACAGATAATAATAGTTGATTTTGGAAAGAGGAGGGCCACAGAAATGATCAGATGGATGGCGCAGCTCTCCTGGGAGGAACGGCGGAGAGAGTTGGACTTTTTCAGCCTGGAGAAGGGAGGACTCCGGGGAGAACTTACTCTGGCCTTTCAGTTCTTAAAAGCAGGACTGTAAGAAAGAAGGGGAGAGACTTTTTAGCAGGGCCTGTTGAAATAGAACATGGGGTGAAGGTTTTAAACTAAAGGAGGGGAGATTCAGGCTGGATGCGAGGAAAAAGTTCTTTACAATGAGGGTGGTAAAACACTGGCACAGGTTGCCCAGAGAGGTGATGGATTTGCCATCCCTGGAGACATCCAAGGCTGGGCTGCATGTGTTTCTGGGCAGCCTGATGTATTTGAAGATATCCTTTGCTCATTGCAGGGGATTGGACTAGATGAGCTTTGAAGGTCGCTTCCTACCCAAACTATTCTAAGATTCCATATACAATACACAGCACTTTGCAAAGTGAAGGGTGAGTATATGAGTACGTGCTTGTCCTCTAGGACATATGTAGAAATATGTACACAAACATGTAGATTGTGCATTTTTGTTAGAAAGGGGAAAAAATAGACTGTAGTTGGTTTTGCATCTGCTCTGTGCATATGCTGGCTGATAAAAGCGTTTACTGCTCCTCTTACAGATAGTCACTACTTCAGCTCAGCTGACCAGCATATTAGTGGTTGTGCACATGACCACAGCAGTTAATGAAAATGTATTAATTTGGTTTTGAGGCTTATGTACCATTATTATAATGCAGCAGATTTCATTTCTGGAAAGTCATTCCTCAATAGAAGGCACTTGCTCTGAGTGAATTTTAACTGTTGTCATGAATCGTAAGTTTGTCTAGGTATTTCCTTCTCACATATTTAAAAATGTCATTGGAGCAGTTATTTAATAATTAGAAACTGTTTCTTTTCCTTGAAGATGGAGAGATTGATCCTGGATGCATTTTCCAGCATTACTTTGAGGGAATCAGTGGGACTGCGTGCACAGAGGAGTCCTCTCACAGTAACTCTTGTTTCTTCTTTACTGCTCGAATGGGTTCAGCCTCAGTGGAAGCATCATGCAGTGTTGGACAGTGACCAGTGCCAGTTGGCATCTGTGGGCCTTGCATTTAAGTGTGTGTTAGGTTTGGGAATGAAATGTGGATTTGAGTGCAGTATTGGTACGAAATTTTGTTAGGCAAAAGCTTTTCTTCCCTCCCATTCATGTAATGCTTTCGTTATTGAGCATCTTGAATAAGTCTGGAGAAGAAAAACATTAAAGTAGAATCATGTCCCAGAGCTGAGGTAGTGGCAGAGTTAGGGCATGAAAACACAGATCTTGTAGGTCTCAGCTCTCTATTCTCTAGAGGTACTGAAACATATTTTGCTAGGCATTATTCTTTTTATTTACTTATTAGAGTTCTTGAGTTAGTGTCCACTTAGGCAGCCATTGGCTTACGGCTCATTAGTTTAAGTAGGTCTAATCTCCGTGTTTGAAAGGTGTTTGCACATAACACTTTAAGGCTGTTAAGATGACTATTCCCACTATTTAATTTTTCTTGCTTAATGGTAGGTTTTCTCTAAAGAATGGGACTACCTGCTGGATTAACTTCAGCAGTATGGGTATCTAATAGTTACAAGTGGTTGCTTGCTGCTGTGTAGATCAGTGAGTAGAAAGGAGAATTTCGTTATCGCTTCTGTCTGCAGTTTGGTCTATGGAAAGGGCCTTGCTTAATGATCTGGTTTTGTCTTTGCCGAGCTGGGGTGTTCAGGTATTGACTCCTTAAAGCTTTATTTATTTAATTTTCTGGTGCATAAGTTTGCTTATAAGCCTGTGAGTGGAAAGGTGCCCCTTTGCTGGGAGCTGCAAGGTCCTGTGGGACTCTATGAACTAGTCCCAAACCCAGAAGAGAGCATTACACTTGTGACAGCCTTCACCCCGTGTGCCAGGAGCTACGGGCACAAGTGGAAGGAGAAGCCAATGAGGGGAGAGTCATCTGTG
Organism: Myiopsitta monachus; assembly: GCA_017639245.1. Lineage (NCBI taxonomy): Eukaryota > Metazoa > Chordata > Aves > Psittaciformes > Psittacidae > Myiopsitta > Myiopsitta monachus. The sequence goes on from CM029926.1 coordinate 39,926,095, forward strand.
CTGGACCATGCTGCCACATCCTGGCACGCATCTGCTGTAGCAAAAGGATGCTGTGGCTGTGATAGCAGCAGGCTCATCCAGCCAGCACTCTTGATAGCTGGTCATGTATGGCAAAACACCACCATAATCATAGAATCATAGAATAGTTAGGGCTGGAAAGGACCTTAAGATCATCTAGTTCCAAACCCCCTGCCACAGGGCAGGGACACCTCACACTAAACCATGTCACCCAAGGCTCTGTCCAACCCGGCCTTGAACACCGCCAGGAATGGAGCATTCACAACTTCCCTGGGCAACCCATTCCAGTGCCTCACCACCCTTACAGTGAAGAACTTCCTCCTTATATCCAGTCTAAACTTCCCCTCTTTAAGTTTGAACCATGTTACCCCTTGTTCCTAGTCACTACAGTCCCTAATGAAGAGTCCTTCCCCAACATCTCTATAGCCCCCCTTCAGATACTGGAAGGCTGCTATAAGGTCTCCGAGTAGCCTTCTGTTTTCCAGGCTGAACAGCCCCAACTATCTCATCCTATCTTCATATGGGAGGTGCTCCAGTCCCCTGATCATCCTCGTGGCCCTCCTCTGGACTTGTTCCAACAGTTCCATCTCCTTTTGATGTTGAGGACACCAGAACCGCACACAATCCTCCAAGTGAGGTCTCAGGAGGGCAGAGTAGAGGTGCAGGATCACCTCCCTCGACCTGCTGGTCATGCTCCTTTTGATGCAGCCCAGGATATGGTTGGCTTTCTGGGCTGCAAGCGCACACTGCAGCCGGCTCATGTTCATTTTTTCATTGACCAACACCCCCAAGTCCTTCTCCACAGGGCTGCTCTGAATCTCTTCCCTGCCCAACCTGTAGCTGTGCCTAGGATTGCTCCGACCCAGGTGCAGGACCTTGCACTTGTCATGGTTAAACTTCATCAGGTTGGCATCAGCCCACCTCACAAGCGTGTCAAGGTCCCTCTGGATGGCATTCCTTCCCTCCAGTGTATCAACCGAACCACACAGCTTGGTGTCATTGGCAAACTTGCTGAGGGTGCACTCAATCCCACTGTCCATGTCACCAACAAAAGATGTTGAGCAAGACGGGTCCCAACACCGATCCCTGAGGGACACCACTCATTACTGGTCTCCAGCTGGACATTCAGCCATTGAGCCACAACTGTTTGCGTGCGGCCATCCAGCCAGTTCTTTATCCACCGAGTGGTCCACCTATCAAATTGATGTCTCTCAAACTTAGAGACAAGGATGTCATGTGGGACAGTGTCAAACGCTTTGCACAAGTCCAGGTAGATGACATCAACTGCTCTATCCCTGTCCATCAGTTCCGTAGCCCCATCATGGAAGGCCACCAGATTGGTCAGGCAGGATTTCCCCTTAGTGAAGCCATGCTGGCTGTCACCAACCACCTTGTTGTTTTTCATGTGCCTTAGCATGCCTTCCAGGAGAATCTGCTCCAAGGTTTTGCCAGGCACAGAGGTGAGGCTGACTGCTCTGTAGTTCCCCGGCTCATCCATTTTCCCCTTCTTGAAAATGGGGTTATATTTCCCTTTTTTCAGTCATTGGAATCTTCACGGGACCACCATAATTTTTCAGATATGATGGACAGTGGCTTAGCAACTTCATTTGCCAGCTCCTTCAGGACCCGCGGATGGATTTCCCAGTCTTAATAGTAAAGTAATGCAGTCCTGCAGCAGGCAGCTGGGATGGGTGGATGCTGAAATTGAATGAGATCTTGTGAATCCTCCCGCTTTTGTTACCAGCTCCTGGTGAATGTGCTGAGAGCACAGGTCTGTCTCTGCCATTGCAATTTTTTAGTCCAGGATCCTTGAGGTCTTTTTTGCAGCACTTTTGGCAGATCCAGTGATGCTCTAACATGTATTTGCCCCCTTGAAAGCAAGCTGTGGATGCCTGGAATACTTATTTTTTCCCCAGACTTCCTATTTTTCTGCTTCAGTTTTGTCAGTTCTCACACACACATTCGTCTGGGATGAGTAACGGTGTTAACGGTGTTGTACGTGCAGCTTTCCGGGCTGCTGGGGCTGCTGTGATGGTGCCTTGAATGAAAACTCCCCTACTGGTAGTGCCCAGGCAGCACGAAGGTGCCAAGAGATCACAAGACTGAAGACTGACTTTGCCTCTGTGGCCACAAGAGATGCAAAGCTGGAAGAGAAACAGCTATTGACAGAGCCTGGGCTGGAGGGATGCTCTTCATGAATGCTGTCCCTGGGGAGCTCACTGTCTAGCCATAAGGGATGACTGTGGACGTCCTTCACCTCCACCTTGGGGTGGTGTATCAGCTTCTGCATTAGCTCCTTGTGTTGGGAAAACATTCATCCATCCAAACAGGGCCATGGGAAGGTGGTAAACTCTTCACATGGCTTATCCTCATTCATAGTGGTGTGCAAACAGTGTCATATGAGAGAAGAAGTCTGGAGGGGGCAAAGAGCTGGCTTATTTTCTTCATTAAAACAGTGGTATTTCAGTCCTTGGGAGCTGCTGTGTTAGGTCTGCGTGGAGCAGACACAATGTCACTGTGGGTAGAAATCATGTCTGGTTTGTATTAGATCAGCCACAGACTGGGAGGAAACCAGGAGAGAGGTATGTGGGGCAGTCGACGTGTCTGGGACCTTGAAGCCCATCCTACTGCTTTGCAGTGGCATTGTCCAACATGCTGGGTAGATGTCGCCTCAGCTCACATGGGACTAATCGGGCACTGCCCTGGTCCCTCATTCCAGCAAATGCCTTGTATCTGAGATGCAGAGGTGGCAAATTAGTCTTGAAAATGGCTATTCGGGGTCATAAGATGTTATTCCAGTATTTCTAAGCCACCACGGTTTATTGTTCATCTTGGACAAATAACAAGGCCCTGAGGATTTGCCAGTTGAAGATGCGAGCTGCAGTCTGCTGACTGTAGTTGATGTAGTTGCTCTTGCTGCAGACTTGTAGGATGGTTTTGTGGAGAGCACTTAAGCAATGTGGTTAAAAAGCTACTGAGCTAACTTAGAGAACAAACTGTTGGCAGTTTCCAGCCAGGAAGGATAGATGGTCTTGTAATTTGCAGACACTGCAGGGAGTACAGGCCATGAGTTTTAGGGCCCTGACCTGCAAGCTGGCTCTGGAGCTGTCTGCCCTGGCCCACCATCAGAGTGGGAGCAGCTTTGGAACAGAATGGGCGCTAACTCAGTGCATGACCTTAAACCACCGTCAGCGTGTCAGACCATGGACTGTGGTGGCTGATATATGGGCACGTGTCTTCTTCTGCCATCTCAGTGGGGGTATTGGCCCTCCCCAGAGGGGTAGAAGTGACAACCTCTTAAATCAACCCAGTGTGAATTGCTGGTCATGAGTTAGAGCTGCTATTCTCTGCTCTCCAGGGTGTATAATTCATTAATACTGTTTGAGCTGGTTGGTAAAAATACAGATGCTTTCAAGAAGCCTTGCAGAGTCCTTGTTTCTCTTTTTTTCCTCTTACTGGTAAATTGAAGCTATGCTTTGTAGGGGTACCCACCACTCTGAATTCAAGCTCCCTTCCAGTAGTGAAGTGATAAAAAAACCAAACCAGACCAAAACAAACAGAAAAGCCAGGAAATAAATCCAGCCACCCCCACAACAAAACAGGAGGAGGAGAAAAGAAAGAAAAAAGCTACACATCAGGCAGTCTTGCCCTTAACTCTGGATTTACCAGGTACGAGTGGGAGGAGAGTTCTCCACGCACTTCATATTGGCAGCCAAGGTTGAGTCAACAGTTCCAGGGGGTCATGGATGCTGGGGCTGTCATCATGGGCATGCTGATGCCCTTGTTTTCCAGAGTGAAGGAGAAGTTCAGCAACCACAGGATGAGCTACAGCCTTCGCAAATGTGCTTCATCTCTTCAGCAGCAGCTATAAAGTAAATGAAGAAGCTTGAAGCTTGTGGGAGTGATTAATTTGAACTTTAGTGTAGGGCATGGCATAGTGCCTTTCACATGGTAAGCATGTCATTCCAGGTGACAAAACACGTGACTATAGTCCAATGAGCGATTGTTGCCTCCTGTGCTTGTTCTTGTGGTGGGCATCATCCCCACATAGTTACTTCTGCTCGTTCCTCACCTTGCAGCCCTCCAGCCATGACTTGACCCAGAGTGATTTTCCCAATAACATCTGACGAGGCACCTTCTAATTTTATACCTTTTTTTATCATCCTAACAGGGATCTGCTAATCAGCATTGACTGGAAGACAGGGATGCTAATTGTGAGGCCTAAGTTAGGATGGTTGTGTATGGTGGCAATTACACCTTTGCCTAGCCAGCAGCTATCTAACTGTATAATGGTTATGGAAGCCTGACTGTGTGCTTGGTAAAGAGAGTTCCTGTTACTAGCAGTAGTGATAAAAAGTTTCTCATGGCCAGGATTTCCTCTTCTTATAGTGAAAAATTGCATCTACAAAGCTCATTCAAGAGGAAGGCAGTTGGTTTTAAATGCAGACACATGCACACACCCACCCCCAAGTATTTGAAATCCTTCAGGTCTGTAAAGCCCAAAATGGGGATGGAGTATAAGCAGAAGTGAAAATAAGTCCGTTTCTATTGCATGAACTGCAGAGCTTAAACTAAGCAGCAGAGGTAGCGGAGGAAAAGAATTTTGCTGATATGAGGTGTGACAGTAATACAGGTCAGTTCTGCTATAAAGGGTTTTGCTGCACAGCTGTGTTGGTCAAGGATACGATGAAGTGTGATTTTTATTTATTTATTTTTTGCACTGCTGTAGGTGTTCAGGCAAAATCCCCTGTGATTCCGTAGATGCAATTATGCTAGTAAAACTGCGCTTTTGATGATATGGTTGATTTTGCTCACTGGAGGGCAGAGCGTTGTGAAGCCATGCTGGCAGAAGCTTGCTTTCACCGGTTTAAATTGTGTGTGCTCCAAGGGTATAGTTTGACAAGCTTTTCTTTCAGCACCCGTGCCAGCTTCAGCAGTCACTCCAGCATGCACACTGTCTTTGGGATATGGTTTTACACTCTGATTGACACAGCATCAGACTGAAGGGAATGGCCTTGCCGTGGCTCTTCCGTATTTTTCCTCACCCCAGTGCTGGTGTTTCTGACTCCTGTCAGCTAAATGAGAAAGCTGTAGTGGCTGATAACTTGGCAGAGGAGGGCTCCTGTTTTCTTCTTTATCTTGTTTTTTAAGTGTATGGATTTAGTCTTCCAAACTGCTTCACTGTGTGATCAGATGAGCTGTGGTGGAAACGGCAGAGACCCGCAGCCCATGGTTGGACCCACTCAAGTGGATGTTAAACCGTGCTCTCATCTGTACTGCCGTGATTGCAAGACCAAATCAGGGAAGGGCTCTGGGTTAAAAATAACCCATCCTCAAACCAGACAGACCGATGGCTCTGGCTGGGGTCAGTCCCACTGTCTGGTTCACCATACACACTGGCCATCAGCTGTGCAGGCAAGGGCAGGGTGCAGGGGTGAGCAGCCGGCATCGGCTGACCTGGTGCGGCTGCATGGGGAAATACGAGATGAATTATGGTTTTAGAGTACTTAGCTCACTGGCAGAGCACTGCTGGAGCAGGTCTATACTGGGAACGTCTCGCACCACAGTCTAGGAATGCTGGATTAGCCTTAATAGTCTCCATAGCGCAGATGGAGCTTGTGCCATCGGAGCTGCATTTTTGTGGTTTCACACAGCCCATCTCGGAGTGAGACAGTGCACAAAAGCGTGTCTTTGCAGGTGGAAGGATTTCTACCAGATCAGCTGTAGGAAGAGTCATTCATGACTATTTTCTTTGTGGATATTTGAGACTTTTGCGGGGCCCTGTAGCATTAGGGGTCTGTTACGTAAATAGACACAAGACTTTACGCTGAAGACCACGTTACAGGGTAAAGGTCTAAGACTGATTGAAATCAACAGCTTCATCTTAAATCCCTGTCCCTAAAAATATATGCATACACAAATATAAAAAAATTCTCTTTTACTCATACCAAAGAAGCAGAAAATGAAGCCCAAAGCTAATTAGAGCAACATCAGGAATTACTGACATCCATGAGTAGTAAATCTTGGGCTGGGGGCACCTCTGCTGTGTGTAGCATGAGCTGTTCCCCTTAAATGCTGTGATTTTGTGATTAACAATTTCTCCAGGGGTTCTAATTGTTTTAAAATTCAGTCTGTTAGTGAAGGCAGGAGAAAGTGAAACTCTTCTCTCGTTTTGATAGCCTCCAGTATTTGAATACCTGCTTCTGTGAAGTGCAAAGAGGAGTCCTTTATTTCATGTCCTGCTGGTTGTTGTCTTAAAAGAAACGGACAAAATGCTGCCCTCAGGGAAAACTGGTTGCAAAGCTTCTCATCCTTTGTTGGGGCAAGGTTTCACCCAAAGAATTCCCACTTCCCATATTTGCAAACCAAAAAATGTGCTTTAACCAGAAATAGAGCTGTCGGGCAAGTGCTGGGTTGCAGTGTAGATCATCCAGTGCATCTAACTTGGACTCTTTGAAACACTGCTGTTCGCTACTCTTCACCCCATCAGTCTGTTGGAGTGCTGCCGTACCACTCCATGGAGAAGGGGCTACATCCCTGTTCTGGAGCTGCTACAGTTCTGGAGGGTATGGCGGTTCAGAAGGGTATTTACCTGTAGATTGTGCTTGAGGTTTGCTTGTATGTGGTGGAGGTGCAGGACAGGCGGCAGAGTGTGGTATTGTCCTAAGCCATGGTTGTTTTCTCCAGCAGAGGCTACAGGCTTTGAGCATCCTTTGTGCAAGGAGTCTCGGCGAAGGTGACTCATATTTTGCAAGAACGAGGCCTTAAGTAACTTGCACAGCGAAGGCTGGAAGTTAGCAGGGATATGGGTTCTCGTTGCTTTAAAGGGCATTTGATGATTCAGCACACATATGTAAGCATACCATTAATTTGTGCAGATCTCTACAGTTGTTGGGCATAATAGGACATGTTGGTATACTTGTTCTCAGTGAATAGAATTAATCCACCAGCACAATAGACTAGAATGTCTCTTGAGCCCTATGGAAGCTATCACGTTAAAACAGGTTTATTCACTTTTAAAAAATATATTATGTAAAAACCTATTCAGAGAGTTCATTAAAATCAGGATTTATTTGTCCTTGCAAGACATTGGGGCTCACTAAGAAAAGCCTATTGAGTGTGGGTTTATTTTCCAAGCATGTGTTGTGTGTCTGATTCTAAAATCTTTCTGAGAAATAGCTCTTCTGTTTATGCAGGAACCACATTTCCTGTCATACTAATGTATTTTCTTTAAAAATATTAGTGAAATGCTGCAGAGGCACAACATTCCTTAGTACATGTATTAATCTTGGCATGCAGTCCCATAACGGCATCAGTTCTAGCTCGCTGACACTAGTTCACGTCCTGCAGAAAACATGAGTCTGAAGCGAAGGATATGGCAAGAGCATTGTAACCTGCTAGGGCTGCTGCCTTTGTTTACCTTTCAGTCATTGGGCCAAACTTGTACGTGAGGATTTGGTTGTTAAGCCTGGAGATGTGCCACAACAATGCTTTGACAAGAGTCTTAATGCCAGGAAGCGCCACGATGAGTCTTGAAAAAGTCATCGGACCAGATGAAGGTAGTTTTTGTGATGGTAATCTCTTGCATGTTGTTGCAGTTGTGGATAAAATGTCCTAAGCTCAGAAAAAAAATCTGTCAAAATTTAAGAGAAAAAACAACTGGGTGGAAATCTGGGCTACTGCTACGTAGCTGAGCTGGGTCTCCAGGTACCTTTGAATGATCTGTGCCACACTGAATGCACTGACTGCACAGTAACTCTTAGTGAGATTAGCTGCTGTTTCAGTGCACAAACTGGGGTGACCTTCAGTGTACACCCTGTACAAGGCTGTGTGTGTGATTTAGGAGGTCGAAGAGTAGCTATCTCCCTAATGCAGGAGAGCAGTGGACGCCACTAAACCTTCTTAGCTGTTCATCTTGCATACTTCTTGCAAGGTCAGCTTCAACCTACGTCTAATTCCTCTGCAAAAGAAACAGATGTCAGGATTAATTAATTTATATCTCTACGTCACAGCACAATGTATTTTCTTACTGCTGTAATTCGGGTCCTGTAATATATTCACTTGCTTTTTCCCTGTAGCTATTATTCAAGTATGAATATTATTAATAACCATCCCCTCAGAACAATTGGACTTTTAGGGGAGGGAGGAAATGGGAAGAAAGAGGATACTAGGTTGTTCCAGGATAGCAACTGGGTTTTTGACCATATTTAAGTATTACACATCAGTTAAGGATCAAAGCTTTATCTTATCTACAGCAATAACTGCATTCTGTCTGGCCACCACTTGGTCTCATTATACCTAGTTATTTCTGAGATAGAGAACAAGAGGAAGATGTAATTTTTAAGTAGTGAGTTCTTATTATTTGTTTGAGGTCAGACACATAATTACTTTAACTAACAGGCTCGTAGTATGTTGGCTTCAGGTGTGGTTTCAGGATCTTGCCCCACTACTGGGTAAATGAGGCGAATAACATGATCTTTCTCATACCTTGTGTCCTTCCTGTAAATTAGGGATGGTGGTCTTCCCTGCATGGCAGAAGTGTTGTGAAGATGAGTTTCTTTAAGACAGGAACAGTCTCATAGGTTGGGAGGGTGGCTTAAGGAGCAAGGAAGAACCTTTGGCAATGGCATCATCTCAAGGTGGAATTGCCACATAGATCCGTTAATGTAGGACAACTTCTAGCTCTAGACTGCCTCCACACTTCCTATGTATAGGTACAGTGTCAGCAGAAATGTCAAGAACTGTGTCTTTCTATGAATAGATGGTCCATCCAGCTTGGCACAGAGGGCTGATGCAAGAGACATTGATACTTCTTTTGTATTCCGTAGAAAAAGGGTTGTTTTCCAGGTTATGCCGGTTTTCCTAACACTCGGGAGCCCCGTCTCACCACGGAGAGCGCCAGCTTTCCTGGAAAGTCCCAAACACATTAATTGCAATTTGTTTAAAATATTTTTAAATAATAATTTAATATTCCTGGAAACAGATGTTGCACAGCTGTATTTCACCCTACAGCAAAAGTTAGAGGCCAGGTTGTAAACACATGAAAAACAAGGCTGAAATAACTTCAAGCTATGTTACAAAAGAATCACTGAAGTTTGTTGTTGCATGTGCAGACATGCAGTTGACTGCATATGCAGTGTATAGACATGCAGCACGTGTTTTCCTCTGGAAAACTGCTTTAAAAAACTCCACCCCAGGCTTTATTTGACTTTTCAGGTTACTTTTCAAGATCCTGGCTCACTGGTTTCTTTTGGCTTGTGTATATTTATGCTGGTTGTATTCAGGATAAAACAAATTCAGAGCGCATGTTAAAGCATCCAGGTTTTCCTGGTTTCGAGTTGAACTTGAGAACAAGTGGTAGAATTTGGATCAGGTTCACATTCAGAACATTGTCTGGAGATCTTCAAAGCCGTGTTTAGTTTGGCCCATGTCTAGATAGTAGTCTGTAATAACACTTGTTTTCAGCTTGTAACAGTCACTTGGCTTGGACTCGCTAAACTCTGAAGCAGCTCATTCAGAATTTGAGTCAGGTTGTCTGAAAAGCTTTTACTTAATTATTTTTTTTAATTAACAAGGCTCTTTCTAATTTCCTTCTTCTGCTCTGTGTTTTACTTGGAGTTGTGGCTGTTCCATTCTTTTTAAACCTGTTGTGTGTGTACTTGTACAAACAGAGAGCGCTACAGGGGGAAAAATGGACAGTACTCACTGGTAATCACAAAATGGGGATGGTTTGGGGTTTTAGGGTATGTGGGTAAATTCTAGAAGCCCTTCCTGATGTCTCCTGATATAGTTTGCTTCAACATGGTCCAAACTCACCAGCTTTAGTTTGGACCTCAGCTGAGCAGCTCATCCTGTAGGTTGTGCTAGGGCTGTTCAGCACAGTCCTTGTCCACCTGATAGAGACCAATACAAGGTGTTACAGCAACACCTGGACAGCTTTGGGTGTGTGTACAAGGTTATTATTCCCTTGCATTTATCAGTTGTAATGATCGAGGTCAGATGATTTATACCATTTTGCTTCTCAGCTGACCTGAAATGCTCCAGCTGGTTGCTGCTTGCCATGCAACATCCCATGTCCTCTCCACCTTGTCACTTATAACAGCTTAATTCTATTTCAGAAGTAGCCGTTAAGGAGATCACTGCACATAGCTCTAAACTGAGGTTGGCTTCCCATTTGTTAACTGATAAAGAGTTTTACAGCTCAGAAATTCATGCCGCGTAATCGTCTTAACTTATAACCATAAATACATACTCTTGAGACAATGTATTCTTTGCATATTGATTAATGGACATGCTCTTTGTATGTAGTCCCTACTTCTGTGCAGTGATTAGAAAATATATGATTGACATTGACATGGACATCTCTGTTGTTTGCTGATGGGGATATATTAAAAGAACCAACCAACCAACAAAACACCAAACCCCTAAATTGATATACCAGACTTCCTTACTGAATTACTATATTGCAGAATCCTGCATATCCTTTCTTGTGTGTCCTTAATAATTTTGGCTGTATCCCTTCAACTTTCAATCCTACACCTATTATTGTTATATCTGTTTAAAGCCAACTCATGAGGAAGTTCTCCAAATAACAGTCCTTTAATAGTCCATCAACAGCAATAACTATTTTATCCAACATTTAGCAGTCAAGCAGGGAAGTGCCAGTAACTTAAGTACATGGAATGAATGCCTTGCATGCTATTTTAATACAAGAAAAGCAAAAGCCTAACTTTGCAAAATGTCAACTTCTGAATTGGTCACACAGGTATTTTCTATACATTAACCGGTTCATGGATTTGGTTTGACTTACATCCTGTGCCCCAGTGATGAGAGCAGTCAGGATGCAACACTTGCCTTCAGAGTCTGTGCAGGAAAATAAAAATGGGGTTAAAAATAATAAGTGTGAAAAGTGAAACCATTTTACTCTTTCCCCCTCCCTTCCCAGCTTTGGCTTTTTCAGCCAAGTACAATGCTGGTGCTGGATCAGACTTTAAACCCCTTATTTAGCCATCATTTGTATTTCTGAAAACTACTATTTAACTATTATATGGAAAGCTGGTAGGATTTTAATTTGAAATAGAAATGTATGCTGGTTCATTGGCTTTATAATGACATGTTTATCTGCACTCTAATGCTCTCATTGCCCAAGTCTGCACTTTTGCTTAATATGTTTGCCATGGAACAATTGTTTTGCATCAAAATTGCACTACACCAGCAGCATTATATTGTCTGTGTAATTCGTATTCTCTATATAACCCCCTCCCCAGACATTTTGCTTAAATCTGTTTGTGTTCAGCATGAAAAGTGCAGTAATGGTGGTGTATTCGGCACATATTACTATGTAGCTTCAGCACCGTTAGGTCCTTACTGACACCAGTCTGTAGGTTAAGAACACTTCAATTGGTCTAATTTGCAACCTGATCAGAAACACTGACCTGGTTAGTCTTTAACAATGAATGTGTCTAATGATAACTTGTAGACACCCTTAGTGAAGGCAATGATGTGTATACAGGGAGTCACTTCCAGCTACGCAGCGTTAGATCGTCTCAGGCTGCCTTATCTAGGATATCGCCTTGTCCTGCATTTTTCTGCAGCGTGATGCTTTTGTCACTTCTAATGATACCTATCCGTCAAGCTGCATTGATTGAAATGAAGATAAATTGAATTGGTACAAACAGGAGTTAGATGACTCATTGATATAATTAGGCTGTCGGAATATCTTAAGTGTAACTTAACACGTTTTACTAATGTTAATTATATGGTCTTTTATATGGGAAACTTCAGTTAATTCTGTTCTCCACAAAAGGAGAACACAGCCATTTATTAATTGTGGGATGGCTGTTGGCTTCATAGAAGCCGTTTGCTAGAGTAGAGGAGGTATGTTTACTGAATTTCCTTTAAGCTGTCAAAAGCCTGAAATTGATAACAACTTAAAAGAATCTAAACTGTTAATAGCTTACATTTATAATTCATCTAATGTGATAGTTATATAACATGAGAGCCAAATATAGTGTAATAAACCGAGATATTTATTGCAGATGGAAACGTGCTGAATAATGAAACAATACTAATTGCAGTTTAAACACTTTTGATAGGAGCTGTTTCTGAGAGGATGCTCCAAGCATAGGAGATGAGATATCCTTCATAATAAGGATGCAAAACCCATTCAGGATATATTCAGAAATAAACATAGGCTGTAAATCTATGTCTCTTATTCCCCCCCCCCCCCCTTTTTTTTTTTTCCCCTCTATTTTTTTTTTTCCCCTCCCTGAAAATTCCGGGGTTTCTCTTATGTCAGAATTGATCACAGAAGTCAGTTTAATTGGGAAATTCATTTAAAATAGTTTCTAATTGGCATCAGAGAGTTGAAAGTTCAGTACAAAGGTGAGATCTAAGCTTTCTAATTAGATTGAATGCAGTCTGACTTAAAGAATAGTCCTGATAATTACAGAATTTAATGCAAAATTATATTTTAATGAAAAATGATGATTTTTACAATGGGAAGTCCTGCAATTCTCATTCAGCCTTTCATCTTACTTTTTAAAGAGCAGATAAATTGATTCGTGCATCTGCGTATAAATTTCACGTTAAAACCCCCTCATAGTTCTATTAAATATTAAGACTATTATAATTTAAGCTTTTCTAGATGAAGCTGATAGATCTGCAGTTTGGATGCAAAACCTTATTCCAGGCTTTCTGAATTTTCTTACTGCAGTATAATTTTCTTTTGCATAGAAATTACATTATGAACTCAAGTTTTCCCCCCCTCCCCTCCCATTCGCCCCCCCCCCCCCCCAAGTTGTTTGATGCGGCTGAAATTGAAGGCTGAAGTAGAGGGGGCCACTTAAGTAGCGAAGGGTTTTTCTTTGTAAATAATAGATCAAGAGCACCGTAGCTGTATCTAATGGAGCCGTATGCAGCCTCTGTTCCAAGGACAGCGCAGGGTTTAAAAAAACATAACCATAGTTCATCCCCATCGCTAACCTGTGGTCAGTTTGGCTGCTGCTGTTGGCCAGTCACATGTTTTAATTCATCAGGCATGGGGATGTTTTATAAACCTCTGATAATATCAACACATGAATAGCTGGGATGATCGCCGGGATTTCTAGACTGAAATGACAAGGGAAAATAAAATGGAAGGGTGTTTTGTAAAAGCTGCTGCCTCTTTTCAAACGCAGGGGTTTACCTGAACACCGATAAACTTCCCTTACAAACATCAAAGTTCAGGTGTGCTGTTGCAGAAGCTGAACTAGCTGCTCTCCAGATTTCTTCTCTTCCTTATATTTTAATCTTATAAAAATATTTGAAAGTCTGCATTTGTTTGCTTCTTTGAGTTAAACTTGAGCTTATTTAAACAGGCAAAGAAGCTCATTCCTGGCATGCAGTGCAGAATTTCAGGGTTTAGGAGAAATAATTTAGCATTCCTTGATTTTGGAGGAAATTTTTTACACTTAATGGATGTTACACTTTTCTTTCTTTTTAGTCAAATGTCCTTAGCTCTGTTCTTCCAAGTTGATGCAATTTCAATGTCAAAATAAATAGCGGTGGCATTGGCAAAAAAGAGACAATTCTTGTTAGAAATATGAATTTTAGAAACAAGGTAAAAGTGTGTTCCCTGTCTGTGGTCCAGCAGACTTGTGTGAATGGAGTCAGAGACTTGGGAGTCGCTGCTCAGGCAAAACTCCCATTTGCAATTGATTTCCCAGATTGGGCCTTAACTAGAGAGTCATTCCTAGAAATTTCAAAGGCAAAACAACATTAGAAAAAGCTGTTGCAGGACAAATCCATTCTGATTTACACTCCCTTCTGTGCTAAAAACAGTGTGTAGCAGTGTCTGTTTCTTGAATGACACGGGTGTATTTTCTTGTAAAATGATTCTGCTTTCTTGTGCCCCTCTTTTACTTGATGAAATCTTGTCAAATCAAAAGAAGAGGGGGTTTGGTGATTTTTGCAGGGTCTGCAGTCAGACCCAAACACAGACTTTCACTGAGAATTTTTACATAATTATCTTCTGAAGATCTATAGCTTGCCTTGATTTTTTTATATTGTTAAATGCACGCTGATTTATTGTATGTTTTAATCTGCTTCACTTGTGTTTGAAACAATTGTAAATGCTTTCTGACTGACAAATAATTGTTTGCTTAAACAGAAATTCTTGTGCGCACAGGTTACAGTCATCAGCCATAAATTATAGGAGATAAAACATAAGCTGTGCTTTGCCTTCCTTCTGATCAGCGTTGGCAGGGGATGCGGCAGACAGTTACGTGTCCAAAATGAAATTTTGGAGAGGGAAAAAACCCAAACAACTCAGCCATGAGTGTGTCTCAATTCCTTTATTTTTCTCTTGTGCTGTAAAATAATCTTACAAGTTTTTCAAGCTGCCTCCATTTCATGTCCAGCATCTTCCCAGGTGTGGCCGAGCTGAGACGCTTCTTCTGCACCGGGTTTGTTTCTATGTACAGGCAGGAAAACGCTACGAGAGATGCAGAGGCACCTCACCAAACCTCCCAGGAGTTCTCCTCCTGTTTTTCCTTCCCTCTGTCATCTCTAGTTTGTTTCCATCTAGCAACACAAATTATAGAACCCCCTTCAACATAACCTGGTTTTCCTTCCCCCTTTCACCTTTCAGCTGCTTCCCAGAGAAATCAAATGTGGAAAAGCCAAAATCCTGGGGTATGATGATCCCATTAAATTAGATGATTCCTATTGTTTGTTTCCTTGCCAGTTCTCCAGCTTTCTGTTTTGTACTTTCTTAGCTAGTGCCGGGAGAAAAAAAAAGAGGCAGCCTGACAGCTAATAGATACCCCTGCCATCAGTTGCCGAGACATTTTGTCTTTTGTGACATTGAGGAAAAGACAAGGAAGGGAATGGAAGCAACTAAAAAATGTCAAAGGATCAAAAAATCAATGGGCTGAAGGAATGTGATCTGTTTATCAGGGTGTAGCTGCTCTTTCTGTTTGCATTAAGTCCGAGTGAGTGTCTTTGGTCGCCACTAAACTTGCTTTTATTCACTCCCTAGGAGATGTAATACAAGCATGAAACGATGGCTCACAAAGCGGGCGCAGCAGCGAAGTAAATAAATAAATAAGTAAAGCAAGCCGGGGCTTCTTTAAAGACCACAAGAACAGGTTTATTGCCTTATAGGGTTGTGGGTTTTTTTTTTTGCCTCGCGTTAAACACGCTTACCTTTCTCCAGAAACTTGTTGCTGAGCGCAGCAAATGGCCCACGTTGTGTTGACATGGGTGTCTTGTTTCTGTGTTACTGGGAGGTTATTTTTATGTATTTATTTTTGAGAATGTCAATAAAATGAAAAGAGGGCGAGAGTTCAGCGAGCGGAAGTTCTGGCAGCTGATTGAATGCATGTGCTTGGCGCTTGACAGTTCACGTCAAGTCTTTGGTTGGACTTTCCCTTTGCTTTCCCGGGCAGGGAGTTGGGTTTGTTTTCTCTGAAACATGAAAAGAGTTGGGCGAATGCAAATGCGAGGCAGCTCCGGCGTGTGCCTTCCCCCCGCACGCCTGTAATGTAGTGCTTGCTGGGGTTTTAAAGTTCCTGGATATTGCATAGCTCATAAATTCTTCACAAGCGTGGATGGAAGGGGGGAGATATGTGTGTGTGTGTGTGTGTGTGTGTGTGTGTATCAGGAGAGCGCGCGCATGTGTGTGTGTGTAAGTGGCATGCCAGCCTATGAGAGTCTGATGGAGCAGACAAGGCAATGCTACAATCTGTTGGACAAATTTTTCCTCACCCCTTGCAGTTGTTATGTGATTGGAAGTATGGCTAGGGCTGCATATTTTATAAACTTTCTATTAAAGTTGTGGCATGTTATCATAAAACTGAATTGCGATACTTTGTATTACACTCTGGGATTGAGAGATAGACATAGGATTAAAAAAACAATTTCTAGGCATTTCTAGATGATAAATTTAATTTTCTTTGCTATTTGGAGGTCTTCTTTGAAAATGCAATTGTAATGAACGCATTCAGAACTGGAGAATAGATTTACCCTTGGCTTCAAATAGTTGACGTTATCAGGCTCTGTCATTCGTTCCTTCCTATTTTCGGGCTGCTAATTGATGTTTTTGATGTCAGCAAGAAAATTGAAGAAAATGTCATGTGTGAACCAGTGCGGAAGTTAATAAGATTGACTTCGTTGACAGAATTTACAATGAGCGCAGAGACCGCATAATGGGACCGCTGCGAATTCGTGTGCTCTCTTTGGAGTCAAAATTGACACCTCATGCTAGGCCAGCGGTCAATAGAAAAGATGCAACATTTGGGAAGGTTCCTAATCTCAGGTTTTCTCCTTTTCCTTTTTTTTTTCTCCTCCTCTTCTTTCCTTTTTTTTTCCCCCCTCCTCTATTACCTTTTGGTCTATGGAGCTTATTTAGTTGCACAAGCAGCTGTTTATCCAAAGGGCTACTGCTTTGGACCAAGACAGAGCCTTAGTTCAATCTCTGAGAGCTCCACGACAATGCCCATTTCTTATGCTGTTTTGAGTTTGAAAGCCAAAGAGTCTTGAAAGGTTAGATTAAGATGTGTCTTAAGGAAAGCTATACTAATATTGGACAGGGTCACTGCATATGCTTGGGCTATGTGCAATAAAGCTGAAACGCAAATCCCTTCCATATAAAGGAAGGAAGCTGTGGGACACCTACCTGAGAGTTAAGCATTAGAGAAGACTGCAGCTAAGCATTACTCTTCCTCTGGGCTCCAGTGTATATGCATCTATGTAAGCATGTACACCTGCATGTGCAGCCTCCAAAACTTCTCTGACTTTTGCCAAGGTGGTTCTTCCTCCCCCTCCCCTTTTTTTTTCCTTGGATAGAACAGGAATTCAAACTTTTTCAAAGTAGTGAAAGGCTTCACTGTAATAGTTTAATTTTCCAGTAATGTGACAAAGTTTATTGGATTTGTGTGTATAATTATGGAATGGATTAGCCGAGTTTGGTTCAGTGAATCTGATTATTTTCTGGCCTTTAGGGAAATGCGCTAAAACCCTAATATGTCCACTACCCCCAAGCGGTCTCTTTTTGAAGGCACCGCACAAAATGTGGTCTCTACTAGCGTTCAGCCTCCAAGGATCTTCAGTGAGAGACATTATTCTTGGAATATCCAATTAATTCCACGGGCAGTGATCAGTTAGCGCTTCTTCTTCCTTTCTCGCCATTTGAAATGCTAACACAATGAATTTTTTCTCATTGGTCTGCGTCCCTCGGCTAAGCTGTTGCCGCGGGCTGAGAATTTCATCGACTGATGAGACCAGAGGCTGCGCCGATAAAAGGTTACAGTACGTGATTTGCATGCCAAGTGGGGTTTGGTTTCATGAACTTAAAAGTTCTTTAACTTTTATTTGACTTCTTTTCTTTTGTACGTAGATGAGGGTTGTTGGAAAAATTTTTTTCCCAAATTTTCTGGTTTGTTTTCCCCTCAAAAATCACTTAAATTAGCAGTTAGTTCACATTACAGTTTTGGTTTGGACCCTCTCAAGCAAACAGGTATGAAACGTGATATCTTCTGTACAAAGGAAACAAAACTAGATGTCTGTTCCAATCAGCGAAAACTTAGGTTTAAAGAAGAGCTTGAAAATTGTAAGAGGTTTCCAAACAGATTTGGCCAAATCCAGTGTTTCCATTTTCTCTTATAACGCAGTGTTGGAGTGCATTGTAACTAGGCTTTAATTCCTTCAGCAATTGCATGATGTTCTGTGAGGCATAGCAGAATGAAAGTAATATATTTGGCCTTTGTGTGTATTAAAAGAGGGAAATCTCTGTGTCTTTTGAGGGGTGGGAATTGGAGCCATGGGTTAAAATGACACTAGCACATTCCTGGAGGGTGATTAATACAGACTGTTTGGCACTGTTATTCAATGGTAAGTTGGTGGAAGTTCTTGAAGTATTAATTATGTTCCATCAAGCACGAGCAAATGCTCCAGCAGCAAAACAAGGAAGCTGTTATCTTTGTCTTCAGTGCAGTGTTTTGCACAATTGCCTGTGCAATTCAATCTGAAATGTTGGCCATGCCAGCTAGGATGGGGTTCCAGGACTGAACAATGCCGTGATCCTAAGATAAACGAGCCGATCCTAGAAGTTAGAGGTAAACTAAATTGAAACAAAGCAACTACCGCATGTCAAATGCAGGCTTTTATGATTCAGTGAGGGTGAAGGAAGGTGGTGCTGAAATAAAACCGCGCATAGAAGGTCTACGCGTCTATGCTGTGTTGTTCTTGACTCGCAGAATGTCTTAGATGTACGTTGTAAGCCGTTGACAAACTTTGTTGGTTTAGAGATGTGACGGATGTATTTTCTGATCTGAGAAGTATTTGGGGGATAGAAATAATTTTTTTCATCCTCTTTTCTCCTTCCCTTCCCTCTTACCACCCCACCCCCACCCTACCCCCCCCCCCCTCCAAAAAGAGCATCAGTCTTCTGCACAACTCTAATCTTAGAGACTGGATAATATGGTTGGAGATTTGACATATTCTCACTGAATAAAAATCACGAGACCTTTACCAAAATTGTTAGCAAAAGGGACTGGCAGAACTAGGTACAGAGCAAGGTGGGTTTTTTTTTCTCCCCTTCGTTTCCCTAGCTGTCTAGGAGGAGTAAAGCAGGTGGCTCCCCGTGGCTGACTTTTCATGACAACATGCCATTAGAAATTGCGGTCCTGTTGATCAATCCACTCGACATGACAGCTTTGCCGCAAGGCCTGGCTCTTTGAGCACCAGCGCTCTGGCTTTTCCCTCCTTTTTTCCTGCACTAATTGGTGAAAGTTTTTACTGTGCTTGTGGCGTAGGAAATTCTTTTGAACATTGTCACAATCAAGTGTTGACTTCTTTAGAATTGCAAGTAGGTTAAGTGAGTATCAACATTAAAAAAAATATAAAAACCCACAAAAGGTATTACCATCGGAAATTTTACTAAAGTAAAATTGGGAAAATGCACTGATTGAATTATCAAAACATGTTTTGATGCAGAGGAATCAATTAAGATAACGTTCCTTTTCAACTTTGCGGAGCCCAAGATGCTCCCATGTTTGTGTCTCAAGAAGTAGAAAGGGAGAGATGAATTTAGAGTTCTTATTTTCTGTCTTGCTTAATCGGAAGCACAGAACTGAGCCACATCTTTCAGTTTAAATAAACACAAATGGCTGCATCTTTGCTCCTGAAAATTTAATAGATAGTGGATTTTTTCAGGTGCTTTAAGGTACTTTAAAGCATTATGCACCAAATAAGATATCTTAGTAAATTCTGTTTCTCAAAAGACAGAAAATAAAAAGCCTAAGTGCAGTATTCAGGAGGAGGAGGAGGAGGAGGATAGCTGTGTGTTCGCACATAGCACGGGTAAGCTAATTGAGCATTTGCGTGATTCTTCCATCAGAAATGCAGTCGGGAAACTTCTGTAACAGGTTTAGTGAGAAACTCCCTTGTCTGAAAATAGGATTATTGATTTTTGCAGATAAAAGTTTATTAAAACAGTTGAATACTTGTTGACAAATTCAGGAGAAGATTCAAAAAGAATGGTTATAAAAATTATCATAATGAGGAAATAATTTCTGTTGCAGGAAAACATTCTCATCTAGTGCATTTGCTTAAAATGTACATTTGAATTACTGTAGATAGAATTGTTGTTCTTAGTTTTGCAGGTTGCTGTATGTTCATCCTTAAACATGAAATCTCTTTACCATTCATAAATCCAGGGAAACCTTATTGTTAGTTGATGCAATTTCAGAGATGCAGGTGTATCCAAAATACTGTGCAACGGCATTGTGAGAATGATCATGGGAAAGAAATCGGGAGAGAATGAATGACAAAGAACGGGAAAAAGGGATATATAAAGCGTGGAGGTGGCTTTTATTTAATAATGCATACGTAGCAATAGGAGACTTTGCATAGAATTCTTTCAGCTCTCTTAAACCCAATCTAAGGTTAATTTATAATAAATAATTACAGTTTTAGCAGCAAAATGAGTCCCTGTGAAGCTGAGAGGGAAAGGCAGTAATACAGTTTTAAAAGCTGAACGTGCGCATAGTTTCTGTTGCAAGTGTAATAGCTACGACTATATTTTTTTTGTAGATCAGACATCTGCACCGAAAGAAGCATAAATTCATATAATTAATTTTGCCATTGTAAAAATCATTTGCTAAAATTTGCATTATTAACATTATCAAGTCGCTGGTTGGTGAGACATCAGACATGACGAGTGAGAAGGGCAGCTTAGGGAGAATTGGGCTTTAAACCCTCAGCAGATCGGAGTTAGGATCAAAGGCGCTTGTT